>CM060697.1:89737243-92137243 GCA_030686995.1 Artemisia argyi
TTAGACTTTCTTGCGAGAACCATCTTATCTGCGAGAACTGAAAGAACCATAAAAAACATACATGTACGCCTTCAATAATTGTAGTTTTGCACATATGTTCTAAAAACAACATATATGTTTAAAAAAAAACATAATTGTTCTAATGAATTTGATATGAAATTGGAAATACAAAATTTTTCTTCGAAGGTGTGGATGTATGTTTTTATAAGGCGTGCAACGACAATATTGCGGTAGTGTGTAAGGTTTTTGTGAAAACAGAGGATGAGTTTATGATGATATTGAAGAACATAGGTGGATACTTACGATTATTGATGATTTGCATGTATTTTTATTTTATTTTAAAAGGCGTGCATGTATGTTTTTGGTGGTTCTCTCAGTTCTCGCAGATAAGATAGTTCTCGTAAGGAAGTCTCCCTATATATATATATATATATATATATATATATATATATATATATATATATATATATATATATATATATATATATATATATATATATATATATAGTGTATCTTTATTTTCAGAACCCTGTTAAGTGCGGGATCTGCGAGAACTCTAATTTTACATTAGAAAGCATGCATGCTCATATAAAACATGTATGTTTTCTTACATACACATACCTGCGTAACATACATGTTCATATAAAACCCTATTAAGTGCAACATATCAATGCAAAATGGTTTTATATAAACATGTATGTTACGCAGTTATTTGTATTAATGTGTATGTAAGAAAACATACATGTTTTATATGAACATGCATGTTTTCTAATACAAAATTGAAGTTCTCGCAGTTCTCGCACTTAACAAGGGTTCTATATATATATTAAACTAATTTATGAGCCACCCAATTATATGTTTCTTTTCCTTTATACTAACCTCTATTCTTGTTGGATATTCATACAATTTCAAGAATAAAGCTAACTTTAATATATCAACACAATAAAATTAAAAATTTAAACGTAATACATTAGTTAAATTATCTTAATTCACTTTCAGTTAACTAAAGTTGCATTTAAATAATGGCTAAAACTGATATTTTACATTTTTATACTAATTTGTGTTGTTTTAATATTTTATATTTAGATTATTCTTGTTGTTTTAAAGATTTTCGAGATAAAATTATCCGAAATTGGTATAAACGAAAGCAAACCCATAAATGGGCGACTTATAAGTTAGTTTTGATAGATGTGTGACCTAAAAGTAAAAAATTTAATACATGAATGGCCTCCCAATACATAGTCCTTAAGGCTTGTTACAATTGTGACCTTGGTCACCAAGGTTTTCCGGCTGCCACGTCAGCTTTCTCTCTCCAGTGACCAAACATGACCCAAGTGCCTCTGTGGTGACCGACATTTTTTATTTTATTTTATTTTTATTTTTTTTTTAAATTGTTTTAACAACAAATTTAAAATTCATTAAAAATAAAAACATTACAATACTAATTCAAATAAACATGAAAAACATTACGTAAATTATTCAGATAACATTAAAAAGATCACAAAAATTCTTCATCGTCTTCGTCATCGTCACTATCGGTCTTCATCTTCATTCGCTTGATTGGCCTGACGTCTACGATTTCTCCAAATGTGTTCGATCAGATTAGATTTTAAGTGCAGATGAGTTGATGAGTCTATGATCTCCTGAGTAACTACCAACGATTCTTCATACGTTCTTAAGGGATCGTGTGGTTGGTGGCCCTCATTTTCGAACCACGTAGGACATATCGCCCACTGCTTGTGTCGAATGATCATATTATGTAATATGATACATGTGTATATGGTATCTCGAAGATCCTTTTTATACATCCATCGAGCCGGAAATTTAAGCATTTTCCACTTCCTCTTCAACACACCAAAAGCCCGTTCCACATCTTTCCTTGCTGCTTCGTGCTTCCGCTTGTACAATATTCTTTTTTCATCACCCGTGGGAGGATTTGCCTTCATGGAACTTTTGGCTGTGCTGCTTGGTAAGCGTTCCAAGCAAACTCCGCAACTTTTGTAAACTCCATAAAGTCACTCGTAACTTCATCATCGTCGGAAGACGAAGAACCAAACAATAGCTCGTAAGACGACAGGGTGACTATGGATGAAAAGTTGTTTGAATTGTGTGTTTAGAAGTGTGTTTGAGGTTGGTATCTATAGGATGAAAAGTGGTACTGTTTTTTTTTTTTTTTTTTTACATCAAACGGTACATTTTTTTCAAAATGTGAGATACAACCTCGGTTGCAATTGAGACCGACTTAGCTTACTTCCATTGCTCGACCGATGTGTGACCTCGACTCCACATTGGAGTTCGACTGATGTGGACATCGGTCAAGAAGTGCTTGACCGAAACAATTTCAACCCATTGCTACAAGCCTAAAAATAACCATTATCCAAAATATCATTAGAGCGCTAGGTATCGTTTGGTGCCATGAGAAAAGTGCTGCCACCTCAACACTTTTTCTCCATGGCACCAGTTTTGGCTATGGTACTAGAACCCCCTCCCTAATATAACACCAGTTTTCTGGTGCCATGAAAACATGTCATATATCCTGAAAACATGTCAAAAAAAAAAAAAAAAAAAAAAAAAAAAAACCCGAAAATTAAGAGAATTTAACAACGTTTTTTATTTAAAAAAAAATATGAAGTAAAAATGTATTTGACTATTTTACCTTTTTGAATTAAATAAAAATATTTATTGGTACTAAATTCTTAATGGTCTAGATTGGTACTGTAAAGTACTACATCTAATATTAGTACTGCATAACGCATATACTCATATATATATATATATATATATATATATATATATATATATATATATATATATATATATATATATATATATATATATATATATATATATATATATATATTAATCAAAAGGTACAATTGGAGTTAGATAGGAGATAGGTTAGAGGCTTTTTTTTGCTCAATGTAGTCACCTAGGTCTGAGGATCAGACCCGCTCTGATATCATGTTATAAGATAGATAACCTTATAGGTATTATATTTTATTGATCAACTATTTATAATGTAGATAACCTAAAACCTAATGAGACATAAGCCTACAAACTGGGCTTGGACTTACTAATATAGATATATATTTTAAAAATTCGATATGATGGAAATATTTTTATAGTTTGCTGTAAACTTTTATTAAGTATAATATGTAACAAAACTTATCAGACCATGTGGTACTTATTTGCGATACAAACCACTTCCAATTGATCTTTTATCTATATGAGAAAAGTTCAAATGCTTACTCTTATTCTGGTGCTTACCAAGAGACAAATCTCCATCATCCACATAGTTTGATCTAATGGTAGATTAACCTAATATTAAATATGAAAACCTAAGTGCACGTCTTTTTTTCCTTTTTTTCTTTGACTTATTATTATTATTATTATTATTATTATTATTATTATTATTATTATTATTATTATTATTATTATTATTATTATTATTACTTGTCTTTTTTCTTTCTATAATTAACGTTCTTTTTTTCTTTCTTTCTTTTTGTCTTTTTTTTCGTTTGTGTGTTTTTTTTAATTCACGTTTTTTTTTTGTTTTCATACGTTTTCGTCCATTTTTATAAGTTTTCATCTGTTTTCATACCTTTTTGCTCGCTTTTTATGTTTTCGTCTCTTTTCAAACGTTTCCGTATGTTTTTGTTTGTTTTTTTATGTTTTCATCCATCTTCAAACGCTTTCGTTCATTTTTATACGTTTTCGTCCGTTATCATACGTTTATATACGTTTTCGTCCGTTTTCAGACGTTTTTCTCTGTTTTTTACGTTTTCGCCAATTTTTAGACGTTTTCGTCTGTTTTCATACGTTTTTGCCCGTCTATGTCTGTTTTCATACGTTTTCGTTTGTTTTTTTATGTTTTCGTTCATTTTCATATGTTTTCATTCGTTTTGTTCGTTTTAATACGTTTTTGTCTGTTTTCATTCATTTTCTTTAGTTTTCGTCCATTTTTCATATATTTTCGTCTGTTTTTAGACGTGTTTTTACGTTTTCATACATTTTCGCCCGTTTTCTTACGTTTTCGCCCATATTCGCCCGTTTTCATACGTTTTCGTTCGATTTCTTTCGTTTTCGTTCGTTTTAATACATTTTCATCCGTTTTCTTTTGTTTTCGTCCATTTTTCATATGTTTTGTCCCTTTTCATAAATGTTTTTACGTTTTCATACGTTTTTGTCCGTTTTCATACCTATTCGTTCGTTTCTTACGTTTTCATCAGTTTTCTTACATTTCTAAGTATTACAAGTGATATTTAGAATATCACTTGTGATTTTCTTATGTTTTCGTCAGTTTTCATACGTAGAGTTGAGATCCATGAAGAACCCATATATGTCATAGAACTTATCAACCAATCATAGCCACCCATTTATATTTTCCACCTTTTTTTTAAACAACATATCTTGCAAATGGTTAATCTTCAAGCTACAAAAAAATATCATCGCGACGAGAATTAAATCATATTTCTATAGATATGCATTGTTATATACTTTCGACGAACTTTTTTTTTTGATAATTTTTTTTAGTTTTCGCCCAGAAAAATCATATATGATTCGTAAAAATCACATACGATTTGATTTTTACAAATCACATATGATTCTTACGAATCATGATGATTTGTAAAAATCATATATGATTCGTAAAAATCACATATGATTTGATTTTAACGAATCACATATGATTTTTACAAATCATATATGATTTTTACAAATCATATATGATTTTTACAAATCATATTTGATTTTTCTGGGCGGAAATTTTGAAAAAAACAAGTTCGTCAAAAAAAAAAGTTCGTCGAAAGTATATAATAATGCATATCTATAGAAAGATAATTTAATTCTTGTCGCGATGGTTTATTTTTATTTTTTTTTATTTTTTTTTCGCGTAACGATTTATGGTTTGCAAGATATTTAATTTTTAAAAAAAGGGTGAAAGTTTTTTTTTTTTTTTTTTTTTTTTTTATTTTGATAAAAACAATTAGTGGCTAAGATTGCTTGATTGGTTCTATAGGTAAAACTTGGTTCTACACGGATCTTTTGGCTTCATACATATTCGTCCATTTTTTTTGTTTTCATCCGTTTTTGAATATCACAATTGATATTCAGATTATTACTTGTGATTTTCTGAATTTCACTGGTGATATTCTAAATATCACTTGTGATTTTCTGAATATCTTTCACTTATGATTTTCTGAATATCACTTGTGATTTTCATGTTACAAAACATTACTTGAAAATTACTTGTGATAGTCAGAAAATCACGTGTGATATTCATAATATCATTTGTGATATTCTGAATATCACAGAATATCACTTATGATCTTATATCATTTATCGTACCCATAATATCTCTTATGATATTCTGAATATCACAGAATATCATTTGTGATATTCAGAAAATCACTTAATATCACATGTGATATTCAGAAAATCACAGAATATCACATGTGATATTCAGAAAGTCACTTGTCATATTCAGAATATCACTTGTGATATTCAGAAACATATAAAAACGTCCGAAAACGGCCAAAAACATTTAAAAATGGACGAAAACGTATGAAAACGGCCAAAAAATTTAAAACGGATGAAAACGAATGAAAACGGACGAATATATGAAAATGGACTAAAACGTAAAAACACGTATGAAAAAGGACAAAAAGATATGGAAAATGGATGAAAACGTATGAAAACGAACGAAAACAGACGAAAACGTATGAAAACGGATGAAAACGTATGAAAAGAGATGAATACGGACGAAAGAGTAAGAAGACGGATGAAAACGCAAGAAAATGGACGAATATGTATGAAAACGGACAAAAACGTATGAAAGCGTAAAAAAACGTCTGAAAACGGACGAAAATGTATGAAAAATGGATGAAAAATGAAATAAAACGGATGAAAACATATTTGCGAACAAAAATGGACGAAAATGTTTGAAAACTGGCGAAAACGTATGAAAACAAACGAAAACGCATGAAAACAGACAAAAATGGACGTAAACGGCAAAAAGCGTATGAAAACGGACAAAAATGTATAACAACGGACGAAAACGGGCGAAAACGGACAAAAAAATGGACAAAAACGTATGAAAGCGAGAAAAAAAACATGAACTAAAAACACATGTGAATTTAAAAAAAACGTGAATTAGAAAAAAAAAGTGAATCATTAAAAAAACGTGGATCAGAAAAAAAGACATAAAAAATATAAAATAATAATAATAAGAAAGATAAAAAAGACAAAGAAAAAGAGAAAAAACATTGATTTAGGTTTTCATATTTAATTTTAGGTTAATCTTCACAATTAGATCAAAGTAGATGGATGGTGGAATATTGTCCTTTGATAAGTACCAAAATAAGAGTATTCAAAATAAAGTGACTCCCTTAGAGGGGTGACAATGTTGCCTAAAGGTTTATGGAGTTTATTTTTGATTGACCAATAAAAAGCATGCAACACATTTTTTTGCCTAAACATGCCTAAAGTTGGTTTTTTAGTGGCAATGTCATGCTTAAGCATGCCAAAACATTTTTTTTTTGGAAAATGTCAATAACGGTCGAAAAATTAAAGGCACCAACGGTCTCATTTTCCCTTCAAACGTCTACACCGAATCGGTGTTTCTCACCTAAACAGTTGCCGAATTACTCATGCCGACGTATAGGCATTGTGTTTGCCGAACCTTGCCGACCCATACCGAGCAATACCGAGTAACGATGCCACCACCCTTATCTACATAATAATATACTCATTACCGCTTACATATTGTCTCATCATAGCGCGTGTACGGGTGTACCATACTGTTTTTATATTAAGAGTTTGTTGTTGCTTATTAATTCCAATCTAAGTTAGCGGCATCCATGATTTATGTCACTAAAAACATATAACCGATAAATATTGCTCGCTAAAATTTAATTAACAAGATAACCACCATCACAACGCATGTATTTGGCAAGTATGTATCTAATAACACCTAAAATTATGTTACAAAACTCTTGCATTGAAAAGGGAAGCAAGTTATAAATCATAAGCTCATAACTTTACTTTTCGGTCCCTTTTTGTAAAAAAAATTCTTTGAACATTCTTGTTGTATCTTTAATTAGAAATCGATATCTCTCCCAAAAAAACTAAAACAGAATGAGACAACTCAATGGTCACCCTTAATTTGTGGATTAATACCTACTTTTGGACTAGTAATTAGTACCACATGTCACCACTCTCATCTCCTTCTGCCGTTCTGCGCGCCCATCTCTTTCCTTGTTTTCTCCATCATCATTTTGTTGTTGTAATTTTTTTTGGGTTGATTTCACAAAACTTCATCATCATTGTTTCATTTTCCTGAATAAAGAACCTGCCTTTCTAATAAGTTTAGCATACGGGGTGCCATATTAGGGCATTGTTTACGGTTCTCCATTTTTTTGAGCTGACCCACAAAGTTGATAAAGATATTAACGTGTCTTCTCTTCCTGATCCGTTTTTACATTTAATGAGGAGACTCACTGTGGAAAGATATGGATCGAGTGTCCGAAAGTTGTTGCTTTGATAGATGCGATATATATGTTCATGAAGAAACGAGATCAACATGGTGAAAGGAAAACATATATACGTGCATACCATCAGAAAAGTAGATGCATACATTTATGTTAATAATATTCAAAGGTAGTCTAGCTCGATCAGATTAAAAGAAGCACAAATCTTTGAAGTTTTCCGTGATCAAGTTTAAGGACCCTATTCATCGTTGACATATTAAATTGTTTTGGGCTATTGTGTTTCCAAATGAAGAAGGAATTAAGACAAATGCATCTGAAAACATTAGCCCTTTATTTTTTGATACTTGTATGTGGAATAGGGCTTGGGGCTACACTAATCTTTGCCCTTTACAGCATTCCCTTAAATTCGAAACCGAAGCAAATTTTTTCCTTTCAGGATCCATCTACCATTTTTGAAGAACACTCATCAAGATTTTACCCTATCAATATTCAAAATCAAAATAAAACAGACAGTAATACCCCCACCACCAACACAACCACCGAGCCCAGAAAAGAAGAACCAAAACAGGTGTCAGAACCGCCACGGCCATCTGTGCCAAATGCATTTTTACACAGAATGAAAGATGATGAATTATTTTGGAGAGCATCCATGGTTCCAAGAATACGTAAGACTCCATTCAAGAAGGTACCAAAGGTTGCTTTCATGTTTTTAGTAAGAGGAAGGCTGCCGTTGTCTCCCCTCTGGGCTAGGTTCTTTCGAGGTTATAAAGGATTTTACTCTATTTATGTTCACACTCAACCGTATTTTGTCGGTGAAGTTGCTCCAGAAGCTATGTTTCAAGGACGAAGAATTCCAAGTGAGGTATGTTACTAACTGATCAATTCTCTTTTCTATGTGACTTAGGTTGTGTTTTCTTTGCTCATGATTTATGTATCTATATACTACATAAATAAGAAAGAATAACAACAGCCAATTAAAGTTGATAATCATGCTCAAATACCTAAATATATCAACAATCAGACTCCCTACGCTCATATATATAAAACTTTTCATCTTTTCGCGGATGATATATTGTTTGCGATGTCGTTTTTAATCAGAGTTTATTTTTGTTTCAGTTACTAACCATGAAAGAAGTAAAAGATTTGTTTATTTAGTCATAAGTTAATGTGCATGGTTAATGTTATGCTCTGATCATAGTCTCATGTATAGAAAAAGAAATATAGATTTCATTATGTACAGGTATTTAATTATCTGATGCTTCCCACTAATGGATTCATATTTCTCTTTCTAATCCTTATTTGATGCATATGGTTGGAAGCTTGTAGGTGCCTACTCAACATTAGTACGAATTTAGCATTGTTTATGAACTTTTGTATTTGTTGGCACTATAGGAAGCCACAAAGACAACATTAATTTACTAGATAATGAAATGGACAATCACCACGTTAAATACTAGACTCTTAAAATGCTAAGGATTTATTAGACTTGACTATTAAATGTATGATAATCTTCAATCAAAACCTAAGCAATTTCAGTTGCTAACGTAATTTTATTGTTTATTAATTCTTCATAATGCCTGAAATTTTGTAAGACTCTTTAGGAAAAAAAAAACATGCACAAATGGATAAACATTAACAGTAGTCACAAATTGAAGAATAAATGCAGTGTTATGCATGATGCAGGTCGTTACGTGGGGAGAAATAAGTATGGTGGAAGCAGAGCGACGCCTATTAGCTAGTGCTTTACTAGACTTCTCAAATGAAAGATTCGTCCTACTTTCAGAAGCATGCATTCCCCTTTACAACTTCTCCACGATCTACCCATATCTTATTAACTCCAGAAAGACATTCGTTGAGTGCTATGATAAGGAAGGGCCAGTTGGTCGTGGAAGATATGACCATAACATGGAACCAGTGGTCACATTACAACAATGGCGAAAAGGGTCCCAGTGGTTTGAAGTTGACCGCCACCTAGCGTTGGAGGTCATCTGTGACAAGAAATATTACCCATTGTTTCGAGACTATTGCAAGCCTGCTTGTTATTCAGATGAACATTACATTCCAACTTTATTGTATATCGAGTTTCCACAGGAAAATTCAGATCGAACGTTGACTTATGTTGACTGGTCTAAAGGTGGACCTCATCCCTACAAGTTTGGAAAATGGGAGGTGACAGTTCCTTTGTTGAAGCAAATGCAGAATGGAACCGAGTGTATGTATAATGGAGAACCCACAAGGGTCTGCTTCTTGTTTGCTAGAAAGTTCGTACCGAGTTCATTGTTTAGGTTATTAGAACTTGCTCCTGAGGTCATGCATTTTTGAAGATTAGATGTAAAACCTTTAATGTCAACGAGTTTAATAGTATTCTCTTCTACTTTGGTTTTCGCCCAAAAAAAGATTGAGTTACAGCTGATCATCTCACTCATTCACGATCTATATATATGTTTTATCACCACAATCTATCAAACTGGTCTCACAGTCAAGTAAAAAATGAATCATATGTTATGAACACGCACTTCTCAAATAGTAACGATATACCGTAGATAATAGTAGTGTGTATATTCAATAAACATTTAATGACGTATATGTACATACGAACTATAAATAATAATGTATTTAGTTTTATAAACAACCATTGAAAAAGAAAATTGAGGATCATAACATCGTGCTTCTCTCTGGTGATCATCTATCACTATATGATCACTTAATTGACCAAAAATTTGTGCTCACCCAGCAGCAAGCACATCGTGTAAGTGATTGCATAATACTATTCTTGACCCTTCGTCTCATCAATCCTTGAGCATGTAGTACTTTTTGGCGTTCAAAGCTTTTTGAAGTCATAAAAAACTAAATTCATTGCGACTAATATAATTTTCTTTTGAGGAGGATTATTGGAAATTCCTTTCTGTAAGGTTTCTTGTCACCCTCAGACATGGCGGTCTAAGCCATTTAAATGGTGGCGACGTTTTTAAGTAGACATGATGCTTTACGGTACAATTGTATTAATCCATGAAAACTACGAGGTCTTCGTCATCCTTATTGATCTCTTACCTATCCGAACCTACGAAGCAAAATTACTAAATTGATAAAAACCCTTCTAAAGCTAAAAATATACCCCTTTTTTTAAGCAAAATGTAGGAGAGGGTGTTGATACTTAGTTTTGGGATGATATACGGCTTTTAAGAGACTCTTAAAGAGGAAGACACTTGGCTTTACATGATTAGCCCCTCGCTAAAGTGCTATGTGTACACGTTCTAATCTAGAGAGAGAAAGAGAAAGAAAAATTTGAGAGGGTAAGTAAGAATATTGCATAGACACACACCCCTCAGGTGAGGAGGTGATAGGGTGTTTATACCCAAAGTTACATGAGTTGCTTACCCTCCCAATTATACAAGTGCTAGGAGGGTAACACTATCCTTCCCCTCCCAACTATATAAATGTTGTTAGGGTCGTAACCAACTTAACAACATATTATATATTCCACTACCAACTATTACAAGAAACACCCTTTAATGATTTACACTTTTATGCTTTGACACTATGTTTTATAGTTGTTAAGATTCTGATCCTTATCTTAGGATCTTAAGATTTTAGAATAATGCAAAGCAAATACGATCCGGATCCTACGTAGGATCTTAGCAAGCTTAAGATCTTACAGGATTCCAATCTTCACTATAGGCTCTTAAGTTCTAATTCGATCCGATATTACTTTTCTCGAACTCCAAACTAAAAAACTATAAAGTTGTGGATTATGTTTTTAAATAATTTAAAAAACATGTAAATCTTCTTAAACATTCAATATTCATATATAAGACAACATTTCTATGAAACATTCATATAGTTTTGTGTTTATAAAATATAATAATTTGTAGATTTGAATAATATTATAAAGATTATTAAGAAAATAACATTATAGTTGGATCTTAGGATCCCGATCCAATCTTATGATTTCAATCTAGCAAAAACAAAAACAATCCTAAGTAAGATCCCGATCTTGAAAACCTTGCCATGTTTATGAAAAGATCCATAAGGATTAGAGGGAAGGTGATCCCTTATAAGGCCCACAAAGATATAATGATGAGCATATCGAGTTAGATGAGCTTAATTGCCTATTCGACAACATGATATTTTTCTAAAAAATATACTTAGGAAAGCTTGACCATGAATTATGTGTTGAAAGGCTTGATTTTATTGGTTAGTCAAAATTTTTAAGTGATAAGTCAAAGGTTTAAGTAAATGTTCATAAAAAGTATTATGCGGCATAACTATAAAGAAATGGGACTTGAAGGATCGTTCATGCCATATTATCAAACTAGGTCAATGTTTGTTGATCCCAGTTATGCAATTGATCGAATTCCTTAGCTAGCAAGGTTTAGTTATCTTAGATAAATCTAAAATAACTAAGTAAAGAAAGTGTCTTGAATTATATCAAACACAATGCGGAATTTTGTATTTGATCTTAAGAAGAACTTTGTATTGAATTAACAATAAACAATGAATATATATATAAAAAAACACTTCAATATTATTAATAATACGAATACTCAAAAGTATTAGGGTTTACAACCTTGAAGTATATGAAAAACGTATATAAACTTAATGCCCTAGGAACTCCTTTTATAGGCTAAGGAGTTTTAGTCGGCTTAAAATAACTTTCTATACAAGATAAATCAATAAAAAAATCTTTTCCATAATTATCTAGCCGATTAACATGTTTATGATTTATCTCATAAGCAGTAGAAACAAAACACTCTAGCAGTTGTAATTTAACTCTAGCAGTTGTATTCTTCCCGCAGTAGAAACTCTTAACTAGCAGTAGTAACTTTGGTCTAGCAGCAGTAACTACTTGGTGTATTTTCTTGATAGTCATCAGCATCACTAGCACTCTAGCAGTAGTAAAATACACTATCAGTTGTAACAATTATACCAGCAGTAGAAACATACTAAGAGTATTTTCCCTTTAAGCATTTGAGCAGTTTTAATTCCATGAGCAGCAGAATCTATAAAAACCAACAAGGTTTTAATGAGAAAATATCTCATAAGTTCCACCACATGCCAATTTTAAAATTCTTGACAGGTTTTTCTTACCCAAAAAAAGACTAGCTCTTAGCCAAGCTGTAACACCCCCATTTTTCACTGATCGCAACGGATAAAGTGTTTGGGGTATTACTTCATAGAATCACAGATACAGTAATAGAAAACTACTCGAAAAGAGACGTTTTGAAAAATTAGTTATCATTCATAATTATCAGAGTTTTAATTATAAAAGATATACTTTTATTTTGTTGAGGTCCCAAAAATCTAAGAGTTAGGTTGGTGGTGTTTGAATGATAACCATGAGAAGTCCTCCGAGTTCAGTACCTCCTCCCGCCATAGGTCCATAGAAGTAATTAACCTAGAATACATGCTTAAAAAGTCAACACTAGGTGTTGAGTGAGAATCATAGGTTTAAGGGTTAGTGAATACCCCTGAGTTCAGTTGTTACACCCATCTGGGAAAATGCAAGTTTTTGTGATAATTGTTATGCATGCACAATTATCAGGAGTTTAGTAGGTTGCACTAAGCTAATGAATCACACCTTAACGATCCGGGTCATGTGGGCTGCAGACCCAACATGAGGGGATAGAAGGATAACTTGCCAAAGTTATACCTTGAGTGGATTCAAATATAGTACTTATTGGTACCACCTAGTGGGGTGTTAATACCAACGGGAGTTGTCAAACTCCAATAGATCTATCAACTATATTCGCATTCGATTGGATAAAACCTTCCAAACGATTAGATTCATGAATTTTGTTTGTGTAGTGGTGGCAGTTAGTTTACTCGTGCAAACAACCAAAGAAAAAGACTTGTATTCGGTTTTAAGTAAATGATTTAGCATGTATCCCCCTTACAGGGTTTATAAAAGCATTTAGAGAGAAAGTTTAAAAATATGTAAGGCTATGAAGACTCACCTTGGTGTAGAGTAATCTAAGTAATGCAAATAGTGACTCGGGAACTAGACAGCCTTACTCACGTATCCTAGTGTTGTTGTTGTTAGTTTTGTATGTATGTCAAGCTTTTAGTTATCATGTTTTATGTTTCTTAAGTTATTGTTTTTAGGTTTGTTAATGTTTTAGATATAACATAACACCGTTCAGGCTATTGTAATTCAGAAGTATATGACTCCTCACATGAAGCTCCCTACTATTGTATTATGTTATCAACATAATACCGTTCGGTCCATCATAATTCAGAAGTTAATACTCCTCACACAAAGCTCCCTACTATTGAGTTATATTGTTATTAGGGTTTAGTTATAATCATATCACCGTTCGGGCCATCATATCTCAGAAGTATATGCAATAATCGTTCGAGGAGTCAGGGCACTTTAATTCGTAAACCCAACAAACTCGTCAAAAATGAAATATCCACATAGTACTCCTCGCATGAAGCTCCCTAGTATTGTGTTATGCTTCTAACTTATATAGGTTTTATACTTATATGATATTTTCACTTTTTACCCTTATAGTTTATATATTTACGTTTTCTACCCTAAGTTTTATATTACTTATATATTTATACTAATAACTATCTATACTAGACACAACTAGTCACTAGACTTCTATATTAACCTAAGACTCCTAAGTTTTCTATATTTACCATTTTAGACCTTTAACTTATACTATTTACGTTTTTAGTCCTTTTAGTTTATATTTATGTTATTATTTATCCTAAGGTTTTAATATTATGCAAAACTAATCCTTAATACTTATAACTTCTAGGAAAGTTCAAAAACAGTCCCTAGACTTTATAATTTCATGAATTTACGATATATACCCCTATGCATGTAAACTATTGCAAAACTGGTCCTAATATGCATGCAACTTATGTTTTATCTAGTATTTAAGTTTTCTAGCCTATGTTTTACTTGTTTTAAGTTATTTAAGTTATATTTAACTAGTGTATGACCTAATCTAACTACCTAAAGCATGCATGCAAGTATATGACTCGATCTAGGGTTTTAAAACGTAAACTAGCAAGTAGAATGGTTCTAGGCTCATGCAAGGTTATCTAAGCTATCTAAGGCATCTAAAATCTATCCTAAGACTATATTAAAGCTATATTAACTAAAAAGTAAAACTTACTTGGCTAGGGGGGCGTTCACGTGGGTTAGAACTAAGTTTAGGGTTATCTAGGGTTTCATATACCTCGTACGACTTTAAACCACAACAAAACACGACCAAGGCCTAGCTACTCGTTCCTAACAGCTCCTAAGGGCTTAGTAATATAGAAATGTGAGGTAGAGAGGAGGGGGAAAGGTGTGGAGAAGAAATGAGAGGGGAGGGGGTATTTATAGGTGCGATAGAGGCGGTTTGGGAGAAACGGCCTCATAGGTGTCGTGCATGGAGAGGGCTGAGCAAGCAGAGCTAGGGGAGGGTTGTGGCAGGTCTAGTGATGACAAGGAAGGGCTAGGGAGTAGCTAGGGGGCTGGAGTAGGCCGGTTGTGGTGGAAATCAGCTGAGGGAGGCGGTTTAGGGGAAATGGCGACAAGTAGCTTACAAGGAGGTGATGCACCTCCTTGCTTGGGTGCTTGGAGGTGCTCGTAAGCTGCTTGGTGGGTTTAAGGGTAGTTTAGGGTGATTAGGGGTGGTTTAGTGGTGGATTAGGGAAGGTTTAGGGTGGATTAGTGGTGGATTAGCCAAGTAGGTGATGCACTTACTTGTGTGTGTACTTAGAGGTGTTAGGGTGTGTGCTTGGGTATGACTAAGGTGTTAGGGTGCTAGGTTGAGGTGTTTAAGGTGCTTATGTTTTAGGTTTTACTATGTTTTAGTTAAGTTTAGACCTAGTTTCTACTTATTATGTGTTTAAGGTTTTACCTAAGGGTTAGTGCCTAACTTAAGTTCCTAAGTGTGCCTAATGACTAATCCTAAGACCTAAAGGGTTTATACTAAGTGTGGGTAATCTATGGGGAAGTTTTGGGAATGTTTGACCTAATTTTCTAACCTAAATGACCTAAGTGGGTTTAGTGAGAGACTAGGGTTTATCCTATGGTTTTGTGCCTAAGTTAGTGTCCTAAGGGTATCTAATAACTATTCCTAAGTTCCTAAAGGCTTATACTAAGTGGTAGTGACCTTAGGGGAAGTTTTGGGTGGGTTTAGACCTAATTCTAGTTATCTATGACCTAGTTGTGGTTTAGGGCTTAGGGGGTTTATATCTAAGTTCTAAGGGTTCTATTCTATAACCTTATAGTCATAATATATCCTAATATACCTAAAGATACTCTTACTTAAGCCTTGAACACATTCTTACTAGTTTAACTAAGCATATAGGTTCAGATAAGCACATAATCCTACTTAATTTTTAGTTTAGGGTTTATTAATGTTTTATGTTATGTTTAGTGTTTTAGATTGGTGTATTACTTATTATGGTGTTGTTATGAGTTTATGCTTGACATACCTGGGGTTTATAGGATGTGAGTGTTGAGTTATTTGACTTGTGTAGATACGTGAGTAGGTCTAGTGAGTCATGCAAGTAATAATGTATATAAAAAGCAAAAATTTACCTGTGAAATACCTACTATAGGTATTTGTAATGGGAATGATAGTAATGAGTGTTTGTGGGTTGTTATAGTCTTACCGCCTTAGAGAAAATCTCATCCCGAGATTTTGACGATTATAGGAGTAGGGGAGAGAATAAGTCGAGAAAGTAGAGAGAAGAAGAGGATTATCGAGGAAAATGATGTGAAAAGGAAGAAGATTTTGCACAAGCGGAGTAAGAATTGCTTGTACAGATACCAGATACTTAGGTTTTTATATCTCATTATTTGCAAATAAAGGCGTCCCAATATTTGAAAAAAACAAGAGCGTATAAACTCTTAACCTATTTGACTTATAACTTTCTCATTAAAATGTAGGAACATCCTAGTTCATTTTAAGAGGATAGTCATTATAAATCTTCCTTAAGTAGTATCGGTGGAAAATGAAGAGAGTTTTACCATATTTAAGGATATATGGTAAGGAAATTTTTAGAAACATGTTTCAACTGATAGAGGCCATATCAGAGAAGACAAGTTCTAGAAGCGGTAGAGGAATATTCTAGTTAAGTAGAGACAAGTTCTAGTCATGATAGAGACTAGTTCTAGTCATGATAGAGACAAGTTCTAGTCATGATAGAGACTAGTTCTAGTTATGGTAGAGACAAGTTCTAATGTTCTCCGGTTTAGCAACTTGTCACATGGTAGTTTCCTATGTTAAGACTAGAATGGCAGACATAGAAGATCTCATTTTTACAATTTCTTGCAAAGCGAGATTTAATATCGTAGTCGAACATAATGAGGATTACAGTTCGATGTAGATATTCTTACAAGTTCTAACTAATAGAAAATTGTGTTATGACGAGAAATGCAAGTTCTAACTAATAGAGCATTGCATGATGAGGTAGGGAGAGAATATAGAGAGAAGAAAATAGAGTGTAAAATGACGGAGAGTTAAAAATGAAGGGAAATGGAGTGAAGGATTTATGGGAGTGAAGTGGAGTGAAAAAGGAAAAAGGATGAATGGGTAAAGTAGAGGAAATGGAAAAGGAAAAAGAAGTTTTGAGTGGGTTGAGTGGGGAAAATGGAAAAGTATGGTTTTAATTTGTGGAATGGGGAAAAAGGCGGGAAAATGGGATTTTAAATGGAAGGGTAGGAAGAAGTAAGAGGAAAAGATTTAAACGGTAGAAGGAGAGAAATGAAAAGATGAGATTAAATGGAAGAGAAAGATTATAGGATACCTGAAGGAGAATATCCTATCGGAGTTTTTAGATGTACTAGATATCTTTCTTAGAGTTTTGTTTTCCCCCTAAGGTTCTTCTAACTAATCCTAATTTCTAAGGGTGAGGTGTTTGGTTCCATTAAGGTAGAGGGTTCTAAAGAGGGATTAGGTTTAAGTGTTTTCTTTCCTAAGGGTTGACTAGGTATATCCTTATTTTTAGGGGTTGTTTCAGGTTTACTCTTTTGTTTTAAGTTGTCTATTATTACCATTATTACTATTATTATGAGTATCACTATTCCTAGGGATTTGAAACCAGCTAAGGCACTATCCATAGTGTCTCCTAAGTGAAATTTCCTAATGGGTATTCTAAAAATTATCAAATCCTAAGGTATAATCTAAATCCTCAAGTGTATAAGTATGGTTATCCTTAAGGCTAGGTATGGGTAGTCTATTACCTAAATCTACTTATTCCTATGGGGTAAGGGTATCTATCCTAAACTAAGGTTCTAAAGGCTTAGGGTGAGGGTTATCTAATCCTAGGTTTTTCCTAACTTCTATTCTAATCCTAAAGTCTTATCCTAAGTCTATTGGGGTAGGGGTTTTTGGTTTCGAATCTTAATGGCCTAAGGTTTTCTAATCCCAAAGTGTTCTAATCCTAAAGGTCTAAGGTTTTTGTTGATATAAATAATGCGTAAAAACGTTATTAACATTTCTCGATATCCCTATGTTTTGACGATCACAAAATATAAAATCATTAAACGTAAAATCATTACGTAAATAAGTATTTAGTGACAAAATATCATTATATCCAACTAATTCACTTAAGGTATGAATAAACAAGTGCCTAGTACATTTTATGATCAAATGAAAGTTTATTTACTAATTACAAATTATATAAAATGGTATAAACATTTTATATATTAAAAAAAAAACACTTTTGGTAACTAAAGGAAAATGTTTATTTCACAATAAATAAATGAATTCAAATTTTTAACCAAATTCAGTTAAATTTTCACCAAATAAACTTTCCTCAGAAAAGACAAAGAAATCAGGCCGTTACAGTGGGTGGCCCCCTTAATTTTAAGGGGGCCGACACACAATTAAGAGGGCCGGCATACGCTCTTGTGTCAGAATTCTTTGCCTATAAATACTGGTTCAAATCTGAATTTTTTTCCTCACCTTTTGCACTAAAACTTTCTGTTCTAATTCTCTCAAATCATCTTCCTAAAACCTTTGATCATAAACATATTAGTTCTTGTTTTCAAGTGATACTATCCATCCTCATTCAAAGTGCAAGAGAAGAATACTTCTCCAACATCTTGTTTAGAAGTATTGAAGAGTTGTGTATATTGTTAGGTGTTGTGTAAATTATTTGTAAAAGAGTAGAAGGTGTATAATTGATAGATCTAGGTGGGTTAGTAGTCGTGAATAGAAGTAGGGAAGTAATAGTTGTGTTGTGAAGAAGAAGTTGTAAAGGTGTGAGAAGTAGTGTAGTAGTCGTAGTGTGTATAAGTTGTGAAGAAGGTGTGTAGTGGTGTGAGATTGGTTCTCGCTACTATTAGGACTCGACATGTAGCTTAGTGTCGTTAATTGGTGTAAGCAAAAGTTGTGTAAGGTTTCTCCGCCAAAAGGGAGCTCGTTGTGTTAGTGAAGAAAACTCTCTAGTAGGAGACTCGAGGAGTGGAGTAGGGCAAGGAAGGAGACCTTGTAGCCGAACCACTATAAATCCGCCGTGTCTTGGTTTGATCTTTCCATCTCTTCTTCATTATCCTACTTACATCTTTATTGTCTACATACTCATATATATTTGCATCTAGTTGTAGCTTGTGATATTATGCTAAAATTGATTTCACACAAAGTTCAAACAAAAGGTTCATTCACAAAATAAAGTTTTTATAAATAACCTTAAAAGATACAATATATATATACACATATATTAGCAAAATTGATCATTTAGATTGAGTAGATTTTTACAATAAATCTTGTATTAAAGATTTTGAAAACAAAGTTTTGAAATAAAAATTGACGTAAAACTATTTATAGGTGTGATAGAGGCGGTTTGGGAGAAACGGCCTCATAGGTGTCGTGCATGAAGAGGGCTGAGCAAGCAGAGCTAGGGGAGGGTTGTGGCAGGTCTAGTGATGACAAGGAAGGGCTAGGGAGTAGCTAGGGGGCTGGAGTAGGCCGGGTGTGGTGGAAATCAGCCGAGGGAGGCGATTTAGGGGAAATGGCGATAAGTAGTGATGAGTGCTTAATCACTCATCCTTTTTAGACCTTAATTCAGACCAAAAATACCAAATACTAACCAAAAATGCGTAGAGAATGCATGTTTTTGTATTTGTGTATGTGCAGGTACTGATATGAGAAAAATGAACGAAAACAAACCAAAACCGACGAAAACGAGCACGAGATTGGAAAAAGGTCAAAAGCCGGAGCCGGGGAAGAAAAATGATCAAAGGAAGTTCAAATTATCATTAGAAAGTCCCTAGAGATTCATCATGTTACATATTTGGTCCTTGGAATAATTTTTGAAGAAAGTCAGCTTTGGTCCCTATGGTTTGCAATATTACAACATTGGCCCTTAAATGAAAATACTACTCCTAAAATCACAACCGGATACACAACCTTAGTCCAACACTCACCTAGCCCAAAAACAAGCAAAGCCCATCTCCAATAATAATGGTACCCGGCCTGCTACCCTTAATACCCGACCCAACTCCCCTTAATTAATACCTTTTAAAAAATACCCGCGCCCCCTTTTTACCACAAACCCAGAAATGTACTGTTTACCTAAGAACCCTAAATCCCCAACGCATCAATTACCCCGTGTGGGTAATAATTATCAAATCATTAGGCTTCTAGAAGGGATAGTCACGTGTCAGGGAATGTCAGCACATGACAGAGGTGTACGTGGGCCAATAGGACAACATCACGAGGACAGGTCTCTATCACAATCATCAATCAAGGGTCCTAAATGATTGGAACTATCTGGAATATGATCAAACGGCTCAGGAGGGACCAAACAAACACAAGATAGACACGAATTGATGAGCTGGATCCTAAGGACTCAAACCCTAGCAGCTCCCTGCTATATATATATATACCCCCTCCATTTCATTGTAATAGTGTGCCTCTTTTTAGTATTGTTATGCTGTCATTTTAATTTTTGTATTTGAAATCCTTTTATTAATGAAAAGTTAAATTCAGTTTTATTATTTACTTGTCTTAATTCTAGTTTACTTTATTTATTGCTTATTGCTTAATTTCTGTTTTCAGCTTATTAATTCTCTTTCAATATTGCTTTTTGAATTCAGTATTACTTTTTAGTTTATTTACTTATTGTTGTTTGAAGTTTACATAATAAAAAAAAAATCAGAAAAAAAAATATCAAGTACTTAATTCCTTAAGCTTCAATAAGCTTTTTAGTTGTTATACAGTTTCATATAAGCTCCTTATAGCTTTTGTGAAGCTCACTTTGGCACCAAACACTCAAATTTCTCATAAGCTAAAAAAGTCAACTCTGGTCAACTGAAGTGCTTATTTGAATAAGCATTGCTTATCTGGTGAACAAGGCAGCCATAAGAAGCCATTGGCCTGTCAAAAGACAGGCAAGCTTAAGTGAACCCCCTCTTTTCACGCTGAGGGGGATTTGAGTTTGTAAGTTCCATCTAATTTCATTACTGTTTCATCTTATAAGCTTAAGGTAGTATAGATCTGTGATTAGCTGCTTCTTATTGATTGTTACTGTTTGTGATATTTTGATAATAGCTTGGTTCTAGTATTTTATCTCATCTGTTTGGCTGTTTGATTTGATAGATGTTGTTTGAGAAGCACTATTTCTGTCATACATCTGTGGATCTATGTTCTGAGTATTACTTGCATCTGAGATCTGTTTTCTGCATTGGTTTTAAGTGTTTGAATCATTGTGAATTCTTAGGTTAAGGTTTGGAGTTGTTTTGGAATAATCTGTGGAGGTTTCTAGTAGTAACAGAATAATAAGGTTTGTTTGGATCAATATTGTTTGCTAGTAGTAAGTCATATTCAGAGGTTGCTTTTAGTTTAAACAAGTCACCTAGGTTAATATTAGAGTTAGTATAACATAAATTCAATAGCTAATTAGTAAAAAGTCAAAGTACTAGTTATAATTTCATAACAGTTAAGTTTTAGAAAGATTTTAGGTTAAGTAAGCTTGTAGGTAGTGGTGAAATAGTAATAGTAGCTTTTAGCAATAACAATATAGCTTAATATCAACTCAGTGATCATCTAAGTAGAATCAAAAATCAATTTAGTCAAAGTTTTGTGTTCATCAAAAAGTCATAAAAATTTTTGGTTGTCTGTTTTGGTCAGATTTTCATAAGCTTGCATAGTTCTCAAAATTGATTCAACATACTTTTGAAAAACTGTTTTGTGAAGTTTGGTAGTAGGTTTACAAGTTTCTAAAAGAATTTTTAGGTTTGGATTTCATTAGCTTATCTAAAAAGCTGATTGAAGTGGCCTGATTGAGACTCATAGTGCCCTGCACATTCAATGTCAACCATACTTCTAGGCTACTTTTAGGGGAGTTAATTGGATCTAGAATCTGATTTGTTTGAGTATTTGTGTTCTCAGCTGAGTAGTAGATAGTTTGGACCATTAAGTTTGCTTGTCTCAGCTTATTTGCTCACTTTAATAGCTTATTCAGTTGGTCACTTTGTATCCTAGATCTGTCATTTAGTTATAGGGCTGCAAGTGCCTTTGCTTGATCATACTTGGAGTTATTTGGTTCCTTTGAGCTTAATATAGCTGCTAGTTGTTGTTTCAGTTGAGTTGTTGCTTGTTGCTTATCTGTTTTTACTTTTGGCTTATTCACTTATTGCTTATTCCATCTGATTTGGGCCCATTTCTGAGTTCCTGAGTATATATTGGTCTGATATCTGTTTACCTGAGCTTAAGTGAGTCTAAAAATACATTGGTTTAAGTTCTGGTCAATCTTTGGTCAAACTGCTTATTAATAAGCACATTGTCTTAAGCTGTTTTCAAAGCAAAGGGTAGCTACAGTACATATTTTTCAATTTTTTTTATTTTTCCTAGCCTTTAAACATTATTTTAGAATTTCCCTGAAATTTTCATATTTTTCTGAGCTCATTTGCTATTTTTCCTATTTAAATTTCATTTTTATTAATTATTAATTACTTTTTAATTACTAAAAAATACAAAAAAAAAAAAAAAAAAAAAAAAATCAGAAAAACCCCAGAAAAATCCAAAAAAAATATTAGAAAATTATTTTTAGTTATTTTAGAATTTTAGAAATTTATTTTGCATTTTTCTCAATTTATTTGCATTTTCTTTTAATTTTTAATTAGTTTAATTAGTTTTTAATTCATAAAAAATAAATAAAAAGTCAAAAAAATATTTTTCTTTTTCTCAAAATTTTCTTTTATCATTTTTAATTTTTGAAAATTATTTTCAAGTTCGTAGGAGTAGCGTAGCTTAAAAGTCGCGTTTTATTTCGTTCGTTAACGTTTATTTTCCGTTTTAGCTTACGTTTTCGTTTCTACGTTACATTTCTAGTTGCTTTACTTGAATTACGTGTTTAGTTGATTATTTGTGCTTCATTTACTATTTCATTAGTGTAATCTCATTCACATCACTTTTTACCACTTTTCACGACACGTTTTCCGGATCGGAAATTCGGAATTCCATTCACCCTTCACACGGAATACGACCTCGGGTTATCCGTATTTCTTTGCGGATCTCTTGAGCTTATATCTATACTATAATATTGATTTTTCACGAATCAATTTTGGCGCCGCTGCCGGGGAAGGTTGAAGTGAATTTTTGAATATTCGTTTTTGAAAAATTGTGTTTTGATAAGCCTTCCTCTATTTTGTATATATTATATAAATATCGAAAAATCAAAAACACTTTTCCTAAAGTGTTTTCACAAAAATACCAAAAAAATAATAAAGTTACAGCCTCGATTCGATCGAAAGAAAGGGCGTTGTAAACCAAATAAGTCTCCCAATATAACTACGCGTGAAATTAGTTGCTAATCGGATTACTTTAATTCTACAACCGAATAAGCGGAAAATACGGATAGCTTTGACATTAAATTGCAAGCTGAAGAGAGATCCATTCTTCTCTCCCGTTCCGTCGCGAGTAGATTAAGGGAAACGGTTTACGATTAACGTAACGTTTGAAAAAGAAAAACAAAAGTTTAAGTTCTGCTTTATAAAAACAAAAATACAAAAAGATTTTCCTTTTCAAAATTGATTTTCCTTTTATTTTTCAAAATTTGAGTTTTTGTGGTGTATGAACACCCGTTCATCTTCTAAACGTCTTATTTCTCCGTTATCGAACCCCGAGAGTTTGATACGTCACACACACAAAGTTCGTTTCCCTAACATCACGGAAATGGAACAAAACAACCACAACAATCAACACCCTCCGGTGGGTGTTGTTCAAAATGCACCAGCTCCCGATCTCCGAACGATGGAGGAGCTGTGTCAACCGACAATGCACGGTAGAGGCGGTCCGATTGCCCCTCTCAATATTGAGGCTACGGATTTTGGACTTAAGCACCATATGATTCAACAAGTCCAGAATTCATGCCAATTTCACGGATTACCGGGTGACGATGCTAACAAGCATCTCGACAAATTTTTAACCGTCACCCAAAGTATGAAACAACATGGGGTCTCCGATGACGCCCTTCGTCTTTCTCTCTTCCCCTATTCTTTGACGCATCATGCTACCGCTTGGTTTGATCGTCTTCCCAAGAACTCGATTCATACCTTCGAAGAAATGGTATCGAAGTTCTTGGCGAAATATTTTCCACCATCGATGGTGACGAAACTTCGAAACGATATTAGCAATTTCCGTCAGCTTCCCGACGAATCTTTATTCGAAGCTTGGGAACGCTATAAGCTTGCTATTGATCGGTGTCCAAACCATAACATGCTTCTTGTTACGATAATTGATACGTTTTACAATGGTTTGACTTTGCGACATCGGGACACGATCAATGCAGCTGCGGGTGGAACTTTTATGAAACGACGTCCTGAAGATTGCTACGAACTTATTGAGAACATGACTGCTCATTACAATTACTGGGATTCCTTTGTCGAGAGGAATGAGTCAAGAACAACCGTTGCTCACAATTCTTCTACGTCTAATTCTGAAATAGCCGCAATTACTAAGAAACTCGATGATTTGTCGACTGCTGTTTTAAGAATGCACCAAACGTCTCAGAATCAAAGTCAAGTCAAAAACCATCAAGTTAATATGGTCAACAATGTTTGTGAGACTTGTGGTGGTCCTCATTCGTATTTTGAGTGCCCAGCCACCGGTGGCTACACTTACGAGAATGTGTATGCTGCTTTGGGAACCTACAATATGGGCGGTAACGGATACCAACCACAGGGTGACCGAAATCTTCTTAGCTACCATTCGAACCATTATGTTGGACCACCCGGTTTCAATCAACCGAATCAAGTCAATCCAGTTAATCAAGTCAATCAAGTTAATCAAAATGTGCAAAACTGAAATCATCAATTCAATCACAATGCTAATCAAAATCGGATGAACAATGGTTTTCAGAATCAAAATCATGGTTTTCAAAATCAAAATCGAGGAAATTATAATCAACGCCCAAATCAAGGGAATTTTCATGGAAATTTTCAAAATGCTAATCATGGGAATTATAATCATGGAAATCAGAATTTTCAGAATCAAGGTTTCAATAACAACAATCGTGGTCAAAATTTTCAAAATCCAGTTGTGAATCAGTCTTCTTCGGATGATTTACTTAAGCAATTTATGAAAAGTCAAGAGGAAATGAATAAAATGATAATCAATCAAATGGCCGAATTGAAGAAGTCTTTAAATGATCGACCCTCGGGCTCGGGTACTCTTCCAAGCAACACGATTGCTAACCCGAGGGGCGATGCTAAGGTGATCACGACTAGGAGTGGTATTGTAATCGATGGACCAACGGCTCTGACTACCCCTTCTTCTTCTTCATCTCCCAAGGTAGTCGTCCGTGAAACCGAGGCGACAACGGATACGGAAATTCCTAGTAATAATGGAAGGACCGAGAACATCCAACCTCCGGTGGTCCCAACGTCTAAAGGAAAAGATAAAGTTGTTAATGAAACTGAAAGTCCCGTGAAAGTAAATTTGCCTTATCCGTCACGCTTAAACGAACAAAAGCACCGTGAGAAAGATAAAATTCAGATGGAAAAGTTTTACCAAGTTTTTCAAGAGCTACATTTTGACATAACTCTCGCGGATGCTATACTTTTGATGCCTAAATTTGCTTCTATGCTAAAAGGTCTTTTGAATAACAAAGAGAAATTGTTTGAAAAATCTCGAACCCAGATGAATGAAAATTGCTCGGCGGTTATCCTCAAAAAGCTCCCCGAAAAGCTTGAAGAGCCCGGTCGATTTCTCATTCCATGTAATTTTCCTGGGATGGTTCAATGCTTCGCCCTGGCCGATCTTGGTGCTAGCATTAACCTAATGCTGTTATCCATTTGGAAAAAGTTGTCTTTACCCAATTTGACTCCGACTTGTATGACCCTCGAGCTTGCCGACCGATCTACTTCCCGCCCGATGGGAATAGCCGAGGATGTCTTTGTTAATGTGGGAAAATTCCATTTCCCTGCCGATTTTGTCATTGTTGATTTTGATGCCGATCCACGGGTACCTCTCATTCTCGGAAGAGGTTTCCTAAGGACCGGCCGTGCTTTGATTGATGTTTTCGATGAAGAAATTACCTTACGCATTGGTACCGAAGCCGTAACTTTTAACTTGGATCAAACCGCGAGGTACTCCTCCGAGTTTGACAAATATTCCGTTAACCGAATCGACGTTATCGACGAAGTTACGGAGGAGTACGCTCAAGAGTTACTTGGTTTTACCGAATATGCTTCGAGTGGCAATCCCACTCATTCTTCTGAACCGATAATTTCCGATCCTTCCCCTTCCCTTACTCCGTTTGAGGGAAGTGATTTCATTTTGGAAGAGATCGAGGCCTTTCTTGCTAATGATTCGATTTCACCGGAAATTGATCATTCCGATTGTGACCCGGAGGGGGATGTACTTTTGATTGAGAAATTGTTAAACGAAGATCCCAACCCGTCCCTCCCTCCGATGGACCTTAAAATGGCCGACATTAAAGAAATTAAGCCGTCTACTGAGAATCCTCCGGAGCCCGAGCTCAAGGATTTACCTCCTCATCTCGAATACGCATTCTTGGAAGGAACCGATAAACTTCCCGTCATAATTTCAAAAGATCTTAAAGATGAGGAGAAGAAACGTCTCTTAGATGTGCTCAAGAAGCATAAGAGTGCCATCGCTTGGCAAATTTCTGATATTAAGGGTATCGACCCTCGTTTTTGCACACATAAGATCTTACTTGAAGACAATTACAAGCCGTCCGTTCAGCAACAACGACGGGTTAACCCAAAAATTCATGAGGTTATCAAAAAGGAAGTTATCAAACTCCTCGATGCCGGAATGATTTATCCAATCTCGGATAGCTCTTGGGTTAGCCCGGTCCACTGCGTACCGAAAAAAGGTGGAATGACCGTCGTTACAAATGAAGATAATGAATTGATTCCGACACGTCTTGTTACCGGATGGAGAGTTTGTATTGATTATCGTAAATTGAATGATGCGACTCGTAAGGACCATTTCCCACTTCCATTTATGAATCAAATGCTAGAACGCCTAGCGGGAAATGAGTTCTATTGTTTTCTTGATGGATTTTCCGGCTATTTTCAAATACCTATTGACCCTCCGGACCAGGAAAAGACTACGTTTACTTGCCCTTATGGTACGTTTGCCTATCGTCGTATGCCTTTTGGCTTATGCAATGCTCCAGGCACGTTCCAAAGGTGTATGATGTCGATATTCTCGGATATGATCGAGAAAACCATGGAAGTTTTCATGGATGATTTCTCGGTTTATGGAGATTCTTTCACTTCGTGCCTCTCCCATTTAGAAAATATGTTGAAACGGTGTGAAGACACCAACTTGGTTCTAAATTGGGAGAAATGCCATTTCATGGTCAAAGAGGGAATTGTCCTCGGCCACAAGATTTCGAAATCCGGGATTGAGGTCGATAGAGCTAAAGTCGATGTTATTGCAAAATTACCTCATCCCACGACCATTAAAGGAATTAGAAGTTTTCTAGGTCATGCCGGCTTTTACCGACGTTTCATTCAAGACTTTTCTAAGATAGCCCGGCCTCTGACCCACTTACTTGAAAAAGATGCTCCGTTTATCTTCTCAAATGAATGCATCGAAGCATTTAATGTTCTTAAAAAGAAGTTAACGGAGGCTCCCGTCTTAATTGCCCCCGACTGGGACTTGCCCTTCGAGCTAATGTGCGATGCTAGCGATTATGCTATTGGTGCAGTCCTGGGGCAACGCAAGTCAAAACATTTTCAGCCGATACACTATGCTAGTAAAACTATGACCGACGCTCAATACCATTATACGACTACTGAGAAAGAAATGTTAGCCGTCATTTACGCTTTTGAAAAGTTTCGATCTTATTTGCTTTTGAAGAAATGCATAGTGTATACGGATCATTCGGCTCTTAAGTACCTTATGGCAAAGCAAGACGCTAAGCCACGCTTGATGCGGTGGGTTCTCCTCCTTCAAGAATTCAAAGTTGAAATTCGAGATAAAAAGGGAGCTGAGAACCTTGCTGCTGATCACTTATCACGTTTAGAGAATCCCCACCAAAGTGTTTTCGAGAAAAAGGAGATTAACGAAGCTTTTCCTCTCGAGACACTGGGGAGTTTATCACATGGTGATTCTAGTACCCCATGGTTTGCCGACTTTGCGAATTACCATGCGGGGAATTTTATCCGGAAAGGGATGTCGTTCCAGCAGAAGAAAAAATTCTTCAAAGATGTTAAGCATTATTTCTGGGACGACCCCTATTTGTTTAAGATATGTGCGGATCAAGTGATCCGGCGGTGCGTTCACGGCAAAGAAGCCGCTGACATTCTTATGGCATGCCACAATGGACCCACGGGGGGACATCATGGTGCCAACTTCACCGCTAAGAAAGTTTTTGATTCCGGCTTCTACTGGCCGATGATTTACCGGGATGCTCATGAGTTGGTTAAATCATGTGATTCTTGCCAGCGTCAAGGAAAAATTACTCAGAAGGACGAGATGCCTCAAAATGCCATCCAAGTCTGTGAAATTTTTGACGTCTGGGGTATCGATTTCATGGGTCCATTCCCGTCTTCTCGTGGTAACAAATATATACTCGTGGCCGTCGACTACTTGTCTAAATGGGTTGAAGCGAAGGCGCTACCCACCAATGACGCCCGAGTTGTAGTGAAATTTCTTAAAAGTCTCTTCGCCCGATTTGGTGCACCTCGTGCTATTATAAGCGATCGTGGGACCCATTTCTGTAACGACCAATTCGCAAAAGTTATGCTCAAATATGGTGTCACACATCGTCTTTCTACGGCATATCATCCACAGACGAGTGGTCAAGTTGAGGTTTCCAATCGTGGCTTGAAACGTATTTCAGAAAGGACCGTAGGTGAACATCGTGCTTCGTGGGCCGATAAGTTAGATGATGCACTTTGGGCCTTCCGTACAGCTTACAAAACACCCATTGGGTGCACTCCTTACAAGCTGGTTTACGGGAAGACCTGCCATTTGCCCTTTGAACTTGAGCACAAGGCCTACTGGGCCTTGAAACATGCTAATTTTGACCTTCAAACCGCGGGTGATCACCGTAAAGTTCAATTGAATGAATTAGTCGAGCTTCGTGATCAGGCCTATGAGAATTCTTTGATCTACAAAGAGAAGACAAAGAGGATTCACGATGCTAAAATTAAAGTTCGCGTCTTCAATGTTGGTGACCGAGTCCTTCTTTTCAATTCTCGGTTAAAGATTTTCTTGGGCAAGTTAAAAACCCGTTGGTCTGGACCATTCACCATTACCCAACTATTTCCTTATGGAACCGTTGAACTTGCTCAACCTAATGGTCCCAATTTTAAGGTGAATGGTCATCGTGTTAAACATTACTTCGGAGGGGACATACCACCCATGGTTGTCCCGGATCTCCAGACGTTCCCCAAGGACGATTAAATTCGGGGATCGAGTCAAGCTCATGTGACTCGGTGAACAAAAACAAGCGCTTCGTGGGAGGCACCCCACGCTTATCCTTTTCATCTTCTTTATTTTCTATTTTCTAATAACGTGACGTGAGGGGGGCGACCCTTTCCAAACTCGTGTTTTTCGTGGTTTTTGTTTATGAATGTTCAGGAATTTCCCCGAAGTTTGAGGACTCTCGTGCTCGTGGTTTGTCGTTCTCTCCACTCGAGTCTCATCCTTCGCTGCTCTTTCGGAAATTCACCATATCCTAAATCTTATCGACTAACGTTTATCTCTTGGCATACTTAATAAACGGCCTTAGATTTTACGTAGGATTACCTTTACCCTTAAAACATTGAGGACAATGTTTCACTTTAGTCTGGGGGGGGGGGGGGGGGGGAATCTTCGATTCGATTTGACCTGTACCATCGTCTGAGCTGTTAACTTACGCAACTCCGTTTTTCACCAAAAATTTTAATTTTTGTCACCGCTTTATAGTAAAAAAAAAATAAAAATAAATAAATAAATAAAATAATAAATATATATATATATATATATATATATATATATATATATATATATATATATATATATATATATATATATATATATATATATATATATATATAATAAGTTTTGACACCTTGTTTTGACTTTCCTACCGGCGAGAGTAGAAATAAATGTTTCGACTTGACCGGGCGTGTTGAGCCCTAGCTCGTCTCCCTTAACCAAAATAATCATAAGATTATGGCTAAGCATCCGCGGATCTCATTACTTGGGATTTTAAATTTGCGGAGATCGAGGAATGATAGAGTTTATTTAGAAGTTTCATGCTATACACGGATCGCATTACTGGGATTTAAAAAACCCACGAGAGGTACTTGTGGCCTCCTTGTTCCCATCAGAAACGTCAGATATATAAATAGATGTTCTAGGTTAATTAGTGGTATTTCGGTTTGAATAATATTTAGTTCTTTGTTTTCTTAAGAGAATTTTTGCTTTAGAAGTTGGGTACATATCAAGGAACATCAAAAATAAGAGCAAAAAGTGAAAAAATCAAAAGTCAAAAGTTGATTATCTATGTGGTTTTGGAGCTACCCGTTAAGCTTCCATTGATGTTATGAGAAAAAAAGTCAAGAAAGAAAGAAAAAAGTGAATAAGAAAAAAAAAATGAAAGTTGAAGTATTGTTGAATAAGAGCTATATATGTATCAATAAGTTGTTGGCGCGTGAGGTGCATGTGATAAGATTTTAGTAATCAGTCACATGAGGTGCACGTGATTGTACTCCGCAACTTATATCTTTGATATTGTATGTACCCCAAATTCCTTGATGTGGACCGAATTTCTATTGCAGTGGTTCTTAAGAGAAAATGAATAACTACTTATCGTTTTAACTTAGGTATCACTATCGGACTAACAAATATCGAAACGAGAAAATATGAAGCAATTCATTTCTCACAAATTAAAATCTTTAGATACAAAACTTAGGACCTGGGGACAAGAGGTAATACACAAGTAACTTTTGTGGGCAGTGTTAGCATCTAACTTCTGATAAACAATGATTTCGATTTTACGCTTAGTTTGGGAGCTTGTGAAAAATCAAGGATGACGATTTTTATCCGTATGGTCTCTTCTCTGTGAGAAGTGTTTCTACTCGTAGACCCTGAAAATTATCAACAGATAAGAATTGATAATGAAAGTCAAATCAAACCGTCACATATATAAATGAAAAAAAATACAAAAATAGTAGTTGTAGTTATTATTCATGAAAATCGGAAAATGGAGCGTTTTTGAGAATAAATGATTTTACTTTCTCTTTTGAACATCATTGCTACTTTACAACGTCAGTAAAGAAAGGTTTTGAAATTATTTATCTCTTAAGCGTGAGGTGATGACATTGCGTGAGGGCACGACAATACCTTAGTCTGGGGGATTTTGATGAGTGCTTAATCACTCATCCTTTTTAGACCTTAATTCAGACCAAAAATACCAAATACTAACCAAAAATACCAAGAGAATGCATGTTTTTGTATTTGTGTATGTGCAGGTACTGATATGAGAAAAATGAACGAAAACAAACCAAAACCGACGAAAACGAGCACGAGATTGGAAAAAGGTCAAAAGCCGGAGCCGGGGAAGCAAAATGATCAAAGGAAGTTCAAATTATCATTAGAAAGTCCCCAGAGATTCATCATGTTACATATTTGGTCCTTGGAATAATTTTTGAAGAAAGTCAGCTTTGGTCCCTATGGTTTGCAATATTACAACATTGGTCCTTAAATGAAAATACTACTCCTAAAATCACAACCGGATCCACAACCTTAGTCCAACACTCACCTAGCCCAAAAACAAGCAAAGCCCATCTCCAATAATAATGGTACCCGGCCTGCTACCCTTAATACCCGACCCAACTCCCCTTAATTAATACCTTTTAAAAAATACCCGCGCCCCCTTTTTACCACAAACCCAGAAATGTACTGTTTACCTAAGAACCCTAAATCCCCAACGCATCAATTACCCCGTGTGGGTAATAATTATCAAATCATTAGGCTTCTAGAAGGGATAGTCACGTGTCAGGGAATGTCAGCACATGACAGAGGTGTACGTGGGCCAATAGGACAACATCACGAGGACAGGTCTCTATCACAATCATCAATCAAGGGTCCTAAATGATTGGAACTATCTGGAATATGATCAAACGGCTCAGGAGGGACCAAACAAACACAAGATAGACACGGATTGATGAGCTGGATCCTAAGGACTCAAACCCTAGCAGCTCCCTGCTATATATATATACCCCCTCCATTTCATTGTAATAGTGTGCCTCTTTTTAGTATTGTTATGCTGTCATTTTAATTTTTGTATTTGAAATCCTTTTATTAATGAAAAGTTAAATTCAGTTTTATTATTTACTTGTCTTAATTCTAGTTTACTTTATTTACTGCTTATTGCTTAATTTCTGTTTTCAGCTTATTAATTCTCTTTCAGTATTGCTTTTTGAATTCAGTATTACTTTTTAGTTTATTTACTTATTGTTGTTTGAAGTTTACATAATAAAAAAAAAATCAGAAAATAAAAAAAAAAATATCAAGTACTTAATTCCTTAAGCTTCAATAAGCTTTTTAGTTGTTATACAGTTTCATATAAGCTCCTTATAGCTTTTGTGAAGCTCACTTTGGCACCAAACACTCAAATTTCTCATAAGCTAAAAAAGTCAACTCTGGTCAACTGAAGTGCTTATTTGAATAAGCATTGCTTATCTGGTGAACAAGGCAGCCATAAGAAGCCATTGGCCTGTCAAAAGACAGGCAAGCTTAAGTGAACCCCCTCTTTTCATGCTGAGGGGGATTTGAGTTTGTAAGTTCCATCTAATTTCATTACTGTTTCATCTTATAAGCTTAAGGTAGTATAGATCTGTGATTAGCTGCTTCTTATTGATTGTTACTGTTTGTGATATTCTGATAATAGCTTGGTTCTAGTATTTTATCTCATCTGTTTGGCTGTTTGATTTGATAGATGTTGTTTGAGAAGCACTATTTCTGTCATACATCTGTGGATCTATGTTCTGAGTAATACTTGCATCTGAGATCTGTTTTTTGCATTGGTTTTAAGTGTTTGAATCATTGTGAATTCTTAGGTTAAGGTTTGGAGTTGTTTTGGAATAATCTGTGGAGGTTTCTAGTAGTAACAGAATAATAAGGTTTGTTTGGATCAATATTGTTTGCTAGTAGTAAGTCATATTCAGAGGTTGCTTTTAGTTTAAACAAATCACCTAGGTTAATATTAGAGTTAGTATAACATAAATTCAATAGCTAATTAGTAAAAAGTCAAAGTACTAGTTATAATTTCATAACAGTTAAGTTTTAGAAGGATTTTAGGTTAAGTAAGCTTGTAGGTAGTGGTGAAATAGTAATAGTAGCTTTTAGCAATAACAATATAGCTTAATATCAACTCAGTGATCATCTAAGTAGAATCAAAAATCAATTTAGTCAAAGTTTTGTGTTCATCAAAAAGTCATAAAAATTTTTGGTTGTCTGTTTTGGTCAGATTTTCATAAGCTTGCATAGTTCTCAAAATTGATTCAACATACTTTTGAAAAACTGTTTTGTGAAGTTTGGTAGTAGGTTTACAAGTTTCTAAAAGAATTTTTAGGTTTGGATTTCATTAGCTTATCTAAAAAGCTGATTGAAGTGGCCTGATTGAGACTCATAGTGCCCTGCACATTCAGTGTCAACCATACTTCTAGGCTACTTTTAGGGGAGTTAATTGGATCTAGAATCTGATTTGTTTGAGTATTTGTGTTCTCAGCTGAGTAGTAGATAGTTTGGACCATTAAGTTTGCTTGTCTCAGCTTATTTGCTCACTTTAATAGCTTATTCAGTTGGTCACTTTGTATCCTAGATCTGTCATTTAGTTATAGGGCTGCAAGTGCCTTTGCTTGATCATACTTGGAGTTATTTGGTTCCTTTGAGCTTAATATAGCTGCTAGTTGTTGTTTCAGTTGAGTTGTTGCTTGTTGCTTATCTGTTTTTACTTTTGGCTTATTCACTTATTGCTTATTCCATCTGATTTGGGCCCATTTCTGAGTTCCTGAGTATATATTGGTCTGATATCTGTTTACCTGAGCTTAAGTGAGTCTAAAAATACATTGGTTTAAGTTCTGGTCAATCTTTGGTCAAACTGCTTATTAATAAGCACATTGTCTTAAGCTGTTTTCAAAGCAAAGGGTAGCTACAGTACCTATTTTTCAAATTTTTTTATTTTTCCTAGCCTTTAAACATTATTTTAGAATTTCCCTGAAATTTTCATATTTTTCTGAGCTCATTTGCTATTTTTCCTATTTAAATTTCATTTTTATTCATTATTAATTACTTTTTAATTACTAAAAAATACAAAAAAAAAAAAAAATCAGAAAAACCCCAGAAAAATCCAAAAAAAATATTAGAAAATTATTTTTAGTTATTTTAGAATTTTAGAAATTTATTTTGCATTTTTCTCAATTTATTTGCATTTTCTTTTAATTTTTAATTAGTTTAATTAGTTTTTAATTCATAAAAAATAAATAAAAAGTCAAAAAAATATTTTTCTTTTTCTCAAAATTTTCTTTTATCATTTTTAATTTTTGAAAATGATTTTCAAGTTTGTAGGAGTAGCGTAGCTTAAAAGTCGCGTTTTATTTAGTTCGTCAACGTTTATTTTCCGTTTTAGCTTACGTTTTCGTTTCTACGTTACGTTTCTAGTTGCTTTACTTGAATTACGTGTTTAGTTGATTATTTGTGCTTCATTTACTATTTCATTAGTGTAATCTCATTCACATCACTTTTTACCACTTTTCACGACACGTTTTCCGGATCGAAAATTCGGAATTCCATTCACCCTTCACACGGAATACGACCTCGGGTTATCCGTATTTCTTTGCGGATCTCTTGAGCTTATATCTATACTATAATATTGATTTTTCACGAATCAAGTAGCTTACAAGGAGGTGATGCACCTCCTTGCTTGGGGTGCTTCGAGGTGCTTGTAAGCTGCTTGGTGGGTTTAAGGGTGGTTTAGGGTGATTAGGGGTGGTTTAGTGGTGGATTAGGGAAGGTTTAGGGTGGATTAATGGTGATTAGTGGTGGATTAGCCAAGTAGGTGATGCACCTACTTGTGTGTATACTTAGAGGTGTTCGGGTGTGTGCTTAGGTATGACTAAGGTATTAGGGTGCTAGGTTGAGGTGTTTAAGGTGCTTATGTTTTAGGTTTTACTATGTTTTAGTTAAGTTTAGACCTAGTTTCTACTTATTATGTGTTTAAGGTTTTACCTAAGGGTTAGTGCCTAACTTAAGTTCCTAAGTGTGCCTAATGACTAATCCTAAGACCTAAAGGGTTTATACTAAGTGTGGGTAATCTATGGGGAAGTTTTGGGAAGGTTTGACCTAATTTTCTAACCTAAATGACCTAAGTGGGTTTAGTGAGAGACTAGGGTTTATCCTATGGTTTTGTGCCTAAGTTAGTGTCCTAAGGGTATCTAATAACTATTCCTAAGTTCCTAAAGGCTTATACTAAGTGGTAGTGACCCAAGGGGAAATTTTGGGTGGGTTTAGACCTAATTCTAGTTATCTATGACCTAGTTGTGGTTTAGGGCTTAGGGGGTTTATATATAAGTTCTAAGGGTTCTATTTTATAACCTAATAGTCCTAATATATCCTAATATACCTAAGGATACTCTTACTTAAGCCTTGAACACATTCTCACTAGTTTAACTAAGCATATAGGTTCAGATAAGCACATAATCCTACTTAAGTTTTAGTTTAGGGTTTGTTAGTGTTTTATGTTATGTTTAGTGTTTTAGATTGGTGTATTACTTATTATGGTGTTATTATGAGTTTATGCTTGACATACCTGGGGTTTAAAGGATGTGAGTGTTGAGTTATTTGGCTTGTGTAGATACGTGAGTAGGTCTAGTGAGTCATGCAAGTAATAATGTATATAAAAAGCAAAAATTTACCTGTGAAATACCTACTATAGGTATTTGTAATGGGAATGATAGTAATGAGTGTTTGTGGGTTGTTATACGAGCACACATAACCCATAATTTCATTGGTGAGATTAAATATTTTATATTTTCTTATTATACATAATTCCACCAAATGTGAGTGTGCCGGTAGTCGATGTAGACTTTAGTACTTAGACCGTATATCATTGCAAGACCACAATGACGAGTTTTATGTTGAGTAATCAATGTAATTGGAATAGGCAATCAAAGAAGGCAATATATTAGAATTAAACTCAAAATAGCCCATATGTGTAAAATTGTATGCGTTTACCGACTTGTCACATTGATTTGCCGACAACCCCTGATAAACCCTTTGTTGCATTTATTTTTAGTGCAAGATACCCTTAGTATAACCCTTCTGAGCCATTCTTTCGTTTCTTACCCAATATATGTTTAGTTCATTACACCATTTTACCTAGCCTACCGTGTAGTCTACTATCCATAGTCGAGGAATTGTTAGTCATTTAAGTCCTTGGTTCGAGTTGTGGGATTCGTTAATTACGCTTTTATGGAATACGTATTATTGATGATTGTTGAAGACCCCCTAGTTCTAATTATTTTTCTTATGATTCATCTCAAGGGGGGGGGGGGGGGGCGCCTTTATTATTTTATGCTTCATATTACTGCAAAAAAAAAATGCAGTAATTGAAGCCGTTATTAATGTTGGTTGCATTTATAAAAATAACTTGTTTGAAGAATGGATTAGTGTTACATTTCATTTGCCTAAGTAATCATGTCAAATTTAAAGTCTAAAAAAAGGCGAATTTGAAGATTCAAGTTATAAACACCAATCCATAAGTTATGATTTGTCATTTGAGCTCTATTATCGAAGGTTGGGTTAGTAACCCGTTATCATATTACAGATGATTTGAGTTGGTCACATTCATTGAACCAACTAGTTTGACTGAAGGTTGAGTTAGTGTACACTTACCTTTGCCTACCGATGTAATGATGTGATGATATATCTTACTATTACGAAACCCGTGTTTACAAACTATAGCACACTAACTCGTTATATAAGATAATCCGATTCTTGCATCTTGATACTCGGACTTTAGGTGGACAATGACTAGTGACGATGAGATTATGGGACTAGACTATTTGTCTGTTTATTTATTTTTTATTTTTAAACACTTTAAATATTGATGAGGCGAAAAATGATCCGTTTTTAGGGGGTCATTTAAGCCCGAATTCGAATTTATTTGATCAAATATTGCCCTAAATTGTTCCTTTTGTGATTTTAGGTACTTTGGGAGTGAAATCTGGAAAAGGAAGCAATTCGGACGTTTTTGGAGCATAAAAGTGAAGAAAACGCCAAAGTCTTAATTTTCCATGCTGGGAACAGTAGGTGACGGCGTCAAGAGCAACTCCCTGACGGCGTCAAGAGCAAAATTCCATGACGGTCCAATAGAGATTTGACGGCGTCATGAAGGTAGGGCGTCAAGAGTAAAAGTCATGACGGCCTGGAAATGATTAAGTCTTGACGGCGTCAAATGTAGATCAAGGCAGTCCGAGAATAGTTTTGGCGGCGAGGTGACGGCGTCACAAGATTTGTCTTGACGCCGTCAGACCCCTTTTTCTATATATAGTTTTCTAATTTTTCACATTTAAGAGAGAAGTTTTGGGAGAAACCCTAAGTACGATTTTGGTGTAACTTTACAGGTTTTTCAAGGGTTCCAACCCCTTGATACCTTGCATGTGTAATCAAGATAAGTGTTCCTTTAATTCAATCAATATGTCTATGTGTTGGTTGTCTATATCTTGTTCTTGTCTTAATTCCATCTCATGCTAGGCTAGATCTATCTTGTGTTTGCTTAGATCTAATGAAACCTAGATGTTGATTATGTGTTGATTACTTGTTTATTCTTGTCTTGGATGAATGATTTATATGTTAGGCTTAAGAAAACTGGCAGATCTCCAATTGGTAACATGCTTGAACGTCTTAAGAAACATGAACCGACGCGCACTAGGTCTTTATTGGTTGTATTTAATGCATGAGCCACTTTTTATAATCCCTATAGTTGTGCTGGGCATGGTGTAGGAGGAGATAAGAGCTCATAGAATTGGGGAGTTAAGTGTGCCACCCCATGAATGGTATTAAGGAATACGATTCGTCATCCATGCAATTATAACAAGTCATTAACGTGTAAAAGATGTCTAGGGAGTAGTGAAATCTAAGTAAACACATTTTCTCCAATTACTGCTCACAACTTTAGTATAAATTAGTTTATTTTCATTTTTAGTATTTTATTTTGATTGCATCTTAGTATTGGGTTAGTTGAATAGCAACTAATTCCGCCCAAATCCTTCAAACTAGAGATTTTAAATTGCTTTTCATAAAATATAAAAATACAAAAAGAATCTTCCCTCACCTTTAGAACTAGTATTCAGGTTTTCTAATCCTAGCGACACTATTCCTAGCTGAATGATCAATCCCCCGGTACTTGTCACTATACTATACTACAACGATCAGGTACACTGCCTGGTGGGGGTTGTAAGCTTCTCAAGATCCCTTGAGAGGTAAAGCCTGGTGCGATTCCCACGCATCAAGTTTTTGGCGCCGCAGCCTGGGGAATAGTTATTGTCTAGGTTAGAAATTCTTTTTATTAGGTCTACTTGCTAGATTCCTTTCTAGTAAGATTTTATTTTTATTTTTAGGTTTTCTTTAGTCTATCTATTTCTTTGTGTCTTTGTTCGTAAATTGTTTCGATGGATAACAATAACATTGATCGTTTGATTCCTGTTATTCGTGTTTTTCGCCGTAGGATTTTCCAAATGCCCGCCCCACTCCCTTTAGTTGAGAATGAGAACCCACCTAACCTTTCGCCCAATCACCACTTTGACAATAATTCTGAGTTAGAGGATTCTGATCATGATGATGACCGCAGGGCTAGCCCCTTTTACTATTCAAACTCCGACGAGGATCTTGATGATGGTGATATGAGTAATGAGAATAGGATGGAGGAAGAAATAAACCCTTTTAGGTATATCGACCCTAGGACTAGGATTGAGTGTGATAGCTCATTCAACATGCAATTTCCTTGTAAGATCGGATTTAAGAGTTTTAACGCCTATCTTAACTCATCTCTCCCAATGAACATAATCTCGCGCAATGAATATAATAAAATCATGGTAGATGAGTTAGAATACAAAGGGGAAAATATTGTGGCTAGGGCAATACCATTGCATGTATTTGTAGGAAGTTTGGTTTATCTTATTGAATTCATGGTTATGTAGAGTCTAGGAGAATTTATTGATGATAAATTGACCCAAGTTGTGTTTGGAAGACCTTTTAAGCGATTGACCAACCTCGATGAAAAACTCATAGAAGGGTTAATTACATTCTCGGATGGGGATGAAGATTTTGTCTATCAAATGCCCCGCACACACCATAGGTTAAAGGATTTCTCCATGGAAAAGTGTAGTAGGTATCCGCCCATAGAGATGCTAAGTGAGAATGATAAGAGAAAAGGACTTAAGTATACTCATGAAAAGAATAAAAGATACTATCGCGGATGCTTAGAGTTAGGAGATGATTATAAGAAAGATGAGGCGACTATTAGATGGCTCACACTTGGTTATGTGAGCATAAGCGATACACGTTAACCCATGACCTTGAGTCTAGCTACAAGACTCGTAAATAAAGAAAAACGCTTCTTGGGAGGCAACACACGTTTTGTGTGATTTTATATTTGTTTGTTTGTTATTTGCTTCCGTATGCATGCTTTATTTTTATTGTTGGTTGATCTTGTTTCTCAATTAAAAAGTGGAAATACTTTACTTTGTTGTTTAGCCTAGTCTTAACTCCACCTAAAAGTATTTTTGCAAAAGATAAGTGTAAGGGGAAACCCCAAATATGTTTTTAAGAAACAAACCGATCATGATTCTCCACAATATTAAATGAACATGTATATTCGTACTTGTTAGAGTCAAATGCTTGTATTGAGTCATGATGAAGTTTTGCAGGATTTTCCAGGAAGTAGGACCAAGTTTTTCCAGAAATTTTCCGGAAACTTAACATAAGAATTTCTGCAGGTCAATTCTGACGGCGTCAGGATTTTACTCTTGACGGCGTCAGGTGTAAAAATCTGGAAATTTTACCGGTTTTGTTTTTCTAACGGAGTCTTATGGTTTTTGTGAATTATTAAGTTTTATAATCTCCAGGAGATCTGCAAACTTCATTCCACAAGCATTATATCTTATTTTGTTTTCTAGGATTTAGTAGCTTATATAGGATGCCGCCGATTTTACGCGAGGTTGTCTTGTCTATTTTGTCAGGTTTTATAGGTTATGTATGACAAGAAGATGATTTATATTCTGGAAGGGAAGCTTTGATTGTTCATTTTCTTGGAGGAAGATTTAACCTGGCCACCTTATTATCCATACCGAGCGAATCAGGGGAGTATTTGATTTCATTCTTTTTACTTATTTCACTTTTACATTCTTTACTTAAACATTGGGGACAATGTTCATCTTAAGTGTAAGGGGAGGGTAAAAAGATGATACCTTACATATGCACTTTCGCTTGAGTTTGTTTTGTTTAATGGTAGATGTGTAATAAAACTATGAGAAATACTTGTTAGTGCAATTTTAGCGCCAAATTTAAAATTTTTTTACAACATTTAGGAGTGAAACTTTGGCCATAGCAAGCGTCTCATGGATAGAAGATTGTATGAATAGCACATAACCGTATATTCAGAAAAATTTTCCACCCAAATATGTGAGGTTCGCCTTTAGATTTGATAGGAAAAGCATTTACTATTAGTGCTTATGAGTGTACCGGTAGCATTTAGATTCTAGAACTTGCGTTAGTGATGCATCCTGAGACTGCTAGTGAGACTACATTCGTGTAGTAGGATTTACTACATGATAAGAGGCATTAGGATCACCCTTGTGTTAAACCCGTATTATAATTACTTGACCATTTAAGTCATATTACTTGGCTAGTTAAGTCAACTAATTTTTCTCAAACCCTTAGCGTTGTACTCATTTTTAGTACACGATACCCCTAGTACACCCCTCCGAGCCTATCTTTTCGTTTCTAACTTTAAGCATTTTACTTAAAGGAAGAATTTGTTACACCCCACTTAAATGTACACCCAAATCGCCTTAGCCTTCCGTGTATGCGCTCATTTTTAGTGCATTATTGTTATTTGTTAAACCCTAAGTTAACTTTCTAATTTATTATATGGTTGCTAAGTCGAGTCATATCCTTGTACATATTGTTTTGGGACGATTGGGACTCATGGGTAAAGTACTTATTTTATGGAGTAATGGGGAAGAACATAATATTATTACCCCCATATGTGCGTTAATCTTAAAAGTGCTCAAAGTGTTTTGATTTTCTTAATTCGAGTCATTAGATTAGTTAATTGTAAAGTATGTAAAGATTCAAGTGTAAGGGGAACGTTCATTCCCTATGATGTATTATTTTGGATGGTAGGGTAAGAGTGTATGCAAAAAAAAAAAAAAAAAAAAAAAAAAAAAAAAAAAAAAAAAAAAGAAAAAAAAAAAAAAAAATCGTAAAAAATCAAGAAAAAAAGAAAAAAAGGAAAAAAAATAGAAAAAGGAAAAAAGAGAAAAAACAAACGGACTACCATCCCTTTTCATTCTATGTTCATTTTATGATTTTGTTATTTTCCATTTATTAGCTTAAGTCGAGTCTAGTCTTGGCTTAACAACGCCACATTGTACATGTAATTAACCAAGATTGTTAACTCGCCACCAGTAAAACTTCCTTTATCCAACAAAACCGTGTATTTCATATCCCTACACCTAACGTTACAACCCTTTAAAAGACCTCTTTGATAGTTTATCCTAGGTGCTTACGCCATGTGGTGGAGGTTTGATCCTTTCCCAAGCCTATGGTAATCTATTTTGCTATGACAGGTAGTGAGAGATATCTTCCGTTTCCATATTGTAATTTACACTTTATTACACCCGAGAGATGTGAGTATCTAAATACTATTTGTGAGGTGCTTGTGTATGACCTCCGTGCTTGTCTATTGGTCTTTAGTGGAACGATTAATTGTTGTAATTACTTTTATATTAGTGTTAAATGACCCCTAACTTATCTTTTGAGTAGAATAAAAGCGCATTTGCTTGAGGACAAGCAAATCTCAAGTGTAAGGGTATATGATGAGGCGAAAAATGATCCGTTTTTAGGGGGTCATTTAAGCCCGAATTCGAATTTATTTGATCAAATATTGCCCTAAATCATTCTTTTGTGATTTTAGGTACTTTGGGAGTGAAATCTGGAAAAGGAAGCAATTCGGACGTTTTTGGAGCATAAAAGTAAAGAAAACGCCAAAGTCTTAATTTTCCATGCTGGAAACAGTAGGTGACGGCGTCAAGAGCAACTCCCTGACGGCGTCAAGAGCAAAATTCCATGACGGTCCAGTAGAGATTTGACGGCGTCATGAAGGTAGGGCGTCAAGAGTAAAAGTCATGACGGCCTGGAAATGATTAAGTCTTGACGGCGTCAAATGTAGATCAAGGCAGTCCGAGAATAGTTTTGGCGGCGAGGTGACGGCGTCACAAGATTTGTCTTGACGTCGTCAGACCCCTTTTTCTATATATAGTTTTCTAATTTTTCACATTTAAGAGAGAAGTTTTGGGAGAAACCCTAAGTACGATTTTGGTGTAACTTTACAGGTTTTTCAAGGGTTCCAACCCCTTGATACCTTGCATGTGTAATCAAGATAAGTGTTCCTTTAATTCAATCAATATGTCTATGTGTTGGTTGTCTATATCTTGTTCTTGTCTTAATTCCATCTCATGCTAGGCTAGATCTATCTTGTGTTTGCTTAGATCTAATGAAACCTAGATGTTGATTATGTGTTGATTACTTGTTTATTCTTGTCTTGGATGAATGATTTATATGTTAGGCTTAAGAAAACTGGCAGATCTCCAATTGGTAACATGCTTGAACGTCTTAAGAAACATGAACCGACGCGCACTAGGTCTTTATTGGTTGTATTTAATGCATGAGCCACTTTTTATAATCCCTATAGTTGTGCTGGGCATGGTGTAGGAGGAGATAAGAGCTCATAGAATTGGGGAGTTAAGTGTGCCACCCCATGAATGGTATTAAGGAATACGATTCGTCATCCATGCAATTATAACAAGTCATTAACGTGTAAAAGATGTCTAGGGAGTAGTGAAATCTAAGTAAACACATTTTCTCCAATTACTGCTCACAACTTTAGTATAAATTAGTTTATTTTCATTTTTAGTATTTTATTTTGATTGCATCTTAGTATTGGGTTAGTTGAATAGCAACTAATTCCGCCCAAATCCTACAAACTAGAGATTTTAAATTGCTTTTCATAAAATATAAAAATACAAAAAGAATCTTCCCTCACCTTTAGAACTAGTATTCAGGTTTTCTAATCCTAGCGACACTATTCCTAGCTGAACGATCAATCCCCCGGTACTTGTCACTATACTATACTACAACGATCAGGTACACTGCCTGGTGGGGGTTGTAAGCTTCTCAAGATCCCTTGAGAGGTAAAGCCTGGTGCGATTCCCACGCATCAAGTTTTTGGCGCCACAGCCTGGGGAATAGTTATTTTCTAGGTTAGAAATTCTTTTTATTAGGTCTACTTGCTAGATTCCTTTCTAGTAAGATTTTATTTTTATTTTTAGGTTTTCTTTAGTCTATCTATTTCTTTTTGTCTTTGTTCATAAATTGTTTCGATGGATAACAATAACATTGATCGTTTGATTCCTGTTATTCGTGTTTTTCGTCGTAGGATTTTCCAAATGCCCGCCCCACTCCCTTTAGTTGAGAATGAGAACCCACCTAACCTTTCGCCCAATCACCACTTTGACAATAATTCTGAGTTAGAGGATTCTGATCATGATGATGACCATAGGGCTAGCCCCTTTTACTATTCAGACTCCGACGAGGATCTTGATGATGGTGATGTGAGTAATGAGAATAGGATGGAAGAAGAAATAAACCCTCTTAGGTATATCGACCCTAGGACTAGGATTGAGTGTGATAGCTCATTCAACATGCAATTTCCTTGTAAGATCGGATTTAAGAGTTTTAACGCCTATCTTAACTCATCTCTCCCAATGAACATAATCTCGCGCAATGAATATAATAAAATCATGGTAGATGAGTTAGAATACAAAGGGGAAAATATTGTGGCTAGGGCAATACCATTGCATGTATTTGTAGGAAGTTTGGTTTATCTTATTGAATTCATGGTTATGGAGAGTCTAGGAGAATTTATTGATGATAAATTGACCCAAGTTGTGTTTGGAAGACCTTTCAAGCGATTGACCAACCTTGATGAAAAACTCATAGAAGGGTTAATTACATTCTCAGATGGGGATGAAGATTTTGTCTATCAAATGCCCCGCACACACCATAGGTTAAAGGATTTCTCCATGGAAAAGTGTAGTAGGTATCCGCCCATAGAGATGCTAAGTGAGAATGATAAGAGAAAAGGACTTAAGTATACTCATGAAAAGAATAAAAGATACTATCGCGGATGCTTAGAGTTAGGAGATGATTATATGAAAGATGAGGCGACTATTAGATGGCTCACACCTGGTTATGTGAGCATAAGCGATACACGTTAACCCATGACCTTGAGTCTAGCTACAAGACTCGTAAATAAAGAAAAACGCTTCTTGGGAGGCAACACATGTTTTGTGTGATTTTATATTTGTTTGTTTGTTATTTGCTTCCGTATGCATGCTTTATTTTTATTGTTGGTTGATCATGTTTCTCAATTAAAAAGTGGAAATACTTTACTTTGTTGTTTAGCCTAGTCTTAACTCCACCTAAAAGTATTTTTGCAAAAGATAAGTGTAAGGGGAAACCCCAAATATGTTTTTAAGAAACAAACCGATCATGATTCTCCACAATATTAAATGAACATGTATATTCGTACTTGTTAGAGTCAAATGCATGTATTGAGTCATGATGAAGTTTTGCAGGATTTTCCAGGAAGTAGGACCAAGTTTTTCCAGAAATTTTCCGGAAACTTAACATAAGAATTTCTGCAGGTCAATTCTGACGGCGTCAGGATTTTACTCTTGACGGCGTCAGGTGTAAAAATCTGGAAATTTTACCGGTTTTGTTTTTCTAACGGAGTCTTATGGTTTTTGTGAATTATTAAATTTTATAATCTCCAGGAGATCTGCAAACTTCATTCCTCAAGCATTATATCTTATTTTGTTTTCTAGGATTTAGTAGCTTATATAGGATACCGCCGATTTTACGCGAGGTTGTCTTGTCTATTTTGTCAGGTTTTACAGGTTATGTATGACAAGAAGATGATTTATATTCTGGAAGGGAAGCTTTGATTGTTCATTTTCTTGGAGGAAGATTTAACCTGGCCACCTTATTATCCATACCGAGCGAATCAGGGGAGTATTTGATTTCATTCTTTTTACGTATTTCATTTTTACATTCTTCACTTAAACATTGGGGACAATGTTCATCTTAAGTGTAAGGGGAGGGTAAAAAGATGATACCTTACATATGCACTTTCGCTTGAGTTTGTTTTGTTTAATGGTAGATGTGTAATAAAACTATGAGAAATACTTGTTAGTGCAATTTTAGCGCCAAATTTAAATTTTTTTACAACATTTAGGAGTGAAACTTTAGCCATAGCAAGCGTCTCATGGATAGGAGATTGTATGAATAGCACATAACCGTATATTCAGAAAAAATTTCCACCCAAATATGTGAGGTTCGCCTTTAGATTTGATAGGAAAAGCATTTACTATTAGTGCTTATGAGTGTACCGGTAGCATTTAGATTCTAGAACTTGCGTTAGTGATGCATCCCGAGACCGCTAGTGAGACTACATTCGTGTAGTAGGATTTACTACATGATAAGAGGCATTAGGATCACCCTTGTGTTAAACCCGTATTATAATTACTTGACCATTTAAGTCATATTACTTGGCTAGTTAAGTCAACTAATTTTTCTCAAACCCTTAGCGTTGTACTCATTTTTAGTACACGATACCCCTAGTACACCCCTCCGAGCCTATCTTTTCGTTTCTAACTTTAAGCATTTTACTTAAAGGAAGAATTTGTTACACCCAACTTAAATGTACACCCAAATCGCCTTAGCCTTCCGTGTATGCGCTCATTTTTAGTGCATTATTGTTATTTGTTAAACCCTAAGTTAACTTTCTAATTTATTATATGGTTGCTAAGTCGAGTCATATCCTTGTACATATTGTTTTGGGACGATTGGGACTCATGGGTAAAGTACTTATTTTATGGAGTAATGGGGAAGAACATAATATTATTACCCCCATATGTGCGTTAATCTTAAAAGTGCTCAAAGTGTTTTGATTTTCGTAATTCGAGTCATTAGATTAGTTAATTGTAAAGTATGTAAATATTCAAGTGTAAGGGGAACGTTCATTCCCTATGATGTATTATTTTGGATGGTAGGGTAAGAGTGTATGCAAAAAAAAAAAAAAAAAAAAAAAAAAAAAAAAAAAAATAGAAAAAGGAAAAAAGAGAAAAAACATACGGACTACCATCCCTTTTCATTCTATGTTCATTTAATGATTTTGTTATTTTTCATTTATTAGCTAAAGTCGAGTCTAGTCTTGGCTTAGCAACGCCACATTGTACATGTAATTAACCAAGATTGTTAACTCGCCACCAGTAAAACTTCCTTTATCCAACAAAACCGTGTATTTCATATCCCTACACCTAACGTTACAACCCTTTAAAAGACCTCTTTGATAGTTTATCCTAGGTGCTTACGCCATGTGGTGGAGGTTTGATCCTTTCCCAAGCCTATGGTAATCTATTTTGCTATGACAGGTAGTGAGAGATATCTTCCGTTTCCATATTGTAATTTACACTTTATTACACCCGAGAGATGTGAGTATCTAAACACTATTTGTGAGGTGCTTGTGTATGACCTCCGTGCTTGTCTATTGGTCTTTAGTGGAACGATTAATTGTTGTAATTACTTTTATATTAGTGTTAAATGACCCCTAACTTGTCTTTTGAGTAGAATAAAAGCGCATTTGCTTGAGGACAAGCAAATCTCAAGTGTAAGGGTATATGACGAGGCGAAAAACGATCCGTTTTTAGGGGGTCATTTAAGCCCGAATTCGAATTTATTTGATCAAATATTGCCCTAAATCGTTCCTTTTGTGATTTTAGGTACTTTGGGAGTGAAATCTGGAAAAGGAAGCAATTTGGATGTTTTTGGAGCATAAAAGTGAAGAAAACGCCAAAGTCTTAATTTTCCATGCTGGGAACAGTAGGTGACGGCGTCAAGAGCAACTCCCTGATGGCGTCAAGAGCAAAATTCCATGACGGTCCAGTAGAGATTTGACGGCGTCATGAAGGTAGGGCGTCAAGAGTAAAAGTCATGACGGCCTGGAAATGATTAAGTCTTGACGGCGTCAAATGTAGATCAAGGCAGTCCGAGAATAGTTTTGGCGGCGAGGTGATGGCGTCACAAGATTTGTCTTGACGCCGTCAGACCCCTTTTTCTATATATAGTTTTCTAATTTTTCACATTTAAGAGAGAAGTTTTGGGAGAAACCCTAAGTACGATTTTGGTGTAACTTTACAGGTTTTTCAAGGGTTCCAACCCCTTGATACCTTGCATGTGTAATCAAGATAAGTGTTCCTTTAATTCAATCAATATGTCTATGTGTTGGTTGTCTATATCTTGTTCTTGTCTTAATTCCATCTCATGCTAGGCACGATCTATCTTGTGTTTGCTTAGATCTAATGAAACCTAGATGTTGATTATGTGTTGATTACTTGTTTATTCTTGTCTTGGATGAATGATTTATATGTTAGGCTTAAGAAAACTGGCAGATCTCCAATTGGTAACATGCTTGAACGTCTTAAGAAACATGAACCGACGCGCACTAGGTCTTTATTGGTTGTATTTAATGCATGAGCCACTTTTTATAATCCCTATAGTTGTGCTGGGCATGGTGTAGGAGGAGATAAGAGCTCATAGAATTGGGGAGTTAAGTGTGCCACCCCATGAATGGTATTAAGGAATACGATCCGTCATCCATGCAATTATAACAAGTCATTAACGTGTAAAAGATGTCTAGGGAGTAGTGAAATCCAAGTAAACACATTTTCTCCAATTACTGCTCACAACTTTAGTATAAATTAGTTTATTTTCATTTTTAGTATTTTATTTTGATTGCATCTTAGTATTGGGTTAGTTGAATAGCAACTAATTCCGCCCAAATCCTTCAAACCAGAGATTTTAAATTGCTTTTCATAAAATATAAAAATACAAAAAGAATCTTCCCTCACCTTTAGAACTAGTATTCAGGTTTTCTAATCCTAGCGACACTATTCCTAGCTGAACGATCAATCCCCCGGTACTTGTCACTATACTATACTACAACGATCAGGTACACTGCCTGGTGGGGGTTGTAAGCTTCTCAAGATCCCTTGAGAGGTAAAGCCTGGTGCGATTCCCACGCATCAAATATGTATCCTATGTTTATTCCTACCCTATATTATTCTAGCTCTAGTTGTAATGATCTTGTGTAAAGGCTTGAGCAATCACTTGTGATTTTTTCGTTTCTATACAAGTGAAATTACTAACTTTGAGCATTCAAGGACGATTTACCCCTAGCCTTACATCTATTCACTCTATATTACCTTTAGAGATTGTTTAGACCTTGGCTCTAGTGGTGGAGTTTTGTAAACTCGGCAAGCCTATGATAGAATACACGCTACTACTGTGCAAATTGAGTGGTCATCCCGAAAATGGAACACGTAGATTAGCGAATGCATGAGTGATTTTTTTTCCCTTTTTGTGAGGTGTTTGGCTTTGACATTTCTAGCATAGGTAGTTTTTAAATTCATATCTTCCTGTTTATCTCGGGGGATATCTTTTCTGAAATGATTATAAAGGTCTACTTGAAGGTAAGTAGAATTCAAGTGGAGGATATTAGATAACATCAACTAGTGTATATATTTCACTATCAATATCAATATCCCTTGATTATATGCTCATATTTCTGTATTTTTTTTTTATAAGAATTGGTATTTAATTGCTTCCTATTTGTTTAATTAATTGCTTCCTATTTTTTTAATGAATTTATTCGAGCACTAGAACGATGAGATGTGGAATTGAGAAGATACTTGTCAGGAAACAAAGAAAAGTTGGACTAGATAATTCATACGGTGTAGATGATCTCTAATGCCTACGCCGTATTCATACTTGAAGTAGTTCACACCAAATCCATTTAGAGGCGCATACATCGGATTCACATCGATTAATTATGTTGTATCCATCATGAAGACTTAGAAGGTTATCAAGATATCAAAGACAGTTACGACGTATTAAATCCATAACACTTAATGTATAACCCTGAAGAGCTGTTCATCTTTTTCATTCAGAAAGAATTGCGACGTAAATAACCACTGCTTCTACGCCGTAAGTATTATCAAGGTCAAAGAGGACTTCCATTCAGAAAGCATATACGGCGTACATAACACTTTATTCCTACGCCGTAACTACTACAAGGCCTTTAAAGAATTCTTATTTAGAAGTATATATGGCGTATACCCTCACTTATGGTTACACCATATCCGAGTCGAGCCTATCGGAATCTATAAATACAAGATCTAATTCATTCACAACACACACATCGTTCCATACAAAAGTTGAAGGACAACTAGGGTTTCATTCCAAGACGTTTCCTAGCCACAACCAAGTGCTTTTCAAGGGAGAATCCATCATCGAACATGGATCGACATAGAGTAATTGTTTCAAACACAATATTTAATTCATTTATTGTTTCAATCATTTATTTTTCTTCACTTTACACTATGTCCGGCTAAACACTTAATGTGTTAGCCTAGTTGTGAATTAATTAATGTTATGATTTGATTTCCTTTTGTTTATTTATCGTTCTTATTGGATAGTTTATGTGTTTTTCGATTGATGCTTGTGCTAGTTAGATGTTTATTGTTTACACCAATAGGCGCCTAAATTCCAAGTGATGAGAATGTTAGCATAGGCAAGTCACATAGATTAGTTGAGGGTTTAACAACTAGTTCCCTGTAAAAATCCTAAAAAAGGTTTATCGGTCACGATGATCATTCAGATCGACAACCTGAAATTATAGTCTATGTTAATACAAATATCGTCTAAAAACGTTATTTATATTTTACGATATTTGCTAAGTTTTGTTAACAACAAAGTATAAACTTTAGTTTTTAGTAAAACACAACTTTAGTTTTAGTCTTGCATAACTAGACTTTATTTGCAACATTTACATTTCACATTAGACATAACATTTTCATATTACTAAAAATAGAAAATGTAATATGACATCATAGATTACATCATGTGCATTTATGAAAAGCTTACTAAATCTAGTAGTTGACTTTCCATAAAAATCTCTTGCACATTTGGATAGTCTCTTACTCAATCCATTATGTGTTGACTTATAGAAATAGGATTTGACATTGCTTGATATGGAAAGATTTCTTTAGTCCTTTGACTGTCAGATCTGGCAGAACCCTCAGGGTACAAGGGCGGAACCCTTGTTTTGGTTCCGCCAAATCCGTCAGTCTGCAGGCTTGAATGGTTATAAATACCAAGCCTGTGGAAAACTAGAAGGGGGGGTTGAATAGTTTTGCGTCTTTTTCGTTTAATAAAAGTTTGCTTTTAAAGAATTGATGCTAATTGTAAAAACCTTTGAAGCTAAAGTATAGATACAAATTAATTCACATACATCACCTAGACACTACTTATTTAAAGTGTTGAATAGAAATTATAATTTCATATATCTCACTTAAATATAAGTTTGTATTTATATATGTATATGTGTTTTAACAATTGTATATACTTATATTTTACTAATGTACAATTAATGTTGTAAATGGAACCTAGTTTGATCTTTATGTGAAATCAATATATGCACAACACACAATTATAACAATGTACGAAAAGCTAATAAGTAAGCAAGCAAAGAGTGAGAGATGGAAAGATCAAACCGAGAGACAAAGGATTTATAGTGGTTCGGCTACAAGGACACCTTCCTTGCCCTACTCCACTCCCCGAGCACCGAACTCGAGAGTTTTCTTCACTAAGTCAATAACCTCCCTTATGGCGGAGAAAACCGTACACACCAAAAGCTTACACCAATTTACGACACAAAGCAAAATGTCGAGTTCTAATCGTAGCTAGAACCAATCTCACAACAAATATCACACCACACCTTCTTCACACCTTTTCACTTCTTCTATACTTCTTCACACCACAAGTATCTTCACGCCTTTACAAATACTTCACAACTTCAATGTCTTGCAACTTCACAACTTCAAGCCACTAATGTCTTCACAACTTCAAGCCACTAATGTCTTCACAACTTCAAGCCACTAATGTCTTCTAGTCTTCTCCACTTGGAAGCTTCAATTTCTTCACTACTAGTCACTATTGCTACTATCTCCTATTACTACTACTATCCAACACTACTTCTTCACTTCAAGTTTCACTCCACACTTACAATAATTCTAGATTTTATAACTAAATCTAGCTAACTAATACATACACCTTATTCACCAAAATATGAAGGATTTACAAGAAGAGATAAACAAGCAACTTAGATAGCAAGATAATACTAAGTTGTAATACTTCTAATAGAAGTATTCTTCTCTTTTCACTTGAATGTTGAGGCTTGAATCACTTTGAAACAAAGATTAATGTATATATGATCAAAGGATTTTTAGAGGATGGAAATGGATATTTAGATCAGAAAGTTTTTAGTGCAAAAAGGTGAGAAAAATATGTGGAATGATCCAGTATTTAAAGGGCCAGAAAATACTGTTCTGGAGCGTGTCGGTCCCCTTAATTAGGGGGCGGTCCCCTTAATGATTAAGGGGGCCGCCTAGTATAATTAAGGGGGCCGCCCTCCTGAACGTTGGATTTTCTTGTCCTTTTGTGAGGGAAATTTTTCTGGATTAGATTTGCCATTTTTGGTTGAAAATTTGAATTTACAAATTTGTAATGAATTAAACATATTCTTTTAATGCCAAAAATATTTTATAAAAGATATAAAATGTTTTGTGACATTTTATAAATATCTAGTGATTAACATAAGTGTTCCTTTGATCTTATAATGCATTAGACACTTTGTTTATTCATACCTTAAGTGATTAGATGGTAAAGGTGAGTATTTACTACTAAATACTTGTTTATGTCATGATCTTTGGTTTGATGAGTTTTCGTTTTGTGATTATCAAAACATAAAGATATCGAAAGATATGAATAACGTTTTTAGTCATTTATTTATATCAACAATCTCCCCCTTTTTGATGATTACAAAACCTAAACTCATTAAATCCAAAAATTAATTTTAGACAAAGTATTTAGTGAGTTTATATTCACTTCTCCCCCTTTTTGTAAAATCAAAAAGGTTTAAGCCAATAAGAAGGAAGCTCCCCCTTGATGTATGCTCCCCCTCATTTGAGGGCACCAAGGGTTCGAGTATTGGAATTCTTGCAAGAAAAATATTAGAAGCACAAGCAAGGCACAAGCAAACACATATATCATAATACCAACAAATAATAAGCATGGCAAAAGATAATTAGAAACACATATTAAGTCATTCATTAATAGAAAATGATTATGTCAACCCATAATCATTGTTACAAAGGCCGTAAATATAGAATACTAAACTAAGTAGAGCATCCTAATGTGCCAACAAGGAGTGTCACCAAACTTTCTTGAATCCCAAAATGGTTGAAGAGTTTTATTTGAAAATGAGAAATATAAGCATATAAAATGCTTGGTGGTTTAGTGGAGATAAACTTTTGGTTGCATGGATGTTGGTGAGTTTGGAGATGTGGAAATTGTAGGTGGTGGATTTGAAGTAGGGTTTGTTGATTGAGGGTTTTGATGTTGTTCAAGTGATGGTGTTTGTTGAGATCTTGTAAGAAGATACTCAATCCAAGTGAAGTGCTCATTCAAAGCAATGGTTTGTTGTTGAAGGAAGATGCAACAAGGGCAATTGTTAACATGCTTCTCAATTTGATTGATGTTGTGTGGTGATGATGGTGAACTTGATTGGGGTGGATCCAAATTGCGTTGAGCAAGATGTAATGCTAAAAGAGCACTAAGCTCATGAGCCTCTTTTATCTCCTCAACGAACTTCAAGTGTTCGGAGGAAGGTGTTGGTGGTGGAACATGATAGTTGTCTTGGGTGAAGGTTTGAACATGCAACATAGGAATGACATGTGAAGTTGTAGGATGTGGTGGTGGTACTCTTGGTGGTGGAGACATGGTTGAGCTTGGGTAGTCATGAAAACATGAAAAGGGTGGAAGAGGTTCTTCATGAGTGAGTGGTGTTTTTGTTGAATGAGCAACATGTGAAGTATTGATTGAGAGGTTGGGATTGTTGTTTTGGGATTGAGCATGCTCATCATAAGAAGAAGCATTAATGAGGGCATGAGTGGATGATAGGTTGTGAGATGACTCATTAGTGTGGGTTTGAGGTTTAGGTGTTGGTTGACTTGGAACAACATCACTTGAGTTATGACAAGAATCAAGTTTTCTCCTCCAAACGGGCTTGACGGAGATCCTTGCGGTTCTTGAAATCTTTGGTTTTTGGTTGTTGGGAGATGACATGTTTGGGTGTGATGGCATTAATGATGGGAAGAGGGTATTTATAGTGTATGAGAAATGTGGTTTAGGAAGGTAAATTTTGAGGGATAGTATGGGAAAAAATATGTTTGTGAATTTTGGGAAGTATAGGCTGAAATGGGTCAAAAAGTGATAAAGAAAACAGTATCCCCGACCATCAGATGGCCGGTCCCCTTAATTAGGGGCCGGTCCCCTTAAAATTAAAGGGGCCGCCTTATGTAATTAAGGGGGCCGCCCATCTGGTGATTCCCAGAATGCCAGAAATGGGTTTTTGGCAGAAAATTTTTAAAAATGTTGTGTTTTTGGATTTGGATTTAAATAAGTTCAACTCTTTGAGGCAACATAGAGCATACTATTCATGAATGTAGAGAGTGATATAGAAATAAGTAAATTAGACAATTAATTTCTAATAAGCATGCTATCTACTAATTTATCAATTAAGATATGCAACTAAGGAAGCAATAAAGCAAATTAGTTAAATATGCAACTATATGAAGATGATAACATGTAGGCTAGTGCAAACATATTGAGAGTGGCTTACAAGTAACAAGTGGGAAGATATGATTATATGGACTTCAAGACTTGTTACAAACAAGATTCATATGGGCAAACCATGATTCTCATGAAACGATTTGATTAAATTGTGAATGTCATTTCCACAGAAGTGTATGACACATGTGAGATAATTAAATATGTTTTAAGCAAAACGTTTTTAGTTTTATTCAACAATGTTTTGAAATAAATTCAAGTGTGTATTACAATAGAATAAATTGAATTTTGTTTCATATCATGAGAGAAAAAAAAATTCAATCCTGATTTTGATTAAAATAAAGTTATGGTAGCTTATAGTTAAACATGTTGTTTAAAATAAATAATATAGATATTTGAAAGAATTTTATTCAAAGAGAGGGGTTTTAAACAAGATGTTTTGATATTGATAATCAAGAAATTGCAAGTAAAGAATTTGATATGAAAAACTTATCAAACTCAAGAGAATCAATTAAGCCCATTGTCACATATAATCATCTCTAATGACAACTAAATGTATGGAAGAAAGATGGCAGAAATTTATGATCTAAATGGAATGAGATAGGGATGGACAAAGTGAATCATCTATGAATACAAGATAGACATGTATATATATATATATATATATATATATATATATATATATATATATATATATATATATATATATATATACAAAGAGCATCATAATATTAAGTTACTAACAAGTCTTAATTATAATTCATATATTAATGCAACTAGCAAGATCATATGGCTTAAATGGTAAGTATTCTACTATAGATCATAGAAGATCTTCAATATAAATGAAGACTAAGAAAAATGATAATAGATTTAACAACAAGAGGATTAATTATCCTAATATCATATATGCATGTATTAGTATTAATGATCTAAAAACATGGAAACTTACAAATTAAATCATATTCATATATTAATTAAAGCCTACTTTAATATAATGTGATATTGGCAAGTTTTTGAAAAGAAAACTTACCTCAGGTCCAGCTTTTCTTTAAGAGTGGGCATGAGAGAAATGGAAGACATCTTAAAAGTAAGCCTAAAGTATGTCGAAGTAGCAAAGTAACATTCCAACGCCATAGAAATCAAGGGAGCTTGATCCAAAATGCTTAATCGATCACACCAATCATCACAAGTCGTGAAAACTAAGAAAAGTAGTGCTTTGAAGCCTTTGTCTTGAAATAGTAACGGACACACCATAAAACCAATACTCCAAAAGTGAAGAACAAAATGCCGAGACAAAAAAATGACCGCAACAACGTCATAGGCAAAACATGTGCAGAATGTGAATGATTGGTCCCGAAACGGTCAGATATTATTGACCAAGGTCAATAAGTCAAAGACAGCCTCGTTCCAATTCTCCGGTGATAGTATAGTGTGTCCCCGGGTCGTTATGTCCCAGCGAGATTGAAATGGTGCTTTGGAAATCGTTTTTAGGAATGAGTGGCACAGAGGACAGTAGCCAAGATGATATGGAATTGATTTTGCTACTGATATTTGGTATTTGTACACAGATATAATATTCACAAATAACAGATATACAGGTATATGCACAAATTCACAATTAGGTATCACGTAATTTGACAGAGAAGTGGGTTTTGGTAAATTACAAACTACAGGGGGCGCAAGTGAAACTTTTGAAAACTTAAAATTAAAAGAAAATTGAAAATGAAAATGAAATTATAAAAATGATTATTTTAATATTTAAATATTATTTAATTAATAAAACTATTTAATATCTAATTTAAATCTAATTTAAATTAACTAAAAATTACAAAGATTACAAATTAAACTAAAAATTTGCAAAAATAATTTCTAAACTTAAAAATGAACTTGAAGAAAGTATAAAAAATAAAAATAACTATTTTTGTCTTTTTATGAGTTATTTATTAACTAAAAACTATTTATATTAATTAAACTAATTAAACTATTTTAAATTACTAATAATACTAAATTAACTTAGAAAATTATGAGAAAATTTATAAAACTATTTAACCATCACAGGAATCCTATTAAATTATAAAAACTTCTAAAAATTATATTTAGGCTATTTTACTAATTAAATACCTTTTAATTAATTTAAATAATTAAAATAAGAAAAATGTAAAATGAACAGTAGAAACTAAAAATATATTTTTTAAAAGTCTATTATATTATATAAGAGCTAGGAAAAATACAAAAACTAGGATTTGATTTACAAAAACTAAATATGCTATTTAAAATTTAATTATGAACTAATTACTAATAAAACTAAGATTAAATCTAATAAATACTAAATGGCAAAATAAAAATCTGAAAAACTTACTAAAATTACTTTACTCTATAAGATAATTAATAAAAATATAAAAAGCTAAGTGCTTAAAAGAAATTTAAAAATGAAAATTTAAATTTAAATTACATTAAATTGAAACTATCACTTAAAATTAAATTGACTTGTCTGGATTTTTCTTTTGGAAACTTGTTTTATACCTAAAAACAAACAGTTTTTGTGAAAACAACTTTTTTACAACTTGAAAATAAGCTGAGAATAAGCTCAAAAAGTTACACAGTTGACTTTATTTGACCAACAAGAGAAATCAGCCTTGGTGGGGTCCACAAGGGTAAAACTTGGTTCCAATAAGTTCAATGGACTTGTGTGAGCAAGAAAAAGCAATTATGGTCCACTGAATAAGCAAATAAGCTACAAAATAAGCGCTTTGAAATTTGGTTTCACTCAGAAAATGGGACAACATTTGGGGTTGATTCCAAGTGTGGTCCACTGAGTTCTAGGTCAAACCAATGGTCAAATTTCAAAGACTACTAGGAGGGGGGTTGGGAGGAAGCAAGATCCACCACTGGGGCCCACTGAGGTGGTCAAAAACCACCACCAAAGTGGTGGTGGTGGCTGTGGTGTTTGCTGATGCAGGGCAAACAGCAAGCCCTACAGCCCTCTTTGAGGGGTTGTGGGGCCCTCCAAAAAATTCACAAAAATAAAACCATTGTGGGACTCCAAAGATGAGGTGGGGGACTGCTTATTCTGAAAAGCTCAAGGTCTAAAACCTCTTAGAAAAATCAAAACAAATCCCACTATTTTGGTAAAAATCTGAGATAGGTGCAATTTGACTTTTGAAATTTTTAACTAATGTTGACTTATGTGAACTTAAGATCTAATTTAATGACTGAACTTAATGTGATAAACTAAAGTAAGGTTAAATTAAGCTAAGATAACAGCTTATGCACTGAATTGGGTGGATTAGGATCCTAAAATTTCAACAGATAGCCTGGCAATGAGACTAGGAACACATCTTGACTTTTGATCAAGTGACCACTAAATTTTATGACTTCCTAGACCTAATGAGACCTAATGGAGTATAGAACAACCTATTACCACCACAGAAACACACAAGGGGATAGACAAACAAGCATAACCAAACACCCCTTTATAACTAAGATTATACTACAATTATTAATTTTAGACTATACCTACTGATTTTTAAGCTCTAAACAGTTTTAGTATGTTAATTAGAAACTAAGTATGCAATGAAGTTCCACAATAAATACTAGAACAAGAAGATGCTATATAAGCTGATACTTAGGCAGTGAAAGTGCAATTTTATTACTAAGACTAAAACAAGTTAAACAAAAGCTACTAAAGGACTGAAATAGATAGAACACACAAGATTAAATTACAAACTTCCACTAATAAGCTACTAGAAACAGAATTAAACTAATGAACAGTAGTCTATACTAAGAGTGCAATAGATTCAAAAAGAAACTTACTAAATGAATCCCAGCTGAGAACTCAGAACCAAGATCCATGACCTATGCTCCCATGAGCTCTAGACCATTGCATTCCATCTTCTCTTTCTGCCCATCTTTACCTTTTTTTTATTTATTATTTTTATTTTTTTTCCTATTTTTTTTTATATATTTTTGTATTTATTATTATTATTATCTTGAATTATTGATTGAAACTGAAGAGAACACAAAAGTAAACTTATAGAATCTTATCAGTGGCTTGAGTGAGTTTAAAGAACCAAAAACAACAACTCTTACTATATAAAAGCTAATTTGAGATTTTCACCTAAAATAAGCAAATTCTGAATTGGATTAAGAAACTTGGAATTGATAATTTAAATAAGTTACAACAGCCTTAAAAACATTAACCTTACACTTATAAATTGAAAAATACAATGGAAGTTAAGCTACCCCTAATAACGACACCACACTAAAAAAACTAAAAAACTAACTATCTCTCCTTCATCCTTCTCTCTGCCTTTATGGTGATGTTTAGGGCTCAGTGGGTCCCATAGGTCATTTCCCAACATTAATCTCCCCCATTGGATCATTTGAACTCATCTTAGCCATCAATTCATTTTGGCGGGAAAAGTTGTTTCTCCTTTTCTCTGCTCAATTTGCAACTGGGGTGGGGTGGGGGCGCATTTAATAACCTTGGGATGAGGAATTGGGGAAGGGATAAGGGTTGATGGTGGATAGGGCAAGTGGTGGGGAGAAAACCAGGGGTGGTATTTGGGGGATGGAGATGGTGGTTTGGGAGGGAAGCTGTTTGGTCAAAACGTGGGTTGACCGGGGTGTTTTATTAGAAAGGGGTAGGCTTGGTATGAAATTGGGCCAGAGGTGAAAGGGAGTGGGCTGGATCAAGGTATGTGGATTGGGTGAAAAGGATGGTTTTAATAATATTAAGGATCCGTTTGGTATTTTGGTTTGCAAAACACAAGGACCTTTTTTGTAATTTAGCCGAAAGTTGGAGGGTGAGTTTTGGCAATCTTCTAAAGTTTCCATAAGGTCCATTTTTGCCAAATGATGAATAGTATGAGGTCCAATATTGATTTTTCTATTTTAATTACCCAGGGACTATTCCTGCCAAACTTTCATACTTCAGGGACCTGTTTTTGCAATTTCACCAAACTTTTCAATCAAGGACCAATCCTGCCATAAAAGATTAGTGCAAGGACAAAATTTGTTTTTCTCAAAGTTTTAATATCCCAGGGACCAATTTTGACAATTTTCCAAAGTTCAGGTACTAAACTTGACATTTTGTGAAACTTTGCACCAAAGGACTATTTGTGTAACTTTTTGATTTATAAGGACCTTTGGTAACTTTTTCAAGTTTTTAGAACAACCAAGGACTACATTTGACAACTTTTGAAAGATGAGGGATTGAAACTGCCAATTTTGCAAACTTTGTGCGTTTTTCCTCTGTTTTTGATTATTTTGCATTTGAAACATGTAAAACACATTCCTGGGATATTTTCACTATTTTGATACAATATTGAGTGTTTTTAGATGTTTTGGCAGCTCAAAAAAGGTAAAAATGATGAGTACTTACACACTCATCAATCCCCCACACTAAAACATTGCTAGTCCCTAGCAATCTTTTGAGAAAAACTTGATGGATTTGAAAACCTCTTTACCAAAAGCCATCACTTCTGGAGTAGCCAGGTGTAGGAACTGTGGCACACCTGATAACCGTGTGATTTTGAGCAAACCACCAGCTGTTAACGGATTTGATTAGTCTTTACCAAAAGCCGTTTGCTTCTGGACTAGCCAACTCTTGATGGACTAAGTCAACATCTTGGTGAGTTGATTACCAATTATGGATTTTCCACGGCCTTTACCATAAGCCATAATCTTGCGGGCTAGCCAACTCTTTTGCTTTATGGGATATGGCGAGTTGATTTACCATACAATTTTTGGCAAATTGCAAGCCATCAACGGGTTTGAGATGTCTTTACCAAGAGCCGTTTGCTCCTGGACTTGCCAATCCTTTTGCCATTTAGACTTGGCGGACTGATAACCACAAAAAATTTTGAGCTCCAGTGAATTTTTTTTGAAAATTTTGGTCAAAAACGGGGGTATAAGATAGTAAAATGTGATAAAATTCGCTAGAATAGCGAAATACCCCCTCCCCCCACACTTAGAATGAATATTGTCCTCAATATTCAAAGTCCCGGCTATTATGCCGACTCTTTAAACGTAAAAGGGCAATATTACAAGCTAAATGTGGAAACACAATTTTGTTTTTCACTTTTGTAACCATAGTAGGGGTAATTCCCCTACACTTAGGGTGAAAACCTTATAAGCATGCTACTGTTTTTGTTTACCGAGTCGCTAGCTTGACTCAACCCCGAATTCATTTGTCCTTGGGGAAGCATGATGTGGAAGAAATAATCTCCATCGGACTTTCATTCAAGATGTTTGGACAAACATTTGAAGCACGTGAAAGTTCCACACCGATGAGATAAGTATCCGGCTCAAGATAATGGTAAATGAAATGCCGGGATCAAAGATGGTATCTTCATTCCCGAAGGAGTGAAGAACAGGAGAAGTCACCCTGTAGGTGAAGAAAATGAAGAAAACCATGATGAAAATCATGATAAGATTTTCTTCCTCGAAAGCAGGCTCATTAGCCTGATTTTGGATTTCAAAGGTTAAGCTCGTTTGGTTTGAAAAAATCCCGGGCGGGAGGGTGGGAATTTGTAAATTCTCATGATTGAGAACATCTCCCCCGGGTCATCATACTCCGGAGGAGTCATGATATGAGTGAGTTCACCAGAGAACTCCTCAAAGGTGAATGAATCATATTCGGGATTGATGTGCGTGAGTTCACAGGAGAACTCATCGAAGGTAAATGATTCATAATCGGGGAGAGAATTATGAGAATGAGAAGTGGTACTGCCACTAATCTTCTCTCCCATAGGATTAATAGTAAAGGCTTCAAACTCCGGAATAGGATCATCGGAGAGAATGTCACTATCCTTAATGGGGATAGGAGATGAAATAGGTTTCATTTTGAAAGCCTCGATTTTAGAAATGAGGAGATTGACATTCAATAATGTTGCACGAAGTGCTTCATCTTTGATTTCAGTGTCAATCTCATCATTCTTTTCTTCTAAGCTAACTAGCTAAGAAGGTAATTCTTCCACATAACTGATGTCTCCACAAGATAATGAATCGTCATCATTAGAATCGGAGAACATCTCAACATCATCATTCAGGAAGATAAGAGGAGGAGGGATATCACACATATGATCAAAAGTTCCCTGTGACTCTCCTGGGATTGGGACAAGGTTCTAAGCATTAGACTTTATGAATTCGTCTGATTCCTTATTAGGAACAGTGCTAAGATGCTCATCCCCCATGATCAGAGAGTGAGTGTGAACTTCGGGTGTGATAACAGCAGACTGAGGGAGTTGAGAAGGACTAGCAGTCATGGTTTCTACAAGTTCCATGATTTCTACTGCTAGTGATTCAATCATATTTTTTTCTCCCTGTATTTCTACTGAAGAAGTTTCAACTGAAGTTGAATCAAAAGGTTTCTCAGATACCTTTGGGATTGGAACAAGGTCATCAATTTCCTCAAGAGGATTGATTTTGACTTCCTTGTCCCCCATTGGCAAGACATCTGAAGTTTCCTTAGGGTTTTCCTCTTCAAATGGTTCATCCTCATCACTTTCATCCTCAAGATAAAATGAGTTAACAGGAGGCTTTTGTTTTCTAAGAATCAAATCCTTAAGATAGTTTATACTATCTTGAATGGTCTTGTTGACTTGATTTTGATTCATAATCATTTTAGTAATCAATTCAGCTCTAGTTAACTCGTCCTGAAGTGATGGGTGAGGGTTTGTGTATTGTGAGGGCTGGTTAAAACCAAATTCATGATTGTTACAAGGAACCTGTTCATAGACAAACTGATTCCTAATTTGACAATCAGAGCTGTAGTGTGGGCCACCACAGTACTCACAACAGAAAAACTGTTGAGTCTGACTTGGTGTATTTTGATACGAAGCATTATTAAGATTCGGATAATATGATTCTTGCTCGTATGAATGTGATGGGTAGTTGGAAACATTTGAGGAGTTGTTGAATGAGTTCTGTTTATGATCATAAGCAAATGAATTCCTCGACCCACAAAACAAACAACTCCCGTCTCGAATATCATTACCACATTGTTCACATGTACACCAACGACATGGAAAACCGAAAAGCGGCTTACCACAACCGACACAAGGAATGAAATCCGGAGGTGGGACAAGTGGTGTGCTCTGAGAGCTAGGAATTTCCACCACTTCCGTTATGGTCTCGGGTTTTTGAATGTGAAGATTAGGCAAGTCGTTCTTTTCAGTCACAGCTCTAAGCTCTTGGTTTTTGCTTATAACCGTATATCGTGAAAGGTTAGGAGCAATTGTGAGCTTAGATTTTTGGACAACCGAAGGTTGGACGTATTTAGCACTTCCATAGTCAGAGGAAAGTACAGGGTCCTTTGTCACCCTGGTTTCTCGTTCCATTTCCCTCATCGGAGATGGGATAGGAATCGATGGTCCATCATAATCAACACGACATTTTTGACAAGGCCTGAAGTTTTTCAATGTTGATCTCAAAGGCCTTTTGTTCAAAGAAATCGTCATCGAGAGATGCCATTAATTACAGGACAAGTGAAAGAAGTTAGAATCAAAAGGATAGAGGGTAAAGGGATGAAGAATCAAAAAGGTGAGAGGGTAAAGGTGAATATTTTTGGTATTTTTGAGAAACATGTTTAGTGCACATGCACCAAAAACAACTTTTCAAAACAAGATCGAGGCAAAACCACAGTGAACTTAAACCAATAATCACAAGTGAATGGCTTCTTTGAAAAAGGTACACCACTCACAGGAATACAAAGGCAAGTTTTAATCTTTTGTTTAGGAACTTATTATGTCCACACCCCCAGTTGGTAGGTGTTCTGCCTTGGTTTGCGGTGGTAAGATTTTATGTATTTATTAATTTGAAAAACTGTTTTTGGGCTTATGGGTGTGTGTGCAGAAATCTTTTGAGAAATATTTTTGGAACTGATTCGTTAACCAAAATCGTTCTTTTAAGATTGCTCGCAGGCTGGCGGGAGGAAGTAAATAGGTTTCCTCTTCAGTTCGCAATTTAATGTCAGAACTTACCTTAAACCAACTGTTACAGGTTGTAATCTTAAAGAAAACGAAGTAATTTAACTTCACAGTTTGTTTTGTTGTTTTTGATTTTTTTTGGTGTTGTTAACACTTTAGGAAAAGTGTTAATGAACTTTTTGATTTGATTATATTTTTACAAAAACTTTTTACAAATTTGTGTGAAATTTGTACAGGGAGGGTTTTGAAAACCACTAAACTTAAAACGATTTTTTAAAACACGCAACAACCTCCCCGGCAGCCGCGCCAAATTTTAATTGGTCCCGAAACGGTCAGATATTATTGACCAAGGTCAATAAGTCAAAGACAGCCTCGTTCCAATTCTCCGGTGATAGTATAGTGTGTCCCCGGGTCGTTATGTCCCAGCGAGATTGAAATGGTGCTTTGGAAATCGTTTTTGGGAATGAGTGGCACTGAGGACAGTAGCCAAGATGATATGGAATTGATTTTGCTACTGATATTTGGTATTTGTACACAGATATAATATTCACAAATAACAGATATACAGGTATATGCACAAATTCAAAATTAGGTATCACGTAATCAGACAGAGAAGTGGGTTTTGGTAAATTACAAACTACAGGGGGCGCAAGTGAAACTTTTGAAAACTTAAAATTAAAAGAAAATTGAAAATGAAAATGAAATTATAAAAATGATTATTTTAATATTTAAATATTATTTAATTAATAAAACTATTTAAAATCTAATTTAAATTAACTAAAAATTACAAAGATTACAAATTAAACTAAAAATTTGTAAAAATAATTTCTAAACTTAAAAATGAACTTGAAGAAAGTATAAAAAATAAAAATAACTATTTTTGTCTTTTTATGAGTTATTTATTAATTAAAAACTATTTATATTAATTAAACTAATTAAACTATTTTAAATTACTAATAATACTAAATTAACTTAGAAAATTATGAGAATATTTATAAAACTATTTAACAATCACAGGAATCCTAAAAAATTATAAAAACTTCTAAAAATTAAATTTAGGCTATTTTACTAATTAATTACCTTTTAATTAATTTAAATCTAATTTAAATAATTAAAATAAGAAAAATGTAAAATTAACAGTAGAAACTAAAAATATATTTTCTAAAAGTCTATTATATTATATAAGAGCTAGGAAAAATATAAAAACTAGGATTTGATTTATAAAAACTAAATATGCTATTTAAAATTTAATTATTAACTAATTACTAATAAAAGTAAGATTAAATCTAATAAATACTAAATTGCAAAATAAAAATCTGAAAAATTTACTAAAATTACTTTACTATATAAGGTAATTAATAAAAATATAAAAAAGCTAAGTGCTTAACAAAAAATTAAAAATGAAAATTAAAATTTAAATTACATTAAATAGAAACTATCACTTAAAATTAAATTGACTTTTCTGGATTTTTCTTTTGGAAACTTGTTTTATACCTAAAAACAAACACTTTTTTTGAAAACAACTTTTTTACAACTTGAAAATAAGTTGAGAATAAGCTCAAAAAGTTACATAGTTGACTTTATTTGACCAACAAGAGAAATCAGCCTTGGTGGGGTCCACAAGGGTAAAACTTGGTTCCAATAAGTTCAATGGACTTGTGTGAGCAAGAAAAAGCAATTATGGTCCACTGAATAAGCAAATAAGCTACAAAATAAGCACTTTGAAATTTGGTTTCACTCAGAAAATGGGACAACATTTGGGGTTGATTCCAAGTGTGGTCCATTGAGTTCTAGGTCAAACCAATGGTCAAATTCCAAAGACTACCAGGAGGGGGGTTGGGAGGAACCAAGATCCACCACTGGGGCCCACTGAGGTGGTCAGAAACCACCACCAAAGTGGTGGTGGTGGCTGTGGTGTCTGCTGATGCAGGGCAAACAGCAAGCCCTGCAACCCTCTTTGAGGGGTTGTGGGGCCCTCCAAAAAATTCACAAAAATAAAACCATTGTGGGACTCCAAAGATGAGGTGGGGGACTGCTTATTCTGAAAAGCTCAAGGTCTAAAAACTCCTAGAAAAATCAAAACAAATCCCACTATTTTGGTAAAAATCTGAGATAGGTGCAATTTGACTTTTGAAATTTTTAACTAATGTTGACTTATGTGAACTTAAGATCTAATTTAATGACTGAACTTAATGTGATAAACTAAAGTAAGGTTAAATTAAGCTAAGATAACAGCTTATGCACTGAATTGGGTGGATTAGGATCCTAAAATTTCAACAGATAGCCTGGCAATGAGACTAGGAACACATCTTGACTTTTGATCAAGTGACCACTAAATTTTATGACTTCGTAGACCTAATGAGACCTAATGGAGTATAGAACAACCAATTACCACCACAGAAACACACAAGGGGATAGACAAACAAGCATAACCAAACACCCCTTTATAACTAAGATTATACTACAATTATTAATTTTAGACTATACCTAATGATTTTTAAGCTCTAAACAGTTTTAGTATGTTAATTAGAAACTAAGTATGCATTGAAGTTCCACAATAAATACTAGAACAAGAAGATGCTATATAAGCTGATACTTAGGTAGTGAAAGTGCAATTTTATTACTAAGACTAAAATAAGTTAAACAAAAGCTACTAAAGGACTGAAATAGATAGAACACACAAGATTAAATTACAAACTTCCACTAATAAGCTACTAGAAACAGAATTAAACTAATGAACAATAGTCTATACTGAGAGTGCAATAGATTCAAAAAGAAACTTACTAAATGAATCCCAGCTGAGAACTCAGAACCAAGATCCATGACCTATGCTCCCATGAGCTCTAGACCATTGCATTCCATCTTCTCTTTCTGCCCTTCTTTACCTTTTTTTTTTTTTTTTTTTTTTTTTTTTTTCCTAATTTTTTTTTTATATTTTTGTATTTATTATTATTATCTTGAATTATTGATTAAAACTGAAGAGAACACAAAAGTTAACTTATAGAATCTTATCAGTGGCTTGAGTGAGTTTAAAGAACCAGAAAACAACAACTCTTACTATATAAAAGCTAATTTGAGATTTTCACCTAAAATAAGCAAATTCTGAATTGGATTAAGAAACTTGGAATTGATAATTTAAATAAGTTACAACAGCCTTAAAAACATTAACCTTACACTTATAAATTGAAAAATACAATGGAAGTTAAGCTACCCCTAATAACGACACTACACTAAAAAAACTAAAAAACTAACTATCTCTCCTTCATCCTTCTCTCTGCTTTTATGGTGATGTTTAGGGCTCAGTGGGTCCCATAGGTCATTTCCCAGCATTAATCTCCCCCATTGGATCATTTGAACTCATCTTAGCCATCAATTCGTTTTGGCGGGAAAAGTTGTTTCTCCTTTTCTCTGCTCAATTTGCAACTGGGGGGGGGGGGTGGCATTTAATAACCTTGGGATGAGGAATTGGGGAAGGGATAAGGGTTGATGGTGGATATGGCAAGTGGTGGGGAGAAAACCAGGGGTGGTATTTGGGGGATGGAGATGGTGGTTTGGGAGGGAAGCTGTTTGGTCAAAACCTGGGTTGACCGGGGTGTTTTATTAGAAAGGGGTGGGCTTGGTATGAAATTGGGCCAGGGGTGAAAGGGAGTGGGCTGGATCAAGTTGTGTGGATTGGGTGAAAAGGATGGTTTTAATAATATTAAGGATCCGTTTGGTATTTTGGTTTGCAAAACACAAGGACCTTTTTTGTAATTTAGCCGAAAGTTGGAGGGTGAGTTTTGGCAATCTTCTAAAGTTTCCTTAAGGTCCATTTTTGCCAATTGAAGAATAGTATGAGGTCCAATATTGATTTTTCCATTTTAATTACCCAGGGACTATTCCTGCCAAACTTTCAAACTTCAAGAACCTGTTTTTGCAATTTCACCAAAGTTTTCAATCAAGGACCAACCCTGCCATAAAAGATTAGTGCAAGGACAAAATTTGTTTTTCTCAAAGTTTTAATATCCCAGGGACCATTTTTGACAATTTTCCAAAGTTCAGGGACTAAACTTGACATTTTGTGAAACTTTGCACCAAAGGACTATTTGTGTAACTTTTTGATTTATAAGGACCTTTGGTGACTTTTTCAAGTTTTTAGAACAGCCAGGGACTAGATTTGACAACTTTTGAAAGATGAGGGATTGAAACTGCTAATTTTACAAACTTTGTGCGTTTTTCCTCTGTTTTTGATTATTTTGCATTTGAAACATGTAAAACACATTTCTGGGATATTTTCACTATTTTGATACAATATTGAGTGTTTTTAGATGTTTTGGCAGCTCAGAAAAGGTAAAAATGATGAGTATTTACACACTCATCAGTGAACCATAGTGATATGAACCAATAGTCGTCAAAAGTAAGTGAGCAAGGTGAGCAATCCACAACTTAAAAGTCTCTTCGTTCGTTAATAACCTAAACATGATAAAGAGCTTGGTACCCAGATTCTCATGGGTCCGAATTGGTTAGTTGAGAACATCCATTGCATTTAAATGCACATGATGAGGATGTCGTCGAGAAGTACAAGAATTCATCAATAGTTTGTTTTAATCAACAAACAATGACTTTCTTGACTAAAGAGATAAATAGTGAGCTTAAGTAATATTAGTTCTAAATTTCTCCACTAGGTTTAACAAATTTTATTTGTTTTGATGCATTTGTTGAAGGATCATTTACGGTAAATCCTAAGCCGGTTTTATCATAAAATGACTTTTGAATGTTAAGTAAATATTTTAAAATCTAGAGCTATTTTCAAATTTTGCTAATATTTTTGCTTTTTCATTTTCTATTTTAATTTTATGTTTATAGTCTTGACAATATTTACATTTAAGATCAATTTCAATATTGCTTTCAAGTCTAGACATTTTATCTTCTAAAATTATTTCCTTTTCAAAATTGTTTTCAATGAATATTGAAGATTTATTTTTAGGAATCATTTTTGAGTCAATGTTGCAAAAATGTTTGAAGTTGTTTTCCAATTTTGAAAATTCTAATATAAATTGGTCATAGCAAAAATGTTCGGTTTCGGATTGTACCTTATTTGTAGTTGTGTAATCTTCACATGCTATATGTTGATCAATTCCATCGTCCATATCGCTCCATGTTTTACTTGTAGTTTCGCTTAGATCGAGAGGCATGTAGTCCTTGCCATCAATACTTGTATTCCCATTGGTTTGAATATTCTCACAAGCCATATTATCATCGTCTTCTTCGTACTTGTTGCACCATGATTTATTAACACTCTTTCTTCGGATTTGGCTCATGTATTCTTCGTTATTGATACCTTCAATGATCACATTTGAACTAGTAGTACATGTATTTATTTCAACTAAATATTTATCTATTAAATTTTTTAGAGTAACTATTTCTTGTGCAATATCAAGTTTATCATATTTGGTTTTACATTTCTCTTGGTGAAACTTTAAAAGACATTTCCAAATATCATTTGCCATTTTACAAAGAAATAATCTTTCATATTCACTTCTTGGTAGAGTTTTGAAGATAAGTAATTTGGCTTTAGTATTTTTATCAATTTTGGTTTGAAGATTATTATATTGATTTTCAAAATCCATTTTGGTTGGTTTAAGATCACCAATTGAAATGATATGCCAAAGATCAAGATCTATTGATTTCACATAATTTTCAAATTTATTTTTCCATTCAAGAAAATGATCATTTTCAAATAATGGTGGTTGTTGCGTAAATTCCCCTTCTAAATATTTTTCAAATTTCATAGATCGTTACAAGTTTTAAAATACAATCTATTTTAAAAATCTTGCTAGACGTGGCTCCTGATAACAATTGTGGAAAACTAGAAGGGGGGGTTGAATAGTTTTGCGTCTTTTTTGTTTAATAAAAGTTTGCTTTTAAAGAATTGATGCTAATTGTAAAAACCTTTGAAGCTAAAGTATAGATACAAATTAATTCACATACATCACATAGACACTACTTATTTAAAGTGTTGAATAGAAATTATAATTTCATATATCTCACTTAAATATAAGTTTGTATTTATATATGTATATGTGTTTTAACAATTGTATATACTTATATTTTACTAATGTACAATTAATGTTGTAAATGGAACCTGTTTGATCTTTATGTGAAATCAATATATGCACAACACACAATTATAACAATGTATGAAAAACTAATAAGTAAGCAAGCAAAGAGTGAGAGATGGAAAGATCAAACCGAGAGATAAAGGATTTATAGTGGTTCGGCTACAAGGACACCTTCGTTGCCCTACTCCACTCCCCGAGCACCGAACTCGAGAGATTTCTTCACTAAGTCAATAACCTCCCTTATGGCGGAGAAAACCGTACACACCAAAAGCTTACACCAATTTACGACACAAAGCAAAATGTCGAGTTCTAATCGTAGCTAGAACCAATCTCACAACAAATATCACACCACACCTTCTCCACACCTTTTCACTTCTTCTATACTTCTTCACACCACAAGTATCTTCACGCCTTCACAAATACTTCACAACTTCAATGTCTTGCAACTTCACAACTTAATGTCTTGCAACTTCACAACTTCAAGCCACTAATGTCTTCACAACTTCAAGCCACTAATGTCTTCTAGTCTTCTCCACTTGGAAGCTTCAATTTCTTCACTACTAGTCACTATTGCTACTATCTCCTATTACTACTACTATCCAACACTACTTCTTCACTTCAAGTTTCACTCCACACCTACAATAATTCTAGATTTTATAACTAAATCTGGCTAACTAATACATACACCTTATTCACCAAAATATGAAGGATTTACAAGAAGAGATAAACAAGCAACTTAGATAGCAAGATGATACTAAGTTGTAATACTTCTAATAGAAGTATTCTTCTCTTTGCACTTGAGTGTTGAGGCTTGAATCACTTTGAAACAAAGATTAATGTATATATGATCAAAGGATTTTTAGAGGATGGAAATGGATGTTTAGATCAGAAAGTTTTTAGTGCAAAAAGGTGAGAAAAATATGTAGAATGATCCAGTATTTAAAGGGCCAGAAAATACTGTTCTGGAGCGTGCCGGTCCCCTTAATTAGGGGGCAGCCCCCTTAATGATTAAGGGGGCCGTCTAGTATAATTAAGGGGGCCGCCCTCCTGAACGTTGGATTTTCTTGTCCTTTTGTGAGGGAAATTTTTCTGGATTAGATTTTCCATTTTTGGTTGAAAATTTGAATTTATAAATTTGTAATGAATTAAACATATTCTTTTAATGCCAAAAATGTTTTATAAAAGATATAAAATGTTTTGTGACATTTTATAAATATCTAGTGATTAACAAATGTGTTCCTTTGATCTTATAATGCATTAGAAACTTTGTTTATTCATACCTTAAGTGATTAGATGGTAAAGGTGAGTATTTACTACTAAATACTTGTTTATTTCATGATCTTTGGTTTGATGAGTTTTCATTTTGTGATTATCAAAACATAGAGATATCGAAAGATATGAATAACGTTTTTAGTCATTTATTTATATCAACAAAGCCAATTGCAAAGAAATCTCTTATCACTTCTCATTATAATTCACACATACATTCTCATTGCATTCATCTAACACCTTAACATTTCATTTCATTTGTGAGATCTTTTGTAGCAAAGAAGATCACAAGTTCATAACCAAAGTTACAAGTTTCAACATAACGTTGCAAGTCTTGTAATAATAGTCTTGTGTAAACTAGTGAGGTTTATACATGATGCGTGGGAATCGCAACAGGCTTTACCTCTCGAGGGATCTCGAGAAGCTTACAACCCCCACCAGGCAGTGTACCTGATCGTTGTAGTATAGTATAGTGACAAATACCGGGGGATTGATCGTTCAGCTTAGGAATAGTGTCGCTAGGATTAGAAAGCCTAAATACTAGTTCTAAAGGTGAGGGATGATTATTTTTGTATTTTTATATTTTTTAGAAAGCAAATTAAAATCTCGGGTTTTGGAAGAGTGGGCGGAATTAGTTGCTATTCAACTAACCCAATACTAAGATGCAATCAAAATAAAATACTAAAAATGAAAATAAGCTAATTTATACTAGAGTTGTGAGCAGTAATTGGAGAAAATGTGTTTACTTAGATTTCACTACTCCCTAGATATCTTTTACACGTTAATTACTTGTTATGATTGCATGGATGACGGATCGTATTCCTTAATACCATTCATGGGGTGGCACACATAACTCCCCAATTCTATGAGCTCTTATCTCCTCCTACACCATGCCCAACACAACTATAGGGATTGTAAACAGTGGCTCATGCATTAAATACAACCAATAAAGACCTAGTGCGCGTTGGTTCATGTTTCTTAAGACGTTCAAGCATGTTACCAATTGGAGATCTGCCAGTTTTCTTAAGCCTAACATATAAATCATTCATCCAAGACAAGAATAAACAAGTAATCAACACATAATCAATATCTAGGTTTCATTAGATCTAAGCAAACACAAAAGAGATCTAGCCTAGCATGATAGAATTAAGACAAGAACATGATATAGACAACCAACACATAGACATATTGATTGAATTAGAAGAACACTTATCTTGATTAATCATGCAAGGTATCAAGGGGTTGGAACCCTTGAAAAACCTGTAAAGTTACACCAAAATCGTACTTAGGGTTTCTCCCAAAACTTCTCTTTTTTTAATGTGAAAAATTAGAAAACTATATATAGAAAAAGGGGTCTGACGGCGTCAAGACCAAATAGGTGACGCCGTCACCTCGCCGCCAAAACAATCCTCGGACTGCCTAGATCCACATTTGACGCCGTCAAGACTTATACACTTCCAGGCCGTCATGACTCTTTTACTCTTGACGCCCTTCCTACGTGACGCCGTCAAAACTCTTCTGGGTCGTCATGAAATTTCATGAAATTTGCTCTTGACGTCGTCAAGGTTTTGCTCTTGACGCCGTCACCTACTGTTCCCAGCATGGAAAATTAAGACTTTGGCGTTTTCTTCACTTTTATGCTCCAAAAACGTCCGAATTGCTTCCTTTTCCAGATTTCTCTCCCAAAGTACCTAAAATCACAAAAGAAACGATTTAGGGCAATATTTGATCAAATAAATTTGGATTTGGGCTTAAATGACCCCCTAAAAACGGATCATTTTTCGCCTCATCATATACCCTTGCACTTGAGATTTGCTTGTCCTCAAGCAAATGCGCTTTTATTCTACTCAAAAGACAGGTTAGGGGTCATTTAACACTAATATAAAAGTAAGTACAACAAATAATCGTTCCACTAAAGACCAATAGACAAGCACGGAGGTCATACACAAGCACCTCACAAATAGTGTTTAGATACTCACATCTCTCGAGTGTAAAAAAGTGTAAATTACAATATGGAAACGGAAGATATCTCTCATTACCTGTCATAGCAAAATAGATTACCATAGGCTTGGGAAAGGATCAAACCTCCACCACATGGCGTAAGCACCTAGGATAAACTATCAAAGAGGTCTTTTAAAGGGTTGTAACGTTAGGTGTAGGGATATGAAATACACGGTTTTGTTGGATAAAGGAAGTTTTTTTATTGGTGGCGAGTTAACAATATTGGTCAATTACATGTACAATATGGCGTTGCTAAGCCAAGACTAGACTCGACTTAAGCTAATAAATGAAAAATAACAAAAACATAAAATGAACATAGAATAAAAAGGGATGGTAGTCCGTATGTTTTTCTCTCTTTTTTTTTTTTTTTTCTATATATATTTTTTTTCTTTTCTTTTCTTGATTTTTTCGATTTTTTTTTTTTTTTTTTTTTTTTTTTTTTTTTTTTTTTTTTTTTTTGCATACACTCTTACCCTACCATCCAAAATAATACATCATAGGGAATGAATATTCCCCTTACACTTGAATCTTTACATACTTTACATTTAACTAAACTAATGACTCGAATTAAGAAAATCAAAACACTTGGAGCACTTTTAAGATTAACGTACATATGGGGGTAATAAGTGATGTTCTTCCCCATTACTCCATAAAATAAGTACTTTACCCATGAGTCCCAATCGTCCCAAAACAATATGTACAAGGATATGACTCGACTTAGCAACCATGTAATCAATTAGATAGTTAACTTAGGGTTTAAACAAATAACAATAATGCACTAAAGATGAGTGCATACACGGAAGGCTAAGGCGATTTGGTTGTACATTTAAGTGGGGTGTAACAAATTCTTCCTTTAAGTAAGATGCTTAAAGTTAGAAACGAAAAGATAGGCTCGGAGGGGTGTACTAGCGGTTTCGTGTACTAAAAATGAGTACAACGCTAAGGGTGTGGGAAAAATTAGTTGACTTAACTAGCCAAGTAATATGACTTAAATAGTCAAGTAATTATGATACGGGTTTAGCACAAGGGTGATCCTAATGCCTCTTATCATGTAGTAAATCCTACTACACGAATGTAGTCTCACTAGCGGTCTCGGGATGCATCACTAACGCAAGTTCTAGAATCTAAATGCTACCGGTACACTCATAAGCACTAATAATGAATGCTTTTCCTATCAAATCTAAAGGCGAACCTCACATATTTGGGTGGAAAATTTTTCTGAATATACGGTTATGTGCTAGTCATACAATCTCCTATCCATGAGACGCTTGCTATGGCTAAAGTTTCACTCCTAAATGTTGTAAAAAATTTTAAATTTGGTGCTAAAATTACACTAACAAGTATTTCTCATAGTTTTATTACACATCTACCATCAAACAAAACAAACTCAAGCGAAAGTGCATATGTAAGGTATCATCTTTTTACCCCCCCTTACACTTAAGATGAACATTGTCCCCAATGTTCAAGTAAAGAATGTAAAAGTGAAAAAGTAAAGAGAATGAAATCAAATACTCCCCTTATTCGCTCGGTATGGATAATAGAATGGCCAGGTTAAATCTTCCTCCAAGAAAATGAACAATCAAAGCTTCCCTTCCAGAATATAAATCATTTTCTTGTCATACATAACCTGTAAAACCTGACAAAATAGACAAGACAACCTCGCGTAAAATCGGCGGCATCCTATATAAGTTTCTAAATCCTAGAAAACAAGATAAGATATAATGCTTGTGGAATGAAGTTTGCAGATCTCCTGGAGATTATAAAACTTAATAATTCACAAAAACCATAAGACTCCGTTAGAAAAACAAAACCGGTAAAATTTCTAGATTTTAACTCCTGACGCCGTCAAGAGTAAACCCCTGACGCCGTCAGAATGGACCTGCAGAAATTCTTATGTTAAGTTTCCGGAAAATTTCTGGAAAAACTTGGTTCTACTTCCTGGAAAATCCTGCAAAACTTCATTATGACTCAATACAAGCATTTGACTCTAACAAATACGAATATACATGTTCATTTAATATTGTGGAGAATCATGATTGGTTTGTTTCTTAAAAACATATTTCGGGTTTCCCCTTACACTTATCTTTTGCAAAAATACTTCTAGGTGGAGTTAAGACTAGGCCAAAACAACAAAGTAAAGTATTTTAACATTTTAGTTTAGAAACATGATCTACCAACAACAAAAATAAAGCATGCATACGGAAGCAAATAACAATCAAACAAAATAAAATCACACAAAACATGGGTTGCCTCCCAAGAAGCGCTTTTCTTTATTTACGAGTCTTGTAGCTAGACTCAAGGTCATGGGTTACTACGTGACTTCATCATTGGTTCCATTCTCTAGGTCGTCTTCTAAACCAGTATCGCTTTCATAGTGCAAGTACTTCGGGTCTTCGAACTCGAAAATATCTTGTCGATACTTAGAGCCAAGCTTACTAACATCCTTAAAGAATCCACATGATAAATCAGAAATGTTTTTACACCCTCGCCTAACATCTTCATCACACAAGATAAGTTGGGAGCTCATCATATCCAGCCCGTCACAATCTATCTCCTTAAGGTCTTTTCTCTTGTATGGCGTTTGGTATGAGATCCTCCTAATCCCATCAGTGAAGGTCATGATTCCGTTCAAGTCATCCACTATCAAATTAGTGAGTTCACATAAAGGTGCTCCCAAAACTACTTGTGTTAACCTAGGGTCGACATAGTCTTCTATGTTATCCACAATCGTGAATTCCATAGTGAATGTCATATTACCTACGAACAAATGTATTTCATGATCCTTACCAACCACTTTCTCTCCCTTGTAAATCATCCCCCATCTGCAGATATTGTTATAATGGAACAATGACATAACATTCTTTGGTAGGAATACATTTATGTAGATGTTATCGAAATACTTATGACCGATCATGCAGGGGATTTTGAGATTATTTGGATCACGCCGTCTTATCTTCCTCAACTCGCCATCCTTTGACCCATATAGATTCCCCTCAAGGGAGGGACGATACTCGTACACCTCCTCACTATCCCTATGAAAAATTACCTTCCTAATACCATTGGTGAGTAATACACTACCATCTTTCTCATCAAGGATTCTCCCGATTCATTGATAAATGGTATCCCAAGGACAAGGTCGGTTATCGTTTGATTGGTGAGAGGGTCCACGTCATCAACCACGGTGAGGTCAGTATTGTAAACAAGCTCTCCAATCCTAATTGATAAATTTTCTATTACTCTCTCGCACGCAATGTGTTCTGGGAAAGTTTTGTGGTATAGGGAAAGGGGGATTATGTTGACTGGGAAGCTAGGATCTATACGACTATCGGTTAAGAGCTTTTCCTTAATGGTACAGGGGATCTTGAAAACTTTAGGGTTACTTTCCTTAGTCTTATTGCTACTCCCACTAATAACATCCTCCATTTTTCTCTCAGGTTCTCCCATAATAGATTTACCCAAAATGGTTGGATCTCCCTCATGCTCTTCCGATTTCTCTTTCCCTTCATCCGGTTTGCCGGATTCTTGCGCGGTGTATTGCTCGGGTGAGTCGGTAGGTTTCCTTGCCGAAGCATGGTCAACCCTTGAGGTCTCATCTTTAGCTGTCCGACTGAATTTGTTAGTTTGTTGTTGGGTTGGGTTGGATGTTGAAGCAGATATTGTGGTGATGGTGTTTACGAAGTGGATTGGTCCAGGGGGTTGACAGGTTCTTTTCCGTTAGGAGATAGATGTTTGAATAACTTGCTAGGACTTTTTATTTTTACAGGGGAGGCTGGTGGACTCATGACGGCAGCAGATTTAACCTCATCAACGTGAATGGGCTTATTATCAATATGCTCTTTGATAGCAGTCAACAGATTATAAATCTTGTTGTTTACATCAGCCTGCTGTTGTTTAAATTTGGCCTCGAGCGTAGCAAGCTGTAGTTCTTGAGATAGAATGAATTTTCTCAAAGTATCTTCACAGCTTTGCCTAGGAATGCCCTGTGATGGAAAACGCTCGGACCAAGTGAGTGGTGAGGAGTCATTGAAGGATACGCTTCGCGTTTGGTACCCTCTAAAATCAGGTTTATCCTTCCATGCCTCATAGGCTTCGGCAGAAGTTCGAGGACCCTGACCTACGTGTGATGATGTGAATATAGGCACGTTTTGGAAGTTCCATGCAGTTATGAGTCTCATGAGGGCCATTGCATAGTTTGCATGTAGAAGCGATTCTGCTTACTTGGCTTGAAGGTTTTTGAGCTTCGTAAGATTTCATGAGAGACTTGACTCGACCTTCAAGTTCCATGATCCTACGGTTGGGAGTGCTAGAATTGTTTGAAGGCAAAGATATTGCCTTGACCGTTTTGTTCAAATCACGGGGATCATTCCAACTTTCGTTGTCATAGAGAGCAAGATCTTCTATGAGTTCCCATGATTGTTCCGCACTAAGATCACGTAGCTTACCACCGGCCGATTGGTCAATGCTCGCCTCGTGGAGATGTCGATATGGTCATAAAAAATTTGGATTTGGAGCCAAAGATCTCTGCCATGATGAGGGACTTTTTGGAGTAAGTCCTTGAAACGAGTCCATGCTTCATAAAGAGATTCATTTTGACGTTGTTGGAACATCAAGATGTCATTTCTAAGCTTAGTAGTTCTCCCCGGTGGGAAAAATTGAGCAAGGAAACGAGTGGTGAGATCATCCCATGTGGTGATGGATCCCGCGGGTAAACGCTCAAGCCATTGACTAGCTTGATCCCGTAGAGAGAATTGGAATAGGCGTAAACGGGTAGTCTCTCTTGTTTCAACATCTAGGTCTATGGAATCTACGATTTTGAGAAAGTCCTTAAGATGTTGGTTTGGATCTTCGGAACGAAGTCCATGGAATGCACATCCGCTTTGCACCAACCGGATGGTGTCGGATCGCAAGGGGGTCACATTGGCTCCGGTGAGCTCAATGGTGTTTCGGTAGCCTTGGTGGCTAGGTCAGGAATACTCTCCTAAGGTTCGGGGCCTAAGGGGTTCTAATGGTGGGTTTTGTTGTGGTGGGATGACGGGTTCAAAGATGTTACCACCTTCCATGATGTCGGATGGTAAAGAGTTACGAACAAAGGCACGAAGAAATGAGATAGACTAAAGAAGACCTAAAAATAAAAATAAAATCTTACTAGAAAGGAATCTAGCAAGTAGACCTAATACAAAGAAATTCTAACCTAGACAATAACTATTCCCCGGGCTGCGGCGCCAAAAACTTGATGCGTGGGAATCGCAATAGGCTTTACCTCTCGAGGGATCTCGAGAAGCTTACAACCCCCACCAGGCAGTGTACTTGATCGTTGTAGTATAGTATAGTGACAAGTACCGGGGGATTGATCGTTCAGCTTAGGAATAGTGTCGCTAGGATTAGAAAGCCTAAATACTAGTTCTAAAGGTGAGGGATGATTATTTTTGTATTTTTATATTTTTTAGAAAGCAAATTAAAATCTCGGGTTTTGGAAGAGTGGGCGGAATTAGTTGCTATTCAACTAACCCAATACTAAGATGCAATCAAAATAAAATACTAAAAATGAAAATAAGCTAATTTATACTAGAGTTGTGAGCAGTAATTGGAGAAAATGTGTTTACTTAGATTTCACTACTCCCTAGATATCTTTTACACGTTAATTACTTGTTATAATTGCATGGATGACGGATCGTATTCCTTAATACCATTCATGGGGTGGCACACATAACTCCCCAATTCTATGAGCTCTTATCTCCTCCTACACCATGCCCAACACAACTATAGGGATTGTAAACAGTGGCTCATGCATTAAATACAACCAATAAAGACCTAGTGCGCGTTGGTTCATGTTTCTTAAGACGTTCAAGCATGTTACCAATTGGAGATCTGCCAGTTTTCTTAAGCCTAACATATAAATCATTCATCCAAGACAAGAATAAACAAGTAATCAACACATAATCAATATCTAGGTTTCATTAGATCTAAGCAAACACAAAAGAGATCTAGCCTAGCATGATAGAATTAAGACAAGAACATGATATAGACAACCAACACATAGACATATTGATTGAATTAGAAGAACACTTATCTTGATTAATCATGCAAGGTATCAAGGGGTTGGAACCCTTGAAAAACCTGTAAAGTTACACCAAAATCTTACTTAGGGTTTCTCCCAAAACTTCTCTTTTTTTAATGTGAAAAATTAGAAAACTATATATAGAAAAAGGGGTCTGACGGCGTCAAGACCAAATAGGTGACGCCGTCACCTCGCCGCCAAAACAATCCTCGGACTGCCTAGATCCACATTTGACGCCGTCAAGACTTATACACTTCCAGGCCATCATGACTCTTTTACTCTTGACGCCCTTCCTACGTGACGCCGTCAAAACTCTTCTGGGTCGTCATGGAATTTCATGAAATTTGCTCTTGACGCCGTCAAGGTTTTGCTCTTGACGCAGTCACCTACTGTTCCCAGCATGGAAAATTAAGACTTTGGCGTTTTCTTCACTTTTATGCTCCAAAAACGTCCGAATTGCTTCCTTTTCCAGATTTCTCTCCCAAAGTACCTAAAATCACAAAAGGAATGATTTAGGGCAATATTTGATCAAATAAATTCGGATTTGGGCTTAAATGACCCCCTAAAAACGGATCATTTTTCGCCTCATCAATACATCCATTCATTGTGTGTTTTCAGTAGTGATCGGTTTGTATTTTATGCCTTAAAATACATAGTGTGACGGGAGTAGTTGTACCCTTGTAAGAGAACTTGACATCTAGCTTTGTGTCGGTAATTGTGTGTAAGCGACGTGTATGGTTTTCTCCGCCGGTGAAAGGAGCTTGTTGACTAGTGAAAGAAACTCTCGAGTTGGATAACTCGAGGCGTGGAGTAGGGCAAGGAAAAAGAGTCCTTGTAGCCGAACCACGATAAATTATCGTGTTGTGGTTAGATTGTTTCTTTCTCTATCTTGCATATTGCATATTGTCTTTTACACTATATCTTGATTACACAGAAAGTTTTATAAAGATAACTAAGTTAAAATCGGTAAACTATTCAACCCCCCTTCTAGTTTCCCACGGGCTGCGTATTTGATGACCACTCAGGCCTAGCGATATTAGAACCACTAATAAGAGCGAGACATAGACATTGCACTAGGAAGTCGAATCATTGCGTTAGTTAAGTGGTAGCTAGGTTAGCACACTTTCTCCACTAAATAGTTAAAACCATTTCCATTTCATACTCAGTTTTATTAAATATTTGAATTTAGACATGACAATTAAATTGATATAATTAGTTAGACTCAAATTAGTAGACCGCCCATAGCTCTTGAGAACGACCTTGGAGTTACATAGCCTCATTACATAAGATTGGATTCGCTGGCCGTTAGATGAGCATTATAAATTTAAGACCTTATTTCACGTATCAGTTACATAGTTATATTTCCATTTGAATCCTTATAGTTTTTATCAAGTATCAAACTTCTAATTCCTTCCTTATTCCAGGAAACGACGTAATGAAGATTAGCAGACAGTTATTCAACAACAACAAGAAGCAGTGGCAAGTAAAGATATATTGTTACATTAGATCTATTTTAATTTATCTAATGATGCGTAACAATCAACAGAACTATTCCATGAAATGACTTGGTTACAATAATTACAATTTATTAATTTGTAACATCTAATCGTTACAATTGTGTAATTAGATACCGAACGTGTACAAGTTCTAGGAAACGCTATGCTCGTTGGATGAGTTGTGGTATTATGAATGGAAAGCTTTTGGGTCACAAAATTTAGAAAGAGGAAGAAGAAAAAAAATGTCAGAAAAATAAAATTGCAGACGTTTGTAAAGAGCATTGGAAAGAGGTTGCTACAGTTAAAAGATTAGAAGAACTTGAATAAAATGAAGCTAAATATTAGATTGAAGATGACATTATTGAAGCCTTCTCTTACGCTAATTTACACATACCATACTCTCCCGAGTCACCTCCTAAAATTCCTTTTTAGAATGTTTATTATTTTGTATTTAAAGCATTTATGCATCAACAATCTATATTTTAGCTAAAGATATTTACTTTCATATGTAATATGATACTGATTATTGATTCAACTTACTTTAGGGTTTAATAAGACCTCTTTCAAAAAATATACATCATTTTCATCTGAAAATGAAGAGAAGTGAAGTCGTTTACTCATTGCTAGCCGTCGAATTTTGTTCTGAGTTAAGTAGTTTTTTCTTATTAATGTTGTTATATAGAATCTAAACTTTTTAGTTACCAATGTACTAACAATACAATTGTACTAGTATAAAACCTTAAACTTACATATTATTATTTACCATTTAAAATACAAAAATACAAGAACTTATATTATATATTACCACAAAGTTAATATATTACAAAATGGCTTTGCGCCAGGTATTGAAAATAATTCAGAACAAATACCATATTTAAATTGGCTCCGTCGCAACGCGCGACAACCTAATTCCTCGTTATATACGAGATGGGATAAAAATCATCACATTAATAATTAAATGCACAAAACTTTGTGAACTTGCAATAAGAAAAATTACAAGAAATTTCACAGAATATACATGGAAATTTATGTTGTGATGGCGACTAATCTCTTAGACTTAGACAACGACCTTTAGCAAAACCAAATGTCAAAAACAATATTGTATGACACACAAAGTTCAACTATTGAATTATTCAAAATTTGTTTTACATAGGTAACAATCATGACAATCCAACATATCATCGTTTCACGACATTGTGAGTATAGTACCCATGACGGCAAGACGTGAGACAAGCCAATCCACCACAGGTTTCCATTATTCATCAACATTTTGAATTAATTTTCAGCCGTTATGTTGGTTATTTTTGTCATAAATTAACAATATATATTCATCAAGCCAGGATCAGATGAAAACTGAGTTTCAAATATTACTAGTAAAACGTTAGTTTTATGTAGCAAAATGTTAAAAAAAATAAAAAAAAAATAATTAAAACGGGTGAGAAAATAGTTGTACATTCACACAAAAAAAAAAAAAAAAAAAAAAAAAAAGCCTTTGATATAACCTAATAAAAAACAAACACAAAGACTAGTCCTGAGAAGAAAAATTTAAATACTAAAGGTGAGAAGAAAATTCTAAGTACACATTTTAAATGATTTGAGAAAAACTAAAAAGAGATGCATTTATTTTAGGTGATTTGCATATTCTTTCATATTATTGTATAAGTATTTAAAGCATGGTACAATCGTCTGATGCACTAATTGAAACTTTCAATCAAAACTTAAAGCGGACAAATCAATTTCATCTGTTTAGGTGCGTTTCTTTATCACTTTTCTCGTTATAATTTTATTTTTTATTTGATATTTTATTAAGGAAGGTTGGGGTTGACTTATGAAAGTAAGTCTACGTCAAAGGTTTATTTTAAATTATGAACTCTTAGATATCACCACTTACCAACCTTCTTCCTTAAGCATTCGACGAAGCTTCCTAGCTGTGTTCACATATCTACTTTATAGGGACCAAGACTTCTTCATCTTTAATCTTCCTCCTACTTTTATCACTCAAACAACAAACATAGTTAAGTTGCTTGATAAATACGTTTTGATATTGCTTTGTATATGAAACATGTCCGCAAAAAGATTTGCCGAAGAATCCGACTCCAACCAATATTGGGAGAATGAAAGGCGACGGCGAGCTAGACCTTCTTTGGCTACGTATGTTTAGTATATATATAGTAGTTCCATATGTTGCTTTATTTCTTCTAGCTAGTATTCTTATAATATACCATTATAATTGGTCGAGATGTTGCTATAAACTCGTGAAACAAAAATCCATAGCTAATTCTTTCATAAGTCAGTTTTGTGATGAAATTTGATCGCAATACTCTTGTTTGGTAAATCCGTTAAAATGGAAATATATTGATTATATGTTCTGCTATTGGCTGATAGTGCAATCGGGGAAGTCGTGAAGATGAATTTCGTTCAGAATTTTTGCACAGCTTTAGAACCTATGCTTCGAAGAGTGGTATGACTTGTATACTACTCTTCTGAAATGATTAGTTTGTCTTATTCTATTTTGAGGTTAATATATACTTCTTGTGTTCTATATGATTACGTAGGTTAATGAGGAGGTCGAGAATGGACTAAGAAGAAGTATACCATCATACTCTAGGTCGAGTTCTTGGCGTATAAAGGCAGTCGAACCTTCAACCATGCAACTTAAATTTAGAAAGAATCTGACACTCCCAATTTTCACTGGCACCAAAATCTTAGATGAAGACGGAAACCCACTTGAATTATATATTGTTGACTTGCACAATCAAGAATCCACCGTTTCTTGTGCTCTTAAGTTACAGATTGTTGTCCTGGATGGCGATTTTCCTTCAGCTGACAGTAACATATGGACAAGTGACGAGTTTGAAAAGAATATTGTGAAGGAAAGAAGAGGAAAAAGGCCATTGCTTGCAGGCGATGTGAGTGTTACCATGAGGGATGGCGTTGGTTTAGTTGACAATATTGAGTTAACTGATAATTCAAGCTGGATTCGAAGCAGAAAGTTCAGAATTGCCGCGCGAGTTGTTTATGGGGCGACTCCTGGGCTTGTAATACGCGAGGCTATGACTGAAGCCTTTGTAGTTAAAGACCATCGTGGTGAATGTATGTCATTTTTCATACTTCTTAACTATTATTTGAGTATACTAATAGGATGTAGTTACACATTAAAAATAATAATTTGATGCTTCTTCCTAACAGGAGGCAAGTGTGTTTTTATATATTTGACCTAGTCTCGTCTAACAAGTAATGAATGTCTAGTAGTAGTATCTTTTCAATATTAAGAACTTTGGTCAATGACACAATGTTTACCATTCCTTTGGATAGTGTACAAAAAGCATCACCCGCCAATGCTTGAAGACGAAGTGTGGCGATTAGAGAAGATTGGAAAAGATGGAGCGTTCCATAAGAAGCTTGCTGCTAATAATATCAAAACCGTACAAGAATTCTTAAAGCTTTCAGTTGTGAATGAACTTAAGCTTAGAAAGGTTGGTGTACATTTATACTTCAATCTTTTCGTGTATATGTATGATATTTCTTTGCCTAATTGCCTGTTACATAGATTTGCATTCAATAACCAATGTTTCGTGAACAGATTTTAGGGCTTGGGATGTCTGATAAAATGTGGGAAGTAACAATTAATCATGCAAGGACTTTTGTTGTTACAAGCAAGATCTATATATTACGCGGACCAAATAGTACCATCTTCTTGAATCCTATATGTCAAGTAATCAAAGCGGTGATCAACGGAGAGATTTTAAGTGGTAAAGACCTGTCACGTGTAAATAAGGTTCGTGTGGCTTTCTTTTCATCCTAGGTTTTTCTTTTTAGTTATGGTATAATTAAAGCCTGATCTAAAAGTAAAAATTTACTCCACACACAGTTAAGTGACTTTAATTGTGTATCAAATGTGTTTCAAATTATGCTGACAGTGTACACTAAAATAGTTAATTATTGATTACCCCTCCGGTGTTGAATAATAATATCAGTATCATGTCTGCAAACTGATGCATGTTAACAAGTTTCTGAATAACATTCATTTTACCTTTCTTAGATAGTCTAATTGATAACCATCAAGGCTATATTTGGGAAGTGATTTATTTTCAATATAAAGAGATGCAAATATAGATCAAACGTTGGTTGATAAAGCACAATCGGTTACAATCTTGTAGGATATTAGGAGCAACATGCAACATAGTTAGGGGTTAAAGTGTACTTTATAATTAGGTTAGGTGTTAGACTAGAAGTAGGATTTAGTTAAACATCCCTTACAAGGAAAGGGAGGCCTATGACCGGGTGTTCTTGTAAGGATCAGTTTAGAAGAGGTCACTACCCCTCATCTCTGTAACTCTATAAATAGAGATGATGGAGGATGCTATTTTGTAACGTTCTTCTTTCTAGATGTAAGCCTTTATTTGTTATTAATAAAAGAATTACTTAGACATCCTTGTAATCTTTTATGTCAGCCAATAAAGTATAATTTAATTAGATGTTTAATAAATTTCATTTATACTACAACAGTTGTTATATCGTTTTAGCATTTTTAGTTGGAAGACAAATGAAACTAAGGATTCTCCTTGCAGGCTTATATTCAAAAGTTTGTTGAAGAGGCTTATCAAAAATGGAACTCCTTAGAAGTAGTTGATGGTCCTCTATGTGACACCCCGCTTCTAACACAAGGTACAAAACCTAGTTATTAAATCATCAAACTACACATTTAGAAACAATATGACAATACACATGTTTTTATTAACAAAAATTGGGGGAATAATAGGTGATCGAGTGGATCAATACGCTAGTAACTACCCGATAACAACAGCAATTTATGAAGAACATGTTATCCCCGAAAGACAAACCACAGAGTTAGCATACACTTCAGATCGAGACCATAGCGGTGTTGTGAGCTCGAGTTATTTTTATGGCCCAGTTGAAGCCTACAACTTATCAGATTCTTCATCAAAAGGTGAACTTGCAGCAACACACAATTTCATAAACTGATTAATGCTGATGTCTTACATATAAATAGCATGGAAGCATGTACATAGCCATTTCATTTCAAGCTAAAGACATATACTACCACCATTGAAACATTTCAGTTTTTGTTGTCACAATGAGATACGAAATCTCGTCTCAATATGTTTTCACCATGAGAACCGAAATCTCTTCTCAACTAGTTGTAAATGTATGTAAATTCCTTTTAATAAGTTGTCTATATATATAAAAACACGCCAAGCACACCCTTACAATTTTGAGAAAACTTTGTTGCATATAATGGGGTCACTTGATAATAACAAGGATTTCAAATCGCCCATTGCAGCAGAGCATTTGTATACAGTATTATTGCAAGCGTTAGATGTGCAAACCCCGCTAAAACTAAAAACAAAAGTGACGTCACAGCCGTAACAAATTAAATTTAAATAGTTTAAGACAACCAATATAAGCTCACCTCGAACAATCTAAATAACATAAACACAGAGTACAAAAAACAAAAAACTGTAAACTCAATAACAAAGCTACATTGAAGAAAGTTAGTAGATGCATCATTAATGAAAGTTATAATCTCGATATTGCTTCTTATTAAACTAGAAGGACTGAAGTTGTTAGATAGAAACTTAATAATCGATTAGTTAGTTAAGTTAGTTAATATTCTGTAAATTGTGAAAGGGCATGTCGAATGGACACAACCCTTCCAACAGTCACGATGGTTCGAACACAACCATTCGTTTAGTATAAATAGACATGTACATGTAAAGTTACAAGGTTTAGACCGATATTAAAGTTATTCAGATTTTACTTATTGCACTTTCATATCGACTATCATATTGAAACCAACATTTGGCATCAAGAGCCACGCTCGTTATATACTTCTAAACCAGAAAACATCTAACGAGACAGAAAAGGAAACCAAGAAGAAGACAGACGCTGGAACTTTGTTTCAGGAAGAAAGTATACGCAACATACAAACATAAAACGTTGCCTGAATAACTAGGACGCAAGGAAAGGAAGTGCACATCCATACTTGTGGGAAATTGCAAACGAGAAGGGGCACCAAACGAAGTGGTGACCAAAGTTTGGTTGTGTTGTATGACTTGCTGTACGCACAAAGAACAAAGAAGAAGAACACACAAGTTTTGCAGAAACTTTGCTTGTGTTTAGTACCACACAACAACAAACCAAGAAGACCCTTTGTTGCACCATATAACGCAACAAATTGGAAGAAAAGAAAAGACCCATTTGCCATCACTTAAGCGCAACAAATTGGAAGGAAAGGACGTCAAGAAGAAGAGACCCACGGTTGCAAAAACTAGTAACGCAACACATTTGGATAGAAAAGAAGAAGAAGTTGCTTGGATATAAACGGTACCGAGAAGAGAAAGAAAGAGAGAAAACAGAAAACAATCCTAAAATTGTTTGGCGCACGCTAGCAATACGAGAACAACAACAAAGAAGAAAACAATATGATCAAATTGTTTGGTAAAAATACCGAGGAGTATTATTGTTGTGGGACGCACGGTGTGGAACAAAAAACAAAAGGAAAAAGAAAGTATTGTGGGAAAGCGTTAGAGAAGTAACAAGCAACGTAGGCAACAAGGAAATTCGTTAACCTTGTTTGAAAGACATACTACCGAGTTAGTATTAGAAGAAGGAAAACAAACAACGATTTGTTTTAAGGAAAATACCGAGAAGTATTTTTGGAGAACTTTGTCGAAGCAGGAACTTGGACCAAAAAGAAAACAACATACAACAAACTCACGTTAAGGGTTCAAGTCGACACAAAGGATAAAAGGAACAACATGATAAAGGCGTGGTAATTTGGAAAGCAATTCGACAAAGCATCAAGGGGTGTACGTGAATTAGCTTTGGTGAACAAGGGAAAGAAAAGCATAGTTGGTATAATTCTAGTGCTGACATAAAGGGGAATATACGTTTGTGTTTTGACACAACAACATGGTCACAACAAAATTCAAAATTTGAATTTCATTTACATAGTATAGATATTTGTTTATACTATTAGGAAATCTCGAGAACTATATTTTGATCCCGTTATATTAGGATTCCCGGATAACTATTTCTGTTCCCGTAGTATTAAGTGATACCACTAGTTAGAAAGTCTCATAAGATTTAGAAAGTGAAGATATTAAACACTTTCAAGATGTCCGGTGACGATACAAATAACGTAACACCAAAACCCGTAACACCTATTGCACAATACCAATGCCCTAAGTTGAAAAATACAAACTACACGGTTTGGGCTATACAAATTAAGGTTATACTAGAAGCACATGGTTTATGGGAGACAATAGAGCCTAAGGAAAATACGCAAGTAGATGATAAGAAAGATAAGACAACTATTGCCCTCTTATATCAAGCGTTGACCGAAGATGTGATTTTACAAGTAGCATGTTGTAAAACGGCAAGGGAATTATGGGAATCATTGAAAAGGAGACACGTTGGAGAAGAGAAAGTGCAACAAGCACGGTTACAATCATTGATGATTGGATTTCATACCCTTCAGATGAAGGAAGATGAAACGGTGGATGCATTTACGAACAAACTAAATGGTTACGCCACGAAGGCTAAAGAATTAGGAAAGACCATGGATGAATCACTTTTAGTTAGAAAACTATTAGACTCCACACCAGATAGATTCATTCAGATAGTAGCATCCATAGAACAGACGAATGATCTCGAAGACATTACCTTAGATGAGATCGTAGGAAAACTTAAAGCATTCAAGGAAAGGATAAAACTCCGAAAGGGAGGTCAAGTAGAAAGCCAGGATAATTTGCTATTCGCACAAGGCGAACACTCTAAGAATGGAAAACGTTTTACAAAACGTAGAGGTAGATCAAACTACTCACGAGGGAACTGGCAAGATAATAAGAATAAGGATAACTCGAATGGAGAGAACTCAACTCACAAAGACAAGTCAAATAAAGGTAGACGTGAGTGGGATATAAGAAAAGTAAAATGTTTCAACTGCGGGAAACATGGACATATGAAGAAAGACTGCAGAAAACCATCAACAACCCAGGAACAATCAAACCTTATCTTAGAAGACGATGAACCATCACTATTAATGACTAGGCACGAAACTGAACACGAAGAAGTTTTGTTGAACGAAGGACAAATACAACCCTGAAAGTATGCTACAACAGATGCTAGCATATGGTATTTAGATAATGGTACAAGTAACCATATGATGGGAACCAAGAGTCATTTTAAGGATATTGACGAAAGCATCACTAGACGCGTTCGTTTTGGAGATGGATCGTATGTGGAGATAAAGGGTAGAGGTACAATACTATTACGATGTAGAAACAAGGAACAAAAGATGGTGTCGGATGTTCACTACATTTCAAACCTCAAGAGCAACATACTTAGTCTAGGACAACTTACCGAGATAGGTTGCAAGATCATCATGGATGAAACAAATTGACTTTGTATGACAAGAGTAAGAAATTGTTGATGAAGGTAGAAAGATCAAAGAATCGACTTTACAGTATTAGACTACAGATAGAGGCACCTATATGTCTCTTAGCAAACGTAGACAACCAAGCATGGTTATGGCATGCAAGATTAGGTCATCTGAACTTTGATGCGTTAGACAAGATGACAAGAAAAGGTCTAGTAGAAGGAATACCGAGAATAAATCATGCAGGACAAATCTGTGATGCATGTTTATTAGGAAAGCACATTAGAACACCATTTCCACATCAAGCTAAATTCAGATTAAAGAACCCATTGGACTTAGTATATCGAGATCTTTGTGGTCCCATAAGTCCTGCCACAAACTCATGAAAGAAGCTCATCTTCTTATTGGTAGATGATTGCACACGTTTTATGTGGGCCTACTTTCTAACATCGAAAGATCAGGCATTGAGCACATTTAAGGAATTTAGATAGAAGATTGAAATGGAGTTGAAGTTGAAATTAAAGATGCTAAGAACGGATAGAGGAGGTGAATTTACATCGAATTTACATCAAATGAGTTCACCAAATATTGTAAGGAAAATGGTATAACAAGACAGTTGACAGCACCATACTCACCACAACAGAATGGAGTAGTGGAGAGAAGAAATAGGACAGTGTTATCAACAACTAGGAGTATGATGAAAGCAATGAAGTTACCCTTAACTTTTTGGGCTGAAGCAGTAAGACACACCATTTACATACTCAACAGGGTACCTACGAAAGCCCTGGAAGATAAAACACCATATAAAGCACTCTACAATAGGAAACCGAATCTGGAATACCTAAGAATATTCGGATGCATAGCTTATGCTAAGATAACGATACCTCATTTGAAGAAGTTAGATGATAGAAGCATACCAATGGTTTATTTAGGAGTAGAGGAAGGATCAAAAGCATGTAGGCTATATGATCCAATAAGGGAAAAGAAACATGTTAGTAGGGACGTAAAGTTCATAGAAACGAAACCGTGGAATTGGGATAACAATGGAGAAGATACGAGTACACAAGACACATTTTGGGCTAGTTTTGTGGTAGACGAAGTTGACAATGAAAATCCTACACAAGTCAACATAGAAAACATTGAAAACACGTATCATGAACCAATACCAGATCCAGAATCACCAGTCACACCACCAACATATACTTACGAACCCAACTCAGAAAGTGACAGAGAAGCTACTTTTAGCTCTTTAAGCTCAGACAGATATGATCATAGACCAGTGTGAGGTTTAAAGGATTTAACAGAAATCTACGAAAATGAGAGTGCAGTAGAATCACCTAGATTATTTTTCACAGAAGAAGAACCTCGTAATTATAAGGAAGCATCAAAAGATGAGAAATGGATTGAGGCCATGGAGATTGAATTGGATTCAATCAACAAGAATAACACATGGACCCTTACCACATTGCCAACGAATCAAAAGGCAATTGGACTTAAATGGGTTTATAAGACCAAGAGAGATGCTAAAGGAAAGATCATTAAGTATAAGGCAAGATTAGTAGCAAAAGGTTATGTACAAGAACAAGGAATAGACTTCGATGAAGTGTTTGCACCAGTTGCTAGGATAGAGACAGTTCGTCTGATATTAGCACTAGAATCATGTCATGGTTGGCAAGTACACCACTGATGTAAAATCAACATTTTTACATGGAGAATTGAAGGGGGAAGTCTATGTTGCACAACCTGAAGGTTTCATTCAAGAAAGAAACTTAGGAAAAGTATACAAGCTAACTAAAGCATTGTATGGCTTAAGGCAAGCACCAAGAGCTTGGAACGTGAAGCTTGATCAAACCTTGAAGTCATTGGACTTTAAGAAGTGTAATCTCGAACAAGCAGTTTATACGAAGAGAAGCAAGACTTCTACATTGATAGTTGGAGTATATGTAGATGATTTGATAATCACGGGCACTCCAAAGAAGGAAATAGACTTGTTCAAATCCCAGATGAAAGACAAATTTGAAATGAGTGACTTAGGGTTACTAGCTTATTACCTTGGGATAGAAGTTACACAGACATGAGGAGAGATTACAATCAAGCAGACATGATACATTAATAAGATCTTGAAAGATACAAGTATGACGGACAGTAATGATACAAAGATACCTATGGATCCCGGCACTAAGTTGGTCAAGGCGGAAGATGGAGAACCAGTTGACGCAACTTACTACCGAAGCTTAATTGGAAGCCTTAGGTACTTACTGCATACAAGACCAGATCTTAGTGACTCAGTCGGACTACTCAGCAGATTTATGCAAGACCCAAAGGATCATCACCTGAAGGCAGTGAAACAAGTAATCCGATATATCAAAGGAACAAAGGAGCATAGAATAATATACAAGAAAAAAGGCGGCTGCAAGATTACAGGTTACATCGATAGTAGTTATGGGATCAACACTGATCAAGGAAAAGGAACTACTGGAATCATATTTTACTTTGGAGAGTCACCCATTACTTGTTGTACTCAGAAACAACCTACAGTGGCGCTATCATCATGTGAATCAGAATTCATGGCTGCTACTAGAGCAGCATGTCAAGCTTTGTGGTTAAAACGGTTACTTAGTGAATTGACTGAATGACTAGAAAAGAGGATAACGCATAGAGTTGACAACGTATCAGCTATAGCACTCGTGAAGAACCCAGTATTTCATGGAAGAAGCAAGCACATAGACATTCGCTATCATTTCATTCGGGAATGTGTAGAGAATGGTCACATCAATGTGGAACACATTAGCGGAGAACTACAAAGAGCAGACATCTTAACAAATGCCTTACCATGACTGAAGTTTGTGACTATGCGACAGATGCTCGGAGTTCAAGACATAGGTCGAAGCAACGATCAAGATTAAGGAGGAGAATGAAAGTTATAATCTCGATATTGCTTCTTATTAAACTAGAAGGACCGAAGTTGTTAGATAGAAACTTAATAACCGATTAGTTAGTTAAGTTAGTTAATATTCTGTAAATTGTGAAAGGGCATGTCGAATGGACACAACCCTTCCAACAGTCACGATGGCTCGAACACAACCATTCGTTTAGTATAAATAGACATGTACATGTAAAGTTACAAGGTTTAGACCGATATTAAAGTTATTCAGATTTTACTTATTGCAATTTCATATCGACTCTTATATTGGGACCAACAATTAAGAACCTAACATTCAAAAGATAATTCAGATAAATCATCATGATGAGCACAATGACTGTAATCTAATGAAACTAATCTATGTGTTTCAAATGATGAAGACGACCTAGATGCATATCGATATTGAGAATAGAAGAACACTTACCATTCTTTATGCTAGGTATTCTTTTATTCTCAATATGGATATACATCTAGGATCTCTATCAACAGTGCCCTTTCTTTTAATCCCAGTGAAAATATTTTTGTTCCCGTTTGATCAATATCGATATGGTCTCTGGCCTTACCATGAGCAACCTAATTATTTTCCTCAATTATCTATGGAGTTCCGAAATGTTTTAGAAATATTCCACGTGGCGGCAAGAGACCCGAGCCATTTAGAATTTTTATACAAAATATAGAGAAAAAAGTGGAGTTGGTATTGTTCCAAAGCTGCCATTTTCATAAGCCGAGCCAAGTCGCTGCCTCTCCTCTTCCTTCTCCTTTGAACGCCTGTCCCATCTCTTCCTCCCTTCTCCTTTGAACATCTATCCCATAGGTGTCTTCCTTCTTCATCAAATGGTTAATAACATGGATAACACCTGTAATCCTTTATTATCAGCCACACTCAGTTTCTGAAACGCATGTGACAGTATAAATCGACGAGTCATGCGATGGTACTGCAAAACAACATACAACAAGTATCAGTACTTACAATATGTGGAATCTTGAATTCTCGTTCATGGTTCGCAACAACAAAGAAAAGTATAAGAATATCAGGTCACGTCACAACAGATATCACACACACACATACACAACAGTTTATCGGACTTCTATTATCCCTAAACCTAAAGACGCTTAGCTTACTCCCTACTTGAATCACTTTTGTATTTTATACATTTAAGTACCATAGCAGATAAGTAAAGAAGCATGTCACAAACATAATCAACAACCCAACTCACAAACACCCCACATCTATTAAGTTCCTGGCAATCTCGATTAGCTTTAAAAAAAGGGATTTTTTGGATTTTTTAGTTGATAACCTATTTTGGTAGCAGCTAGTTTGCAGTTCAAACGACAACACCTGAGCGACTGAAAACCACAATGCATCAAAATCATAACAACATGTAAATAGACACATCACAAAGCATAACCGTAACCCGCAAAAAATTAGAAACTTAGAAAATATAATCTAAATCGGTTAAAGCAAAAATTATCCTCAACTTTCAACTGTCAAGCGACTCACATTTCATATGAGATGCACTATAAGATTCCTATCAGGTAGCTTTCTTGAGATAGCATTACGGTTAGGATGTTATATAATATAAGATGTAAAAACCCTACCATATGTATAATTCAGAACACAGTCACAACGAAACCTTTACCATTCGACTAATTTTTTTTGAGAGAATTCTCAATGAGCTATATTTTGTATAACATTAGTAAAATAAGGAAATTACCCACTTAACTCAAATGTTTATTAAAAATGGAAAGTTTGCCCACCGAGTATATAAGCATCATCTCTAGTATCCTCTCGGTGTTACTTTCTCCAACATATGTGAAAGAATGAACACCATTTTTTGAATTTAGCTTCCATCATCAAATCGATTTCTTCCATGCTCATCATTCTAGCATTGCTGTTTGGACAACCTAAAAACAAAACACCAAAAAATGGTTAATAACTGGCCTGCAAAAAATCATATTACCTAACATTAACTGCAAAATGTTAGTGTCAAAAATAAAATACATACACATGTTGTAACTACGTAATACTAACAACATCAGTATCAGGCTGAAAATATAAACTAAGATATAAGAACATGTATGCAATAAGTATCAAAACTCTACAGATAGTCGAAAGTCACATTAAAGCACATTATTAGCATATCCTTTTTTGAAATCCCTAAATTGCAAGAAGCCATTGCAAACACATCAGACTCTAAAATAGATAATCAATTTCCACTATGAGGTAGTTCTTGTGAACAGCATTGCAACTAGGATGTAATATAATATAAGATCTAAAAGTCCTACCTTGTGAATAATTTGGAACATAACCACGAAGAAACCTGTGACGTTCAACTTAATTTATTTGGAGAACTCTCAATGAGCTATATTTTTTTGTAACATTAAGCTTTTCTACTTTTTCCTGTCCAAAAACTAATTTTAATGGTTACAACGATTTTGCCCTCGACAAACACAAATGTCGTCTTTCAATACAGGATGAAAATCTAGTCGGCTCCCACTCATACTCAACATGAATAGAATGCATAATATATCCATTACCATCAATATTAGGCAGTGTCACAATAAAAGTGTCTTTTACTCAACATCAGCATGAAGATCAATCATCGCTCTTGTAAAACTAGACTTACCCTATGATTCCATACACATAGAGGCTGTATAAGTATCTAGCATCAATGGGGTACCAAGTTTTGTAGAAATAACACTCAATCCATCCTCCATGAATACCGTAAGAGGAACATCATGGAGTTCAACCCAAACAAGTACACTCTTCAAGTCTTCCTTAGACACGTTCGCCACATGAGACTACTTACGAAGAATCAATGGCACATTACATATCATCCATGGTCCATTCTCAAACATTGATTCCATTAGGATTGAATTTGAAAAAGAAAATACCTTTTGAGTTCATCATAGTACGGATCAGACCAAATTTGCTCCACGCGTTCTTGACATAGTACTCAAACACAAGAAAAGCAACCCTTTTAACAAAAAAAGAACCGATAAATAGAGTTCCTTTACTTGTAGCACAGACTCAAGTGATACTGCAACAATAGCCCCATTGCCAGCCGAGCCAATTAAGGTCCAGAAGTTATCAACTTTCTTATTTTGTTCACCATTTAGATGATCAACATAGGAAGCATGCCTCGTATTCGATTTACCACCATTAACATAATCATTGTGCCCTTTAATTGATGTAGTCTCGTTAGTACCAACATTGGCTTCTTTTGTGGAAGAATTTAGAGTTCCAAATGTATCCGACAAGCAAGGAAAGGGTTCTATAACAGTCGGTTTATCGACATTGAGAGGTTTTAATGGAACCCTAACATCACCCACTAACACTAGTTTGTCTTCATGTATTTTTCATTCCATATCACTGATCTTAGCATCTATAGAGCTCGTGTCCACCTCACTAACAACATCATCACTAGAAGCACAAACCACATTTTGCCCATTCGTAGTTTCCATAGTAGGATCATTCACATTTAGGTTTTCCCAACAGTAGCACCATCTTTTTCCTTAACACATTTACCTCTCCCTCTCCATTTCGGTCTCAAGAAACCTATCTCCACAAAAAAATCATTCAAACCAAAAAAAAAAAAAAAAAAAAAAAAAAAAAAAAAAAAAAAAAAAAAATCAAAAGCAACCAGGACATGTACGATAACCGAGAAAAAATGAAAGACCCTAACTCTTCACATAGTTAAAACCCTAATATAATGTAAAAGTGTAATATTGTTAAAATACTGATCCGACCACATACAACAATTATTGATGATCTTTTAGTGTTGTTTGAAAACCTCAACAATAATAATTAATAAATATGTAAGCGATTGAAGGAAAAAAAAACCTAAACACCTTTAAAACCAAAAAACGCAACACAAACCTTAATAGTTTAAATCTATGAGCGGATCACAAAAGCAAGGTTGAGGAACGATTCATGAAGAAAAATAGATTTAGGGATGTTACGTATTCGTAGACGCCAATATCGCCAAGGGTAGGAGAGGCTTTAGGTACTTTTTTATTTTTTAATATTTTTGGCGCTTTTTAAGCAGTCTCATGGGTTGGTATTTGTATATTAGTACATACCAAGTTATGGATACCTCAATCATGTTATCTTTTATGTGGTTGTAACTCTTGTTGTGTGCATCAACACTATTTACTTAGATATCTTGGGATCAATCATATTACCTTATATGACCTCATTTTGTTTTGGCAATTTCATGTAAAAGAAACAATCGGATGAAAACTATTAGTGAATGATAGGGACGAGATTTGTGATCAAGACACGATTAAAGAATGATGTTACTGGTTGTAGGAGTAAGGGTACTGGTAGTAAAAGTAAGGGTACTAAACATAAGTAACCTTACTCTAAAACATACTGCGGTTACTCCTCAACATAAGAATATCCTAAAGTAACTCTACTACAAGCCTAAGTAACCCTACTGGTGTTTACTACAGGGTTTTTATTTGTGTCGTATCTTTTATTTAAATTTCTTTATTTTGTTGGTTCTAGAATAATTAGGTTTTCTTTCCCTACAAGTTTTACTACCCTCTAAATATAGGGCTTTTGTTTCATTGTAGTCATCTTTTGATCATAATCATTAATAAACTTTGTGTTTTAAGAGACAATCTGTTGTTTGTGTTTAATTCCCGCAAGGTGCGCCTTGTTTATCACCTTTGGATTATGGTTTATCTAAATATGCTTCCGCGTGGCCTGCGTCAGTGGCATCAGAGCTTCTTAGTATCCTGGTGGTAATTGGTGTAGAAGGTTCTACTTCAATTAATGTTTAGAGCTTGTTAACATCCTAGATGATGAATGGTGTAGAAGATACAAAAACCCGTACTGTTGGCGCGGTATGGTCTGGAGAGTACATGGATCATGGTTTTACCACATCCATGAAAGAACTTGACAGATGTTACATTAAGCTAGATGAACTACGTTCGGTGATCGTAGATGAGGCATTAATCCACAAGAATCGCGAGGGTAGCAATTATGGAGGTTCAAGAATTCGTCCAACCATAGGCAGATCTATTGACAACCGTAGGTGCAACCAATCCCCGTTCAATAATAGGAGGGTTGATGAATGGGAGGAAAGCATGAAGATGAAGATTCGACTACCAACAATCAAGTGGTTTCATTTAAGAGTTTCAATCAATAAAAAGGTATTTTCTTTAATTATTGATAATTATGGGGCTAGGAACTTGGTGTCAAGAAAATTGGTCAATTACTTTAATTTTCCAATAGAAACTTGTTTGGTTGGAGGTCATGAGGTTTGTAGGATTCCGATCTCTATTGGCAAATTTTATAAGGATGAGGTAATTTGTTATTTGGATGACATGGAGGATTGTCATATTCAGTTGGGAAAATATTGGCGTTGCAATGTTCAAGGTTTATATGATTTGAAGCGTAATCTCTACCTTTTCTTATGGGAAGGAAAGAGAATTGCGATGATTCCATACGAAGACCAAATGCATGTACCAATAACCGAGGTTAAAGTTGAAGAAAATATGGTGAAGGTTGAAGTGTCGGAAGAACAAGAACATGTACCAATAGCCGAAGTCTTGATCGAAGAACCAAAGAAGAAAAAGATTCTAGGGTTTTAAAGAATCTTGAGGATGAAGCTACTGAGTCCGAAGTTATTAAAGGTACAAAGGGCTGTGATTTTGATTATAGGTTGATTTTGAAAATTGAATTAAAGAAACAAATAAAACTTTCAACGAGGAACAAAGAAATTATTTTTGTTGCAATTGGAGATTTTATTATCGATGATAAGACGTACACAATCCAACATTTGAGGTTATGGATTGATCATTGGGAGTGTGGTAGACGTGCAAAAAAATATGAATGTTCTCGAGTTAATGTGAAGCACAAGTCTACCCAAGATAAGGTTCATCGTGAGAGGTTGTTCGAGGTAAATGAAGCCCTTGATCGTGAGAACTCGAGGGTGAGTTCCTTTTAAGTGAGGGAGAATGATAGGGACGAGATTTGTGATCAAGACACGATTAAAGAATGATGTTACTGGTTGTAGGAGTAAGGGTACTGGTATTAAAAGTAAGGATACTAAACATATGTAATCTTACTCTAAAACATACTGAGGTTACTCCTCAATATAATAATATCCTAAAGTAACTCTACTCCAAGCCTAAGTAACTCTACTGGTGTTTACTACAGGGTTTTTATTTATGTCGTATCTTTTATTTTAATTTCTTTATTTTGTTGGTTCTAGAATAATTAGGTTTTCTTTCTCTACAAGTTTTACTACTATATAAATATAGGGCTTTTGTTTTATTGTAATCATCTTTTGATCATAATCATTAATAAACTTTGTGTTTTATGAGTGAATCTCTTGTTTGGGTTTAATTCTCGCAAGGTGCACCTTATTTATCATCCATGGATTAGGGTTTATCTAAATACGCTTCTGCACATCCTGCTTCAGTGCACTACTTTATATAAGTAGTAGAGTATATTATAGTAATGTTAAAAATCAAATATATAATGTGACTATGTAATAATGCATGTTTTAAATCTATAATGTATTGTGTGGATAGACACATTAATTAGCATTGTGATCTGCAATTGAAGATAGTTGGTTTCCAATACCCTCAATCGCAGTTTCTGTAAGTTCACGACTTCAATGATTAAAATAACATTATAAAAACATAAGTGACTAACTTTAAGTGATACTATATATGACCGCAAAGTGTAAATACGCTTCCTATTTAGCACACATGAAGAAGGTCGTTTGTATAAATTCATTTAGAAATTTGAAATCGTTTTCCATAATAATATATCCAGAAATGAAGGCCCTAGTCCGTAGATAACCTGACTCAGAATTTTTCATACAGTATGGACTTGACTTTATTATCAATCAGAGGAAGTGAACCATCTTCACCATAACTATACATCAAAGGCACCAATCTTACTATATTGTAGGCGGCCATTATGAACTTGGTTGAACCGGGAGTACGATTAGGGGAGAGGCACTCTTTATGAAGACATTTCCATGTATCTGAAATCAAATTTTCAACATGCTCATGTGCAATCATAACAGAATAACCTTCATGCTCGTTGAGAAAATACTGAATGTATGATCCATCATGGCCATCTTGATTCTCATCCTGTTAGGGACAACAATAGATATACACTTCGGTGAAAATATTTCAATTCTCATTTTGTAATTAGTAATCAGGAAATAGTCTCCATGCACAAGATGGATATTATAAAAAATCTGTAAAGTCAAACCTAGCAATTAGTGTAAGGATTGAAGAACTTTCTTACCTCTGCACTTCCCAAGTCATCCCACAAACGAAGGATTTTTGCAACTGAGGATATAATTGCATGGTTATCCTGAACATGGCATGCTTGTTCCTCATTTGTAGCATTACCAAGCATGAAAAAGATGTGAACAAGTACAACATGTGTTGGAAATTAATATATGGTGACATTAATTTTCTATAACAGGTTGAACATTATGAAGAAAATATGTTGATAGACAAATTAATTGTAAGTTTGTTTATAAGTTTGACTAAACAAATTTAATTAATTTGAATTACTTTAGAGTAAAGAGTATGGTGGGGGTAATACATGTTTACATGCATTCTCTAACGCTTAAGTACAAGTCTTTCTTGCCTAGATTGACTAGTTCAAAAGACGTGGGTTGTAGCATGCTTGTAAACAGTTGGTGTATCTCGAATAATAAGGGATGTGGAGTGATTCATGGGATGTGAGATCATGGAAAAAACTGACTTGATGATGGATTCAAATCAGTGTGTCTACATCTATAAATGGAGACAAGGTACTCTATTATGCATACACCAAAAAAATTATCATCTCTTATATCTTAGATACTTCACATACTCTCCAGAATATTTTCTTCCTCTACAAACCGATTGTGCATTACGGGATATTGTTTCGCTTACAATAAACCGTTACGAGACTGCATCAATCCTGGGGTGTACGGTACGTAGGCTCGAAGTGATCAAACGGGCTCCGTAGAAACCTTAAAAGGACAAAGAAGTTCTTCTTGTGCAGTTTCTGTTTGCTGTCCTTTTTGGGTTTTGTTTACTGTTCTTATAAGCTCTTTACGGGTTATTTCCGGGCTGTTTTGGTACTGTGTTTTAGTGCTCTGTTAGAGATTGCTGATGCTGGTTCTAATGAAACAACAATCTTTTAAGGTTTCTAGATTTGAAATGGATGCTGGAGCTTTGTCATCAAATCTTCGTATCATGAACCAGGAGTTTATCAAACTGGACAAGTTTGACGGGTGTAACTACACTCGATGTGATGACAAGATGAAATTCTTGTTACTTGGGTGACATTGTTACTATTTGAATTCATCTAGTGTTGTTTGATCAGGTATGATATCCACTTGATTATTTGCTCTCTAATATTTGTACGAGTTAATTGGTGCAACATAGTAATGTGATGTGATTCAACAATCTTGAAGGTTTTTATTTGTTTTATATGGGTAGTATAAAACGATTTCTAAATTCGCTTATGAGACACTGATTTGAGAATCTAAAATGAATTGAGATGAAATATGAGTTTATGTTTATTTCATTATAGACTTTTGAAATAACCAGTTGAGATTCAAAAGTACTAAATTGTTTTTGCTTGTGTAGTTTCTTAGAGACTTAATGTTTGGATTAATATAGAGCTAAATCGAATAATGAATTTATTTAAATGGAAACAAATGGTGGGGGTTAAGCGATGGAAACTCTCTTATGAACATGCTGGTTCAAGGTGCCATTGTTTCAAAGTTACCCCTTTCTTGGAATGACTTTTCGAAGAAGTTGATAAATAAGAAAGATGAATACTCGTTGTATGATCTCTTGAAGCATCTTCGCATTGAGGAAGAAGCTACAAATAGACATAAACGAGTGAATCATGGGTCCACTGTTCATCATGTGTAAGTCGGAAACTCTTTGAAGAGAGCTTCATGAAAAGGTCCAACGAAAGTCAACTTGAGTGCAAGTTGAGGAATTCCGGAAATGATGATGTTAATGTGGTGGATAGTGAAATTGCGGACCGTGTTGCTCATGTTCATCTTGATGATGACAACTTCGTGGCATGAGAATTTGACAATGACTCGTTTCCAGCTATTTTATGCTTTAAGCATGGCTGTTAGCGCCTTTGAATAGTTAGTTGGTCTTGTTCTCATTTTCAATTCTAGTGTAATCGTCTTTTATTTCTAGTGTAATTTTCTTAAGTTTAGTTTGATTGTTTGTTTATGAAAGCTATATGTTGTTAAACAAATGTTGAATGTTTATCTTTCATATGTTGTTACTGCACTAAAATTTGAGATTTGAGAAAATAAATAGCGATTACTACAAATTGAGAATATTGGGAAACTATTGTCAAAACAGAGAACTAACTAGGCTAGAAACGTTTTTCACTTAAAATAATCACATGTTGAAGTGATGTATTTAATGACATGAGGCATTATTTTAATTGGTGTGATCAAAAGTGGAAGTTTTGATTCATGTAAATAAAAGAGCAGCAGCTATTGTGCAAAATGGTGGCACTTGTAAATGTGAATTATATGATATGACTATGTGATAGGCACCATAGACTGTTGATGTAGTCCACTGGTGTAAGGGTTGTAGTGGTTAGTCTATTATGCAAGAATAGTAGATTCGTAGATGTGTATTGTTACGAAATTGATGAACGGACATATTGGCTGACTTGGTATGCAACTTCGGTTGAAACCGTTAACCTGTGATTCCGAACTATGGGCCTTAAAACGTTATCATGGCTGATCACCTTGTTCACGATTTTGGTCTAAGATTTCATGGCAGTTTAATAGGGAAATGAGATCCTATTATCATACAAAATACACATTTAGAGTCTACTGATTGTTTACCACTAACTAAAAGCAAATGGGTTTACTCGTGAAGGAGTGAATTATTATCATATGGTTTCAAGTGCATAAGCATTTCATTGAGATTGAAAAGGCAATGCTCTAAACTGTTTGAAATCACATGAAGGTGGATTGCTATTGTTGCAATAGATGCGTTGTTTTTGATAAGCAAAAGCATGTGAGTATCTCAAAGTGTGAACTAATATGTGTGTATATAGTCAAGTTGTGACTATATGAAAGGTCAATTAGATTAGAGATCTAACACCATAAAATTCCAGTGTGTTGGAATATTTTGATAATATTGAGATGGTACCATTATAGAAAAGTTGTCAAGTTATCTAGAAACTTGAGCTGATACTACTAAACCTCTGACGAGAGATTTAGTGAGTATTTGTAATGAGACCGATAAGAGTGAAGTGACTTCTCGGTTATATCCTAATAAGTTTCTGACGAGAGACTTATTAAGGATTACTAGAGGCATGGGTTTGAAACCAAATGTGAATCAGTTGATGATGGAAACCTGACTTGATTGTAGAGCTCCTACATTACGAGTTTAATGGGTAATAACGAAGTCGTTAATCGATAGAAGGTACTATCTACCTGATTAGCCCATGTGTAGTAAAGATAGTACGGCGTTGACGATGTGTAGGTTGAGGTAAAACCTCTTAACTAATCTTTAGAGGCGTCTTAGCAACGAGGATGATAGAGAAGGTTAGCCTATATAACCTAGAGGTGGTGCCGCCTCGAATAGAGAGTTATGGTTTCTTTCTTAGAGGGTTATGAAAAGGATTTAAGCGCATGGCCATATTCGCGCGTAGTGATATGAGAATGCACAATATAACAATGGAAGTGCGTATGCATTCACCGGTAAGGTCAAAAGGTTTTGGTTTAATCTTCGGACACCATTATCTTGAGGTTTGTGGTTTAATCTTTGGACACCATTGAATCGATCTTACTTTGTGTATGCATATCTAACGAGGTTTAATCTTTGTGACACCTTGTAGCACAACATGTTAGAGTGAGTAGAGGAATTGTTCAACCTGGTGGGGGATTGTTGGAAATTAATATATGGTGACATTAATTTTCTATAACAGGTTGAACATTATGAAGAAAATATGTTGATAGACAAATTAATTGTAAGTTTGTTTATAAGTTTGACTAAACAAATTTAATTAATTTGAATTACTTTAGAGTAAAGAGTATGGTGGGGGTAATACATGTTTACATGCATTCTCTAACGCTTAAGTACAAGTCTTTCTTGCCTAGATTGACTAGTTCAAAAGACGTGGGTTGTAGCATGCTTGTAAACAGTTGGTGTATCTCGAATAATAAGGGATGTGGAGTGATTCATGGGATGTGAGATCATGGAAAAAACTGACTTGATGATGGATTCAAATCAGTGTGTCTACATCTATAAATGGAGACAAGGTACTATTATGCATACACCAAAAAAATTATCATCTCTTATATCTTAGATACTTCACATACTCTCCAGAATATTTTCTTCCTCTACAAACCGATTGTGCATTACGGGATATTGTTTCGCTTACAATAAACCGTTACGAGACTGCATCAATCCTGGGGTGTACGGTACGTAGGCTCGAAGCGATCAAACGGGCTCCGTAGAAACCTTAAAAGGACAAAGAAGTTCTTCTTGTGCAGTTTCTGTTTGCTGTCCTTTTTGGGTTTTGTTTACTGTTCTTATAAGCTCTTTACGGGTTATTTCCGGGCTGTTTTGGTACTGTGTTTTAGTGCTCTGTTAGAGATTGCTGATGCTGGTTCTAATGATACAACAACATGTACACCTGAACTAACCGTACCATTTTTCAAGTATTCGTCTGCCTTTGGAATGTGCCCTGAAGCAAACCATGTTGCTTCCACTAAGAATGCTTTGCAAAGCGTCACCCACTATAAAATGATTTTTGTAGCTAATTAATTCAGATTCAATATTGTAAAATGTTAGCTAAAACAAGTTAGAAACATACCGACTTCCACAGGAAGGTTTTTGGGTTAAACCCATGTTGCACATAAATATTGTCTGCAATCTCATTTGTAATGTCATAAACAGCCTTGAAAGATGACCTCATGTAGAAGGGAAGCTCTTCAAGAGCGTTGATGTCCCATCTGCATGCATTAATTAACGTATAAGAAAAGGTTTTAGTAAGACCTGATAAATAGTTTTTGGGTATAAAAGTTTACCTGTTGACGGCCTTTGTGAACATAGTTAGTTCATCAATAGTGCCATAAACATCAAAGATATCATCTATGACATATATGAGTGAAATCGTTTTTGTGAGATCGATCCTCTGTGTCGATAGGTTGGGATTTGTTAGGGCAACCATGGGCCAAAGATACCACTTTAAAGGTTGGTCCCTGACACGACTTAACTCTTGGCCAAGACCAAGGTCATTCCACCACCTACATGAGTTTATATACTGTTAGATAATTTTGAAATTTATGTGTGGTAGTTCAACATCTTCAGTGAATAATAGTATTATTGTGGCATGAAACTGAATATATCAATGTGTGAATTGATTATATAATTTTTCTTTTTCCATGCTATAAACTGTTTAAACACATTAGATTACATGGAGAGTGATCGATTTAACTTAATTATTTTAAGTTGTAATCACTCTAATGGGAACACCGATAGATGTTTATAAATTGGCAGAAAAGGAGAGGAGATTAATGAAATTAAATTTTGTATATCATGTTCCCGAGTTAGGAGAGAAAAGAACAATAACAAATGATTTTAGAATTATACCCTTGGTTATATGTAAATGTTTTTTTTTTATATTATGTCATTTAAGTAATTTTATTTATTTAAAGCTTCCTTATATAATTTTTCTCCAAATCATCCCATTTTTAGAAGAAAGTTTTGGAGAGAAGTTTAGCCAAAATTATTCTCATTTTCTTTGCTCTTCTATCCTAAAAAAACTCTAGGAACATGAATTTAATTATTTTGTTTTCTTCCCACTTCTTTTCTCTTCTTTCAAAAATAAAACTCGGGATCATTAGTTGATTCATGTCTGTTTGTATTGCTTTTGGTTCTCCTATCTTTAATCGACAGTGTAATCAGCCTATGTAAAGCTATGTTCTGCTTTGTTTAGTTGTACAATGAAAATCAATAATATAGTCTCTTTTGATATATAGACTTTGTCCTTTGGGTTGCAAATTATTATCCAGCCAACAGGACATATGTTGACCTTGTTAAAATTAGAATTTTGAATATAATAATCGGAGAGTGGAATGAACGCAAGATCAAGAAATCTGAAAGCCCAACACGAATATGTATTCAAATCTGGAATCGGGGGAAGATGAAATGTTGGTGAAAAGTAAACCATAAAACCATTAAAATTATTTAAGCTCGAATAAGGAAATTTTCAAAAAATAATACAATAATTTCAGTCCTAGAATATTTTCTGTCAATTGATCATGTGAATTCTAGTGTTAGCGGAAGTCGAGGTTTCGTATGCAAAATTATGTCAGATGCTTGTCTTCATGCTATGGTCTATTGTTAGTGGTCCTGTGGCCTGTTATGTTTCTTTGGAGTGATGTGTTCTAAATATCTCTGCGTTTTGTTTTGGGCAAGGCCAAATGTGTTGGCCTTTTGATGGACAGGGACACTGAAAGCAAATTCCCCTTGGCACCTAAAAGAGTTGGAAGAGAATAAGGCAAAGGCATTGTAACCTCAGGTATCCAATGAAGAACCAAATGGGCTTTGGCCTAGTATTATGTGAGTGGCTTATCAATCAAGACGTTGTGGGTTCAATTCTCGCTAGAAACATGTGTGACGATTACGTGAGATAGGAGGTGATTTTGGTGTGAGTATCAGCTCTCTAAAAAAAATAAAAAAAATAAAAACTGAATTAAGTATTAACACGTGCCTATCTATAATCCAAAGGGCAAATGATATTAAAAGGTAATATACTTGCCACAAATTCATCGAATAGGTAGTGAACTATTTTTTTCATTTTGAGGGTAATTTTCTTTCAAATTCATCATCTTTAGGGTATTTTGCAAAATTTTGTCTTTCGGGAAAAAAAAATTTGTATTAGCTATGAGGGGCAAAATTGTCCAAAATTTTTACAAAATACCCTAAAGATGATGATTTTGAAAGAAAATTACCCTCAAAATAAAAAATAAAAATAGTTCACTACCCATTCGATGAAATTGTGGCAAGTATATTACTTTTTTTTATTATTTGCCCTAATCCAAAAAACATGAATTATAGAGTTGAATAAGGACTAAAACAGATATAAGTATGCATATTTGTAGAAAATTGGCTGGGCAAGTCGAGCTATTTATAGTGGTATATTTTTAGCCATCTCTAAATACATGTGGTTAAATTGACAAGATACAGAGAAATCCAAAATTTTATGTTGTTTGGTAGGAAATTATATACCTTGATACCTGATGTAACTCTGTGTGGTGTATAGACTGTAACTTACTGAAGTCCAATTTTGCTAATTCTTGCAAGACTGTGCCATTATAATACTTGGCCGAGTTCTTTATGTCCAACAACGGTATGATTTTTTGAATCGGACTGTTAAGTGCATGCCTCACCATACCAATCAGTGCATCATTGTGCAAATCGTCTATCATATCATGCAAAAGATGGTAGCTAAAGTTTGCAGCTTCATCAAGAATTGTTTCTCCCTCTGTACTAAACTGTGAAGCTTCATATAATGCCATTAAACCTATTACGTCGTTATTCCATTTTTCATCAAAGTTTTTGCAGTTTCCCTTGAATTTCATAAATGCATCTGTTATTAGAAATGGTATTAGATAAATGTACGTATAAAGGGAATTGATCAAGTTACAGATAAAAATGAATTGAAGACAAGGAAAAATTCATACCTGCTGACACATAAAAATCATTCTGTCGTAAGATTCTAAAACATAGGGAGACCTCAAAGAGATTCTTGTGCTCAAATAGATCTGAGTTATTAAATTGATTGTAACGCTTTCTCAATATTTTATTTATCTCATCTTCAAAGTGATAATCAATTGCATGCCGCTGGAGAGCATCAACCATAATCAAATCCTCAAAACTGTCGTCGTAGGTAACTTTGGTCATCAAGCTCCTCACACGCTTAATCAATTCTGCATGTCTTGTATCCTCATCTTCCTACATGTACAGTTCATTGTATGGTAGTTAATCAAACCTCTCTAGCAAGACGCTAGAGGATTGGAAATAAAATTACAATAAGTTCATGCAAGCAATTAATTCTTGCTAGCTAATAGTTTCATTATTTAGAATAGTTGTTTGTGAAGAGAAAGAAATTAATGCTGATTACCTCAGAAGTAACAATGTTTATGTGCTTACATAAGGACTCGTATGGTGTTAAAGAGCTAGAAGAATGTTTGAGCTTGTCTGAGTTTGTGATTCTCCATGTGTTTCTAGGATCACGAATGGATGGTGTTAGAGAAAGTTTAACGTTAGAGGGTTGTGGGGTATTCGTGTGAGAATGTATGACAACTTTTGACAAACGACTTTGGTGGAATATTCTTTTGAGAAAGGCCATTTAAGTTGCTCTAGCTTACTATGTAGATAGAGAGAGAGAGACGGGCTTTGTCTGTTGAGAATTTTGCTCAATATAGAGTGGTTTTATATATGAATTATGATACTAGTATGTGATGCACATAAATTGGTGGCGACAAATACTTTTTAACAGATTTCGAAAATCATTGCAGATTTTTAATAAATAAGGGCTGTTTGAGGGTTGACATGAATAAAAAGGGGCTTGATGTTAGAACAATAAATAATTTTATATTTATCTAACTTAAATATCAAAATTTCAATATTTACTTAAAACCTCTGTTGTAAAAATTGGCTCAGGCGGCCGATTAATCGGTGCATAATCGCTGATCGGCCAATAAGCGCCCGGATTTATCATAATCGGCCTATTTAATTGATTTGGTCAAAGATTGCTTAAAAATCGGTCAACAAACCGATTAATCGGACAAAATCGATCTAATCGGATTAATTAGACAAAATCGCTTAAAAATCGATCAAGAAAATCGCTTAAAAATCAGACAAAATGGCTTAAAATTTGGTCAATAAACCAATTAATCGATCAAAGATCGCTTAAAAATGGTCAACAACCGAGTGATATTTATGTTTGGCTTTGAACTTTTAAGAATTATATATTATGTTTGTATTTAAACACTTAAAATATTTAAATTTTGATGCAGTGTACTTATCTACTACATGTAATATAATATAATATCCAAATTACAATTTTGTGCATAAAAAACCTAATCCGATTAATCTTCGATTAATCCCCGCCTAACTGATTAATCGCTAGGCTCTACCCGACCGCCTCACTAGCGCCTAACGATTTTTACAACCTTGCTCAAAACACAAGTTTTTAGTGTATAAGTATAATTCTTTTAAAACATATGTTGAAGAAATATGAAATTATGGTTTTAAGTTAGGTATATATGGAATTGACCACAAAAATACGGTGGTATGAAATATATTTATTGTATGTTTGGCAAAAATAGCTGGTGCTGGTGTTGGAGCTTGTGCTGGTGCTGAAAAAGATAATAAAAAGAGATTATTTTTATAAGCTACATGAAGTAATATTTGATTTTTAGAGATTATGAAAGATTATTTAATAAGCTGTATGAAGTTCTGTCTGCCAAACAAATATTATTTTTTAAGTAGGTTAATTTTTAAAAAAATAAGCACAATCTCTATATAATCATATGCACCGAACATGCTGTTGGAGTGAGGTTGGAACTGATTATAAAATGAGTATATGCTTGGTTTATAATAGATTAATAAATGTATGTGGCGAAAGGTACAAAATTAATTTAACATGTTGCTTCTACTTTGTTGTGTATCGTGTTTTTCTTCGTTAAAAGATTAAACTTTTTATTTTATTTTTTATGGTGTGACAACTGACAAAATAGGGAGCTATTTAAAAACCCGCATTACTTTAAGTTTAATGATTTTTGGAATATTTGAAAATTTATTCGCGATAAATTTGTAAACTTTGAACGCGTGATTTTGGAATTATGAATCATATATGGAATTTAATTTGAATTATTGATTGGATATGGAATATACATCGTGATTTATTGTTGAGACGTCTTTTAGGCACTACGTTGACTCCGGCACTAGGAAAAACTAAAAAGTTTAAAATTTATGAGTTTTGATACGTTTGGATTTTATTAACGTATTTATTACGAGTTTCGGTGTAATAATATATTTCAGTCGTTAAGCGACAAATATAACGTGTTTTGGAGACGTTTAATATTTTTAGTTAGTTTTTACTTACGTTAAGGAGACGTTTTTATAAAATAAAGTTGATGGCAAAAGTTTTGTGTGTAAAATATAAAGAAGACAAACATGAGGGACCAAAGTGTAACATACTCTTTTATAAACCCTAAACCTAATCCTATTATCTCATTTTCATCAAAAAAATACACCAACTCCCTCCTCTCCATCTAGCAGCTGCCGGCCACCTTTTTCCGGCGACCACCGCCGCACACCACTGTACACCGCCACCACCAAACTACTCCCCACACCTCCCTTGTTCTTTTGTTGTACCACATGCGCAAAAAACGACCTCCCCCACCTCGTTTGAACACCACCGCCGCCGTACATCTCATCACCACGACTTTTCTTGGTTGATTTTTTTGTATATCCGAGGGTAAGTATGCACGTGGTGCATCAGGTTTGTTGAAAAACGAGTTAAACTCATGATTTTCTTTATGTTTAAGGGCGGATTCGTGGGAAAAGTGATGAAATAATATTGGGTTTTTGTTAAAACATGCTTAAAACTTAGTTTGGTAGGTTTTGATGTTTTCTTGTGTTTCCTTGCGTGGTCGACATCATAGCCGAGGGTTTCACCCTCGACTTGTGGTATTCCGGGCTTATTTTGATGTTAGTGATATATATTCTTCGGGTTTCTTGATTTTTGAGAGGATCACTTAATTTGATAACACACTATGAGGTGTTGGACCTTTGTAATGTGTATATGTGATGCTTTGAGTGAATATGATTAAGTATGCGGAATCTACTTAACCACACTTAGAATGTTTATTGGAAATGGAACAGTGACGCTTGTGTTTATTTAACAAAGAACAATGAAAGTATTTCACCAAACGATTCAATATTATTCAAAATAATACGAGTGATCTTCACTATCACTAGGGTTACAAAGACCTTGAATCTTGTGTTTTGTTATATTGTTTTTCTCTATGTATATCTCTACGCAAATATATCGCTACTTAAGTCATATCTAAGATGTTCCTTTTATAGTCCAAGGAAAAGATCTTTTACAATCTATATGACTCATCTAATCACTAGCTTATGACTAATCTTCATTCTAGCTAGATGATGACTTATCTTGTCAGTCATTAAGATACAACATGTATCTAGGATTACAACTTACTTGGAGTGTTCAATTTGAGGACTATAACAAAGATATTTTCTTGTACACATATCAGTAGAATAAGTAATACTTATCTACACAGCTGTTGAATGAGTCATAACGTCAGCAGAATCCATCAGCAGAAACACCTTCAATAGAAACATTCTTTCAGTAGAAACACTTTTGCGTTTATCAGCAGGAACGTACTTTGAGCTTTATCATCAGGAACATACTTGATGTATTTTCTTGAGCCTTTATGCTGATTCTTCTTATTATTTAATTCCCAACAATCCTCCCCTAAACATGTGAATTACATTCAAACATGTTTTTCTGAATTAAATGAGGACTTTGTGAAGATCTTTCAAACACTTCATTGTCAGACTGTTGATCTGAACTTTCTTCTCTTTTGAGTGATTGAATGTCTTTCTCTGTAACTCATCTGCTTTCTGTTCTTTGCTCCTTTCTTGGACTAAAAGATGGTGCAATTTTCAATTTGAAGAATTATAAGAGGAAATGATGCTGTGTATCTTGAATACTTGTTCCAAGAAGTAGAAATCATCTTTCAGCATGTCTTTGGAAGTGATGAACAAACGTAGTGAACTGAAATTGAAACCTTTCATCTTTTGATCTAGATAGAACTTTCTCCTATTAGCTCTGTTCTTGTTATTTATTAGTAGAAACCATGTCATCATCTTGTATGCTCTTATCTTTTCCTTCTTTTTCTTTGGATAATCTTCCTTTTAAAGAGCTTTTGTAACCTCCCCAGAGATTTATTTCTCTCTTGAGCAATTTCCTCCCCTGTTTGGAAGATCTCTCACAATCATATCATATCACAATCATCTGATCTTAGCAATTTCCATGTTTTCAGCCAATTGGTACATGAAGCCATCAATTCCTTAAGAGTTTAAATGCTGCCCTCATCACTTCTAGGTGTGTAACCTCCTATGAGTGGTGAATCACTGAGCATTGACTCATAATCCATCATTAGATGATTTTCTGAGCCTATTTGAAAATCCTTTTTAAGAAATATTTGACTTAGCAGTATGAACATGATTTTATGATTAAAAATCATACTGCTTCTAACCATTTTGAAGGGATTAAGTATGGTAACAGACACTTAATCAAAAAATTTGGTTTAAAGCAATCTCTGGTTGTGTGAGAACCAATGTTTTCAGTTATAAATAAATGCCTGTGTACAGATAAACCTATTCAAAAGGCTTTCTTTACAGGGTTTCCAGCTCGTGGCATTTGTTACCTCTAACACAAGTGTTAGATTCACTTTTTCTCGATGTTCTTTCTATCAGATATACGTAGATTAGTCAGATTATACTTGAGAGTATAAAATGATAGAAAGTGAGTTGTATCAGTTATTTACTGATCAACTAAATCATCAATTCAATGTGAAACATTATAATCAGGTTCCAAGAAAGAAGTTTTAAGGAGTTTTGAAATCCCAAACTCTTTCTATCATGAACCTATTATATCAGCAGCAATGATCAGCATTCAGCAGTAATGATCAGTAATTTGTTGCTTAAAGATTTCACTTGAAATAGCCTTTGAGCTCAAACATTCATACCTGAAATTGTTAGTCTAAAACCAAAAGAACAAAGTACAAAGTACTTGTCTCAGATTAGAATTATGCATAGGACTAACTGTATGAATAATTTTAAATTGGTAATAGTAGTTTTAGATGACAAAGTTAGAAACATTATCAAAAAGGTTATGTACAAAAACACATTATATTGAAAAATTTAAAGATTAAGCATTCCAATACTTGCTACCAAGTACTGAAATCTTCCAACATCAAAAGCTTTTGTAAGAAGATCTGCAAAGTTTTGTTCTGAAGCAATTTTCATTACTTGAATTAACCTCTTTTCATTGCAATCTCTAATAAAATGATGTCTAATTTCAATGTGTTTTGTTTTTGAATGTTGCACTGGATTTTTAATAATGCAAATTGTACTACTATTATCAATATGAATAATGGTATGTAAGAAATTGTACCCATAGTCAAAAAGTTGGTTTTGAAACCATAGGACTTGACCACAACAATTTGCAGCAGCTACATATTCAGCTTCAGTTGTTGAAGTAGCCACCATTTTCTGCTTCTTACACTGCCATGAGATAAGTCTACACCCAAGGAATTGACATCCTCCAGTTGTTGACTTTCTGTCCAAGCTAGCACCAACATAATCACTATCTGAATATGCTACTAAGTCAAAAGATGATTCCTTAAAATACCATAGACCCAACCTAGGTTGACCCTTGAGATATCTAAAAATTCTCTTGACTGCTGTTAAATGAGAAAACTTAGGAGTTAATTGATATCTTGCACAAGCACAGACAGAGAACATAATATCAGGTCTTGATGATGTGAGATACATCAATGAACCTATCATAGATCTCTGTGTGTGTACATCCACATTAGTTCTTTCTACATCTTTAAGAAGAGGCTTCTCAGGGTCCATTGGAGTGCTTGCTATTTTGGAATCAGCAAATTGAAACTTTCTAAGAATCTCTGCAACATATTTGTCTTGACTAATAAAGATTCCTTCTCTTGATTGTTTAACCTGTAGACCCAAAAAGAATGTAAGTTCCCCCATGGAACTCATCTGAAACTTACTGTGCATAAGCTTCTCAAACTCCAAACACATCTCCTTCCTTGTAGATCCAAAGATGATATCATCCACATACACTTGAACTAGCAAAAGATCCTTCTTATGCTTCTTGGTGAAAAGTGTCTGATCTATCTTGCCTCTTTGAAATCCATTTGAAATTAAGTAGGAAGCCAATGTTTCATACCAAGCTCTTAGTGCCTGATGTAGGCCATATAGAGATTTAACAACCTTGTACACTTTGTCTGGATGGTCAGGATCAATAAAACCAGGAGGTTGTGAGACATACACCTCCTCTTCAATAGTACCATATAAGAAAGCACTCTTGACATCCATTTGATAAACTGTGAATCCCATAAATGAAGCATAAGCCAAAAAGAGTCTAATGGCTTCAATCCTTGCTACTGGAGCAAAAACTTCTTCATAGTCTATCCCTTCTTCTTGTGTGTACCCTTGAGATACTAATCTAGCTTTATTTCTTATCACTATGCCCCTTTCATCCCTTTTATTCCTAAAAACCCATCTAGTGCCAATTACCCTTACACCACATGGTAAATCAACTAGCACCCATACCTTTTGAATCTTAAACTGAAGAAGCTCCTCTTGCATAGCCTCCAACCAGCTTGAATTCTCTAGGGCTTTATGAATATTCTTTGGTTTATCTTGTGAGAGAAAACATACAAATAAGCAAGAGTTTGAAAACGCATGTTGTTTTGAAGCATAAAGGGCATCAAGAAGCCCTTGTTGATCTGAAGACATCAATTGTTGTCTTGTCTTCACTCCTGATTGTACATCTCCAATTACGTTTTCCAGGGAGTGTACTTTTTGAATCCTTGAGTGTGGAGTAGAAAGAACTTGATAATCAGGTGGAAGGTTGTTGAAACCCACCTCATTTTTTGAGAGATTTGCTTGTGTTTCTTCTGATGGTCCATCAGCAGAAACATTTTGCTCATCAGCGGGAATGATTTGCTTATCAGCAGAAACAACAGTGTTACTTCTAACTTGAAACTCTTGTTCCTCACTTCTATCTTCCTTGCATTCATCTTCAACATCTTCTAGATTTACCAGAAGAAGATTCACCATTTATTGAAGTTGAATCCACACTTGAATTTGTCCATATTGGCCTCATCACATAATCTTGATTTGTCTCCATCTCCAATCCTTCTTCATTTGTTGCATCAACAGTTTGTGAACCTGAAAATTCATTAGTTTCTGCAACAAAAGGCATATAATTCATTGATTTGGATAGAGATTCAAGATCAAATAGCCATTTGGGACATTGACCATCTACATTGGATTTATTTTCTAAAAATTCCACATGCAAATTTTCTTCTACTCTTCTAGTTCTTATGTTGTATACTCTGAATGCTTTGCTATGGATAGAGTATCCAACTAAGAATCCTTCATCTGTTTTACCATCAAACTTTCCAAGATGGTCTAAGGTATTCAGAATAGTCACATGACATCCAAAAGGTCTAAGAAATCCTATTTCAGGAGTTCTACCTATAAAAAGTTCATATGATGTCTTATTGTGAGGTTTTACAACTAAAACTCTATTTTGAACATAGCAAGCAGTGTTGACTGCTTCTGCCCAAAAAGTTATAGGCAACTTAGAGTCAACTAACATAGTTCTAGCAGCTTCTACTAGTGTTTTATTTTTCCTTTCAGCAACTCCATTATGTTGTGGAGTTCTTGCAACACTAAATTCTCTTTTAATACCTTTTTCTTTACAGAAATCATCCATAACTCTATTCTTAAATTCTGTCCCATTATCACATCTAATGACTTTTACTCTTTTGCTTACTAGGTTTTCTATCTCTATAATGAAGGTCTTAAGGATGCTAGAAGTCTCATCCTTAGTACCTAAAAAGAATACCCATGTAAATCTACTAAAGTCATCAGTAATAACTAGAAAATATCTCTTATGCAACAAACTTCTAACATTTGTAGGACCAAATAAGTCCATATGCAGCATAAACAATGATTGATTGATAGAGTTAAAAATTTTGGGCTTACAAGTGGCTTTATGTTGTTTGCCTTTAAGACAAGCAATGCATGTTTGATCATTTTCAAATCGTTTTTGAGGTAAACCTCTTACCAAACCATCTTTGACAATCTTATTTATGGTTTTGAAGTTAATATGACCAAGCCTCCTATGCCATTTCATAGATTCATCCAATGTGGCCTTAGCAATAAGACAAGTAAGAGAATCTTTTGGAACAATCTTCTTCATATCAACACTGTACATGTTGCCTTTTCTTGGAATTCTAAGAAGTGCTTGACTTTCATCAGGCATCTTAAAATCAGAAGAAAATACAAGACATTCAGTGTTAGTAAAGAGAACTTTGTTCTTTTTGTCACACATTTGTGAGACACTAAAAAGATTATACTTAAGCTCTTGCACATAGTACACATCTTCAAAATCTAATTTACCGGTTTTAATAGTACCTTTACCAGTAATGTTTCCTCCAATTCCTCCTCCAAAGGTAACATAGCCTCCATCTACTGATTGAAAATTTGAAAGATAAGACTTGTTGCCTGTCATGCGCCTTGAACATTGATGTAGACTAGAAATGAGATAACACTAATCGGACTAGTTGATTTACAAGAATACCAGGAACGATACTACCAATAATCGTTGATTCACACGAATTCCGATTAAAGGACAATTCTTAGCAAAAGTTGCCAAAAATAGACTTTTGGTATTTCATATAACTGATTAGCCACAAAGGCAATACACTTATTAAATAGAGAAACAAAGTCAAAATGGGCCCTAAAGAACAAACGGGCCGAAAGCTATTACAGAAACAAAAGTCCAAAAAAACCCGAAAAAACACTAAAATGTAAAGTCGGTTTACCATGACGGGCTCCTCGCTCCAAGCTTCGAAATGACTGGTCACGGGCCTGAAACGGAGCCCCGTAGCCCAACTTATGCCCATTTTAGTGAGGCCCCTTTTGTCACACAATCTTGGGCCTCCAGAAACATGATGGCCCGTTCCTCAACACTTGGGCCCGCATTAAACATCCACTATCTGAGAATCCTTGATCTTCATCATCTGCTTGGGCCTCCAGAAACATGATGGCCCATTCCTCAACAGTTGGGCCCGCATCAAACATCCACTATCTGAGAATCCTTGATCTTCATCATCTGCTGATGAATATCCCTGCACATAAATAAAGGAATTAGACTTGTTTTGGGATCCAAACCATTTCTGACTTGGATCCGCCTCTTGCATCAATGAAGTGTAATCTTTTGAGAATAGTTAATGCAACATTGGATTTAAGAATCCAACATGCTGAGGCCTTAACAGCATTTGCCCTGTTTCCCTTAGCAGTGATATGAACTGTTTGGCTATCAGCAGAAACTGATGGCTTTGCAGTTGTATCCTTTGGTTTCCAAACTTGTTTTTGGACTACTGCCTTTGTTTGAATGGGTCTTTTAACAACATTTAATGCATATTTGAAACTTGTTTTAGCACTTTTGACTGTTGTTTTGGGTAAACAGTCAGATATGGTCTATCAGCAGAAACCATTTTCCTATTAGCAGGAACTGAAACTGTTTTGGGTTTTGTTTTAGTAAAGTTAGAGTGACGTTTAGGTGTTTGCCTTTTTAGATTCACCCTATTGTTTGTATACCCAGATACCCATTTATTACAGAAAGCTGCAAGATGGTCAAAACTACCACATGTGTAACAAGCTTTGTTATCTCTTTGTTGGAGAGACTTGAGGCTATACAAATTCCTTTGGTTGCCTCTGGGCTTGTTTATGGTTCTATATTGTTCACAATATCTTACTGGTTGCCTAACATGTTTAACATTGTTTTTAGGCTTTTCAGTATTATGTTTGACTATCTCAGGAACACTTGTTCCTTCTTTCTTAACCACTTCAGGTTTAGACATAACCTGTTTAACCTTTTTATCATCAGATGTTAAGCCCTCAATGATTGGACCATCTGACTTTCTACATGAACACACCTTCTCCTTAGGAAGTGAAGTGTTACTCAAACTTTCACTCTCTTTCAAAGGTTTATTAACAACTACATTAGTTTTTGGTTGAGCTCCATATTTTAATTCAGGTAATCATGTGTGTTCTAGGTCAATTCCTGGGGGAGTAGGAATACCTCTATATTGTGGAGGAACAAATTTGTATCCAACACCAGACTTAGCTTTATTAATTACTTGACATTCAATTAAGTTGGTCACACCCTTAGATGCATAATCTAGTGTTTCTACACTCATTTTCTTTAGCCTTACTAAGCCTATCTACTTCAGCTTTCAAGTTACTAATGTAAATATCTTTAAACATTATTTCTCTTTCAAGAAGAATTTTGACATCAGTAAAGGTAGATTTATTTGTTTGAAAATGTATAACTTGTTCCTCTAGAATAGCTAAACCTCTTTTATGATTTGTTAAGCTATGAGCTGTATCAATTAACTCTGTCCTTTGATTCTCATAACGTTTGGTTAAGGTTTCTAAACTTTTAAGAGCAGAACAATTATTTGAACAAACTTTATCAGATAGTACCACTGTAGAGAAAGCCATAAGAGCTGTCTGAGGAGAAGCTTCTTCTTCATCAGCTGTAAAGCTCCAATGAAATCCTAATCCATCAATGGCTACCATAGCCTTTGGATTGGTTGATTCCCCTATTTTGGACTTGCTTCCTGATGAGGTGAAAAATGAACCGTTTTTAGGGGGTCATTTAAGCCCGGGATTGAATTTATTTGATCAAATATTGCCCTAAATCGTTCCTTTTGTGATTTTAGGTACTTTGGGAGTGAATTCTGGAAAAGGAAGCATTTTGGACGTTTTTGGAGCATAAAAGTGAAGAAAACGGCAAAGACTTAATTTTCCATGCTGAGAACAGTACCTGACGGCGTCAAGAAGGAAATTTTGATGGCGTCAGGAGTAAAATCCATGACGACCCAGTGAAAACCTGAAGGCGTCAAGAGAAGGGCGTCAAGAACAATTTTGGTGACTGCCTGCAAATGGAATACACGTGACGGCGTCAAACCCAGATCTAGGCAGTCTGAGAATTTATTTGGCGGCGAGATGACAGCGTCAGAAATTTACTCTTGACGCGGTCACCTCACAAAATCTATATATACTTTTCTATTTTTCATTCATTAAGAGAGGAACTTGTGTGGAGAATACTAGGGTTGAACCTAATAAACCCTAGGTCGTTTGTAACAGTATTTTCAAGGGTTTTCACCCCTTGAAACCTTTCATATTCAATTAAGATAAGTCCTCTTTCAATTCATTCAATATGTATATGTGTTTTTTGAATATATCTTATGCTTGTCTTGATTTCAACATGCTAGGCTAGATCTATCATGTGTTTTCTTAGATGTAATGATACCTAGATGTTGATTATAGGTTGATTGCTTGTTTATAGTTGTATTGGATGAAGGATTTCAATGTTAGGCTTAAGAAAAATGACAGATCTCCATTCTGTAACTTGCTTGAACATCTTAAGAAATATTAACCGATGTGTACTAGGTTTTATTGGTTGTATTTAATGCATGAGCGAATTCTAGTGATCCCATGTTAGGAGCTTCTTAGCCGGCTCGACATAGGAGTGAAGTAGGAGCATATAGGATTGGGGAAGTAAGTACGCCACCCCATGAATGGTATTAAGGAATACAATCCGTCATCCACGCAACTATAACAAGTAATTAACATGTAAAAGATATCTAGGGAGTAGTGAAACCTAAGTAAACAGAATTCTCCCATATATTGCTCACACCTTTAGTTTAATTTAGTTCATTTTCATTTTTAGTATTTTATTTTGATTGCATCTTAGTAATTGGGTTAGTTGACTAGCAACTAATTCCGCCCAACTCCTTCAAAACTGAGATTTTAATTGCTTTTCATAAAACATAAAAATACAAAAAGAATCATCCCTCATCTCTAGACCTAGTCTTTAGGTTTTCTAATCCTAGCGACACTATTCGCAAGTTGAATGATCAATCCCCCGGTACTTGTCATTATATTATACTACATCGATTAGGTACACTGCCTGGTGGGGGTTGTAAGCTTCTCGAGATCCCTCAAGAGGTAAAGCCTGGTGCAATCCCTACGCATCAAGTTTTTGGCGCCGCAGCCTGGGGAATAGTTATTGTATAGGTTAGGATTTCTTTTTATTATGTCTACTTGCTAGATTCCTTTCTAGTAAGATTTTATTTTTATTTTTAGGTTTTCTTTAGTCTATCTTATTTCTTCATGTTTTTGTTCGTAACTCTTTACCATCAGACATCATGGAAGATGGTAACATCTTTGAACCCATCAACCCACCACAACAAGACCACCCACAAAACCCACCACTAGCTAACCAACCTCTTAGGCCCCGAACCCTAGGAGAGTACTCCTGACCTAGCCACCAAGGCTATCGAAACACCATTGAGCTCACCCAAGGAGCCAATGTGTCTCCCTTGCGATCCGACACCATCCGGTTGGTGCAAAACGGATGTGCATTCCATGGACTTCGTTCCGAAGATCCAAATCAGCATCTCAAGGACTTCCTTAAAATCGTAGATTCTATAGACCTTGATGCTACAACTAGAGAGTCAACCCAATTACGCCTATTCCAATTCTCTCTACGTGATCAAGCTAGTCAATGGCTTGAGCGTTTACCCGCGGGATCCATCACCTCATGGGATGATCTCACCACTCATTTCCTTGCTCAATTTTTCCCACCGGAAAGAACTACCAAGCTCAGAAATGATATCTTTATGTTCCAAAAACGTCAAGGTGAAACTCTCTATGAAGCATGGACTCAATTCAAGGACTTACTCCAAAAAGTCCCTCATCATGGCATAGATCTTTGGCTCCAAGTCCAAATGTTTTATGACCATATCGATCTCTCCACAAGGCGAGCCAGTGACCAATCGGCCGGTGGTAAGCTACTTGATCTAAGTGCGGAAGAATCATGGGAACTCATAGAAGATCTTGCTCTCTTTGACAACGAAAGTTGGAATGATCCCCATGATTTGAACAAAACGGTCAAGGCAATATCTTTGCCTTCGAACAATTCTAGCACTCCCGACCGTAGGATCATGGAACTTGAAGGCCGAGTCAAGTTTCTCATGAAATCTTGCGAATTATGTAGTGGTCCCCATGACACTCGTGATTGTGTGGGACTCCCCGGAACAGCTTTTGCGGACTACGCATCCTCGCGTACCGACGAAGCGGGAGATAAGTGGTACACCTTCAAACCTGAGCCAAACCCGTATGGTGATTCCTACAACCCCTCTTGGAAAAATCACCCAAGCCTTAGGTGGAAACAAAACCAAGCCAATTCTTCCAATCCGCCTAATCGTTACCAACCAAATGGTCCACCCTCCAACCGTACTTTCAACAACAATCCTTCTAACAACTATGGTAGTACCAACAATCTTGAAGGATTGATGTCCAAGTTTATGGCATCTCAAGAAGCTCGCATAGCTAGGTTTGAAACCGAATTCAACCAACAACAAACGGAGATGCCCAATAAGATTGACAACTTGTTGAAAGCCCTCAATAACCAAGCGTTAACTACACCTAGGAAGGATACTAGGGACGCCAATAGCGGAATCCAAACTAAGGACCCCTCGTCATCCAAACACGTCCACTTTGTCAATGTTGTCACCATTAAGCCAATTGATAAGGATATAGAAGATATTGACAAGGATGAAGTTGGAGTAGAAACCGAAACTAGGGATGAAGTTAGGGAAGTTGAGGTTAATAAGGGAGAAGAGTTAGAGGAAGAAGAGACTGTAGAAGAGTACTTTGATAGGTTGCCCACCAAGGAAGAACGGGAATATCATAAGGATTTATTCGATGGCCCCGAGACACCATATATCCTTGGCACACCCCTTATCAAAATGGGAGACCCCTCTAACATCAACATACCATGCAACATTGGGCATATGCATATATGGAAAGCCTATATTGATCCTAGATCTCCTATAAACATCATGACTAGGACTTATTATAATTGGGTAATGAAGAAACAACTTGGTTATATGATGATGCCCAATAAGAATTTGATAAGTAATTTTGTAGGAAGAGTGAAGGGATTGCATGTGATTATAGGTAATTTCACTTATGAGATTGATTTTATGATAGTAGGGATACTCGTCCGGTGATAGATGCTTGCCTAAGTCAAGTAGTGTTCAGAAAACCATTTGTTGAGGCAACTAGGATGAGATATGATCCGACTCTAGGGATAGTTAGGTTCAAGGAGGAGAATGATGAGATTCCCTACCAAATGCCCTACAAGATTGAGCAGTGCCGCCTCCTGTCAAACATAGAAAAGGAACACAAACAAGCAGATTACTATAGAAATGATGAGGATAGACGTAGAGGAGTAGAGTATGTGATGAATAGGATGCTTGGTTTCTACAAAGAATGCTTGCAACTAGGTCCGGAATACAAAACTGGTGTAGGAGATGACCTAGAGAGTGAAACCAACGATGAGGTCACGTAGTAACCCATGACCTTGAGTCTAGCTACAAGACTCGTAAATAAAGAAAAGCGCTTCTTGGGAGGCAACCCATGTTATGTGTGATTTTTATTTTTGTTTGTTTGTTATTTGTTTCCGTATGCATGCTTTATTTTTATTGTTGGTAGATCATGTTTCAAAACTAAAATGGTGAAAATACTTTATTTTGTTGTTTGGCCTAGTCTTAACTTCATCCAAAGGTATTTCGCAAAAGATAAGTGTAAGGGGAAACCCTAAATATGTTTTTAAGAAACAAAAAAACCGATCATGAATCTCCACAATATTAAGTGAACATGTATATTCGTATTTGTTAGAGTCAAATGCTTGTATCGAGTCATAATGATGTTTTGCAGGATTTTCCAGGAAGTAGGACCAAGTTTTTCCAGAAATTTTCCGAAAACTTAACATAAGAGTTTCTGCAGGTCAAATCTGGAAATTTTACCAGTTTTGTTTTTCTAACGGAGTCTTAGAGTTTTTGTTAATTCTTTAGTTTTATAATCTTCAGGAGATCGGCAAACATCATTCCACAAGCATTATATCTTACTTTGCTTTTTAGGATTTGTTAGCATATATAGATTGCCGCCGATTTTACGCGAGGTTGCCTTGTCTGTTTTCTCAGGTTTTATAGGTTATGTATGACAAGAAGATGATTTATATTCTGGAAGGGAAGCTTTGATTGTTCATTTTCTTGGAGGAAGATCTAGCCTGGCCACCTTATTATCTATACCGAGCGAATCAGGGGAGTATTTGATTTCATTTGTTTTACTTATTTCATTTTTATATTCTTTACTTGAACATTGGGGACAATGTTCATCCTAAGTGTAAGGGGAGGGTAAAATGATGATACCTTACAGATACACTTTCGCTTGAGTTTGTTTGTTTGATGGTAGATGTGTAATAAAACTATGAGAAATACTTGTTAGTGTAATTTTAGCGCCAAATTTAAAATTTTTTACAATATTTAGAAGTGAAACTTTAGCCATAGCAAGCGTCTCATGGATAGGAGATTGTATGACTAGCACAAAACCGTATCATTCAAAAAAAATTTCCACCCAAATATGTGAGGTTCTCCTTCAGATTTGATAGGAAAAGCATTTATTATTAGTGCTTATGAGTGTACTGGTAGCATTTAGATTCTAGAACTTGCGTTAGTGATGCATCCCGAGACCGCTAGTGAGACTACATTTGTGTAGTAGGATTTACTACATGATAAGAGGCATTAGGATCACCCTTGTGTTAAACCCGTATCATAATTACTTGACCATTTAAGTCATATTACTTAGCTAGTAAAGTCAATTAATTTTTCCCACACCATTAGCGTTGTACTCATTTTTAGTACACGAAACCCCTAGTACAACCCTCCGAGCCTACCTTTTCATTTCTAACTTTAAGCATCTTACTAAAAGGAAGAATTTGTTACACCCCACTTAAATGTACAACCAAATCGCCTTAGCCTTCCGTGTATGCACTCATCTTTAGTGCATTATTGTTATTTGTTTAAACCCTTAGTTAATTATCTAATTGATTACATGGTTGCTAAGTCTAGTCATATCCTTGTACATATTGTTTTGGGACGATTGGGACTCATGGGTAAAATACTTATATTATGGAGTAATGGGGAAGAACATCATATTATTACCCCCCCGTATGTGCGTTTATCTTAAAAAAGTACTCCAAGTATTTTGATTTTCTTAATTCGAGTCATTTGATTAGTTTATTGTAAAGTATGTAAAAATTCAAGTGTAAGGGGAATTTTCATTCCCTATGATGTATTATTTTAGATGGTAGGGTAAGAGTGTATGCAAAAAATAAAAAAATAAAAAAAAATCGAAAAAATAGAGAAAAAGAAAAAAATACATATAAAAAGAAAAGAGAAAAAAAAAACATACGGACTACCATCCGTTTCATTCTATGTTTGTTTTATGTTTTTGTTATTTTCATTTATTAGCTTAAGTCGAATCTAGTCTTGGCTTAGCAACGCCATATTGTACATGTAATTGACCAAGATTGTTAACTAGCCACCAGTAAAGATTGTTTATATCCATCAAAACCGTGTATTCCATATCCCTACACCTAATGTTACAACCCTTTTAAAAGACCTCTTTGATAGTTTATCCTAGGTGCTTACGCCATGTGGTGGAGGTTTGATCCTTTCCCAAGCCTATGGTAATCTATTTTGCTATGACAAGTAGTGAGAGATGTTTTCCATTTCCATAATGTGATATCACTTTATTACACCCGAGAGATGTGAGTATCTAAACACTATTTGTGAGGTGCTAGTATATGACCTCCGTGCTTGTCTTTGGTCTTTAGTGGAACGATTATTTGTTGTAATTACTTTTATATTAGTGTTAAATGACCCCTAACTTGTATTTTGACTAGAATAAAAGCGCATTTGCTTGAAGACAAGCAAATCTCAAGTGTAAGGGTATATGATGAGGCAAAAATGAACCGTTTTTAGGGGGTCATTTAAGCCCAGAATTGAATTTATTTGATCAAATATTGCCCTAAATCGTTCTTTTTGTGATTTTAGGTACTTTGGGAGTGAATTCTGGAAAAGGAAGCATTTTGGACGTTTTTTGAGCATAAAAGTGAAGAAAACGGCAAAGATTTAATTTTCTATGCTGAGAACAGTACCTGACGGCGTCAAGAAGGAAATTTTGACGGCGTCAGGAGTAAAATCCATGACGACCCAGTGAAAACCTGAAGGCGTCAAGAGAAGGGCGTCAAGAACAATTTTGGTGACGGCCTGCAAATGGAATACACGTGACGGCGTCAAACCCAGATCTTGGCAGTCCGAGAATTTATTTGGCGGCGAGATGACGGCGTCAGAAATTTACTCTTGACGCCGTCACCTCATAAAATCTATATATACTTTTCTATTTTTCATTCATTAAGAGAGGAACTTGTGTGGAGAATACTAGGGTCGAACCTAATAAACCCTAGGTCGTTTGTAACAGTATTTTCAAGTGTTTTCACCCTTTGAAACCTTTCATGTTCAATTAAGATAAGTCCTCTTTCAATTCATTCAATATGTTTATGTGTTGTTTGAATATATCTTATGCTTGTCTTGATTTCAACATGCTAGGCTAGATCTATCATGTGTTTGCTTAGATGTAATGAAACCTAGATGTTGATTATAGGTTGATTGCTTGTTTATAGTTGTATTGGATGAATGATTTCAATGTTAGGCTTAAGAAAACTGGCAGATCTCCATTGTGTAACTTGCTTTAACGTCTTAAGAAACATTAACCGATGTGTACTAGGTTTTATTGGTTGTATTTAATGCATGAGCGAATTCTAGTGATCCCATGTTAGGAGCTTCTTAGCCGGCTCGACATAGGAGTAAAGTAGGAGCTTATAGGATTGGGGAAGTAAGTACGCCACCCCATGAATGGTATTAAGGAATACAATCCGTCATCCACGCAACTGTAACAAGTAATTAACCTGTAAAAGATATCTAGGGAGTAGTGAAACCTAAGTAAACACAATTCTCCCATATATTGCTCACACCTTTAGTTTAATTTAGTTCATTTTCATTTTTAGTATTTTATTTTGATTGCATCTTAGTAATTGGGTTAGTTGACTAGCAACTAATTCCGCCCAACTCTTTCAAAACCGAGATTTTAATTGCTTTTCATAAAACATAAAAATACAAAAAGAATCATCCCTCATATCTAGACCTAGTCTTTAGGTTTTCTAATCCTAGCGACACTATTCCCAAGTTGAACGATCAATCCCCCGGTATTTGTCATTATACTATACTAGATCGATCAGGTACACTGCCTGGTGGGGTTGTAAGCTTCTCGAGATCCCTCGAGAGGTAAAGCCTGGTGTAATCCCTACGCATCACTACCAAAACCTCTATTCTTGCTATCTTGCTGCCTTGGCCTTCTACATTCTCTTGAGAAGTGCCCCAACATATGACAGTTATAGCATTCTATCTTTGACTTGTCAAAACCAGCAGTATCATTGCTGCTGATGGTGAGTTTCTTCCTCGTCCTCTGATAGAATTTCTTAGCCCTCATGCTAAGAAGAGAAATTTGCCATTTTAGGTCCATCTCTTCTAAATCATCATCATTGATTTCTAGAAGATCTTCATGAGTGAGCATGGACGCATCATTCTGACTTGTGAAAAAGGCACAACTAGCCTTTTCATTCAATATACCAAAAGTACTGCTTGATGAACTAGCAGCACCAATTCCATTATCAACCTTATCATCCTTAACTGAGTTTGAGATGCTAGGAGATGACATAAAAGCCATGTTCCCAATATATGAACTAGAGACACCAGTTTTCTTTACTTCTTGTTTCACAATTTTAAAGTTGCTATACAAATCCATAAGATCCATAGTGTCTATGTCTAGTTTATTCTTCTAAACAACAACATGTATAGCCCACTCTTCAGGTAAGCTTCTCAGAAATTTTGAGTTTAAATCTTCTTGAGGTATGTCAACCCTAAGAACATCAATTTGGCTCACAATTTTCTGTAGCCTTGTAAACATGTGGTCAAGAGATTCATTAATGGTTGATGAGAAGTTTTCAAACTGTTGCTTAAGAAGAGTTTTCTGGGTCTTCTTAGTGGCTTCATTCCCTCCATACCTTGCAATAATTCCCTCAAAGAATGACTTGGCATCTTTGAATTTGTTGAAGTTTATAAGTTGATCATTTGGAATGGTCATCGTCAGCATACTTCTGGCCTTGAGGTCATTCTTCTTCTTTATTCTTTCATCAGCAATTGTAGGGATAGTTTGAATAGTTGTTATAGCCTTACCTTCAACTGTTGATGTAGTGGTTGTGGGTTTTAAAGAGTTTCCTTCTTCAATAATTTCCAAGAGAGTGTAATCCTGCACTTGGAAAAATTGTTCTATTAAACCTCCACATTTCAAACTCATTCTGTTTGAGAACTGGCAACTTTGCAGAAACATTTGTTTGAATAGATTATGTGTCCATTTCTTCTTCTTCTTCTTCTTCTTCTTCTTCTTCTAAATCAAAGATATCAACCTGGATGCTCTGATACCAATTAAGTGGATCACTTAATTTGATAACACACTATGAGGTGTTGGACCTTTGTAATGTGTATATGTGATACTTTAAGTGAATATGATTAAGTATGCGGAATCTACTTAACCACACTTAGAATGTTTATTGGAAATGGAATAGTGACGCTTGTGTTTATTTAACAAAGAACAATGAAAGTATTTCACCAAACGATTCAATATTATTCAAAATAATACGAGTGATCTTCACTATCACTAGGGTTACAAAGACCTTGAATCTTGCGTTTTGTTCTATTGTTTTTCTCTATGTATATCTATACGCACATATATCGCTACTTAAGTCATATCTAAGATCTTCCTTTTATAGTCCAAGGAAAAGATCTTTTACAATCTATATGACTCATCTAATCACTAGCTTATGACTAATCTTCATTCTAGCTAGATGATGACTTATCTTGTCAGTCATTAAGATACAACATGTATCTAGGATTACAACTCACTTGGAGTGTTCAATTTGATGACTACAACAAAGATATTTTCTTGTACACATATCAGTAGAATAAGTAATACCTATCTACACAGCTGTTGAATGATTCATAGCGTCAGCAGAATCCATCAGCAGAAACACCTTCAGTAGAAACATTTTTTCAGCAGAAACACTTTTGTGTTTATCAGCAGGAACGTACTTTGAGCTTTATCATCAGGAAAATACTTGATGTATTTCCTTGAGCCTTTATGCTGATTCTTCTGATTATTTAATTCCCAACAATTTTGATCTTAATTGGTACTAATAACTAGTGTTTGGATGGATTTTGGTTGCAAGATTTGATTTTTGTTTGGGTTGGTTTGAAGCCGATGACCCAAGGGGGTCGGAATGGGTTGAGCCGAGCACTTGGGTGCTAGCCGTGACCCTAGTGGTCTCGGGTGGGGCCCACGTGACGTTCGGTAAAATATTTTGACTCGGGTTTGACTTGGTAACTTGACCCAAAAATGGTTATTTTTTAAAGTCTCGTAATATGACGAAGTATATATATTTTGGCTAAAATTGGTTTAGTGGTAAAGTTGGTATATATTGTGATATTATTGTGGAGTTGTTGACGAAAGTGGTTATGGGAATCGTTTTTTGATACGGTTCAATTAGTATGACGGAGATAGGATAGTCGGGCGCCGTAGTTGGACCCTATTGTTGTAGCTTGTGAAATGGGATGATTGACGGAGATGGATTTATTATGGTTGAGATTGATATTTTTACTTTGGACTTTTAGTTGTGCGAGTCGAAGTCAATGATTGATTTCGGTAAAACGCCTTAACACTTGGACTTGGATATTGAGCCGAGGGTGATGACTCGGACATGTGACCATCTTTTATAACTCGATATAAATTATAATCAAACTTAATAATAAAAACTCGTAATAGTATTATTAATAATATAAACGTTTATATAAATATATAAACGTGAAAACGTATATATATTTATACAAGTGCGTATATTAAAAATATAACGATCACGAGTAATATTATAATAACGTAACGATATATATTATGCTATGAGAATAGTATAATAAATGCCGGGAATGTCATTATGAATAAACAATTATAAATACCGATATAACTATAACGTTGGACGTTATACGGAATGAAATACTTTTTGAAAATTAAAACGGGAAACTTACGAGTTATACGGGATCATGGTCACTTGAGTCCAAGTGCGCCATATTATTCATTTTATGACTTTTGTGCTTATCACGGATATGTGACGTTAATACATCCATTTTCAATAACTACGTAACTTATTTGGTCGACGGATTAAATAGGATCTATTTTGTTATATAAAATGAGTATATTAATGGGTATTGTATCCTACGACGCCCATAGGTTGTGGTATGTGTACAGGAATAATGGGTTACTAAATATCTTATGAGGTTTACCAAATTGACGAATTTGGTAAGTTTGACGATATATTTAGGGAATTTATTAAACTTTGAAACATACCATATAGTATCCTACGTGCTATGTGATTTAAGTTTTGGGTATGATATTGGAATAATATATTAGGTAAATAAATTGTGGAAGGATACCAAGTCGACGGATTTGATAAACTTCGATGATTTATTTAAATAACATATTGGACTAATATTAGCCCCGTAGATTGTTATTATTATATCTTTTGGTTGTGATTTCTTGGTTTGAGTTGTGTCGACCCTCCACCCGCATGGATACCAAACTCCAAACTAATACGAGAATAATACGAGAAATGGATTTTTGGAAAGTAAAAAGGAATACGTTCGGGATTGGGAATATTTGATTTTGAGGAAATAATTCTGAAAAGAGTTTACATTGTTAGGAAGTACCGAGTCCGTAGTTGTTGTCTTTTGAGTTGTGATACATCTTACTTCTACTGGTTTCTTTCTGCTGATTTCTGGACTTGAGGTGAGTCATAGCCCAACTTTTACTGTTGAACTTGTTTTCTAAACTTGGGGTGAGAAACGTGCAAATTATTTTATGTGGACTTTTATCACTTTTATTTAAAACTTGCTATGCTTATAGAACTAGGTAGGCTATATCAACCTTAGTCACACAGCGAATTTGGTTATTGCGTGGGGACTAGATATGGTTAGATAATATTGGAAGTTATATCAACTTTAGTCGCACAGCGAATCTGGTTATCGCGTGGGGACTAGATATGGTTAGATAATATGAATGGTTATTGTTTGAGGTTATGTGTTTGGACTATAGTGTGCACCTATAGGATTGGTTTAGTGGATTGAGGCCTAGTCTAGCTAGCAAGCGTTTTGCGTATATGTCCACTTGATTGAATTATGAATATAAACCTATGATCTCACCAGCGAAATCTGACTTTTAGCGCGTTTTCTCAGGTAATTAAATATTGTTGTTGGATGCTTGGATTGGAAGGCTTGGCTTGGCAATGCGGTTTAAGGATCTATTTTCTAAAACTCTGATATGTATTTGTGGACCTACATTTATTTCTTTTGGGCCTTACTTTTGGATAATTTAGGATGAATGTAAACTTTAAAAACCCCGTTTGGTTGTATTTTACTTATGTTTACTTTATCTCGTTCTTTTATGACTTGTGTTGGATACCAATCCCCGTAGCACCCCGAAAGCTTATTGAGTCTTCCGTTGTACCAAATTTTGGGGGTGTTACATATGGTGTGCCTAGATAACTGCCTACTCACTAAATACATGTAAAAAAGTGTTTTCTCATAATTTAAAAGTGAGAAATATGTTACGCCTAAAATACCTTTTTAATATTAACAGTTTTAAATCTCAATTTTTGTTTAATATCATACAAAAGATAGATGACTAATGTTTAAAAAGAGTTATCATATGTTGCTTGACTAAAGTAAAGAAAGATATGATAAACATGATTTGTATTATTGAATGTGTGTCTCATACAATACAAAGGAAAAGATGGTAAACAAAAGTTGATTCTAAAACTTCAACCCCCAAAGAACTTCCCAAACAAATGGGGCGTGTTTTTCCCTAGAAAAACATAAAGATCATAAATTTAGAAGAAGTTGTGATTTATTTTGGTTATGGATTAAAGGGAGCCCTTTGAACCTCCGGCTTGTAGCCGGCGGCGGATGATGAGGTGAAAAATGAACCACTTTTAGGGGGTCATTTAAGCCCGGAATTGAATTTATTTGATCAAATATTGCCCTAAATCGTTCCTTTTGTGATTTTAGGTACTTTGGGAGTGAAATCTGGAAAAGGAAGCAATTCGGACGTTTTTGGAGCATAAAAGAGAAGAAAAAGCCAAAGACTTAATTTTCCAAGCTGAGAACAGTGTATGACGGCGTCAAGAGGAAATTCTTGACGGCGTCAAGAGTAAAATCCATGACGACCCAGAAGAAACCTGAAGGCGTCACAACAAGAGCGTCAAGAGTTAAAATCATGATGGCCTGCATAAGGTGTACACATGACGGCGTCAGACCCAGATCTAGGCAGTCCGAGGAACTATTTGGCGGCGAGATGACGGCGTCAGAAATTTGTTCTTGACGCCGTCACCTTCTAAAATCTATATATGGTTTTTTATTTTTCATTCATTAGAGAGGAACTTGTGTGGAGAAACCCTAGGGCCGAACTTTGTGAACCCTAGCTCGTATTTTACAGTAAATTCAAGGGTTTTCACCCCTTGAATCCTTTCATGTGCTATTGAGATAAGTCTTCTCTTAATTCAATCAATATGTCTATGTGTTGGTTGTCTATATCTTATGCTTGTCTTGATTTCAACATGCTAGGCTAGATTTATCTTGTGTTTGCTTAGATATAATGAAACCTAGATGTTAATTATGTGTTGATTACTTGTTTATGGTTGTATTGGATGAATGATTTCAATGTTAGGCTTAAGAAAACTGGCAGATCTCCATTGTGTAACATGCTTGAACGTCTTAGGAAACATGAACCGATGTGTACTAGGTTTTATTGGTTGTATTCAATGCATGAGTAAATTCTAATGATCCCATGTTAGGAGCTTCTTAGCCGGCTCGACATAGGAGTGAAGTAGGCACTCATAGGATTGGGGAAGTAAGTACGCCACCCCATGAATGGTATTAAGGAATACAATCCGTCATCTACACAACTATAACAAGTAATTAACGTGTAAAAGATATCTAAGGAGTAGTGAAATCTAAGTAAACACATTTCTCCTATATATTGCTCACAACCTTAGTTTAATATAGTTTTATTTTTATTTCTAGTATTTTATTTTGATTGCATCTTTAGTATTGGGTTAGTTGATTAGCAACTAATTCCGCCCAAACTCCTTCAAACCCGAGATTTTAATTTGTTTTCCTAAAAATATAAAAATACAAAAAGAATCATCCCTCATCTCTAGACCTAGTCTTTAGCTTTTCTAATCCTAGCGACATTATTCCTAGCTGAACGATCAATCCCCCGGTACTTGTCATTATACTATACTACATCGATCAGGTACACTGCCTGGTTGGGGTTGTAAGCTTCTCAAGATCCCTTGAGAGGTAAAGCCTGGTGCAAACCCCACGCATCAGCGGAAGAGTTTAGGTTTTGTGGATCTTAATGGCCTGATATCATGTCAAAACATATTACGTGATGATGTGATCAGTTTTATTGATGTCTCAAGATTACAAAGGAGGGAGATATATATGCTAACAATACAATAGTAGTTTAGGTAACTACTAATGACATCCTAATCTCCAGCTCATTACATAGCAAGACAATATCAATAATAATAAATGACTAAGAACCGATTAGCCCAAATCAATTACAATTAATATACGGCTAACACTCCCCCACAGTTTAAGCGGGTAGGTGTTGGGAATTATTTGTAACAAGACTTAAGTCTGGATTAGTTAGTTAAGTCGGGTAGATAATTAAGTCTGGCAGTACTAAGTTAAGTCTGGCAGACACTAGTTAAGTATGTTTATGTTTTAGACTGTTAAGTCTCTTTTGCTTAACAAGTTAGATATCTTAGGAGATATTATAGGAAAGGATATGCACACGGTTAGATATCTTAGGAGAAAGATATGCGTGCATCCTTTCACACGTTTTGTAGAATTAGGGTTTCCTTGTAGTATAAAAGGAACCCTACGGCATTGGGATCTATGCCAAGTTTTCAAGTTTAATAGAATATAAAAGTTAGTAAATCCCTATGTTGTTCTTACTGCATGTGTTAATATTTCGCATTAACATCAAGTATATATTGTTCTTAAGAGTTTCTCATATAAATACTTTGGATTTATTCAAGGTGTTTATTGTCTTACAAAGGCTACTTAGATCCAGAACTTTGGACCTACAAGTGGTATCAGAGCCTGTAGAGGGACTCTGAGTAAGAAGAAACACAGAAACCATAACCACAAACACTCAAACACTCACCAATCACATAAGATGTCTGCTCCTGCTGATGAATTCTCTTCACACAGTGATTTTGAAGAATCACAACACACTGAGGCTGCATCAGAGAATAGCAAACCCAAGCAGCAACAACAAGTAGTGTCAACATCCACTACCATATCCAATATCAAACTCCCAATTCTCAAGAAGGAGGAGTATGATATATGGGCTATGGAGATGGAGCAATATTTGCAATATGTTGATAATGATGTATGGAAGGTGATTCAAAATAGAAACTCAAAGAAGAGGATCTCTGTAGGCAAGGATGGTACTGTCAGGGTACTTCCAGCAGTCTGTGCTGCAGAGATCCATGCTGTGGAGAAAGAGAGGAAAGCAAGGACCATCCTTCGGATAGCCATACCAAAGGAACACCTACGAAGGTTCCATGGTATGGATGATGCTAAAGATGTCTGGGAAGCCATTAGAACTCGTTTTGGAGGAAATGCAAACTCTAAAAAGATGTAGAAGGCTGTACTCAAGCAGCAATTTGAAGCATTCACCATTTCTAGTTCTGAAGGTTTGGAGAAAGGTTATGACAGATTCCAACATCTGCTCTCTCAATTGGAAGCACATGGTTCCCCTGTATCTACTGAAGATGCAAATCACAAGTTTCTTAGATCTTTGCCTGCTGAATGGTCAACTGTAGCCATGTCTGTGAGACTAAAAGAAGATGTGGATACTTGGTCAATTGATGACCTATTCAATAACCTTAGGGTTTTTGAACAGGACATTAAAAGGGAGTTAAAGACATCTTCTAGTGCAACCAATGTTGCATTTGTTGGACAAGGCAAGACCAGTACTAACAAGGTTAATTCTGGTGGCTTTAATTCTGGCAGTTATGCTTCTTCTTCAAGGGACTCAAGGGAAAGAGATGCTCCTAGTGGTTTTGCTGATGACGTCCTTTATTCTCTCTTTGCAAAGAGGTCTGAAGATAGAGATCTGATCCATGATGATCTTGATCAGATCAATGATATTGATATTGAAGAAATGGACATCAATTGGCAGCTAGCTATGATTGCACTAAGAATGAAAAGATTTTTCAAGAAGACTGGAAGAAACCTCAGATACAATGGAAACAAGCCAGTTGGATTTGATAAATCAAAGCTTCTATGCTACAAGTGCAACAACACTGGTCACTTTGCTAGGGAATGTACAGAAAAAGTGACACCTGAAGAAAAGAAGAAGGGGAACTCCATGTATCCAGAAGAAGGGAAAAAGAAAGAGAAAAGTCAAGTTGGCTTACTAACCATGGATGATGGTGTAGTTAACTGGGTGGAGCACAATGATGAGGAGGACTCTACAAATTATGCTCTCATGGCCATCAGCTCCAACTCTGAGGTATCATTATGTTCTAAGCTTTGTATTGATTCTTAAAATAGTATTAAAGCTAGGTGTGATGAACAAATGAATCAAATAGAAGAGCTAGATGTAAAAATACTTACTTATGAAAATGCAGTTAGAACTTTAGAGGCTCAGGTTAAAAACTATCAAAAACAGCAAGCTAATTTAAATCAGAAACTTACCTTTCAAGCTAATGAGATTTATGAGAAGGATGAGAAATTAAAAAGGTATAGAAGAATTGGTATGAAAGCTGTAAAAGATAAAGAAAGTCTACAGATTATAGTTGATAAATGGGAGAACTCTAGTAAAAACCTATTTAGACTTATTGATTCTGGAATGAGTTCAACCAGCAAATTAGGTTTGGGGTATGAAATAAAGTCAAACAGTGAAGTTTTAAGTTATGAAGAGGAAATGAATAACACTGTTTTTATGAGTAAAGAAGAGGATTCTGTGGATAAACTAGTATATAATAGATTTGCTAAGACTGATAACTTTAAAGGAGTTCCACCACCTCTAAGTGGGGATTATACTCCTAATCCAGGGCCTGAAATTGATGACTCTTTATTTGTATATGGAAAAAGAGGGCCACAGGTGCCTAAAACTAGTGTTTCAGATGACAAAGTCAGTGAATACTCTACCTGTCAATCTAATGACAGTGCAGGGTCCATTGCTAACATCTCTGAGCACTCTGACTCAGAACCAGAAAGTAACCCTAGTATAGAGTCAAAATCAGTTAAAAGTGATAAGTTTGTTGTATCTGGTGTTAAACCTGTTGAGCCTAGTTGTGAATCTCCTTTAGAATCCCCTAGGCCACAAGAAAACAAACCAGAAACACCTAAAAAGGAAAAGAATGTAAAAAAGGATAGGGTGTTAGGAGGAGGTTACGTTTTTACTCAAAAGAGATGCTTTGTGTGTTATAGCCCTAATCATTAATAAAAGTGTGATTTTCATGAAAAAAAAATGGCTAAAGAAAATGAGCTTAAGAAACAAAGAATGGCAACTACTAAAGTTGAGACAAAACATGTGTGGAATGGTGTAAATAGAGTTAACTATGCTAATCAGTTTGTACCTAGACAAGTGCAACTAAATGCTAGTAAAACAAATGTTAATTCTGCTGGGTTAAGAGTTAACACGGGTCATTCTAAAGTTAATTCTGGTAGACCAAATTTTTATGCTTGTAAAAACAATGTTGATATAAATAATGCCTAAAAACATTATTAACATTTATCGATATCTCTATGTTTTGATAATCACAAAACGTAAACCCATTGAGCTAAAAAAATATGACGTAAACAAGTATTTAGTGATAAATATTCTCTTTACATCCAAATCACTTAAGGTATGAATAAACAAAGTGTTTATTGCTTTCTATGATCAAAGGAATTTTTATTTTTACAAACCTTACATTTTTTATAAAATGGGACAAACATTTTTAAACTTATACAAAATGTTTTTATATTTATAAGAAATGTTTTATTCAAAATAAATATTTTGAATTCAAATTTCTACCCAAAAATGGCAAGATTCTTCAGATAAACCTTCCCCACAAAAGGACAAAAAAATTCTGAAGAATTTTTTTTTAATAAGGCGGCCCCCTTAATTTTGTTAGGCGGCCCCCTTAATTATTAAGGGGACCGGCCCCTAATTAAGAGGACCGGCCACGCCCCCGAATAGTAAATTTTTTCCTATAAATACTGGCTCAAATCTGGCATTTTTCCTCACCTTTTGCACTATAAACTCTCTGATATAAATCTTCTAAACCATTCTCTTAAACCTATTGATCATATAATCATAAGCTTTTGTTTCCAAGTGATTCAAGCTTCAACCTTCCAAGTGCAAGAGAAGAATACTTCAATCCTTTAAGAGAAGAAGTATTACAACTTGTTGTGACCTCCACATCCAAGTTGTTAGAGCATCATCCATTATATCTATTTCTTTGCGTAACTAGTTGTGAATATTTGATAGAAGATAGATTAGCAAGGTGCGTAGATAGAGAGCGATTGTGTAGTAGATAGTTATGAAATAGAGAAATTGGGAAGTAGATAGTTGTGAAGAAGTAGTGTTGTGATTAAGTAGTGACTAGGTGTGAAGAAGTTGTGTAGAAAGTGTGAATAAGTTGTGACGAAGTTGTGGTGTGTATATTGGTGTGTAAGGTTTTCTCCGCCATAAGGGAGCTTGTTGACATAGTGAAGAAAACTCTCGAGTAGGTGACTCGAGGAGTGGAGTAGGGCAAGGAAGGTGTCCTTGTAGCCGAACCACTATAAATCCTTTGTCTCGCGGTTAGATCTTTCCATATCTTACTTATTATCTTGCTTATATCCCTATTACTTTTGTAGACGTAGACGTATATATATAGTTGCTCATATAGTGCTAGTATTGATTTTACTTAAAGATCAAACAAAAGTTTCATTCACAAAACAAAGTTTTTACAATCAAACTAAAAAGGTAACATACATATAATTGATCATTTCGATCAAGTATAGTTTTCATACAAAATATAACTAAGGATTATAAAATAAACGTTTACTTACTTATCTCTCGTATATAGCTATAATTGTTTATATTATGCATGTGTTGATTTCACATACTTAGTTTACATTATTATTATTGTTCATACTTAGATATAGTTGTTCATATTGTTGAAGATTTGAATTCATATAAGATCGAATAAAAGTTTTAAAAGCAAACAAGGTTTTAAAACTAAACTAAGTTTTCATAATAACATCAAAAAGACGTAAAACTATTCAACCCCCCCTTCTAGTTTTCCACAATTGGCATTAGAGCTACGTTAAACAATATTTTTAAAATATATTGTATTTTAAAACTTGTAACGATCTATAGAATCTGAAAAATATTTAGAAGGGCAATCTATGCAAAGACCACCATTATTTGAAAGTGATGTTTTCTTTATTGGAAAAATAGATTCGAAACTTATGTGAAATCAAAATATCTTGATCTTTGGCATGTTATTACCTTTGGTGATTTTCTCCCTATTTAATATAATTTTGAAACTAAAAAGGATGAAATTGTATCTTTTGAAAAACAAAATGATGATTTGAAAAAGAAACTAGCAAAAAATAATGAGGCTAAAATGGTTATTTATAATGCGTTACCACGCAAAGAATATGAAAGAATTTTTATATGTAAAACCGCAAAAGAAATTTGGGATTTTTTACTAATCACTCACCAAGGTAATAGTCAAGTTAAAGATAATAAAATAGATCTTCTTGTTCAACAATATGAACAATTTACGATTCCGGAGGAGGAATCAATAGATAATGATTTTGCTAGATTTAACACTATTATCACAAGTTTAAAAGCACTTGATGAGAACTTTTCTAGTAAGAATTTTGTTAGGAAATTTTTTAGGGCTCTTCATCCAAAATGGCGAGCTAAAGTTACGGCTATTGAAGAATCAAAGAATTTGTCAACTCTACAACTTGATGAATTGATCGGCAACTTAAAGGTCTACGAAGAAATAATAAAGAAAAACTCCGAGATGGTCAAAGGAAAAAGGGAGCAAAGCAAATCAATTGCGTTGAAAGCTAAAAAGGACTCTAGTGACGAAGAATGCTCAACCTCCAAAAGTGACGATGAAGAGTATGCTATGGCCGTACGAGACTTAAAGAAATTCTTTAAAAGACGAGGAAGATACGTTAGGCAACCATATAATGAAAGGAAGTGTTTTAAATGTGGCAATCCAAACCATCTCATCGGAAAGTGTCCAATGATGTCAAGAGATCAAAATCAAAAGGCGTTTATTGGAGGTGCTTGGAGTGATAGCGATGAGGACAAGAAAGAAATCACAAATGAAGAAAAGTGTCTTATGGCTAAGACATCAAGCGAGGTACGTTCCAAAACCGAATACTTTAGTGACGAAAATTTATCATTAGACGAAAAAGACCTAGATAGTGAATATAATAGGTTATGCAAATTAGGTCAAAAGGTTATAGCTAAAAACAAGTCACTAAAACATATTAATAATCTATTAGAAAATGAAGTACTCGAATTAAAAATTAAACTACAACATTTGGAAAAAGGAAAAGAAGTTTTTATAAAATATAAAACATGCTTAGAGGTTAAAAATGAAAATGAAAAACTTAAAGATGAAATTTTCAAACTTGAAAAGTTTAAAAATAGTAGTAACCCACTTAAGAAAATAATAAGTGTTCAAGAAACTTCGGGAGATAAAACCGATCTAGGATTAACTTCAACTAATGTTTCAACTAGTGAAAATAAAAGTATAATGTTTGAATGTGAATCTAGTAAACAAAAATCATTAGAATCAAATTCTAAGTATATACTTACAAAAGTTAGAAAAATACCCATTGCAAATGATGAAAAAGTAAAAACTTTTTATAAACCATCCTTAAAGACCGAAGTAGGATCCTCTAAACCTAAATTAAGATCTAAAACTCCACCACCAAGAAAACCAAATAATCCTCATACTCGATCTAAAACACCTCAACCTAGAAGAAACAAAAATAGACAAAATTACAATAACACTAGAAATCAAATGTGGAATTATCAACCAAGTTACAATCCTTGGGAAATATTACCACCATACATGCATCCTAGCCAAATGTTAAATATGTTTGGACCAAACAACTTTGGACCAATGAGACAATGGGGACCAAGTGGCTAAGTTGTCAATCTTGGAAGAAGTTGGAATATCATCTACAAATGACTTCTATAAGTCAACATGGTCACTTGAAGTGCTTGAAGATATTCCATTAAAGACTAAAAGGTACGCGTTTCTTTTAAGTTCATCGGTATAATTTGCATGCTTAGATAAGATTAGTTAGATTAATGCTTAGCTATACATATATATGTACATAATAGTTTATATTCTTATAACCTAGAAACATCATTGGTTGACTTTCCTAGGAATCTGATAAAATTGTTCATTTCCCAACAAAATAGAAAATGGAAATCTTTTATATCCACTATTAACAAACTAATGGTGATGAAGTGAAATGAGTTTAAGTGGATCAATCGTTAATATAGAAGTAGGATTAGATCCCTCGCGTAAGAAAACTATGGATGAAACAAGCTCTCGTAGACTAAGACATTAAGTTAGATAAGCGTGTGAAAACAAAGGAACTATAGATGTTAGGTTATACCCCATTCAACACTCTCGCATCTAACATATAAATTATCATCATCACTTCCTTTAGGATCATAGGATATGTAGAAACGATAGCATGAGATAATAATAGGCTTAACCAATCCTTTTGAGCATGAGATCTTTAATAAATATCTTTTAAAATATATGATTAATGATATTTGTTGTCATAAATCTAATATCTCTAAAAATATGCAAAAACCTCACATTTTGGAAAATAGTTTTTCAAATAACTATTCCACTTTTAAATAACATATTTTCTCTATCAATATCCACAATTTTGTTTTGATCAAAATAAAAGATTGGGAAAATTTTCTTTACCTTTCATTAACACATTTTGAAGTAAAACCCAATCTATTTTATTGAAACAACTCTCACATCTACGTGAAAACCTACTTTCAAACATTGTTGAATAATGCTAAAAACGTCTCTTTAAATCATGCATGGTGATCTCATACTTGTCATCTATATTTATATAAATGACACTTATAAGTGAACTAAATCAAATCAAGAAGACCATGGTGTGTCTATTAAGACTTTGTTTGTAACAAGTCTAGAAATCCATGCTATCATAACTACCCACTTATTGCACATTGATACACATTAGGATCAATCTGCCTAGTTATGTAGTTATGAAATACTTGATGTTGCTTATTGTATCCTAGCACTTATATTTTGCTTGCTTGATGAGTATGTTTGCATGCTAGATGAAATTGCTTGTTTACTTAATCTCTTTGATTAACATGCTTTGGCTACATAATTGCCTACATTATTAGTATATGCTTACTTGCCTCAAAGAGTTGGACTTGTTTGAAAAAAAAACAACCTTTCTGCAATTCACTACCAAAAACCCTTTTCTGGCAATCTGGGAACCACCAGATGGGCGGCCCCCTTAAATCATAAGGCGACCCCCTTAATTATTTAGGGGACCGGCCTCCAATTAAGGGGACCGACCATCTGATGGTCGAAGGTGTTGTTTCCTTTTTTCTACTTTTTAGCCCATTTCATCCTACACCTCTCAAAATTCACAAACCTATTCTATCCTAAACCTTCCATCAAAGTTTATCCATCCTTGATCCTACCAATCCTACATTATAAACACTCTCATTCCTCTCAATCTCCACTCATCTCATCATGTCCTCTTCCATTAAAAACCGAAACCACCAAGAAACCCGTTTGGAGAAGAAAGTCTAACTTTCATTAAAAGCCTGTCAAACCAAATGATGTTGTCAAACATCCAACACCAAATTCCTCCTATGTCTTCAACATCACATACCTAACACCTCACTCTCCTTCCCACCAACATTACATATCAAAAACCTTTACTCACCCATATCCTTCTACATTACACTCAAGCCTCATAATCTTTACACACTCAAACCTCATATCCTTCTACTTTACACACTCAAACCTCACAACCTTTACTCACCTCAACCTCAAATTTCATCTCCTAGTGCACCTAATGCACCATCTATAACACCCTCCTACCAAGAAATCCCTTCCATGAACATCGCTCTTTCACTCTCACCAATCATATCACTTGATACTCATTTTCCATCTTCACCAATAACTCCACCTAGTCATCCTCACAAAAAGATTCAACCATATAACCATTCCCTACACTCTACAAAGTATGTCATCACCACTACAACTTAACCCATTAAGGTCAAACCATATTTCATGATACACAAACCTCATGTTCACTCAAATGAACCCTTTCACAACTCAAGCGATGTTGTTCATAATCAACCAACGCCTAAACCTCACTCTCACACAAATGATCCATTTAACAACAAATCATCCATTCGTGCTTCCACTAATGCTCCTTCTTATGATGAGCATGCACAACCCCAAAACAATAATCCCAACCTCATTACCAACACTTTACATGTTGCTCACTCAACAAAAACACCATCCACTCATGAAGCATCTCTTCCACCCATATCATGTTTTCATGATTACCCAAGCTCAAACATGTCTCCACCACTAAGAGTATCACCACCACATCCTACAACTTCACATGCCATTCCTATGTTGCATGTTCAAACCCTCACCCAAGACAACTATCATGCTCCACCACCATCACCTTCCTCCGAACACTTGAAGTTCGTTGAGGAGCTACAAGAAGCCCATGAGCTTAATGCCCTTTTAGCCTTACATCTTGCTCAACGCAATTTGGATCCACCATCATCTAGCTCACCCTCATCACCACACAACATAAATCAACTTGAGAAGCATGTCAACAATTGTTCTTGTTGAATCTTTCTCCAATAACAAACCATTTTATTGAATGAATACTTCACTTGGATTGATTATCTTCTCACTAGATCTCATCCAAAACCCTCGCTTGAACAACATCTAAACTCTCTATCAACCTCTCCCGCTCCTAACTCTACACCTCTAAACTCTCCACCACCAAACTCTCCAACACTCATGCACCCAAACATACACCTCCATTAATCCAACAATCTTACCCTAAATTAACCATTTTCATTCCAAACACTCTATCATCAACCATCTAAGCATAATATATGCTTATGATTTTCACTTTCAAATAATTATCAACCAACCTTTCGTTACAAGCAAGTCCGATGGCTCTCTTTGGCAAATTAGGATCTTTAACATAATCACTTTGAATTAATTGTTACGTATCCTTAAATATTTGTTTGCTATGCTTGTTATTTGTATATTGCATATTTTTCTATGTATGCTTGTGCTTCTAATATTTTTGCAACCAAGATTACCATTGCTCGATTCCTTGGTGCCCTCGAACGAGGGGGAGCACACATCAAGGGGGAGCTTTCATCCCGTCTAAATTCATTTATGAAGCTAGTCGGCATAACCTTTTTGATTCTACAAAAAGGGGGAGAAGTGAATATAAACTCACTAAATACATGTCTAAAAATTAATTTTTAGACTTGATGAGTTTAGGGTTTGTAATCATTAAAAAGGGGGAGATTGTTGATATAAATAATGCCTAAAAACATTATTAACATTTATCGATATCTCTATGTTTTGATAATCACAAAACGTAAACCCATTAAGCTAAAAAAATTATGACGTAAACAAGTATTTAGTGATAAATATTCTCTTTACATCCAAATCACTTAAGGTATGAATAAACAAAGTGTTTATTACTTTCTATGATCAAAGGAATTTTTATTTTTACAAACCTTACATTTTTTATAAAATGGGACAAACATTTTTAAACTTATACAAAATGTTTTTGTATTTATAAGAAATGTTTTATTCAAAATAAATATTTTGAATTCAAATTTCTACCCAAAAATGGCAAGATCAGATAAACCTTCCCCACAAAAGGACAAAAAAAATCTGAAGAATTTTTTTTAATAGGGCGGCCCCCTTAATTATTACGGGGACCGGCCCCTAATTAAGGGGACCGGCCACACTCCCGAACAGTAAATTTTTCCCTATAAATACTGGCTCAAATCTGGCATTTTTCCTCACCTTTTGCACTATAAACTCTCTGATATAAATCTTCTAAACCATTCTCTTAAACCCTTTGATCATATAATCATAAGCTTTTGTTTCCAAGTGATTCAAGCTTCAACCTTCCAAGTGCAAGAGAAGAATACTTCAATCCTTCAAGAGAAGAAGTATTACAACTTGTTGTGACCTCCACATCCAAGTTGTTAGAGCATCATCCATTATATCTATTTCTTTGTGTAACTAGTTGTGAATATTTGATAGAAGATAGATTAGCAAGGTGTGTAGATAGAGAGAGATTGTGTAGTAGATAGTTGTAAAGTAGAGAAATTGGGAAGTAGATAGTTGTGAAGAAGATTGTTGTGAAATAGATAGTTGTGAAGAAGATTGTTGTGAAGTAGATAATTGTGAAGATAGATAGTTGTGAAGAAGTAGTGTTGTGATTAAGTAGTGACTAGGTGTGAAGAAGTTGTGTAGAAGGTGTGAATAAGTTGTGACGAAGTTGTGGTGTGTATATTGGTGTGTAAGGTTTTCTCCGCCATAAGGGAGCTTGTTGACATAGTGAAGAAAACTCTCGAGTAGGTGACTCGAGGAGTGGAGTAGGGCAAGGAAGGTGTCCTTGTAGCTGAACCACTATAAATCCTTTGTCTCGCAGTTAGATCTTTCCATATCTTACTTATTATCTTGCTTATATCGCTATTACTTTTGTAGACGTAGACGTATATATATAGTTGCTCATATAGTGCTAGTATTGATTTTACTTAAAGATCAAACAAAAGTTTCATTCACAAAACAAAGTTTTTACAATCAAACTAAAAAGGTAACATACATATAATTGATCATTTCGATCAAGTATAGTTTTCATACAAAATATAACTAAGGATTATAAAATAAACGTTTACTTACTTATCTCTCGTATATAGCTATAATTGTTTATATTATGCATATGTTGATTTCACATACTTAGTTTACATTATTATTATTGTTCATACTTAGATATAGTTGTTCATATTGTTCAAGATTTGAGTTCACATAAGATCGAATCAAAGTTTTAAAAGCAAACAAGGTTTTAAAACTAAACTAAGTTTTCATAATAACATCAAAAAGACGTAAAACTATTTAACCCCCCTTCTAGTTTTCCACAAACAATGTTAAACCTGTTGGGAAAAAGGTAAATTCTGTTCAACCCATGGGCACTTCTTGGTATTACAGACCTAAACAACCAGTAAAACCACAGGTGAATCAAGCAAACTTCAGAAGTCATTTTGCTAAATCTCATTCACTTGTGAGGAGATCTATTCCACAAGTGAACCAATTTAATCATAGAAGAAACTTTTCAAAATCAAAATCACCTGTGAGAAGACTCATTGAACAAAATGTAGCAAAGACTTAAAACTCTTATGCTACAAAGGGTAAAGGGGGGGGGTCTCCCACTAAGGATTTGGACTATTGGAAATGGGAACCATTAAAAAATGAACTCACCTATAAGTCCCAAACCAGTATAAGTGGATCATGTTCTTATAAGACATACAAATATGTGAATCCACAAAAAGGACCCAAGCCTGCACAGGACTGGGTCATTAAGAGAAACTAATCTCTTATTCCTATGTGAAGGATCATTCACTTCAGAACATAAGCTGCGTTAATCTGTTTGATAGTGGGTGTTCAGAGCACAAGCTGGGTTCTAAAGAACCTTTGGCTATGGTTGAAAAGGAGGTGTATATCAATCTATTTCCAGCAAGGATTGAGGAGTGGAAGATTAGCATAGATAAAGGAGGAAAAGTCTGGAAATTAACAAAAGCTGATGGTACATCAGAGTGTTACAAGAACATGAAAGTAATGGTGAAGTGTTGTGATAGAGAAGACTTAGACACACTATGGAAGCTGGTTCAGCTGGACCTCAAGACTGCAGGGGAAGTCGATGTTAAGGCACAAGAGCTCTTTATGGAGCTCTAGAGAATGTATGCACCAGATCCTGCAGATGTGCATTGGAACTTTCCCAGTAATGATAGAACTCTCTTGTGGTAGTTATATGATACAAGCATTGTTCATCACCTATCAACCAAAGGAGGTGTTGATTTGTTCATGCTTGCAGATGTGGTGTATCCTCTAAGCACTGAAGTGCTCATTGGGATGATGTCTTCAAAGCTTCAATGTAAAGAACAAACTGATGCAACTGACACCTTACTTCTTAGCATTGGTGGTCAACTGCTAGGTAAAATCTGTGAGGAGCTTGACATTGAATCCCAAGCAAAGAAAAGAAAAAGGCATTAAGCTTTGAGAAAACCATCACTCCATCTCAAGGTTATTGCATTGCATTGTGTTTGAATGAGTCATAAATTATGACATGATGTTAATTGACTTATGTTTTTGCAACATCAAAGTTTTTCATTTGGTTTGGTTTAAGCACTCAATACAGATTTTCATTATTATCATAAGCCTTCTATTTTCTTAATTTCATTTGGCACTATAATACGTAGCTACATTTAAGGGGAGGTTAAATGTATAATTTGAAAGTCATGTTTGCTGATGATGTGCATTCTAATTTAAGTCAGGTGATTCATATGCATATATACAAATTGTTGTCTTCTTTTGGTTTTTGGACTAATCTTTCCAGGCATAATTATGGATTGAAGACACATGGATGCTCTGTAAAGGTTTTTGATACCTAAATATAAGGGTCAACATTGATCACCAGTTAAGTCTGTTGACTTATCATTAGTTCTGGTTGACCGTCATTAAGTCCGGCAGTGTACTTTTTGTGACCGTTAGTAATGGTCATCGGTCCAATGATTTTCACTCTTTAAATAGTACCGTTATAGTTTTTACACCGTTCTAGGAGTATATAAAGATAATATTTTAATTTTATTTTCATACTTATCTTTTATTTTCTCTTCCAAAATATTGTAACAAGCAAATTACCTATTTTTGGCAAGAAAATCGCGTACTCTGTTTTCACCTCTGCTATTTAAAACCTACCAAAACCTTTTTCTCTCAGTATCTTTCACAATCAATTTCAAAAACGCAACTTTGCAAGAATGAAGTACTGTAACAAACACAATCAAGTGGGGTTCTTGAAGAAACCAGTGGGCAGTGATGAATTCCATGAGATCGTGGACTTTATGAAGGGTTCCTACATCAGATATGCTTTGACATGTAACCCTACTATCTTTGACTCCCTAGTCAAACAGTTTTGGCAGAATGCTACTGCCGAAACTCTTGCTGATAGGACTCAAGAGTTAAGAGCAACAATAGATAATACTGAATACTCTGTTACTGAGGCTTCCATTCGAAGTAGTCTTCAATTAAATGATGCCTCAAGTATTACTATTGATGAGGCGAAAAATGATCCGTTTTTAGGGGGTCATTTAAGCCCGAATCCGAATTTATTTGATCAAATATTGCCCTAAATCGTTCCTTTTGTGATTTTAGGTGTTTGGAGAGTGAATTCTGGAAAAGAAGCCATTTTGGACGTTTTTGGAGCATAAAAGTGAAGAAAACGGCAAAGTACCAAATTTCCATGCTGAAGATACAAGGTGACGGCGTCAAGAGTAATATCTTGACGGCGTCAGACATAAAGATTAAAATACCGAAGGTGGTGACGGCGTCAAACGCCTTCATGACGGCGTCAAAGTGGCAAGAATAAAATACCGTGGTCGGTGACGGCGTCACATAGGCCGTCATAAGTAGATCAAGGCCGTCCGAGGAAGTATATGGCGGCGAGGTGATGGCGTCACATGTAACTCTTGACGCCGTCAGCCTACTTTTCCTATATATAGTTTTCTAGTTTTTTCATTAAAGAGAGAGAAGTTTTGGTGAAACCCTAAAGACGATTTTGGTGTATCTTTTACAGGTTTTTCAAGGGTTCCAAACCCTTGAGACCTTGCATTGTAATTGAGATAAGTGTTCTTCCAATTCAATCAATATGTCTATGTGTTGGTTGTTTATATCTTGTTCTTGTCTCAATTCTACTATGCTAGGCTAGATCTCTTTTGTGTTTGCTTAGATCTAATGAAACCTAGATGTTGATTATGTGTTGATTACTTGTCTATTCTTGTTTTGGATGAATGATATTATATGTTAGGCTTAAGAAAACTGGCAGATCTCCAAATGGTAACATGCTTGAACATCTTAAGAAACATGAACCGAGGCGTACTAGGTCTTTATTGGTTGTATTTAATGCATGAGCCACTGTTTACAATCCCTATAGTTGTGCTGAGTCATGGTGTAGGAGGAGATAAGAGCTCATAGAGTTGGGGAGTTATGTATGCCACCCCACGAATGGTATTAAGGAATACAATCCGTCATCCATACAAGTGTAACAAGTAATTAACATGTAAAAGATATCTAGGGAGTAGTGAAGTCTAAGTAAACACAATTTCTCCAATTACTGCTCACAACCTTAGTATAATTAGTTTATTTTCATTTTTAGTATTTTATTTTGATTGCATCTTAGTTTTGGGTTAGTTGAATAGCAACTAATTCAGCCCACTCTTCCAAAACCCGAGATTTTACTTGCTTTTATAAAAATATAAAAATACAAAAATAATCATCTCTCACCTTTAGAAATATTAATTAGGTTTTCTAATCCTAGCGACACTATTCCTAAGCTGAACGATCAATCCCCCGGTACTTGTCACTATACTATACTACAACGATCAGGTACACTGCCTGGTGGGGGTTGTAAGCTTCTCGAGATCCCTCGAGAGGTAAAGCAAGGTGCGATTCCCACGCATCAAGTTTTTGGCGCCGCAGCCCGGGGAATAGTTATTGTCTAGGTTAGGATTTCTTTTTATTAGATCTACTTGCTAGATTCCTTTCTAGTAAGATTTTTATTTTTTTTTTTTTATTTTTAGGTCTTCTTTAGTCTATCTTATTTCTTCGTGCCTTTGTTCGTAACTCTTTACCATCCGACATCATGGAAGGTGGAAACATCTTTGAACCCATCATCCCACCACAACAAAACCCACCATTAGAACCCCTTAGGCCCCGCACCTTAGGAGAGTATTCCCGACCTAGCCACCAAGGCTACCGAAACACCATTGAGCTCACCGGAGACAATGTGACCCCCTTGCGATCCGACACCATCCGGTTGGTGCAAAGCGGATGTGCATTCCATGGACTTCGTTCCGAAGATCCAAACCAACACCTTAAGGACTTCCTCAAAATCGTAGATTCCATAGACCTAGGTGTTGAAACTAGAGAGACCACCCGTTTACGCCTATTCCAATTCTCTCTACGGGATCAAGCTAGTCAATGGCTTGAGCGTTTACCCGCGGGATCCATCACCACATGGGATGATCTCACCACTCGTTTCCTTGCTCAATTTTTCCCACCGGGGAGAACTACTAAGCTTAGGAATGACAACTTGATGTTCCAACAACGTCAAAATGAATCTCTTTATGAAGCATGGACTCGTTTCAAGGACTTACTCCAAAAAGTCCCTCATCATGGCATAGATCTTTGGCTCCAAGTCCAAATCTTCTATGACCATATCGACACCTCCACGAGGCGAACCATTGACCAATCGGCCGGTGGTAAGCTACGTGATCTTAGTGCGGAACAATCATGGGAACTCATAGAAGATCTTGCTCTCTATGACAATGAAAGTTGGAATGATCCCCGTGATTTGAACAAAACGGTCAAGGCAATATCTTTGCCTTCGAACAATTCAAGCACTCCCGACCGTAGGATCATGGAACTTGAGGACCAAGTCAAGTTTCTCATGAAATCTTACGAAGCTCCGAAACATTCAAGCCAAGTGAACAAAATCACTTCTTCATGCGAATTATGTAGTGGTCCCCATGACACGCGTACCGACGAAGCGGGAGATAAGTGGTACACTTTCAAGCCCGAGCCAAACACATACGGTGATTCATACAACCCCTCATGGAAAAATCACCCAAACCTTAGGTGGAAGCAAAATCAACCCAATTCTTCCAATCCGCCTAATCGTTACCAATCAAACGGTCCACCATCCAACCGTACCTTCAACAACAATCCTTCTAACAACTATGGTAGTACCAACAATCTTGAAGGATTGATGTCGAAATTCATGGCATCTCAAGAAGCCCGCATAGCTAGGTTCGAAACCGAATTCAACCAACAACAAACGGAGATGACCAATAAGATCGACAACTTGTTGAAAGCCCTCAACAACCAAACATTAACCACACCTAGGAAGGACACTAGGGACACCAATAGTGGAATCCAAATTAAGGACCCCTCATCATCCAAACATGTCCACTTTGTCAATGTTGTCACCATTAAGCCGATAGATAGGGAGATAGAAGAGAGTGACAAGGATGAAGTTAGAATTGAAGCCAATAGTGAGGATGAGAGTAGGGAAGTTGAGGTTAATAAGGGTGAGGAATTAGAGGAGATAGAACCTATAGAGAAATACTTTGATAAGTTGCCAACCGAGGAAGAACGGGAATACCATAAGGATTTATTCGATAGTCCCGAGAAAACATATATTTTTGGCGACCCTCTGATCAAAATGGGAGATCCCTCCAACATTAACATCCCATGTAATATAGGGCACATGCATATATGGAAAGCTTACATCGACCTTAGATCCCCCGTGAACATCATGCCTAGGACCTATTACAATTGGGTGATGAAGAAGCAACTCAATTTTAGGATGATGCCCGGTAAGAATCTGATAAGTAATTTTGCAGGAAGAGTGAAGGGATTGCATGTGATTATAGGGAATCTCACTTATGAGATCGATTTTATGATAGTTGAGGACACTCGTCCGGTGATTGATGCTGACCTAAGCCAAATAATATTCGAAAAACCATTTGTTGAGGCCACTAAGATGAGTTATGATCCGACTTTAGGGATAGTTAGATTCAAGAAAGATAATGATGAGGTTGCTTATCAAATGCCCTACAAGATCGAACAGTACCGCCTTCTCTCTAATTTCGAAAAGGAACATAAGCAAGCGGCTTATTATAGGAATGAGGAGGATATACGTAGAGGAGTAGAGTATGTTAGAAATAGGATGCTTGGTTTCTACAAAGAATGCTTGCAACTAGGTCCGGAATACAAAACTGGTTTAGAAGACGACCTAGAGAGTGGAACCAATTATGAAGTCACGTAGTAACCCATGACTTTGAGTCTAGCTACAAGACTTGTAAATAAAGAAAAGCGCTTCTTGGGAGGCAACCCATGTTTTGTGTGATTTTATTTGTTTGATTGTTATTTACTTCCGTATGCATGTTTTATTTTTATTGTTGGTTAATCATGTTTCTCAACTAAAATGTGGAAATACTTTATTATGTTGTTTGGCCTAGTCTTAACTTCAACCTAAAGGTATTTTTGCAAAAGATAAGTGTAAGGGGAAACCCCAAATATGTTTTTAAGAAACAAACCGATCATGATTCTCCACAATATTTAATGAACATGTATATTCGTATTTGTTAGAGTCAAATGCTTGTATTGAGTCATAATGAAGTTTTGCAAGATTTTCCAGGAAGTAGGACAAAGTTTTTCTAGAAATTTTCCGGAAACTTAACATAAGAATTTCTGCAGGTCCACTCTGACGGCGTTAGAGTATTGCTCTTGACGGCGTCAGGAGTTAAAATCTGGAAATTTTACCGGTTTTGTTTTTCTAACGGAGTCTTATGGTTTTTGTGAATTATTAAGTTTTATAATCTCCAGGAAATCTGCAAACTTCATTCCACAAGCATTATATCTTACTTTGTTTTCTAGGATTTAGTAACTTATATAGGATGCCGCCGATTTTACGCAAGGTTGCCTTGTCTATTGTTGTCAGGATTTACAGGTTATTTATGACAAGAAGATGATTTATATTCTGGAAGGGAAGCTTTGATTGTTCGTTTTCTTGGAGGAAGATTTAACCTGGCCAACCTATAATCAATACCGAGCGAATCAGGGGAGTATTTGATTTCATTCTCTTTACCTCTTAACTTTTACATTCTTTACTTGAACATTGGGGACAATGTTCATCCTAAGTGTAAGGGGAGGGTAAAAAGATGATACCTTACGTATGCACTTTCGCTTGAGTTTGTTTTGTTTGATAGTAGATGTGTAATAAAACTATGAGAAATACTTGTTAGTGTAATTTTAGCGCCAAATTTAAAATTTTTTACAACATTTAGGAGTGAAACTTTAGCCATAGCAAGCGTCTCATGGATAGGAGATTGTATGACTAGCACATAACCGTATATTCAGAAAAATTTTCCACCCAAAAATGTGAGGTTCGCCTTTAGATTTGATAGGAAAAGCATTTATTATTAGTGCTTATGAGTGTACCGGTATCATTTAGATTCTAGAACTTGCGTTAGTGATGCATCCCGAGACCGCGAGTGAGACTACATTCGTGTGGTAGGATTTACTACATGATAAGAGGCATTAGGATCACCCTTGTGTTAAACCCGTATCATAATTACTTGACCATTTAAGTCATATTACTTGGCTAGTTAAGTCAACTAATTTTTCCCACACCCTTAGCGTTGCACTCATTTTTAGTACACGAAACCCCTAGTACACCCCTCCGAGCCTATCTTTTCGTTTCTAACTTTAAGCATCTTACTTAAAGGAAGAATTTGTTACACCCCACTTAAATGTACACCCAAATCGCCTTAGCCTTCCGTGTATGCGCTCATTTTTAGTGCATTATTGTTATTTGTTAAACCCTAAGTTAACTTTCTAATTGATTACATAGTTGCTAAGTCGAGTCATATCCTTGTACATATTGTTTTGGGACGATTGGGACTCATGGGTAAGTACTTATTTATGGAGTAATGGGGAAGAACATCATTTATTACCCCCATATGTACGTTAATCTTAAAAGTGCTCCAAGTGTTTTGATTTTCTTAATTCGAGTCATTAGAATAGTTAAATGTAAAGTATATAAAGATTCAAGTGTAAGGGGAATTCTCATCCCCTATGATGTATTATTTTGGATGGTAGGGTAAAAGTGTATGCACAAAAAAAATAAAAAAATAAAAAAATAAAAAATAAAATAAAATAAAAAATAGAAAAAATAAAAAATAAAAAAAATAAAAAAAAATAGAAAAAGGAAAAAGAAAAAAAAAACATATGGACTACCATCCCGTTTTTATTCTATGTTTATTTTATGTTTTTGTTATTTTTCATTTATTAGCTTAAGTCGAGTCTAGTCTTGGCTTAGCAACGCCATCTTGTACATGTAATTGACCAAGATTGTTAACTCGCCACCAGTAAAATTTCCTTTATCCAACAAAACCGTGTAATTCATATCCCTATACCTAACGTTACAACCCTTTAAAAGACCTCTTTGATAGTTTATCCTAGGTGCTTACGCCATGTGGTGGAGGTTTGATCCTTTCCCAAGCCTATGGTAATCTATTTTGCTATGACAGGTAGTGAGAGATATCTTCCATTTCCATAATGTTATATTACTTTATTACACCCGAGAGATGTGAGTATCTAAACACTATTTGTGAGGTGCTAGTGTATGACCTCCGTGCTTGTCTATTGGTCTTTAGTGGAACGATCATTTGTTGTAATTACTTTTATATTAGTGTTAAATGACCCCTAACTTGTCTTTCGAGTAGAATAAAAGCGCATTTGCTTCAGGACAAGCAAATCTCAAGTGTAAGGGTATATGATGAGGCGAAAAATGATCCGTTTTTAGGGGGTCATTTAAGCCCGAATCCGAATTTATTTGATCAAATATTGCCCTAAATCGTTCCTTTTGTGATTTTAGATGTTTGGAGAGTGAATTCTGGAAAAGAAGCCATTTTGGACGTTTTTGGAGCATAAAAGTGAAGAAAACGGCAAAGTACCAAATTTCCATGCTGAAGATACAAGGTGACGGCGTCAAAAGTAATATCTTGACGGCGTCAGACATAAAGATTAAAATACCGAAGGTGGTGACGGCGTCAAACGCCTTCATGACGGCGTCAAAGTGGCAAGAATAAAATACCGTGGTCGGTGACGGCGTCACATAGACCGTCATAAGTAGATCAAGGCCGTCCGAGGAAGTATATGGCGGCGAGGTGACGGGCGTCACATGTAACTCTTGACGCCGTCAGCCTACTTTTCCTATATATAGTTTTCTAGTTTTTTCATTAAAGAGAGAGAAGTTTTGGTGAAACCCTAAAGACGATTTTGGTGTATCTTTTACAGGTTTTTCAAGGGTTCCAAACCCTTGAGACCTTGCATTGTAATTGAGATAAGTGTTCTTCCAATTCAATCAATATGTCTATGTGTTGGTTGTTTATATCTTGTTCTTGTCTCAATTCTACTATGCTAGGCTAGATCTCTTTTGTGTTTGCTTAGATCTAATGAAACCTAGATGTTGATTATGTGTTGATTACTTGTCTATTCTTGTTTTGGATGAATGATATTATATGTTAGGCTTAAGAAAACTGGCAGATCTCCAAATGGTAACATGCTTGAACGTCTTAAGAAACATGAACCGAGGCGTACTAGGTCTTTATTGGTTGTATTTAATGCATGAGCCACTGTTTACAATCCCTATAGTTGTGCTGGGTCATGGTGTAGGAGGAGATAAGAGCTCATAGAGTTGGGGAGTTATGTATGCCACCCCACGAATGGTATTAAGGAATACAATCCGTCATCCATACAAGTGTAACAAGTAATTAACGTGTAAAAGATATCTAGGGAGTAGTGAAGTCTAAGTAAACACAATTTCTCCAATTACTGCTCAAAACCTTAGTATAATTAGTTTATTTTCATTTTTAGTATTTTATTTTGATTGCATCTTAGTTTTGGGTTAGTTGAATAGCAACTAATTCCGCCCACTCTTCCAAAACCCGAGATTTTACTTGCTTTTATAAAAATACAAAAATAATCATCTCTCACCTTTAGAACTATTAATTAGGTTTTCTAATCCTAGCGACACTATTCCTAAGCTGAACGATCAATCCCCCGGTACTTGTCACTATACTATACTACAACGATCAGGTACACTGCCTGGTGGGGGTTGTAAGCTTCTCGAGATCCCTCGAGAGGTAAAGCAAGGTGCGATTCCCACGCATCAACTATGTTGTCAAATAAAAAGATTTTCTAGGGTTTAAGTAAAATGGGATATCTTCCTGATGGTACTCTTACTTTTTGGAAAGGCCAATTCACCCCAAATTGGCGATTCTTAATTCACCATTTGCTTCAATGCCTAAGTTCTAAGAGTGGTGGATGGGATCAATTTGGTAGCAATCTTGCTTCTTCATTGATCTGTCTCTCCACAAATAAAACCTTTGACTTTTTAAAATGATTTTTGAGGCAATGGTAGCTAATTCCAAAAGTACCACAAAGTTTTTAATGTATCCAAGGTTTTTGCAAATGGTGTTGGATGTCGAAACAGTTAATTAACTTCCTTACATGATCATCCCATTTAAAAAGAAAGTTTTTTTGAACATGAAAAGGATTTTTAAGGGGACTTTTAAGCCTTTGCTCCCTGCTATGCTGCCTGGTGGTACTGACAATGCAGGTACCTCATCATCATCTTCTGAAAGTGATGCCTCATCCCAACCAAGAGATGACTTTGCAGAATCTGTTCCTGCGCCTGGTTCCTCTAGTTCCCCTTAACACATTCAACCTTCCTCTACACCACCGCAACTATCTCCACAAACCCAAACTCCTACCTCAACTCATGAGGAGGAACAGCCATCTGCCAACTTGGTAGCTCTTACACAGCTTGTTCCTCAACTTCAAAACAGGATAGAGGTATTGGAAAATGAGTTGAAAGAGACCAAGCAAACTATGGGCACTACCATTGACAAATTGCTCAAAAGGGTACAGAAGATGGAAAGTGTCATGAAAGATACTAGGGTGGTATTCAGTGATATAGAGGGTGATGCAGTTGAAAATTCTTCCAAACAGAGGAGGAATTTGGATGAACAAGAGCTTCAGACCCCTACAAAGGAAAAACTTCCTCAAAATTCAGAAGTTAGTCCTAAAGGAATGGAAGCAGCTGATATTTTGATCAACAATCTTAGTCAAAATCAGCAAAAGAAGTTATTGAAAAAGAAAGTGGTGACTAAAGAGGTTGAAGTGATTAAGACTGGTAATGATCTGGTTAAGTCTGCTAAGGATAAGTCTGCTGCAGAGGTTAAGTCTGTTAGTGAAACTGAGACTACCACTAGAAGAAAGGATTAAGGAAAGCAAGTCATGGTGGAAGAAGCTCCTCAGTCCAAGAAAACTAAGAAACAACAAAGAGAAGATGCAGCAAGCTGGGCAAAGATTGAAAGAATTCAAGTAAAAGAGGAAGCTGAGCAATCAAGAATTGATGCATTACAAGCCAAAGATGCAGAATTAGCTAGAGAACTGCAGAGAGATCTTGATGCCCCAAAGCAGCACAAGACTAAGGGTGATTCAGACATGGTCTATAGGCCAAGTCCAGAAGAAATCAACCATTTGATTGAAACATATCCAGAGGTTAAAAGAAAGGCTATTGAACTTGTTGCAGATCAAAGCTTGAATGAAGAACAAAGGTCAGCACAGTTAGTTGACTTTATCAACATGAAAAATGAACAAGCTTTAAATGCTATGATTAACTCTTTATGAGACTCCAAAAAAAAGAGAAAAAACCATTCAAAGAGTGAAGTTCTATATGGGATGAAAAAGTACTTGTGCAACCAGTGCAACTGAAAGATGTCTCAATTCAAAGGCATGTCTGCAGGGCAGATAGAATTGGCTTATTATACTGGCTACACAAGGAATATAAATTTCATTCCTATGGGCTCAGAACAAGAAGAACAACTACTTGGACCCAAAAGGCATGAAATAAGACTTCAACAGGAGGATCCTAAAAGGAGAAAGGTTGAAGAATCTTCTGTAGCTACTGCCTCTTAGAAAGTTGTTGATGTTGAAGAAATTGCAGAGTCTACAAAGGATCTCCATGTGAAGAAGGAGTAAGAAGTAAAGGAGCCAGTCTTGAGACGCACAAGGAGAAAGCACATTGGTAACAAAGGGATCAAAGAAGGCTGATGTGGAAGAAAATGTAGAAGAGCTCTCATCTGATTCTCAAACCATTGAAACCATGACACAAAGTTTAAGGACACCTGCCAAAGTTGTAAAATGGCATACCATCAAACAAGGGAACAACATAGCAGCATATAAAATCATAAGGGAAGATTACACAGAAAATCTTTACTTAAATTTTCCAGCTATGTTGCAAGATTTGACAAGAGATGATCTCAAGGAATTGTATACACTTATGGTGACAAAGCATGGTGATGGTACACCAGAAGATGATTTTGAGAGAGCTCTATGGGGAGATTTAAAGGTTATGTTTGATCCTCCAAGCAAGACTGATGATGTATGGAAACTACCTCACCAACAAGAAGTGAGATATTGGAGATAATTCTTTAGTTGTGCAGTTCATTGCCTAACCTTGGAGACTGCACATATTTACATGCTTATAGAGGTAGAGTACCCAATCCCTCCTAGAGTTTGTAAAGTTATGCTGGAAAAGAAGCTGCTAGGAGATAGGGAGGATGGGACAAAAAGTCAGCTTCTGGAGTTAATAGAAAGATAGTCCAAGCAGGAAGCTGCTTGGGGTGTTTGAAAGAATTTTCAAAAGCTATGGAGAGAAGGGTTTAAGATAGGTTTACTTGGAGCTTAAGTGGTAGAGGTGCCTTGCACTAACACAATAAATGGTTATCAGTCTACCATGTCTAACCCACATAAGGACTGGCTAATCCAAGAGCAAACGGCTCTAGGTAAAGATATCTCAAATCCGTTTATGGCTGATAATTTGCCAAAAATTGTATGGTATTCAACTCACCATATCTATGATAGTGAAGAGTTGGCTTGTCCAAAAGCAAACGGCTTTTGGTAAAGACAAATCAAATCCGTTGATAGCTGATGGTTTGCTAAAAATCATATGGTTATCGATGTACCATGGTCTTGTATTGAAACATTGGCTACTCCAGAGTTAATGACTAACTGGTAAAGAGATATCAAATCCATTAATTTTTCAGTGATTCACCTCTCACAGGTGTTAACACACCTGGATGTGATGAGAATAGTATGAAACTTTTTGATTTGATGTACATACTGTCAATGTTGATGAAAAGATCAGGTGGTTGCTGATATAGTATGCTACACAAATATGAAGATTCAACAAAAGGTTGCAGCTCCAAAATAATTCCAAGGAAGATCATTTTCAAAATCCTCAAAGCATTTCTGAAGAAAGGAACTTGAAGATCATGGAGCATGAAGATCAAGTTAGGGGAGGATTGTTGGGAATTATTTGTAACCAGACTTAAGTCTAGATTAGTTAGTTAAGTCGGGTAGATAATTAAGTCTGGCAGTACTAAGTTAAGTCTGGCAGACACTAGTTAAGTCTGTTTATGTTTTAGACTGTTAAGTTTGTTTACAAGTTAGATATCTTAGGAGATATTATAGGAAATGATATGCACACGGTTAGATATCTTAGGAGAAGATATGCATGCATCCTTTCACCCGTTTTGTAGAATTAGGGTTTCCTTGTAGTATAAAAGGAACCCTACGGTATTGTATTCTATGTCAAGTTTTCAAGTTTAATAGAATATAAAAGTTAGTAAATCCCTGTGTTGTTCTTACTGGTTGTGTTAATATTCCGCATTAACATCAAATATACATTGTTCTTAAGAGTTTCTCATATAAATACTTTGGATTTATTCAAGGTGTTTATTGTCTTACAAAGGCTACTTAGATCCAGAACTATGGACCTACAGAAGGCAACGAACACTCAAGCTTGACCGGAACTCTTCGAATAATGCGCCAACGAATAATGATGTGACCATACAGGATAAGAAAAAAGTTCTTTTAATTTTTCAATTTCACTAAATTCATTTATACATTTTCTGAGACATTTTAAAAATTATTCTTTTAGTATAAATATTGTACGTTGCAATATTTTTCAATTGAATTTATTGTTTTAATATTATTCTTAAACGAAACACTTGACCAAAATATTACAACTATAGTTATATGCCGCAATAAAATTCTGTCGTCATGTATGGATACTCACATTGTAATGTTTAATGCTTAATATTATATCCTCTTACTAAATATTTCTAATTTATTATTTTACATGCATGTTATGACATGTATCATCCACTAAATCTCTTTCCTTATTTAAAGCTTTTTGATCATGACAAGTGTATTTATCTTACAATAAAAAATAATTAATTTGCAAAAGCAAATATCATTTCTCATATTTAATATCTGTGGTATTTTCTTTTTAGAAATGCATAATTTATATGGGAGGTGATTTGCACACTCCTATTTTTTATTTGCACACTCACGGTACAAGTAATTAAAGCATGCTGTTAATATGGTACAACTGACTGATGCGTTAATTGGAGTGTCCCAATCAAAAATCAATGTGTGCCAATCAATTCCCAATTTATATGGTGTCATAACTTATAAAATGAGTGTACGTGGCACTTTCATAAATAAGATGAAGAGTAAATTGCATAATTCGTTTCTGAATTTTGGTCAAATTACATATTTTGTCTCAACCATTTTAAAAATGCAAGAATCGTTTTGTGAGAAACCTTAGAGCAAATTTTTATCCGGGGACGAAAATTTGCTCTAAGATTTCCCACAAGGACGGTTGGGATGAAACATGCTTTTTGGCCAAAGTTCTTGGAAGAATTATGCAATTACTGTAACTCGCAGATGAACTTTCGAAGGTTAGATTATTTTGAAGAAAGGTTGATTCGGTCATTTCACACTTTACTGAATTTGAGTACGAGTTTAACAGGTTTATATGAAGATTGTTCTTCGACTTTTTGCAGTTTCCTTGATGATGTTAAAATTAGTGATGGTAATTAATGATTCATGAATCAACGAGGATGATGAAAAGGATGCAAGAATGGATGATGATGTCGAAGATCGACGAGGATCATGATGCAAAAATTGATGATGATCGATGAGCCAGAGAATAATTAGGATGCATCCTTCGATGACGATGACGATCATATTTTTTAGTTGATGATTGTGACAAGGAGATTTAAATTTTTTGTTGTTTAAAGATGATGCAAATTAAATGATTTACATGCAATTTTAGATTGAAAATCTGAAAAGTATTTTAAAATGGAGCAAATTCTTGGCATTAGAATTAGAACAAAATATCTGAAGTTACCCTTATCTACTTACACGTGTCATGCTCACAATGTGTCCTACGTTTTTTAGTTTAATACTCCTTATGTATCAAAATTATTGTACCTCGACAAAAAATACGTTAAAAAAAGTAAAATTATTATAGCTTTATCTTTCTTACTTTTTGACGTAATGACAATTTTACCTTTAAATAAAAAAGTCTTTTTTAAAATATGTAATACTAATTTTAAACAAATGTAATATAATAAACTTGGTTAAACTTCCTTATCTATTTTTAGTAATGAACAATTAAATTGGGACATCACAAAAATACAATAATGGTTGACGTGTACTTAAATAAAACCTTTAAAGGATTTTCTTTCTTTTTTATTTTTTATTTCATTATTATTATTATTATTATTATTATTATTATTATTATTATTATTATTATTATTTTAACATTTTGTCTTGCATCTACTTATTTATTAGAAAATACACAATGTCTTGCACTTAATACACGTTTGTCACATTTTAGAGTATTAGACTTCCATATCAAGCTACAAAACTTCACACTTAGCTTTGTAGGCTGCGCATTTGCACAGCCTGAAACTTTACCTAGTATAGCTGTATAGATATATACTAACGGTGTAAATTAGTAAAGTATTACTTTTAGAACATATAGTAAAAATAATAAGGCTAATTTTGATGAAAATATGGCCTATCATGAATAGACCGTGAAACTCATCTATAATAGTCTTGTAAGGCTTATTCAAATGCCAAACTAGTGATTTTTATATATGCGCCACATAATAAATTGTCCTCTCGATCGTAAAACATCCTATTCATCTATCAATTCTCGGCTTTTTTCAAGAGAATTAATTTGCACACTTTTAAAAATGATTAAGATATTTTATTTATGCATTAAATGCTTGTATATTATTAATATTGTGCTTGAACTGTTTATATATATATAAGTGTCCCAATAACATTTTGGTGTGTGCAAATCACTTTTTTCTTATTGAAACAACTTGATGTGTTCTAAAATTAGAAAACTTTTTGTAAAGCTATTGTGGTTATTTTTTTAAATTTCCTTTATCCGCTAGATAGACAAACTAGCTAGTACTTTTTTGTAAAGGTAGTTTGTTGCTTTCAAATTTTATGTACCTAGATATATAATCTAAAAGGGTTGAGTCATATTGACCCTCCTATAATTGTTATATTGACCTCTCTTACGTTTTTGCGTTTTTTTTTTTTTTTTTTTTTTTTTTTTTTATAATTATGTTTATATCAAAAAACTATAAACCTGAAAGTGCAGAACAAAAAATATAAAGTTTAATATGTCAAACGTTTAAAACTGTTAAAAATACGAAACAAAAACTGGCAAAAAATTGTAATATACTGAAATAAAAGGGGGGACAAGAGGAGAAAAATGACAACCCCCTCCTCCGGCAATAGGGAGGGTTCGGTTAAGGTATCCCAATCTAAAATTAGGATCATATGAAAAGCTAGTTTGTGGATTCTATTTCCGTCACATGCAAAAAAATAAAATAGTGTGCATTTTATATGGGTATATGTGATTATAAAGCCGTGGTCATTTCGAGGGTGGACCATGGATATCATCAAAAATATCTATCCTAGATCTTTTATGAGTTTCATAGTAATTGAATGTGTTTATTTACTGGGCTAATGAATGAAATAAGTGTATTATAGCTATAGATTCATTACTCACAAATTTTGGTGTCTATGAAATCTATTTCACAAACGTAATGAGACTACTCCATAGTCACACGAATGAAACTCATAACAAACATATAAAATTCAATAAACTTCATAATAAAAGGATTATAGAGTTTATACCCAACGATTACAAGTTCAAAGAAACTTAGTTTTCCCAAATCAAAACCACAATACCCAAACTATTATCCCAGTTTCCTTAGAACTCTGTTACTGCAACTAAAGAGACCCAAAAATAGCTTGCAAACTCATTCACTTTAGTAAGTAACTAGATAGGAAGAACTTGGTGTAAGTTCACCTATCCTTTTTGTGATTTCTCTCTTCTTTTGATGATATTAGGTGTGGCTCATTGTTCCTCAGGTCTAAGGTCCTTTATATATGTTCAAAGGGTGGTGGTTCAACTCCCGAATAATGATAATGATGCAAATGATAGGTCTCTTAATGAATTCCATGCTAATCAAGTGATTGTAATGCAAATGATAGGTCTCTTGATGTGGTCTATTTGGAAGTGGAGGAATCGGGTGGTTCATGCTTCCAATGATGAGAAAGACGCAATTTTGATTGAAGACATTTTCCCGCAAATTCAACAACTTTCTCTTCTTTGGATTTCGAATAGGTGCAAAAAGCTTAATTTAGATTGGGGTAGATGGGTATTGGCTCCTAAAGAAGTCTTTAGTTAACTTCTTTTGTGTTTTGGTGTTGGGTGTGGCGTGCTTCAATTTTGTAAGCCGCCATTTTCAGACTTTTTTGCTTCCGCCTTGGAAGCTCTATAGTGTATTTGGTTTTTTGCCTTGTTTTTCAAGGGCGTTCTAATAAAAGCCTTGCTTCTCGAAAAAAAAAAAAAGTGCATCGCACTTCACATAAAGTATGTCGTACTTCTCTTTAAATTAAATGTCTTTTACTCGCTTACAAAGTACGCCACACACGGTGATACAAACAGGTGTACTTGGGTCTTTTCCATTCCTTTGCACTTCTAGTCCCTTCTCTTTAATGACCATTAGTGGTTTTAACGGAATTCAGCTATATTTCCAAATACTTCGATTGACTATTCCTGCAACAGATTAGCACCAAACTGCATACAGAAAGCATAATAATCTATAAAAATAAGTAGATAAATAATATAATATAGAGGGAATAAATGTGTACATTTAGAACGTTATCAAAAACTATTTTAAAATTTTAATACTTATATAGTTATAATACTCGTGCACGCATTGGTTTTATATAATTTTTTTTATTATGTGTTAATATTGATTAATATTTTGTATAGATTTTTGTTCCACGAAGGATTTGACTTTGTTAATTGGCATGGTGTTTAGGTTTAACTATTTATATCATGTTCTAGACATTATATGTGTTTGGTAGCAAATAATTCCTATGAAAAAATATGTGTCGTTATTATATATAGAATCTCGTCTATTTATTCTCATCTCACGGTAATATGTGAGATAGTGCATTCATATTGATATTTATATTCATGTTAATAATAATTTAAGCCGAATTTTAAACTTCGTGCGCAGGTTAAACTTACAAAGAGGAATGCCACGAGTCGTTATTAAATGTGGATGGTTAAAAAAGAATACTTATTCGAGATATCCTTACTTAATCTCATAAAGATGAATAACACGAGTCGTTCGTATATGTATAATATCATGCATTCATTTATATGTCATAGTAACTCGTGCTTTTCTTTTCATGATTATAATTCCATGTAAATATATTTGTCTAATGTATAATAATAATAATAATAATAATAATAATAATAATAATAATAATAATAATAATAATAATAATAATAATAATAATAATAATAATAATGCAACAACATATTGTTGTATTTTTTTTTATAAAATATAAAGTGGGGTATATATTAAATTTTCAAATTTATTAGAAAATTTAGAAACTACTAAATATATTTTATTTAAAATTTAATAACTAAAGATTTATTAATTACCCTCTCATATTTAAGTTTTTTACATTATCGACACATATGTTTTTAGCGCATTTTATAAATTAGATAAAAATTTAGTACTTTGACAAAATTGAATATTGACTTTTATTGATTATTCATGTTGCTCAAATTGTGTTTGTTGTTATGAAAAAAATATAAATAAATAAATAAATAGCCATGTTGCAAAATAGAATAATAACCATATTGGTCCAAAAACTCTCTCTCTCATTTGGTAAAAGGGACTAACCAAAAAAAAAAAAAATTAAAAAAAAAATTAAAAAAAAAATAAATAATTGTTTTGACAAAATTGTTTCAAAATGGTATAATTCTTTTAGGGGATAGTTTGACTACATTTATTGTAGCCAATTGGCAACAATTCTCTAATAAAATAATTAGCAAATGAATTAAGAACTCACAAAAAAAAAATCAGGGACCAACAAAAGGAGTCAGAGACCCACAATTTGTAGCATAAATTGTAGGTAATTGGCTACAATTGCATTATAGCCAATATATTTCCATTCTTTTATTATATAAAAGATAAGAGTAAACTATGTTGAAGCATGTTTAACTATATAACCAATTAGGTTTTTGTCTTTTCAAGGTATTCGAGCATATGCGTCTTTGATTCAAATATACGCAGCTTAAATAAGATATCTCCGTGACCATTTTTGTTTTAAACTTTTCGAGGTTTGAACTCTATACCTCTTCTGAAAAGGCTATGCGTGTTATCGATAGACTATTTGGTGGTGATGTGAACCATTTGGGGATGGGTTGAACCTATGATTGATATATGTTGGGTTACTGAATTCTCCAATCTTCTTCTAACAAGGATTTGAACGTAAAATAACCTAAGTATAAACAAGTCACTGAGTGAACAGTAACTCAGTGAGTCAGGATGCTTAGACCGAGCCTAAGAAGAAAGGTTCTCCATTCAGTGAGGCGGAACTCAGTGAAGTGTGATCTAAGCCAAGAAGAAGGTGATGGTTTCAGTGAGGATGACAATAACTCACTGAACCCCATGACTCCTCAACAACTTCATGGTACTGAAGACTGATGACTAGAAGACTGAAGTTTTGGCGGGACTGGGCGGGAAAGTTTGATTTGTTTCACTAAAGTGCTTTATCTCTTTAAGGTCAAACTTTCCTCAAATGGCTAAAACCAGACTGTCATCAGAAAGTGCCTTTTGGAATTAACCCAAAGAAGTTTCCCTTGCCAGAGAATAAAATCTATCAAAATTTTATTGAGGAACACTTAGGTCCATTATATAATAGAGTTGTTCACATTTGTGTATAAATAGGTAGCATAAGAGAGGAGTAAAAGTTGACAAGTTTGTGCAATTAATGTAAAGCATTCACAAACCACTTTTACTCCTCCAAAGAACAACACAACCCCTGAGATAGCTCAGTGGGTCCCGAAAGTTGTCACTCAACATAGATTGAGTTTAGTGAGGAGTCAATACCATACTTGTCGTTTTCAATCCTAAGTGTTATTCCGCAAACACTTGGGTACGCTTCTTTTTGATTAACTTCTAATAAAGAATTAAACGTTGGAAAATATTGTCTCTTAAGTTTACGTTGCTTTATTGTTAATCATTTTATACATCTTTGTTTAAAGTCATATAACTTGGTTAATTTAGCTTTGTAGTTATAGTTAACCAAGTAAAAGGGACCAACAAGTGGTATCAGAGCCTCTGATTTGTAAAACTTAAACCTGTTTTCAAAACTTAAGAGTGCTCAAGTTTTTAAAATCAAGATCCCACTATGACTGACATAGATGTTCCCCAACTTGTCGACAAAAAGGGTGGAAGTTATTCAGCAACTGCCCCTCGACTAGAAGTTGGCAAATTTAATAAGTGGAAAAAGCGAATGCTTTGCTACTTAACTGGGATGGAACCATATTACATTAAGTTGATTAATGATGGTCCATATGTCCCAACAACTGCCCAAGGTTTAATTAAACCTGAAGCTCAGTGGACCCCAGATGAAAGGAGGGTGGTCAATCAAGACCAGCGCCTGAAAAGCATCATTATATCATGCCTCCCTGATGATATAATGGAATCAGTGATCAATTGTCCCACTGCCCAGCAGACATGGACTGACCTGGTTCATAGCTATAAAGGGCCTTCTGATACCAAAGAGAATAGAATCATGGACCTGAAGCTTGAATTCAATACCTTCAAGGCCAAGGATTCTGAAAGTCTCTCTGAGACTTATACTCGGTATAAGACCCTCCTGAATGAGCTGACCAATGATGGTGTTATACTGTCAAAACATGAGATCAATGTTGGATTTGTCAACAGTCTCCCTGAGAAGTGGTTAAACTTCTCTCAGGGATTGAGAAATGCAAACCATATTCAGAACCTTGAGCTCCCTGCCATCTATGGGAAGTTTGTCTATGAAGACAATCTTATCACCAGGAGATACCCTGGTAAAGCTCAGGAGACCAAAAAGGCCTTGACAATTTCACCCATATCAACTGCTTTCTATTCAAAAGGTGTTGTGCAGGATTTTCAGGATGGATCTGATGATGAGGTTGACCAAAGAACCAGTGAGGAGTACCTAAATGATCTTCAAATTGAATTTCATGAAAGAGCACTCCTTGCCAATTCAAAAAGGTTTTTTAAGAAAAACAAATTTCCTTCAAAAGCAAATGACAACACTGAATGCTTTAAATGTGGCAAAATGGGCCATTTTGCTAAAGATTGTTTTTCAAAAACACCCTCAGAACCATCCTTCAAATTTTCAGGAAATAACTCTTTTTCAGGCCCCAGCAAATTTCAACCAAAAATGCTTCAGTCTAGTCAAAGATTTGAAAAAGTCCCTCAAATTGACTTTGAAGCCAAGTACAGAAAGGCAAAAGCTAAACTTGCCCTTCTTGAATCATCCTCAATAGTCTCTCAGCCTCCTCAGGCTCCAAAGCCTTCTCAAGCCAAGAACAAAGGGCTTGTTGCTGAAACATATGACTGGGATGAGGTTGAATTGTCCTCTGATGATGATGAAGTTCACATCAGTGCCCTGATGGCTCTGTCAGATGACAACAAATTTGCTGCGGGGAAGAGTCATGCAAGAAATGGTGAATGGGTTAACATCACTATGAGGAAGGTAAATCTTTTACTTTCTATGGATGATAATGATGATTTGAAATCTTACTTAGATTATATTAATGTTGATCTTAAGTATATTGAAGAGCAAAGACTTAATTTGTTTTCAAAATTTAACAAACTGAGTTTTGAATTAAATCATTGTAGAGATGAATTACTTGCTTTAAAACAAGCCAAGCTTGAAAGTGTTACACTTCAAATTCAAAACTCTGAACTTGTAAAACAAAATCAAGCTCTTCAGGAAGAACTTAAGAAAGAAAAGGAAATTATTTGGAAATGGACTCAGAAAAACCCCAAACTTTATGAAACACTGAGTCTCACACCCAGCCCCAAAAAGGCAGGTCTGGGTGATGATCAACTCACTGACGTCTCTGGAGAGAGTAGCTATTCTACAACTTTTCTATTAACCAACATACTCTCTAGCAAAGAACTTGCTCCCAAACCCAGTGATTGGATTGAAAGAAACAATCCTGATAGTAAAATGCCAAATTTTAATACTGGAAGAATCCTGGAGCCTGAAAGTCAGGCTATCAAGGAGCTGCTAGGAGTCACTGATGAACTTAGTCCTACTGAGTCCATCACTGAGTCTAAGTCTGATTCACCACTCCCTCCACTGAAACAACTTCAGGGAGCGGAACCCAATTCTGACCTTGCACCATTAGTCTATCAACCACATTCTCCCAAAGAGAAATCAGGGTTAGGAAAGACTATTCTGAAAAGACCTACTCCTGCACCCACTGAACACCAAAAACCTTCAGTACCCACTGAAGTGAAGCATGAAAGCACTGATTCAAAGGTTGATCAGCTTACTGAACTTGTTAGGATGCTGAGTGAGAAAATCGAGTCTACTGAGAAAAACTCTGACTCAAAATCAACAAAGCCCTCAATATCCTCAGGTTCTTCCAAACCAAAAACCACACCCAGACCCTCAGGGAGATGTGAACTGTGGAATTATCCAAATCACAGCACTGATAAATGCTACAGAGTTCTGTTTTGTATGATATGCAAACAAGAGGACCACAGAACTTGTGATCACATCCCCCACACTGCTTCTTTAAAAGCAAGGGGTCTATACAAAAACCAAGGCTATCAGTATGCCACACCTTCCAAACAAAGACTGAAGGCTAAGCCTTTCTCACCATGTCCTCACTGTGGTTTCAATGATCATCTTCCTGATGATTATATGATGAAAGATTGCTGTGACATCTGTGGAGATCCCTCCCATGAAACCAGGGGACATGACAAAGTTATTCAGTCCAGAAGGGAAAACCAGACCAACACTTCGCAGTCACCTGAGGCATCAACCTCCACAAAATGTAAAACATGTGGAAGCTCAGGTCACACAACTTCAGACCATGATTCACTAACTGAGTTCAAAAAGTCCCTGAGGACCAAGCCCACTAGAAAGTGGGTCAACAAGAAAAACTAACCCAGTTTACTGTTTATGAATAAACACATCAAGGATCCTACTTGGCATCTAGACAGTGGATGCTCCAGAAGCATGACTGGTGTGAAAAGTTTTCTGCACAAATATGTGGAGGAACCAGGACCCAAAGTAGTATTTGGTGATAACTCATCAGCTCCCACTGAAGGTTATGGTTCCGTAAACTGCAATGGTATAGTTTTTACAAGAATAGCTTATGTTAATGGTCTCAAGTACAACTTGATAAGTGTTTCCCAACTATGTGATGCCAAATACATAGTTCAGTTTGATGACAAGAGAGGGACCATCTTTAATGCCAATAAGGAAGTTGTGTTGATTGCCCCTAGAAGGGATGATGTATATGTCCTTGACATGTCATCCCTGACTCAGAATGGGACTTGTCTATTCTCAAAGGCAAGTGAGACAATCAACTGGCTATGGCATAGGAGACTCTCTCATCTCAACTTCAAGAACATCAACAACCTGGCCAAACAGAACAAAGTTCTGGGCCTTCCATCCCTGGTGTATACCAAAGACAAGCCTTGTTCTGCTTGTGAAAAAGGAAAACACCACAGGGCATCATTCAAAACCAAACAAACCTTTTCCATCAAAAGCTGCCTACATCTTCTTCATATGGACCTTTTTGGACCTGTCAGTCCAATGTCCATTCACCATGAGAAGTATACTCTGGTCATTGTGGATGAATACTCAAGATATACTTGGGTTTACTTCCTGACCAAGAAGAGTCAGGCAGCTGAAACCATCATGTCATTTGTCAGGAACATTGAAAATCAAAATGATGTCAAAGTTAAACAGATCAGGACTGACAATGGCACTAAATTCAAAAACCAAGACCTTGAGTGTTTTTGTGATGAGAAAGGAATTTCTCAAAATTTCACTTCTCCCTATACTCCTGAACAAAATGGAGTAGCTGAAAGGAGAAATAGAACACTCATTGAGGCAGCAAGAACAATGTTAAATGGCTCAGTCCTCTCAAAACACTTTTGGACTGAGGCAGTTAAAACAGCCTGCTACACTCAAAATAGGTCAATCATTGTGAAAAGGCATAACAAGACTCCTAATGAGATATTCAAAGGAAGGATTCCTGACATCAGCTACTTTCATGTATTTGGGTGTCCTGTGTTTATACATAATCACAAGGATCACTTGGGTAAATTTGATGCCAAAGCTAATGATGGATACTTCATGGGATATTCCCTGGTTTCTAAAGCCTTCAGGGTGTTCAACACAAGGAGACAACAAACTGAGGAAACTTATCACATTATTGTTGATGAGAGCACTGAATCCATCAGGTTCTCAAATTCCTTAGTAGAAGAAATTGGTATTGATGACTCATCAAGGTATCCTCCAGATGAGTATCATCCTGAGAACAATCCTTCAACCCAATACCAAGCTGATGCTGACGTCTCCTATTACATCATCCCTCACAACCTACCCCAACCACCTATCAGTGAGTTCATTGAAACTCAGCCTGTCTCAAATGAGACTGACACCACTGAACAAATTGTTCAGGAACCCTCAGAACAAATTGTTCCTACAGTAGTCACTGAAGCACATAATGATGAGTTACCTCATGTTCCTGAGTCTGAACCTAATCAGGCTCCTTCAAGCTCAAATTTTTATCCCAAACCTCAGGATAGCTGGACTAGATCCAAAATCATTGAGCTTGTGAACATCATTGGTGAACCCACTGAAGGCATGCTCACAAAAAGCAAGGCTGCTAAACTCAAGGCTGCCACTGCCAATATATGTCTTTATGCTGACTATCTCTCAGAGATTGAGCCTAAAAATGTCAAAGAAGCCCTGACTTATGAAAGTTGGGTTCAGGCCATGAGAGATGAATTGGAAAAATTTGACAGAAATGATGTCATGACCCTTGTTGAATGCCCCCATGGTGTTTTAATCATTGGAATGAAATGGGTCTTTAAGAACAAGACTGATGAGAATGGCACAGTCATCAAAAACAAAGCAAGACTGGTTGCCAAAGGATATAATCAACAGGAAGGTATAGACTATGAGGAAACCTTTGCACCTGTTGCTAGAATGGAAGCCATCAGGATCTTCCTTGCTTATGCAACTTACATGAACTTTAAAGTTTACCAAATGGATGTTAAAAGTGCTTTCCTGAATGGTAACATCAAATAAGATGTTTATGTGCAACAGCCTCCTGGTTTCGAAAGTAGTGAATACCCTAACCATGTCTACAAGCTTAACAAAGCCCTTTATGGACTGAAACAAGCACCCAGGGCATGGTATGAAACTCTTTCAGCCTTCCTGATCCAAAACAAGTTTGTCAGAGGGAAGATTGACAACACATTGTTCATCTACAGAACAAAGGATGATGTCATTCTTGTCCAAGTATATGTTGATGACATCATCTTTGGCTCAACAAGTTACACACTTTGCAAACAATTTGAGAAACTAATGACCACAAAGTTTGAAATGAGCATGATGGGTGAACTCACATACTTTCTTGGACTCCAAATTAAACAAACTGAAAAAGGAATATCCATTTGCCAAGAAAAATACCTCAGGAACCTACTGAAGAAGTATGAGCTCACTGACTGCTCTTCAGTAAAAACTCATATGGTTCCTCCAAACAACCTTGGCCCTGATCTCACTGGAAAATCAGTGAATCAAACCCAATATAGAGGAATGATTGGCTCCCTGATGTACTTACTTGCCTCAAGGCCTGATATCCAATTCTCAGTCTGCCTGTGTGCCAGATACCAGGCTGACCCTAAAGAATCACATCTCACTGCTGTCAAGAGAATCATCAGGTACCTGAAGGGTACTCCAAACCTTGGTTTGTATTACCCAAAATGTTCAGGATTTGATCTCAAAGGGTACACTAACTCTGACTATGCAGGATGTAACATGGATAGGAAAAGTACTTCAGGATCCTGCCAATTTCTTGGTGGTAAACTTGTATGTTGGAGTATAAAGAAACAACAGTCAGTGGCCATGTCCTCAGCTGAAGCTGAATATATGGCTGTTGCAGGATGTTGTGCAAATGTACTATGGATGAAGAGCCAACTGAGTGACTATGGCATTCAGTATAAGATGGTACCTATCTTTTGTGATAATACAAGTGCCATAGCCATCTCAAACAATCCAGTACTTCATCAAAGAACCAAGCACATTGACATCAGATATCACTTCATCAGGGACCACATCACTAATGGAGAAATTGAACTACATTTCATCCCCACTGAATATCAACTAGCTGATATCTTCACAAAACCTCTGGATGAACCCACTTTCACAAGATTGAAAGTTGAATTGGGCATGTTGGACATAGAATCAGGAAACTAATCGAAAGTGTTCCAACCTTATGTATATTCTCTAGGTCCCTGATCACACCCTTCCTGAAAATTTTTTTGAATGAAAATTCATTCAGGGGGCTCAGGATGAAAAATGGCATTTAATACCCTAACTAAAAGCTCTAAGTACTTAGTTAGTTAATGTCCCAGGTAGGTAACTGAATCCTATTAAATATAGGAATATATGTCACTTGCACAACTGGCATCCACTCCTTGGGCCCCCACATCTCTCTCACCAAACACCACTGAGCATTAAATGCTCCCTCACACACAAAAGTTGTGATGATTTTTCTCTGCAAAAGTGCATTATTTGCAGAGCCGCACAACTGTTCACCCACGATGTAAGAGAAAATAGGGTAATGGGAATCGTGATATTTAATGCGGATATCAAACCAACATTATTATGCCATTTTGGTTGAATAATTTAAACCTTTGGTATCCGCAACATCACTAACCTAATTCCCACCCTATAAATACCCCCACAAAGAAGAACACACACACGCTTTTAAAAAAATCTTAACAAAACTCTTGCAAAATTATTTCAAGAACTTTTGCTTTCAAAATCTGTGTGTGCTTCTTCTTTATTCAAAACCAGACCTTCTAAAACTAAAATGGCTTCTTCTAAGGTCATAAAATACGCACCCAATGTGGAATTCCAAATGGAAAGTGTAGACCTCACCAAAAACAATGTGGTGGGGAACTTTGCCTACCCTGAAGGGTTCCCTGCTTACAGGGATGTGGTGAAGTTCCTACAAAACTGTTTTCTCACCACCACATTCACAAAGACCCCCTCAGTCATCTATCATGACTACTTGAGGGAATTTTGGTGCTCAGCGGTGGTTGAAAACCCTGATGCGCCAAAGGAGGCCAAAATCAAGTTCTCAGTGAAGAATGGGACAAAGTCCCTTGTTCTTGACTACAAAACCTTTGTCAAAGCCACTGGCCTTGACTACACTGAGACTTTTGTTGCCCCACCCACTGAAGAGGAGGTTAAACAACTCCTCTTAGAACTAGGGCCCTATGATAAGAATCACCCTGATGTTGCTCCAGGGGCCCTACTGAACAAAGCCCCCATCATCAAAACATGGTTCCCTGCTCCTTGGAGGATCCTGATGACATTCGTTATTCAGGTCCTTGGGGGGGAATAAGTCCTCAACTGAGCAACTGAACACTACTCAATCAATGATAGTGTACTGTCTCATTGAGGGTAAAAAGATTGACTTTGGAGAAATTATCTTCAGGGACCTCATAGGCAAATTGGGTGGGAAGTCTAGGCAAAAACACATGTCTTATCCTAGATTCATTTCCTGTGCCCTGAATGACCTACTAGGGTTTGAGTATATCAAGCCTGATAGTGTCGGCTTTGAACCTGATGTCTTGCATAAGGCAAACTACTCTCGTGACCCTAATGAGGTAACACCTGTCGCCCTGACCACATACATGCTGACTGCTATCCAGGGTGACAACATTGTTTCACCAATTCCCTCTCCTACCAAAAAGGTGAAGAGGAAGAAGGGACAGGGGTCCAGGAAGGTGGCTCAACCTAAGCCACTCGCCACTGAGACCTCTGCCCCTAAGCCTGACAAAAGGGGGCAACAACAACAGACCCTGACTGCTGACACCCTCAGGATCATTAGCCAATCTTTGGCCCCAAAACAAAGGCCAACGGAGGGCACTGAGACATCACACTCAGTGTCCTCAGGTGAACCCATTCCCAAAGGCCCTGCTGGCATAAACAAGTCAGTGGGGTCGGAAGCAACTAAACCTTCACATCCTGCTAAAGACTCTGGAAAATCACAACCAGAGTATCAGGGAGTAAGGGGTCCTATACCATCGGTGGGGCAGCACTACTCCACTGAGAAGGGGACTCACAAACAATCACATCCTGCCAAAGGCTCGGGTAAATCACAACCCAAGCAACAGGGAGTTCTCGCCCCTAAATCTTCGACAGGCCAGCACAAGCCTGTTGGAATGGGGGGCATAACCACTCAGGTGCCTGATGAGGACATTCACAAATCAAAGCTTTTGTCTGAGGGTACAACAACTCATCCCAAAGACTCAGAGGGAAACATACAACCCGCTGATAGGGACACAACAATCACGGCTCCTAGTGATGGTACTGAGAAACACCCATCAGTGCCTGAAGGGATCACGAGGGACAAAGATTCAGAGGGACACATACCACCCGCTGATATGGAACTCACACCCAATTCCGAAGGTGCGCATAACTCAGGAACTGACCCTGAAGACCAGGTAGATAAAACCCACTCTACCGGATTTGAGGGGTCAGGACCTGGCCAAAACAAAGGTGAGTCTTCTTATGAAGAGGAGCCGGCTAACCCTATTTTGCAGATTCAGTCCCTAGCTGAAGCTCAGGCTGTTTTGTACTCTGACGATGAATTCAACAGTGATGAGGAAGTCTTCAAGGCCGGAGATGATGTTGGGAATTACAATTAAGTTGATAAGACAAAACATGTGAAATATGAGGGACTTATGGAGACAAAGGAAGAAACTTGCAAAGAAAGAAAAAGATTACTGCATATCTTTTTATTATTCTAGAATATCCTTTGTAACCCTAGTATCTCTATTATATCTTTTATATAATAAAATAAAACCCCTAGTGGGAACTTTTGCATTTCAAAAAATCAAATCATTCCTTATTAAGTAATAATTTTTTTAATTTTATTTTTTCTCCTAATTTTTGAAAAATAATTAAACCTAATTATTTCCTGATTTGGTCAAAAACTGAAAAATTCGGATTTCAAGTATAACTAAAAGAAAAAACAAAAAATACGCATGTACTTCCAAGCAATTAGTTCGTAATCATGGACCAAACTGTAAAAAAAGAAAAAAAAGCGGAGGCACGGGGAAAGTAAATACGGAGTAAAAGAAAACCAATCAACCATTCAAATGCGAAACCTCACACTCCAGTCTTGATAGCCCAGCGTCCTCATTCAATTGTGTGTTCTTCAATTCAACAATCATAGTACTATTTTTCTTTCCATGTATCAAATTTACTTCTTCAGTTCACAACGTAATGATTTGGATAGAATCAATAGAAACCCTAACTCGATTTGTTAATTCTTTTTCTTTTTTTTTTTTAGTTAATTGATTGAATTATATGCTAATTCAATTTTCTTATTTTTAATTTTTTCCAGTTAATGAATGATTTTGAATTTTGTTTGTATATTGGTTTTTTGTTTTGCATTTATTCGAAAATTTATTGATGGTTGTGGCTAAAAGTCATCCAAATTGGAGGTGTGTATTACATGTTTTAATCCATGTATGTAGTTTGATATGAGATAGGGGGATGCTTGGAATCTTAGACTTTATTTTTTTTTATTTTATTTTTTTTTTATTTTTTTTTTTTTTCCAAACAGCTTGATATGCATATTGACTGTCGATTAAGTTATCACCAAACTACGGCTGTTGGTGTACTAGGTAACTCCTGCACATGTGGTTTAGGCGAATTAAAAGCGATCATACCAATAATTCAAAGTCTGAATATTACCTTTAGAAACTCTTTTGTAGAATTTGCAGCATAACGAATTAAAATGTTGATGTAAAATGTGTTATGCGTATTTTAAATGGTTATTTGAATGAATGTAGAACGGTTTAAAAAACAGTGCTAATACATTTTTATTGTAACGTTATAATTTTAAAATGAATAATAAAATGATTGGATTTCAGAGTGTTTGTGGTGTTAGAATGTAACTTGGTGTAGTTGCATAAAACTATTTATGGTTGCAAATCTGTTGTATTTTGTGAAGGATTGCTGCTATTTGTTGTATGAAAAAAACTATCATTTTGTACCTCTTTAAATTTAATGTGCATAGAAACTAGACCTTCAGTGCTCTTAACCCCTTTGGCCATTTACTTTTTAAGCTAATATTTTTTTTAGACCCGTTTAGACAAAACATTGCTAAGATCCACCTGTTTGTCAATAGATGGGTCAAAACTAGACGTGTGCCAAAGAAGCCCAATCCTAAAAAACTAGCTGTTCGAACTCGATAATTGCAGGCTCAGCCTATAGGCCTAAATCAATCTTATAAGTTGTATATAATGGTGACATTAGGGGAATAAGTAACTGTAGAGAGATTACAAAAGATGGAACTCAAGTTATAAAATTTAGTTTAGTCTTTCTACATAATAGAATAGAAGACATTGATAATACCTTTGTGCCTTTTATACGGTGTTTCGATTACTTAATTTTAATGTGTAACGCTTATTGCATTTTTTGAAAGAAGAAAAGCACTTTGAAGTATTTGGTTTACAAAGAATCATTCAGGGGTTTTCTACTTATAAACTCTACCAATCGCATGGTATAAGAACTTTAATTCTTTGTTTTCCAATTATCTGCACCATATCTTACTAATCATCTATTGCATTGTCATATTATATACTACGTATTTGTGTACAAATGCAAGATGGAATTCCTCTAATAGTCAGGTTAACGAAGTCGGATGTGAAAGAAGTTCACTTTGTTTCATGATTACAATAGAATGTCTATTTTGGTATTAAACAAGTTCTGGGAAACAATTACTTCTTTTAATGAGAAATTACAAAGCTAAATACACCATTTTATAATGAGTACATATTTTTGGTCAACCAGTTACACTAAAATCTCTATAAATTAATAGTGTTGAGACCGAGATATTATTATATCGATTAATTAATAATTTATTAATTTAAAGAGGTTTTATTAAGATCGTTAAATTTTCAAGTGTAATATACTAGTTACAATGTATATTCTTTAAAGATAAAAAATAAATTTGAAAAACAAGTTCCAAATAAAATTTTATAAATTCATACTCACACTTTATGAAAATAAAAAAAATTAAGACTAGCTTTTGTTGCGATACTGGAAGACAACACACTAACACTTTACAGCAACAAAGAGATTTTGAGATACTCAATATAGATTTGAAGTTCAACAAAAAATAGCAAGTGACAATAAATTTCATTTTTTACTAAACAATCTTAGGATTTTGAAATGTATCTCTCACACACACATATATACATATACATATAGAATTTTTAGTAATTATTAATTTATAGTTTTGTTGGGACTAATATATATACACTGGGCTTTCAAAAAAATTATTATCTTATTATTTTATCGATTGGGGTCCAAATTTGTACTGATCCCAAGTTGGGACTGGACAAATTATTAATTTTATCGAGGTTATTAATTTATCGAGTATTAATTTATAGAGATTTTACTGTATTTTGGTTATAAGGAGGTGACAAACTATATTCATAGTCTAAGGAAGCAACAAGATTAACAAGTTAGACTTAGCATGGACTTTAGTTACTTGCATGCAACATTCTTTTTTTTTTTAGAAAGGTGAATTTCAACTTAGAATCGACCACCTTCGCGGAAAGCGAAGGCCCCATCGCCACCTCGCCAGACTATGTTGTCTTAACCGGGTCCACGCTGATCTCAGGTGGTAACGGGTTTCCCCCGGAAACCATACTGCCTCCACACAAGTTTACCTTGCTGGAGAAACAGCCGGATGAAAACCGGGCCATGCTCAAGATTCGAACCCCCGCAACGAGTGGCTTAAGGGTTCAAATCCATCATTGTAATATATCTCCGGAACAATACGGTCTACAAGTGGACCACAAGTGAGGACTTCCCGGGTGGTCACCCACCCGGTACTACTCTCACTTGTGGCTCGCTTAACAAGTTAAGCCCCACCCACTAGACCACAAAATAACTACATTCTATTTATTTATTTATTTATTTATTTATATTGTTTTTTTTTCTTAAAAACAAGTCTGCTATTTTTTTTGAACATCAAATCTGCTGTTGAACTATGTAATCAACAAGACTTGCATTTTTCAAATTTAAATCCTTTTGTTTTCGCTACTTTTGTATCAGGGAAAGATTTAAAAGCTTCTAATTATTGTTTATTTCATAATCTGGCATGGTGATGTGGATGTTCATTCTACAGCGGGTGATAACTATGCGATTCAAACCGTCAAAAAAGTAACACTCTTAAGGACAGGCGGAAAATAGGCTACCAACATGATGTGGAGTTTGATGGTGATGGATCATGCACCAAAAACGTTTGTCGAATAAATTTTGCTAAAGTTAACACTGAGAAATCTTATCCTGATATCACAAGACATGATCAGTCCTCAAATTTATCTGTGTAATGAACTTGAGACACATGTTTAAACTTGGTAATAATTCATTCATAGTTATGTTGCTAGAAAAATTTATTTTGTTCGAGACTAAGTTATACGTAGTATGTTTTAATACTTTATTACGGGGTATATTATATGTTTTAAATCATATATAGAGTACATTATTCAAGCCAGGTGGCATTAAGTTTACTCAAATTTTAGTCAAGGAAATTAATATTTTGGTTTTTTTATATAGAAAAATACATTATTCAAGAATGTTAAAAAAAACCTCGTGCGTTTATAGGCATTATAAATATACATAGTCAAGCTCTCTTCATAATATAGTAAAAATTAAAAACCATAAATAAAACATAATAAAATTTAAATTTATTTTTTTAATAAATAAAAATACGTTATTAAAACAATTAAAAAAAAACTCGCGCGTGCGTTGGTATTATAACTAGTAAAGAGATACAGGGATTGATTATTAGTGTGTACAGTAAAAGATGTAGACGTCTACTAAAGGTGTGTGTGTGTCTAGGCGTAGTCTTATTGTAGACGCCTAGATTAGTTGTAGGAAAGATGATGATGAAGAAAAACCTTGTTCAATAATAATGATGTTTATATATTCCGCTGTGCATTCTTGTTTATTATTATTGTGTAATCCCTAGATGAGGTCTAAACAACCTCGAGCTAAACGATTCTCTACATGTGGCATCAGAGCCAGGGGCTTGTGAACTAGGGTTCATCAAGGTTTTTAGTTGTCGTGCTGTTGATTCGAAAAAGGTATGATCATATTTAAAATTTTTGGGTATCGACATGGTTTACTGAAGGTATCAACTTTTTAAGGTATCGACTTTGTACAAAAGAATTCTTTATCGTCTACTGCATGCTACTTTCAAAAGAATTCTTTACTGATCTTGTATTAATTAGTAGTAGGTCGGTGTCTTAAATTGATAACCTAGTACTATTATTATTCAATGTTATTGATTGAGGGTTATCATTGGTGCATTAATGAATATTAATGTTTTGGGTTTAAAGATCTTATTTGTTTATGTGATGTGGCGACAAAAAGATTGGTATATTAATGAAGGATTGTTGAATAGTGCATGGTGCTTAATTGTTTTTTTATAAGGTTTTGTGTAATAATTACGCAATCATTACAAAACCTTGGGCAAATTCATTAATCGGTTGCTCAGTTAAATTGTTCTCGTATTATTGAAGGCTTTTTGGATCAAGTGAATAATTGTGTCACTATAGTCTTTTGCAACATTGATGAATTTATTCTTATCTCATTGTACAAGAATAAACATGGGTCAGTACGTGAATTATTGGTGTCGGCATAGGATATTGATATATTTTGATAATGGGTCGGTTCATAGGATATTGTAAATCAAGTTGGTTGATGGAATTTATTATCTGATGGATTGATCATGGTTCGGCGTGTACATGATTTAATTTTTGTTCGATGTTATCACTTTTGGGGAAAGCATTCGTTTGTAATTTATTATATTTGGAATGTGGTAACTGGGTTTCGATTGAACAAGAATTATTATACTGTTGGAGTTCGACAGTTGGGTTCATCAATAACTGAGTTTGTTACGTACGGTTTGATGTTTATTGGTGAGATTTGTTTCAGCTGATGCACTTCACGAAGAAAGATGAATATTGATAGTACTGCTGCGTTTATGCTGAATTTTATGAGTATATGTTACAAGGAGTAAGGAGAAGCCGAGATGGGTTTTTATGAGATTAGTTCTACTTTTGCTCTCGGTTAATTATGAGCAGTTTGTTAGATTACACACAGGTTATTTGGTTCACACACACAAGGAGATTGGTTTGGTTTATGTTCTTAAATGATTAAAGGCTCGTTTTTATTGAAGAAATGATTACGAAGAAAGATTATTTATCACTTATTTGAAGGTGAAGTGGAGTTTCTTAGATGCGTGTTCTTATCATATCTTAAACGGCACCATTACGTTTAAAGATAACTTGTTTGTGCTTTATGGTTGTGACGAAGACTTGTCAAAATCTAGTTTTCATAGGTCAAGGGGTGGATGGACGAAGACCTAGCTAACTATCACTTAAAGGAGTTATATTGTAGTGCTCAGTGTCTCATTAAAGATGAGGATTTTGTCAAGAGATTGCGGTCTACTTATATGGTGGTCGTATAAGTTCGGAGTCACGTGGATAGTGCAAGACATAAGACGCAAGTTTGGGTTATTCTACTTCTACATCAAGTTCGTTATATTTGGTTTTCTTCATCAGTGATCATTACATAGAGACTACATTCAAGAGATGGTTAACATATGGGTTTCAGGGGAAGCTTAATGTTTAAATGTTTAACCATTTATATGCTACATCGAGGTGAAGATTTTTACAACTGCTAGTTGTTATTACTACTGCTAGTTTTGATTTCTATTGTTTCAAGTACATTTATAGACGCGGAAAGCTTAATGGTGGGCGACTTTGAAACATTGGAAAGATGGATTGGACGTATAATATTGATTCGTGGTTGTGAAGATCAAGGTTGCTTATATTTTAGTTCCCTATTTGATGATGACAAAAAGGGGAAGAAGAATATTTACATTGAAGCTACAACTTGAAGATCATTGGTGATATGCGTGGTGTAAGGGGAAGTCACATGTTTCATGTCATATTAACTTCAGGGGAAGTTCATGCTTATTGGTTTTGTCATTATCAACTAGGGGAAGATTGTTGGGAATTACAATTAAGTTGATAAGACAAAACATGTGAAACATGAGGGACTTATGGAGACAAAGGAAGAAACTTGCAAAGAAAGAAAAAGATTACTGCATATCTTTTTATTATTCTAGAATATCCTTTGTAACCCTAGTATCTCTATTATATAAAGAGATACATGGATTGATTATTAGTGTGTATAGTAAAAGATGTAGACGTCTACTAAAGGTGTGTGTGTGTGTGTCTAGGCGTAGTCTTATTGTAGACGCCTAGATTAGTTGTAGGAATGATGATGATGAAGAAAAACCTTGTTCAATAATAATGATGTTTATATATTCCGTTGTGCATTTTTGTTCATTATTATTGTGTAATCCCTAGATGAGGTCTAAACAACCTCGAGCTAAACGATTCTCTACAGATGATATGGAGCTTGAGGAGACAGTCCCTGAAAAAATTCCTCAGTCTCCTCAATCTTCAAACCATGACGATCCTGACACACATTCCGAGCCAGAGTCCTCAGGAGATGATCAGGCTCCTCTCACTGTGAAGACCTTCACCAAATTCATCAAAAAGATTACTAACATTTTGTACAGGGGGATCACTGATGAGGTCTTTGACATGCACACTGAACAGGCGGTTCACTATCATAATCTCAAAGATGCTGTCGAAGACTTCGATGAAGATGTCAGGGAACAAAATTCCTCAGTCAACCATTCCCTGACATAGATGATCACTCGCCTGAATTAGTTTTTGATAACCCTCAACCAGCTGAATGTAGGGGTTCAGTCGGTTCAAGAATCAGTCAAGGATGATCCTGAACTCACCAGGAAGCTACTTCAGGCATCCGAGACGTATCAGATAAACTCAATGGCTCTCACTTAATTACTTGACTTGCTGAAGGGTTCTAATCTTCAGGCTCTCACCACCACTGTGGAGTCTCTCAAATCTTCCTTCATCAAAATGGAGGAATCAGTGACAGCTCAGTCCCAAAGGTCTACTTCTCTGGCATGGACCTTGGGATCCAGGATGACAGCTCTTGAAAATGCACAGGCTGCACTTGACTCCAGGGTGTCCATCATTCAACAGGATACTCAGGAGATCAAGTCTATGATGACTGAAATTTTTCAAGCCTTCAAGGGTGCATCTACTTCGTCTTCAGTACAGCCAACACTTGCCATCGCTGACATTCAGGCAAATGTTGAGGGGGAGAATGCTACTGAAGCCCCTAATACTGTTGAACAAGAAGCTGGACAGCCCTCTCACACTGAGGGGGAGCATGTCACTGAAGCAACACCAATCACTGAAGTTCCACCACAGGAGGAACCAGTCTCCTCTTCTCTCGGACAGGACAGAGGCAAAAGTATTGCTACCACCTCTAATCCTGAAAATGTTCTCAAGCCAGCCTCAACCATGGGCAGATTTGACCCTGATGCACCTATCAAGGTCCCGTTTGAAATCAATGGGGTAGTACATTTTCTCACTCATGACGAAATTCAAGCTCACAAGGAAAGGACTGAGACACTACTCAAGGTGGCTGAGGAAGAGAGAATGAGCAAGCCTGCTATCATTAAGGTTGTTCATGAGGAAGCTGAAAAGATTGGTTTGAATACTGAGGCACTAGCAACTGTACAAGTTGGTGCTGTCTTTAAAAAGGCTCTGGAAGAAGAGCTAAATGATCTCAAAATGGAAAGGGAAAACAAGCTCAGGAAGGATGCTTAAATCAGAAAACACAGGATCGAAAAGTATACTTGGGTGATGAAAGAAAGGTTAAGACCTTAAACCATCACTGACATTCAAATCCACAGAAACACCGATCCTGCAATGGTCACCGTCTTCAGGGGATGTGATAAAAGAATAATTAACATCCATAAGCCTTTCAAGTTTGCAGAATTTGGCATCACTGAGCTTGATGAGCTTCGATCAATCATTGCCAAAAAGAACAACGTTGTGGTACCTAAACTTCTCGAATCACTGAAGGATAGGTACGACAGACTGAGAGCAATGCCTGAGGCTCTTAACATTCCCTCACTATTTCCTGACTCAGTAGAAGAAACTGCTCCATCTAAGGCTTCCAAGAGGAAAAGGAAGCAAATTGAGATGGAGCCTGAGATCAAAGTACCAGGGTTAGAGTGTGACATGTCGCTTCCTGAAGGGATCACGTTCGTGAACAATGCGGTCCTTGAAGCTCCTGAAAGAGGCTTATGCTTTACTGATGAGTATGGAAGCCTGGCGTTCCAAAGGTGGTCTGATATGGATAAGGCAGGAATCAAAGCTATGCTCATGTACCTCATGTTGGCGTCCCCCATCAAGAGTGATGAGAACAAAAGATTCTGCCAGGACTTGGAAGCAATGATCAATGAACATCCTGAAAGACACCTACTCAGATCAAAGAAAGCAAAGATTGAAAACCTTGGATACCACCTGAACATCTGATCTGCAACAACTATCTTTTTTATTTTATTTTTGTAATTTGTAGGACTTGTAATAACTATGAATGAACTTTGATGTTTTGTTTAAAATTATGTGTCCTACTTATAATTACAACAACATTCAGTAAAAGATGAAGACCCCTACCAACTCACACTGAATCAAGAAACACTTAGGCTATTTGTATGTTCAAATAGGGGGAGATTGTTGGGTCACTGAATTCCCCAATCTTCTTTTAACAAGGATTTGAACGTAAAATAACCTAAGTATAAACAAGTCACTGAGTGAACAGTAACTCAGTGAGTCATCTTCAGGATGCTTAGACCGAGCCTAAGAAGAAAGGTTCTCCATTCAGTGAGGTGGAACTCAGTGAAGTGTGATCTAAGCCAAGAAGAAGGTGATGGGTTCAGTGAGGATGACAATAACTCACTGAACCCCATGACTCCTCAACAACTTCATGGTACTGAAGACTGATGACTAGAAGACTGAAGTTTTGGCGGGACTGGGCGGGAAAGTTTGATATGTTTCACTAAAGTGCTTTATCACTTTAAGGTCAAACTTTCCTCAAATGGCTAAAACCAGGCTGTCATCAGAAAGTGCCTTTTGGATTTAACCCAAAGAAGTTTCCCTTGCCAGAGAATAAAATCTATCAAGATTTTATTGAGGAACACTTAGGTCCATTGTATAATAGAGTTGTTCACATTTGTGTATAAATAGGTAGCATAAGAGAGGAGTAAAAGTTGACAAGTTTGTGCAATTAATGTAAAGCATTCACAAACCACTTTTACTCCTCCAAAGAACAACACAACCCCTGAGATAGCTCAGTGGGTCCTGAAAGTTGTCACTCAACATAGATTGAGTTTAGTGAGGAGTCAATACCATACTTGTCGTTTTCAATCCCAAGTGTTATTCCGCAAACACTTGGGTACGATTCTTTTTGATTAACTTCTAATAAAGAATTAAACGTTGGAAAATATTGTCTCTTATGTTTACGTTGCTTTATTGTTAATCATTTTATACATTTTTGTTTAAAGTCATATAACTTGGTTAATTTACCTTTGTAGCTATAGTTAACCAAGTAAAAGGGACCAACAATATATTATTGTGTTGGCCTATTTTTGTCCTAAAGAAAATGATATAATATATATTCGCCTAAGCATTCGTCCCATCTCGTAGTACACAAGAAATGTTTTCTATTATAATTGCCCTGTTAATTTGCTATACATTAATGCAAGCTATTTTCACACTTCTTAGTCTTGGAAGACCAAAGAACCTTCCTCCTGGCCCAACTCCGCTTCCTATCATCGGAAACCTCCACCAGCTAGGCAAAAAGCCTCATCGATCCCTAGCATAACTAGCTAAAATCCATGGCCCTATTATGTTTCTAAAATTAGGCCGTATCAACACGTTAGTCATCTCTTCCGCCTCTGTTGCCAAAATGGTCCTCCAAAAGCAAGACCTGGCCTTCTCCAACCACTTTGTCTCTGACGTCCTCCATGTCCATAATCATTTCCAAGAATCCGTTGTTTGGCTCCTTACTGGAGCCAAATGGCGGAGCCTACGTAAGATTCTCAACTCAAACATATTCTCTGGCAAACGCCTAGACAATGGCGTAAACAAACAATTGCGAAGCCAAAAGGTGCAAGAACTCGTAGCATATTGCCAACATGCCAGTGACTCTGGTGACTTTATAGATATTGGCCGAGTAGCCTTTCGAACCACCTTTAATATTATATCCAACACTATATTTCTCCAGAGACTTGATCCACGCGGATCAGGATTCAGGTAAAGAGTTGAAGGAAGTGGTGTGGAATATCATGGAGTTGGCTGGAAAACCGAATTTGGTTGACTTTTTTCCGGTGCTAAAAAGGATTGACCCGCAAGGGATTAGGAGGAGAATGACTGAGAATTTTGGTAAGGTTTTTGAAATTTTTGAAGGGCTTATAAAGGAGAGGATTGAGATGAGAAATAGTAAGAATGGAGTCCAAGAAGAACATGACGACATTCTGGAGATTCTACTTAACGATAGTCAGCAAAAACATGTGGAGATTAATATGAGTCTCATCAAGAGCTTGTGCCTGGTTTGTTACTTTAATTAATTATAATTTATCAGCTATAAAACGATTAAACATTTACCAAATAATATTTCGTTCCTTTGAAAGACCGATTTGCAATTCACTTCCCTACCATGATTCCAGTCACATACCAATTAATAACATTTGATTGCAACACCAAGTTGATCAGCAAGTTAGCCGTTATTATTTCAAATGCATGTTTATTAATTAGATTGAGCTATTTCTATCAATATTAAAATGATGGTCACTAGGTTGTTGATGTTATCTTTGCTTGACTCTATAGGATTTGTTTGTTGCTGGAACTGATACGACAGCAAGTACGTTAGAATGGGCAATGACAGAAGTACTAGCGAACCCGCATAGCATGGCCAAAGCCAAAGATGAGCTCACTCAAGTGATCGGAAAAGGTAAAATCCTTGATGAAAACGACATTGTGAGGTTACCTTACTTGCAAAACATTGTCAAGGAAACCCTAAGGATTCATGCACCAGCCCCTCTCTTGATCCCGCGGAAACTTCAAAGCCAAATCGAACTCAGTGGGTATATGATCCCCAAGGGTACACAGGTGTTTCTAAATGCATGGGCCATAGGGCATGACTTAACCCTGTGGCAAGATCCATTAGTTTTCAAGCCTGAAAGGTTTTCTATATCAGGAATTGATGTCCAGAGATCTCATTTTGAGTTAGTCCCCTTTGGTGGTGGACGAAGAATATGCCCTGGTTTACCACTTGCAATGCGTATGATCCCAATGATGTTGGGCTCCTTACTTAATAACTTTGATTGGAAACTTGAAAGTGGCATTGGATCTAACGAATTGGACCTCACCGAGAAGTTTGGCCTCACTTTGCAGAAGGCGGAACCACTTCGTGCTATTCCGGTGCGCGTAGCATGATCTTTTATCTAGTTATATAGCCATTACATTGTTGTTCCATTGCGTGTGCAGAGTTCAGAGTTCTAGCTGGGTCTATATTTTTGGTATGAGTTAAGTGTTATCCATTGATATTGGGATATGAAATATTACTTATTGGATTATTGATATATATAGCATTTCTATTTCTATAGCTTTATTTTGGTTGTTTATTACCCGCTTATATAATTTTGTTCCTGCTAATCACTGGTTGCCCTTGTAGCACTTTTTACCCTTAAATATTTTGGTAATCTTAAGTGCAGAATTTAATACAAAGAAAATGGCTGCAAATGAAGAAGCATTTTAACTTACTTAAGAATCATATATAATAAATATATGATCTTTATTACAATCTCACCCATATAGAAATGAGATAGACATTGACCGAAATATAAAGCACACATATATATAGGTAGGGAAAAACCATCTACTTGTGGAATTCCATGACCCAGAAATTGCAAACGAAGCATTCCTTACTGATCCTACTAAATCCAGCTTTTTTAGCCAATGCAAGAAATTCTTCCTCTGATCGCTCCCTTCCTCCGGGATCTTGTGTCATCATGATTGCATCTGTATTGGTATTGACTTGGGCAAAAATGCTTGAATCTGGTATAAAGGGGAGAATCGCATCGACTGCGATAACCTTTCCGTCATCTGGCAAAGCTTTATAACAGTTGCTTAGTAACTTTACGCAGTGATCGTTACTCCAATCATGTAGTATCCACTGCCATATATCACAGTACATTCATTAGGGCGACATTCAGTTTAATACCTAAAGATGTTTGAGCTAAAATTAAATACCTTCATAAAAATGGCGTCAGCTTTTGGCACATCATGAAACATATCTCCCCCTACATGCTCTATACCTACACTTACATCAAAAACAATATTAGACAATATTAACATTTATGAGGAGGGAAAATAAAAACGTACCATGATATTTTGGAGCATGTTTTATCACATGTGGCAAGTCATAATTAATTCCTTTGATAAGAGGATATTTGGATACGATCATATTGATGGTTATTCCTAAACCACCTCCAACATCAACAATGCTATTGAGATTATCAAAACCATTATAGCACTTGAGAATTTCTGTCATAACAATCGTAGAGTGGTTCACCATAGCCTTGTTGAAAATCTCGTTGAACTTCGTATTGAGTGCTGGAAGTTCAAATGTGTTTGCGCCATGAACCTTGTCAAATGGAATACCTCCTTCAAGAACACAATCTTTAAGCTTGAACCTTGTAACATAACCAATGCGAATATATGTTTATCAACCAACCAAACAAATAAGTACTCAAACAAATTGGTTAGATTGTTACAGGTAGCAATACCACTACAGCTTGAAATTAAACTAAATATACGAGAAAAACATCAATCCATTTTCATATACTAGACGACGAGTACCCGTGCATAGCAACGGGATTTTATAACGACATATAGTTTATTGATAAAAAAAAGTTTATAGGTTATAAACGAAAAATAATAAAAGTTTGAAGATTTGAGAATTTAACATAATGTTTTGAAACCCGGTTCGACCCGGGTGGTTCAACCGTTTGAACCGTTCCGGTCGAAAAATGGGTCGATTTAAACCATGTCAACTTGCTAGGTTGGGTCAAAAACGGAGCAAATTAAACTGGGTCAACCCGTCTAGGTTTGAAGCGTCCCGGGTCAACCCGGTTTTTGTTTTAATTGGTTGTATTTAATTTGATAGATATGTTTTTAATTAGTTGTACAATGTGAATAAATCATTGTACTTTTAAATAATGGATAATGTTGTGAAACCTGGTTTGACCCACGTGGTTCAACCGGTTGAACCGTTCCGGTCGAAAAATGGGTCGATTTAAATCGGGTCAACTTGCTAGGTTGAGTCGAAAATGGGTCAAATTAAACCGGGACAACCCGCCGTGTTTGAAGCGTCTCGGGTCAACCCGGTTTGTGTTTTAATTGGTTGTATTTAATTTGATAGATATGTTTTTAATTGGTTGTACAATGTGAATAAATCATTGTACTTTTAAGTAATGGGGGTTTTAATAAAAGTATTAAATGCATTTCTATATTTCTTATATACATTTTTCTAACATTTCACTATTTCACTTTTTCACTTTTCACCTTTGACCATTTTTTTATTATAGATAGTATAGATCCTCGACAACATATATATATTTTGTATGGAAAGTTTTGTGATCAAGTCAATGGACATTTTAATCAAATTCATGTGGGCCTCAGAATAATATATTCTTACATGTTCTTTATTTTTGCGATAGTCGTTTCTTAATTTTTCCTAACTTTTTTTTTTCTACCAACTTTTTAATAATGTCTATGGGTATCATTGGAGTATATATAGTATATCATGTCACAGTTAAATCATCATTAATCCGTTATTAATGATCATAATATATCATTATATCCTTAGTACACATAGTCGACATTATTAAAAGCTTGTATATGAAAAAAAAAAAAAAAAAAAAAAAAAAAAAAAAAAATCGAACACATACAAAAATATATATAGTTGGATACCGGCCTTTATTTTTTGTTTGAACAAATACAGTTTTCAGAGAATTGCTATAAAAGAGAATTTGACATTACCAGCTTTCAATGAACACCTCGCCTTGAACCAACTCCATCAACGGAGCTAACGACACACCATCTTCATTCGGGACAAAGTATTTAGCAACACTTGTAAGCCCATAAACTCTAACCGGCTTTAATTCGTGTTCCATTTGAGTGCAAGTGACAATCAAATGGCTAGCAAGTAAACGTAGCATCCGGTCAAGCATGTCTGGGGCATCCGGGTTGCGGATTGATAAACGGGATGCAATCTCATGAGCCGAGAGGCAGGCATTTGGTCCCGCCTCAGCAATAGTTTCTAGGACTTTGAGTTTGATTGCATTCAACAAGACCATTGGCAATGATGAGGAGGTAACCAATTGCATCGCACAACTGAAATGTTCATCTTTGGTACTTAGTTTCTTATAAGACTTGTCCATTGCATGTATGAGTGAAGTGCTGCTCCTCCCCCTTGGCTATATATATAGAATAGCTAATTGTTTTATTAATTAATTTATAAATATCAAGGTAACCAATTTATTATAAATACACAATATTGTGATATTTATGTAAAACGTTTTTTTCAACTTGCCGCTATAAAATATAAATTGTCACATCCGAAATCACCTTTAAAGATACTGTCTTACAATCATTTAAAAAACAGAGTAAAGAAAACTATAGAGAAAAGACCAAAAGTTCTTTATAGATCAAACTTTTACCATAAAACCCATCAAACAATTTTAACAACCCATTTTTTTTATTAAAATAAAAAAATAAACTTTCATCATTTTTTTAAAACTTAAATATTTCGCAAACCGTAAATCGTCAAACTACAAAAAAATACCATCGCGACGAGAATTAAATTATCTTTCAATAGACATGCATTGTTATATACCTTCGACGAACTTTTTTTTCGCCTAGAAAAATCATATATGATTCGTAAGAATCATATATGATTCGTAAGAATCGAATCATATATAATTTTTTACGAATATATATGATTCTTTCTAGGAAAAAAAAAAAAAAAAATGGTCGAAAGTATATAACAATGCATATCTATAGAAAGATCATTTAATTCTCGTCGCGATGGTATTTTTTTTGTAGCTTGAAGATTTACCATTTGCAAAATATGTTGTTTTGAAGAAAAAAAATGAAAAATATAAATGGGTGGCTATGATTGGTTGATAGGTTCTATGACATGTATGAGTTCTTCATTGAAGTTCTTTTGCAAACCATTTTTTTGCTATAAACTGAGGGACAAATCCCCACCATCTGTCTAGTTTGATCTAATAGTGGAGATTAACATAAGATTTAAAAATGGAACCTGTCCATGTTTTTTTCTTATCCTTTTATCTTTCTTATTTATTCATTTTATTTTTCTTTTTTCCCATTTTTTTTATCCCTATATAAGTTTTTTCTTTTTCTCTTTTTTTTCTTCCTTATTTGTTCACTTTTTTTTTTCAAGCTTTTTTTTTTTTTTTTTTTTTTTTTTTTTTTTACTTTTAAAAAAAATCACGTTTCTTTTTTTTTTTTTTAAATTCATGTGTATTTTTTTTTAATTCATTTTTTTTCACTTTCTTACGTTTTCATCCGTTTTCATTCGTTTTCGTCCATTTTTGTCTGTCTTCATACGTTTATACACGTTTTCGTCCGTTTTCATCCATTTTTATATGTTTTCGTCTATTTTTTTTTCAGTTTTCGTTAATTTTTTGACGTTTTCATCTCCAATTTTATACGCTTTCGTCCTTTTTCATACGTTTTCGTCCGTTTTTATAAGTTTTCGTCCGTTTTCAAACGTTTTTGTCCGTTTTCATACGTTTTCGTCCGTTTTATACATTCTTGTCCCTCTTCAGATGTTTTTGTCGGTTTTCGGCAGTTTTTATACGTTTTCAGACATTTTCGTCCGTTTTCGTACGTTTTCATCTATTTTCAGACGTTTTCGTTTGCTTTTATCTGTTTTCTTACGTTTTTGTCCGTTTTCGTGCGTTTTCATACGTTTTCGTCCATTTTCATACGTTTTTAGACGTTTTTGTTCGTTTTCATACTTCTCCATCTGTTTTTATACGTATTCATCCATTTTTTTACGTTTCCGTCTGTTTTCAGACGTTTTTGTCTGTTTTCGTCAGTTTTTATACGTTTTCGTCTGTTTTTATATGATTTCGTCTGTTTTTGTTTGTTTTCATATGTTAATATACGTTTTTGTCCGTTTTCTTTCGTTTTTATACATTGTTGTCTGTTTTTAGACGTTTTCATCTGTTTTAATATATTTTTTGCAGTGTTTACACGTTTTCATAGGTTTCGTTCGTTTTCATACGTTTTTCTCCATTTTCGTGTGTTTACTTTCGTTTTCGTCCATTTTTTATATGTTTTCATCCATTTTCAAACGTGTTTTCACACTTTCATACGTATTCGTATGTTTTCATGCGTTTTTAAATATCACAATTGACATTCTTAATATCACAAGTGATATTTAGAATATGTCATAATATCACTTGTGATATTAAGAATATCAATTGTGGTATTCAGAAACGTATGAAAACGGACGAAAATGTATGAATACGGACAAAAACGTTAGAAAGTAAAAAAAACATGAATTAAAAAAAATGTGAAATCACTTGTGATATTCTGAATATCACTTGTGATATTCAGAATATCAATTGCGATTTCCATGTTACAAAACATTTGTTGAAAATCACTTGTGATTTTCATGCTACAAAACATTTGTTGAAAATCACTTGTGATATTCAAACACACAATGGTGTTTTAGTATTACTTGTTCAGAATAGTTTTAGTATCGTGGTTTGTTTAGTTTGCGTTAGTTAGTGGCCTGATTTGTTGTTTAGGTGTTTGTTAAGATGTGATAGCGTTATCAAATGTAATGAGATTGTTAACTTTAACAGATGTGGGATTATTTGTATGGTGAAATAACTTTAAAACCGGAGGAGAGTTGATTTACCTCATAACTTTTATAGTTTTATATTTCATCCAAGTAGCAGTTTTCTTTTATATAAGATAATAATACATTTTATCGCCGCTACATTACACGACGCTATCACATCTTAACAAACACCTAAACATCAAATCAGGCCACTAACTAACGCAAACTAAACAAATCACTTGTGATATTCAGAATATCACTTGCGATAGAATATCACAAGTGATATTCTAAATATCACAGAATATCACTTGATATTTGGACTAGTGCAACATGAGAGTTATATCTTTGTAAGTACTTGATATTTGGACTAGTGCAATATTTGGACTACTATTTTCTTTCGATATTCAAAATATCACTTGTGATATTCAGAATATCACTTGCGATAGAATATCACGAGTGATATACTGAATATCACAGAATATCACTTGTGATATTCAGAAACGTATGAAAACGTCTTGGAACAGTCGAAAACATTTAAAAATAAATGATAACGAATGAAAACAGACGAAAATGAATTAAAACAGAAAAAAACAGATGAAAACGTATGAAAATGGATGAAAACGTATAAAAATTGACGAAAACGTATGAAAACTGACGAAAACATATGAAAACGGATGAAAACGTATGAAAATGGACGAATATGTATGAAAACGGACGAAAAAGGGTGAAAACATAAGAAAACAGGCAAAAACATATGAAAATGGACGAAAACATATGAAAACGGACGAAAATAGATGAAAACGTAAGAAAACGGACAAAAACGTATAAAAACGGACGAAAATGTATAAAAACGAAGGAAGATGTATGAAAACAGACGAAAACGTATGAAAACGGGCGAAAACGTAAGAAAACGGGCGAAAACGTATTAAAACGAACGAAAACGTATGAAAACAGACAAAAATAGATGAAAACGTAAGAAAACGGACGAAAATGTATAAAAACGGACGAAAGCGTTTAAAAACGAAGAAAACGTATGAAAACGGGCGAAAACGTAAGAAAACAGACGAAAACGTATGAAAACAGGCGAAATCGTAAGAAAACAGACGAAAACGTATGAAAATGGGCGAAAACGTAAGAAAAGAGACGAAAACATAAAAATGACGAAAACGAATGAAAACGTAAAAAAACCGACGAATATATATGAAATACGAAAAAAATGTAAAAAAATAAATAAATAAAAAATAAAAGAAAAAAAAACGCGCAATTTAGAAAAGTGTGAAAAAAAAAACGTGAATTAAAGAAAAAAACGTGAATTAAAAAAAAGACAAAAAAGAAAAGAAAAAAAAATGAATAAATAAGAAAGACAAAAAGAAAAGAAAAAAAGTGAATTAAAAAAAAAAAAAAAAAAAAAAAAAACAAACAAACAAAAAACAAACATTGACTTAGGTTGTCCTATTAAATCTTAGGTTAATCCCCACCATTAGATTAAACTAAATGATAATGAGGATTAGTCCCTTAGTTTGTAACAAAAACTTAAGCTCTAAAATAACTCACCTCGAAAACTATATTAGAAGTTGCATAATCAAACTTGCCAATAAGATAAACGTGAAAATTTTACAATACAGTGTAATAATAGTCTTATTTTACATAATCTTGTTTTAGGAGATAAGAACAATACTATATATGTATATATGAAAATCTTAACTATAGAATCAATAACTTTAATATTTTATCATACATCTATATATGATATGTAGAGAAAAGTTTAACACGTATCACAAATTTTCTAAAATTCAAATTAACAAATAATTGTCATTCATTTTTTCTCAAAAAAACAAAGAACAAAACTCACTTTTATCATTAAAAAAAATTAAAAATCTAACAAACCTCATTAATCTTTAGGTGAAACGAATCATACTATCGCGATGATATTATCATCTTTTTATGAAGGGACAATTATATATACTTTCGAAGAACAATTTTTTTTTTTTTTTTTTTTTTTTTGAGTGTTAAAATTTCCATCCTAAAAATCATATTTGATTTGTAAAATCGGAGTTTGTTTGTCATTTTATAAATCACATGTGATTTTATAAATCACATATTATTTTCTAAAATCACACGTGATTTTTGAAATAACAAAGAACAAGTAATTTTACAAATCACAGGCGATTTTTTTAGCCAAAAAGTTCAACACTAAAAAAAAGCCGAAACAAAATTTGTTTGAAGTATATCTAAGTGTTTATCTACTGAAAGATTAAAAAAAATATAGTTGCGAAGGTATATTTTTGTCGCTTGACGATTTACTATTTGCGAGATATTCAATTTTTTTTTTTTAAATGTGGACAATATTTTAATTTGTTGTTAGAAAAGATGAATTGGTTATGATTTACCCATGTGATCTTTATAGAATTTGTGATATATATCGATCTCATCTCACTACATGTAATGCATGAATGACATTGTTATAAAATTCAGCATAAGGAAATTACTAAATAGTGAACTACACCTTCAATCATTTTGACTTCCTGCATCCATAATATTGCTCATTACGAGGAAAATTCAATTGCATACCCTTATTTTGGTGCATACCAAAGGATAAATCCTCACCATCCATATAGTTTGATCTAATAGTGGGGGTTAACATAAGATTTAATATAAAAACCTAAGTCCATGTTTTTTTCCCTTTTTCTTTGTCTTTTTTCTTTCTTTTTTTTTTTTTTTTTTTTTTTTTTTTTTTTGTAATTCTATTTTGTTTCACCTTTTTTTTTTTGTTTGTCTTTCTTTTCTAATTCATTTTTTTTAATAATTAACATTTTTTTCCTTCTGATTTCATACGTTTTATCCGTTTTACGCTTTCGTCTACTTTTGTCCGTTTTCAAACGTTTTCGTTCATTTTTATATGCTTTCGTCCGTTTTCATATGTTTTTGTCTGTTTTCATACGTTTATATACGTTTTCGTCCGTTTTTATCCGTTTTCATACGTTTTCGTCTGTTTTTGTTTGTTTTTTTACGTTTTCGTCTCTTTTCGTCCGTTTTTATACGTTTTCATCCGTTTTCGTTTGTTTATATACGTTTTTGTTCGTTTTCATACGTTTTCGTCCGTTTTCATACGCTTTTGTCCGTTTACATATATTTTCGTCCATTTTTTTATGTTTTCGTCCATTTTTTACGTTTCAGTCCATTTTTTGACCTTTTTGTCTGTTTTCATCCGTTTTCTTACGTTTTTGGCCGTTTTCTTACGTTTTTTGCCGTTTTCATTTGTTTTAAGACGTTTTCGTCCGTTTTAGACGTGTTTTTACGCTTTCATACATTTTCTTCTGTTTTTGTACGTTTTCGTCCGTTTTCTTACATTTTCGCCCACTTTCATATGTTTTCGTTCGATTTCGCTCGTTTACGTTCTTTTTCATACATTTTTGTTTGTTTTCATCCGTTTTCCTTTATTTTCATCCATTTTTCATATGTTTTTGTCCGTTTTCGTACGTGCTTTTACGTTTTTGTCCATTTTCATACGTATTCGTCTATTTTCTTACGTTTTTATCTGTTTTTTTATGTTTCTGAATATTACAAGTGATATTCATAATATCGTTTGTGGTACTTAGAAAATCACTTGTGATATTTAGAAAATTAAAGAATATCAAATATGATATTCAAAAAATCACTTGTGATATTCAGGATATCACGGAATATCACTTGTGATATTATGAATATCACAGAATATCTCTTACGATATTCAGAAACGTATGAAAATGGCCAAAAGCATTTTTAAAACGAACGAAAATGAATGAAAATGGATGAAAACGTAAAAAAGCGTAAAAACACATATGAAAAAGGGCGAAAATGTATGAAAAATGAATGAAAATGGATTAAAACAGTCGAAAACGTATGAAAACGAATGAAAACATAAGAAAATGAACGAAAACGTAAGAAAACGGATGAAAACGTAAGAAAATGAATGAAAGCGTAAAAAAACGGATGTAAACGCAAGAAAACGGACGAATATGTATGAAAGCGGACAAAAACGTATGAAAGCGTAAAAGCACGTCTCAAAACGGACGAAAACGTATGAAAAATGGACAAAAACTAAAGAAAATGGATGAAAACGTATTAAAACGAATGAAAATGGACGAAAACATATGAAAACGGACGAATATCACTTGTGATTTTCTTATGTTTTCATCCATTTTCTTACATTTTCTATACGTTTTTTAATATCACAATTGATATTCAGAGTATCACTCGTGATTTCTGAATATCACTTGTGATATTCTGAATATCACTTGTGATTTTATGAATATCTATCACTTGTGGTTTTTGAATATCACTTGTGATTTTTATGTTACAAAACATTAGTTGAAATCACTTATGATATTCAGAAAATCACTTGTGATATTCATGCTACTCAGAATATCACTTGTGATATTCAAAAAATCAAAGAATATCACATGTGATATTCAAAAAATCACTTGTGATACTCTGAATATCACATAATATCTCTTATCATATTCAGAAACATATGAAAGTGTCTGAAAAAGGCCAAAAGCATTGAAAAACGCACGAAAATGTATGAAAACGGATGAAAACGTATGAAAGCGAAAAGACACATATGAAAAGGACAAAAATGTACGAAAAATGGACGAAAACGAAGAAAAACGTAAGAAAATGAACGAAAACATAAGAAAACGGACAAACACGTATGAAACGGACAAAAGTGTAGTAATCAAAATATCACTTGTGATATTCAAAAAATCAAAGAATATCGCATGCGATATTCAAAAAATCACTTGTGATATTCAAAATATCACAGAATATCACTCGTGATATTCAGGATATCACTTTTGATATTCTGAATATCACAGAATATCTCCTGTGATATTCAGAAACGTATGAAAACGTCTAAAAACAACCAAAAGCATTTAAAAAGAGAGTAAAATGAATGAAAACGGATGAAAACATATGAAAGCGTAAAAACATATACGAAAAAGGACGAAAATGTATGTACAATGAACGAAATTGAAAGAAAACAGATAAAAATAGACGAAAACGTAAGAAAACGGACGAAAGCGTAAGAAAATGGATGAAAACACAAGAAAACGGACGAATATGTATTCAAACAGACAAAAACATATGAAAGCGTAAAATCACGTCTGAAAACGGACGAAAACGTATGAAAATGGACGAAAACGAAGAAAATGGATGAAAACGTATCAAAACGAACGAAAACAGACGAAAATGCTTGAAAACGTAAGAAAACAGACGAAAACGGGCGAAAACGTATGAAAAGAGATAAAAAAAAAACATTTGAAGACGGATGAAAACGGGCGAAAACGTATGAAAACGGACAAAAACGTAAAAAACAAACGAAAATAGACAAAAACGTATGAAAACGGACGAAAACATATGAAAGCGGAAAAAAAAAGAGAAAAAAAATAAGTGAACTAAAAAAAGTGAATTATTGAGAAAAAAAAAAGGAATTAGAAAAAAAGAATAAAACAGAACGTGAAAAAGTAACAAACGTTAATTGGAAGAAAAGAGACAAAAAAAAAGAAGAAAAAAAAAAGAGAATAATTAGAAAGACAAAAGACAAAAGACAAAGAAAAAGGGAGGAAAAAAAACATGGACTTAGGTTATCTTATTTAATCTTAGGTTAATCCCCACCATTAGATCAAACTAGATGGATGGACAAGATTTGTCCTTTGATATGCACCAAAATATTAGTATGCAAAATAAAGTGACTCTTGCATACCCTTATTTTGGCGCATACCAAAGGACAAATCCTTACCATCCATATAGTTTGATCTAATGGTGGGGATTAACATAAGATTTAATATAAAAACCTAAGTCCATGTTTTTTTTCCCTTTTTCTTTGTCTTTTTTCTTTCTTATTTTTTATTTGATTTTTTTTTGTCTATTTTTTTTGTTTTTTTTAATTCTATTTTATTTCACGTTGTTTTTTTGTCTTTCTTTTTCTTTTTTAGGTCTTTTTCACAAATTCACGTTTGTTTTTTTATTTTATTTTTTAATAATTTTTTTAATTCATTTTTTTTATAATAATTAACATTTTTTTCCTTCTGATTTCATACGTTTTCATCCGTTTTTTACGCTTTCGTTTACTTTCGTCCGTTTCAAACGTTTTCATTCGTTTTTATATGCTTTCGTCCGTTTTCATATGTTTTTGTCTGTTTTTATACGTTTATATACGTTTTCGTCCGTTTTTATCCGTTTTCATACGTTTTCGTCTGTTTTCAAACATTTTCGTCCGTTTTTTTACGTTTTCGTCTCTTTTCAAAGGTTTTCGTATGTTTTCGTCTGTTTTTATACGTTTTCATCCGTTTTCGTTTGTTTATATACGTTTATGTCCGTTTTCATACGTTTTCGTCCGTTTTCATACGCTTTTGTTCGTTTACGTATATTTTCGTCAATTTTTTATGCTTTCGTCCATTTTTTACGTTTTCGTCCATTTTTTGACCTTTTTGTCTGTTTTCGTCCGTTTTCCTACGTTTTTTGCCGTTTTCTTACGTTTTTGGCCGTTTTCATTCGTTTTAAGACGTTTTCGTCCGTTTTTAGATGTGTTTTTACACTTTCATACATTTTCGTCTGTTTTCGTACGCTTTCGTCCGTTTTCTTACATTTTCACCCACTTTCATATGTTTCGTCTGATTTCGTTCGTTTACGTTCTTTTTCATACATTTTTGTTTGTTTTCATTCGTTTTCCTTTATTTTCATCCATTTTTCATATATTTTTGTCCATTTTCATACGTACTTTTACGCTTTCATACGTTTTTGTCCGTTTTCATACGTATTCGTCTATTTTCTTACGTTTTCATCTCTTTTCTTATGTTTCTGAATATTACAAGTGATATTCATAATATCGTTTGTGGTACTTAGAATATCACTTGTGGTATTTAGAAAATCAAAGAATATCACATATGATATTCAAAAAATCACTTGTGATATTCAGGATATCACGGAATATCACTTGTAATATTATGAATATCACAGAATATCTCTTATGATATTCAGAAACGTATGAAAATGTTTGAAAATGGCCAAAAGCATTTAAAAATAGATGAAAATGAATGAAAATGGATGAAAACGTATAAAAGTGTAAAAACACATATGAAAAAGGACAAAATGTATGAAAAATGAATGAAAACGGATTAAAACAGTCGAAAACGTATGAAAACGAATGAAAACATAAGAAAATGAACGAAAACGTAAGAAAACGGATGAAAACGTAAGAAAACGAATGAAAGCGTAAGAAAACGGATGCAAACGCAAGAAAACGGACGAATATGTATGAAAGCGGACAAAAACGTATGAAAGCGTAAAAGCACGTATCTAAACGGACGAAAACTTATGAAAAATGGACAAAAACGAAAGAAAATGGATGAAAACGTATTAAAACGAATAAAAATGAACGAAAACGTATGAAAACGGACGAATATCACTTGTGATTTTCTTATGTTTTCATCCATTTTCTTACGTTTTCCATACGTTTTTTAATATCACAATTGATATTCAGAGTATCACTTGTGATTTTCTGAATATCACTTGTGATATTCTGAATATCACTTGTGATTTTCTGAATATCTATCACTTGTGATTTTTGAATATCACTTGTGATTTTCATGTTACAAAACATTAGTTGAAATCACTTATGATATTCAGAAAATCACTTGTGATATTCATGCTACTCAGAATATCACTTCTGATATTCAAAACGAAGGAAAACATAAGAAAATGAACGAAAATGTAAGAAAACGGACAAAAACGTATGAAACGGACAAAAGTGTAGTAATCAAAATATCACTTGTGATATTCAGAAAATCAAAGAAAATCGCATGTGATATTCAAAAAATCACTTGTGATATTCAAAATATCACGGAATATCACTCGTGATATTCAGGATATCACTTTTGATATTCTGAATATCGATATTCTGTAACGTATGAAAACGTCTAAAAACAGCCAAAAACATTTAAAAAGAGAGTAAAATGAATGAAAACGGATGAAAAAGTATGAAAGCGTAAAAACATATATGAAAAAGGACGAAAATGTATGTACAATGAACAAAATTGAAAGAAAACGGATAAAATGGACAAAAACGTAAGAAAACGGACGAAAGCGTAAGAAAATGGATGAAAACACAAGAAAACGGACGAATATGTATTCAAACGGACAAAAACATATGAAAGTGTAAAATCACGTCTGAAAACGGACGAAAACGTATGAAAATGGACGAAAACAAAGAAAATGGATGAAAACGTATTAAAACGAATGAAAACAGATGAAAGTGCTTGAAAACGGACGAAAACGTAAGAAAACAGACAAAACAGGCAAAAACGTAAGGAAACGGACGAAAACGTATGAAAAGAGATAAAAACGTTTGAAAACGGGCGAAAACGTAAGAAAACGGGTGAAAACGTATGAAACAGTTCGAAAACGGACAAAAACGTAAAAAAAACATACGAAAATAAACAAAAACGTATGAAAACGGACGAAAACGAGCAAAAACTTATGAAAGCGGAAAAAAATGAAAAAAATAAGTGAACTAAAAAAGTGAATTATTGAGAAAAAAAAGAAATTAGAAAAAAAGACAATAAAACAGAACGTGAAAAAGTAACAAACATTAATTGGAAGAAAATAGAAAAAAAAAGAAAAAAAAATAAAAAAAAATAATAATTAGAATGACAAAAGACAAAGAAAAAGGGAGGAAAAAAAACATGGACTTAATCCCCATCATTAAATCAAACTAGATGGATGGTAGGGATTTTTCCTTTGATATGCACCAAATTATTAGTATGCAAAATAAAATGACTCTACTCATTACCGCTTATATATTCCAACTTAAAGTTAGCGCCATCTGTAAAGTTATTTTCACTGTAAATGTATAACAAATAAACTTTGTTTGCCTAAATTTAAATTACATTTTACACACTGCCGCAACGCACGAGTATCCGAATAGTTTATTTAATATGAAAAAATGAGGCGAGGATGGCGGCGAATCAGGTGAAACTGATCTATATCGATATCTATTTAGTTTTTCATTATCCATTTCCTAATTGAACTAAAACATAGATTGTTACAAAAACAATTACAATGCAACGTTAAATTACAGAATGTGATATTTTTTTCTTAATGTTTTTGTTGGGTCAGTTCAGAGCCCACAGTCTCTAAATAAGATTATGGCTGACCACCATGCCGTCATTGCTCATCAAATCCCATTAAGTTGTTTTCTTCACTAAAGCCTCAGACCAACACAAAATAACACGTGTTCTGATGTTCATACACACAAAAAATCATTAAAACCTACCTTACCTCACATCTTTCACCAACACCACCCATCGGCACGCCACTATCACAACTGACCATCACGTCACAGTCACCACAATCTGGACTAGATCTGGGAACCACCAAGGCCGTTGGATTTGGAATGACAGGCAACACAACCATTTCTGATCATATTTTGAAACTGTCGTCGCATGTTGAGTTCCAGTTCCACTATCACCATCACACTATTTGTTTTTTTATAAAGTGTTGAAGAAGATGACTTTTGTTAATGCATAAAAAGTTTGAAGAGGGTGTTTGAAATTCTGAAGGGGTTTGGATTTGTACTAAAGTGATTGATTTGTGTTTTTTTAAATGAAACTAATTGCATCCAAGAAGATGACTTTTATCTTATGTGTCACAACTCGTAATTTCATGTCCTGTTTCAAACGTCGAAATTCCAATTTTTATCTCGGAAAGTTACTATTCACTTTTACTATTCACAAAACACTATTCATGTCCGAAATTTTTATTTCATATTCTCATAAGTTAAACTATTTTAACGGTAATTCGAGAGTTTGGCGCTCGTCGGATCATTTCTGCAAAAATCACGAAGCCGTGTCCGAGATTTACATTCAGGTTTAAACGTCCTTCCGGCATCCCGATATGTCCATAAATCATTATAAACAATAAAAATATGATTTTCTCTCATTTTACGACAATTCTTAAAGTTTTGGAATTTTACGTTTTTCAGTTCAGCGTTTTACGCGAATTACGCGTTTTTAACCCGCGTTTCCAGTTTTAACAGCGTTTAAGCAACCCGATGGAACTTACCATTCATTTTATATTTTATTATGGAGTATTTTGACAAGTTTAGTCATTCTTTCAAGTTTCATATTTTTACGATACCCGAATTTACGTTTCGCGATTTAAAACTTTACGGTTAGCGATTAACGGAACCAAAACCGACTCCGTGAACCAGATAACACCAAGCTTATCACATACTCATTCACTTTTACACATGTGCACCCCCCCCCCCCCCCCTCAAAATATCTAGTCAACTTGACCAAGTATTTACTAAAATGCCATTGATTTAGATTTTTTTATACATAAACACCTTTTTACACATATATACTTAGATCAAAAATCAAAAACTCATTTTTCTTCACCTCTTTCTCTAAACCCACGACCCAATATCAATATACATGATCAAGTGATCATTTTTCAAAGTACAAAGCATCAAAGTTGTTCATTTCATCATCCTAATCAAGAATCATAACACAAAAACACAAGAAACACAAGGTTTTGCCTCATCTAATCATCTAATATTTCAAAGTGAGTTATCAAATTTATTTTCATGTTTTCATCTAATTAACATATGTATCTCATGGTATTCATGCTTAATTTCATGCACAAACTAGTTATACCACTTTATTTTTGTATACTTTTTGATCATACAAACCCTAGAATTGGTTTTAGGTGTTCCTTTGTTAAATTAACTTGATTACTAGTCATTAGGAACCCATGGCACCCTAAGAAGGTGTATGGTAGGATTAGTATAGATTTGTGGAGTTTGCAAGAGTTTTGGTTGAGGTTGGAACTAGTTTTGAACCTTGGAAATGGATTTATAACAAGTAAAAATACCTACTGTCCCATTTTGGTAAATTCTGGAAAATCAGTAAAAACAAAGTAAACTTTGTCAAAAATTTTAGAAAATACTTTCAAAAACGAATCCGTAGGCGAAAGAACGGATTAAAAAGAGTTTATAACGAAGAAGTTATGATTTTTGCAAGTTTGTAGACGAAAAGTATTTTTTCTGAAAATTTCATGCTGTTGGACGTTTTTTGTCGGACAAAAAGAGGCTTTAGACATAACCCGGAGGAGCCGAGCTTTCGAAAATATATTACTACATACTAAGACGTAACCGTGGATATAAAGAACAAGTAAAACGGGCTTATAATGACAAAGATATTCACGTTTCCATATCGACAAAAACTCACTATAATTGGCAGCTTTTAGAAATAATAACGCTAAAACTACGTAGTAACTCTAGATTCCTAGAAATAATACCAAGTACCCAATTTTATAACTAATGAAGTAGTAGTTAGTAAAAGTATATTTTATCACTACGAGGCGTTATTTCAAGGATTTTAACCCGAGGATTTCAATACGAACATTGATACATACGATATATATATAAGTATATATATATTGCAACTAGCTTTATTTTTCTAATAGCCATATTTTTCCTAAGTCTTGGAAATGTATATTTTTGATAACAACAAGTATTTTTCAAAGAGTAGAGTGGTATAGAAAACATGTGCATGGACATTCATAACATCATTTCATGATCTAAATTAGATCGTTCATATCATTCATATTAGGTTGCGGCAGCTTACCGTTCATTGTTGTTCATTTCACTTCATCACAGTAACATCAGCTTCAGGTGAGTCATAGCCCCTACTCTTTTAATTGTTTTGTAAACTCTTTGGGGGAGATACATGCTCAATTACATGATTTCAACTTTATGCTCGTTTTACTTAAACGCATTACTTGCTTTACATGGTTGATTACTCAAACATTTTCAGCTTTACCTACATATATGTTTGATCACCTGCATTTCATTGGTATGTTTGATTACCTGTATTTCATGTGACTGTTTCCTAAACATTATTACTTGTTTATATGACCTCATTGTCATCCTTGTTTATCTGGCGACATTGTCAGTATTGTTTACATGACCTCATTGTCATTACTGTTTACCTGGCGACATTGTCAGACTCATTTACATAACCTCATTGTCAAAGTTGTTTATCTGGCGACATTGTCAGGATTATCATCATTGTTTATCTGGCGACATTGTCAGCATTGTTTATATAACCTCATGGACTGAATTATTTATATAGCCGTTTGCTATATTTATCATGGAATTTGGATACAAGTATTACATTTGTTCACGTATACATATTACATTTGGCAGTGGGTCGTAAACACACAGGTTACAAGTCTCTTATGGCGGGACTTGTAACTGAGTGGATTTACGATGCCTTTGCTGGGACAACTTCATCCATATGCATTACATTCTTTTTCACAAGACTCTATGAACTCACCAACCTCGTGTTGACACTTTAGCATGTATTTTCAGGTTTTAAGCAATGGCACGCTACAGGAGGTTTTGGCAGGGCATGGCATGGTCATAGAAGACTCTGATTATTCATTTGGGGACCGTTTTAAATTATTTTAAGGGCCTACTTCCGCATTATTTTTAACAATGTAGATTCAACATTTTGGTTAAATAATTTTATTCTAAATGATTGAAGTGAAAACCTTTTTGTACTTGTGTTGTGATATCAATTGAGTTACACCCCAGCTACATGTATGCTTCCGCTGGACCCGATTTTGGGGGTGTGACAGATTGGTACCAGAGCTTTGGCTATAGCGAACTAAGTGTTTTTAAAACCTAGACTATAGCTATTTTCAAGAAAACTTAACCCTATGATCGTCACGTGCCTGCCTGCCAAGCTGAAGCCTCATTTGTGGTTAGTTGCTGACATAGGTGATGAGATTTATGTCTCATTATCTGATATATATTATATTCATTTATTATAGTTGATTACTATAATTGTTTTTTTTTTTCATATAAGCATATTCACGTATCATATATGTCACCGCATTATGTTTTTCCTTGCATAGTTTCATCATTTGACCTCGAGTTTGGTCACTTGCCTTAGTCATTCAGAACATCTTGGTATTTGTGAAGGACATAGTATTAGTATAACTGAGCTGAGTATTTCAAAATTCATGGAACCTCGGTGGAATATAGACTAGTCATCTATATTCAACCCGGGATAGTGGGACATAGGCTGACTACCTATGTCTGACTCAGAAATGAATTTTGCAACACTGAGAATGGTTATAATAAAATTTTGTCTGGATTGAATCCTTTACTCATTTTCCAAATGCTTCATGCATGTGTGTGTATACCCTCATTGTCAGAACATTCATACTTTTCATCACCTCGTGAACCGCCGCTTGGAAGCATGTCAATTGATCATTTCATTTCATGAACATTTACGTCTATGCACAATACACTTACATCACAGTATTTTCTTTTATCACAATATCAATTTTGTCGCAGTTGTCACAGTCTCTTCCCTTCTCACCATCACTATCATTTCCCCATCCCCATATACATATAGAATTAGCTGACACTTTATGGATTCCTATGCCACTTATCACTCACTACTCCCTATATTGATAAGTGGATATTATCAATGACCTCCTTAGGGAAGACTTTCCATACCATCTAGGAGGAGGATCCCTCGGTACATTAAGATCATTCAAAACTCAACAGAAATCTCAGGATATCACAAAACCATTCGAACCACTATCATTGGCCTGATCGCCAAAATTCCATCATCTAGAAAGTATTGGCTTGACTGAATTACAAGATTCGTTTAGATACGAGTAGTCACAAAACAACACCATAGAGATAAATCCAATCTCCTAACCAAGACTGTAGAACATTCAATTAAACATGGACTCACCAATAGACTTTATTCAAACATATTAGACATTTATACATTTGTGCAGACATACCTACCTGGCTATTTTATCCTCTTCATACTTTCACTTTTACATGGATTTTTCTCCAAACTACAGTTATGCAAAACATATACCTTGTAAGAAATACTTTTCCGAGGCACTTATTTTGACAAGCAAATTCCTTTTGGTTAATCTCTACAAAACTATTGGACGTTAAGGAATTTTAAACATCAATCCTTGGCAAACCATACTATTTACTTCAGGTTGAAAACAGTTCTATCTTGCATAACTATTAAATTTTGAAACATCAAGAAAAATGTTACTTAGAAAGCCGTTTGCTTAAAGTTGTAAATTCATTTATTCAGGGAAGGTTTATGAACAAAACACACAATCTCAAAACAAACTTTGAAAATCAATCACTATATTACATCACTTATACATTTAGGATTTTGTGATTTGATGACATAGAGCTTGAGGAAAATCTTAGTAATGGAGACTAAGCATCGTAAGTGGAGAAAGACTCAATTTATTACATTCTACGGGTATGGATTTACCTGCATTGGGTATGGATTTACCTACATTCTACGGGTATGGATTTACCTGCATTGGGTATGGATTTACCTACATTCTACGGGTATGGATTTACCTGCATTGGGTATGGATTTACCTACATTCTACGGGTATGGATTTACCTGCATTGGGTATGGATTTACCTACATTCTACGGGTATGGATTTACCTGCATTGGGTATGGATTTACCTACATTCTACGGGTATGGATTTACCTGCATTGGGTATGGATTTACCTACATTCAACGGGTATGGATTTACCTGCATTGGGCATGGATTTACCTACATTCTACGGGTATGGATTTACCTGCATTGGGTATGGATTTACCTACATTCAACGGGTATGGATTTACCTGCATTGGGTATGGATTTACCTGCATTGGGTATGGATTTACCTAAATTCAACGGGTATGGATTTACCAGCATTTGGGTATGGATTTACCTACATTCAACGGGTATGGATTTACCTGCATTGGGTATGGATTTACCTACATTCAACGGGTATGGATTTACCTGCATTTATTGGGTATGGTTAACTGCATCGCATGAGTGATTGACTCTAGAAATAGTTGGATTAACCATTTGCCATAAATCAGATTCCTTTACAACCATAGTTACCACACGAGCTTAGAGACTACACCATTTGGAGCACTCTATGGTCGAGGTGCCAACATCCATTGATGGATTGAAATTTGGAAAAGCCTAACTCACTAGTCCAGTAGGCATTCATGATATAACCAGGAATTTTCTACAAATCAGGAATCAGTTACAAGTTTGATAAGTTGTAAACCATTGGAATTCCAAGTTAGTGGCAGAGTCATGTTGAATGTTCTGCCTAGGAAAGGCATGATACCATTCAGAAAAATTCGGGAAGTTAAAATCGATATACACTAGACCATTTAATATTTCAGCCAGAATAGGCCTACAGGCCGTCAGATTTGAGCCTTGTTAGAAAATAGTAGGGTATACCAACATATTTCACAATTTCAAATCCCCAGAAATGACTTTCAGATGAGTCACTCATGATTCCATTGGAAGGGATCCAACCCAAATGACAATCACAGACCTTGTAAGAGAACTAACAGAAATCATGGACCGTGTGGTCAAACAGTTGAAGCAAAGTCGAATTCCTACCGTGAAAGTTCGCTGGAATTCTCACATATCATCATCATTTTACCAATAACACTTCAGAGACCAACATAAACTGAACTTCGGGACGAAGTTCCTTTTAGAGGGGAAGAATGTCACAACTCGTAATTTCATGTCCTGTTTCAAACGTCGAAATTCCAATTTTTATCTCGGAAGTTACTATTCACTTTTACTATTCACAAAAACACTATTCATGTCTGAAATTTTTATTTCATATTCTCATAAGTTAAACTATTATAACGGTAATTCGAGAGTTTGGCGCTCGTCGGATCATTTCTGCAAAAATCACGAAGCCGTGTCCGAGATTTACATTCAGGTTTAAACGTCCTTCCGGCATCCCGATATGTCCATAAATCATTATAAACAATAAAAATATGATTTTCTCTCATTTTACGACAATTCTTAAAGTTTTGGAATTTTACGTTTTTCAGTTCAGCGTTTTACGCGAATTACGCGTTTTTAACCCGCGTTTCCAGTTTTAACAGCGTTTAAGCAACCCGATGGAACTTACCATTCATTTTATATTTTATTATGGAGTATTTTGACAAGTTTAGTCATTCTTTCAAGTTTCATATTTTTACGATACCCGAATTTACGTTTCGCGATTTAAAACTTTACGGTTAGCGATTAACGGAACCAAAACCGACTCCGTGAACCAGATAACACCAAGCTTATCACATACTCATTCACTTTTACACATGTGCAGCCCCCCCCCCCCCCCCCCCCCCCTCAAAATATCTAGTCAACTTGACCAAGTATTTACTAAAATGCCATTGATTTAGATTTTTTTATACATAAACACCTTTTTACACATATATACTTAGATCAAAAATCAAAAACTCATTTTTCTTCACCTCTTTCTCTAAACCCACGACCCAATATCAATATACATGATCAAGTGATCATTTTTCAAAGTACAAAGCATCAAAGTTGTTCATTTCATCATCCTAATCAAGAATCATAACACAAAAACACAAGAAACACAAGGTTTTGCCTCATCTAATCATCTAATATTTCAAAGTGAGTTATCAAATTTATTTTCATGTTTTCATCTAATTAACATATGTATCTCATGGTATTCATGCTTAATTTCATGCACAAACTAGTTATACCACTTTATTTTTGTATACTTTTTGATCATACAAACCCTAGAATTGGTTTTAGGTGTTCCTTTGTTAAATTAACTTGATTACTAGTCATTAGGAACCCATGACACCCTAAAAAGGTGTATGGTAGGATTAGTATAGATTTGTGGAGTTTGCAAGAGTTTTGGTTGAGGTTGGAACTAGTTTTGAACCTTGGAAATGGATTTATAACAAGTAAAAATACCTACTGTCCCATTTTGGTAAATTCTGGAAAATCAGTAAAAACAAAGTAAACTTTGTCAAAAATTTTAGAAAATACTTTCAAAAACGAATCCGTAGGCGAAAGAACGGATTAAAAAGAGTTTATAACGAAGAAGTTATGATTTTTGCAAGTTTATAGACGAAAAGTATTTTTTCTGAAAATTTCATGCTGTTGGACGTTTTTTGTCGGACAAAAAGAGGCTTTAGACATAACCCGGAGGAGCCGAGCTTTCGAAAATATATTACTACATACTAAGACGTAACCGTGGATATAAAGAACAAGTAAAACGGGCTTATAATGACAAAGATATTCACGTTTCCATATCGACAAAAACTCACTATAATTGGCAGCTTTTAGAAATAATAACGCTAAAACTACGTAGTAACTCTAGATTCCTAGAAATAATACCAAGTACCCAATTTTATAACTAATGAAGTAGTAGTTAGTAAAAGTATATTTTATCACTACGAGGCGTTATTTCAAGGATTTTAACCCGAGGATTTCAATACGAACATTGATACATACGATATATATATAAGTATATATATATTGCAACTAGCTTTATTTTTCTAATAGCCATATTTTTCCTAAGTCTTGGAAATGTATATTTTTGATAACAACAAGTATTTTTCAAAGAGTAGAGTGGTATAGAAAACATGTGCATGGACATTCATAACATCATTTCATGATCTAAATTAGATCGTTCATATCATTCATATTAGGTTGCGGCAGCTTACCGTTCATTGTTGTTCATTTCACTTCATCACAGTAACATCAGCTTCAGGTGAGTCATAGCCCCTACTCTTTTAATTGTTTTGTAAACTCTTTGGGGGAGATACATGCTCAATTACATGATTTCAACTTTATGCTCGTTTTACTTAAACGCATTACTTGCTTTACATGGTTGATTACTCAAACATTTTCAGCTTTACCTACATATATGTTTGATCACCTGCATTTCATTGGTATGTTTGATTACCTGTATTTCATGTGACTGTTTCCTAAACATTATTACTTGTTTATATGACCTCATTGTCATCCTTGTTTATCTGGCGACATTGTCAGTATTGTTTACATGACCTCATTGTCATTACTGTTTACCTGGCGACATTGTCAGACTCATTTACATAACCTCATTGTCAAAGTTGTTTATCTGGCGACATTGTCAGGATTATCATCATTGTTTATCTGGCGACATTGTCAGCATTGTTTATATAACCTCATGGACTGAATTATTTATATAGCCGTTTGCTATATTTATCATGGAATTTGGATACAAGTATTACATTTGTTCACGTATACATATTACATTTGGCAGTGGGTCGTAAACACACAGGTTACAAGTCTCTTATGGCGGGACTTGTAACTGAGTGGATTTACGATGCCTTTGCTGGGACAACTTCATCCATATGCATTACATTCTTTTTCACAAGACTCTATGAACTCACCAACCTCGTGTTGACACTTTAGCATGTATTTTCAGGTTTTAAGCAATGGCACGCTACAGGAGGTTTTGGCAGGGCATGGCATGGTCATAGAAGACTCTGATTATTCATTTGGGGACCGTTTTAAATTATTTTAAGGGCCTACTTCCGCATTATTTTTAACAATGTAGATTCAACATTTTGGTTAAATAATTTTATTCTAAATGATTGAAGTGAAAACCTTTTTGTACTTGTGTTGTGATATCAATTGAGTTACACCCCAGCTACATGTATGCTTCCGCTGGACCCGATTTTGGGGGTGTGACAGATTGGTACCAGAGCTTTGGCTATAGCGAACTAAGTGTTTTTAAAACCTAGACTATAGCTACTTTCAAGAAAACTTAACCCTATGATCGTCACGTGCCTGCCTGCCAAGCTGAAGCCTCATTTGTGGTTAGTTGCTGACATAGGTGATGAGATTTATGTCTCATTATCTGATATATATTATATTCATTTATTATAGTTGATTACTATAATTGTTTTTTTTTTTTTTTCATATAAGCATATTCACGTATCATATATGTCACCGCATTATGTTTTTCCTTGCATAGTTTCATCATTTGACCTCGAGTTTGGTCACTTGCCTTAGTCATTCAGAACATCTTGGTATTTGTGAAGGACATAGTATTAGTATAACTGAGCTGAGTATTTCAAAATTCATGGAACCTCGGTGGAATATAGACTAGTCATCTATATTCAACCCGGGATAGTGGGACATAGGCTGACTACCTATGTCTGACTCAGAAATGAATTTTGCAACACTGAGAATGGTTATAATAAAATTTTGTCTGGATTGAATCCTTTACTCATTTTCCAAATGCTTCATGCATGTGTGTGTATACCCTCATTGTCAGAACATTCATACTTTTCATCACCTCGTGAACCGCCGCTTGGAAGCATGTCAATTGATCATTTCATTTCATGAACATTTACGTCTATGCACAATACACTTACATCACAGTATTTTCTTTTATCACAATATCAATTTTGTCGCAGTTGTCACAGTCTCTTCCCTTCTCACCATCACTATCATTTCCCCATCCCCATATACATATAGAATTAGCTGACACTTTATGGATTCCTATGCCACTTATCACTCACTACTCCCTATATTGATAAGTGGATATTATCAATGACCTCCTTAGGGAAGACTTTCCATACCATCTAGGAGGAGGATCCCTCGGTACATTAAGATCATTCAAAACTCAACAGAAATCTCAGGATATCACAAAACCATTCGAACCACTATCATTGGCCTGATCGCCAAAATTCCATCATCTAGAAAGTATTGGCTTGACTGAATTACAAGATTCGTTTAGATACGAGTAGTCACAAAACAACACCATAGAGATAAATCCAATCTCCTAACCAAGACTGTAGAACATTCAATTAAACATGGACTCACCAATAGACTTTATTCAAACATATTAGACATTTATACATTTGTGCAGACATACCTACCTGGCTATTTTATCCTCTTCATACTTTCACTTTTACATGGATTTTTCTCCAAACTACAGTTATGCAAAACATATACCTTGTAAGAAATACTTTTCCGAGGCACTTATTTTGACAAGCAAATTCCTTTTGGTTAATCTCTACAAAACTATTGGACGTTAAGGAATTTTAAACATCAATCCTTGGCAAACCATACTATTTACTTCAGGTTGAAAACAGTTCTATCTTGCATAACTATTAAATTTTGAAACATCAAGAAAAATGTTACTTAGAAAGCCGTTTGCTTAAAGTTGTAAATTCATTTATTCAGGGAAGGTTTATGAACAAAACACACAATCTCAAAACAAACTTTGAAAATCAATCACTATATTACATCACTTATACATTTAGGATTTTGTGATTTGATGACATAGAGCTTGAGGAAAATCTTAGTAATGGAGACTAAGCATCGTAAGTGGAGAAAGACTCAATTTATTACATTCTACGGGTATGGATTTACCTGCATTGGGTATGGATTTACCTACATTCTACGGGTATGGATTTACCTGCATTGGGTATGGATTTACCTACATTCTACGGGTATGGATTTACCTGCATTGGGTATGGATTTACCTACATTCTACGGGTATGGATTTACCTGCATTGGGTATGGATTTACCTACATTCTACGGGTATGGATTTACCTGCATTGGGTATGGATTTACCTACATTCTACGGGTATGGATTTACCTGCATTGGGTATGGATTTACCTACATTCAACGGGTATGGATTTACCTGCATTGGGCATGGATTTACCTACATTCTACGGGTATGGATTTACCTGCATTGGGTATGGATTTACCTACATTCAACGGGTATGGATTTACCTGCATTGGGTATGGATTTACCTACATTCAACGGGTATGGATTTACCTGCATTGGGTATGGATTTACCTAAATTCAACGGGTATGGATTTACCAGCATTTGGGTATGGATTTACCTACATTCAACGGGTATGGATTTACCTGCATTGGGTATGGATTTACCTACATTCAACGGGTATGGATTTACCTGCATTTATTGGGTATGGTTAACTGCATCGCATGAGTGATTGACTCTAGAAATAGTTGGATTAACCATTTGCCATAAATCAGATTCCTTTACAACCATAGTTACCACACGAGCTTAGAGACTACACCATTTGGAGCACTCTATGGTCGAGGTGCCAACATCCATTGATGGATTGAAATTTGGAAAAGCCTAACTCACTAGTCCAGTAGGCATTCATGATATAACCAGGAATTTTCTACAAATCAGGAATCAGTTACAAGTTTGATAAGTTGTAAACCATTGGAATTCCAAGTTAGTGGCAGAGTCATGTTGAATGTTCTGCCTAGGAAAGGCATGATACCATTCAGAAAAATTCGGGAAGTTAAAATCGATATACACTAGACCATTTAATATTTCAGCCAGAATAGGCCTACAGGCCGTCAGATTTGAGCCTTGTTAGAAAATAGTAGGGTATACCAACATATTTCACAATTTCAAATCCCCAGAAATGACTTTCAGATGAGTCACTCATGATTCCATTGGAAGGGATCCAACCCAAATGACAATCACAGACCTTGTAAGAGAACTAACAGAAATCATGGACCGTGTGGTCAAACAGTTGAAGCAAAGTCGAATTCCTACCGTGAAAGTTCGCTGGAATTCTCACATATCATCATCATTTTACCAATAACACTTCAGAGACCAACATAAACTGAACTTCGGGACGAAGTTCCTTTTAGAGGGGAAGAATGTCACAACTCGTAATTTCATGTCCTGTTTCAAACGTCGAAATTCCAATTTTTATCTCGGAAGTTACTATTCACTTTTACTATTCACAAAAACACTATTCATGTCTGAAATTTTTATTTCATATTCTCATAAGTTAAACTATTTTAACGGTAATTCGAGAGTTTGGCGCTCGTCGGATCATTTCTGCAAAAATCACGAAGCCGTGTCCGAGATTTACATTCAGGTTTAAACGTCCTTCCGGCATCCCGATATGTCCATAAATCATTATAAACAATAAAAATATGATTTTCTCTCATTTTACGACAATTCTTAAAGTTTTGGAATTTTACGTTTTTCAGTTCAGCGTTTTACGCGAATTACGCGTTTTTAACCCGCGTTTCCAGTTTTAACAGCGTTTAAGCAACCCGATGGAACTTACCATTCATTTTATATTTTATTATGGAGTATTTTGACAAGTTTAGTCATTCTTTCAAGTTTCATATTTTTACGATACCCGAATTTACGTTTCGCGATTTAAAACTTTACGGTTAGCGATTAACGGAACCAAAACCGACTCCGTGAACCAGATAACACCAAGCTTATCACATACTCATTCACTTTTACACATGTGCAGCCCCCCCCCCCCCCCCCCCTCAAAATATCTAGTCAACTTGACCAAGTATTTACTAAAATGCCATTGATTTAGATTTTTTTATACATAAACACCTTTTTACACATATATACTTAGATCAAAAATCAAAAACTCATTTTTCTTCACCTCTTTCTCTAAACCCACGACCCAATATCAATATACATGATCAAGTGATCATTTTTCAAAGTACAAAGCATCAAAGTTGTTCATTTCATCATCCTAATCAAGAATCATAACACAAAAACACAAGAAACACAAGGTTTTGCCTCATCTAATCATCTAATATTTCAAAGTGAGTTATCAAATTTATTTTCATGTTTTCATCTAATTAACATATGTATCTCATGGTATTCATGCTTAATTTCATGCACAAACTAGTTATACCACTTTATTTTTGTATACTTTTTGATCATACAAACCCTAGAATTGGTTTTAGGTGTTCCTTTGTTAAATTAACTTGATTACTAGTCATTAGGAACCCATGGCACCCTAAGAAGGTGTATGGTAGGATTAGTATAGATTTGTGGAGTTTGCAAGAGTTTTGGTTGAGGTTGGAACTAGTTTTGAACCTTGGAAATGGATTTATAACAAGTAAAAATACCTACTGTCCCATTTTGGTAAATTCTGGAAAATCAGTAAAAACAAAGTAAACTTTGTCAAAAATTTTAGAAAATACTTTCAAAAACGAATCCGTAGGCGAAAGAACGGATTAAAAAGAGTTTATAACGAAGAAGTTATGATTTTTGCAAGTTTGTAGACGAAAAGTATTTTTTCTGAAAATTTCATGCTGTTGGACGTTTTTTGTCGGACAAAAAGAGGCTTTAGACATAACCCGGAGGAGCCGAGCTTTCGAAAATATATTACTACATACTAAGACGTAACCGTGGATATAAAGAACAAGTAAAACGGGCTTATAACGACAAAGATATTCACGTTTCCATATCGACAAAAACTCACTATAATTGGCAGCTTTTAGAAATAATAACGCTAAAACTACGTAGTAACTCTAGATTCCTAGAAATAATACCAAGTACCCAATTTTATAACTAATGAAGTAGTAGTTAGTAAAAGTATATTTTATCACTACGAGGCGTTATTTCAAGGATTTTAACCCGAGGATTTCAATACGAACATTGATACATACGATATATATATAAGTATTTATATTGCAACTAGCTTTATTTTTCTAATAGCCATATTTTTCCTAAGTCTTGGAAATGTATATTTTTGATAACAACAAGTATTTTTCAAAGAGTAGAGTGGTATAGGAAACATGTGCATAGACATTCATAACATCATTTCATGATCTAAATTAGATCGTTCATATCATTCATATTAGGTTGCGGCAGCTTACCGTTCATTGTTGTTCATTTCACTTCATCACAGTAACATCAGCTTCAGGTGAGTCATAGCCCCTACTCTTTTAATTGTTTTGTAAACTCTTTGGGGGAGATACATGCTCAATTACATGATTTCAACTTTATGCTCGTTTTACTTAAACGCATTACTTGCTTTACATGGTTGATTACTCAAACATTTTCAGCTTTACCTACATATATGTTTGATCACCTGCATTTCATTGGTATGTTTGATTACCTGTATTTCATGTGACTGTTTCCTAAACATTATTACTTGTTTATATGACCTCATTGTCATCCTTGTTTATCTGGCGACATTGTCAGTATTGTTTACATGACCTCATTGTCATTACTGTTTACCTGGCGACATTGTCAGACTCATTTACATAACCTCATTGTCAAAGTTGTTTATCTGGCGACATTGTCAGGATTATCATCATTGTTTATCTGGCGACATTGTCAGCATTGTTTATATAACCTCATGGACTGAATTATTTATATAGCCGTTTGCTATATTTATCATGGAATTTGGATACAAGTATTACATTTGTTCACGTATACATATTACATTTGGCAGTGGGTCGTAAACACACAGGTTACAAGTCTCTTATGGCGGGACTTGTAACTGAGTGGATTTACGATGCCTTTGCTGGGACAACTTCATCCATATGCATTACATTCTTTTTCACAAGACTCTATGAACTCACCAACCTCGTGTTGACACTTTAGCATGTATTTTCAGGTTTTAAGCAATGGCACGCTACAGGAGGTTTTGGCAGGGCATGGCATGGTCATAGAAGACTCTGATTATTCATTTGGGGACCATTTTAAATTATTTTAAGGGCCTACTTCCGCATTATTTTTAACAATGTAGATTCAACATTTTGGTTAAATAATTTTATTCTAAATGATTGAAGTGAAAACCTTTTTGTACTTGTGTTGTGATATCAATTGAGTTACACCCCAGCTACATGTATGCTTCCGCTGGACCCGATTTTGGGGGTGTGACATTATGCATTCAAGAATGTGTTAAAGATCATGACTTAGCCTATCAAAAGACTGGGATGAGAATCATGTTATATACAAAGAAGTTACTAGTATCTATAGAAGATAAAGAAACAATGAAAGTGAGAATAATTGAAAAAAAATTAATGGGTCTTGCAAATACTATTTTCTCAATGTTGTACGATTTTATAAATTGGTCTTAAATCTGCTTCCAAGAACAATACCATTGAAATAATAATATATTTCTTCTTATTAAAACATGTTAAAAGGTTGTGAGCATTCATAGCTAATAATAATAATAGTAAATAATTAAAAATGAACATGAAGGTGAACCTGTTAGTATTAGTGTATTTTGTCATTTCATTTGTTTACAAATATTTAACAGTCAAAGTAAAATAAAAATTGGTCAAAGGATCAAACCTGTAATGGGTCAAAACCACAGGGAGAAGATCCGAGAAATAAAATTAGATACTAAATTCATGATATTCGGCAAAACACAGGGACGATTCATGTAATTAACTAAAATATAAAAGTGGCCCACTAAACAGTTGGAGACAAGGCCAACCACTTCACTGTTGCAGAAAGCAACATTTTTAGGTATAATATCCAATTATTTGGGATACCACTTCAAGCAAACAACTTTTTTTTACCACTAGACCAAATCCAAAACCTTTAAAGCAAACCGACCCTTAATTATTTCATTCGCTCCCTCCAATCCCGCATACATTGGCTTATATATGCGTGTCTTTATATGAACTTAGCCTATATACTTTCATGCTTTTCGTCTTATATATATATATATGTTTCTATGGCCTCATATCTTATTTAGCGTATTTTATTTGGCTTTATTTCCTTATATGCCAGTTTGCTTGTATCTTCTTATATATGCTTTTGCTTTAGTTTTTGTTATATGGGCTCCTTTCGTAGTTAAGAGTTTATATGTACATAGATTCATATTTATTTGCATAGTTTTATGCTATATGATTTTAGGTCTTTATGCCTTTATGCCTATGTGTGTTTCTTTTTACATGTACACACAAGCACACACTATCGCAAGATGTCTTTCTGGAAGTAGTCACATTGCATTAAGGTAGGAGTGTCGGTGTCTACATCATACCGTCCCCATACCCCGCTTTGGCGGGATTGGGTATGTTGATGTTGATGTTGATGTTGATTCCCTCCCTCCAACGTATAATTTGATGTTGACGTTGATTTACTCCACGAGGTTAGGGTGAGTTGTCGCTCTATTTCTTTATGGGTGGATTTCTTATATGGGTAGGCAATGAGATTGTACATAGGAGACGCACATATCTGGTCTGCCACTGGGGTGCAGCAAGGCGACCCATTAGGACCTCTTCTTTTTGCTCTTGTATTGCACCCGCTAATACATAAGATCAGAGATAGCTATAAGCTTCTCCTTCATGCTTAGTATCTTGATGATGGGGACCGTTATTAGAGACTCAGAAGAGGTGGCCAGGGTGTTTGACATTATATGAGTGAGTGGTCTAGGTTTGGGTCTTGAACTTGATATCAAGAAAACAGAGATATTTTGGCCCACGTGTAATGGTATGAAGCTTCGTGAGGGTTTATTTCTTGTTAGTAGAGATGCAGATTTTATTCGTGGGTTGGCTATGAGGAGAGCTGCATATGCTCTTGATTTGACGAGTCTTCTTCCACAGTTACATGACCCACAAAGTGAGCTCATTTTGCTTCGATCATATAGTGGTTTGATTTGGCAGTTTGGGTTTTTACTCGGCAAAAGTGGTTTCCTCTTAGACTTTATGGCCTCAAGGGCCCAATCGTGGGTGCTACAAGACCACATCTTAGATGAAAGTGGCATAGGTGGTATGGATGATGATTATGTTTGTGCTCTGGTTGTCTTCGTGATACGATTCCAAGCTTCGATCTTAGCTGTTTCGCTAATAAGGACACCCTTAAAGCCCACAAACACCGACGAGTGGCATTTTTAGTGAAATGGTCAAGGATATGGAATTCCACTTTGACATGACTATGCGACAAAAAGCTGTTTTTGAGTGTCTACGCGCACCACATGCTCTGAATTTTCTACTGGCTACCCCCCATATATGGGCTATGTTACCAGTAGAATATCATACTATCCTTAAGTATCACCTCATGATTCCATTATTTTTGGTTGATGAGATATGACATGTTTGTTGCAAGCCATGTTTGGATTCCTTTGGGGAACATGTCGTTCATTGTAAATAGCTCCCAGGCTTCAGGAACCGTCACGATATGTTTAGAGACATCCTTTTTGACGTATATAGGCGTGCCAGGGTTTCTCATCTCATGGGTTTTTCCTCTCAGCCAAGAAAGAAGCACTGTGAACTTTTTGACTGACCCTTTATATGGAAGATCCACATTGAGACCGGTGGACGTTTTGGTTTTTGGATGGATTGGAGGGAAACATACTTTTGTGGATCTGACCGGGGTTTCTCCTCTCATGGTTTTGAGTAGTCAGGGCTTTACAGTTGGACATGCTGCTATGAAAGCCATCTCGTGCAAAGTGACAAAACACGAGAAAGTATGCATTGAAAATCAACACGTGTTTATTCCTTTCGCGTTTGATACATTTGGTTTCCTTGCACCTGAGGCAGTGGAGCTACTCAATAGAGACCAACGTGTTATGAACAGTAATATTATGACACCCCATCCATAAACATTGTTTATAAAAGAATTGTTTTACAATAAAAAAAGAAAAAAAGAAAAAAAAACCCCTAACGGCACAGCCTTGTTGCCCGTTTTACTTCCACTAATACGTAAATCTTATTTTGTTGAAATAAAAAGAACATGTTGAATAAAAAAATAAAATAACGGTTCACATTTTAATAATTTGAATGTTTCGCCTTCCTCCTAACCTGAACACGGAAACACACTCCCGTTTGCCCGTAAACGAGAAGGGAGATGGATACACTTGCCCATTGGGTAATTTACCCGGATGAGGTGTAATTCAGTCATTGAAAGAGAATGAACAAAACATTAATTGTGTTTTTATTCATTTCAATTACATGTACATGCCACATATTACAAGCACATGGATAGATTAAGTGTTCTCCAACGAGAAGTGTCTCAAACTTTATTTTCACAAAATACAATTAAAAACATATTTGATATCGAAAATGCCCTTAAGTGTTGAGCATAAATATTACAATCTGTAATATTTTTTATTTAATTATATGTTATTTAACTTGAAAGACTATTAGTCAATCAATTATTATAGGAGCTTATAAACTGTTATAAGTGACAAAACCATCTTTCTTGCCTTCAAAGTTTAGGGTACAAACGTCGAGGGAGTCGTGGCTTTGCAATGGCTACAAGTGGCTTAGCTAAGTGAAGATTATCACGGCTTTCAGCTAGTTTAATCATTGGCTCATCATACGGAACCTCCCATGAGAAGCCTTGAATCATTCTAGCTAATAACATTGTAGTAATGGTTGAACCCAACATCACTCCAGGACAGCCACGTCTCCCAGTGCTAAACGAAAGCATCCTCAGTTCATTATCAGAGAGAACCACTTGTTTTCCTTCCGCCCCTAGATGTCGATCTGGATCAAATCGCATCGGATCCGTCCACACATTTGAATTTCTTCCCAACCCCGGTCGACTAAGAAGCACATGACTACCCTTGGGTATGAAGTAACCAGCAACAACAGTGTCCTTAACTGAAACATGTGGAACATTAAATGGTGCAAAAGGGTGAAGCCTAAAGGCCTCCTTGAGGCAGGCTTTTATGTAACTGAGTTCGGGTAGGTCTTGCTCTTCCACTAGTCGATTTCTACCTACGACACTGTCTAGCTCCTCAACCGCTCTCTTCAGTATTGCAGGTTCATTGATCATCTCTGCCATTGCCCATTCTATTGCATTAGATGGATTATCAATGGTCGCAATCATTAGTTCCTGAGCCAAGAAAAAAGAAAGCAACATACAATCAATAATGATGCTCATAATTTGTAAGTACCAATTAACTGGAAAGATTATTAACAGTTTTAAATTCGTTATTTTTAAATTCGAGTATATCACAGTGCATGAGTTACGTACACGCATGCATGCATATAAAAATAGAGAAAGATATAATAAGTCCTACAATTATCTGGGCTTTGATCTCCTCCAGGGTAAGCTTAGGATTTTCATGTTTGATAAGAACATCAAGCAGATCTTCTTCTTTATTTCGAACACCATCGTTCCACATTTGAATGCGTTCAAGAATTAATGGATCATGATATTTTCGAACACTTGAAATGGCATTCCTAATGATCTTTTCATGACCATCAAAATCAGTCTTCCCTCTCAACCATGGGAAGTACTCAGTGATGCAAAATGCGTATAGATACTCAAGTATGGTGAAAAGAGCAGAGATATGCTCAGTTTCTTCTTCACCTGGACTTCCATCTTTTGTTCCTTCTCCAAAAAATCTTGACCCAAAAACCATCCGCCTTATTAAGTTTCCACAATAGTGTTGACTTGCGGATCGAATGTTCACTAATCCACCATCAATTAGTGAATTTGTTCTCTCTATTTGATTGCATATGTAAGAAAGCAAGTGATTGGCTTCTTCGTCTCGTTTTGGTTGGAGCCATTTGTGTACTGGCAAGGAAAGGATGTTTTGGTTTACGATTCTTCTCATCTTCTGCCATTGGTCCCCCAAAGGAGACATGATAGTTGAACGATAACCTTCACTTATTAAATAAGCAGACAAGATTTCAGGCCTTGATGCAAAATTTGCGTCTTGTATTTTTAGGAATTCACGTGCTATGTTTGGGGAGGAGACTACTATAATATGGGTTGATGGTCCTATCCGCATGCAAAGTATAGGGGTGTCGTATTGCTCCATGAGCTTGTCGATCCACCGGAAAGTTGGCCGATTTTGAAGCATTTGAATGATGCAACCAATCAATGGCAAAGGTGTTGGACCAGGTGGTAGTGGGTGTTGTTTACTCAAAGTATTCTTGTTAAGAGGCTTGGTGTAGAAGAAAAACATGAGGAAGATGACTGTAAATGAAAATATAAAAGTTGATGAGGAATTTTGAATCATGTTGAGGGTGATCATTTTTGAAGCATGTAAATATTTGTTTGGGTGTAAATTGGTACTCGTTGTAGGAGGTTGGTACTTGCTTTATACTAGATGTTTGGCCATATAAGTAATATTTCTATTACATACGAAAAATGTGCTTCGTGGGATTAATTTAATGTCAAAGTGTGTTTAACCACAATCCAAAAGATTATCATGCATGTTACGTAGTATAAAAGAAGACATGTAATAAGTTTAGGATATAGAAAATATATAGGGTTTATATATATGTGTAGACAGCTAGAGTATTTGTTTCGTGTGGATGAAAAAAATCAATTGTAAGTATGCGGATCTATTGTGGAGTAATTTTTTTTCTTGGGATTCCTACTCGTTTTTTAATCTAATTTCAAATCAAAATTTTCAGATTTTTTTTAACTTCTTCATTTCTTTCATGTTTAAGATCTTAAATCTACAGTTCGTTACGAACTTTCATTTTAGTTTCAAAAAAATTTGAAATTCTTTGACAAAACTAGAGGTAAAAGAAGTAAGAATCATTTAATTCTTTTTAAAGGTTATATCTTAACAAACCAAATGAAATGTGAAGTTTACATTATATAGTGATTTTAGTAAGAAAAAAACCTGAAAATTTTTGACAAAAATTAGAGGACAAACAAGTAAATGAGAAAGAATCGATGTAGAATTTTAAAAATAATTATCTTCACAATTAAAATGAATTGTGAAATTTATGTAAAAAAAAAAAAAAAAAAAAAAAAAAAAAAAAAAAAAAAAGTTTCCCGTTTGTTCATAAAATTTTTGACCAGAAACTACAACAATTTGAGACAAAAAAACGATGATTTCTGTTTAAAAGACATTGGTTTTCAAAGTAAAAATGAATAGTTGAAATGAGTTTAGTAAAAACAAATCTGATTTTTTTTACAACATACTATATAGTTAAATAAGTAAGAACCGGCGGAAGAAATATTACACTCCAAAACGTGTTTTAAGTATTTGATTATTATTATGCCTGTATAAGTTTAACTAAGAAGATTATATGTTTGCAAAGTTAATATGATTGGCTATTTAGCAAGTTTGAAATAGGATGTCAAACCAAATGATCAAACTTAAAGATAAGTGTTAGTTAAATGATAAGTAAATGTACTATACAAGTGTTCCCTGGCACTTTCAAAAAGTTCCAGAATGTTTTATATGTGTGTGGGGACGTGGGCTAGCAAAAGAGTAGGGAAGACAAGAGTTTCTTGGTGCCAAATTGATGATGAATTGAGTGTTCTAATGTAAGAGTGAGTCCCTAGCTTTAATCTCCACAAGATATAATCACTATTTCTTGATGAATTAGAGTTAGGGTTTATGAGTCAAATTAGGGGGTTTTGGGTAAAAAGGGTTTTAAGTTAAAGTGATGAAATAATAGTTTAAGTGACTCTTTTAATGGGAATTGATTAAATTGGTATATTTGGGAGGTTTTGTCATATGATTATATGCATGTAAGAAAATGAGTTTGTGTATGTTAATGGGTAAGATTAGACTTCCTTATAGCTATGCATTGAGAAATTATAAGCGTTAATGATGATGATACTTGTTTAGATATCAAAAGGTTTTGATGATAGCATTGCTTGGTAGAGTAACCATAGAAATTGAGGTAAATAATATGGTTATAACAAGTTATAATATTGATTTTTGTATTCATGTTATGTATATGGATGTGCAAAGTGTTTAGGATGTTGGTTTAAGAAGCTTGGAGCAATGCTAGAATTAGGTTAGTTAGACAACTAGCTAAGGTATGTTTGTTAGTCTAGCATTCGTGGACTAACCATAGTACGAGGTGGATCTATATTGATGTTAGTTGACAAAGTGAATGAGTGTTTAAGTGCTATGAATGTAAGTGAATGAATGATTAAAGTGTTATGTGTGCAAGTGATTATGTGACTAGTCAATTGGACTTGTTAAGAAGAGTATGTAATGCTAGTATGATGAGTTGTATATAATAACTTCTTATGTTTATTATTTACTAAGTGTAAAGCTTGCATTTTAGTTGTTGACATGTTTTGTAGGTTATGTGATTAAAGGCTTATGAAGTGAAATGATGGAATGGAAATGCTTGCCTCGTATATGTAGGCAAGTAATAATAGAATGCCATGCTTGAACAAGTTAAACCCACATAAGTCGTCAACTTGTATTCTTTTGGAAAACGAAGTTGATTGTCTTATGTATTTTTAAAAGTAGAGTTGCAGACTTTATGTTATGTCCAAGGGTTATGGACAAATTATGTTTGATATGTGTATTAAATGGGTGTTTGGCATTACACTACTTTCGTAAAGTTAGCTTCCGCCTATTGTTGAGGTAAAAAAATGTACATAACTCTAAAATATGAGTTATATTAATAAATCTACAAAGTTTCGTGAATTGTTGAGTCTTGGAAGTATGATTTTTTGAACTTGTGATGGCTTTAGCCGATGGTCAGGACCACTTTCGCCGCTGGTTGGTTTTGACCAGTAAGGCATAGCTGTCGGTTGGACCCGGCCATTCCAACCGTCGATTAGGGCCGGTTTAGTTAAAAAAAACATTCCCCTCGAATAATGAACGACGATTTCACATTATTATATATGTTTTTGTATATGTTTTATATATGCATTTTTATACTTTTTATATACGTTATTACAAAAAAGGTATATAAAAACGTATATAAAAAATATAAAACATATGTAAGAACATATATAAAAACGTATATAAAAAGTATATAAGAATATATATAAAAACATATACAAGAGCATATAAAAACGTATAAAAAGTGTATAAGAACGTATACAAAAACTTATATCAAAACATATAAAAATGTATTTAAAAACGTATAAAATAATGTATTCCAAATTTCAAAAGGAATACAAAACTTGTATAAAAGGTACATAATAACTTATTTAAAACGTATATAAGAACGTTTTTGTAATAACGTATATATAAAATATAAAAAAAGGATATAAAAACATATACAAAAACTTATATTAAAACGTATAAAAAGAAGTTAATAAGTAATAACGTGTATAAAACGTATATAAAAACGTTTTTGTAATAACGTATATAAAAACATATATAACAAGTATATAAAAACGTATAAAAACATATATAATAATATATACAAAAATGTAGACAAAAACTTATATAAAAACGTATAAAAAGTTTATAAAAACGTGTGTATAAATGTATAGAAGAACGCTTTTGTAATAACGTATATAAAAATATATAAAAATGTATATAAAAGCGTATATAAAAGTGTATAAAAACGTATATAAAAACCAAAAAACTTTAAATAAACTGAAAATTTTAAATTATAAATGCCCGCTAGTTTAAAGGATAAACGTTATAACGGTTGTTGGCCAAAAGAGATAATGTGTAACTGTTAATGGAATCCACTTAACATCTGTTAAAACCAGAGACCAAAATTTGCTCAAAGGTTTCTCCCAGTGATGGTTTATGCACTTTCGAAATAGTTGGGACAAAGCATGCAATTTGTCCAAAGTTCAAGGACAATTTATGCAATTAACTTTAAATAATATAACACGAAGCAATCTAAAAATTGAAACAAAAGAACTTGCCACGAGAATAGTAAAGATATGTTCGTTTCTTTGAATAGATTTGTGTCAATCATGTTGCCTAACACGGCAAGACCAAATCCTGAAAAGAAAAAAACGAAAGATATTCACTGTCCCACAAGATTCACTTCGCAACATTGCATCAACCTTATTCACGTAATGGATATATACATATTTTTACTCTATCTAAATCAGGTTGTGTAGTTACTAGATCTTAAACACCAGATAAGGATAGACATATTATTATCACATGTGATACAATTGATATTTACGAGATTATTATAGTTTTGCGTTTGTTATATAATTGTTTTGGAGACTCGTGCGTACATGGTATTTTTATATAAGTTGCTTTCAGTTAATTGTTAGATGACTAGGTTAGTTAGTCTAAACTTAATCGTATACTGGAAGAGATATCATGGCATGCCGTTTGATTGTCGTTTGTGCCAAATTAGCAACACATCAGATTTTCACATTTCACATTTACACATCAAAAATACCCCAACTACCATATCACATGCCATTTGCATTTCGTTTCACAGTTTTTAGGCCCTGCCACTTTTTTTCTATTTTTCAAACAAACTAAGGTGTTGTTTTGTTTGTTGCTCGGAATGATAATCGGTATGGATTTGATAATAGGGTGGAATGAGTATTGATAGTAAATTATGTATTGATTCCATTCATGATGTTTGGTTTGATAATTGATTTTGGATATCAAAATTTTGACACAGCATAGTTAATAACAAGTGAAATTTGATTTGTGGGCTTGGTAAAACTTTGAAAATGTTGAAAAGAAGAAGAAAGTGGGCTCATTAAAACAAGTTTTAGTTGGTGAAGAAGAAAGTAGCGAGAATCTTTTTTGTGAAAATATTGAAAGAAAAAGGATAGTGGGCTTGGTAAAACTTTGTAACCATACTTTCTTGGGTGTGGTTTGAAGTATGACATTTATTGGACTATCATTTCCAATTTTGAAAGGCATAGGCATAAAACAAGCATATTTAATGGCAATCTGAGTATTCCTTGATTTCCATTCATGTATGCCAAACGCACCCTAAATTTTCATCCATAAAATAAATAAATAAATAAATAAAATCGCCACAAAGTATCATCTTTTATGTGTAGAGAATGATCACCTCTTAGGGAGAGATTGTTAGGGTTAAAAGTGACAATCATTCACGAATCCACGAGCCTTGTACTAAATGTAATAGATATGTAATAGTCTAATGGGCTTACATATTAGTTAGTTAAGATATTAATGAATGTAATGGACATAGTCTATAACCAAGCCCATGAGAGGCCCAACCTTCTTATGTAGTGAATATATAAACCCTCTCCTAGTGTAGGAGAAGGTGTGAGAGCTCATAATATCAATTTAAGTTTACAAATAGTGCTCTCTACCTATTTCTCCTATTAACTCTCTTTCTCTCTCTAGAAAGAGGAGTGCTACACCCACCTAAGATTTACAAAAATTCATCCACTCGCTGACGTGGCAAAGTGGTGATTGGTTGGTTTTCTGTGGCCCACAGAAAACCAACCAATCACCACTCTGTCACGTCAGCGAGTGGAAGAATTTTTGTAAACATTAGGTGGATGTAGTAATATTCCTCTAGAAAAACCTCCATAGATTTGTGTGATTTTTGAATAATATTGGGATCCTAGAGTGTTAATTTTATGAAGAATTACACAAATTGTACACTTAACATAATGCGATGAAATGACCAAAATACCCTCATGTGCAAGGAACATAGGACCTTAGGCGATGCAAAAAATTGGACCTTAGCATATATATTTTGAATTTTGGACTTAAAATGTATTTTTGATAGAAGTAAAAGGACATGGTATATTCTCTATTGTATATTTAGCTTTTACCTTTTAAATCAAATTGACTTATTGATAGTGTTTGTTGGTTGACAAATGTAAATATATAGATAATTGATTGATCCTTAGTGTTTGTTGGTTGACGAATGTAAATATATAGATAATGGATCGATCCTAAGGCTGCATGCAGTAAGGCAAGGGGAATCGATCAATCCATTAAAGGATCGATTGTTTCTTAGTGTGGGGAATTGATCAATCCCTCAAGTTGGGCGATTGAGGGTCGTCTGCACGATCGATAATCGATTGTGTGTTGTGTGTATTTTTGTGAGGTACGTTTTTTGTAATGTAAGTCGCCTTACTGTAGCATCAATCGCCGGAGAGAAAAAACTGACGTGGCGGATAAAATGAGTGTTAATCATCCCATTACTATGTCGAGCCTAATACTCCCATGACCCATGTGCTCCACCTCCCCATCGGTCACATTCAGCCGAAAAATCTTAAAGACTCCCCAACAGTTTTCAAGACCACTTGATCTTAATCTGGATTGACCCTCAAAAGGACTCGTAATCAAGGAATATTCATTAAAGGTGGAAACAACGGTTTTTGCCACAATAGCACCAATCGATCAGCTGGCTCATTTCACCAGCTACATATGTTATGCGCCTAAGTGACCACTTGCAATGATGTATTAAAATGATAGGAAGGAACTTAGTTAGTAATATGTTACTACAAAATAGTAAAAATTCAATTCTGAAGTGTATAGTTCTGTTTTCACAAGAACAAACACATAGCCATACGGCACTTTATTACTTTCAAATTTTGCTCTTTAATCTCTGAAAGTAATTTGTTATCTGATTCTTCAATCCGAAACGGTCATGACTAGGTGTCATAGCCTCTTTTATGGCTTTTTGTTTGATTGGATACGAAGTTTCTCAACAATCATTGATTAGGGGGTTTATCGCGAGGACTGTTATTAAGATGGTACAACCTTCCATTTTCTAAACCTGATCGATCTAAATTTGAGCAACTCTAACAATGATGTGAGCTTATAATAGAAACACTTAGGCACTGAAATGCAGAGGATGAAGGATTTATTGGCGAAGGAGCAAGTTACACTGAAGCGTACGTAAATAATACTTTGATTTATAATTTGCATACAGTTAAATAAATACGATGGTTACTTAAAACAATATATTGAGATTCAGTTTGTTCCTTAGAACGATGACAAGTTCAACTCAACAGTTTGTGTAGACATTGCTTACAATATCAATCTAACCGCTCTTGTTCATGTCCTTTTTTAGTTCTGTTTGTGCTAATGTCCCAGTTTCCATTTTTAGCTTCTGTTGGGTACCTGATAAATTTATATCAAATTAAGATATCTTAAAAGTCAAAATTAATAGACTAAAGAAGTGCTCAATTCATGAAAATTAATGTTAATTCTAAAATTTAACAGTTCTACTTCTCAAAAATCTGTTAATAACGTGTATTCCAGGTCACTAAATTAGTAATTCATGTAGGTTGTGCTCCGTTCTAATATTCAACAATACTTTAAACAAACAAGCAAAGTATTTATTCAACGATTTTGAGTTAAACAACGATATTACGTTATGTAAACTATAACTAATCCCAATTAAGAACCAAAACAAATAAACGAATAAGTAGTGGAAAAAAGTAATTATATACACCTCTACTGATAAGACACAAATGTGTATTAAAAACATAAGTCATACCATACTCGAATTTCACTAATATTATGCAATCAAACCCAAATCACCCATTTGAGCTTGAAATCGTAGATGTGCTCCAAGCAATTGCCACAGAATCCGGTGACATAGTCTGTGAATGATCCTTCAACAGCACTGCATCATCAGATGTACCATCAAACGCATCCTGCTTCACATAGTTGTTGCCTCCATTTTGAATGCCAATAAGACCTTTCAACACTTCATCCATTGATGGCCTAAGATCCCTCTCATTTTGCAAACATTGGAATGCCAATTCCGCTACTGCACTAATCATCTTTCTAGCCTCGTAATCAGTCTCATATCCAAGGTTTGGATCAACAAGCTCGTGCAGTTCATCATTTCGGATCTTGTTTAATGCCATGTTTGACAAGTTTATCTCATGACGATGCCTAGTGATATCCACAGCCGGTTTTGATGATATAAGCTCGATTAAAACAACCCCAAAGCTATAAACATCACTTCTATTAGTCAACTGATAGCAATTGTGATACTCGGGATCCACATATCCAGGGGTACCTTGTGGGGCAGTCGAGACATGGGTCACATTAGTTGGAAAAAGACGAGATAATCCAAAATCAGCTACCTTCACCGTGAAACTGTTATCCAATAAAATGTTATTTGTTTTAACATCTCTATGAACAACATCTGAAGCATGAAGGTAGACCAATGCACTTGCTGTTTCTATAGCAATGCTCATTCTTGTGGTCCATGTAAGTGAACCAGGTTTTGATTTGTCTCCGTGAAGATGGTCAGCGACCGTTCCGTTTGGAATGTATTCATACACGAGAAGAAGCTCACGGCTATGGTGAGTGGTGCAACCGTAGAGAGATACAAGATTTTGGTGACGTAAATGAGCAAGAATTCCTACCTCATTCATGAATTGTTCTACCCTTCTATAATTGTTTTCATACAAGCGTTTAACTGCTACTACACGCCCATCTTTGAGTTTCCCTGTAAGTAAAGAAAACTAGTTAAAGTTATATAACTTATTATGATGTCTTTTAAGATTCCCTAAATGCAAGTATTTCAGGGGTGTTTGATATACACTGAAATTGACTAATCAGAATCAGATAACAAACTAAATTACTTTGTGTGGTGACAACTTTTGGTTATTCAACCATTTAATAGATAAGATGCCGAAAAAGAACATTTTGGTGAAACAAATAGATCAAAGCTTTGTGAAATGGGACTAAAAATGTGGAATTTTGGTTACTCATGATTGATTTTTTTTAATCCTGACATGATTATTGGATTCTAAAATAATAAAGAGTTCTGAAAACCCAACTCACTGACATAAAACTATATGCATACCTTGGTAGACTGTACCAAAACCACCATCTCCAAGTTCATTAGCAGAATCAAAATGGTTTGTGGCTTTTTCAAGCTCTCTATACTTAAAGATTTGGACACCATGGTAAGCCTCACTGTTCTCAGGATCCGTTACTGATGATCCGTATGATGACATCTTACGTGACATATAAGATGAAGCATAGTAACGTTCCTTCTTGTTGCGTCTTCTCCAGTAGAAATAGACGACCCCACCCATGAGACAAACTCCGAATATAACCGAACATACACCAATAAGAATCTTGGTTCTCCAGTTTGTCTTTTTACCTGAAACATTGGAAAATGCATTTGTTATTTCAAAAACTCCAATCAATATCAAAAAACTATAAGAAAAAAAGATAGATACCAAGTTTTTCACAGTTGCTACACTGCCATTCCAAAACAAAACCTTTTCTCAAAACATCAGTATAATTTTCATACAACAACACATGAACACTATCAACATGAACTGGTACATGAACCAATTTCTCGCACAAATCTATTGAATAGTTATTTTTCTCCAAGATTCCAGGGTGGAAAACAGCAAAAGAAGACAAACTACTACCATTTGTAGCACAATCAACCGAATATGTTTTTTCCTTGTAATCATTTTTACAATTGTAAAAGAAGTCTACATCTACGGATAAATCACTATATCTAAAAGGCGTTCCATCTACGCTAAAGTTACTTAGAGGAATTGGGCACATATTGCTTTTGTTGAAAGCGTTCCCACTGACAAGAACCACAGAAACATTGGCGTAAAATATGTTTTTAATAACATAATCTTCGTCGGCGATCTTGATAATCGGATAACTATTTTTGCAAGTGATGTTGAAACCATTTGAGCCACAAGAAGATTCTTGTACTTGAGGAATCCAAAAAGGAAAGGTGATATTTGGTCCATTTCCACAGCTTTGTGGCAAGCAAGAGGTTGAATTAGTACCAAGTGATAAAGAAACAACTGTTAAGTAGGCAAAGATGATGCTTATGATGAAAAAGATGAAGAAATGAATATCCATTTGAGGAGAAGAAGAAAAAAAACCAAGTGTGAATTTGAGAGGGAAGGCTTTTGATTTAAAGAATCAAAAGGTTTTGGATTTGGAGTGTTGTGTCCAAAGTCTTTTGGGGTCATATAGATAAATAGTTTATGATGCTTCTGTTTTGTTTCTAATGATGATTACAAGTTTGAAAAATAAGTCAAATAGAATATAATCTATAGGTTTGTTACATACTTCTAATAAAATACTTAGGTTGTGTTTGGTTCAAGATATATAAAAGATGTTATTTAAAATTCTAAGCAAATCTAAATTCTTCCCATGTGGAAGGAAATTAAAATGACTCACTTTTAGCCTTAATGATGCAAATAAATTTCCGGGCCCACATATTTATTGTGAACCAAACAATTTAATTGAAGCAATTTTAATTTCAATTCCCATCAATTATCTTGAATTTACCCTATCCAAACGCCCCTTAAATTAGAGAAAAAAATGTCATAAAAAATAAGTACATGAACTACAAAAAATACACACAACAAGCAAGTAAGACATGAAGATAGGGATGAGCATTTCGTACCGAATACTGGAACCGAACCGGAACCGTACCGGTACCGTACCGAAACGGTACCGATCCTGATATACGGTACGGTACCGGTACTTCGAAATAAGGAGGAAAAAAATTCGGTACCACTAATTCGGTACGGTACCGGTACCAAATCGGGAAATTCTCGAAAAAAAAGGGGAAAATCCCGATTTCCCGGTACCGGTACCGGTACCGATACCGATACCCGAATCCCGTTCGGTACGGTACCGGTACCCTAATTTATGCTCGGGAAAAATTCGGTACCACTAATTCGGTACGGTACCGGTACCGTGCTCATCCCTACATGAAGATAGTGAATTATAGAATTATTATTGAAAGATTTGTATAATTTGAAAGGAAAAAATGTTATTCTTTGCAATTGTTAATGTTGGGGGTTGGTAAACATTGACTTAGAGAGAGTTTTAAGGTCATGGGGATGGGGTCCATAACCTTTGTTTGAACCGAAAGCTTTTTTTTTTAGTCTGCGTGTAGGGTTTGTTTGATTTAAAAGATTCATTTTTCCACGCCTTCACATTGCTGGAAAACTGAAATGATCACGCGTACAAGAAAACGATATCCCACGCAAAAAAAAAAAAAAAAAACAAACAAACAACCATTTTATTTAGTATTTGACAATATATACCTCAAAGATGTTACATGTCAAGTAAGACATTTTAACAATTAAATCTCTCCTATGAATATCAGATTTCGACAGATCAAGAGAAACGTAAACATTGTTCTATAGGTCGTCATTTATGACACCTAGCTTATTTCATAGAATATTTCGAACACTTATTTCATCTGTGTAAGGGATATTTTGCGTTTCCAAATATCAAATTAATGCATCTTGTTGATGGTTATTATGTTGTGGATTTGTTTTGTAATTAAACAATTTGTAGCTATTCCTTCCTATCTGTCACAATCTATATATATCTAAAGGGTTTTTCAAGTTAAGCACACCAAAAGTATAACAAAAGTACATTGGGACCTACATAAAAGTACATTTGTCTGTACTTTTATGTGGATCTCTGTGTACTATTTCATGGGCCCCTATATGGTGTGCGAAGAAAAACTCGTGCCCGTACAAGAAAAACTCATATCTTAAAACTACGTATCATAATCGGTTAAATATAGACCATTCAAAAACTGAAGTAAACGAGACATGCTTTTCCATGTTGACCAAAGACTTATACCACCAATGACATCACTTTGACACATTCAATCCTCATTTGTCAAAAATAAAAATTCAACTATCAATTTTAAGTTCAAAATAATATAATTATAGACGTTATTAATATATATATATATATAAATTTATTGAAAACTAGCAATTTAATATAGGATGCCATACTGGCAGAAAGGCAGGCACGATTTGGTTTGGATTGGTTTTTAGTTAAAACCGAAATGATCTAAATATTTTAGTTGGAGAATAATTTTCTTAGCTTTTTATCTTTTAAGTTTGTTGGAGTTTGGAAAAGATTTTTATCTTCGCAAAATAGTTAAAAATCTGAAAAACGCATTTAGTTGGTTTTGTGTTTTGTATTTTGAAGAAAGGGGAGAAGGTTTTGGATAGGAAAAACATCAAAAATATGGTTTGTAATATTAAGTTAGGGAATAGTCTGTTTTGTGAAGAGTTTTTTTGGTAATAAAATGATTTGAACGTTATTTATGTTTTCCTTATTTTATACAAAATATTTTATGAAAAAGTAAAAAACATATGTGTTCCTTAGTATATAGAAATTCATAAACGAAGTTATTAGGTTTGTTGTATTGGGTTTTCACTTTTCCCGAATTAGCCATATAGATATGAGTTTGGCCCAACTCAACCCAAGTTACCCAACAATATTTTTTGGCCCACAAAATATGTTTATCTTTTATTCATTTTGTTAATATTCAGCATAATAATGTAATTGAAACAACATTATAAAAACTTAACCTAACAAGAACTTAATAAACTCAACAAAATTACAAGATAACAAATCCAGTTTCAAATTAAACACCATCATAGTCAAACTTCATAAGAACGAGTCATCTTAAAAGTCTAAGATGATTAACTATTTCTAACCTTCCCCGGTATTTGATATATCTAGTAATTAAGTAATATTAATATTAAATTAAATATATAATAATGAACTCGGTTTGGTTCCATTTTTTGACCAAAACCGAGATTGGAACCGCAACTGTTGGCTCTCTGAAAAAAACACTCAAATTGTCGGATTTTTGTTTCTAGTCAGGTTTTTTGCTTCATATTCATGTTAGGTTAGTTAACCTTCTGAAATATTATGTCAAACTTTTGGAATTTTGTTTCTGGTCAGGTTGTTATCAATGATTTGTCTACAGCGTTCAATGAAACTATCTTTTCAGGTAGCAATGTCTTTGTAAAAGTGTGTGTGCATGCAAGACCGTGTGTGTTTAATGTGTTTAATGTGTATAACGTGTGGTAAAACAATTATATGTGTGTATTTAGGTGTGTTATGTGTATGATCAAGGATGTGCTTGCCGAAATTAGTTGTAGCTAAAACTTGAGCAAATATTATAAGCCGAATGTCGAAGCTTTTATTTTCATAAAAGTAACAAAGTATATAGCAACTAGCAAGTTTATGTTAGAGAGAATTGGGTATTAGATCCAAAACATGTACTAGTATATCTAGTTATTAAATGTAAGTGGTCCAATATATAAAAGTAAATAGCAACTAGCAATATACTTGTAGAATTGTAGTCCAGGATATTTTGGTAGTCCTAAAATGGGAAGGAGTTCGGAAGCAGTAGTCTCTCGACCCTCAGGAGGTATGACTTTCAACATCTTACTCCCTACATACCTTACTCTGGCGAGATTGAGTATTGATGATCTTGTAAAAGAACACTACGGTATAAAAAGGATTGACACAAATAATTGGAGCCTTATTATGTACGTATGTATATCATTTGCGGACTAGTCTCAGATGAGGTTAATTGATTTAGAAGATTATTTGATTAATTTGTCATTTTCGCATGATTTACCTGAAATCTAAGGAACGGTATAAGAAAATTGAGTGAAAAACAAACCTGATCCGGAACATACCAAACGAGGTATACCATCAGAGCAAAGGCAAGAAGGAACAGAGGAATTTAAACTAGACCAACACGTCCCACCCGAGTTCACACACCGTGAACATATCCCTGCATCGTCCGCCCTATACTCCATTGGAAAACCTAGCAATAACATCTCCTCCGCGGGCATCGTTTCACTGTTATTAAACTCATCAAACAACGTCCTCAAAACAGGCACTCTAATCTCACGATCACATACTAACGAATTCGTTCCATCGGCAATAAAACTCACGATCCCACTTCCATCTTCGGAACAATTCAATCTATTCTTATTGGGTATAAGGTAATCATTGTCTTCCAAACATGAAAGATATACTCCTAGAAAAATAAACTCGTCTTGGATGTAGCTAAAAAACGTGTATTCAAACGTTGTATTGTTAAAAGACTCATGTTGTCTCAATAAACAAACATCTGGTTCCGGTCCTTGACCCCACATATCATTGCTAGCAAGCGTGATCTTAGTATCACTTTGGTTGATATTAAGTACACGAAAAGTGGTGTCATTTATCGTGAGAGTGGTAACGTTATCTATGCATGCAAGATGGAATTCGTTCAGTCCGCAATATGAAGGACGGTCTTGTCCCCAGAAGGGATAACCAATCCATCGAACTGTTGGACCGCAACTATAGAGCTTCGTTGAACAGTCGTTAAACTGTTGGACGTTTTGGCCGAGTGAAAGAATTGGTAATAGAGAAAGGATTATGATGAGAAGAGGAAACATTTTTTGTGAAAATGATGGAATGAGAATTCAGGTGAAATGAAGGTTGTGTGAATTTGTCAATGAAAGTGAGGTAGCTTGAATTTCCATGAAGAAGCGTTTAGCTGCTAGTTTTGACTTTTCTGAATTGTTTGACTATTCGTATAGACATTAAATTTGAATTTTATAAGGCAAGTAGTCTTTTTCCGACAGTGTGATTGTAAATGAGACTTGAACTTGTTTCATTATATTACAAAGTTAGATTCAGGCGGCGTTTGTTTTAAGGTGTTTAGATTCATGGAATATATTCATTGACGTAAGTTATTTTTTTGTAAACCTAGATGAAATTCAAGTAATGTTATTCATCCAACAAACTGATTCTACTATATAGAACAGTAACCGCGCAATGCGGCAACGGGTACCCTGTGATTATATTTTGCATTATTTGATTTCACGTTTAGTTGCATGTTTTCATGCTTTATAAGTAGAGATATTATAGATAGTTAAGTCAAATAATTTTAGTTTGCAAAACCAAACACTTCCTAACAAACTTCCTAACTAACCTGCTTCCTAACAAATTAATTTTGAAATCTTTTCATAATAAGTAAGAAAAAAGTCTGAATTTTAAATCTTTCTAATTATAAAATAATCCAAAATGCATTATAATGTAGTATAGATATTGACACATTTTGCATGATTCCACCTAAGGGTGAGCAAAGAAAACCAAAAAAATCAAACCGAAAGCCAAGAAAGCCGAACCGAAATAACCGACAGAAACTAAAAACCGATTGTTCGATTTTTACTTTTTCAAAAACCGAAAAATGTGGTTTGGTTTCGTTTTCATCCAAAAACCGAACAATAATAACAGAAACAAACCAGTTTTATTACTCCGTATATATTAATATATTAATATATAATTAATATAACATAAATAAATCAAATTTATAACTTCATAATCATTTTATGGGTGTATTTATAATATATTTATCTTAACATTTATATGTGTATTTGTCATGTCATGTGTTTACTTGACAATATATCAATAATTATGTGACAATGATTATACTATTTGTATGTTCACCTGCATTTGATTACTCTCTCATCTATATATGTGTGTAGTTGTAAACATTATTAGTTTTAGATTGACAAAAAGTAAACGGTTAAAAACCGAAATAATCGAAATAACCGAAATAATCGAATAACCGAACCGAAACCGATACTAAACTGAAAAAACCGAACCGCCAAAACCGAACGATTTCGATTTTGGGTTCTACAAAAATCAAATATTCGGGTTTGGTTTCAGTTTTAGCCAAAAATCGACCCAAACCAAACCGTGCACACCCTTATTCCATCTAATTATTACGGGTTTTTCTAATGTGTGCCCTGGGGGCACACGTTAAGAATACCAGAAGGACAATGGGACCCACGAAAAAGTACATCCGGACCCACAGAAAAGTACACTTTTCAGATAAAAAGTGTGGGTCCGGATGAAAAGTGTGGGTCCGGATGTACTTTTTCGTGGGTCTCATTGTCCTTTTGGTGTTCTTAACGTGTGCCTCCAGGGCACACATTAGAAAAACCCAATTATTACTCATCTAACATTTAAAGCCACAAATTTAATATATTTTTGTTCTTCTCTCTGCGAATTTTAGTTTTAAGTATATTTTTAACTTCAATATTTTAATTTAAAATACATATAATTCACTACTACAAAATAGTAATATACTCACACTTAGACTAATGCTAATAGTAACCATAACTTCACTCAAGCAACCCCGCCACGTTAGCGCCACCTCAACTTTCTCTCTCCACAACTCCACCCCAACCATAACTAGCTAGTGGTGACTACAAAAGCAACCCCATTTTTTTTTTTTTTTTTTTTTTTTTTAACAAATCATTTTTAAGCATTTGTATTTCTACAATTCTACCTTTTCCCATTTGTATTGACACCTAGGCATTTAAGGTTGTAAATTGTGGCCCAAATAGAAGAAATATCACTAAAGCCCAATAAAAAGATATGGGCCGTTAGGTTTAAAGAGGGCCAGAGGGGGTATATAGGGTTTTATAAGAACCACAAAACATTACTAGGTTTCAGCTTCATCATACTCTTCTATGCCGTTTCTCTCTCAGTATCCAAAATGGTAAAAATTTATCTCATTTTTTATTGTGATTATTTATTCTTGTCTCTCAGTCTCCAAAATGTTGAAGACAAACCTAGAAGAACAAAAGCCATTTATGAAGGCCAACAACATAAATAAAAAGGGTGCAATGGTTGAAAAAAAAGGGCGTCACTTGTGTAATTGTTTCGGTTGGCAAGGCAACCGAAACTTTGTTTTTGTTGCCATGCGACGCGTCGGTTGGGATGCAACTAATGGGAGCAACGCGTTGGTTTGATCGGTTGTGGTCGGAGGGCAACGCCCATTAGCATTAGTCTTATTAGAGCATATTGCCACATTTAAAGTGTGAAAATCAAAAAGTTCACACTAGCATGCGTGTGAACTAATTTGGTGTAGTAAATATTTTCACACTTTTATGTGTGAAGCTTTATGAATATTTTTCACACTTTTAAGTGTGAGTGTTTTAAAATAATTCTTCACACTTTTAGGTGTAATGATTTTGATTTTGAAATAATTTTTTGAAACAATTATAGACACTTTTAGGTGTGAATATTAAAAAATGTATATATTAAAAAATAATAATAATAAAATTCACGGTTCAAATACCAAATCCAAATCCCATTTCATACCTATCAACATAACAAACACACCCAATTTTGTCGAGAAATACTACCATATAAAATCTTATTTTGGGTTTTATAAGTACACCTTCTACGTAACTGGTTACGGATACTTGATTAATATCAAAGAGAATTTTTTACATGCTTATAATTTTGATTAGAATTTACCAAAATCGAAGATGCATGCACTGATAATAGTATTTGAAAACGATTGTTGTGCCTAATAATCATGCTTAATTATGTATCTAATGATTTGATTGGTTGCTTTGAAAAAATAATTTGTAAAAATTTGAGAAGAAAAAATACATAATACGGTATACTTGTACAAGTGATATATGCATTAGTCATGTGTTTTATGTCTAAATGGAACTACTCATAACATTTACCAAAATCAAATATGCTTTGAGGGAACTAGTGAACGTCAATTGTAGGACGATTTTAGCTAGACACCAGTTTTATTATTATTATTAAAAAAAAAAGAAAAAAAAAATCGAACGGCAGATTTATATTTCAGATAACAAAACTAGCAAGTCGTAAGAAAAAGGATTACAAAATATGAAATAGAATGTTAATTGTTACAATGAATTTTATTATTTTGTAAACACCAACTAAAAATACACTTTTTTAATCTGCTAGAAATCCAAATAAAAGAAAAAAAGCTTAATATCGTTAAGATTGAGCTCTTTCCTCGGTTTCTTTGTGGCAGACGTGGATTCATCTAACTTTTTGCAATTCGTTTATTTACAATTTTAGATAGTGTTAAAAAATATTACTAGTACTTTACTAAGATAATATTCATTTTGTTTAAACTAAATAAACTTAAGAAATCAAGTAAATAAGTATGGATTTTTTAGCCGGACCCCCCCCTATTTTTTTTATTTATTTATTTTTTTTTTTTATAATTTTGTTTATATCAAAAAGCTATAAACCTGAAAGTGCGGAACAGAAAATATAAAGTTTAATATGTCAAACGCTTAAAACTGTCAAAAATACGGAACAGAAACTGACAAAAAGTTGTGCTGTACTGAAAAAAACGAGGACAAAAGGGGGACAAGGACTGCCCCTGATAGGGGTGAGCGCGGTTCCGGAACCGCACGGAACCGAACCGGAACCGCGAGAACCGAGAACCGAAAAACGGGTGGCAAAGGAACCGAGAACCGGACCGAGTAACATGTCTCGGTTCCGGTTCGGTTCTCGGTTCGGTTCGGTTCTTTGCGGGTCTAACCGATTGGAACCGAAATTTGTAGATTTTGAATTTGAATGTGACAAAAAAAACTTCATGAATAATGATCTTAAGTTAATGATACGAAACTACTTGCATTTTACACCATCATGACTTCATGAGAACATGACACAAAGATATGATGAAGAACTGGTCGTGAACTATATCTTTTCATATGATAACCTCTTTAATAAATAATCCCCATGCAAACTTTAATTATACATGAACACAGATTCACATATTAGAAAATAACCTCGTCAACTCATGCAAATTTATTACTGTAACAACTAGGCTCGAGGAGGAGAGCAAAAAAGATATGGAATTTTTAATGGCACGCTAATCCTACTTGGACAAGAAGGAGTGCCAAGTGTCGGTAAGACTAAAAAAATATGCTTCTATTATCTGCATGAATCATCTGAAAAACAGCAAGTTTTATAATTCTATCTAAACTAACACATATGAATAAACATATAAAAAATTAAACCTGAGAAAATTTAGATAATAAACATTGGGCGGTTCTTCGGTTCCGGAACCGATACCCGCGGTTCCGTACCGAACCGAACCGAGAACCGAAATTTGAAAAATTGAAGAACCGAGAACCGAACCGCGGTTCTAAAAGTCGGTTCGGGTTGGGTCGGTTTCGGTTCGGTTCTCGGTTCCAGTTCGGTTCTCGGTATTTTTGCTCACCCCTAGCCCCTGATGCAGTCCGGGGGTAGAGGGGGTCCGGTCAACATCACCCAAATAAATGGGTAAAAGCCTGATACTACCAAATATATGCTCACGATAATACCGTCCCACGTCATATAATATAATCATTGATTTATTCTACGTGGATGCAGTCAATAGAATGATCTAAATGTCGCCTAACACATTAACACACGACAAGTGACAACAAGGGTAAATAGTTGAATAAGAAAAGTCGTACCTTTGCAGACGTTCCTTGTCGAGGTACCGTCCAAACAAAAACATATGAACTCAATCGGATGGTTATAACCACATAGCCCACCGGACTCTTCACACTTTTCGCAATCGTCCGTTCTTGTCGTCAAGTTTAGCTCGAATCCTCTCCTCAAAGCGTCAACGATTTCTGTCCACTGACGTCGTTCAGTAGAATTACCGAATACATCTATTACCGTGGTTATCACCTCCTCGCCACACATGTTCTCCCAGTCGAAATAGGGCATACCAGGACGAACAACATGAACACACGAACTATTTGTACTTTCTTTGTTCAGACATGGTATCACGCTTGCAAAATCAGGAACTGTAGTGCAATTGAAGTGAAAACTTAGATTAAGATGTCCCCACGTAATATGTAAAGGCATTGGGTTTGGACCTGTACTTTCCAGTTTAATCCCATGCTTCACCCTCGGGCATTGGGTTTGAACTGCCAAAACATCGTCGTCGACGAGAGTAATACTCGTATTGGTAAGATGCCGTACGTAGTAAGAATTCCTACCAAGATACATCATGGGACGTTCCTCTCCACTTATGGTTGAGCAGTTGATTCCCAAACCTTGATAACCACAAAACTGACTAGCTTGATTGTTTTTCCAAAAAGGGTAACTAATCTTAACATCATTACAAACGGATGGAGGGCAATTTTGGAAAGCTGAAATATTGGGTTGAGCAGCTGCAATGGTGGTACTGGTGATGAAGAAGAACAAGGGGAGGAAAAGGAGAAGTGAGTGAGACATGATTTTTGAAATGTTAAAGAACAAGTCCAAACACTCTTATTATTGTATTTATTTATAGCACATATTGTTTGCGTCACTTTTTTCTATTTTAATTTACGTATAATATTGGGTTAAAAAAAAAAAAAAAAAAAAAATGTTAAATAATATGCAAATGATGAGAGTGATCAAATTGACAGAAGTTGTGAATATTATCAAATGTATGATGTTCACTGCAAATAAACATGAAGAGGTAACATATATCAACTTTTCTCGATGGCCTTAAGCGCACGGTTCAAGTCTGTATGATGATTAATTAAATCCTGTAAATTACTTTTGAAGGCAAGAAATTTGAATATCATATCAGAAAACACGTTAATTTTTTTAACCTTATTGATAAGTATTTAGACTTTAATTTTAATGTCTTGTATTAATTTTTAACGGCTAATCTATCTTATAGAAAGTTGTAAAATAAGTATTTTATGTCATATCACTAATTTATTTACCGTTTGATATTTACATATATATCTTATCATGGTTTAAACTTCTAAAACTTTATACAATGTTCTATGTAATATGTGAATTAATTTTATTTAAAAATTATGAGAATGTTCAAAATTCAAGGCCTTACATACCACGTATCTTTTATATAATACTTCCGCCATCTCATATTAAATGTTCACAGTGTTATTTTATGATTTTCAAAATAAATGTTCATTTTATATTTCAACCGATCAAAATAAACTTTAATCAATAGAAATGATATGATTGGCAGAGAGTTTATTAGTGAGATTTTTTTAAAATACGTGCATTTTAAAATTGAACACTTGATTTAGGTGGTGTTTGTTTGTTAAGAGGGTCTGAATCTGAATCTGAACCGCACATCTGAATCTGATGCGTAAATGTCTGAATCTGACCGCATCTGAACGGGGAAAAAAAACTCATGTTTGAACCGCACATTTGCTTGCTCGTACTATTTTTTTTTTTTTATTTGTGTCAGCAAGAGGCAACAAGACGCATTCAGACACCCCTCTCAAGTCTAAACCATTAAGATCTTACTGCATCTGAACGCGTCTGAACAGAAAAAAAAAAAAACGGTCTGAACGACCAAATGTCTGACCGATTCAGACATTTTAGCCATTCAGAGCCTGTTAAGAGGCAAAAAAAAAAAAAAAAAAAAAAAAAAAAAAAAAAAAAAAAAAAAAACAGCCTTAGGATGGAGGAAGAGATTTTGCTCAAAACAAGTGAACACATAAAAGTGGTAAAAGAATGTTGGAGCATTTTCAATTGAACCAATCGAAGTGCTCAATTTAGTCACCAATGATAAATAGGATCATCTCATTGGCCAATAAAAAGTAAAAATTGAGATAATGTGGTCAAACATATCTAAATTTCATCTAGCAAAAAAATCATATAAAACATCTGTGTTGATTATATAAATTATATCGACTTATGTAAACTTATCAATTTTCAGTTTTTTAATAGATTTATACATTTAATATTGGTTTTGCTAACATTTTCCTTTTATATGGGTTTTGCTAATATGGTCACTTGTTGAAGCGTATTAATAAACACTTGTTTTCATTTTATAACAAAAAATGTGTTTAATAAACATTAATTATAGATATAAATAATCATGTTCAGATGCGTCTTCTTTTTAAATACAAAAAATAATAAAAATAAATAAATAAATATAATAAAAATCCATTTCAACAAAACACTAGCATGCGCCCAGTTGGCATGAGTTAGCAAACTCATTTAATAAATACTCCCTACACTTTATACATCTTACAATTTATATTTTCGTATAAGAACAACATATATATATATATATATATATATATATATATATATATATATATATATATATATATATATATATATATATATATATATATATATATATATATATATATATATATATATATTGTTGTTATTTGTAAGCACTATTATCATTTTATATTAAATTGATGTATACGAATGAAATTATAAATATCAAATTAAAGCACGGAATACTATGACATGCAAATGAATGCATGAGATTGTATATATACGAAGAACTCATGTTATTCCTCTTTATGAGATTAAGTAAAGTTGTCTGAAAAGGTTTTTTTTTTTTTTAGCATCCACGTTACTGAACGTCTCATGTTATTTCTCTTTTTAAGTTTAACCCGCGTGCACACGGTTTAGAGTTAAATATGTCTAAATATTTTATTAACATGATTATAAATATCTAAATGAAGACACGACCTTACAGGTTGCTATAAGATGATAACATACACACAATATTGAGTATATATGATTACTCTTTAAAGTTTAGATAAAGATATCGAGAAAAGCATTTTTAAGGGTCATTACGTGCTATTAAACACGCACAATGTCTTAAATGTGTTATCAATAGTTAAATTTAAAGAATATCAATTTCAACACCATGTCAGTTAAACAAAATCAAATCTTTCACCTAAAAAAATCTATATAAAATATTAATACATAATAATAATAAAAATTATGTAAAACCACACGCGCACGGCTGTTATAACTATATAAGTTTAAAAGATTTTACTTACTATTATAGAAAAATCTTATTTAAGAACTACGTATATGTACATGTTTACAATGCCAAAATAGAGATTTACAAGATTAAATTTTACATTATTTATCAACTACTACTATATTATTAAAATCAGATAATATACTATTTGTATGCACAAATAACTAAAATTAGATGTATGGTAACTTATATCGAAACATATTGAGTAAAGTTTATGTCAAAGCCTCATGTGTACACGAGGGTATATAACTAGTGTAATATGTAACGCTAAAATGAAAAAATATACATAATGTATGAGGAGGTCACCAAAATTAGTAACTTTTTTTTATATATGGGCTACTTATTTATTAAAATTAACTTATCGGCTTAACTATGTTTTTGTTTTCGTTTAACATCAATTCTACCCAAATTAGTGCCTAATAATTGTAATGCATAAAAGAATGCACTAACCTTTAACTTATCAAAACAATACAAATGGCAAGTTTTATATAAAGTACCAATTATACCCTTATTTAAAGTATTATTATATATTATTTAAGGTAATTTAGAAGTTAGTTTTTTTTATAAAAAGACGACCTTATGCATGTTAAAAACAAACTTTGATGGTCTCCTCGTATATTATCCTAAAAGTTAAAGATTTTTACGTAGTAAATTGATGTATAATTTTATTTAACCCCTTAACTTTACTTGAAAACATTTTTATCATCAACTCTAAAACTTTTGCTCAAAATACCTCTTAAATTCATAATTTTAAATGACCACTTATTTAAAACCCTTAACTTTCAATGATAACTTTTGACTATGTTTTTTTTACCAACGTTTTATGGACAACCCAATAAACATAGTTAAAAGGTTGGATGCTACTCGATATATTTCTTAAAAAAGAATAATTAGCTGCAACTCAGGCTTTTTAAAAATCAGAAGGACTTGTCCGCTTGATCTAAACAAGAGAAATCACTATAACTAAAGGAATGAATACAAAAAAATGGTGAGTCGTGAGGCGTGTCGATTCGGGTACCGAGAAAAGTAAATACTACCTCCGTCTCAAATTAATTGTCCATATTTTTTAAAATGGATGTCTCAAAAAAATTGTCCATTTTTCTTTTTTAGTAAAAACTAGAGAAGTTAACAAGAGAATATTCTATTTGAGTGGTTGAGAAATAAAGTGACCCCATTTTTATTAAACTTTGTATTTTTTATCTCCTGACAATTATTTTGAGACGGAGGGAGTAGTTTTCTTCACAGGATTGGTACCATATTTTACCAACCTTATCCAATATGATATTTCCGGTGCGGGTACCCATGGCCTTTAGGTCATATTCAAGTTGGTGAATATGATGCATGTTCCATGAACCTGATCATTATTTTCGGGATGTGTTAACCGGGTGGGCTCTATGCCTAGCCCGGTCAAAGTAGCTGACAAAAATCTGACAATTTGTCTTTTAGCTGTTTTTTTTTTTTCTTTTTTTTTTTATTTATTATACATATTTTCTTTTTTTTTTTGTCCAAAGTTATTTTTTGTTTGTCCAATTGTCCAAGTGCTAACACAGCAGGTCCAAGTGCAAAAACACATCAATATTTGTGTCCAAGTGCAAACACAGCAAACACAGCAAGATGACACATTTTTTTTTCCAAGTTGCAAACACAAGCAGGTTATTCCACACAAAGGCTCGGACTAACACGTAATCGTCATCGCCTTATTCGGTTTTTAAAAATATGTTAGGCTCGGATATGAAGGTTGCAAAGTGATAAAAATATCACTTTGCCATGCCATTCGGTTTTAAAAACCATTCGTCATCGCCTATTAGTAAACCATTTGTCCAAGTGCTTGCACACAAGCATTTTTTGGGTCCAACTGCAGATACACAACCAAGTGCACAAGTGCAGATACACAGCAGGTCCAAGTGCACAAGTGCAGATACACAGCAGGTCCAAGTGCAAACAAGTGCACAAGTGCTAACACAGCAGGTCCAAGTGCAAACACAACAATATTTTTGTCCAAGTGCAAACACAGCAAACACAAGCAGGTTATTCCACACAAAGGCTCAGATTAACAAGTAATCATCATCGCCTTATAGTCTCAAGCTCAAAAGGTAACAAGGTCATATAATCATCAACAGTAAGATTCTCAAGGTAACAAGGTCACAAGCTCACAGTAAGATTCTCAAGATTGCACATAATAAGATCCGACACAAGGTAACAAGGTCACAAGGTCAAAAGTGCCACAGTAAGATTCTCAAAGGCAGCACAAAATAAGATCCGACACAAGGTAACAAGGTCACAAGCTCAAAAGTGCCACAGTAAGAAGATTTCACAACAAAGCAGTATCACAAGATTGGACACAAAGCTCAAAAGTAAGATTCTCACAAGGTCACAAGCTCAACAGTATAAGGGAGGTGTTATACTCAAAGGTCCTCATTATAAACTGCAAGTGAAACAAAGCAGCCAAGTGAAACAAAGCAGCTCAAAAGTAAGATTCTCACAAGGTCACATTCTCACAAGGTCACAGCTTCACAACGAAGCAGCCAAGTGAAACTAAGCAAAACAACAAAGTAGCAAATTTCACAACAAAGCAGCATCACAAAGAAGCCAAGTGAAACAAAGCAAGCATCACAAAGAAGCAAAGTGAAACAAAGCAAAACAACTACAGCTTTGTCATACTACCCTCTTAGACCCCGTCCGTTTAACATAAAGAAGCAGACCACAAGCCGCAAGCAACAAGCCACAAAACTGCAGAAATGTCTCAATCACAATTTTACACACGAGAGGTAATCTCCATTTTACATATTAAAAAGGCATCGAGATAAGAGTAGGCTCAGATTATAATAGTTTCACATTACCAAGATATATCATATATGGCTGCAACATCAAAGGTAGCAAAATTAAGATTTTTTTTTGCCGTCCATTTGGAAATGCCATGCCAAAATCATTTTTTTTAAATCATCATCGCCCTATCTCGTTTAATGTTGCCCAACAAGCCAAGTTAATGTTTTAGCAACAAGCCAAGTTAATGTTGCCCAACAAGCCAAGTAGAGAGGGTTGGACTAATAGAAATAGGACCGTGAGAATAACCCCACCAACAAGCCAAGTTTTTAGCAACTAAGGAGTAACAAGCCAAGTTTTTAGCAACTAAGCCAAGTTTTTAGCAACTAAGCCAATATTCACATCACCAACAAGCCAAGTTTTTAGCAACTAAGCAGTAACAAGCCAATATGAGCCATCACCAATATTCAAGTTTTTAGCAACTAAGCAGAATAACCCCACCAATATTCAAGCTTTTTTTTACAAATGATACATTTTTTTTTACAAATGATACCTTTTTTATAAAAAGTATCATATGTAAAAAAAATAATAAAAAAAAGGGTATCATTTGTAAATGAGCTTAAGGAGCTATTTTTTGTGCACCCCACGTCGTAGGCTATATGGTGTACATTCCCTGAAATCATGTTGATGGACTTCACATACAATACCACTATGTTTAAATTGCCGTTGTTGGAAATTGTTGGAGTAACTTCAACAAACAAAACATTTTCAATGGCATATAGCTTTTTAAAAAATTGAACAAGGGCATAAATTTCAATGGGTATTGCAACGTGTGAAGGATGTCATAGACGAACGATATTACCCACGTGTTATCGTCACTAACAGAGATTTAGCGTTGGTTGGCGCATGCGAAGCAGAATTTCCTGACGCTCACCATTTACTATGTCGATGGCATATACAGCAAAATCTAGCTAAGTTTTGCAAAAATAAATTCAGTGACCCAAAAGAGTATGAGTCCGTTAAAAACCGATGGGATTGGATGGTTAAAGCTCCGACATTCGAATCGTTCAGGCAACATTATCAATGCCTACAACAGAAATTGGTCAACCATCCGGGTACTTAATTATTAATTATTAATTATTTTAATAAAAAAGCACCCGAATGACCTTTTATTAATTCATGGTTTTTTTGCAGATGTCGCTGAGTATCTGTATAACACGTGGCTGCGACAATACGCACCCAAGTTTGTCTCGTATATTACCGACCAATATCGCTCTTACGGCCAGTCAACAACGTGCAAAGTTGAGGCTCACCACGCGTTGTTGAAATTATATTTGGACGGCACACAATCCAAATTAGATAGGTTGTTATGGTCAATTGATAAGATTCTCATTTCGCAAGAAACTGGGATAAAAGAGAGTTTTAATAGAAGCATGAACGAGAAACTAAATCATTGTAATGTTGATATATTTGAAGAATTGTGGTATAAAGTTTTCAAGCATGCTTTCACTCTCATGTACAGAGAACTCCAACTGTCGATCACACCAGACAAATGTAGCCATAAGTTGCTGTCAATTCACGGACTACCATGCTTTCACATCATGCAATACTATGTATATCATGGTAAGTATATTAAATTTATAACTATCAAGTTGTTTCCCCCACTATTATCAGTAATTTACATAAGTCGCTTTTACTGAATTCAGGACGCCCCATTCCACTGGATGAAATTCCTATTTTTTGGAGAACCCTATCTGTTCCGTGGCCTGTTATCAATAGGCCTCCGCCTAAAGATGGCTATTCCAGTGAAGCTGGTGATAATAATGATGATACTTCGTTTAACAATGGCGTGCAACAATTCAAGAATATTTTTAGCAAATCAACGTCGTTTGTCAAGAAAAATATGTTAACGAAGTTGAGAGAGATTGTCACACCCCCAAAATCGGGTCCAGCGGAAGCATACGTGTAGCTGGGGTGTAACTCAATTGGTATTACAACACTAGTTCAAAAATGGTTTTCACTTTAATCATTTAGAATAAAATCGTTTAATCAAAAATGTTAAATTTACATCGGCTAAAGTAGTGCGGAAATAGGCCCTTAAAATAGTTTAAAAACGGTCCCCAAATGAATAATCAGAGTCTTCTATGACCATGTCATACCCTGCCAAAACCTCCAGTAGCGTGCCATTGGTTAAAACCTGAAAATACATGCTAAAGTGTCAACACGAGGTTGGTGAGTTCATAGAGTTTGTTTAACAAATAAAGTTTATAGAAAAATGGTCACGCAGCAAAGGCATCGTAAATCCACTCAGTTACAAGTCCCGCCATAAGAGACTTGTAACCTGTGTGTTCACAACCCACTGCTAATATATATATAGTAAGATTAAACATGTATAAGTTCATCACAACAGTTAAGCAATTAGTCGTGAGTCTACACTTCATCTCCGAAGACCTCACGTTTGTATGTATGTCTCAATGGTTGTGTCCAGCAACTTAATCTGGGGCCATTGGAAGTCTCAATGGTTGTGTCCAGCAACTTAATCTGGGGCCATTGGAAGTCTCAGTATGTATGTCTCAATGGTTGTGTCCAGCAACTTAATCTGGGGCCATTGGAAGTCTCAGTTGCTCAAGAATACACAATCACAGTTTAGTATAACACAGTTAAGTATAGCACAATCACGTATGTATGAAATCAAGTATAAAACAATCAAGTATAAATGTTTTGAGTATCAAGAAAGTATGTTTTGAGTATCAAGAAAGTATGTTTTGAGTATCAAGAAAGTATGTTTTGAGTATTTGTACAAGTAAGTAAGTAGTTGAGCATGTATCTTCCCCCAAAGAGTTAAAACAAGTATAAAAAGAGTAAAAGCGGGGCTATGACTCACCTGGTGCGATAGCTACGATGACAAAAGTGGATACACAGAAATGAGGTTCGATCTCTAACCGCAACCTAATATGAATGATAGTGATCTACTTAGATCATGAAATGATGTAATGAATGCACATGCACATGATACCTATACCACTCGTAACTTGAAAATACTTGTTATAGTCAAAGTAAAGTATTTTTCATACTTAAGAAAAATAAGTCCAACTAGGCTTATAAAAACTTGTCGTAATATATCGTATATAAAAACGTTAGTGTTATATTCCTCGTTTTGAAAACCTTAAGATATCGTCTAGTAGTCGCATAAATAAACCTTGGGTCTTATGTATTTCATTAGTTAAAAATAAACTCCTTGAATAAGAAATCTAGAAAATATGTCATTTAGTACGTAGTTATATTATTTTCTAGTAATGACTAAATATATATATATATATAGTTGTGACGATTTTAAAACGTGTATAACTTGGTCGTTTTAAGTTCATTTTCCTCGTTCTTTATATCCACGGATTCATTTTAGTATATACTAATATATTTTCGATAGCTCGGCTCCTCTAGGTTACGTTTAACGCCTCTATTTGTCCAACGAAAATCGTCCAACAGCATGCAGTTTTTCAGAAAATAGTTTTCGTCGATAAATTCGGAAAATCATATCTCCTTCGTTATTTACTCGTTTTAATCCGTTCTTTCGCCCACGACTTCGTTTTTGAAAGTATTTTCTAAATCTCTAGCCCAATGTTACCCGGAAACCTCTGATTTTTCTGGGTTTGTCGATTTGGGACAGTAGGTATATATATATGTTTAAAATCCATTTTTAATGTTCCAAACTAGTTTCTAATCCAACCAAATCACTTTCAATCACCACAAATTTAGTCTAATCTTACCATACACCTTCTTAGGGTGTCATGGGTTCCTAAACATCATAAATCAAGTGGATCTAACAAGGATCTAACTATAATCCATTACTAGGGTTCAAAAGTTAGATATATATATAAATGAGTGGTATAACTAACATATGCATGTAGATCTTGAATAGAAATTATATGACCATAAAAATAACATGAAGAAATTATGAACAAGAGTTTGACAACTTACTTAGAAAGATTATAGAGCTTGGATGAGAAAAACCTAAGAAACCTTGAGTTTTTATTACAAAACTCAAACAAGGACAACTAAAGGAACTAGAAAATGACTTGATCTTGGAAAAGTTATGGTTTCTTCTTGTGTTCTTGGGTGGGTCGATTTGTACAAAGGGAGGAAGAGAAAATGATAAAAGTTTGCTAGTGTGTGTTGTTTATTGAATGAGAAATGAAGGATGAGATGAAGTATATATTTGATTAGTATAAGTCTTGGTCAAAAATATCTTTGGTCTTGGTCCAAGGGGGGGGGGGGCAAAAGGAGGGAAACAAGGGTTTATGTTGGTGGCTAATAAATAAGTTTGTCTATTTGTTGGATGAGCTTGTGTATTTTGCATATACTTTGGGTGTTATCGGGTACCGAATTAACTAAAAATAATTGTTACCGAGATAAAATAAAATATGACGAAGTTGTAAAAGTTGTAAAATAATATTCCTGATGAGAATCGGAAGTTAAAATAATGATCGGGTTGAAATATCGCAAACCGACGGAGTTAAAAGCTTCGACCGGAAAACGTAACAGTTGATTTGAAAACACCGGGAAATTTAATAATAAAATTTTTATATTATTATTATGAGTATAAAAATGTGTTAGGACCATAGTTGGGATTGTCGGACCAATTATTCAAAATAATAGCTCATAAGATAACGTTTATTAGGTAGATCACCGTACGTATACAGAAATGACGCAACTCACGCATAAATGACAAATTTTCTCCGGAGGTGAATAGTGTTTTATGAATAGTAAAATTTTTGAACGCTTCTCAGAATCACAAACTGACTCCGAAAAAGATGAATAGTAAAATGATGAATAGTGATCGATGAATAGTAACCGATGAATAGTAAATGTGAAAGTTCGGGAAAAGACCAGAATTTACGAGTTGTGACAGAGATATTCCAACCTGAAGTTGTTGACACCCGTGAACCAGCTATTCAAAAAAATACCCGTGGTCGTCCGAGCGCAAAGGACAAAAAGGGCAAGGCTACACAAGACCCGGACTTGAATGAAGTCCCTGACTTGAATGAAGTCCCTGACTTTGATGAAGTACCAATCGTAGATCACCGAAGAAGTACGAATTCAAGATCTACAAAAGTGCCGAACATGCGGAAAGAACCTGCAAGACATAGCTCTTACACAGGTGATACTCTACGCCACAGATTTTATGCTGGAGATAGTGTGTGCAATGCGTTTATTAAGCATATTCCACCTGTTTTCCATCCACTCGTAATAAGCATACATAATGTTGAGGGTGATGGAAATTGTGGGTTTTGGTGCGTTGCCCACTGTATTGTTCAAAGCGAAAATAGGTGGGACGAAGTCAGAGGTATGTTATTGCAAGAGTTAGATTATCATAGGCAAAGATACATAGATATGTGGCAGCAACAAGACTTTGACCGATTTTGGTATACAATAGACTGGTTCAATGGACCTGCACCTAACGATCGCTGGATGGTGATGCCACTCACGAGGCTGGTTATCGCTTCAAGCATTCACCGACCTGTTGTATTTATATCCGATGCAGGTTGGAACACATGTTTTCCGCTTTTTACCAGGCCAAACTCATCACAAGGAACCGACCCCATTGTGATTGCCCGTGTGGGTGCTCACTACATTGTACTGACGCTCGACAGAGATTTTCAACTACCCTATATCCACCCACAATGGAGGCATTTCAGAGAGCCAGTTGCAGCCGAATGGGAAACTTTGTATCAACATCGACTAATGGTTCATTGATTTATGTTGTAAATAATAGAGACGCCGACAAAACCATTGTAAATGATTACTGATTTATGTTGTAAATAATAGAGACACAGACAAAACCATTGTAAACATAGTGAATCATATGTTGTAAATGATTATTCAACATCGTTTAAATGTTAATTGTTTGAAACTTAAAAGTCTGCTTTTTTGTAGAGTGTTAGTTCTGCACCAGTTATTATTACTTTGTTTAAATTAGTAATAACATTATTGATTGCTGATGTAAATTATTATGCAAATTCTTTGGTCAGATGAGCCAAAGAAATCCTTTCTGGTGCCGATGTAATAGAGGATTTATTGTAGAACGGAAATCCTGGCAAGATGGTAGTCGTGGGCGACTGTTTTATGCATGTCCTCTTTCAGTGGTAAATAATCATACGTTTGCTTAGTTATGTAAATAATTTGTTTGTTAAAAATACATTTCTTATTATTTTCTTAACATGTAACAGCTAGGTACAAACGACTATGGGTGTCGATACTTCAAGTGGAAAGATGAATTTGAAGCAGAGCACTTTAGTTAAGCCTCTTCTTCAACGCATTGCTCAAACTGCGTTGCTACAAAAAATGAGAACAAGTTGTTGAAGCAAAGAATAAAGGCGCTGGAAATGGAGTTAGAAATGTCAAGGAATCCTGAGGATCACGCTTGTCAGTCAAGTGCCCGGCTCCATGATCTTTTAAATGATTTGAATAATCTTCATATGTCGTAAATGTTGTTGTTTTTTAAATAATGTGTTAACGTTGTTGTTTAATTGAATAATAACATTTGTTGTCATAGTCGTTTAATGTGGTAACGTTATTGGACGTTAATTATATAAACGTAACAAATAAAACAAAAAAAACATTACAAAAAATATATACTATACCAAATATATATACTATACCAAACATTTAAAAAAAAAACGACAAAATAAGGAAAAAAAAAGAAAAAAGTGAGCTATCTTTTAGAGAGGGTTCGGTTAATAGAAATAGGTCCCGTGAGAATAACCTACCCCTTAGTTTTTTCACTACATGAATAGAACGGTTAACACCCCGAAGAATAAACTAATATGTTATTTAAATTTAAAGATATAAATATTGACCAAATTACTTAAGTTTTTTAACTAAACATTCACTAAACTAACTTAAAGAGTTTAATCAAATAATCAAAGTTAAATAGTTTAAACATAAATGGTCAAACAAAAATAAAAATAAGATATTAATAAAAAATTAAGTGGTTTATTATATGTTGACTTAAATTTTTTTTTAAAAAATCGTTGTCCATCCTTAGAAAACTTTACTCAGTATATTTAATATTTTGGGTTAATATAGAACAAATGGTGGTAATATAGTAATTATTTAAGCCAAAAAGAAAATAAAAATACATGTGAAGTGTTTATATTTAAAATTAGAGTGAAAAGAAGAAAGAAAAAAAGAACGCGATAGTTCGTGGAAATTGGTAGTGAGTGGACTCAAACTACGACAATTGACAGTGAAAGGAATCTTCTAAAATTGGAAAATATCAACAACAACAACACGGTTTGTTGATTTTTGACCACGTCAACTTTATACATATAAGTAAGGCCGAGCCTTAAACGTGATTTTCACGGGATATAATTTTTTTTAGATCGATCCATAAGGAAAGTACTTAAACTATTTTACTGATATAAACCTCGCATTACGTTAGATCTGTTACTAGATTACTTTCCAACCATACACGTGTATAAAAGTAGTGATACACGAGTGTTGGGCGAAGCCTATGAATATACATGTGATTCAGAATTATGAGCGAGGCCTAGGCGAATGTTGGGTGAGGTGATGGTTTAGGGCGAGGCCTAGGCGAATGTTGGGCGAGGTGAGGGGCGAACCTTGGGCGAGAAATAAAATTCCGGGCGAGGTGGCTGGGCGACAAAGACCTTTGGGCGAAATTCCGGGCGATGAAATCTGGGCTGGGTGGAAATTACAGGCGAGGTGGCTGTCATTAGCTTCTGCTCTTTACAGTTTACACTTTTATATTATGTACATGACATTTACCTTTGAGAGGTGATTTACACACTCTTAAAAATGATTGACACACTCAAAATGTGAGTATGTTGACATTTATATCCTTACAGAATATGAATAAGTCCAAACAATGTGAGGGTATAAATGTCAACACACTCAAAATTTGAGTGTGCCAATCACTTTTGAAAATGTGCAAATCACTTCCCTTTACCTTTTGGCTAACCCTTTTCTCAAGGTTAAAGCTTCTTTGATTTGTATATCATACATGAGAAGGTGTACATTTTGCTTATGAACTCTATGTATTGACCGGTCCAAGCATATCACTGATATAGAGAGCTTTGTCATGTACAATGCCATTGAATATTGCCCTAGTGGGTTCATGAATATTGTATATCATGGATGAGAAGGTGTACATGAGAAGATGACTTAATATGTGAACATTCTAATTCAAAGTCGATGCTTCATTGAATTGTACAACATGTCGTCCTTAGTTGCACATTTTGTGTGACAGTTAAAACTTCATGTGTGGTCCCTTATTTTGATGTGACATTTTTAGGTCACTTTTGTTAAGTATGAAAAAAAGGTTTATTTTAGTAAAATGGGTATTAAAATAGATTATTTTGGTAATTTAGTTTATCCATAATAATGTCTCTTGAAACTTGAAGACACATGTTAAAAAGTGTTATATGCTCATGAACTATGTGAAAACAAGAGGATCAACATTTTTTCTTAGTTAAAAGTTGTTTACATATAACACAAGGGTAAAACTAGCGTTTTGCTAAAAAGAATAAAATTTGATTAAATGCCACAGATTAACATGTATAAATAATCCAACGTTATTGTACTCTTCCTATTCCTAATATGTTTTCTTAAAGCTCCTCTTAATGATATATGAAATCTTTCTAACTATATGTTCACGAAGATTTTTTTAAAACTAATTTACATTTACAGCCAAAACGTAGAATGTAAAAATCAAAAAGAAGTTATATGAATTAAACGCACTGAGTGAATACAGTGGTAGATACACAATACATGGGCATAGGAGTATAGAGTGTCATAACATGTGAAAATCTCATTTCAGTGTTACGTCATGCAATATTAACTTTAACAAAAGAATCACTTATACTATAAGAATCACTCTCTCATAACATGTTATAATATCACCTTTTGAACTCGTTATTTTATTTTATTTTTCTATTTTTTAAACCAATTAACTTGTAATCATTAAAAATAAATTACATTAAATAAAAACATGTTGCATAAAAAAATGAATTGAATTTGGATTATATTTGCACTTTTAGAAAAAACTACTAATTGAAAAACTATTAGTGGCTTGATATGGAATGGTTCTTGGACCGAGGAAATAGACACAATTAAAATGCAGCTTTTTCTTACTATGAGGATAGATTTAAAGAAACGACCCATCACAGACCCAAATTTCGCAGCGACTTGTTTCATAAATTAGAAGCTGTTGACGCTACGTTTTTGGAAGCCTCTATCTCCATGTATGAATTGAAAGAAGCCGTATGGAGTTGCTCAGGTTCCAAAGCACCCGGGCCTGATGGAATAAACTTTAATCTATTGAAGAGATATTGGGAAGTTTTGAAACATGACTTCTTCAGTGCCATCAAACATTTCGAAACTTCAAGAAACATAGCAAGGGGTTGTAATCCTTCTTTTATCGTGCTAGTTCCAAAGATTAAAGATCCGCTTGAGATAAGTGATTACCGCCCAATCAGTCTTATTGGATGTTTATACAAAATTATCTAAAAAATACTGTCAACTCGGTTATCTAAAGTCATCCATAAACTGATTGGTGCTAATCAAACAACTTTTCTTGTTAGGCGACAAATTTTAGATAGTTGTCTCATTGCTAATGAAATCGTCAATTGTGCCAAAAATGAGGAGTCCAGGCTGCTGGTTTTAAAGTAGATTTCGAGAAGGCATTTGACAGTGTAAAACCCACAATTTCATATCATGATTTAATGACTAAAATACCCTCCAATTTGAAATTTTGAAGAATTAAGTACGTTGACCAAACAAGCCGAAATCAAAAACAGTTATCGTACGATCACAAACATGGACATGTAACTTCAAATAAATCACAATTGAGTTACTACAATATTATGAGAATCCAAGAATATGAAATTTGGACTAAGAACGAATATTGCACGTTACGTGACCTAACGGGTCCAAAAACATTTAAAACTCGAACACAACTTATAAAATAAGTAGCCCATTATATCCTAAGTATTATTTGTTAATTAAAATGCACCTCCTATGCCTTAGTCTATCACATGTTTTCTATGTGCCTACTTGAACTGAAAATGTGACCTTTCCATATGTTCCCACGACTAAAAATGGGATAAGAAGATAGAACCAAATATTGTGTTAAATGAAAAGATTTGGTCTTCCTTAAATCTTGGCAATCCCACACGATTTTCCATTTTTATTTACACGCTCCTCTCCCTAAGACTTGGTACACTATCCCCGATATATTTTCCATTTATTCTCCTTATCACAACCATATATCACCTGTTCTCACACATTAAACACTAAACAAATACTTAAACATTTCGGCAGCCTCATTTCCATCCAAGAAAGCAAGTATTACGTGGGTGTTTAGCTAAGGTGGTGATAGGTTCGTGATATCTCGGCCCTGGTGTAGATCGTGGATGGTGTTGGATTTGTAAGGGTTTGGTTTTGGTTCCTCTTTTTGCCTCGTTATTTTGCTGCCAAGGTATCTTCACCATCCTTCCTTGTTGTTCCATCTATTCGACACATACATGGTACCGAAACCTGATGTGATAACATACATACGATCATAAATATTGTCTAAGTGTTAAACGTTTGTTTCATTAAGACTATATACGACTAGCTAATATGTAAAGCTACATAAAATGATGAATGTATGAAACATATATATGGCGACTTTGCTTTCTGTTTTCGGGACCTTCGAATCGGGTGTCACGTAAAATAACGACTTGGGTGACTTGTTAAAACTGTTACACTTGATCGAAAATAAAAGAAGATAAACATAGGTGTCGATCTTGATATGGTTTGTTTCGCATCTGTCATATGCATATGTAATGGAATATACTAACTAAAATGAGTTGGCTATAAGTTTTGCATGCATGCATTTGGAAGATAACCTCATACGTATATAAGACAATCTGATGTTCTATTGGCCTCGAATTTTTGCATGCATACTATACGTATACCTTGTCACATAAAAGTTTTCATGAAATAATAAACAACCTTACATGAAATAATGTTTTCGAAAGCCGATTTAGTCGTGTTGTTACATAAAAATGATAGAAGGGAACACATAAAATAACGATTTCGAAACCTATGTAATCGATGTATATGTCTTGGTTCGACTTGTATGTTTCGATCTATATTTCATTCGGTATAATCATATTCGAGCTATTCATTACAGAGATTGCATGCATGTTTGTTTCTTTCGAATCATAAAATAATATGAAAAGGTTACGAGTCGATTTCGGCATCTTACTGTTATAATACTACCTCCGTCCCATAAAAACTGTCCACTTTGATTTTTTTAAGTTTTTCTTTGTTAACTTTGACCTTAAATATTTTTATTTATGGTATACAAAATTTGATGAAAAATATATGAATGGAAGAGAATTTAAATGTATTTTCATTCGTATGATTTTCATCAAATATTATATAACGTAAACAAAAATATTTACGGTCATATTTGAGAAAGAAAGACTTAAAAAAGTCAAACTGGACAATTATTATGGGACGGGGAGTAACAAGGAAGAGATTAGCATGCATGCTAAATATAATACTTTTAGCCTAACTTTTATATTTAACCCTATACTTTGCTATTTAGACACTTTAAACCCTAAACTATTATATGTTGTCATATTTAATATTAGACCATTATATTAACTATATTAAACCTTAAATGCTTAATTAATTGTCACTTGAACTCTAACTAATAAAAATTACTAAATTGGGAAGTCATGTTAAAACTTACTAATATGGAAACTTACCTAAAATAGAAAGCTGCTAAATATGGAAAATTTCTAAAAAAATGGAAAGATAAATAAAAGAGGTAACTTGAGTAATTTGGACTCGTCTTGATTCGTATCCATTCTCTTCTAGGTTCGGTGAAGCGGGAGCGACCCATTCTTTTTGATTTGTGACCATGCTTTTGCTTTTGGACTAAGGTACAGATATTCCGTACTCTTTCAGCAAGAGTACAACTTTATTTCTCTCTCATGACTTCCTTTCTCTCCTTATATTATTGTACTTTGATATTGAACTTTGATTGACCCATTGATATTGGTTCTTTGACCTATCTCTTGATATTGACCTATGATCTATTGATAATGACCTTTGGGTATTTGAACCTTTGGATATTGGACCTTTGATAATAAACCTTGATATTGAACCTTGACAATAAACTTTTGAAACTAAACTTTGATATTGAACCATTGATATTGAACCTTGACACTTGACCTTTCAGTATTTACCCGGGGTATTACTTGTTGTGGAGTAGCCACAACCATAGCATTGATGCACCAATGTTATGTACTCTAGCGTAGTTGGAGAGATGTACTATGTAACAATTCGCAATTTCAGGTTAACTTTTATTCCCGAAAATTTCACTATTCACTTTTTACTATTCACTTTTACTATTCACTTTTTACTATTCACTTTTCACTATTCATCTCAGAAATTTTTATTTCATATTCTCGTAAGTTAAACTATTTTAACGATAATCCGAGAGTTTGACGCTCGTCGGATCATTTCTGCAAAAATCACAAAGCCGTGTCCGAGATTTACTTTTAGGTTTAAACGTCCTTCTAGCATCCCGATATGTCCATAAAACATTATAAACAATAGAAATATGATTTTCTCTCATTTTAGGACAATTCCAAAAGTTTCGGAATTTTACGTTTTTCAGTTCAGCGTTTTACGCGAATTGCGCGTTTTAGACCCGTGTTTCCAGTTTTTAGCAGGGTTTTCGCACCCGATAGAACCTACCACTCATTTTATATTTTATTATGGACTATATTGACATGTTTAACCATATTTATAAGTTTCATATTTTTAGGATACCCGGTTTTACGTTTCGTGGCCTAAAAACTTACGGTTAGCAATTTACGGGTCCAAAACTAGCTACATACTTAGGATATTATCATCCAAAGACCAAGAGTCATCATCTAGTCACCTTATCCTCATTCAAACCGCCACTAGGGGGGGGGGGGTTCACACTTGTGGTTAAATTTTGACCATTGATTCTTTACTTAATTACAACTTTGGCTCCAAGTTAACCTTGGTCACCAAGTTTGTGTAGTTTCCTAGTAAGCTTCCTAACCTCCTCTTCATGCTATAAATACAAGCTCATACCTTCATCTTTTCACCACAAAAACGCCACACTCTTTATTCATAGCACCATGATCCTTTGATCTTCAATATACAAGTTACATTACAAAGTTCAAGGTCTTAGTATTCTCTACCTAGTTCTTAAGTTTGTTTGGTGATTCCATGGTTGAATTAAGAGCTACACAAGGTTACTAGGGCTGAAGTTAAATGGTTTTCACAAGGGTTAGATCAAGGCTAGCAAGGGTTACAAGAGTTATGGTGAAGGGTTTACAAGCTTAGGTTTAGTGTCCTAGTTCTATACTTGACTTCCTTTCTTTAGAAAGTCAAAAGTTGTAAGCAAACCCTTATACACTTTCTTGCTCAATATCATTTCATGCTTATTATGTTTCTTTCATGCTATATATGGTCTTTGTATTGTGTTCATGATGTTTAAAAATGGATAAAACAAGTATTGGTATACATATGTTAACTTATGACAAGTAAACAAGCAAACTAGTGATTTTTATGGAAAACCACGACCACAATAGTATAACTTTGATATTTGACACTTACTTACTGTTAAATAGGACTTAATAAGGAAAACATAGCAATTTGAATCACCCAAAACGAGTACACGAGTCAAAAGTTATGACCATTTGAAGTTAGCGAAACCAAAACGGCAAATCTGCCTAAATTGCATTCTGCCAATTTGAAAGTCCCACTTCTGGTCCGATTCATCAAAAAGTTAAAACACGAAAGTTGTCCGGAACGACGTTTTCGTTCAGGAACAAAGAAGCTCGAGCCCTGAAAACGCTTTCTGAGTGATAAATTTCTTCAAATTCTTAACAGCCCTTTTTTAGACCAAAGTTACTATATAATCATTATAATTAGATGAGACCAAGAGGTCTAATGACCTAAAGCCGAGACCACAACCATGGCTAAAGCCAAGGTTGAGTCTCAAGATCATGGTAACATTGACCAAGGTCACGGCAAAGCCACGGCTAAAGACCATATAACTATTAAAGATCAAAAAGCTTATATATATATATGTTATCAAATACTACAATAGTAGGGAGCCTCATGTGAGGAGTTCATTGAGTAAGCCGTCGAGACGAGTTGTGGATTTACGAGTTAAAGTGTCCTGGCTCCTCGAACGTTTACTCCATGACTTCTGAATTATGTCGGCCCGAACGGTAGTAAGAGATGTACAACCTATACATGTTTCATAGACCACTTATATTCAACGACTTACACTATATACTAAGTACTACATCATGAACATTATGCAAGACATATATAGGCAATTCTTCGTATACTTAGACGTTACTCCAAACCTAAGTCGCAACGTTCTATTATAGGCTGCTCTTAGAGACTTTCGCGATTCGACTACCACTTTCATTACTCATTTCATAGACTTAAGGTGAGTCATAGCCCCTACTCTTTTCATATTTGTCTTAACTCTTTGGGGGAGACACATGCTCAACTACTTGCTTACTTGTACAAACTACTCAAAACGTCTATACTTGACTGTGTTATACTTGATTGCTTACATACATGACTGCGTTATACTTAATTGCGTTATTCTATTTATTGACTAGTAGTTGTCTTTGGGAATTGACTCCCAGTTGTCTTTGGGAAGTGGCTCCCAGTTGTCTTTGGGAAGTGGCTCCCAGTTGTCTTTGGGAATTGACTCCCAGTTGTCTTTGATACATCCTAACATTTGCGAATGTTGGATACATCATAAAAGTGAGGTCTTCGGAGATGAAGTAGAGACTCACTTCTAATTGCTTAAATTGTCTTGATGAACTTATACATGTCTTATTCATACTATATATGTTAGCAGTGGGTTGTGAACACACAGGTTACAAGTCTCTTATGGCGGGACTTGTAACTGAGTGGATTCACGATGCCTTTGCTGTGTGATCATTCTTTAAGGCTTTTTCAACTGTTTTAAGACAAACTCTATGAACTCACCAACCATTGTGTTGACACTTTAGCATGTTATCTCAGGTCTATAAGGCGATAGCTAGTGCGTGGAACTTAGAGTCAAGCTGCATATTCTAAAGACTTACGCTTTTATCATTTACCATTCAAAACACTTGTATACATTTATGTATCATACTTTGGAATCTCATGTTTGTAACTTTGAATTCATTAATCGAATGGTAACTTTTCAAAACGTCTCATTTAGAGTTCGTTTTCTATAACTTGTACTTTGTATTATGAAGTAGCACCCCAATGACACAGTCTTCCGCTGCGGTATTTTGGGGGTGTTACAGATTGGTACCAGAGCCTTGGTTATAGAGAACTAGGTTGCATTTAGTGCCTAGACTATAACTGCTATATACGTTGGGACCTTCCTCTTTATTTGCCTTACACACAATACATACACATGTGCTTTTTGGTTAGACGTTTGCTTAGTTCCACGCTATTAGATGATGTGACTTTAGTATTATAAGGAGCCCCAGAGATTCGTCGAGTCATTAAAAACATGGAGCTCAGTAATAACTATTTAGTTAACTTGATCTTGTGACAGTTCTTGTTTGATTAGACACAAGATTTGAGTTAAATAATATTATTGCTTAGCTTTAGGGATTTGATGACTTGATTATCTTACTATCGGCCTCAGAAGGCGGATTTTGTGTCGGAAATTCTTAAGTAGGATGATTTAGAATCTCCTTATTTAAATGGATTGGGACGCCTCTTCAGTTAAATAAAGAAATTGTAAATCACCGAACCATAAGTTTATGAGACCTTACTTACATAAATTTGGACGCTTCTTTATGTAAGTAATGTGTTACAAATAAGTGGGCTTAATTGTAGCCGATACAACTCCTTAACCAGAACCTTAGACAAATCAGAGTGAACACCACTATATTAGAGATCCCGAATTCTCTTAGACACATCGTAAGTAGTTAACATCAACTGAACTTCGGGACGAAGTTCTCCTTAAGGGGTACAGACTGTAACAATTCGCAATTTCAGGTTAACTTTTATTCCCGAAAATTTCACTATTCACTTTTTACTATTCACTTTTACTATTCACTTTTTACTATTCACTTTTCACTATTCATCTCAGAAATTTTTATTTCATATTCTCGTAAGTTAAACTATTTTAACGATAATCCGAGAGTTTGACGCTCGTCGGATCATTTCTGCAAAAATCACAAAGCCGTGTCCGAGATTTACTTTTAGGTTTAAACGTCCTTCTAGCATCCCGATATGTCCATAAAACATTATAAACAATAGAAATATGATTTTCTCTCATTTTAGGACAATTCCAAAAGTTTCGGAATTTTACGTTTTTCAGTTCAGCGTTTTACGCGAATTGCGCGTTTTAGACCCGTGTTTCCAGTTTTTAGCAGGGTTTTCGCACCCGATAGAACCTACCACTCATTTTATATTTTATTATGGACTATATTGACATGTTTAACCATATTTATAAGTTTCATATTTTTAGGATACCCGGTTTTACGTTTCGTGGCCTAAAAACTTACGGTTAGCAATTTACGGGTCCAAAACTAGCTACATACTTAGGATATTATCATCCAAAGACCAAGAGTCATCATCTAGTCACCTTATCCTCATTCAAACCGCCACTAGGGGGGGGGGGGTTCACACTTGTGGTTAAATTTTGACCATTGATTCTTTACTTAATTACAACTTTGGCTCCAAGTTAACCTTGGTCACCAAGTTTGTGTAGTTTCCTAGTAAGCTTCCTAACCTCCTCTTCATGCTATAAATACAAGCTCATACCTTCATCTTTTCACCACAAAAACGCCACACTCTTTATTCATAGCACCATGATCCTTTGATCTTCAATATACAAGTTACATTACAAAGTTCAAGGTCTTAGTATTCTCTACCTAGTTCTTAAGTTTGTTTGGTGATTCCATGGTTGAATTAAGAGCTACACAAGGTTACTAGGGCTGAAGTTAAATGGTTTTCACAAGGGTTAGATCAAGGCTAGCAAGGGTTACAAGAGTTATGGTGAAGGGTTTACAAGCTTAGGTTTAGTGTCCTAGTTCTATACTTGACTTCCTTTCTTTAGAAAGCCAAAAGTTGTAAGCAAACCCTTATACACTTTCTTGCTCAATATCATTTCATGCTTATTATGTTTCTTTCATGCTATATATGGTCTTTGTATTGTGTTCATGATGTTTAAAAATGGATAAAACAAGTATTGGTATACATATGTTAACTTATGACAAGTAAACAAGCAAACTAGTGATTTTTATGGAAAACCACGACCACAATAGTATAACTTTGATATTTGACACTTAATTACTGTTAAAGAGGACTTAATAAGGAAAACATAGCAATTTGAATCACCCAAAACGAGTACACGAGTCAAAAGTTATGACCATTTGAAGTTAGCGAAACCAAAACGGCAAATCTGCCTAAATTGCATTCTGCCAATTTGAAAGTCCCACTTCTGGTCCGATTCATCAAAAAGTTAAAACACGAAAGTTGTCCGGAACGACGTTTTCGTTCAGGAACAAAGAAGCTCGAGCCCTGAAAACGCTTTCTGAGTGATAAATTTCTTCAAATTCTTAACAGCCCTTTTTTAGACCAAAGTTACTATATAATCATTATAATTAGATGAGACCAAGAGGTCTAATGACCTAAAGCCGAGACCACAACCATGGCTAAAGCCAAGGTTGAGTCTCAAGATCATGGTAACAATGACCAAGGTCACGGCAAAGCCACGGCTAAAGACCATATAACTATTAAAGATCAAAAAGCTTATATATATATATGTTATCAAATACTACAATAGTAGGGAGCCTCATGTGAGGAGTTCATTGAGTAAGCCGTCGAGACGAGTTGTGGATTTACGAGTTAAAGTGTCCTGGCTCCTCGAACGTTTACTCCATGACTTCTGAATTATGTCGGCCCGAACGGTAGTAAGAGATGTACAACCTATACATGTTTCATAGACCACTTATATTCAACGACTTACACTATATACTAAGTACTACATCATGAACATTATGCAAGACATATATAGGCAATTCTTCGTATACTTAGACGTTACTCCAAACCTAAGTCGCAACGTTCTATTATAGGCTGCTCTTAGAGACTTTCGCGATTCGACTACCACTTTCATTACTCATTTCATAGACTTAAGGTGAGTCATAGCCCCTACTCTTTTCATATTTGTCTTAACTCTTTGGGGGAGACACATGCTCAACTACTTGCTTACTTGTACAAACTACTCAAAACGTCTATACTTGACTGTGTTATACTTGATTGCTTACATACATGACTGCGTTATACTTAATTGCGTTATTCTATTTATTGACTAGTAGTTGTCTTTGGGAATTGACTCCCAGTTGTCTTTGGGAAGTGGCTCCCAGTTGTCTTTGGGAAGTGGCTCCCAGTTGTCTTTGGGAATTGACTCCCAGTTGTCTTTGATACATCCTAACATTTGCGAATGTTGGATACATCATAAAAGTGAGGTCTTCGGAGATGAAGTAGAGACTCACTTCTAATTGCTTAAATTGTCTTGATGAACTTATACATGTCTTATTCATACTATATATGTTAGCAGTGGGTTGTGAACACACAGGTTACAAGTCTCTTATGGCGGGACTTGTAACTGAGTGGATTCACGATGCCTTTGCTGTGTGATCATTCTTTAAGGCTTTTTCAACTGTTTTAAGACAAACTCTATGAACTCACCAACCATTGTGTTGACACTTTAGCATGTTATCTCAGGTCTATAAGGCGATAGCTAGTGCGTGGAACTTAGAGTCAAGCTGCATATTCTAAAGACTTACGCTTTTATCATTTACCATTCAAAACACTTGTATACATTTATGTATCATACTTTGGAATCTCATGTTTGTAACTTTGAATTCATTAATCGAATGGTAACTTTTCAAAACGTCTCATTTAGAGTTCGTTTTCTATAACTTGTACTTTGTATTATGAAGTAGCACCCCAATGACACAGTCTTCCGCTGCGGTATTTTGGGGGTGTTACAGATTGGTACCAGAGCCTTGGTTATAGAGAACTAGGTTGCATTTAGTGCCTAGACTATAACTGCTATATACGTTGGGACCTTCCTCTTTATTTGCCTTACACACAATACATACACATGTGCTTTTTGGTTAGACGTTTGCTTAGTTCCACGCTATTAGATGATGTGACTTTAGTATTATAAGGAGCCCCAGAGATTCGTCGAGTCATTAAAAACATGGAGCTCAGTAATAACTATTTAGTTAACTTGATCTTGTGACAGTTCTTGTTTGATTAGACACAAGATTTGAGTTAAATAATATTATTGCTTAGCTTTAGGGATTTGATGACTTGATTATCTTACTATCGGCCTCAGAAGGCGGATTTTGTGTCGGAAATTCTTAAGTAGGATGATTTAGAATCTCCTTATTTAAATGGATTGGGACGCCTCTTCAGTTAAATAAAGAAATTGTAAATCACCGAACCATAAGTTTATGAGACCTTACTTACATAAATTTGGACGCTTCTTTATGTAAGTAATGTGTTACAAATAAGTGGGCTTAATTGTAGCCGATACAACTCCTTAACCAGAACCTTAGACAAATCAGAGTGAACACCACTATATTAGAGATCCCGAATTCTCTTAGACACATCGTAAGTAGTTAACATCAACTGAACTTCGGGACGAAGTTCTCCTTAAGGGGTACAGACTGTAACAATTCGCAATTTCAGGTTAACTTTTATTCCCGAAAATTTCACTATTCACTTTTTACTATTCACTTTTTACTATTCACTTTTCACTATTCATCTCAGAAATTTTTATTTCATATTCTCGTAAGTTAAACTATTTTAACGATAATCCGAGAGTTTGACGCTCGTCGGATCATTTCTGCAAAAATCACAAAGCCGTGTCCGAGATTTACTTTTAGGTTTAAACGTCCTTCTAGCATCCCGATATGTCCATAAAACATTATAAACAATAGAAATATGTTTTTCTCTCATTTTAGGACAATTCCAAAAGTTTCGGAATTTTACGTTTTTCAGTTCAGCGTTTTACGCGAATTGCGCGTTTTAGACCCGTGTTTCCAGTTTTTAGCAGGGTTTTCGCACCCGATAGAACCTACCACTCATTTTATATTTTATTATGGACTATATTGACATGTTTAACCATATTTATAAGTTTCATATTTTTAGGATACCCGGTTTTACGTTTCGTGGCCTAAAAACTTACGGTTAGCAATTTACGGGTCCAAAACTAGCTACATACTTAGGATATTATCATCCAAAGACCAAGAGTCATCATCTAGTCACCTTATCCTCATTCAAACCGCCACTAGGGGGGGGGGGGTTCACACTTGTGGTTAAATTTTGACCATTGATTCTTTACTTAATTACAACTTTGGCTCCAAGTTAACCTTGGTCACCAAGTTTGTGTAGTTTCCTAGTAAGCTTCCTAACCTCCTCTTCATGCTATAAATACAAGCTCATACCTTCATCTTTTCACCACAAAAACGCCACACTCTTTATTCATAGCACCATGATCCTTTGATCTTCAATATACAAGTTACATTACAAAGTTCAAGGTCTTAGTATTCTCTACCTAGTTCTTAAGTTTGTTTGGTGATTCCATGGTTGAATTAAGAGCTACACAAGGTTACTAGGGCTGAAGTTAAATGGTTTTCACAAGGGTTAGATCAAGGCTAGCAAGGGTTACAAGAGTTATGGTGAAGGGTTTACAAGCTTAGGTTTAGTGTCCTAGTTCTATACTTGACTTCCTTTCTTTAGAAAGCCAAAAGTTGTAAGCAAACCCTTATACACTTTCTTGCTCAATATCATTTCATGCTTATTATGTTTCTTTCATGCTATATATGGTCTTTGTATTGTGTTCATGATGTTTAAAAATGGATAAAACAAGTATTGGTATACATATGTTAACTTATGACAAGTAAACAAGCAAACTAGTGATTTTTATGGAAAACCACGACCACAATAGTATAACTTTGATATTTGACACTTACTTACTGTTAAAGAGGACTTAATAAGGAAAACATAGCAATTTGAATCACCCAAAACGAGTACACGAGTCAAAAGTTATGACCATTTGAAGTTAGCGAAACCAAAACGGCAAATCTGCCTAAATTGCATTCTGCCAATTTGAAAGTCCCACTTCTGGTCCGATTCATCAAAAAGTTAAAACACGAAAGTTGTCCGGAACGACGTTTTCGTTCAGGAACAAAGAAGCTCGAGCCCTGAAAACGCTTTCTGAGTGATAAATTTCTTCAAATTCTTAACAGCCCTTTTTTAGACCAAAGTTACTATATAATCATTATAATTAGATGAGACCAAGAGGTCTAATGACCTAAAGCCGAGACCACAACCATGGCTAAAGCCAAGGTTGAGTCTCAAGATCATGGTAACAATGACCAAGGTCACGGCAAAGCCACGGCTAAAGACCATATAACTATTAAAGATCAAAAAGCTTATATATATATATGTTATCAAATACTACAATAGTAGGGAGCCTCATGTGAGGAGTTCATTGAGTAAGCCGTCGAGACGAGTTGTGGATTTACGAGTTAAAGTGTCCTGGCTCCTCGAACGTTTACTCCATGACTTCTGAATTATGTCGGCCCGAACGGTAGTAAGAGATGTACAACCTATACATGTTTCATAGACCACTTATATTCAACGACTTACACTATATACTAAGTACTACATCATGAACATTATGCAAGACATATATAGGCAATTCTTCGTATACTTAGACGTTACTCCAAACCTAAGTCGCAACGTTCTATTATAGGCTGCTCTTAGAGACTTTCGCGATTCGACTACCACTTTCATTACTCATTTCATAGACTTAAGGTGAGTCATAACCCCTACTCTTTTCATATTTGTCTTAACTCTTTGGGGGAGACACATGCTCAACTACTTGCTTACTTGTACAAACTACTCAAAACGTCTATACTTGACTGTGTTATACTTGATTGCTTACATACATGACTGCGTTATACTTAATTGCGTTATTCTATTTATTGACTAGTAGTTGTCTTTGGGAATTGACTCCCAGTTGTCTTTGGGAAGTGGCTCCCAGTTGTCTTTGGGAAGTGGCTCCCAGTTGTCTTTGGGAATTGACTCCCAGTTGTCTTTGATACATCCTAACATTTGCGAATGTTGGATACATCATAAAAGTGAGGTCTTCGGAGATGAAGTAGAGACTCACTTCTAATTGCTTAAATTGTCTTGATGAACTTATACATGTCTTATTCATACTATATATGTTAGCAGTGGGTTGTGAACACACAGGTTACAAGTCTCTTATGGCGGGACTTGTAACTGAGTGGATTCACGATGCCTTTGCTGTGTGATCATTCTTTAAGGCTTTTTCAACTGTTTTAAGACAAACTCTATGAACTCACCAACCATTGTGTTGACACTTTAGCATGTTATCTCAGGTCTATAAGGCGATAGCTAGTGCGTGGAACTTAGAGTCAAGCTGCATATTCTAAAGACTTACGCTTTTATCATTTACCATTCAAAACACTTGTATACATTTATGTATCATACTTTGGAATCTCATGTTTGTAACTTTGAATTCATTAATCGAATGGTAACTTTTCAAAACGTCTCATTTAGAGTTCGTTTTCTATAACTTGTACTTTGTATTATGAAGTAGCACCCCAATGACACAGTCTTCCGCTGCGGTATTTTGGGGGTGTTACATACTACGCCGTCCCCGATCTACTATTGACTACTGCTTTGATTGTGATTGTTATTGGCTTACGGGGGCGTATGGGTGCATCCTACATTTGTATTGTATTGATTGATTGATTATTGGAGCTACTACATTGTCTACATTGCTACATATTGTATTGGTGACTGGGTATGCGTGCATCGCAACCCCTCACATATTGGGAGTTGATCACTCCATATTAGGCTACTATTGTATTGTATTGTATTGTATTGATTGGCCTTGGGTAAAATACTGAAAACTTACATACACTATACTTTACACTTAACCATGTCATCTTTTGATTACCCTCTTCGATACCACATGTAATCCTATGTTCATATCCCTTTGATTATTTCCTAACTCTATTGTATCGGTTGTTATTTTATTGATATCTGTTCACTGAGCTTTTTTATGCTCAGCCGCGTTTTCTTTTCCATGCGGCAGACACTTAAGCTAGGATGCGGGGTTTAACTTTGGGGATGAGAGAGTGTGGACCAACCTTAGAGTTCATTTAAATAATGGACTTTGTTTTATTATTGTATTTTCCTTATTTTGGAATTCATTTGTAACCCTTGTACTCATTGTATTGTTAAAGTATTTAGCTTGTGTTTTGCTCTGTTGGACACTATTTATTGTGATATCTTCACCCTTGATGGGTTGGGGTGTTACAATTTATGGTATCAGAGCCCAGGCTGACGACTTATAATACATAAACCTGGACCTGTGAGTTTTGGACCATTAGGTTTCCACTGTAGGAACATTGATGAACACCTTGCAAACTTGATTTAGGATTCTTCCCTGTGCGAACTTAAGTTTTAACCTGTGAGGATTGGGTAGATATTAGGCTTCCTTTGGCATATCTTCCTTTCATGTTGTCCTTGACTTTCTTATTCTGACCATTTGGTAACCGTTAAGATGGTTAAATCTCGTCGCTCTGGACCACATGACGAAAACCTAAGCAAATGGTGATTCATGCCATTAAGGATACCTCGAGGCAGATCCAGCACGTAAGAAGGAGTAAAGGGACTACTGTTGATGCTACGGGCTGCCAGAAGATGGATGAAAAGGAGAAAGAGATGTACGAAACTAAAGCAATTGATAACAAAAGTATTAACACCAAGTATTACGGAAAGTGCCATAAGTCTGTGAAAGAAGAAGAGAGAGATCGCAAAAGTGGTTTTGCTAGCTACCGTTTGCCACAACACGAGAATAACATGAATGGTTGGATTAGTTAAAGGGAGGAAGAGAAAGAAGAGAATGATGTAGACTCCGATTTAGAGTCTACGGCGACCAGCCGTTATAATCCAAATTGAACGTAGGGAATTTGTGATCGTGAACTAGTTTCTTTTACTCTTCTGTTTAGCCTATATTAGACTTCGAATTTCATTTCTATTTCCAAGTTACTCGAAAAATATTGAAGTTTTGAATTAAGTTTCCCTTCTGTGAGTTTTGTTATGGCAATCTTGTTTGTGTTCATCAGCAAATTGTAATGGGAATTGTGATGATCTTGGAAGTATTGGTACGATAGTTTTGCACCCTAAATTGATTGACCTGATAGATTCCGTTACTTTCGGATAATTCTCATTCTTCTATTTGACTCCATTGACAATGTTAGCAACTAGTATCCCACGCGCATCACTTTGACAACAATACAATGTTCGTATTCGCAATGAGGCACATTTCGGCTAAGAAGCTAAACAAAATCCCAACCTCCTTGAATGGTTAACTTATGTGCCTAAAGACTTTTGACAAACCTTGCACTTGATCCTAATTCGTGAATTATCCGTCTGGTTTAGCACATGTAGTTGTTATACAATTCCGTTTACCTTTGATATGATCTTGACCTACCTTTGAAAATCCATTTCTGAAGGCTTCATTGAAAGACTGAAGAAACAAATAAAAGAACTTCTAAGAAATGAGTTACTAACCGAGAGTAAGCCCGTGAAGTATATCAGCTTTATTGGTGAAGAAGAGGAGAGATGATGTGAGGTGAACGAGAAGATTCCTTAAGATGATTTTTGAGGCCGTATTTGTATTCGTAATAATAAGTTAGTGATTCCAATTGTATTGGCTATCACGTCAACTATATCCGTGTACATGATGAGATTATGTTTTCGTGAATAATTGGAAGAATTGTATAGTATGACCTTCTGGTATGTTCTGAAATGGAGTTATGAGTTGAGGTCATTTTTTTTTAAATCGCTTTCCGTATTCGTGACGACAACTATGACGGTTAGTGACGCTAGTAGTATTAGCTAAAGCTCTGACCATTTTGTGATTCTGATAAATAACGTTTTCTCGTGAGTACTTGGACAAATAGTCATTGTATGACGTAATAGTACATTCGAAGACGAGAAGGAACATGGAAACTATTTTATACCTTGTTAGAAATTGGGCGATCATTTGTGCATTTTGGGAGATGATATTTGCTGGAGCAGCAGTGTCCTTAGATTAGAACATCTCTTTAAATTCCGCAAGATCTGAAACTATCACCAAGTGATCAAGACCGACAATAAATTTGAAAAGCTAGTCTTTTGAATCTTACAGAAGAATCTTGGAAGATGCTTACCAATTTGCGTTACCATTGATAAATTTCTTGAACAAAAGGAAACGACTTAGTTTGATTGAGAACGGGGTTTTGGGGAAAAGCTGATATAGAAATTAACTTCCATATTTTTAAGAAGAACAAATTTTGGGACCTTTCAGGAAGAGACTCGGTTATACTCTTTTAAAGCATAGAAGATTTTACGTATGCGTCAAGACAACTAGAAACGTATGAGAAGATTAACTTCACTGCCTGATCTAGAATTGACGACAACAGCGGCTACCATGAAGAGTGAAGACATTCTTTACAAGGTAGAAGTGTTGGCGATACAGGGGACAAGAAGCTAGCCAAGGTGGCGAACCTGGAGCTGATGAAGACATGCAGTCTCACTTCCTTATTCATATTGGTTTTACTAAGATGAATTAAGAGCGGGAGCAGACTGGATGAGGAAGGGATTTAAAGATCGTGTTAGAATTCGCATTACTCCATCGCATTCCAAGAAGAACTGCAGAAGGCTTGATGATCAGACTCAAGTTCACAGTTTTGTTTCATTTCCAGATTGATAGACGAAAGAAGATAGATTACTTGGACTTGAAAAGAATTGATGTTTTGAATGGGTGGTTTTGGAACAAACCATTTTGTTGTTGGATGAGTTGATTTTGTGAAGGATGAAGTTAATGATGACTAATGCTCACTCTCGTCAATTTCTTGAGTTTCGTTACTTGGTAAAGTGATCCTTGGATGATTTAGGTTCTCCGATATCATCTTTGTTCCTTGTTCAATCTGCGTATATTTGATAATGGTCTTGTTTGGGAATTTTGGCGAATTTTGGGAAAATTGATGCTTTTGGAGACGACGTACCTTACTTGCTGATATGATTAGATCTCTGTTACTCTTGAGAATAGTTTGTTTTCCTTTAGTCATTCATTGATACTTCCATTGCTTTGTCATCGAATGTTCCTCCTGGTTATGACGCTTGATTTCGGTTGACCTCTTGGGTGATACAAGTAATAGGTGAACTAAGATTGACTTGTTTGTTTACGACTCGTGATAGAGTATGACCATCATGAGAGTATATTTATATGATGCTAGTATTATGACGCCTGGCCAACGTGATAATACTCATGTCATATAACGTGCACTTATTGTGGTTATAGGATATCTTGGGGAGTATCTAAGAAGTTTAGAATTTGGTCTCCGTTGGATTTTCTGCGACTTGTGAGACTTTAGGTTCATTCTACCAACGCGTTGACTCAGCATTCGTCGTTAAATAATTGGATAAATTTTAACTCTTGATTTTGCATTTTGTTGACCTCGATACATCTGTCACCAATCTAAAGCTCTTGTAGAAATCTCTACTGTTTGATACAGTTGACTTGATTTGAAATATTGTTCGTATCCCATATGAACTTTCCAGAAGATACAATTATCATCATCTACATATGGTGTCATACCCTTTTTGACCAGATTCAACCAGATATGTCACTTCTTTAAAAAAAAAAAAAAAAAAAAAAAAAAAACGGAAGCCATTCTTGATAGACAGGAGAGAGTCATGAGAAATAAAGTTATTTGTTTTGTTCTTTGGAAGAATCATCTACCACGTGAGGCAACCTGAGAGACCGAGGAGTCTATGCGAACCAGTTACCCCATTTTCCTTGAAGCCTGGTAGGAGTTCGTTTTGTTTCGCTGCCCTATTCTTCTTTCATTTTCGCGGACGAAAATTCTTTTTGAGAGGGGAATAGTTGTAAAACCCACAATTTCATATCATGATTTAATGACTAAAATACCCTCCAATTTGAAATTTTGAAGAATTAAGTACGTTGACCAAACAAGTCGAAATCAAAAACGGTTATCGTACTATCATAAACATTGACATGTAACTTCAAGTAAATCACAATTGAGCTACTACAATATTATGAGAATCCAAGAATATGAAATTTGGACTAAGAACGAATATTGCACGTTACGTGACCTAACGGGTCCAAAAACATTTAAAACTCGTACACAACTTATAAATAAGTAGCCCATTATATCCTAAGTATTATTTGTTAATTAAAATGCACCTCCTATGCCTTAGTCTATCACACGTTTCCTATGTGCCTACTTGAACTGAAAATGTGACCTTTCCTTATGTTCCCACGACTAAAAATGGGATAAGAAGATAGAACCAAATATTGTGTTAAATGAAAAGATTTGGCCTTCCTTAAATCTTGGCAATCCCACACGATTTTCCATTTTTATTTACACGCTCCTCTCCCTAAGACTTGGTACACTATCCCCGATATATTTTCCATTTATTCTCCTTATCACAACCATATATCACCTATTCTCACACATTAAACCCTAAACAAATACTTAAACATTTCGGCAGCCTCATTTCCATCCAAGAAAGCAAGTAGTACGTGGGTGTTTAGCTAAGGTGGTGATAGGTTCGTGATATCTCGGCCCTGGTGTAGATCGTGGATGGTGTTGGATTTGTAAGGGTTTGGTTTTGGTTCCTCTTTTTGCCTCGTTATTTTGCTGCCATGGTATCTTCACCATCCTTCCTTGTTGTTCCATCTATTCGACACATACATTGTACCGAAACCTGATGTGATAACATACATACGATCATAAATATTGTCTAAGTGTTAAACGTTTGTTTCATTAAAACTATTTACGACTAGCTAATATGTAAAGCTACATAAAATGATGAATGTATGAAACATATATGGCGACTTTGCTTTCTGTTTTCGGGACCTTCGAATCGGGTGTCACGTAAAATAACGACTTGGGTGACTTGTTAAAACTGTTACACTTGATCGAAAATAAAAGAAGATAAACATAGGTGTCGATCTTGATATGGTTTGTTTCGAATCTGTCATATGCATATGTAATGTAATATACTAACTAAAATGAGTTGGCTATAAGTTTTGCATGCATGTATTTGGAAGATAACCTCATACGTATATAAGACAATCTGATGTTCTATTGGCCTCGAATTTTTGCATGCATACTATACGTATACCTTGTCACATAAAAGTTTTCATGAAATAATAAACAACCTTACATGAAATAATGTTTTCGAAAGCCGATTTAGTCGTGTTGTTACATAAAAATGATAGAAGGGAACACATAAAATAACGATTTCGAAACCTATGTAATCGATGTATATGTCTTGGTTCGACTTGTATGTTTCGATCTATATTTCGTTCGGTCTAAAACATGCGTCGGTATAATCATATTCGAGCTATTCATTACAGAGATTGCATGCATGTTTGTTTCTTTCGAATCACAAAATAATATGAAAAGGTTACGAGTCAATTTCAGAATCTTACTGTTATAATAACAAGGAAGAGATTAGCAGGCATGCTATATAATACTTTTAGCCTAACTTTTATATTTAACCCTATACTTTGCTATTTAGACACTTTAAACCCTAAACTATTATATGTTGTCATATTTAATATTAGACCATTATATTAACTATATTAAACCTTAAATGCTTAATTAATTGTCACTTGAACTCTAACTAATAAAAATTACTAAATTGGGAAGTCATGTTAAAACTTACTAATATGGAAACTTACCTAAAATAGAAAGCTGCTAAATATGGAAAATTTCTAAAAGAATGGAAAGATAACTAAAAGAGGTAACTTGAGTAATTTGGACTCGTCTTGATTCGTATCCATTCTCTTCTAGGTTCGGTGAAGCGGGAGTGACCCATTCTTTTTTATTTGTGACCTTGCTTTTGCTTTTGGACTAAGGTACAGATATTCCGTACTCTTTCAACAAGAGTACAACTTTATTTCTCTCTCATGACTTCCTTTCTCTCCTTATATTATTGCACCTTGATATTGAACTTTGATTGACCCATTGATATTGGCTCTTTGACCTATCTCTTGATATTGACCTATGATCTATTGATAATGACCTTTGGGTATTTGAACCTTTGGATATTGGACTTTTGATAATAAACCTTGATATTGAACCTTGACAATAAACTTTTGAAACTAAACTTTGATATTGAACCATTGATATTGAACCTTGACACTTGGCCTTTCAGTATTTACCCGGGGTATTACTTGTTGTGGAGTAGCCACAACCATAGCATTGATGCACCAATGTTATGTACTCTAGCTTAGTTGGAGAGATGTACTACGCCGTCCCCGATCTACTATTGACTACTGCTTTGATTTTTATTGTTATTGGCCTACGGGGGCGTATGGATGCATCCTAGATTTGTATTGTATTGATTGATTGATTATTGGAGCTACTACATTGTCTACATTGCTACATATTGTATTGGTGACTGGGTATGCGTGCATTGCAACCCCTCACATATTGGGAGTTGATCACTCCATATTGGGCTACTATTGTATTGTATTGATTGGCCTTGGGTAAAATACTGAAAACTTACATACACTATACTTTACACTTAACCATGTCATCTTTTGATTACCCTCTTCGATACCACATTTAATCCTATGTTCATATCCCTTTGATTATTTCCTAACTCTATTGTATCGGTTGTTATTTTATTGATATCTGTTCACTGAGCTTTTTTATGCTCAGCCGCGTTTTCTTTTCCATGCGGCAGGCACTTAAGCTAGGATGCGGGGTTTAACTTTGGGGATGAGAGAGTGTGGACCAACCTTAGAGTTCATTTAAATAATGGACTTTGTTTTATTATTGTATTTTCCTTATTTTGGAATTCATTTGTAACCCTTGTACTCATTGTATTGTTAAAGTATTTAGCTTGTGTTTTGCTCTGTTGGACACTATTTATTGTGATATCTTCACCCTTGATGGGTTGGGGTGTTACAGACAGTGTTAATTGTTCATTTCTTCATGGCATAATGCAACAGATGGGATTTGGTGTTAAGTGGTGTAAATGGATTAACACTTTTATGAACTCGGCTTCTATTTCAGTCCTTGTGAATGGCTCTCCATCGAGAGAATTTAAGATGGAACGTGGTCTCAAGCAAGGTGATCCCCTCTCACCTTTCCTTTTCTTAATTGCCGCAGAAGCTCTCCAAGTCTTAACACTTGAGGCATGTAACAAAGGTGTTTACAAAGGCGTTTCATTAGCCGAGGATGGAGTAAATGTCTCTCTTCTGCAATATGCAGATGATGCCTTATTCTTTGGTGAATGGTCTTATTCAAACGCCACTACCTTAGTCAGAATTCTTAAATGCTTTCAAGATGTCTCAGGTCTGAAGGTCAATCTTTCAAAAATTCGTTTGTACGGAGTAGGTGATCCCCTTAATGAAGTTGCTATTATGGCGGAGGCAATCAATTATGCACATGATAAGTTATCTTTTATATATTTAGGCCTCCCAGTTGGAACTTGGAAGAAACATGAGAATTGGTGAAAGTTGGAACATGGTAGTTGACAGGTTTCTTAATAAACTCTCTTCGTGGAAATCAAAATTGATGTCGAATGGAGGTCGTTTGACATTGGTAAAAGTAGTTTTTGGTAGTATGCCATTGTATCATCTTTCTCTCTTTAGGGCGCCTATTAAAATTATTAAGCGTCTTGAAGCTATTCGATGTCGTTTTTTTTTTTGGGTTTTAATGATGTGAATAGAAAGATGGCTTGGATTAACTGGAATAAAGTTATTATGGAGAAAGGCATGGGAGGATTAGGTGTTGGAAGTATTAGAGCCCAGAATTTGAGTCTTTTAGGAAAATGGATGTGGAGATTTCATACCGAAGAGTCGAAGACACGGCTTTATGGCGCAAGGTTATAAAAGAGATATATGGGCCAGACGGTGAGACGGTGGCTTGGTCATATGGCTCATCGAGGCCCTCGTAGTGGGATGTGGAATGAGATTATTAAGATCAGTGAGTACATTAAGAGATTATAAATTCCATTGGACAACCAAATTGTGAGGAAAATTGCAAGTGGTGAGCAAACTCTTTTTTGGAAAGACAAATGGTGTAGCTCAGGCCGCCATCTAATGGACCTTTATCCAAGACTTTTTGCGCTAGAAAATAATAAGGATAGTCGGGTTTGTGATCGATGGTGTTTAATGGAGTTTGGAACGGTAATTGGGATTGGAGGATTCCTCCTCGTGGTCGTGTTGAGACTGATCTTGCATCATTGACAAGTCATATTGGTAACTTGATTTTATATCCAGATCTCCCCGACTCATGGCATTGGGTGCCTAACGCGTCAGGTACTCTTTCTGTCAAATCCTTGTCCATTTTAATTCAACGTAAGTTATTTGGAGGATCAATCGACGATTATTGTTTCGTTTGGAACTCATGGGTGCCTAGAAAAGTTAACATTTGCCTATGGCGAGCCTCTCTTAATCGTTTCCCTACTCGGGTGAACCTCATTAATAAAGGCATAACCGTTAGCTCAACCTGTTGCTTATTTTGTGAAAAATGAGGATGAAGACCTGGAGCATTGTCTTATACTTTGTCCCATAATCAGATCTCTATTGCTTAAGTTCTGGAATTGGTGGAAATGTGGTTCTCCGGGTTCCATCTCTTTAGTTGATATTACGCTAAATCGGATAGCTCTCTCGGGTCGAAGTCAAGGTTTTGTTAGAGCTCTGTATGGGGCTTGTTATGTGCTTCTTTGGTCGATTTGGAAGTGGCGCAACAAACTCCTTCATCGAGCTCGGAAGAAGTGAATAGCATAAATGAAGATATTTTTCCCTCAATTCAAAAATTGTCTATCTTATGGTTGGCAAATAGGAGTCGTCAGGATATTATAAGTTGGAGAGATTGGATATTAATCCATGTGAGATTGTAGATTAGCCTTTATTTTTTCTTTATAGGTTGTTCATGTCTTTTGGTTGTTGTGGTCCTCCATCTTGGAGCCCGTTTGTTTGTAGCCTTTGGCTTTTGGTGTTTTTTATTGAAATTCTTTGCTTTTCAAAAAAAAAAATAAAAAAAAAAAAAAAAAAAAAAAATTCAAACTTTAAGGGTACAAATTTAAGAAAATATCCATATATGTAAAGTTAAAATAAGATAAAGAGTAAATTGCAAAAAAATCATTCTTGTTAGCAATAATAATTTTTAGATGATTATGTGTTATATTGATAGCGGATACTGCGAATCATACATAAGACTGTTCTATGTATTTCTATGTGATCCATCCTTATAAGAAATCATATCTCTATCTTTGTCTTTACAAAGCATAAAAAGAAAATCAAATTTACAAAAACTTAAAAAAATACGTAGTAATGTTATAAAATGAAATCTATTAATTATTTTATTTAAATAGTTGATTAAAATTTAACTCACAAGCTTCACCGCTCTCACTTTTTTCAAAAATAAACATTACTATGCATATTCATCTCTATGCACGAGTAATGACCTGGTATTATTACAAAGCAAACAGAAACTGAACAAAATGAGCCAAACCAACATGTAAGTGTCAACTAAGTGAACTAACATAGATTGACACAATTGAGCATTGACTATACAATACAAGTTCACATACATATCTCAACTCATTAACAAAAGAAAAACACCTCCTTTGTGTATCTTTGCAAATAAAGTAAACAAGTTTCACCAATATTCCTGCTAAATTTAACAGGGAAAACATAATCTAAAAGAATAAACGAATGAACATTAAGCCCTCAAATAATTGAATTGAAGCTTTCGATTGGATCAGATTCTTCAAGCATGGAGGCAGCCTGAAAGCTGTCTATGGCATCCGATAAACGTCCATCCAGCTTATGAACAAATCCTAAGTGAAGCCAAGCCATACGGTTGGTGGGTTCCAGCCGTAATGCATCTGAGAGCATGATTCTCGCAACTGGTAGCATTGGCAAGCCACGGTTCGACATAATAGCACCAAAACTGATCTTGGAAGGGACGTAATTGGACTCTACTAATAGAGAATTAACATAGGTGGCCATAGCTTCCTCTATTTCACCACGTCGCTGGTATATTGTCCCTAGTAGAGTTTGGCAAAAAGATTGAACGTATGATTAGTTTCATACTTGTACAAAAGACGGACCAAACCAAATTTGAATATGTAGTGAATGTTTGGATGCCTGTTTCAAATGTGATTATGTGATACTGCATAATAAGAATGCAAAAAGTTATCGTAGTAAAACATATTGTAACAGATAGCAATTTGAGTGTACTTCTGCATTGTGAGGTTGTAATAACCACCTTTATGGATGTAAATTGTACCTCAAATTTTATTGTTTTTTAGTATTAGATACAATATCAGTAATTTTTTCAAACTGATAAGTCAAATTTAATTATGTACTCCTAAATAATATGATAATCCTAAGTAGCAGTCAAGATACTCACATAACCAATTTTACACTTTGCCTTCCATTCCACAGAGAAGAAAAAGACCAATAAGAAAATTGACTTTTAACAGATAAGTTCTAATAAGTGAACCAAAAGTCATTCTTAAAGAATATTATTCAAACCATGACAAGTCATGCTTTTACATCATTGGCTTGCGTCCTACTCTCTAACGAGCATATTCACACGCTAGATACTAATGTGTTGAATCAATCAAAAAGTTCTACCCTACCCCAGTAAGAGATATCAAATAAGCATGTAACGCGTCTAGCACAGGAAAATATGGTGCCTGAAGTAACATCAGCTTTCTAAATGTATTCATAGATCAATATGTATTATGACAAAAAGTAAACAGAATACTAAGTCTTGGAATATACGTGTCGGGATCGAATAGCATTTAACAATCCCTGTATCCTAGAGAAAAATCCCACTGTATGTTTAGATATTCAAACCTAGTATTCCGAAATCTACAAACCTGACTAATTCTAAATTGTTTCTGTCCCAATAGCTTTCTAGAAAATACCATGGTCATCAATGTGTTATTAGAACTCATTTGCAATTTCGATTTTGAATAGAAATTAGTCACGTAAGTGAACATGTGGACACAACTCTTACAATAATACATAGACTAATTATCATATAAATACACATCTGGATATTGATAAATGATAATTAATAGATTCCTAACTGTAACTTATATGATAATGTTTTAATATAGTTCAGAAGTTCCGAAGGATGTCATACAATTGTATCATTTTGAGACCTGAAGTTTTATACTTCACCATAACGTCAAATTCGGCATCCAAAAGTCAAGAAGTAAACTTCAAACTAAGCATTGACGTGGAAATTGCTTTATCTTCTTCCTTATGATCATTCCAAGAAACTAACAGAGTGTGGAATGGAGAGTATTAGTCTAACTTGTTTGAGAGGTACTGAATATATAAATGGAATAACGAATATGTTCATCACTCTTTGGTCATGCCTACACCCAATATGCGGTCAATTTTCTCCTAACTGTGAAAAATGACTTTTTCACTTGTATATGAAGATTTTACTTTAAGTGATCATGTATCGTGTGAGTTTTCAGTTTGAGAGTTCGTAACACAATAGTTAGGTGCACCAAATAAAATAGTACAGTGAGTGCAGGGAAGCTACCAACCATTGACAGCAACATCTTCTCCCATATGGAATTAAGGAGTGACCAAAAGAATAGACACACAATAGAGTTAACTAAACATCTTCTCACTTAGGTTAGGGTGTATATTAACTATTAAGTGTAAAGTCCTCAGTAATGCAGGCTTTCCTATATCCTGTGTTCCTTTTCTTTCTAGCCCCTAACATTTGAAGCATAAGGAAAATGAAACAACTGGCAACACACTTTGAGTTCACCCCTAATTTGGTAGACAGACTTCAAGTATGGTTATAAGCACCATTAAACTTTTGGGTACAGTTAGAATTGCATTGATAATTTAGAAGCTGTTATTTAATCCATATGAGCGCAACGCAAATCGGTTTTAGAAACGATCTGAAGAGGGCGAAATCACAATGATGTGACAGTTTATTGTTGGCTTAATAAATCATTAGCATCCTCTTGGTGTCGAAATTTCAGTAGAAAAAGCATATAGAGCATTAGATCTTACCCTCAGTATGGAGTGTCTCTGACGAGCATTCTACGATTTCTCTAGCTTTCCCAAGGCATATCTCTGCATCCTTCCAACGTGCCAGACTGGAGTATAAATCCGCTAGACCTTGCCAAACTTCATATTCATTTACTCTTTCATCTTCAATCTACAATAGTACACATACTATACATAAATTAATGGCAGCGAAATGGATGGATGGCAAACGGATCAAGCCATGTTTGGGTCAAAATGGAGAGTTATAAAGGGTGTTAAATGGGTGATAGATCATAAAGATAGTTTAGGTTCAGTTGACCCGCTAACATCATCTTTTTTCAGAAAATTCATAATTAACGAATATATTAAAAGCAACAATAAAAAAATATGGTACTGATAGTTGAACAATTTTAAATTATAAAGTTATGGTAAACTGTGTGTGCCAAAGCGATTATAACTAGTAAACACATTAATATCTTCTACAGGCTAAACTTAAGCTCGCATATTGTAAAGCTTTGTAGCTGGCTATTTAGAAAACATTCAGTTTATAAGAGACTTTGCAATTTTGAAATATGGCTATAATAACCTTTTCATGTGTAAAACGGGTAAACGGATTAGGTTTTCCCTATTCAGAGAATCCCATGACTATTTCCGACCCTTCCCTGCCACCCTCGAATGTGCAACTAGTGACCTCAACCACTAGGCCATTTGGTGGTGATTACCTTTTCTTGTGTATTGAGTTGAAAACACATATGTACCTGGCCATACTCATCACCTACTCAACAGCCTATTTGGCCCATTTCTTAACCATTTGGGAACCCATTTAATTCTAGGCATTCCATAATGGAGACCATTTCGGCACATAAATCTTTATTTTATGGTCAAAATTGGCTCAAATGATTACACAAATTGGGCTGGATTAGCCACATAAACAAAAACTGTAAGTTATGGTAAAAAAACAAATACGAAGAACAAAAATAAAGATGGCTAAAGCTCACCTGGTGTGTACTGTGAAGTGGCCCATAAGATTTCTTTTGGGCTTGAACTAATGCGAGTAAATGACGATACGTTTCAATTGCATCCAAGTGCCGTGACTCTGCTATTCTCAGTTTTGCTTTCAATCTCAAAAGCGGTCCTTGATCCCACCTTACTGTTTCATCTAAAGCCGCATCAGTGACCACCTCTGCCTCCGAAAACCGTTGTTGTGCAGATAAAATCAAGGCAAGCAATCTCCATCCACGTAGCATGGACCCACCCGTAACATCAATATACTGTTTTGCTAACCTTAATGCATTATTTAAGTTCCTATGCATTGCATATTGTATTGCTAGTTCAAAAACAAGATCCGAGTTTTCAGGCTCTAATAAAATTGCTGCATCTAAAGATTTCAGTGCTTCAGATTGAAGATGTGAACGTTCATAATCTGATGATGAAACACTCGCTTGTTTACCATAACAAAGTCCTAAAACTCTTAGGCATACACCATTTAAATGTTTATTCCTTTTTTTACAATTATTCAATGCTCTTTGTGCATACTCGATTCCCTCTGCAGCCAGAAGCCCATCTTCACTGCATATTTTAGCAGCTAACAATAACGAAATTATGTCATCAGGTTTTTCGTGTTTATGTAGTCCTTTTTTTAACAAATCAAGTGCGGTTTTTCTCTGTCCAATCTCACTACAACAAAAAGCCAATGTTTTCCAAAGATCCACACGATGAATCACCCCAGGAATTACTTCCTCAAGTTGTTTTGCTAAAATCGGTGTTTGGCTGCAAATAGATAAGGCAAATGTGAGGTGTTCTACCACAGTCGGATCCCATTTCGCCTTCCCGAGTGAAATGTTTCTCATGCAAATCATTAAAAGTAAAATAGCTTCTTCGAAGTTGTTTTTTGGCAAGTACGTACCCTCTACATGTGTAGACGTAGTAAGTGGGCCGGCTTCAAAACCACTGTATAATAAAAATGCTGCAAAGTTATTTTGAATTCGTGCACAACTGTTGTTGTCAAGGTTCCATTGAGTGAGGAGGGCACGTCTATAAGAAGAAACGGCTTCCTCATAGTGACCGGCTTCAGCCCATAGTTGTGGGAGGAGCTCAAATACTCTGCTAATTGTTTCTTGTAATCTAGTATCTACAAATGCATCGGGAATCCCATGTGGGAATATCTTCTCTACTGCATCCAGCACTTTCTTACAATCTTCAGCAGCATCTACAAATAATTTAAGAATGATTGTGTCAACAATTAGTATAAGTGACACTAAACGGGTCATATCGTTCAAACTAGCTGAATGGCACACAAAAGTGCATTATTAGAGCATAAAATCTCCCATGTCATTTTATTCAAGAATTTACATCATATATCATGTAACTCCTACAATCATATCTTGACACGCCATTTTCTTGTAAAATAAAAAATTTGGACAAAACTGTTTCAGGTAAAGCCAACCCAGCCCATTAGAAATCTGTACTAAGAAATGGCCCATTATGAGAAGTACCCGACCAGTAAATCGCAGACTTGGTCTCAATAACTTTATTTGAAATATACAATGGTCGTTGAAACGAATTTTAAAGTCCAAGTGACAAGAATAGAAATGAAGGTAAGATATAGAAAATCTTCTTTCAAATGTAGCATATACTGTTCAAGAGCTCATACCATTTATCCTGTCAAGTTTTTGAAGTGACTTGGTTTTCAAGTATATGGCTTCAAGCACCAGATTGGCACCCTGCTGTGGGCCTGACAGCCCTGACTCAGTGTGCGAACGTGCTTTTTTAGGTATCTTCTCTGTAGAAATCGATTGCAGCCGCTGTATAGCAGCTTGAACATCAATACCTTCAAATACTCGAAAAGCTGCTTCCACATTTCCTCTTTGATATTCCAATCTTCCAAGAAGAGCTCGTGCTTCCTGTAGTTTATTCCGTGTGACATAAGCATTATGTGCTTTATGTGAAGAATCATGATCACATATTATTTTACTTGTTAGTTAGTACTGTTTTACGATAGTGAACGACCAAGAAAATTATCGAACAAAATTCAATATTATTCCTAAGTATACTGACATAGCTGCTGTGAAATCTTAGTAAAAGGAAATAGCTTTCCATGGATCCTCAATCCACGGCTAGAACTAAAGTGTGCGTACTTTTGTTACAAAAGAAAAGACAAAGTTGAGATTTAGTTTCTGATAAATGAATGCGAAGTTCAAATTTCAAGAAACACAATGGATTTATGTTTCAAGAAGTTCAATTTTCATTTGGTACATGTCTTTGAAATAGACAATGTATTAAATATCAACAAGGTATAAGTTTTGTAGCTAACGTCCGGAATATATTTAAAAACATTCAGACCATAGCCATAAAGCTTATACACTCCAACATGGCAACATATAAACATTTTCAATGAAAAATTCTATTTGAATAAGCATGTTAAAATGTATCTCACAATTCTTTGGACTAATTACAATTCCATGTAAAACATTCCGTGAACCAAACAGACCCTAAAGTGTCATACTTTAAATTCCAAGTGAACCCATTATCTCAATGTTCCATTAGAATTTTAACTTTCCTAAAATTGTCATTATATTGTCGAAATTTATATCATTTAACTTTTTCGGATAAAAGTAATTAGTAAATTACTAAATTTCACTCACTTTTCAAACAAACAACTTGAGCTTAATACATCCATAATGTAGCTTAAACAAAACATTACACAATCATATCAAATGCTAATGCTCTAACATATTTAACAAATTTTAAAAATCAATCAAAACAAATCCTCATATTCGCCGAAACAAATACCTCAGAATCTAGTGATAACCCTTGACGCAAATCAGCTTCAGCTTCATCAATATTACCCGAATCTAGCTTTGCTTCAATGGCATCCGTTTGCACACAGCTTCCATTTGCGCATATTTTACGTTCATCCTTATTTGCTAATGATGACGATGATGATGTTTCACCCAACATTGTACGTGAAATTCTGTTTATGCCAACAATCCCATCAAATAACTAATATTGAAAACACTGTTTTATTGATAACAAATGATCAAGAAAACCTCAGCATTGCCCTTGATCATGAAAAAAAAAAATGTTTGTCAGATTTCTTGTTGAAAAATAAAAAAAACATGATCCGGATCTAATGCTGTTTTATTTATGTTTTTTTTAAGGATGATGGAAAGGGTTCATGTTTGAAAATTGAAATGGACGGGTCAGATTGTGGGTTATGACATTGACAAGTTGTGGCGCCAAATTAGGAATAGGGTCAACCCTTATGCTCAATTATTTTTTAATGGGCAACTAAGGGGGTGCTTGGTGGGGGGTAAAGGGGGAGTGGGGAATGGGTAAAGAATTGAAAAGGGCCCACATCCTTCAAATAAGGTGCTTGGTTATGAAGGGGTAAGGTATTGATTACCCCATAGTGGGTAATCAACCATTATAGAGTAAATTGGGGGGTAAGGTATTGATTACCCACCTCAAGCATTCCTTTGCATTCCTTTCCCTTTCCTTTTCCCTTTCCCCACTTTAAACCAAGCGGACCCTAAGTATATGGACCCTAACTTTAAAATTAATGAACCATTAGATAGATTAGTTAGGTTTTTTTTTTTTTTTTTTTTTTTTTTTTTTTTTTGATTAAAAGGCTTATAAAGGGTAGTGGGTCTCCCTTCTATTACAACCATTTAATGGGGAAGGGTGATATTTTTACACTCTCATGGATTAAGATGATGCAGGGAATTGGTGGGCCCAAATAAAAAGAAAAATAATATTATATAGCCTTAATAGTGATTAAGAGGTTCTAAAAAAAAAGAAACATCCCTTAGTCGGTCTAAGCCCAAGCCTGATCGTATAGACTTTTGGTTCCCTATGTTTGTTTGACGTAATATAATCTCATAGTAAGTGGAAAGTTTTTTTTTTTTTTTTTTTTTTTTTTTTTTTTTTTTTTTTTTTTTTTTTTGTTGTAACGGCGGGTTAGTTGTTAGATGTTAGATGTTAGTTGTTAGTTGTTGGCTCAAGTTAGTGTCGCATCCTCGGGCAGAGATACCAACCGTGAGCCTCTCTTTAGGGGATAACCCCACTTATATTCCCGATTCGCCTGATATCATTAGAGCTTGTGGTTCCCAAGTAAGGACTTCCCGGTCGGTCACTCAAACCGGTACTACTCTCACTTTGGTTCGCTTAACTACTTAAGCCTTTACCACTATACCACAAGCCCCATGATCACTGTAAGTGGAAAGTTAATGTGAAAGACTCAATTGGATCAATGTGAGGGCACTATTATGTAAGAGTGGCAATTGAGTCGTATTCGTGTTGACCTATTTGGGTTCACGTATTAGCGGGTTAATATAACCTCTATCCAAACACAACCCATTTATTAATCGTGTTAAGAAATTTAACCCTAATCCACACCTGCATAATACGAGTAACCCAATTTTGACTCGTTTAACATGTTTAAATAAATAGGTCAAGCAGTGAATAAGGTTGATGGTTTGTTGATTTAACTAGTTTAAATACAAAAATGATATAATGATTTAAAATATGATAAAAATAACAGGACAAATAACTATACGACAATTTTCTCAGTTATAAGCGTCAATTTCTATGATATATGTGGTATAATCGTAATTCAATCATTGTAAGTGCATAACACAATATATTTAATCCATATCCAATATAAAAAGACATGTTATATATTATATTTTTAGAGTCGTATATGCTAACGGGTTTACGGGTTGACCTAGTTTAATATTTACTCAACCCAAAAATGACTTATTTATTAAACGGGTTAGACGAGTTGATTTTTATTATTATTATTATTATTATTATTATTATTATTATTATTATTATTATTATTTTTAATATCAAAACCTATTTATCCTCAAACTAAATCTGTTTAACTTTGTGTTGTGTTTGTGTCATTTATCGTGTCGTGTCAAAAATTGTCACCCTTAATATTATGCCATATAGCAAAATTGAGCATTCATATTGGTGAATAAAAGTCAAAATTAGATTTAGTTTGGTCAAACTCATCTAAATTCATTCAACAAAATATATATATATATATATATATATATATATATATATATATATATATATATATATATATATATAAACACATGTGTTAATGATGGGCCAAATTTGAGACTGCCCAGTCGCTCAGGTCTTAGATGGTTTTTAGACAAAAGTTGGTTAGTTTCTTGAAATGGACCAAGCGATTTGCGACTTTAACACAAATGTGACATGTGTCACTAAGAAAAGTTGCGCCTAATCATTTGCGTAAAGGCTCCTTTTGAGCTACTTATCACCAGCGACTTTTAAAAGTTTGAGCTAGCTCTAATAATATTATTTTAATTCTTTTTTCCTTTTCCCAACACTTCCCATCACCACCACCCTCTAACAACACACAACCACCAACCTCTACCATCACACAACCACAACCACCAGAAGATTAATTATGATTCGATACAAATCATAACTATAAAACCTCATTTCATAATCAATTCATCATCGATTCATTAAACAGCATACAATCAAAACAACTACATGATTACAATTAGCTATTGAATTGTGGTAGATCTGGACCCAACTATTGAATTGTTGCTGTGGTTGGACAAGCATAAGAAAAAAGGCATCTTGGGCCTGTAATTTTTTTTAGCCTTGGACGTGAAGACAAAGAAACAAAAGGGCTGAACCCTTTGGTATATGCATTCGGTGACAGACAAAAGAAAGGGGATTGCATTATTATTGCCGCAACCCTTCTTGATTGATATTCGAAAAAGAGAGAGTAGCATCACCCCATTCATAATCAGCCGCATATAATGATTGAGAAATAGAAGCGATGGTTAGAGCTGGCATAACAGATCCGACACGAACCTGTTAAGACACGAACCTGTTAAGGTCGAACACGAACACGACACGATAACAATTCGTGTCATTTTTTTCGAACACGAACACGACACGAAAATTAACAGGTTACACGACACGAACCTGTTAACAAAAAAAACCTGCATTTTCCATATCTCATGCCCAAAAGGCGAGCCAAAACAAAGCGATAACAGATTGGTTAATAAGTTACAGGTACATCTTGAAAGTCTTACGTACGAGTTTACTACAAATTCTAATAAGATTATACACTAAAAAGCAACATTCTATTGTAGAGAACGCTTCTTGTATTACTCTTTCTTGGGTTCTTCCTTCTTGGATTGGATCCCTTCTTGGGTCCCCTCTTCTTAGATTTACCATTCACAATCACAGCCTTAGCCTTTTGTCTGAAACGAGAATCGATAAAACCATCAGTTAGTCAAAATCTCATCCATACAAAACTAACATTGTAATAATTTTAATGCAGGACCAAACGGATTCTGAATAACAGAAGGGAAGAAACAAGTGACTATATGAACTATTACTTAACTTTCAATACTTTCAGAGATTTTAGCCAGCTACAAAGCTTTTATTTTTCATTCTGAAAAGTTCAATGGTTGGTTAACCTGTTCAAACTAAAAAGTAAACAATGTTCGTGGATCGATTAATGATTTAATAATGTTCAAAAACAGCAATTACTCTATCAAAAACTACCAATTCCTACTCTAAAATTACCAATGTTCAGCTACTAGTAGAAACTAAAAACTGAGCTCAATTGACTTTTGTTATGTAACTACTAATTGACTGATTTTAGTGTCTAAACTTCTATTTCTACACTAATATGACCTGTGTGAGAACATGAGACAGCAATCAAACAACTACAATACTCAGCAAATCTCAGATCCAAACACCCCCTTATCTAACCACTACAACTATGCAGTGATGTTAAAAACTACAAATCACCAAAGTTAAGATCAATCAAGCTAAGATAACACTAATTACTACTAAATCAACAATAAAAAACAATCAAATCCAACAGAAACATACTTACCTCAAAGGTACAAATTAATCCAAACAACTCAGTCTCGGCTTGGTTTTTTTCTCGCCACAGTCAACCATCAAACCAAACGGTACCATTAATCCAAATCCGCTCCCAGAAACAACCACAAGAACAATAACAGCAGGAACAAACATCAAAAATATCACCAAATCAACAACAAAAGAATGGAAACATCAAGTATAGTAGTATTCCGTGAGCTCTAGCTCACGGCTCGTGTGAAGTTGGGTGGCCGGCGGTGGTTGTGAAGTTGGGTGGTGGAGAGCTCTTTTGGGCGCGTGTGGTATAGTAATGGAAAGAGGAGATGGAGTGGAGTTTATTTGTGGTGGTGGTGAAGTTGGGTGGCCGGCGGTGGTTGTGATACAGGTGGCCGGCGGCGGCTGAAGTGGGAGAGAGAGAAGACTGGAGATTTGGAGGAGAATATGAGAAAAGAGTAAAGTGTTTTAGGGTATACTTTTGAACATATATATATAACTCTTAACAGGTCTTTTCGTGTCTTAACAGGTCCGGACCTGTTAAGACACGAAACCTGTTAATTTTATTCGTGTCTTAACAGGTCCGGACCTGTTAAGACACGAAACCTGTTAAGACCTGACACGAAACCTGTTAAGAACAGGTTGTGTCGTGTCGTGTTAACAGGTTTCGTGTCAAAATTGCCAGCTCTAGCGATGGTTCATGATTTATAATGACTTTAATTTGATTTTGATATAATGATTGATTATTGGTTTTTTAATGTGTTTAATTTGATTATTGTTTGATGATGGAAGAAAAGAATCAAGTTGATGATAATAGCTGATTCATAGTTCTTTAACTGGGTTATTTGTTTGATTTGGATATTATCAAGAGAATTTAATAAAAAGAAATGTACTACGAGTATATTTGATTTCTGTTAAGGTTGTTGGTGGTGGTGGAGGGTGGTGGTGGTGGTGATGGTTGTGTGGTGGTAAGAGGGTGGTGGTGATGGGAAGTGTTGAGAAGGGGCAAAAAGATTAAAATAATATTATTAGAAGTCACTTAAACTTTTAAAAGTCGTTAGTAATAAGTAGCTCAAAAGGAGCCCTTACACAAATGATTAGGCGTGACTTTTTTTAGTGACACATGTCGCATTTGTGTTAAAGTCGCAAGTCGCTTGGTCCACTTCAAGAAACTAACCAACTTGTGTCTAAAAACCATCTAAGACTTTAGCGACTGGGCCATTTGTAGAATTGCCCCGTTAATGATACATGAAATCATGTTTATAATTTGTACTTAAAATTAACTAGATATTGACTAACCTACTATTGAGTGGTGTACCTGGTCACATGTAGAATGACCTAGATAAGTCTAAGTCGAACACATGGGACCAGTTTATTGAGTTTATTGGTTGTATTAATGAAAACAAAACTAATTACTAATAAAGAATATTAATAATCACGAGGTGTTTTAGATTAAGATGATCAAAGTTTTAAAATTTAAATAAACGACAAAACAAATAAAAATAACAAGTAATTGAGATCAGTAATAGATGAGAAGTGTTAACCAAGTTATTCCCCTATTTATGCTAATGACATGATCTATTAATGCAATGCTTAACTAGTTCTTCAATTAGTGACTGTAATATGGTATAAGTCCAATATTGGCCATTGAAACTTACACATATGCCCTATAGCTTTCTAACTCGACGGTAGTGGATGTTGTCTAGCTATAGTTCATTTAAGTCCACCAACTAACCTATGTAACTTGCTTGTGATGATAGTAAACTAATCCGCAGTTAACTACTTTGTAAACGCATATACCTTCGTCAATTGAAACCTTAAAGTCTACTAGTTTTAGCAAAACTAGATTAATTATTATAACACTAGCCACAAATTAGTATTGGTCATAAGTTCGTGAATCAAGTAATCAAAGTTAAGTTTTATTACCTAGTAATCGACTACTATCAACAAGCTAACAATAATAAACACAAAGACACAAGGATCTATAAGCATGCACATAAATTATCTAACAAAAGAACTATTAAACTTCAAAAATCGTGTCATACATTATCAATAAGTTCATAACTAGGCTAACACTAAAGTGTTTAGCAAACTATCATATTCATAATATCGAAAGTAAACAAAGTTGGAAGGATAAAAGAATTCATAATGAATTGGATAATATAACCATTATCTATAACATCCCACCTACCTAGACTACAATATTGTGATTGTGACACCCTAGGCAAATCACATATCGGCTGTGGCCTGGAGAGATACTGGGTTCATAAGTTAACATTCGCCTTACAATGACACAACGCGTTTTATGGTCTACTGCAGGTGGAGTTCTTTGAAACTGGCAGTTAAGTGTGCTCATGTGAGAGTAGTACTGGCTTAGGTGACCTGCTGGAAATCTTCACACGAGGGCCACAAAGCAAAGCAGTGAGCCTGCGAGCAAAGCGGACAATATTGTGGTCTGAGTAGGTGGGATGTTACATTACCAATGATAACTATTGTTTATGAATGATGAGGTCTTGATCTCTTGATAAATTCAGCTTAATTTGGTAGAATGAGCCTTGGAAAACCCTAAACGGACTGATGCAAAAGTTGATAACCTAAAAATCATTTAGGTTTGTACTTATAGGCATCCAAAACCTCGTTGGTGCTACGCAGTAACATGCTAATTAAGCATGGTTACACCGTAGAGCTCATGGCTAAAATCCCCTCTTGGATTCTTCTCGCTACCACATAACACAAAGAATTCCTATGCCTTATAGTTCTTGAATAAGAATTGGTTTTAGTCTTAGTGTCTCTATGCCATAACAAGGAGAACCTTATTACGCCGTAAATAATCAAGAACTATTACAAGGATGAAAGACCTATGTTTTAACTCTTGCTTATTATATATATCTAGTAAATAACAGAGAAATAATCGAAGGGGAGAGAGGCATTTACACGATAATCATCAGTTCCTTGCGCATATCTCGTCGTGGCAATTACATGGTAAGGGTTCTTGTTACATATCTCTCTCATGTCGACTAGGGAGGACTATTCAGACACCGTAGGCTCTTGCAAGAAGAGTCTCTTTTATAGCTCCAAAACGATGTCATTACATAATGACTCTAAAGTAAACGAGACTCCAATAAATTGATGGCAAATGACATTGTCTTTAACTTGTAAATAAAACAAAGAGCCGACATGGTCTCAGTAGTGCTTCCAAACTAGCCATTAGAGAGAGTTTTCGCAACCTAGGTTACCAAGACCATGCCTCTTTCTGAACAAACTCAAATGATGTCCTATCATGCATTGACGACTCTAACGCGTACAGCGTGGAGTGATCAAGACTTGTAGAGGAACAAGATGTGCTTTGGCTTGTTCAACGTTAAGTGAGAAAGACTTATGGTTAAAATCAGTTCGATAGTTTGACTGGGTAGCCCAAAAGTTTATTACAAATAGACACCATATTAGTAACATTTGAAATATGATGTGCGCATTGGATATACTGAATTAGTAAGGAAAATGGAGATTTATAATACCAAGACATTGAAGCATATAGTAATGAGAATGAGAAGTGGTGGAAGTAAAACCACACTATTTATAGGGAACAAGAATGGGAGATCGCGTGACAAAAATAGGGTAATATCATATGTTAGAGACTCGTTTCTATTGTTGTGGATCATTCAAATCTAAATGAATTATATGTTGGAAAATTTGAGGTGAAAATGTTGTATTTCACCTACTTTGGACACAAATAATTAGAGACTCAAGTTGTCTATATGAATATCATACTAATCGGATACGCGCTCCTTTATGAGAGCTTCGTAACAATATAATTAGTGTCCAAAATGAAGCTAATGTGAATGAGATATCGAGTCTCGAACTATGTCATTTGGAATGTAACTTAAGGAAGAAAATGGGACAAAGTCTATCCCACATTGGTGGGTGAACAAACCGAACTTGGGCTCAAGCTAATGAACCCACGTGAAGCGGTCTTATTTCCTTTTGCTCCAAAGACCCAATGTTTGACCCATTTTAATTTCTTTTATTGCTTGGTATGATTACAGCAGATATGCAGGGTATGTTACGGTTTAGGTTTAAACTTGATAACAGCCAATTGAATGAAATTGATCACATTTAATGTGAATCATTGTGAATCATTAAATATGCTGTTTCATAATGTAGTATAAATCCAAGCTATCTCAGCCATTCCAAACACACCAAAATTCACAGCTTCACTCTTATCTCTCATTACTCACTCAAGAACTCTGACGAAATTTCAGGCAAGTAGGTTATCTCCGGCAGTACTTCTGCTTAAGCTGTTGTACCCTGGGAGACAGCCATCTAATTGGTAGACGTGAACTGTTTTAAGGGAACCGTGTTGAACACGGGCCTCAGCTATGTCTCTTATATATTATTATTATGATTCTTGTTGTGTTTCGTTTTTACCTTTGAGTTCTTTGGTTATATGCTTGCTTAACTGTTATGCTTTAACTTTTTCTTTTGTGTAGTTATAATCATGATATTGTTATTGGGTATGGTTATTTTACCTACATTATATATATCAAAATACAATCGTCTTGTATGTACATTCCAATGATTATGTTAGCAAGCGAAAAGTCAGTCCATCGAATCATTCACATCTATTGACAAGATATCATGGAGTTTCGACGAGTATCTTTAAAATTTTAGACAAAATTTCTTTGCATAGTGTTTTAACCAAGATCATGACGATATCAATCTCAATCAAGAGGAAATTATTCTTTGTTCAATGGTATAAATTCTAGAACGTAAGACGTAATAGATTGAGAGATGTTGATGTTTTAGTCGGCTTTTTGGGTGTGACAAGTAAGAAAAGGAATATAAAGAGTACATTTAAGGCATTCTTAGCAGTTTTTATAGCATTGAAACTTAAAGAATGACTTTTAAAGCACTTATGAGATTGTGTATTATGAAAGACATTTCAACAAATTCCCCCCACAATTTATCAAGCGAAAGCTTCATCATTCAACAACGACACTGTCACATATTTTTAAACCTAGGATTAATTGACACTACTAACTGGTATGCTTACATTTACATAACAACATCTTTTTGGTGACAACAATATAACTCATTTCTTTACAAACCAATAAGCCACTAAGACGTCGTTTATACGACAAAATTAGTCATACTTTTAGACTGCTCCTAATGAGAGCTCGTAAGGTTCTGTGAGAAGCCAACTCACATGTGAGTGTTGCTGGGACAAAGATGGTGGCACCGTGAGACGCCACAAATAAGGAACGAACGATGACTTGCTCACCTCATATGGAGTTGTGCAAGTGTAGGCCCTTCATGTGCTTTTATTATTTACTACTCGTATTTGGTTTGTAAGTGTGTGTGAAGTATTTAGTGAGGTAGGTTTGCATAAAAGTGTGTATTTTAATGAAATGTGAGAGAATGGTGATTAGTGGGAGTGAAAAATAAAACGGAGTAAGAGAAGAGAAAAAGCTAATATGACGCCTAAAGTAAAAGCCGGGACTAGTCTTGAGTCTAACAGTATACCCTAGCATTTATTAAGGGTTGTGTTATACAAACCCTCCATACTAGGGGGTTTGTACTTTTTGTCCTTTTGTCCCTTCTTTTATTTCAGTGCAACACAATATTTTGTCAGTTTCTATTCTGTATTTCTGATAGTTTTAAACGTTTGACATATTAGAACTTATATTTTTTTTTCCACACTTTCAGATTTATAGTTTTTTGATATATGTGTATATGTATATATATGTGTATATGTATACATATACACATATATATACACACACACACACACACACACACATATATATATATATATATATATATATATATATATATATATATATATATATATATATATATATATATATATATATATATATATATATACACACACACACATATATATATATATATATGGGGAATATCTTAGCTATACCAAGGGTGTAGCCAACTTGGCTAAACAAGAATGCTAATTCCATGCATAGAACCCCAATTATAATGTCATCTTAACATTCTAAACTTGTTAACCTTCATAATCCATCACCTCCAACATCTATTAATTTATATTGTTGCAACTTTTTATGTGAATGTTATTGAATCTAGTTTCTGTCACGAAAATGGCTACTAACTTCATACATTTGCAACAATAACAAATTTAGTGTAAGTGTCAATGATAGATGTTAGTTCTGAAATATTTTGGAGTTGAAATGGATATATGATGTTAATCGGGATAAAATTTGATGTTGTATACCTCAAATGGGCATATCGGTGTAGCTAAGCTAGCCACTCCATGATGTAGCTAAGCTATCCTCATTAACAAAAAAAAAAAAAAAAAAAAAAAAAAAAGGGGGGGGGGGGGGGGGGGGGGGGTAAGGAGGTGGTTGGGATGAAAATATATGGGGTTTTGGGATATCTCCACCCTTTATTAAAGCTCTATTCACAAGACTTTTTTTTTTTTTTTTTTTTTTTTTTTTTTTTTTGGAATCACACGGACTATTGCATTGCCACGTAGCAACCTATTTTCAAAACAAAAGTTGTACACATAAAATAATATACACATATTTTTATAACCAACTTACAAGTAGATTAAGCATGACTTATAAACATTGATCCGTAAAAAACAAATCCCGTTAAAACATAGGATACTTTGTTTTGCTTGAAAACTGAACACGTAATAAAGGCTTAATCGGTGGGTCACGTTTGTCTGAATCGAAGTTTTAAATAAACCAAGTTTAATGCGATCTTACACACATGGTCCCTATCCTTTCAACAATATCATGATTTTTCTCCCTCGACTTTATTTATTACTGGATAGTCTTTTATTTAAAGAAGTTAGAACATATATGCATGATGTTTATTAAATTCATTGTTCTACTTAGCCCCATAGGTAGTTAAGAACCATCCAAGTAGAGATGAAAAAAAAAGGAAGAAATAACTGGATGAGAAAATCAAATCAGAGTTAATCAAGTCTTGTAAAAGGCGATTATTTGGTTCGAGCTGGTATAAGATCGATGAAGAATTTTTCTTACATTACACAAGTCTGTACTTTTAATTGTTTGTAACCAAAACTGTATAATATTAAATTCTATAAATAATACAGTAATTATAATCATGCAAATAGTATATATTATATTTAACGAACTTATACAACCATTTATCTTAAAACAGTAAAACACGGATACCCAATATCTTCAAAGAAACCCTTAAATCCAACTTTGGTAACGCCTGAGAGCTTGGATATTTCAAACGCGCAAAGGCTTGTTTTATCCTACAACACCAAACGAACCCGACTCATTGCCTTTCTTACATAAATTTTTAAACAATGGGCTTTCTTAAAAAAAAATAAAAAATAAAAAAAGAATATACACAGAATTAATTAATGTGTAAAGTGTAAGGACCATAAGCAAAAATAATTCCTAAATTTAATATTAATACTACTACAAACAGAACCGTTACTCCACCTCTGTCAAAACGACACCGTTGACATTAAGAAACAGGGAGTATAAATAAAAAGACTAGCCGTTGGATTCATAATTTCAAAAACCCCTTTCCTTCACCTCTCAACACACACTAAACACACCATAAAAACACATACATTCAAAACACACACAGAAAGAGTGATTATATCTATTTATCTTTGAAACTGAAGATCTGATTGAGGTTTTGGTGAGTCAATCATTCCTAACTTATGTTTCCTTTTTTTTAGGGTTTCAGGTGCTCATTTTGCTTGATTGTTGATTTGATGTAATTTTATAGATTTATATGCCTTATTTAGATCTCTTGATTTATTTATTGAAATTTTATTAATAAAGGAATGATTTTCAGCTAGCTATACTGGTTACTAATAATATGACATGGTTTATTTAATTTACTTTAGGATAAAATATCTATTATTAATATTATTTTTTTTAATAGCATAGATAAGTAATTGTGTTGCAGAACATTTGAAATTATATTTGATCATTTTATTATAGTCTTATTTAGGTTTCTTTGAATACTCGTTAAAGCGAGATTACATTTTTAGGAATATATTTTTGGCATCGTATTTGCCCCAAAATATAGCTAGCAAGTGTTGCATTTTTGGGTTCTTTTTTAGTGCTACTTTGAAAACTAAAGTTTTCCACTTTACTGATAAATAAATCGGATTGTAGTACCTATTGGCATTAACATGGCTAGTGTTTTTAATGTGTTTCAAGTCCTTCATTGGCGTTAATTAACTAGTGTACATTGGCTTCAAATTGTTGTTTGCTAGTTTGTACTAATTAGTTATTGCTAACAGATAAGCGATTAAACAGGACAAGGTCAAACCGCGAGGGTTAGATTCGTCTTTTGCTGAATTTGGAATAAACAAAAATGACGACAAGGAGTGTTCCTAGTACACCAAATACCAAGATTGAAAGAACTCCGATATCAACGCCTGGAGGGTCAAGAGTACGGGAAGAGAAAATTGTTGTAACAGTACGGTTAAGGCCTCTAAATAAAAGGGAACAGTTAGCGAAAGATACTGTATCGTGGGAATGCATTGATGATCATTCTATTGTATATAAACCATTCTCGAATGAGCGTGTGACTCAACAATCTTCATTCACATTTGGTACGCTTTAGTTGGTGATTTATAAAAAAATATTGTTGTGTATTGAATTTTACTCGTGATTCTGTTTGAGCTAAAAAAGGTTTCCGGTTCTTGCAGATAAAGTTTTTGGCCCTGCAACTGTCACGGAAAGTGTCTATGAGGAAGGAGTGAAGAATGTTGCTTTGTCTGCTCTAATGGGCATCAATGGTAATTATCCATTAACTATGCTTTTTATTTTTCCATTGGGTCGTTGTATCTGTTTTACGAGATTCATGTTTATTGTTTTCAGCAACCATTTTTGCATATGGTCAAACGAGTAGTGGCAAGACTTATACGATGAGAGGAATCACGGAAAAAGCAGTCAATGATATTTACCAGCACATATTGAATGTAAGTTATAAGAGATAAATACGTTTGCATTTCTCGTTCTATGAAAAGTTATTTGACTGTTATTTGTGCATTAATACAGACTCCAGAAAGAGATTTCAGAATAAAAATATCTGGCCTTGAAATCTATAACGAGAATGTAAGGGACTTGCTGAATTCTGAATCTGGACGCAATCTCAAGCTTCGAGATGATCCAGAGGTAATAAATAAGATAATTTCTATGTTGAGAATAGCTAATTTGGTCTTGCTAATGTCTTACAAGCTAACCTGTTCAATATGCAGAAAGGAACGTTAGTTGAGAAGTTGGTTGAGGAAACAGCAAGAGATGATCAACATTTGCGAAATTTGATCAACATTTGTGAAGGTAAGCTTTTATTACTGTTTTACACAAAAAACTAAAAGTTCCTGAGTTCTAGTCAAGTCTTGCTTATAGTTTATTTCTTTGCTTGCATTGCAGCTCAAAGACAAGTAGGTGAAACTGCTTTAAATGATACTAGTTCCCGATCGCACCAGATAATAAGACTGGTAAGTATATGAAGTTACTCAGTAAAAACTTATGAAAGCATGGGAATTGTCTTTAAGTATTATATTTGATAATGCAGACCATAGAAAGCACACTCCGAGATACTTCAGATTGTGTGAGGTCCTTTGTTTCAAGCCTGGTATGTTTTGACATTTGAATTTATGCATATAAATAAATATCAGGAGAAAAGTATGGTAGACTATAAACTAAAACCATATGAACTGCAATGCTGTGCAGAACTTTGTAGATTTAGCTGGAAGCGAAAGAGCATCACAGACAAACGCCGATGGTGCTAGGCTGAGAGAAGGTTGTCACATCAACCTTGTTAGAGTTTGACAATCAAAGTACACATATTGCGGAAGCTAGGATCAAGTAATAACACGTATAAAGATTAACTAAAACATAAATAGAAAACATACCCGATGCACTTCAAATAAACCTTGATTCTTGTACAATTAGATCAATGATAAACCCCTTACCGTTTTGTTTATCGATCTCTTGATAATTACTAAAGTAAGTAATTACCTCGTTCTTGTACACACAAACTACCAACGAATAAAGGTTTGATGCAAGTAAACAAAACACTTAATTTGCTTATGAAAATTTCGATCCTAAAACCCTTATGGGAGTGAGGATCGATCGACCAAGAGAAGAAACAAGGAGAAGAAAACTTTAGGGTTTTGTGTGTGTGCACAAGAGATGTGAAACCCTAATCCTTGGCCTTGTATATATACTAGGTGATTCCTTGGAGCACAAGCAAGGGTGGATCGACCCATGGTGTGGGCTTCGACCGGCCTAGGCACCCTTGGGGTGTTTCTAGATCCTTCTTGACTCCCAAGTTACACTCTAGTCCTCGTTCTCTTATCCCTTAATAATAATTAATACTTACGTTTAATATTAATGATTATTTAGTCCCTTAAGTGTTTATAAATATATATATACGATACATTTAACATATATATATTTATTTACATTATTCTTGTTTGTAAAGTGTGCAATCCCGAGGTCTCGGGTTCGATACTAGACATTTACTAATTAATATTTATACGTAACTTTTAACAGCTCCCACTCGTATATCTATTAATAGTAAAATGACAATGGTTAGCGTCTTGCAACACTCCAATGCCCCTAGTTCGACCTGAGCTAGGTTTCCTGGAAAACCTTTAATGATTCATCATTATTATTATCCTTTCGCCTCTAATACTACATTAATAAAGATGTGAGGTTCTTTATTAAATTCTGTTTCTCGTCTCTTTATGATTGAACAAAATTACCAAAACATCTGAACGTATTCCAGATAGACTTTGGGCGTGGCCACGCAAACATTTTGTCAACCCTACGAGGGGCCCAGCAGTATTAAACTTCTGAACAAATCAGAAGGAGCGAATTCTCTCTTGACTACAAGAATAACCCATGAACTTTGCAACATTCTGAAAACAACCCTTATGACTTCCAATTACGGTAAGCGGTAGATTGCTCCACAAAATGCACTACATCCATGACACTTATCTGGTATCTCAAGTCTGAGGATAACTATTAAATATGATTCTCACAATAAATTTAAATCATATTGTTGGGATAAGTCCAATACTCAATTCATTGAATATCATGTGAAATTGGTATGACTACGCATCAATATACTTTCAAGTATATCCTAAACCAATACTCAAAATTGTCTTAGTTTAATGATATTCCCATATCATTAATCGACAACGGACTATTTAGAATAATAAATTATTCACGGATCTTAAACATGCAAATATAGGATATATTATTAATAAGACAATGAATAAATAAACATAACCAATATTTTATTTCAGTAAATATTAATAATTGTACATTACATCCTTTATCCAAATACTAATCACAAATGGGCATGAAACTATCAGCTAATTTAAGTCCTATTCCTTCAGCATGCTTGTAAAGCTTGGTGCCAGGTAAAGGCTTTGTAAATTGATCAGCTAAGTTTTCATCTGTGTGAACTTTGAGCATTTCGATTTCACCTATCTCAACTTGTTCTCTGACATAGTGGTGCTTAATCGGGAAATGTCTGGTGCCTCTCATGATTCCAGGTTCATTGGCAAATGTAATTGCGGCTGAGTTGTCACAATACATTTTTATAGGTCGCTGAATCGAAGGCATAACCCCAAGCCCTGAAACAAACTTCCTAATCCAAACAGCTTCCATTGCAGCTTCTGAAGCAGCTATATACTCACTTTCTGTAGCAGACATCGCCAGTACACTCTGCTTTTTGCTCCTCCAATCAACAGCTCCTCCATTAATGACAAAGACATAACCCGTCTGAGACTTCGTATCATCTTTATCACCTTTCCAAGAAGCATCGCAGTAACCTGTTACATCAAGCTCTGCAGATGGAGTACCCCCATATACTAAGAACATCTCTTTAGTAGCCCTAAGGTACTTAAGAATATTCTTAACAGCAGTCCAGTGTTTTTCACCTGGGTTCTGCTGATATCGACTGGTTAAATTCTGATCAAACGCAACATCAGGCCTTGTGCTTTTTACCGCATACATTATAGATCCCACAGCCGAAGCATAAGGGACTCTCTTCATGCGTTGCACCTCTTCGGGTGTTGAAGCACAAACTTTGTTGCTCAAGCCATGTTGCTCTTGCATTGGCAAATATCCTTTCTTGGAATTTTGCATACTGAATCTCTTCAATATTTTATCAATGTAAGCACTTTGGCTTAATCCAATTAATCGCTGAGATCTATCTCTATATATCTTGATTCCCAGAATAAATGCAGCTTCCCCTAGATCTTTCATAGAAAAACAACTTCCAAGATATTCCTTAACCTTTTGTAAACTTGGAATGTCATTCCCCATGATCAATATGTCATCGACATATAATATAAGGAAAATTACATTACTCCCACTAGCTTTGTGATATACACATGGCTCATCAAGATTTTGAGTGAATCCATACTTCTTAATTTCACTATCAAATCTTTTATTCCATTGTCGTGATGCTTGCTTTAATCCATAAATGGATCTCTTAAGCTTGCATACACGATCTGGGAATTCTGGATTTACAAACCCCTCAGGCTGCGCCATATAGATGTCTTCATCTAGGCGACCATTTAAGAAGGCGGTTTTGACATCCATTTGCCAAATCTCATAGTCATAGTAAGCGGCTATGGCTATAAGAATCCTAATTGCCCTTATGTCAGCTACAGGAGAAAAGGTCTCCTCATAGTCAACACCTAAAGTTTGAGTATAGCCTTTAGCTACCAAACGGGCCTTATAGGTGTGTACAATGCCATCCATATCAGTCTTCTTCTTGTAGAGCCATTTACTCCCAACTAGCTTGGCACCCGGAGGTAGGTCTACTTCTTCCCAGACTTCATTATCTTTCATGGATTGCATTTCCCCATTCATAGCTCCCTGCCATTTTTCCTTTTCTGGACTATTCATGGCAGCTTTATAACTTGTAGGTTCATCAAGATCCCCTATCAAGTTGTCATCACACTCCATGTTTAAACATAGACGTGTAGGAGCCTTCGAACGGGAATCACTTCAACTTCTGGTGGAGGACCTAAACTTTCAGGTTCTTCAGGAAGTTGGCTAGTGTTTTCAGAAGGTGTCACATCTTCATGATCGTCTTCCAGATCATATACTCTCCCACTGAATTCTTGAGATATGAGCTCCTTTTCTAAGAAGTCTCCATACCTTGCAACAAAAACCTTGTTTTCAGCTGGGTAATAAAAGTAGTAACCCATAGTTTCCTTAGGGTAACCTACGAAGATGCACTTTACAGATCTTTGTTGGAGTTTGTCTGCTGAGTCACGTTTAACATACGCCTCACAACCCCAGACCTTTAGATAAGACAAGTTAGGAACTTTCCCAGTCCATACTTCATATGGAGTCTTATCAACCTTCTTTGTTGGAACCATATTTAAAATGCGAACTGCAGATTCCAAGGCATAATCCCAAAACGAGTAAGGAAGAGTTGTTAGATTAAACATAGATCGTATCATATCTTGCAATGTACGATTCCTTCTTTCAGATACACCATTTTGTTGTGGAGTATATGGAGAAGTAAGGTGCTGGACAATTCCCTCCTTTGCTAAGTAATCTATAAACTCTTGACTCAGGTATTCACCACCTCTATCGGATCGAAGAGCTTTAATCTTCTTTCCTAGTTGCAACTCTACTTCTGCTTTAAACACTTTGAATGTCTCAAACACCTCATGTTTATGTTTAAGTAAATAAACATAACCATAACGGCTGTAGTCATCCGTAAATGTTAAGAAGTAGCTAGCACCTCTCCTTGACACATGTCTAAGTGGTCCACACACATCTGTGTGAATAAGACCAAGTAGATCATTCGCCCTTTCAATCCTATTTTTAAAGGGTTTCTTAGTCATTTTCCCAGCAATGCAAGATTCGCATTTACCAAATGATTCATCATTGATCTTTTCTAAAAGCCCATCATGTTGCAGCTTTTTCATGCGATCTTTGCCAATGTGAGCAAGTCGACAATGCCAAAGATAAGATGAATCCAGACCTTTCTTGATTCTCTTATTGTTGATGCTATACATTGAATTATTTTTAACAAAAGCTTTATCATTATCATTCATATCAATTTCAAAGACACCATTCACAGCAATAGCATTAAAATAAAAAACACCATTTAAAGAAACCGAAATTCCATTGCTAGAAATAGTATGCTCAAAACCAAGGTTCAACAAACATGAAAATGAAATTACACCTCTAACAATTGACGGTGCATAATGACAATTATTTAAAGATAGTACTAAGCCCGAAGGCAACACTAAATCATAAACTCCTATAGCTTCAACTCCTGCATGCGCTCCGTTACCAACGTGCAAGAATTGTTGTCCATAGGCCAGCTTTCTCTCAACTCTAAACCCCTGCAAGGTATTGCAAATATGAATGCCACATCCCGTATCATATACCCATGAATTCAATTTAGGAGTAAGAGTGAATAATTCAATCATAAAGAACGCACCTGATGAACTGGGGTTACCAGCTTCATTCCCCTGCTTCTTGAGTCGCAAGTCATGAATATAGAGAGGACAATTGCGCTTCCAATGGCCCTTTTCATGACAATGGTGACATGCCTGATCCTTCTTGTTTGGTGGATTCACCTTTTTCTGCTTAGGCTGATGTTGCTTCATCTTGGGTTCAGGTTGATAGGCCATGACCTGCTTGCCTTTGTTAACCTTCCCTTTGCCTTTGTTCACATGCGATTTCTTCTGGATTCTCCCACCATGAATTGCCAACACTTGCGGGGTAGGATTCTTGACCTTGGCTGGTAGACTTTTCTCATACTCAATAAGCAATGCGAGTAATTCAGATACTGTCTTCCCCGAGCAGTGCATATTGAAGTTCTGCACAAAACCAGCAAAGTCCTTGTTAAGGGACCTGTTGATCAAGTGCACTTGCACATTGTCAGGGTAACCAAATCCAATTCTGTGAAGCTGATCAAAAGATTCCTTCATCTCAGTCACATAATCTTCAACTGGTTTACCATCACCATGCTTGCAGTTATGTAGCTTGTCCAATTCATCATACAATTCAACTGCTGGTGGTTTCTCATAAGATTGCCTAAGAACATCAAGCATATCTTTTGGGAAAAAGTACTCAAACTTCTTTTGCAATTGAGCACTCATGCTAGTGAGCATTAAACAAGCAACCTCATTAAACTTAGCATGTTCCACCCTCCATGCCGCCTTGACTGCTTCTGGTTCAGAAGCAGCAGGCTCAGCTGGGCATTCTTCGGTCAAATAGTCCATTTTACCGGTCGACCTCAAGACAATTCTAAGTGAGCGGTACCAATCATTGAAATTCTTTCCAGTCAGTTTCTCTCTCTCAAGATGACTCTTGAAAGCAGAAATCACAGATGGGGTATCGGGTTGAGCCATATCTACAGATAAAAGTTCAAACATTAGTATTTTCGATAATAAATATCTTCAAGAAAATAAAATACCCATTAGTTATATTCATATAACCACCAAAATTTTCTTGAAAACCTAGGATCTAACTTTACATAGTTCCACCACATCAGTTGATCTGCTAGTGGTGAAAGTACAAAAGATAGTAATCTGTCGAACAATAATTGGCAAACAAGATTTCCAATTCCTAGATCATTATGGGAATTACATCAAATTGATTCATCAATTTGCCTTGTAAGCATGTTTCATCCCATCTCATGCCTTAAGTTCTAGGTCTCACGCACAACTTAATTAAGTCGTCTACCTTAGAAACTGTAAAATTACAATTATGGTCTCACGCGTTAAAAGAATTTTACCTTGTTATAGTAATTTAGCCTAGGTCTCACGTTTACTAAATTAAAATTCCAAGTGTTTCTTATAGGTAGATGGCATGTAACTTAAATTATAAAGGGTATTTATTTTTGATATGTCAATCAAAATATGTACAAAGATGCATGCACTCATCTTTATAACATAAGTTTTCATAAAAACTTTTTATATCCAATTTGTGAAATTAATACACAAAGTTTTACTTGAGGTTTATGCCAAAACCCTAAGATGACTTTCTACAACATATGATTTTAAAAGTAATTCGTTTAAGACATATTCAAGATTGTGATAACCAAGGCAGACTCTAAGGCTCTTTTCTAAGCCTTCAAATCACGGTTATGAATATCATCTTAAAAGACTTAATTTTAAAAACATATTTGCACAAAACATCATTCAAGCAAAAGTTTATGGATTCAATCTCAAAATAGTAATAAAGTTTGAATTTTGCTAGTCTCGACTGGGAGCTGATTACCGTGCGAATCGGACCACGATTGTCAATAAGACCTTGCAAGATTCTTACTTTATCACTTTAGGGTTTCAAAATTATTAGTCCATATTATTTTCTTTTATGAAAATCACCCTTTTTATTGCTTACATCAAGTCAAACAATTAAGAAAACAATAAAACAAGTAATTTAAAGAAAATAAACAACTAATAATAAAACCTGAAACAATTAGCCACATGCAAACCATATTAAAAGATCCTAATAAAATCAATTCTAGGTATAATTATGCATGTAATCACCTAAGGCCTTCCCTTCTTAATGGAAGTGGAGCCACATACATTGACGAATCAATTGCGTAGGCCAAAGATAATATACACACCACATAGCACATAAATTGATTTTAATATATATGGAGTCTTCCCCAATTTTAGATCTATTTAAAACATGTGACATAAATAAACAAACAAGATCCATGACTAACATGCATGTTTCGTCACGGATTAACCTAACAATTAGCACATAGGTCACAAGTATGTCCACAAAAACCGGTTTAGACCTAGGGTTTCTATATGATTATTATATAATCAAGAAAACCACAAACCCTAATTAGGGTTTTATAGTGGAAATCGACCCCCCCCTTAAAATTAGGGTTAGGGTTACAAAAATTTTTAAAAAAAAAATCTAAAGAAAACCCTAGAAAAACATGTATCTAAAACAATTAAAGATCCGATTTTTATTACGTTTTAGTAATCAATTACATGTTATCCATGGCTCGTGATGCCACTGTTAGAGTTTGACAATCAAAGTACACATATTGCGGAAGCTAGGATCAAGTAATAACACGTATAAAGATTAACTAAAACATAAATAGAAAACATACCCGATGCACTTCAAATAAACCTTGATTCTTGTACAATTAGATCAATGATAAACCCCTTACCGTTTTGTTTATCGATCTCTTGATAATTACTAAAGTAAGTAATTACCTCGTTCTTGTACACACAAACTACCAACGAATAAAGGTTTGATGCAAGTAAACAAAACACTTAATTTGCTTATGAAAATTTCGATCCTAAAACCCTTATGGGAGTGAGGATCGATCGACCAAGAGAAGAAACAAGGAGAAGAAAACTTTAGGGTTTTGTGTGTGTGCACAAGAGATGTGAAACCCTAATCCTTGGCCTTGTATATATACTAGGTGATTCCTTGGAGCACAAGCAAGGGTGGATCGACCCATGGTGTGGGCTTCGACCGGCCTAGGCACCCTTGGGGTGTTTCTAGATCCTTCTTGACTCCCAAGTTACACTCTAGTCCTCGTTCTCTTATCCCTTAATAATAATTAATACTTACGTTTAATATTAATGATTATTTAGTCCCTTAAGTGTTTATAAATATATATATACGATACATTTAACATATATATATTTATTTACATTATTCTTGTTTGTAAAGTGTGCAATCCCGAGGTCTCGGGTTCGATACTAGACATTTACTAATTAATATTTATACGTAACTTTTAACAAACCTTAGCTTGATGACTCTGACTACTGTGATTAGGAAGCTGAGGTCAGTTGACATGTAGAACTTAATCAGTTGGAGTATTGAAATTTAAATTTTTATCTCCTGAAATTAAACGACCGGATGAGTTGTATATATTCTCATAAGATTTGATTTGCAGTGTTGGAAAGAGAAGTGGTCATATACCATACAGAGACTCCAAGCTCACTCGCATATTACAACACTCGTTAGGAGGCAATGCTCGTACTGCTATCATATGCACCTTGAGCCCAGCTTCTAGCCATGTTGAACAGTCTAGGAACACTCTCTTCTTTGCAACCCGAGCAAAGGAAGTGACAAATAATGCCCAAGTTAACATGGTACATACATTATATCCACAATTCATGTTACGCTCTTACACTCTTAGACATTTACCTATTACTAAGGGTGCTGGTTTATTGCTGAAAACTATTATCAGGTTGTTTCGGACAAACAATTGGTCAAGCATTTGCAGAAGGAAGTTTCTAGACTGGAAGCTGAGTTGCGTACTCCCGATCCATCAACTAATCAAGATTCCAAAATTCGTCAGGTATACACATGAGTTACCATTGTCAATTATAAATGACATTTTTTCTATTTCTCGTCTTGGGAATCATCTTCTGATGTTACATTTGTTCTAATACAATTTTAGATGGAACTGGAAATTGAGGAACTAAGGAGACAAAGAGATCTTGCACAGTCACAGGTTGAAGAGCTAAGTCGTAAACTTCAAGAAGAACCAAAGGTTTCCTCTCTTTCTATATGTGCTTATTTTTTGAAGGTTGAAATTTCGACCCATTTAACAAATGAATGGGTCGACTTGGGTATTGTATTATATGTTATTGCAAACATGGCTAAAAATAAACAAATTAACTTCAACGGAATCCTGTCATTCAGGTCAAAGGTGCCCAAACAGTATTTACTTACCCGTAAAACCTCATCCATAAGATTATTATTTATAAATTAAAAAAAAAAAAAAAAAAAAAAAAAAAAAAAAAAAAAAAAAAAAAAAAAAAACAGAATTGTTGTACAAGAAGCTTTGGATGACCCACCTAATTTGCCGCATCTATTCTTGAAAGTTGAGATTTATATACTGATTTGTTAACCATTACAGATATTGAAGACAGCAGAATGTCCAATTCCATTAGCCAAGAAATGTCTCTCATTCTCAGGGACATTATCATCAGTTCTCGAGGGCAAGGAACCTACCCGTTTTGAAAAGACAAGAAACACATCAATGAGACAAAGTATGAGGCAATCCTCAACTGCTCCATTTACACTCATGCATGAAATCAGGAAACTAGAACACCTCCAAGAACAGTTAGGTGAGGAGGCTAACAGAGCATTAGAAGTACTTCAAAAGGAGGTTGCATGCCACAGACAAGGTAACCAAGATGCTGCAGAAACAATTGCAAAATTACAGGCAGAAATACGTGATATGTGTGCTGTCCGGCCAACCCCAAAAGACGTTGAGGTGGAAAATATGGTCTCTGTTAATAAAAGCGTTAGTGCAAATCTAAAAGAAGAAATAACCCGACTCCATTCTCAAGGAAGCAACATCGCAAATCTTGAAGAGCGGCTGGAAAACGTTCAAAAATCCATTGACAAGCTGATAATGTCATTACCAAACAACAACAATGAGGCGGCAAAAAGCCAGTCAAAGAAGAAAAAGTCAGGTCTTTTGACTGCAAGCAACAAGCCTAACTTTATAAGATCTCCATGCTCACCTCTGTCATCTACTCAGCAAGTCATGGATGAAACAGAAAATAGGGCCCCAGAATATGACGACACCATTTCTGGTGACATGTCGGCAGTTTCTGAAAAGGACACTCCGGTCAAGGGTGAGGAAGGTGGAGATGTGTCGTCAAAGGAAAACACGCCACATAGACGTTCAAGTTCTGTTAATATGAGGAAAATGCAGAAGATGTTTCAAAATGCAGCCGAAGAGAACGTGAGAAGCATCAGAACATATGTTACTGAGCTTAAAGAACGTGTGGCCAAGCTGCAGTATCAAAAGCAGCTACTTGTTTGTCAGGTAACATATTGTATATCCCGTTCATTTTCCATAGGTGGAACAATTGGCTGGGTGGATAACATGTCAAAACGGATAAACTATTTTATACAGTGGCCCAAAATAGTTATCCAACTTTTAATCTGACCCTTTGAATGATTTGGTTTAGGATGGTTCAAGTAATACACTTTAGGAGATTTTCAAACTGGTTGCTATGAGATCCGAAGCACTTTGCTGTCCATATTTACATATTTAATACTTAGTCTGTGGGTGAAATTGCTAAAAGAGATACACCATAACCCAAATTGACCCATTTATGGTCAGTTTAAGCTTATTTATTTAGTTTACCACGTGACCCATAAAGAAATAAACCATATCCAAAATCAACCCATTCAATTCCAATTGCACCATAACCCAAATGGTTCAACATTGGCACATTTATCATTTTAATTCCGCAACATATTAATAGGCATAGTTTTGATTATTCGATTATGTATTTCATGTCATATTTCTTCTACACAGGTGCTTGAGCTGGAAGCCAATGAAGCAGCAGGATATGATCTGGAAAATGAGGATAATACTGCCGATGTAGCGGATGCTTCCCCAGTTCCATGGCCAATAATTTTTAGGGAACAGAGGCAGACCATCATAGAGTTATGGGACGTTTGCTTTGTCTCGATTATCCATAGAACTCAGTTCTATATGCTATTCAAAGGAGACCCAGCTGATGAAATTTACCTGGAGGTTGAGCTTAGGCGGCTTAACTGGCTACAACAACATTTGGCTGAAATTGGAAATGCAACACCAGGTCGTGGTGATGAGCCTACAATCTCCGTATCATCAAGGTTAGCTTCTCCACTGATGAATTTCTTATTCTCAGTAATAAATGTGTTAAGAGTGGGTTATGTTCTTTCTCTAATGTATTAATTCAAAAAAATTGACAAAAAAGGGAATGGGTAAAAAGGCACTCAGAACAGAAGTATCATTTTAGATCATAGAATCTCCTAAATTACTTTTTGGGCTAACAACAGCTCCTTAGGGTTGTTGTTAATAACTAATTTTCGAAATTTATGTTAGGACAACACACAGTGTCCAAATAAAATAACTAAAGTAATCCAAAATCACTAACAACCCTATAATTTGCCACATACAAATTCAATTCACTCTTCTCATTGGTCAAATTAGCGGAAAAAGCGGAGCATGTTTCTTAGTATGTCTTAATATAAGCAGATTTTGTGAAATGTTTGTTGTTATGAACAGCCCTTAGGGCTGCTGTTAGCATTTCCCATTTACTTTATTGCTTAGGTGGTACGATGTGGGTGTGTTGGGTAAGAAAATACTTTATTAGTTGGGTCGAAACATACCTGGTCAGACATGTTTTTAATAACTAACGTCATTAGTTATAACACATCTCTCTAAATACTTCAGTGAAATGGTTAAGGAGGTTTTCTGAATTATAATGTTACCCATTCCACTTTCAGTTTCTTCCTTTTATTTATTTATTTATTTATTTTTATTATTATTATTATTTTTTTTAACGCGTTCTCTATGTTCAAACAAGTAACTGTGATCAATGCAGTAATTATTTATAAAAAGTGAAGCTTGAAACTAAAACTGTGTTTTCTGTGCAGCCTTCGATCACTGAAGCGTGAAAGGGAGTTTCTAGCAAAGAGACTAACAACACGAATGACAACAGAAGAGAGAGAACTGTTATACAGGAAATGGGACGTTCCTCTTGAGGGAAAGCAGCGTAGGATTCAATTCATAAACAAACTGTGGACCAATCCCCACGACTCTGCACATGTTCAAGAAAGCGCAGAGATTGTTGCAAAGCTTGTCGGTTTCCGTGAAGGTGGAAACTTGTCAAAAGAAATGTTTGAGCTTAATTTCGTGCTCCCATCTGATGATAGACCTTGGATTATGGGATGGAAACCGATTTCAAATCTTCTCAATTTGTGAGTGGTGAGGGACAACAACTCTTTTCGTTTGCAAGTAAAATGACATTCATTCTTTACTACTTCCTTTTGAATGTATATGATGAAACTTGGAGCCTCCCTCCAGGTCAAATGTTCTTGAATCCATTTATATGAATTTCAGCCTGCACATTATGCACTTTGTTTTGGTTCATTTGTCCAATTTCACTTGCTTGTGTTTTAATTATATAGAATACAAATTGTTAATCATAACTTAATATTTCTCATGCTGCTGCAAAAGATTAGTTGATTCAAAGAATTATATTCGGATTTAAAGTTGTGATTGTGCATCATACGTCTCATATTGAGCAAATATTGGTAAACAGAATGTTGATCTGTATGGGTTGGGATCAAGTTGAGCCGAGTCACTTTAATACTATTCGAAAAAGGTCCAGTTGAGGCCAAACATTTTGTGACATTTTTTATTATGTACTAGTATTAAATTGTCTGTAAACTAGTCACCTAGGAGGTTATATATGAAGTGTTCAATTTTTTGACTGTTTAAATATATAGATTTATTTGACCAAGTTGTTTTTGTTAGACATAATCAAACTCGACCCATTCATAAGTAAATGGGTCGAAAGGACCACCTCTAATCAAATCCAACACTTCAGTGTAACATTTACTTATTCGAATTGCTTAAAAGCCTAAAGGTTGCCCATGTCAAACGTAAGCAGCACTTTGCTTAGACTTGTGAAGTAGATACACGTTTTACACTCTGTTCTCGAGTTTTTTATATGAAAGGAAAGAAAATGAAAGAAAAGAAATGTAAGAGAGAGGAGTGGAGAGTAAAGAAACTTTGTAATTTTATGGTGTTCTCAAGTTGCAAACAGATATGAAACTAAGTGAAACAAAGTTGTCACTGTGTCACATTTTTTATATATTTTATTTTAATAATTTACAATTATCCCTTTTCTGACACAGAGAAATAAATACGATTGTGTGTGATGCACTGTAGTTGCACATGGCTAATTTTGTCATATATCATTTTTTATTGTATGAGTTTCTCTTTCCTCAGGTTACATCCCATATTTGGGGTGGTGAAAAAGCTCATCAATTTACGTCCTTTCACACCTCTTCACTCCACTTTCTTTTGTTGAAAAAAACTAGAGAACATGTTGCTGTTTTTGGTTCACTCCCTTTCCCATCACTTTCATTCTAAATATTAACTTGAGAACACACTTTAGTGATCTTGGTAAACAAATAACAGAGACAAATATACCAAGCCTGACTTGAGGTGGCTAAGAGGAAACTGTATCTATTGTGTGGCGATTGCCGTGACTGTTAGGCTAATAATCCAATAGATATAATTCAACGAAATGTTATTAAAAGGTATAAGAAACCAGCAAACACATAAGGATGACAAAACAGTTACAAATCACTTTATTTAATAACTTCATAGTCAGTGCCCACATAACCAATATGTGCATGACACTTAAACAACTCTATCCTTCACTTCCACACATGATAATGTGTAAAAGGAGCATGGGGATTAGTTGCTTTTGTTAACTGATTTAACATTTTGGGACAGCGATCCTGCAAACTTTGGCAACTTTCTTGGCATTAGGCGAAGTAACATATTTCCTAAGGCTTGGGTTCTTCATGTACTTGCAAAGGCATGGCCTTTGCTGCCTTATCTTGGTGCAGCATAGTTTTGATGGTGGTTTAGATGACGAGATGGCACTTGCACATGGTGCTAGCTGTGTAGGGACGCAAGTCACCGCCATGGTGACGTGTGATTGGGCTAAGAATACTAGGAGCAGTGAGACTGCACATACTGCAATGTATGATGTTGCAGCCATGATTCACTTAAACAATTAAGTTTGGTTCTTTTTTGGAGTGTTTAAGGTGAGGTAATGGGATGAAACAAACAGAGAAGACTTGGGTGAGTGTTGCATTTTGGGCAGGTATCACTTGCATCTATTTATAAGGAAAGACTAAACCAACAAATTGTCACTTTTTATTTTACAGTGAAAATTTTGTGTTCAAATCCGTACACTAATACACACTTTCTTTAAACTAAGACAACCTCTTCGTTGATAAGGCACATTGATATCGCTAATTCGCTATGCTAAAGGCCAACTTTGATGGATTGTTTTGCTGAGTTTGTGTTATTTGACACTGGACTTGCATGTGTCGGAAAAAAAAAAGTTGACACTATGGTTGAGAAGAAAAGATACACAATTTTATATATCGTTGTTGATAATTTCCATTCAGGATGTTAGTGTTTACTTGGAGGAAAATATTTTGGTTAAACGTGTTAAAGAGATTTAAAAAAAATGAAAAATGTATGTTGAGCAATTGAAATTGAACCAATAAAAGTGCATCATTTTGGTGTGTGGCAAAATTGAGTAATCTCATTAGCCAATTGAAAGTCAAAATTAAACTTCATTTGTTCAAACTTAACAAAAAATCGTGTATGGTAAAAAATTAAGTATAAAAATATAGGTATCGTTTTTGTAGAAAAAAAAAATAGAAAAAAGGTAATTAAAAATAAAAACTTTAGTCCATGAATTTTAGATAATTTTTAAAACTAATCATTTTTCATATATCTTAAGATTTTATAATTTTTCTTTAAAAAAACACAACTTATATTATGATCCTTAAATTTTTTTTTTTTTTTTTTTTTTTAACAATTTTTCACAACGTATACCACCCACTTCACAATATATTTCACGAATGTCTTTTGCGAGACTTGAACCTGCAACCTCTAGATCGTTAGACAACTCACATATCACTAAACCAAAGACCTTGAGTTTATCATTATATGTTAAAACTTAAAAGTGATATAGACGCATGAGATTATAAATATCATATAACAACACAACTTTTTTTTTTTTTTTTTTTTTTTTTTTTTTTTTTTTTTTTTTTTAGAAAAGCTATAACAACACAAGTTATTGTGATATACACACGTTTATTGGGAAATATTAGCATAATTGCACTACCCTTTCATGCAAATTTCTCTTTTCAACTTATAATTATAGTGTTTTATTTAGGGAAACATTGTTTTTAAAATCTCAAATGTATGAAGTTCCCGAATCCATCAAATATATCATGGTTCATTGCTCGAAAGTTAAAACAATTTGGTTGAAATGTTTTAGTTGGTGGGGTTTAAAACCCATGTACTGGGAATTATTAGTTAAGTCGCTTATTGATGGTATATTTTGCATTCATCTTCCGAATATAGCTCAATCAGTTTTTGTTGGAGTTTGCTATTTGGCTTTTTGAGCTCTTTTGGAGATGAAGGAATAAGGTTTGGCATGCCCCTAGAGGATAAGGCCATGAAGTTACCTTTGCTGATATCCAACCGTGCTCTTTGTTGTTGATCAAATCGAAATTCTAAGATTAACGTTGATAGGAAGTCTTGAGTGTTGCATTCGATGCGGTTTCTTGGCTATTATTGCAACTCTTTTTTTTTTTTTTTTTTTTTGGTGTAGATCTCTTTTTTCTTTTCTGTTTGGGTGTTTTTGGCTTTTTTTTTTTTTTTTTTTTTTTTTTTTTGGTTGTTTGTGTTTGCTTTCTTTGTCTATATGAGTGTTTTGTAAATTATTATTATTATTATTTATTTTTTCTTTTATCATTTCAACTTCTAATAATAGTGTTTGCTTTCTTTGTCTATATGAGTGTTTTGTAAATTATTATTATTATTATTATTATTATTATTATTATTATTATTATTATTATTTATTTTTTCTTTTATCATTTCAACTTCTAATAATAGTGTTTGATTTTAATCCTGATGCTTAAGCAGCGAAAACATTGTTTTTAAAATCTCAAATGCATGAATATATTGTTTATCTTTTGAAGGTTTTAAATGTGTACTTAGTAATTCGCATGCTACTAGTTTGGCATGCGTCAACTATACTCAAGTTGAAAAATAAAAAAAGTTGAATGATTCATATGCATTACTCACGAATGCAATACCCATATTGGATCATGTGGTGATGACACGATTATTCCACTCAAATATGTCTTTGTAACTTGAGTAGGTTGTGCGTTGAGTTTGTTGACTTATTGCTTGTAATGATTGAATCATCAAACTAAAGATTTCTCTTCATATTAAAGATTGCATTAAGGACCGTTTGGGTGCAACGGTTTTTTTTTTTTTTTTTTTTTTTTTTTTTTTTTTTTTTTTTTTTATAGTAATGTTGAGGCAGAGTTGGCAGGCGGCTGTTTGAAGAAGAAGAAGGCATTAGGTCAAATGGTCAATAGTTTATTTTATGTGTGGCCCAATTGTTTTGATGTAGCTTGTAGAATTCTATTTAACTATAGGGCCCAATTCACTTAAAATGTCTAGGCATGTATAATAACTTCAAGTCTTTAACATTGCCTTAATATTATGTAATGTTTTTAATAAATTTTAATGGAATTTAAAAAAGAAAAAAGGAAAAAAAAATGAAGTGAGTGAAGGATGAGTGAAGTGCCGCCTCCAAAAAAGAAGTGAGTGAAGGGTGAGTGATGAAAAAAATAGGGAATGATGTGGCGCAAGGGGATTGGTTGGGAGTGAGTGAAGGGAATGAAGGTGAGTGATGCACTCCCTCCACCCTAAGAATTATCAGTTTATTGCATTTGACAATTACTTGAAATACATTGCGGATTTTTAGTTAAACTGAATCGTTCTTTCATGAAGTTTGCAATAAGTCATAACACTTTTAAATTGTGGATTAGTTTGTTACTATTAGTTTAATTTCACATTTACATATTTTCTAGTGAGATTGTAGTTTTTGATAACTTAGTGTGCAATTCATGACAAAATGCAGAAGTGGCTCTACAAAACCATGTTCGCGGATGAATATTAGAAACACTAGTCAAAGCCAACTTTCTAAAAGACTTAAATTGAATAAAGCAGACAAGAATGGTCAGAATTTTGGACATTTTAACAGAACCAAGTTCTTTCTAAACCTTAGCAAAAATAGGGTTTCCCCAAGTGCAAATACAATGGCGGAGGATGGTCACGTGTCAGCTATATCTGTGTCTGAAGATATTCTAGACACAAATGACAAACCATTTCAAGAACCTGACCCTTTATTCAGCAAGTGGTCACCTCCGGGGTACCTATGGAGAGGGTTATCCGTTTTTGTATTGGCTGGGCAAGTGATAATGAGAGTACTCACGGGTAACATCCACTGGAAAAACACTCTCCAACAGCTAGAAAGAGTCGGTCCAAAATCAGTAGGCGTCTGTCTCTTGACAGCGGCTTTTGTAGGCATGGCCTTCGCAATCCAATTCGTGAGAGAATTCACAAGATTAGGTCTAAACCGAGCCGTGGGTGGTGTACTAGCCTTATCCTTCACACGTGAGTTAAGCCCTGTGATCATTTCAATCATAGTAGCGGGTCGTATTGGTAGTGCATTTGCTGCAGAATTAGGCACAATGCAAGCTTCTGAGCAAATTGACACTTTACGGGTTTTGGGTACCGACCCTGTTGACTATTTGGTAACGCCACGAGTAATTGCTTCTGTTTTGGCTTTACCATTCTTAACTATCATCTATTTCACTGTCGGAATGGCATCCAGTGCTATTTTGCCTGAAGGGGTTTATGGGATTAGTATTAATGTCATTTTGGATTCGGCTCAAGGAGCTCTTAGACCATGGGATATAATCAGTGCAATGCTCAAGTCTCAGGTTTTTGGAGGTTTTTGGTGGGATCATATCTGTGGTGAGCTGTGGTTGGGGGATGACCACTTTGGGTGGTGCTAAAGGTGTTGGAGAGTCAACTACCTCTGCTGTGGTTATTTTACTTGTTGGTATCTTTATAGCTGATTTTGTGCTTTCTTATTTCTTTTTCCAGGGTGCCGGCGATTCACTCAAGAACTTGTAATCTTTCCAAATGAAATTGTTAGTAGCTTTAGATCATTATTTTATGGCCATTCTTCATATATATATATATATATATATATATATATATATATATATATATATATATATATATATATATATATATATATATATATATATATATATATATATGTGTTATTGGAGAACTAATATGCATCACTCTCATTTGTTTCAGCTGTTTTGGGTCTATGAAGTTGCCAGATTATAATTGGTCTATGATTCTATAAACTCATTTGCCAGATTATAATTGGTCTATCTTTAAGTGCAGTGTTGACTGCTCAAGCCTTTACGAACCATTGGTGATCTAATGGGTTTTGATTTTGAATGTGTGGGTTTTTGTCCTTGATTTTATATTGTTGGATCTGGGTTTTGATTTGAATGCTGGGTTTTTGCTCTTGATGTTCTTCATTTTTTATTAAAGTTAAATATAAATTAAAAAGAAATTCAAATGGGGAAGAAGACGAGGGTATATTAGTCATTTCACTGCACTTAAAGAGGAAAACTAACGGAAGTTAACGGAAAATGCCTCTCAGTGGCGATTTTGCAACAATGTGGAACATTGGTGTCTTTTTTGCGCTACTTTTTGTCTCGGTCCCGTTTTTGCAAATTCGTGGAACGTTATGGACCATTTTTGCAATTTACCCTATAATATAACGAGAATACCAACGGCCCTTCGCGTTGTGAGCGGGCCTGTTTTTTTTTTTTCTATTTTTTATCGTTATCTCTTATTCATGCAACATTTAAGCGTTTTCTCATATGTTTTTGAACTAACTTAAGATTTCAGATTTATCGTCAAGTCTAAGGATTTTAAAACTTAGACCAAGATGATGTTACGGTGTGGGGGTATTACAATAAAACGAAACTACTTAATTGAATTAAAACACTGATGCGTGGAATTGCACCCTCGCAAAAGGTTTTAGCTCTCAAACGATCTTGAAAAGCTTGCAATCCCCACCAGGCAGTGTACCTGACCGTTGTAGTATAGTATAGTGGCAAGTACCGGGGGATTGATCGTTCAACTCAAAGAATAGTTTTCGCTAGGGTTAAAACTCGATTAAACTAGGTCTAGATGTGAGAGATGATTCTTTTTTTATTTTTATATTTTATGAAAAGCAAGTAAAAATCTTGGGTTTTGAAAGAGTGGGCGGAATTAGTTGCCAGTCAACTAACCCAAATAACTACAGATGCAATCAAAATAAAATAAAATAAACTTAAAGTAAATGTGGTGAAAACAATAATAAGAGAAAATGTGTTTACTTAGATCTCACTACTCCCCTAGCTATCTTTTACCGGTTGATTAGTTTGTTACAATTGCATGGATGGCGGTTTATATTCCTTAACACCATTCATAGGGCCGTGTACGATCTTCCCTAACTCTATAAGCTTCTACCTCTTCCTATGTCGAGCCGACTACTAGCTCCTAACATGGCCTCATTAGTAGTTACCTATGCATTTAATTTAACCAATTTATCATAGTACACCTTCGATCATGTTTCTTAAGATGTTCAAGCAAGTTACCAATTGGAAGTCTGCCAATATTCTTAAGCCTAACATCGAAATCATTCATCCACAACAACTATAAACAAACAACCAACCAATAATCAATATCTAAGTTTCATTACATCTAAGCAAACACAAAGAAAACCTAGCCTAGCATGTTAAAGAGAAGACAAGCGTAAGATATAATCAAACAACACATACACATATTGAATGATTGTTGGAAAACTTATCTTCAATTAAGCATGGATGAAACAAGGGTTTGAAACCCTCAAAATTGCAGTAAAATTCGTCTAGGGTTTTCTCCCTTCAAAGTTGCACACAATGAATGAAAACTAGAAAAGTATATATAGATTTTACACTCTAACGGTGTCAACAGTAAGGTCTGACGCCATCAACTCGCCGCCAAAATAATACTCGTATTGCTTAGATCCACTTCTGACTTCGTCATGTGTACACTTGGTCTTGGCCGTCACATGCAAATTACTTGTCACACCCCGCCGAAGGCGGAAACGCGAGGTGCAACGAAATCAATATACATCGCAAAAAGATATAAAACAATACTATAATTTACATTAAAGGATACGTATATCATTACAACATTGTTATGGCTGACATTGGCAATTTAAAATATAAAGTTTGATTTCCAAAAGATAGCATTTTAGTACATAATGATCCGTAGTGACATGTGAAAACTTCATTATGAAAAGACTTTGAAGAAAAGCTTACTGACGATCACCTGAAATGCATGAGAGAAAACGGGTCAACTATGAAAATAGTTGGTGAGCACACACGTTTTATATAATATGAAAAACCATTTGAGAAAGTTTGCAAGGCAAAGGCATTGTAAATCCACTCAGTTGCAAATCCCGTCCTTACAAAACTTGCAACCTGTGTGTTCACAACCCCTTGCAGGTAAAGCATTATGTCTTGTAGTCAAGTGCACGCGGTCATAATAAGTCACAAGATAAGCACCACATATATAATAATTTATGCCATGCAAAGCCCCTAATTAAATAATATGCGTCCCATAACATAGTGGACGAGAGGTTGGCCGACCTCTAATAGCGCTATCCATACTACTAATAGGTGACGAACAATGCGAATGTATGAATAATACATCATACAACTATTATATACGATTAAGAACGCTCCAAACGTGGGAGACTTAGCACGCTCCACCAATAAGGTGAGACTTTAGGTCAAGAATGCTCCACCAATAAGGTGAGACTTTGCACGCTCCACCAAAAATGGCGAGACTTTAGGGTTAAGAACGCTCCACCAAAAATGGCGAGACTTTAGGTCATAGCACATACAGTTCATTAAGTTCAAAACAAGTCATAAGTTTGTAATAAAGTTTAAGAGTTCAAACAAGTTATAAGGTCAAAACAAGTTAAAAGAGTTCAAAATAGTCAAGGGTTCAAAATCAAGTCAAAATGGTTCAAAGTATATATCTTACGGTTCAAAACAAAGTTCAAAGACTTCAATTAATAATTCATGCATCCACCCCAAAATGATTAAAATAGTTAGAAAAAGGGGTTTGTGAATACTCACCTGTTACAAGCGATATGATGACAAAATGTATGGACTAAAATAAGGCGCGTACTCTAGCTGCAACCTAATATGAATGATATGATCTAAGGTAAGCAATGATACAATGCTATACATGCAAATACGTATGTTATCGATACCACTCGTGAAATTTGAAAATAATGTTTATCGTCGAAAAATAACATTTTTCATACTTTGAAAATATGACCAAGTGGCCTCACAAAACTAGTCGTGAAATAGTGAATATTAAGAGTTAGGAAAGAAGCTAAGTAGTTTTAGGAATCTTTTCACATTATCTAAAAGTCGTAACACTGAAATTTTGTCCATACGGGTCTTGATCATAAAGAAAAATAGCCGTGAAGTGAGGTGTTTGGGCTGTTTTGGCAGATTCTGGACAGTTTTCGGGAAAATTTAGAAGGCCATATGTTATTCGTTATTAATTCTTTTGACAAACGGTTGGATGTTTTGAAAACTAGGCTGGGTGAATTAACTTTTTGTTAATCATATAAATTTTCCAGAAATGGGTTTATCAATGAGAAAAGTAGCTCTCAACATGACGTATTACAAAAACAGTTTTTCTATACTTAGAAATATTTTGCTATTAGAAGCTGTCAAAATAAATAGAGTTTCATCGGGTTTCAAACGTGTATATATCGGTCGTTATGAGCTTGTTTTCTACGTTCTTTATATCAACGGTTTCGTATTACCATATACTAATATATTTTTAGTAGGTCGGTGATGAGTGCTCAAACACTCATCATTTTTGTCACATTTAAACTGCCAAAACATACAAAAACAATCAAAAATTCATCAAAATACTGAAATGCAAAAAAAAAAAAAGAAAAAAAAAATGATCAAAGTTTACAATATTGGCAGTTTCAGTCCCCCGAGTTTAAAAACTTGTCAAAAATAGTCCCTATGCATTTATTTTGAAAGAAAAGTCAACCCAAGTCCTTCAGAAATCATAAGTGGAAAAATTTGTTTGTGGACTTTGTATCATTGGAGTTTGGCAACATTGGTCCTTGTGAATACTTTGGAAAACCTACATCTACAGCCCCTCAACTTTGGTGGAATTACATTTTTGGTCCTTGTTATTCACCAAAACCAAACCGGACCCCTTTTGTTATTATAACCAAAGCTAAACCCAATCCAATTCCACCTTATCACTCCAAGCCCAACACCTCCTTCCTTGGCCCAATCACCAACACCAGCCCACCACCACAAAATAATACTCCCCCGTTTCTAATAAACTACCCAGGGTCAAACGTTGACCTTTCTTCCTCCCCTCCCACGTGAGCCTGCAAAACTCACCAAATACTCCAATTCCCCCTCCTCCACCTCAGCAGCCCACTCCTTGTTCCCTCCACCTAAACTAACATCCAAGGAGCATTTATTGCTTCCCCAAACCTAATACTCAACCACAAACAGTGAAAAGGGAAAAAGGCGCCAAAACACCTTTCAAAGGCTGGGATCAAATATAAGCCATCCAACGGCTTAAATTGAAGTGGGAAAGTCCTCTATGACTTCCAGGACCTCAAAATACCATATATATATCAAGAGGAAGCAGTGGAAGACCTATCTAGTGTAACTTTTAAGTTTTTAGTAGAATTTTGTAATTCTCTCTTTCTAGTGTAATTTTCAGTTTCAAACGTATTGTACTAATCTTTTCTAGTGTATTTTGAAATCAATAAATTGTAGTCTTTCTTTGAAATTCAGTTCTATGCAATTTTCATTTTTACTCAAAATCACCATTTTCACTTAATGTTGTTGTGAGTTGTTATTATGAACTGAAAAAGGTTACTTTAGCTCCTAAATAGCTTATTCAAGCTAGTAGTTACCTTGAACCTTAGTTTAGTATAAAAAGCAAAAAATACCAAAAAAATAAAAATAAATCAAGAAAAAATCAAAAAGAAGGAAGAAATGGAAGAAGAGATGGTTCAGAGTTGATCTTGGAGTGGAATTTGGTAATAGAGCTCTGTGGAGAGCAATAGGGGTGTTCATTGGGTCCTTGTTCTAGTTTTCACCATAATCCATTTTGTAAGAAACTTCCATATTTCACCTTATATTGTTCCTTTGATATTTGCTTGTTATTTTATGTTCATTTCAGTTAGATAAGTCATGTTATAGTGTTAATTTTAGATATTTAGTGTTTAAATGTAGTTTTACCTTGAAAATTTGCATAATAAGTCCATAAAAGGGGTGTTTGGAATAAGCTTTACTTGGCCCTTTTGTAGTTGTCATGTTGTGATTCTGCTTTCCAATAGTCTTGTAACTTATTTTGAGTTTAAAGGAAACAAAAAAACAAGCACTTGCAAGCTAAAAGTAAAAAAAACAACCTAAATATCACCCACTGTCACTGTTCATCCAGTGAGGTGTTCATATTTTGCTCTAAACTTGTCACTCTAGCTTATTTTAGTGTTTTTACATCATTATATATCATAATCAATCAATAAATCAAGCCCAAAGTTCATTTAAGTCAACTGAGATAGAAATAGAAAAAAGTAAAAAGTGCATCTTTTCAGAAAAACCAAATATGGCATGAATTTTCCTGAATTTTGTGTAGGGTTTTAGGCTTTGAAACTTCTTGGGTGGTTAGTCTACCAGCTGAACTTGAGATTTCCATATCTATTATAATTTTGTGATTTTTCTTTGTGGACCAATTTGCCCCTCAAATACACTTGCAGGGGAACTGAGTCCCCTGTGCACAGATCAGTCACCCCACCACCACACCTTTGGTGGTTGTTTTTGGCCACCCCAGTGGGTACCATAGTCCAACTTTGGGTTCTTCCAACCCCCCTCCTGGCCACCTTCAAGTTTTGGCCAAGGTTTTGACCTTAGACCCTATGGACCCCACTTGAAATCACTCCAAAAGGTTGTCCCAGTTTCAGTTCAGAAATAGAATATCCTTGTGCTTATTTTGGTTTCTTGGCTTATTCTGATGGCTTATTTGTTTGTATCTTGCTTAAACTTGTCCAAATAAGTTAACTGAACCAGAATCCACCACTGTGGACCCCACTTAAGCTCATTTGAGCTTAATCTCTCAACTGGTCAAAGAAAGTCAACTGTTGAACAAATAAGCATGCAAGTGCTTATTTTCTGAGTTTCATAAAAAGTGTTTTTGTAAAAGTTCTTAGTTTTTAGTGTAAAAATAGTTTGGAAAAAGAAAAAACACAAAAAACCAATTTTAATTATAGTGATAACTTCTATTTAATAGAAACTATCTTTTTAATTTTCTTTTTAGCTTATTTATAAGCAATCTAGCATTTTTATATTTTTATTAAATCTATTTTATATTAAATTAATTTTATAAATTTTTCCAGAATTTTCTTTTGTCATTTAGTGGTTTTTAGAATTAATCTTAGTTTAATTAATTATTAATTAATAATTAAGAATTAAATAGCATAATTAGATTTTATTAAGTAACACCTAGTTTTTATAATTTTTCTAGCTTTTATATAAGTTAAAAGATTTTTAGGAATTTTCCTAGAATTTCTACTGTTCAGTTTCTATTTTTTATAATATAATTAGTTTAATTATTAATTAATTAATAATTAGAATAATAATTAGTAGATTTGTTTAAAAATACATAAAATCAACTTTTTATAATTTTTTAGATTCCTGTGATGGTTAATTAGATTTATAAAAATCTTCTTAATTATCTAAGACTTTTTAGTAATTTTTAGTAATTTAAATCAATATAATTAGTTAATTAATAAATAATTAGTAATTAATTAATAATAAATAATTAAATAGTGTTAAAATAATTTTTCTTTTTCTAAAAATTTTCTTTGTTCATTAGGATTGTAAAAATAATAATTTCACACTCACAGCCTTTTTAGTTCATCAGTTGTACTTTCTGTTACGTTCGTCAGTGTACGTTTTTAATTAAAACGTACGTTTTTAGGTTTTAAATCGATTCTTCTTATTCTCAATTCCAGTAATCAATCACATAGCTTTTCTAAGCTATTTCAGTTCATAATTCTAAAATAATTCTTATCACAACCCTTTTCTGTGAATTATCACCTGATCACAAGCACACTAAAGCACAATCCACACCTCGTCGGGACATAATGACCTGGTGATACCCTTTATTACCCGGAAGCATTGGTCTAGGTAGTTTGACCTTGTTGAACTTATACTTGATCAATTTAGGTTGACTGTTCTGAGCCAATCAAAATTTGGCGCCGCTGCCGGAGAGGTGTGCGCGTTTCTATAGCTTCTTTTGAGATTAGTGTTATTTCACCTCAATCACTGTACAAATACCACCACTTTTGTAAATTTTAAATCAAAACATAAAAAAGTCATTAACACTTTTCCTAAAGTGTTAAAACACCAGAAAAATAATAAAAAAACAACAAAACAGATCGTTACGTTTTCTATATTGTGTTTCTTTTAAGGTGATTCTTAAAGAAATACGATTTTGGTAAACGAAACGATACTACAAAATTGTCCAAAAGTTTTTAACCCATACACAAAAACCCAAAAACATCCGTCTTTTCTTGTGAATAATAATAAATAGGGCTGTAAACGAACTGAACTTTCAATGAACATTTCATGAACCGTTCGGCAAAAAGTTCGTTTACGATCGTTCGTTTAGTAAATGAACGAACATGAACAATATTTTACGTTCGTTTAGTTAAATGAACGAACATGAACAAAAGTCTCGTCCGTTCATTATGTTCGTGAACGTCCGATTATGCGTTAGTTAATGTTCGCTTATTTTTATTAATCTATTTATATTCATATATCATATCTTTTAATTTTATAATTTTAAAATTTTGTTTGATTAAACAAAACAACACTTACAAAACAATATATTGTGAAGAATTCAATCAAGTTTATGTTTGTTTGTCAATTTTCATTTATGCTCGATCGTTTATATTCGTTTAGCGTTCATTTAGTGTCTTAATGAGCAAACATAAACGAACATGAACAACTCATTTTCTTAATAAACAAACATGAACAAGAAAATTCGTCCATTTTAGCGTTCGTGTCTGTTTATTTGTCCGGTTAAAATTAAATGAACGAACACGAAAAGGGCTCCGTTCGTGTTCGTCCGATTCGTTTACAGCCCTAATAATAAATACATAAAAACCAACCGTCGCAAACCAATATAGAACACCTACCAACTGGGGGTGTGAACATAACAAGTTCCCAAACCAAAGATATAAAACTTGCCTTTGTATCCCTGTGAGTGGTGTACCTTTCTTAAAGAAGCCACTTGCTTGTGATTATTGGTTTAAGTTCACTGTGGATTTGCCTCGATTTTGTTTTGATTGGTTTTTATCTCTAGTGCATGCGCACTCGTTCTTCAAGGTCCACGAGCCCATTACGTGAGCTTGTTCGGAAACCTCGAAGACCTCGTAGACGTTCAGCACCAACAGTCGGATATGAGATCCGTACTGTTGCCACACCCACTGTCACCATGGCGGAAGACCGCCCCATGTGTGAGCTTCTCCAAGCACCCATCGAGGGTTACGGAGATGCCATTGTTGTTCCAGCCATCGTGGCTGATAATTTTGAGCTCAAAACCGGGTTACTCAATCTTGTAACCTCAAGTCAATTCTACGGTTTTGAGAGGAACGATCCTCATGACCACATTCGATGGTTCAGTAAAATCACTTCGACCATCAAGTACAAGAATGTCCTTTGTGAAGCAATCAAACTTATTCTCTTCTCATTCTCACTAGAGGGACAAGCCCGGATTTGGCTTGAAAAACAACCTCCTCGATCTATTGAGACATGGGAAGATCTTGTCAAAAAATTTGTGAATGAATTCTTCCCACCTTCCAAGACCACGAGTCTTAAGAACGAAATCACCAAGTTCACTCAGAAATATGATGAATCTTTTGGTGAAGCGTGGGATCGTTTCAAAGAATTACTTCGCAAGTGTCCACATCATGGTTTCTCAGAGTTGATGCAACTCGATACTTTTTACAATGGCGTGAGCCAAGCTGATCAGGATTCTCTCAATGCCTCCGCGGGAGGTAATTTCTTGAATAGAACCACAAAAGAAGCTTTGCAAATCATAGAAAACAAGTCCAAGGTCCGCTCTACATGAAGCAAACCGATTGTTTCTCAAATCAATGCGGGTCCTTCCACTTCATCTTCTGTGAGTCAATCTAGCACGGATGCTAAGATTGACAAGCTCACTGAAGCTATTCAAGCTTTGGTTCTCGCCTAAATAAAGAAAGTTTCATTTCAAAAACATCCTCCACCTGCTGAGGTTAAAAAAGTGGAAGTCTGTGTGACTTGTGGTGGGCCGCATGCCTACTACAATTGCACAGCTACTGATGGTACTCCATATGAAGCTCATGCTGTAGCCGAGTCCCAAAATCAAGGAGGCAATCATTATCGCCCTCCTATGGACCCGAACTATCGTCCTCACCACTACCCTGGACCTCCTGGTTTTAATCAAAACCAAAATGTCCAAAACCGTGGCCAAAATCAAAATAGAGTGAACCAAGGTTTTCAAAACCAAGGTAACTTCAATCAGGGTCATGGTTTTCACAATCAAAACCAAGGTTTCCAAAATCAAGGTTTCCAACATCAAGGAAACTTTAATCAAAACCAAGGTCAGGGTAATTTCAATTCGGGATATTTTCATGGAAACAACAACCCTAATCAGGGTAATTTTCAAAATCAAGGTCCCAATCCGAACAATCAAGCTCCAAATATTCCTAATCCGAATCAAGCTATTGTTCCAACAGGGCCTTCATCTGACGAGTTATTAAAGCAATTCATGAAGTCCCAAGAAGAGTTGAACAAGATGTTGGTCAGCCAGATTTCTGATATCAAGAAGTCTTTAAATGATCGACCCTCGGGCTCAGGTACTACTTTACCGAGCAACACGATCGCTAACCCGAGGGGCGATGCTAAGGCGATCATAACACGAAGTGGTGCTTCATATGATGAACCCGCGATTCCTACTACCCCTTCTTCCTCTCCTCTAAAGGTAGTGGAACGTGAACCTGAGGTGACAAAGGAGAAGGTGCAAACTCCTAGCCCACGAAGTACAGCACACGTCCAACCTCAGGTTATTCCTGAAACCAGATGTAAGCCTGGAGTTGTCTTTGAACCACCAGAAACTCCAGTGGACAACCCTAAATCCAAAACTTCTATTCCTTATCCATCACGTCTCAGTGAACAAAAGCTCCGCAAAAAGGCTAATCACCAAATGGATAAATTTTTCCAAATCTTCCAAGATTTGCACTTTGACATTAGCTTCGCGGACGCTATTCTCTTGATGCCCAAGTTTGCATCAACAATCAAAAATCTGTTAAGTAATAAGGAAAAACTCTTTGAGATGGCAAGAACTCCTCTGAATGAGAACTGCTCAGCAGTTCTTTTGAAAAAGCTTCCTGAAAAGCTTGGAGACCCCGGGAAATTTCTCATTCCTTATACTTTTCCGGGTATGGTTGAATGCTTCGCCTTGGCCGATCTAGGTGCTAGCATTAACCTAATGCCATATTCTGTGTGGAAGAAACTATCTCTTCCCGAACTTACTCCCACATGCATGACTTTAGAGCTTGCCGATCGTTCAATTTCTCGTCCACTTGGCATTGCCGAGGACGTGTTTGTTAGTGTGGGAAAGTTCCATTTTCTGGCAGATTTTGTGATTGTTGACTTTGATGCTGATTCAAGGGTCCCTCTCATCCTTGGAAGGGGATTCCTTAGAACTGGGCGTGCTCTCATCGATGTATTTGAGCAAGAGATCACATTGCGTGTTGGAACGGAAGCCATCACCTTCAACCTAAATCAAACTTCGAGATACTCCTCCAATTATGACTCAGAATCGGTGAATCAAATAGATGTCATCGATGTTGCTGCTGAGGAGTATGCTCAAGAGATTTTAGGTTTCATTGATGATTCTTCGAGTGAAAACCTCACTCAATCTTCTCATCCCATCATAGCCAATTCTTTTACTTCCCTCACTCCATTTGAGGGAAGTGACTTCATCTTAGAAGAAATTGAGGCCTTTCTCAAAAGTGACTCGATTCCCGATGGAATCGATAACCAAGAGATTGACCCCGAGAGGGATATTCTCATACTTGAGAGATTATTAAACGAAGATCCCTCTCCTCTTCCTGTTCTACCACAAACACTTCATAAAGAGGAAGTCAAAAATGTTGAGAAAACTGATGACTTCCCTGAGGTTGAACTTAAGGACTTGCCACCTCATCTTGAATATGCATTTCTGGAGGGTGGTGATAAATTACCCGTCATAATTGCTAAAGACATAAGTGTTGAGGAAAAGGCTGCTCTCATAAAGGTTTTGAAGTCACATAAACAAGCAATTGCTTGGCGACTCTCCGACATCAAGGGCATTGACCCTGAATTTTGTACTCACAAGATTTTAATGGAGGACGACTTCAAACCTGCAGTCCAACAACAAAGAAGGGTAAATCCAAAAATTCATGAGGTAATCAAACAAGAGGTTTTAAAACTTCTTGATGCCGGATTGATTTATCCTATCTCGGACAGTCCTTGGGTTAGCCCAATTCATTGTGTTCCTAAAAAGGGTGGCATTACTGTTGTCACAAACGAGGAAAATGAGTTGATTCCAACTCGTTTGGTTACGGGATGACGTGTTTGCATTGACTATCGTAAGTTAAATGACACCACCCGTAAAGATCATTTTCCTCTGTCCTTTATGGATCAGATGCTCGAGAGATTAGCGGGGAATGAGTACTGTTGCTTCCTCGATGGTTTCTTGGGTTACTTTCAAATTCTCATTGATCCGCAAGATCAGGAAAAGACCACTTTCGCGTGCCCCTATGGAACTTTTGCATATAAACGTATGCCATTTGGCCTATGTAATGCTCCGGGCACGTTTTAAAGATGTATGATGGCCATATTTTCCGACATGATCGGGAAAACTATGGAGGTCTTTATGGACGATTTTTCGGTCATTGGGGATTCATTTCAATCATGTCTCTCCCATTTAGACAACATGCTAAAACGTTGTGAAGACACAAAGTTATGTCTAAATTGGGAGAAGAGTCACTTTATGGTCAAAGAGGGCATTGTCCTCGGCCATAAAATTTAAAAAAACGGGATTGAGGTTGACAAAGCCAAAGTGGATGTCATTGCAAAATTACCTCATCCCGCAACCGTAAAAGGTGTTAGGAGCTTTTTGGGTGATGCCGGTTTCTATCATATGTTTATTCAAGATTTTTCTAAAATCGCCCGGCCTATGACCCATCTCCTCGAAAAGGATGCTCCTTTTATCTTCTTCCCCGAGTGCATCGAAGCTTTTGAAACATTAAAGAAAAAGCTTACTGAGGCACCGATTCTTGTTGCCCCCGATTGGGACTTGCCCTTCGAGCTCATGTGTGATGCTAGTGATTATGCGATAGGGGCAGTCTTGGGGCAACGAAAAACAAAACATTTTCAGCCTATACACTATGCCAGCAAAACTATGACCGAGGCTCAAAGCCATTACACCACTGATGAGTGTGTAAATACTCATCATTTTTATCGTATCTGAACTGCCAAAACATCCAAAAACACTCAGAAACGCATCAAAATACAGAAATTATTCCAAAAGTGTGTTTTATATGTTTTAGATGCAAAATGTTTAAAAACAAATGAAAAACGAACAAAGTTTGCATAATTGGCAGTTTCAGTCCCTCAAGTTTCAAAAATTGACAAAACTAGTCCCTGAAGTTTTAAAATAAAAGAAAAGTCAACCCAAGTCCTTTGGAATTCAAAAATTATCAAAACAAGTCCTTGGGTGAAAAGTTTGAGAAAACTACACATTTGGTCCTTCAAGTTTCAAAATTGGCAAATATACTCCTTGGGTTTTCAAAATTGGAAAATTACATTTACAACCCTCATACTATTCAACCTTGGCATATTTAACCCTTGTGATAATTCCAGGAAAGTTACAACTTCAGTCCCTAAGCTTTGGATGAATTGCAAAATTTGTCCTTGTGTTGTGCTAGTACAAACCAAACAGACACCTTTTAAATAACCCAACCCAACATCAAAATCCACTCCACCTTATACCTCCAATCCAGGCCCACTCACCCCTTGGCCCAAATCCAATCCACCATCATCCCTTTTTATTACCCCCGTTTTAAATAATAAAAACACCCGGTCAAACCTTTGGTCAACCTTCTCCACCTCAACCCTTCACGTGACCCTGCAACACCACACCAAAACACCATCATCACTTCCACCCCCTCCTCTGCCACACTCAACCTTCCCCCCCCCCCCCCCCCTTGCCTAACCAAACAACAACTAAACAACAAATCCCACAATCCTACACTAGCTAAAAACCAAAACTGCCTTCCCCATAGTTTACTGCCAAAAGTAAATGGAAGGCCAGGATCATTTCTATTCATCCAAAGGTTCAGAAGAAAGGTGGGAAGTGTCCAAAAAGCCATTTCTGAAGCCTATAAATGAAGAGAATCAAGGAAGAAGAGGTGTTAGCTAGTTTTAGTTTTAGCTTAGTAATTTTAATGTCGTTTAACTAAATTTTCCTTTCTTAATGTAATTCTTAGTTTCAAAAGTTTTTTCTCCTCATTATCAGTGTAATTCAAGTAAGATTTAACAGTAATTTCAAGTTTTCAGTTTGAATTCAGTTAATGCCATTTTTATGTGAAAATCTCAAGTTTACATTTAGTTGTTAAAAGTGTTGGTCAGTGATAATATAAGCTCATTTAGTGTTCACTTATAAGTTTTATAAGTTTTGAGATCAATTAGAAGACTGCTAAGTAAATTTATCAAAAATACTAAAAATAGAAGGAAAATAAAAAGAAAATCAAAAATCATCCTAGAAGGAGAAGAAGCAGAGGAGCAGGGTTAATTGTGGATGGTTTCTGTTTAGTAAGCTTATTGGGAAGCTTTAGGAATGATTTTTGGTTCCTGGTTTATGTGTTCTCAGCATTAATCCATTGTAAGCCATTTTCTCACCTTTTTAGCATTTGCACTGTAGATCAGCTTAACGATGCTTATTTGTGCTAATTTGAGTTTGTTTGATGTCCCTTAGTCATAATTTTGCTTATTATAGCCTGTTTGTTCAGGGGTTTGCATGATTGCCATTTTGCTAAGTTTAACTGCCAATGATGGCATATTCATGATTCTCAGTTTTTGTTGCTATTACTGGCATTTTTTTATGTCTAAATAAGTTCATGCCATCATATTAAATAGTTATCATTCAGTTTCATTGTCTAAAACAGTAATTTACTTTGAAAATCATAGCATTGCCTTTCTTAAAGGAGTGTTTGGTTCTGAGTTGTTCAATGGTTCCCCTGTGTTTCAGTTGAATTTTTGAGTTATAACATGTCACTTAGGGTCTTACTAGCACATTCAAGGTTTAAAATCAAGCTCTCATTTGTAGAAAAGTCAATTTCACTTTTATTCTTCATTTTTGCATAACTGTTTAGAGATTAGGGTAGCATAGCCTGCATTACAGTTTAGAACTTGTTAAGTTTACTAGGATTAGTCTTATTTTTAGCTTATTATAATCTTTTCAGTCATTTGAAACCAATCAAAGCTCAAGAAAGTCAAAACATTGAAAATATCAAAAAGTCAAAATCTCCTAGGTTTGGCAGTTTTTCCAAACTTGGAAGATTTTTCATGATCTCATGATTTATCTTTAGCTTTTGAAATTGTGGAATTTTAAACTTTGGTAGCTTGTCTTTCCTAGACTATTTTTGTTTTAATTTATAGATTTTTTTTGGAGCTTAATCCATGGTTTAAAGTTGACTGGTTGGCAAAAAGGGTGCCCTGCTCCACCAGTGATAGTTTCTATTTAATGAAATTTTAATTTTAATTTTCCTTTTTAGATTTTTGTTAAGCACTTAGCATTTTTATATTTTTCTTAAATTCCTTTCATATTAAAGTATTTTTAGTAATTTTATCAGATTTTTATATAATCATTTGGTATTTATTAGATTTAATATTAGTTTTATTAGTAATTAATTAATAATTAAATTTTAAATAGCATAATTAGTTTTTATTAAGTAAGACCTAGTTTTTATATTTTTTCTAGATTTTATATAATATAATATAATTTTAGGAGTTTTTCTAGAATTTTTACTGTTCAATTAGTATTTATTTTAATTTAATTTAGTTTAATTAGTAATTAGTAATTAATTAATAATAAATAATTAAAAAGTAGAATAATTAGGTTTTCTGTTTTAAAATTAGTTTTATAATATTTTAGACTTTTCCAAATTTAATTTTCATATTTTTAGTGTATTTTCTTAATTAGTTATAATTTAGTGTAATTTAAATAATTAAAAGTAAATAGGAAATTAGTAATTAAATATTAGTAATTAATTAAATAGTGTAAAAATTAATTTTCTTTTTCTAAAAATTTTCTTTTACCATTAGGATTGTAAAAAGGTAATTTTCATATCCGTAGGTATTTTATTTCACAAAACACGCGTTTTATTTCGTACGTTAACGTAAATTTAAATCCAACGTAAGCGTTTTTAGGTTTTAAACGTTTCTAGGTTTTCTAGTTTTACGTAGTTGTTAATATAGCTTACTTAAGCTATTTTCTTTTATATTTCAGTAGTGTAATCAATCACAACTCACTTATACCCATTTCCGTCCAAATTCACCCGATCACAAACCCGTTTTGATTCCCATCCCACCTCGTCGGGACATAACGACCCGGGGAAACCCTATACTTCCACGGAGATTGACTCTTAGGCTGTTTAACCTTATTGACCATTGACTTGGTCAATTTAGGTTGACCGTTTGGAGCCAATCAAATTTTTGGCGCCGCTGCCGGGGAGGTCGTGCGCGTTATTCTAAAACGGTTTTCAGATTAGTGAATCTGGGTATACATCCATTGTATATTTACCATCCTTGTGTATATTTTCATAAAAATGGTTGCCGAAAACTTTTTAAAATTAGTTTTCAACGAACACAGAAACACAAAAAGATTTTCTTTCTTATAAAATGTTTATCAAAAATCCCAAAAATATCCATCTTTACCCTCCTACCTTTTTGATTCTTCATCCCTTTACCCTCTATCCTTTTAATTCTAACCTCTTCCACTTCTATTGTAATTGATTCTAATGGCATCTCTCGATGAAGACTTCTTTGAACAATGGGCCTTTGAGAGCAAAATTGAAAAAATTGTGGCCTTGTCAAATATGTCGAGATGTCATGTTGATTATGATGGACCATCGATTCATATTCCCTCTCTGGTGAGGGAAATGGAACAAGAAACCAAGGTGACAAAGGACCATGTACTTCCCTCTGACGATGGAAGTGCTAAATACGTCCAACCTACGGTTATCCAAAAATCTAAGCTCACAATTGCTCCTAAACCTTCAAGAATCAATCCTGACCTTTCACGATATAAGGTTATAAGGTCAGCAAGCAAACGTACAGAGCTTAGAGCCGTGACTAAAAAGAACGACTTACCCAATCTTCACGTTTATCAAGAACAAAAACCCGAGACCATAACGGAAGGGGTGGAAATTCCTAGCTTTAAGAGCACACCACTTGTCCCACTTCCGGATTTTATTCCTTGTGTTGGTTGTGGTGAGCCACTTTTTGGTTTACCATGTCGTTGGTGTACATGTGTACAATGTGGTAATGATATTCGAGATGGAAGTTGTTTGTTTTGTGGTTCGAGGAATTCATTTTCTTATGATCCTAATCAGAACTCATTCAACGACTCTTCAAATTTTTCCAATTACCCATCACATTCGTACGAGCAAGAATCATATCATCCAAATCACAATTATGCTTCGTATCAAAATACACCAAAATTTTCGTGTGAATATTGTGGAGGTCCTCACCAAGGTTTTAATTGTCAAAATAGTCAAAATTTTGGTTACGACCATACAATTCACCAAACCAGACTCAACAGTTTAACTGTTGTGAGTACTGTGGTGGCCCACACTACAGTTCTGATTGTCAATCGGGAAACACGCTTGTCTATGAGTAGTTTCCTGCTAACAATTATGACTCTAGCACATACGACTCACAGCCACATCAGTTTTACTGTTGTGAAAACTGTGGAGGTCCTCACTTTAGCTCGGATTGTCAAACAGGGAATCCATTTCCTTGTAACAATTACGACCATTCGTTTCAAGACCAACCTCCACAGTACCAATTGACCCAAGCAACTCCTCAATTCCCTCAAGACCTTTGTCATGAGGTTCTTTAAGCATTTAAAAAATTTAAGGTGGGGTTGGATACTACATCGTTTCAAGAATCTCGTGAAAAATCAATGGCAGAATTACTTGCTGAAGAACGAGATGCTAGAAATGATTTGAGCATGGAAGAATTACTTTCTGAGCAAAGAGCGGCTAAAATACGTGCCAATCTTCGCTATGCTGCTCTCTATGATGACGATGATGACAGTGATGATGATGAAGATAACATTGTTATTATTCAAAAAGATTCATCAGATTCATCGGTTGTAATTCCTTCCATTGAAAATCTGGGAGAAAATAATGTGACGAAGTCACTAGTCGTTGATCAAATGGAACTTGAAAATTCCTTAACTGCTAGTACTTCTAAACTCCCCCAGTCTGTTGTTATCACACCCGAAGTTCACACTCACTCTCTGAACATGGGGGATGAGCATCTTAGCACTGTTCCTAATAAGGAATCGGACGAATTAATAAATTCTAGTGTTGAGAGCCTTGTCCCAATCCCAGGAGAGTCACAGGGACTTTTGATCATGTGTGTGATTTACCTTCTCACCCTGAAAATCCGAAAGATTATTTTGATACTTTCTCCGATTTCAATGATGACTGTACATCTTATGGAGAAGTTGAGTATGAAGAGGCACAATTGCCTTATTCTGATGTTGACCCTCTTATTGAGGAGTTCACAAATGAACTTACTCACATCAATCCACTTCCATTGGGAAGTAATGATGATCTGTTTGACCTTGAAGCCGATATGGGAGAAACTGAAAACCTAATCCCAACATCGAGCTTAGTACTTCAAATGCTGATGAAAATACTTTATCTTCTGGAGACATCAGTCATGTGGAAGGATTACCTTCTGAGCTAGTTAGCTTAGAAGAAGGGAATGATAATCACTTTGTTCCCGAATCATTCAATACTACTCTCACCAATCCTCTATATGAATTCGAATCCGAATTCTCTTTGATTTATGATAATCCACTCTTTGATATTCAGAATGAGGATTGTGATGAGTCTATTCCGGAACATGAATTCACAAATACACATCATGTGAATAATTCTCTTCATGAGGAGTTCTCAGGTGAACTCACTCATCATATCATGACTCCTCTGGAGTTTGATAGCCCGGGGGGAGATGCATTCAATCATGAGGATTTGCAAATTCCCACCCACCCTCCCGGGAACCTTTGAAATCCAAATTCAGGCTATGGAGCCTGATCTCGAGGAAGAAAATCTTATCATGATTTTCATCATGGTTTTCTTCCTTTTCTCCACCTATAAGGTGACTTCTTCTCTTCTTCACTCCTTCGGGAATGAAGATACTATATTTGATCCCGGCATTTTCATGTATCATTATCTTGAGCCGGTATTATGTCTCATCTGTGTGGAACTTTCACGTGCTTCAAATGTTTGTCCAAACATCTTGAATGAAAGTCCGATCGAGATTGTTTCTTCCACATCATACTTCCCCAAGGACGAATAAATTCGGGGTCGAGTCAAGCTAGCGACTCGGTAAACAAAAACAGTAGCATGTACTTAGGGTTTTCAACCTAAGTGTGGGGGAGTTACCCTTACTGTGGTTACAAATAAAGTGCAAAAGAAAATGGTATTTCCACATTTAGCTTGTAATGTTGCCTTTTACGTTCAAAGAGTCGGCATAATAGCCGGGACTTTGAATATTGAGGACAATATTCATTCTAAGTGTGTGTGGGGGGGGGGGGGGGGGTATTCTAGCGAATTTTATCACATTTGAATTTTATCACATTTTACTATCTAGTACCCCCGTTTTTTACCAAAATTTCAAAAATTTTTCACTTGAGTTTCAAAATTTTTGTGGTTATCAGTCCACCTTGTCTAACTGACAAAAAGATTGGCTAGTCCAGGAACAAACGGCTCTTGGTAAAGACATCTCAAACCCGTTGATGGCTTACAATTTGCTCAAAATTGTATGGTAAATCAACTCGCCATATCCCATAAAGCGAATGAGTTGGCTAGCCCACAAGATTATGGCTTGTGGTAAAGGCCGTGGAAAATCCATAATTGGTAATCAGCTCACCAAGATGTTGACTATTCCATCAAGAGCTGGCTAGTCCAGAAGCAAACAGCTTTTGGTAAAGACTAATCAAATCCGTTGACAGCTGGTGGTTTGCTCAAAATCACATGGTTATCAAGTGGACCACAGTTCTTACTCGAACTGATACATTTGGCTACTCCAGAAGTAATGGCTTTTGGTAAAGAGTTTCAAATCCATAAAATTTTCTCAAAAGATTGCAAGGGACTAGCAATAGTTTAGTGTGGGGGATTGATGAGTATGTAAATACTTATCATTTTTATCGTATCTAAACTGCCAAAACATCCAAAAACACTCAGAAACGCATCAAAATACAAAAATTATTCCAAAAGTGTGTTTTATATGTTTTAGACGCAAAATGTTTAAAAACAAATGAAAAATGAACAAAGTTTGCATAATTGGCAGTTTCAGTCCCTCAAGTTTCAAAAAGTGACAAAACTAGTCCCTGAAGTTTTAAAATAAAAGAAAAGTCAACCCAAGTCCTTTGGAATTCAAAAATTATCAAAACAAGTCCTTGGGTGAAAAGTTTGAGAAAACTACACATTTGGTCCTTCAAGTTTCAAAATTGGCAAATATAGTCCTTGGGTTTTCAAAATTGAAAAATTACATTTACAACCCTCATACTATTCAACCTTGGCATATTTAACCCTTGTGATAATTCCAGGAAAGTTACAACTTCAGTCCCTAAGCTTTGGAAGAATTGCAAAATTTGTCCTTGTGTTGTGCTAGTACAAACCAAACGGACACCTTTTAAATAACCCAACCCAACATCAAAATCCACTCCATCTTAAACCTCCAATCCAGGCCCACTCACCCCTTGGCCCAAATCCAATCCACCATCATCCCTTTTTATTACCCCCGTTTTAAATAATAAAAACACCCGGTCAAACCTTTGGTCAACCTTCTCCACCTCAACCCTTCACGTGACCCTGCAACACCACACCAAAACACCATCATCACTTCCACCCCCTCCTCTGCCACACTCAACCTTTCCCCCCCTTGCCTAACCAAACAACAACTAAACAACAAATCCCACAATTCTACACTAGCTAAAAACCAAAACTGCCTTCCCCATAGTTTCCTGCCAAAAGTAAATGGAAGGCCAGAATCATTTGTATTCATCCAAAGGTTCAGAAGAAAGGTGGGAAGTGTCCAAAAAGCCATTTCTGAAGCCTATAAATGAAGAGAATCAAGGAAGAAGAGGTGTTAGCTAGTTTTAGTTTTAGCTTAGTAATTTTAATGTCGTTAAACTAAATTTTCCTTTCTTAATGTAATTCTTAGTTTAAAAAGTTTGTTCTCCTCATTATCAGTGTAATTCAAGTAAGATTTAACAGTAATTTCAAGTTTTCAGTTTGAATTCAGTTAATGCCATTTTTATGTAAAAATCTCAAGTTTACTTTTAGTTGTTAAAAGTGTTGTTCAGTGATAATATAAGCTCATTTAGTGTTCACTTATAAGTTTTATAAGTTTTGAGATCAATTAGAAGACTGCTAAGTAAATTTATCAAAAATACTAAAAATAGAAGGAAAATAAAAAGAAAATCAAAAATCATCCTAGAAGGAGAAGAAGCAGAGGAGCAGGGTTAATTGTGGATGGTTTCTATTTAGTAAGCTTATTGGGAAGCTTTAGGAATGATTTTTGGTTCTTGGTTTATGTGTTCTCTGCATTAATCCATTGTAAGCCATTTTCTCACCTTTTTGGAATTTGCACTGTAGATCAGCTTAACAATGCTTATTTATGCTAATTTGAGTTTGTTTGATGTCCCTTAGTCATAATTTTGCTTCTTATAGCCTGTTTGTTCAGGGGTTTGCATGATTGCCATTTTGCTAAGTTTAACTGCCAATGATGGCATATTCATGATTCTCAGTTTCTGTTGCTATTACTGGCATTTTTTTTATGTCTAAATAAGTTCATGCCATCATATTAAATAGTTATCATTCAGTTTCATTGTCTAAAACAGTAATTTGCTTTGAAAATCACAGCATTGCCTTTCTTAAAGGAGTGTTTGGTTCTGAGTTGTTCAAATGGTTCCCCTGTGTTTCAGTTGAAGTTTTGAGTTATAACATGTCACTTAGGGTTCTACTAGCACAGTCAAGGTTTAAAATTAAGCTCTCATTTGTAGAAAAGTCAATTTCACTTTTATTCTTCATTTTTGCATAACTGTTTAGAGATTAGGGTAGCATAGCCTGCATTACAGTTTAGAACTTGTTAAGTTTACTAGGATTAGTCTTATTTTTAGCTTATTATAATCTTTTCAGTCATTTGAAACCAATCAAAGCTCAAGAAAGTCAAAACATTGAAAATATCAAAAAGTCAAAATCTCCTAGGTTTGGCATTTTTTCCAAACTTGGAAGATTTTTCATGATCTCATGATTTATCTTTAGCTTTTGAAATTGTGGAATTTTAAACTTTGGTAGCTTGTCTTTCCTAGACTATTTTTGTTTTAATTTATAGATTTTTTTTGGAGCTTAATCCATGGTTTAAAGTTGACTGGTTGGCAAAAAGGGTGCCCTGCTCCACCAGTGTTGTGTCATAGCAGCCATGTTCATAAGCTATTTGTGAGCTTCTGAGTGAGTCTAGTTGTGAGCCCTTTTGTTCTTTGAGAAGCTTACCTACCATCCTTCAAGGTTCTAAGCTTATTTCATGATTTCTATTTCATTAGGTAGGGCTGCACATGCCATTTAGCTTGTCCCAATTTGCTGTAAACTCTGAGAAGTCAGTGCATCAAAGCTTTTTGGCAAGCTCTCATAGGGCTTATTTGTGGGCTCCACTTTGTGAGTTTTGGGCTTTTGGAAAGCCTACCACCCCTAGTTGCAACCTAAGTCTTCACCTTGAGCTTATCAGCTTATGTCATAAGCTTGATTACTCCTTGAAGTTGACTGCTAGGCTATTTGTGCCTCAGTGAACTTGTAAGTGCTTATCAGCTTATTCCACGGAGATTGACTCTTTGGCTGTTTGACCTTATTGACCATTGACTTGGTCAATTTAGGTTGACCATTTGGAGCCAATCAACCACCACCGAAAAAGAATTATTAGCTGCGGTGTATGCTTTTGAAAAGTTCCGGCCATACTTGATACTGACCAAAAGCATAGTGTATACGGATCACTCGGCTTTGAAGTACCTCTTTGCAAAACAAGATGCAAAGCCGAGACTACTTCGTTGGGTTCTCCTCCTACAGGAATTTGATATCATTATTCGTGATAAAAAAGGAGCTGAGAACCTAGCTGCTGATCATCTCTCCCGATTGGAAAACCCCCACCAAGATGTTTTCGAGAGGAAAGAAATTAATGAAACATTCCCTCTCGAGACACTCAATGCGGTTACCTTTCGTGGAGACTCTATTACCCCATGGTTTGCCGACTTTGCAAACTACCTTGCGGGTAACTTTGTGGTGAAAGGGATGTCGTCCCAACAGAAAAATAAATTCTTCAAAGATGTAAAACATTGCTTCTGGGACGGCCCCTATCTTTTCAAAATCTGTGCGGATCAAGTCATCCGGCAGTGTGTTTATGGCCAAGAAGCCACTGAAATTCTTAAGGCTTGCCATGCTGGTCCCACAGGGGGCCACCACAATCCAAACTACACCGCCGAAAAGGTGTTTGACTCTAGTTTCTATTGGCCCTCGATTTACAAGGATGCCCAGGAATTAGTCAAATCCTGTGAAGCTTGTCAACGTCACGGGAATATTTCACAAAAGAATGAAATGCCTCAAAATGCAATTCAAGTTTGTGAAATCTTTGACGTTTGGGGCATCGACTTTATGGGGCCATTTCCGTCATCTTATGGAAACAAATACATACTCATGGCTGTTGACTACTTGTCAAAATGGGTTGAAGCGAAAGCTTTACCCACTAATGATGCCCGAGTAGTTGTCAAATTCTTGAAAGCTCTTTTTGCCCGATTTGGAACTCCACGTTCTATTATTAGTGATCATGGTACGCACTTCTATAATGACAAATTCGACAAAGTCATGCAAAAGTATGGTGTAACTCATCGTCTTTCTACTGCGTACCACCCTCAAACGAGTGAACAAGTAGAAGTTTCCAATCGGGGCATTAAAAGAATCTTAGAAAGAACCGTAGGTGAAAATCGTGCATCGTGGTCGGATAAATTAGATGATGCACTTTGGGCTTTCCGTACGGCTTACAAAACACCCATTGGGTGTACGCCTTACAAACTTGTGTACGGGAAAGCGTGCCATATTCCGATTGAGCTTGAGCACAAAGCCTATTGGGCCCTCAAGCATGCAAATTTTGACCTGAAAATTGCGGGTGATCATCGGAAAGTTCAACTGAATGAATTAAATGAACTTCGTGATCAAGCTTACGAGAACTCTTTGATCTACAAAGAAAAGACAAAGAAGATTCATGACTTGAAAATCAAGAACCGCATTTTTAACGTTGGTGATCGTGTCCTTCTTTTCAACTCTAGACTCAAGATCTTCTCCGGAAAGCTAAAAACCCGATGGACTGGTCCATTCATTATCGCAAAGGTATATCCTTATGGCACCGTTGAATTATCTCAAAATGACGGTCCAAATTTCAAAGTGAATGGACATCGTTTAAAGCACTACTTTGGAGAGGACATACCATCCATGGTTGTCCCGGATCTCCAAACTTTCCCCAAGGACAATTGAATTCGGGGATCGAGTCAAGCTAGCGACTCGATGAACAAAAACAATAGCACAATACGGGTTTTCACCCGTATCTCTGATTTCTTTCTACTTTCTACCATCTTAGTGTGGGGGAATGGCCAACCCCCCGCTGTTTGAAAATGTATATAAGTTCCAAAAAAAATATATATGTATAGAAATAAAGTGAAATATGGTGTTTCCACAGTTAGATTCGATGGTTTTTTACGTTCAAAGAGTCGGCATAATAGCCGGGACTTTGAATATTGAGGACAATATTCATTTCTAAGTGTGGGGGGGGGGGGGGAATTCTAGCGGATTTTATCAAAATATATCTTCTAGTACCCCCATTTTTGGCCAAAATTTTCAAAATTTTTTTTCACTTTATTTCTAAATTTTTGTGGTTATCAATCCGCCATGTCTAAACGACAAAAGGATTGGGTAATCCAGGAGCAAACGGCTCTTGGTAAAGATAACTCAAATCCGTTGGCGGCTTGCAATTTGCGCAAAATTGTATGGTATATCAACTCGCCATATCCTAAAAAGTGAATAAGTTGGCTAGCCCGCAAGATTATGGCTTGTGGTAAAGGCAGTGGAAAAACCATAATTGATAATCAGCTCACCAAGATGTCGACTAGGTCCATCAAGAGTTGGCTAGTACAGGAGCAAACGGCTCTTGCTAAAGACAAATCAAAACCGTTGAAAGCTGGTGGTTTGCTCAAAATCACATGGTTATCAAGTGGACCATAGTTCTTATTTGAATCGAAACACTTGGCTACTCCAGAAGTGATGGCTTTTGGTAAAGAGATTTCAAATCCATCAAGTTTTCCAAAAGATTGCTAGGGACTAGCAATAGTTTAGTGTGGGGGATTGATGAGTGCTCAAACACTCATCATTTTTGTCGCATTTAAACTGCCAAAACATACAAAAACAATCAAAAAGTCATCAAAATACTGAAATTATCCCAGGGATTGTGTTTTATGTGTTTTAAATGCAAAATAAGCAAAAACAAATGAAAAATGATCAAAGTTTGCAATATTGGCAGTTTCAGTCTCCCGAGTTTCAAAACTTGTCAAAAATAGTCCCTATGCATTTATTTTGAAATCATAAGTTATCAAAAATGGACTTTGGGTGAAAAGTTTTGGAAATCTACATGTTTGGTCCCTGGAGTTTGAATATTTGCAGAAAAGGTCCCTGGGATTTTTAAACGGAAAAATTTGTTTGTGGTCCTTGTATCATTGGAGTTTGGCAACAATGGTCCTTGTGAATACTTTGGAAAACCTATATCTACAGCCCCTCAACTTTGGTGGAATTATATTTTTGGACCTTGTTATTCACCAAAACCAAATCGGACCCTTTTTGTTATTATAACCAAAGCCAAACCCAATCAAATTCCACCTTATCACTCCAAGCCTAACACCTCCTTCCTTGGCCCAATCACCAACACCAGCCCACCACCACAAAATAATACTCCCCCGTTTTTAATAAACTACCCAGGGTCAAACGTTGACCTTTCTTCCTCCCCTCCCACGTGAGCCTGCAAAACTCACCAAATACTCCAATTCCCCCTCCTCCACCTCAGCAGCCCACTCCTTGTTCCCTCCACCTAAACTAACATCCAAGGAGCATTTATTGCTTCCCCAAACCTAATACTCAACCACAAACAGTGAAAAGGGAAAAAGGCGCCAAAACGCCTTTCAAAGACTGGGATCAAATATAAGCCATCCAACGACTTAAATTGAAGTAGGAAAGTCCTCTATGACTGCCAGGACCTCAAAATACCATATATATATCAAGAGGAAGTAGTGGAAGACCTATCTAGTGTAACTTTTAAGTTTTTAGTAGAATTTTGTAATTCTCTCTTTCTAGTGTAATTTTCAGTTTCAAACGTATTGTACTAAGCTTTTCTAGTGTATTTTGAATCTTTTTCATCAATAAATTGTAGTCTTTCTTTGAAATTCAGTTTTATGCAATTTTCATTTTTACTCAAAATCACCATTTTCACTTAATGTTGTTGTGAGTTGTTATTATGAACTAAAAAAGGTTACTTTAGCTCCTAAATAGCTTATTCAAGCTAGTAGTTACCTTGAACCTTAGTTTAGTATAAAAAGCAAAAAATACCAAAAAAAATCAAAATAAATCAAGAAAAAATCAAAAGAAGGAAGAAATTGAAGAAGAGATAGTTCAGAGTTGATCTTGGAGTGGAATTTGGTAATAGAGCTCCGTGGAGAGTAATAGGGGTGTTCATTGGGTCCTTGTTCTAGTTTCCACCATAATCCATTTTGTAAGAAACTTCCATATTTCACCTTATATTGTTCCTTTGATATTTGCTTGTTATTTTATGTTCATTTCAGTTAGATAAGTCATGTTATAGTGTTAATTTTAGATATCTAGTGTTTAAATGTAGTTTTACCTTGAAAATTTGCATAATAAGTCCATAAAAGGGGTGTTTGGAATAAGCTTTAGTTGGCCTTTTTGTAGTTGTCATGTTGTGATTCTGCTTTCTAATAGTCTTGTAACTTATTTTGAGTTTAAAGGAAACAAAAAAAACAAGCACTTGCAAGCTAAAAGTCAAAAAAACAACCTAAATATCACCCACTGTCACTGTTCATCCAGTGGGGGTGTTCATATCCCAACCATTTGCTCTAAACTTGTCACTCTAGCTTATTTTAGCGTTTTTACATCATTATATATCATAATCAATCAATAAATCAAGCCCAAAGTTCATTTAAGTCAACTAAGATAGAAATAGAAAAAAGTCAAAAGTGCATCTTTTCAGAAAAACCAAATATGGCATGAATTTTCCTGAATTTTGTGTAGGGTTTTAGGCTTTGAAACTTCTTGGGTGGTTAGTCTACCAGTTGAACTTGAGATTTCCATATCTATTGTAATTTTTTGATTTTTCTTTGTGGACCAATTTGCCCCTCAAACACACTTGCAGGGGAACTGAGTCCCCTGTGCACAGATCAGTCACCCCACCACCACACCTTTGGTGGTTGTTTTTGGCCACCCCAGTGGGTCCCATAGTCCAACTTTGGGTTCTTCCAACCCCCCTCCTGGCCATCTTCAAGTTTTGGCCAAGGTTTTGACCTTAGACCCTGTGGACCCTACTTGAAATCACTCCAAAAGGTTGTCCCTGTTTCCGTTCAGAAATAGAATATCCTTGTGCTTATTTTGGTTTCTTGGCTTATTCTGATGGCTTATTTGTTTGTATCTTGCTTAAACTTGTCCAAATAAGTTAATTGAACTAGAATCCACCACTATGGACCCCACATAAGCTCATTTGAGCTTAATCTCTCAACTGGTCAAAGAAAGTCAATTGTTGAACAAATAAGCATGCAAGTGCTTATTTTCTGAGTTTCATAAAAAGTGTTTTTGTAAAAGTTGTTAGTTATTAGTGTAAAAATAGTTTGGCAAAAGAAAAAACATAAAAAACCAATTTTAATTATAGTGATAGCTTCTATTTAATAGAAACTATCTTTTTAATTTTCTTTTTAGCTTATTTATAAGCAATCTAGCATTTTTATATTTTTATTAAATCTCTGTTATATTAAAGTAATTTTATAATTTTTTCCAGATTTTTCTTTTGTCATTTATTGGTTTTTAGAATTAATCTTAATTTAATTAATTATTAATTAATAATTAATAATTAAATAGCATAATTAGATTTTATTAAGTAACACCTAGTTTTTACAATTTTTCTAGCTTTTATATAAGTTAAAACATTTTTAGGAATTTTCCTATGATTTCTACTGTTCATTTTCTATTTTTTTATAATATAATTAGTTTAATTGGTAATTAATTAAGAATTAGAATAATAATTAGTGAATTAGTTTAAAAATACATAAAATCAACTTTTTATAATTTTTTAGATTCCTGTGATGGTTAATTAGATTTATAAAAATCTTCTTAATTATCTAAGACTTTTTAGTAATTTAAATCAATATAATTAGTTAATTAATAAATAATTAGTAATTAATTAATAATAAATAATTAAATAGTTTAAAAATAATTTTTCTTTTTCTAAAAATTTTCTTTGTTCATTAGGATTGTAAAAATAATAATTTCACACTCACAGCCTTTTTAGTTCATCAGTTGTACTTTCTGTTACGTTCGTTAGTGTATTTTTTAATTAAAACGTACGTTTTTAGGTTTTAAATCGATTCTTCTTAATCTCAATTCCAGTAATCAATCACATAGCTTTCCTAAGCTATTTCAGTTCATAATTCTAAAATAATTCTTATCACAACCCTTTTCTGTGTATTATCACCCGATCACAAGCACGCTAAAGCACAATCCACACCTCGTCGAGACATAACGACCTGGTGATACCCTTTATTACCCGGAAGCATTGGTCTAGGTAGTTTGACCTTGTTGACCATATACTTGGTCAATTTAGGTTGACTGTTCTGAGTCAATCAGTCGGCTCCTATAGAATACGTCTAACGCCTCGTTTTGTCTGTTGAAAATCGTCCAACAGCAAGTAGTATTTTCAGAAAATAGTTTTCGTCGTTAAACTTGTAAAAATCATAATTCTTTCGTTATAAGCTCGTTTTAATCCGTTCTTTTGTCCATAGCTTTGTTTTTTAAAGTATTTTCTAAAACTTTGGTCCAAAATTACACCCTAGCCCCTGAGTTTCCCACGTTTTACAAAATGGGACAGCAACTATTTATATTGTCAAAACTTGGTTTTCTTAGTTAATAACTTGTACAAAACTTAACCAAACTACTTCAAATCAACTCCACAAGTACTAAATCCTACCATACACCTTCTTAGGGTGTCATGGGGTCCTAAACATCACTAACCTTGGTGGGTTTCATGGGAATAATCATGGGATAATCAAAAACTCATTATATGTAGTAAAACAAATTAAAAGTGGTATGGATCATAGTATATTTGCATGTTTTTGTTACTAGATCATGAAAATACGTCAAGTAAATGTTTAAAAGGGTAGGAAAATTATTAGTAACTTACTTGTGATGATTATTGAAAGATGGTGATGAAAACCCATTTAATCTTTGTGGTTTTTATTTCAAAACCCAAACTAGATCACTACTAGGATTTCATAAATACTTGGTTCTTGAAAAATCAATGGTTTCTTCTTGGATCTTGTTCTTGGCCGATCATATGGAGAAGAGAGGAAGAGATGAGAGAAAACATAGTTTTATGATTTGTAAAATGAATATTTATGTGAAAAATGAAGTTTATTTGCTACAAATATCTAGTTTAGGGTATTATGGTAAATAAGAGGTCAAGTAGAAGTAAAACTCTTGCACATGTATTTTGAGAAGAAAAAAAATGCATTTTTCTTGTGTAGAAGTCTTGTACAGTGGGTGTTATCGGGTACTGTGTTAACTAAAAATAAATCGTGTCGAGTTGAAATAAAATATGACGAAGTTGTAAAAATTATGAAATTACATTCCTGATGAGAATCGGGTGTTAAAATAATTATCGGGTTGAAATAACGCAAACCGACGGAGTAATAAGCTCCTAACGTAAAATGTAGCAGTTGACTTGAAAACACCGTGTAAATTAATAATATAATTTTTATATCATTATAATGAGTACAAAAATGTGTTAGGATCATAGTCAAGAGTATTGGGTATACGTTAGTAGTAAAAACTGAGTGGTAACGTTTATTAAATATTTGAACAGACGTAAATTAAAATAATGCGTATCCGTGCATGACCTAATATACGGATGAACGATAACCATGAATAGTGTTTTGTGAATAGTAAAATTTTTGAACGCTTCACGAAATCTCAAACTGACTCCAAAAACGATGAATAGTGATTGGTGAATAGTAAATGATGAATAGTAACTTGTCGAAGTTTGGAAATAATGTAGACGTGGAAAATTAGGGGTTGTTACATTACTCTTGACGGCTTTGGTGACGCCGTCATGTACAATTCTTCAAAAACCTCTCTGGCGCATCACGTGTAATTTGATTTATCCACCTCTTTGTCAAAGGATGACAGCGTCACATGCAATCCCTGACGCCGTCCGGTACAATTTCCAGCATGATTTTGAGACTTTGTCGTTTTCTTCACTTTTTCGCTCTAAAAACGTTCAAAATGCTTCCTTTTCTGAATTTCCTCTCAAAAGTACCTAAAATGACAAAAGAAACGATTTAGGGCAATATTTGATCAAATAATCTCGACTTTGGCCTTAAATGATCCCCCAAAAGCGGTACACTTTTCGTCTCATCAAACACATTCAGGACCTTCTTACTGCTATGAAATCTTCACTTTGGTGTGTCTTTTGTTGTCTTTTCGTATGTATTCGTCTCCTTAGGGTTTCTTCTATTCGTTCTAGGGTTTATGGCACACGAAATCGGGCTGTATCTTTGGGTATTTATAGTTTATGTCTGAGGGATCGATGCGACACATCTATTAAGTAGATGCGGAGAATTGACTTAACTTTGCGTGGGGTCCAAGATTAATATATTCTGAAATATTCGTACACCGTCTTCAAATGCGGCATATCTTCAATGAAATGCGGCGCATGTCCTTCAGTATCTTAGATAGACTAAAGAGAACCTAAAAAAAATAAAAATAAAATCTTACTAGAAAAGAATCTAGCAAGTAGACCTAATAAAAAGAAATTTTAACCTAGACAATAACTATTCCCCGGGCTGCGGCGCCAAAAACTTGATGCGTGGGAATCGCAACAGGCTTTACCTCTCGAGGGATCTCGAGAAGCTTACAACCCCCACCAGGCAGTGTACCTGATCGTTGTAGTATAGTATAGTGACAAGTACCGGGGGATTGATCGTTCAGCTTAGGAATAGTGTCGCTAGGATTAGAAAACCTAAATACTAGTTCTAAAGGTGAGGGATGATTATTTTTGTGTTTTTATATTTTATAGAAAGCAATTAAAAATCTCGGGTTTGAAGGATTTGGGCGGAATTAGTTGCTAATCAACTAACCCAATACAAAAGATGCAATGAAAATAAAATACTAGAAATGAAAATAAACTAAATTATACTAAAGTTGTGAGCAATAAGTGGAGAAAGTGTGTTTACTTAGATTTCACTACTCCCTAGACATCTTTTACACGTTAATTACTTGTTATAATTGCATGGATGACGGATCGTATTCCTTAATACCATTCATGGGGTGGCACACTTAACTCCCCAATTCTATGAGCTCTTATCTCCTCCTACACCATGCCCAGCACAACTATAGGGATTGTAAACAGTGGCTCATGCATTAAATACAACCACTAAAGACCTAGTGCGCGTCGGTTCATGTTTCTTAAGATGTTCAAGCATGTTACCAATTGGAGATCTGCCAGTTTTCTTAAGCCTAACATATAAATCATTCATCCAAGACAAGTATAAACAAGTAATCAACACATAATTAACATCTAGGTTTCATTAGATCCAAGCAAACACAAGATAGATCTAGCCTAGCATGATGGAATTAAGACAAGAACAAGATATAGACAACCAACACATAGACATATTGATTGAATTAAAAGAACACTTATCTCAATTACACATGAAAGGTATCAAGGGCTTGGAACCCTTGAAAAACCTGTAAAATTCGCACCAAGTTCGTACTTAGGGTTTCTCCAAAACTTCTCCTTTTCAAATGTGAAAATTAGAAAACTATATATAAGAAAAGGGGTCTGACGGCGTTAAGACAAACATTGTGACGCCGTCACCTCGCCGCCAAAACTATTCTCGGACTGCCTTGATCTACATTTGACGCCGTCAAGACTTAATCATTTCCAGGCCGTCATGACTTTTACTCTTGACGCCCTACCTTCGTGACGCCGTCAAATCTCTACTGGATCGTCATGGAATTTTGCTCTTGACGCCGTCAGGGAATTACTCTTGACGCCGTCACCTACTGTTCCCAGCATAGAAAATTAAGACTTTGGCGTTTTCTTCACTTTTATGCTCCAAAAACGTCCGAATTGCTTCCTTTTCCAGATTTCTCTCCTAAAGTACCTAAAATCACAAAAGGAACGATTTAGGGCAATATTTGATCAAATAAATTCGAATTCGGGCTTAAATGACCCCCTAAAAACGGATCATTTTTCGCCTCATCATATACCCTTACACTTGAGATTTGCTTGTCCTCAAGCAAATGCGCTTTTATTCTACTCAAAAGACAAGTTAGGGGTCATTTAACACTAATATAAAAGTAATTACAACAAATAATCGTTCCACTAAAGACCAATAGACAAGCACGGAGGTCATACACAAGCACCTCACAAATAGTGTTTAGATACTCACATCTCTCGGGTGTAATAAAGTGTAAATTACAATATAGAAACGGAAGATATCTCTCACTACCTGTCATTGCAAAATAGATTACCATAGGCTTGGGAAATGATCAAACCTCCACCACATGGCGTAAGCACCTAGGATAAACTATCAAAGAGGTCTTTTAATGGGTTGTAACGTTAGGTGTAGGGATATGAAATACACGGTTTTGTTGGATAAAGAAAGTTTTACTGGTGGCGAGTTAACAATCTTGGTTAATTACATGTACAAGATGGCGTTGCTAAGCCAAGACTAGACTCGACTTAAGCTAATAAATGAAAAATAACAAAAACATAAAATGAACATAGAATGAAAAGGGATGGTAGCCCGTATGTTTTTTTTTTTTTTTTTTTTTTTTTTTTTTTTTTTTTTTTTTTTTTTGTGCATACACTCTTACCCTACCATCCAAAATAATACATCATAGGGAATGAATATTCCCCTTACACTTGAATCTTTACATACTTTACAATAAACTAATCTAATGACTCGAATCAAGAAAATCAAAACACTTGGAGCACTTTTAAGATTAACGCACATTTGGGGGTAATAAATGATGTTCTTCCCCATTACTCCATAAAATAAGTACTTACCCATGAGTCCCAATCGTCCCAAAACAATATGTACAAGGATATGACTCGACTTAACAACCATGTAATCAATTAGATAGTTAACTTAGGGTTTAACAAATAACAATAATGCACTAAAAATGAGCGCATACACGGAAGGCTAAGGCGATTTGTTTGTACATTTAAGTGGGGTGTAACAAATTCTTCCTTTAAGTAAAATGCTTAAAGTTAGAAATGAAAAGATAGGCTCGGAGGGGTGTACTAGGGGTTTCTAAAAATGAGTACAACGCTAAGGGTGTGAGAAAAATTAGTTGACTTAACTAGCCAAGTAATATGACTTAAATGGTCAAGTAATTATGATACGGGTTTAACACAAGGGTGATCCTAATGCCTCTTATCATGTAGTAAATCCTACTACACGAATGTAGTCTCACTAGCGGTCTCGGGATGCATCACTAACGCAAGTTCTAGAATCTAAATGCTACCGGTACACTCATAAGCACTAATAGTAAATGCTTTTCCTATCAAATCTAAAGGCGAATCTCACATATTTGGGTGGAAAATTTTTCTGAATAAACGGTTATGTGCTAGTCATACAATCTCCTATCCATGAGACGCTTGCTATGGCTAAAGTTTCACTCCTAAATGTTGTAAAAAAAATTTTAATTTGGCGCTAAAATTGCACTAACAAGTATTTCTCATAGTTTTATTACACATCTACCATTAAACAAAACAAACTCAAGCGAAAGTGCATATGTAAGGTATCATCTTTTTACCCTCCCCTTACACTTAAGATGAACATTGTCCCCAATGTTCACGTAAAGAATGTAAAAGTGAAAAAGTAAAGAGAATGAAATCAAATACTCCCCTGATTCGCTCGGTATGGATAATAAGATGGCCAGGTTAAATCTTCCTCCAAGAAAATGAACAATCAAAGCTTCCCTTCCAGAATATAAATCATCTTCTTGTCATACATAACCTGTAAAACCTGATAAAATAGACAAGACAACCTCGCGTAAAATCGGCGGCATCCTAAATAAGTTACTAAATCCTAGAAAACAAGATAAGATATAATGCTTGTGGAATGAAGTTTGCAGATCTCCTGGAGATTATAAAACTTAATAATTCACAAAAACCATAAGACTCCGTTAGAAAAACCAAACTGGTAAAATTTTCATATTTTTACACTTGACGCCGTCAAGAGTAAACTCTTGACGCCGTCAGAAGTGACCTGCAGAAATCCTTATGTTAAGTTTCCGGAAAATTTCTGGAAAAACTTGGTCCTACCTCCTGGAAAATCCTACAAAACTTCATTATGACTCAATACAAGCATTTGACTCTAACAAATACGAATACACATGTTCGTTTAATATTGTGGAGAATCATGATCGGTTTGTTTCTTGAAAACATATTTGGGGTTTCCCCTTACACTTATCTTTTGCAAAAATACTTTTAGGTGGAGTTAAGACTAGGCCAAAACAACAAAGTATAGTATTTCCACTATTTTAGTTTCGAAACACGATCTACCAACAATAAAAATAAAGCATGCATACAGAAGCAAATAACAAACAAACAAAATAAAATCACACAAAACATGGGTTGCCTCCCAAGAAGCGCTTTTATTTATTTACGAGTCTTGTAGCTAGACTCAAGGTCATGGGTTACTACGTGACCTCATCTCTTGAAATGATATACCCCATGTAGTTGCGATCATTACTGTTATGGTAGTAGTGTCTCAATCTGTCGATACTCGCAATCACCATTCCACCTACTTTACTTCTCAAGTTAGCTACCCCATCTTGGATCACACCTTCGATTGTTTATGGCCCATACCACCAAGGACTTGGTTTATCGGGTGGTATTGTTGTTTCCAAGTGTCTCAAGAGTACCAAGTTCCCTTCCTCAAATGGTACATGATTTTCTATGGGTTGAGTATGTTCGAATTCGACCTGAACCTTGTTGCTTTTTCTTCTTTCATTTTTGGCTTTCTTATAGCTTTTGATTCTTGCCTCCCATGCAAGAATTTTATTCTGAACACGAATGGGTGTCGTGCCAATGTTGTTTTTGATCTTTCTCCAACTCAAATTCTCATGCCCACTTCGTGGGGTCATGGGGAAGCTAATCTTTCTTTTTCCAGATTTAAGCTCAATCTTCCTATCTTCATACTTAATGACAGCCCTAGCGGTGGCGAGGAATGGTGCCCCAAGGATTATTGGCATGCATCCATCCCCTTTATCATCGATGATCATAAAATCAACGGGGTACATGAATCCTGCGACATTAACTAATACATCTTCTGCGATTCCTAGAGGGTATACGTACAAGTGTCCAACGAGAGATAACCTAACACGAGTAGGGGCTGGCATTTTTGACGTTAGTTGGATGTAAATAGTTAGGGGCATAAGATTTACTTCCGATCCTTGGTCGGCGAAAGCACTAAGATGTTTCAAGTCCCCGATGCTCGTTGGTATCTCAAAGTTCCCACATGCTATCTGCTTAGTAGCCACTTTTTGTACCAATAGCCTCTCGAATACTGATCCTCCAGGAAGCGTATCATACTCATCTTTCACTTCTTCCTCTTTCTTAGAAACCTGTCTGGAGGGTTGGTTACGCCCATCACCCTTAATCCAATTTGTTATGGTGTTTTTGTTTATATCATGTTTCAGGTAGTAACTTAAAGGTTGGGATTCTGGCGGTTTTTCTAAGGTCTGTTTAGCAGGAGTTTCTACCTTCTCGTTATCCTTTTGGACAATGGTGATGGAGTTAACAAATTAGGTGGTGGGAGTGGCGCTTTCTTTCCTTAGTAGTATTCTTTCAGGGGTTCTCTGGTTGGCATACTCCTCTAATAGACTCATCATCTCATTCATTTTCTCCTGCATCTCCTCTTTTTGCTTATAAACTGCTTCCTCGAATCTAGCAAGCTGATCTGAGTGAGTTGCCATATATTCTCTCATCCTAGCTTCAAACTCCGAGCTAAGTTCCTTGGGAGGGGAACAAGGTGGGGTATAGTTCTGAAAAGCCTCGACATTTTCTCTAGAAGGCGACTCAGATAATGGTGCCGAAGTTGGTTTTGAGACAGAATTGACAGTAGCTCGTCTAGGACTTAAAGGCCTCCTTTGCCTTTCCTCAAAATAGTCAACTTTTGCCTCGAGTTTGCATAGGAGTTCATCGGGGATTTCGGTGGTCCCTCCAGATGTTGAGACTGCATTGATAGCCGCTTTTACTGTATGATTAAACTCCCACATCTCCTGATTATCAGTGGCGAGCTCCTCAATAACTGCCCAAGACTCCTCGGTATTCTTAGCACGCAGTTTACCTCCCGCGGCTCTATCAATTGTGCGCTTAGGGTGATAGTCAACATGGTCGTAGAAAATCTGGACAAATAACCAACGGTTTATACCATGATGAGGGACCTTATGGAGGAGATCCTTAAAATGGGCCCAAGCTTCGTAGAAAGTTTCACCCTGCTGCTGTTCAAACATCAGAATGTCATTTCTAAGCATTGCAGTCTTCCCCGGTGGGAAAAATTGAGCAAGGAAATGAGTGGTGAGATCATCCCATGTGGTGATGGATCCCGCGGGTAAACGCTCAAGCCATTGACTAGCTTGATCCCGTAGAGAGAATTGGAATAGGCGTAATCGGGTTGTCTCTCTAGTTGCAACATCTAGGTCTATGGAATCTACGATTTTGAGGAAGTCCTTAAGATGTTGGTTTGGATCTTCAGAACGAAGTCCATGGAATGCACATCCGCTTTGCACAAACCGGATGGTGTCGGATCGCAAGGGGGTCACATTGGCTCCGGTGAGCTCAATGGTGTTTCGGTAGCCCTGGTGGCTAGGTCGGGAATACTCTCCTAAGGTTCGGGGCCTAAGGGGTTCTAATGGTGGGTTTTGTTGTGGTGGGATGACGGGTTCAAAGATGTTCCCGTTGTCCATGATGTCGGATGGTTACGAACAAAGGCACAAAGAAATAGATAGACTAAAGAGAACCTAAAAAAAATAAAAATAAAATCTTACTAGAAAAGAATCTAGCAAGTAGACCTAATAAAAAGAAATTTTAACCTAGACAATAACTATTCCCCGGGCTGCGGTGCCAAAAACTTGATGCGTGGGAATCGCAACAGGATTTACCTCTCGAGGGATCTCGAGAAGCTTACAACCCCCACCAGGCAGTGTACCTGATCGTTGTAGTATAGTATAGTGACAAGTACCGGGGGATTGATCGTTCAGCTTAGGAATATTGTCACTAGGATTAGAAAACCTAAATACTAGTTCTAAAGGTGAGGGATGATTATTTTTGTATTTTTATATTTTATAGAAAGCAATTAAAAATCTCGGGTTTGAAGGATTTTGGCGGAATTAGTTGCTAATCAACTAACCCAATACTAAAGATGCAATCAAAATAAAATACTAGAAATGAAAATAAACTAAATTATACTAAAGTTGTGAGCAATAAGTGGAGAAAGTGTGTTTACTTATATGGAAAACTAGAAGGGGGGGTTGAATAGTTTTACGTCTTTTTAATTTTATTATGAAAACTTAATTTAGTTTTAAAACCTTGTTTGCTTTTAAAACTTTGATTCAATCTTATGTGAACTCAAATCTTGAACAATATGAACAAGTATATTTAAGTATGAACAATAATAACAATGCAAGCTAAGTATGTGAAATCAACACATGCATAATATAAACAATTATAACTATATATAAGAGATAAGTATGTAATCGTTTATTTTATAAATCTTAATTATATTTTGTATGAAAACTATACTTGATCGAAATGATCAATTATATGTATGTAACCTTTTAGTTTGATTGTAAAAACTTTGTTTTGTAAATGAAACTTTCGTTTGATCTTTAAATAAAATCAATACTAGCACTATATGAGCAACTATATATATACGTCTACGTCTACAAAAGTAATAACGATATAAGCAAGATAATAAGTAAGATATGGAAAGATCTAACCGCGAGACAAAGGATTTATAGTGGTTCGGCTACAAGGACACCTTCCTTGCCCTACTCCACTCCTCGAGTCACCTACTCGAGAGTTTTCTTCACTATGTCAACAAGCTCCTTATGGCGGAGAAACCTTACACACCAATATACACACCACAACTTCGTCACAACTTATTCACAACTTCTTCACACCAAGTCACTACTTAATCACAACACTACTTCTTCACACCTATCTATCTTCACAACTATCTACTTCAAGCCTATCTTCTTCACACCAATTTACTTCACAACTAACAACTTCACACCTAGCTTCTTCACTATAATCTAATTCCTAACTTTTCTTCTTCACACCAAACAACTAACTAATCACACAATCAATATACCTAGCACAACTATCTACAATCACATATACACCACAATCTTCACAAAGAGTAATGTAAATGATCTTAATGATGCACCAACAACTTGTATGTGGAGGTCACAACAAGTTGTAATACTTCTTGTCTTGGGGGATAGAAGTATTCTTCTCTTGCACTTGAGAGGATGAAGTTTGAATCACTTTGAAACAAAGAATTATACACTTATGATCAAAGGATTAAGAGAATAGAAATGTAGATCTAGAACAGAAAGTTTAGGAGTGCAAAAGGTGAGGAAAAAATCCAGGTTTAAGGTGGTATTTATAGGCAACAGATTCTGACAGAGGAGCGTGGCCGGTCCCCTTAAATCAAGGCCGGTCCCCTTAATTTTAAGGGGACCGCCCCTTATAATTAAAGGGGCAGCTAAGCTGAAACGGCCAGAATCTTTGTCTTTTAGTGGGGAAAGTTTATTTGGTGAAAAACTAACTGATTTTGGTTAAAAATTTGAATTCATATATTTAGTATGAATAAAACATTTTTCTTTATTACCAAAAGTGTTTTTCAAAAATATATAATATGTTTATATAATTAAATAAACTTTGCATTAGTTAATTAAATACCCCTTTGATCATAAAATGCACTAAACACTTTGTTTATTCATACCTTAAGGGATTTAGATATAAAGAGAAATATTAATCACTAAATACTTGTTTATGTCACAAGTTTTAGTTCTATGAGTTTATATTTTGTGATAATTAAAACATAGAGATATTGATAACATGTTAATAATGTTTTTAGGCATTATTTATGTCAGCAACTTAGATTTCACTACTCCCTAGACATCTTTTACACGTTAATTACTTGTTATAATTGCATGGATGACGGATCGTATTCCTTAATACCATTCATGGGGTGGCACACTTAACTCCCCAATTCTATGAGCTCTTATCTCCTCCTACACCATGCCCAGCACAACTATAGGGATTGTAAACAGTGGCTCATGCATTAAATACAACTAATAAAGACCTAGTGCGCGTCAGTTCATGTTTCTTAAGACGTTCAAGCATGTTATCAATTGGAGATCTGCCAGTTTTCTTAAGCCTAACATATAAATCATTCATCCAAGACAAGTATAAACAAGTAATCAACACATAATTAACATCTAGGTTTCATTAGATCCAAGCAAACACAAGATAGATCTAGCCTAGCATGATGGAATTAAGACAAGAACAAGATATAGACAACCAACACATAGACATATTGATTGAATTAAAAGAACACTTATCTCAATTACACATGAAAGGTATCAAGGGCTTGGAACCCTTGAAAAACCTGTAAAATTGGCATTAAGTTCGTACTTATGGTTTCTCCAAAACTTCTCCTTTTTAAATGTGAAAATTAGAAAACTATATATAAGAAAAGGGGTCTGACGGCGTCAAGACAAACATTGTGACGCCGTCACCTCGCCGCCAAAACTATTCTCGGACTGCCTTGATCTACATTTGACGCCGTCAAGACTTAATCATTTCCAGGCCGTCATGACTTTTACTCTTGACGCCCTACCTTCGTGACGCCGTCAAATCTCTACTGGATCGTCATGGAATTTTGCTCTTGATGCCGTCAAGGAATTACTCTTGACGCCGTCACCTACTGTTCCCAGCATGGAAAATTAAGACTTTGGCGTTTTCTTCACTTTTATGCTCCAAAAACGTCCGAATTGCTTCCTTTTCCAGATTTCTCTTCCAAAGTACCTAAAATCACAAAAGGAACGATTTAGGGCAATATTTGATCAAATAAATTCGAATTCGGGCTTAAATGACCCCCTAAAAACGGATCATTTTTCGCCTCATCATATATATATACATATATATATATATATATATATATATATATATATATATATATATATATATATATATATATATATATATATATATATATATAGGGTGAGGTTCTTTTCAGAACCAAATAAATTGCGAGAACTGCGAGAACCAGCATTAACCAATCAGATTTTTTTGGATATTAAATTTTATTATATAATTCAAAAGGGTATAATGGTAAAAATACTTTTTTATTTTATTTTTGATTTTTCTTTACAAAAAACGATTTTTTACTTACCTTAATTCTAGGATTTTTTTTTTTTTTTTTTTTTTTTTTTTTTTTTTTTTTTTTTTTTATGCATTATACATGTTTAAAAAAATATTATGTGCACATGTGTTTTGGATTACATGACAATTGTATTTTTCGTTCATGCATAAGTGTTTTTTTAGTAATTATTTTTCAAGCATGAATTATTTTAAAAGGTAAGGTGCATGCATGTGTTTTTTTTTTTTACATAAGGTAAATTTACATGTATTTTTACATAAGCATGAATTATTTTAAAAGGTAAGGTGCATGAACCACGGATGTGTTTTGGTAAAAAAAAAATTCACACGATTGCAATGAATGACAAAACATAAATATTTTACATGCACATGTCATATACAATTCAAATACAAAATTCTAAAAGTAAATAATAAATGAAAGTTTCGTTGATGTATAGCCGTGTCTACTAATCTTCTCGCAACTTCATTCACTTGTGTCTTTACTCTTTACTTTTTTATTATAACTATTTTCTCGCTAGATAGTATGTACAAAACACATGTGCACTCTTGACATTGTTTATCGTACTCGTACCTGTAACCACAACTAATTAATAAACGAATTATTTAATCATGACAGCTAACAAAACACATGCACAATGTATTTATGTCTTGTTCATAAGAAACCATTTTGAGAAATTAGTACAGCCTTAAAACACATAGTATGCACAATTGTACCCGTAAAAAACATAAATAAAAAAAAATAAAAATAAAAAATCCTTATATCATAAATACAACCCTAAAACGACGAAATGACAAATACACTTTTACATACAAGTATAACATAATGTCAACAAGAATCGGTTGACTTATAGTTTAGGAAACTGCCTTTATATATAACGTATGTGCACTCTTCATATTACTCATTATACTCATACATATAATCACAAACAAATAATTGACAAATTATTTAATCATAACTAACAAAACACAAATGTACAATCATTTCATAACAACTAAAATTAAACAAAAGAAACAAGTTCATGGAACTGTAAAAACACATATGCACTCTCTTATGTACAATCATTTCATAACAACTAAAATTAAACAAAAGAAACAAGTTCATGGAACTATAAATACACATATTCATAGAATGTTTCAAATTTACTAAAAACTGTAAAAACACATATGTATACTCAATAACACATATGCACTGAGACGATAAGAGCAATACAATGTAACAGCTATAAATACTACTCTATTTGAAAACACGATAAGAGCAATACAATGTAACAGCTATAAATACTACTCTATTTGAAAACAAAAGGTACGAACTAACCAATAACATTTAACAATAGTATAGAGCACAAACACATCGATTAATAACTCCTATGATAATAAAATAAAATTTATTTAATATAACAGAAGGATTGCAATTTTTATGAAGGAGATCTTGGTCGGATACTTGAAACGACAACAAAAGTGGTCATCGTATCATCAAATTCACATAACTAATAACACACATTAACAGAATTTATAAATATAAAAAAATATATATGAATAAAATAAATAAAAAAAAAATCCTTACACAGTTTCGGCGGGAACTCGTTAAATAATCACACTCAAATCACTCGCTATCATAAAGTCATCACCATAATATACTCTGAACAATTAAACATAATTAAATAATCATTAAAAATTCAATAACATAGTATCAAGAGGATCAAGAGGATTAAATAAAAACAACAACGTTTACTAATTACGCCATCGTAAAATACGAGATCGAAACCCTTATCACAATGTTGCTTCATGACTTTGGTATACAAACAAATATATTTGATACAATTGAAAGAAAGAGCATTAGAATATTATTTTGGTTATAAGTGGATATGAGATTTTGATCTAAAAGCGAATATTATATTTGGAGACGAAATTCGTTTTCGTAAAGTGGCGGCATCCCTTCGGCATCCCTAATTGAGAAGGAGGAAAATATTATATTTTATACTTAATAAATTAATTTTAGAGATCATCCTTCTTTTATCTTGGAAACGAAAGTGACAGATCTGTGTGCGAGAGGGCGGCGACTATGTGAGAAAGAGAAAGGATGATTAAAAGTGAGATGCAAGTAGGTTTGTAACTGATCTCTAATATCCCGATTAGTCAGGAGTGGTTTAAAAATAGTATTACTTGTAATCCCTAAAGTACCCTCGGACTCTTTCAAAAGTTTACTCGATGTTTCAGTTTATTACAAGTATGCCACACATGATCTAAACCATTGATTATTTATCTAAGGGTTTAAAATGGTTCTCGCAGTTCTCTCAATTTATTTGGTTCTGAAAAGAACCTCACACTATATATATATATACACACACATATATATATATATATACATATATATATATATATGTATATACATATATATGTATATATGTATATATATATACATATATATATGTATATATGTATATATATGTATATATGTATATATATATATATATACATATATATACATATATATATATGTATATATATATACATACATATATATATATATATATATATATATATATATATATATATATATATATATATATATATGTATATGTATATATATATATATATATATATATATATATATATATATATATATATATATATATATATATATATATATATATATATATATATATATATATATATACTAGATTTCAAAGCCCGCCCGATCGGCGGGCATGACTTATAATTATCGTTGACATATTTTATTATAGCGAATGAAGGCTGGTAAAAATGATTGGAAATGTGTCCATTGAATAATTTAGTAACGGTTAAGGAATTGTGAACATCGTAAAATATTTATACAGTGAATCTTATAGTTCAAATACATGCCTAGAAAAAAACGGTTATTTGCTTGTCACTAACCCGTTTAACCAATTAAATACCAATGTAATATTCAAACTTTTACGCTAATTTTATTAATCATACATGTTTAACCCATTAATGATTAAGATAAGAAACATATTATGCAAGTCACAAAGGCTGGGCACAGTGGCCCTGAGAAAATTGGTTGAGAGCGAGACACGACCGATTGTGAAATCGGTTGAGGCCAATGTAGGCTTTTGGACGAATATCGGTTAGGTGAATAAAAGTGACTATCGGTTGGCAACATAACCTATTTTAAAACTACCAAAAGCTTCCAAAATAAATCCTACCATTTGTATTTACCACTATGGCACTTGGATCGTGTCTGGTCTCTGGAGAGAGAAAGCTGACGTGGCAGCCCGAAAATTGGGTGAATATGGGTCACCACTATGCCCAGCCTAACCATCTCTACTGAGTTTGCTCGGTTTGACCATAAAAATAGTCTTTATGTTAAAGCTACATAGAGTATATCTGAACATTAAATTAATAAGGTGGAAAAAATTACCAAATTTGAAACACGCATATCAATGCCAGCCCTTTCTATTGGTTTTACCAACGTTTCTAGTAGGGATATACCGGTACCGGTATCGGTTCCTGTACCAGGTTCGGATAAACCGGTACTAAATCGGGATGGGTACCGTTTTTATTATGCACTAACACAAAGTTGATATTTTTTTGTTTGCTTCAAAATGCTTAGTTATGACCGTGTAGTTTTATATGAACAGTTTATTATGTTGAAGTGGTCATAACAATAGTATAAGACGCAAGCTTTATTGCAATCAATGTATTTAGCAATTAATTTGTTTCAATATCAAACGGATCTTGTAGACAACACAGTAGGCATAGAAGTTCAAGGATCTTATAGCAAAATGTTGGCAGATTGTTGGCTTGAATTGTACACCAATTTTCTTCCGACAACACATTAATATTGTGTGTCGACTCACGACAATTGGTTTTGTTTTAGCTATTTTTATGCTCGTTTCAAGTTTATTCATTCTTCAGGTTCTTCAAAGGTATATAGTGAAGGTTTACTTTGTTCAATAAAAGAGCTGGTGAAACCAACGGATGTTTAGTCCAGCGGTATCCAGGTTTTACTCCCTCCGCAAGGTCTCGGGTTCGAGCCTTGTTAAACCCATATTGGGGAGGATGATGAGGTTTCCTGGCGCGTGTGTAAAAGGGATGGACGCCATTGCCTTCTGGGCTGGGTCTATCCCCGGCTGTGTGGGCTCGCTACGCCTTCTGGGCTAGGAGCCATGTAGCCACAGTTTAGCCGTTCCAAAAAAAAAAAAAAAAAAAAAAAAAGCTGGTGAAAGTTTCCAAGATATATAAATTTATAAAATGACCCCTAATCAAACCTACTGTAACCATATTTGATCAAAATTATACCTTATAAATATAAGGCACATTATGTTTAGGCATGATGTCTAAACAAAACATAGGACCATGTCATCATTTCTGTTTTCATTTTAATAATTTTAAGGTTGCATTGTCTTTTTAGATTACAGGATTAATAAGGAAAAAACAGCTTTTGTATTTCGGTACCGAAACCAGGATTTCCCGCATTCGTACTGTACCGAATTTGATTGGTACCAGATTTTTTTGAGTTATTTTTGTAGTACCGGTACCGTATCGAGTAAAGAGAACCGGTACCGGTACCGTACCATCTTTACGGTACCCGTGCTCATCCCTAGTTTCTACAATGTCCTGATAAACCTGTTATATACAGTTCCTCACCTTCATCAACACTAAAAAGAAACTACTCCAAACCAAATAAGCCATAAGCCCACTCATACGAAATTCAGTACATTAAAGAATAGTAAGTTAGTGTTGTCTGATATCCTTACAAAAACAAAAATGCATCAAACTTTTATTTCTTTTTTTACTCGATTAACCTTTAACTTTTCTAAAGAAAAATCGGCTTATGTAATAGTACCGGATATCATCAGCAAATGCAACAACCCAACCACGATCAAGCAAGCTCAATCGCTCAGCAGACCAACTTTTGTCCAACACTTCCCCATAGGATCCATACCCATGTATGATACCACAAGATTGACCCATTTTATGGGCTTTTTGGGAATACAATATAGTTAGAGGAAACTATTGTGACATCATGGGGTACAACTTCTTTTCTTTCGCAAGAATATGAATCTGAAGCATTGTTGTTGGCTTTTGAAGAAATGCCCAGTACCTCTTCTTTCTTTTAGTATTTAACAATGATTTACAGTAGTTATTAGTATCATTGTTGTATATGAAAGATTTAATATTTCATTTCATATCAATTATAAAGTCTGTGCCTTGCAAAAAATAAAAAAGAGTGGAGTTTAGAACTTTATTCCACAGGGGATGAAAGTACCACTCGATATTTTGAGTCCATAAGTTACAGCATTCCAGAAATTTGGTGGTTGTAATCTGTGATCTCGACCTTCATACTATCTTTAATGGTTGTATACTTGTATTTATAGACTAACCTGTATGGTAACATAGAGGAGGAGATATATATACTGTATTTTTAGCAACCAATGTGTCTTTACCAACCAAGACACGCCTTTATCTGCAGATCATTCCTTCCTTTTTAGGCCATCTTTTTCATTAGGGTTAATTGTTACATCCTCCTGCAACAGTTGGTCGTCCACTGCCACAACATGTAACATTTGAACCTTTTAAGCACTGAGGAAAATGAAGATAGAAATACTAATGAACTATGGTTTTGTAAAGGTGGATATTTTATTTTTAGAAGTACTTCTAATAAGGAAATGAATAAAATGATCTATTACTTGTACAAACTGAGATCAAGTAGGTCAAGTGGTAATCCAAGGTATGGCTCAACGTACAATTGTTGTTTGTGCACATTTTCCAAAGTGATGTCATATTTAGCAGCACTGCAAAGATCAATGTTGTTTGTTCCAGCCCACATAATACTCCTGATCCAGCTACTCTAGAATCTAGATATGTCGGATCGGCTGGAGAAGCAAAGACCGAAGAGCTCACATACTTGTTTACATCATACATCACACATTCGAACCGGAAGATCTTTGACTCATTAACAATCACACTGGCACTTGCACTATAAAGTTCATCTAAAAATCTCTCTCCACTTCTAAAACTTTCATACGCATATAGGCCAAGAAGCTTGCCATTAACATCATCTATTGTGATTGCGAGTAGCTGTAGAAGGCATTGTGAAGCAAAAGTGAGTCATTTAAAGAAAACAAATTTATGTGGAACAAAAAACTAAGAGAAGGAAATGAACATGTCAACAATTTGATAAGATTGTCCGCCAGCTTGTCCAGTGTGAAGACAGGGAACGAGCAAGTGCCAAGAACAGCCTAGCATTCATCCTTATACTTTCCGCTATCAATAGTACCATCTAGAAAACTATACAGTGGTTCTAGGAATCTGTATCACAGAAAGAAAGAAAAAAAATGCTTAAAATGATTACTGATAAATTTGGGGAAAAAGAAAAAAGAAATAAATCATAATAGCTGAAAGTCTCAATCACCTAGCATATGAATCATTTGGTGTTGTATCATTCGAACCCCTCCATTTCTAAACCAGAGACTTCTCTTTTGCCTCTTCCAGTCTTGCGTACAATATCTGTTAATTAATGACATATTTCAATGAAAAAATAAACAAATGGATGTAAATGTAAAATCTGCAATAAAGTAAGCCTTACTTGAGGAAGTCCGAAGAAAACATAGAAGTCGTCATTTACATAAAAGACTCGAGACTTTTTCTCTTTATTATGCAATGTTTCAAGAACACATAGCATAAGGGGCTTCACTCTCTTTATTATATGTTCTGTTATTGGAAATATCTCTTCACCCATTCCATCCACCATACCTTTACCCTCACCCTTGGTATAATGATCTTCAGGAGAGAAGTACTCTGCATCAGCAGATTCACTTCCTGAATCATCACCATTCTCATCGACACCGTGTCCATTTTGTAAACCACCTTGCTGATGTTTGTTTTGATAATGATTTTTGTTCATTATATTTTTTCATTTATGAATAGACCCCACACCAGGATCTTTGTATACTTCCAACTTACCCTTTCTAAGATACCCATTTGGCGATAACCCACCAGTCATCTCCTTTTCTATCTTATGATGACTTTCAGTTCCAAAAGTTATCCAACATGCTAGCCCAACTTATCAACACAATATGACGATTGACAAACCAATTTCTTTTACATAAAATGGTTTGAGATGAATAATTAATTGATGAAAATGCAACAAAAAAAAAACTGAAAATGCCAACGAATATAGAACATTAACTTTTAAACCAAAGAGCCCGCAAGTGGAAGGAGATCACACTCAGCCATACGGATCATTAACCTCTGTTTCCTTTGGGTTTGGCCAGTAAATTAAATAAATCAAAAGGTTGTATTGTATTTATCTTGTCACCTGATGCTATATACATATGCCCTGAAGAAAGTGCCGTCATCCAGGCGACGAGCATAACTTTAATGTAAAGGGTCATCTAATGGGTCATTTGACACCCCTGTTAAAAAACTAAATGAGCGGATATTTATTACTGTATTAAAACATCATTCAGTGACTGTTATGATATTGCTACACCGCTAGAAATTAAAGAAAGATTAATATTATTAGAAAATCTTATATGGTGTACCTGAGGAGACACCTTTGTCTTCAAATATACAGCCATTTCACCATTCCCAACAAAAGGGATCTTCTTCCCAGGAATATCAACTAAACACCTAATCTCTGTACTGCTGATACGATAGCACAGTATAGGAGAAGGGTCTGCTAAAATAACATGTCCATCATTCGGGTATGGTGCTGCACAATTCTTCAAAAGCAACGGTTCAAATCAAGATGGAATATATACCTGCAGATACCCTTGATCATCAAACTTCAACTTTGAACACTAAGAAATAAATGTAGCTTTATAATTTACAATTTATTTAGTAGTCATGTTCATGATCAGTTTCAGCAGATTCCGCCAACTCACAGCAATGACTTGCTAAAAACTCTGTAGTTGATGCAAAGGCAGTGCTCGTTCTTGAATCCTCTACGTGTTTGCTCTCGGCTGCAGTAATGGAAAAGTACAACAAAATTGTTGTAATATCCTTGTTACTAATGATATCAGCTGATGCATCAGGTTTATGTGAATATACAACTACTGACTTTTATTAGATTGGGGACTGAACGTGATCGAAAATTCGAGAGACAAAATTAGCCTACAAATAATCACAGCAAATCCTACATATTCAATTCGCCATTTTGAATGTCCAATGATCAAGTTTTCACTAACTCTCATTCGAGTTAGCATTTAAAAAAAAAGTCAAATGCAATACATTTTCTTAATCTTAACTCAATTATTTGCATATTCATCATTCATAATGTAAATAAAACAGTAACTTGCAACAAACCAATTGAGAGCATGTCATACTTGTTAATCAATTATCGGATTATGAATAATAAAAACTAAAAACTAATAACATACACAAAAACATATAACTGAGAATTACATTAATACATGTATCACAAATTAATAACAATAGAAAAAATGAATGACATACGTGTAGTTCTTGTTTGTAAATCTACTGTTGATATAAATCGTTTACCTTTCAAACCAAAACCACGTATTCTTCACCTGCACCATTAACAAATAAAAATAGTAGTAATCAAGAATTCTTCATCTGCACCTAATCTATCGAATTAGGATTCTTGATGAACACTGAACACAATTAATAATGACATAAAATTCACATTATAGTAGTGTACTGAAAAAGTATTATGAGTACAATGTAACTCGTGTCTTCCCTTCAAATGTTGATGTTGCAAATGCATGGCAAGATAGCACATTTGAATAAAGAAAAACCAAAAGAGAGTATATACCCATTAATCATCAGAACTACACGACTGCCATGTTTGATTGGAACATAGTTGGTTTCCTGAAAGAGGAAAAAAAGAACAAAAGAAAGGTGCCATTAAGTTGAAAGTCGTTATTCATACAGTGAATACGTCATTGATGTACTTGTCTCGAAACAGAAAGACATATTAATTACAGGACCCCTCAAGGAAAAGATGGAAAACAACACAAATCAAGACAGTGTACTCAGATAAAACCATTAAATCTGTATTTGTATGGAATTGACATACTTCTGACAAATCAGCTACTTTTAATAATTCATTATTTAGCACTTATATAATTTTTCAAGAGAAACACAACCTCAGTTCATGCCGAAACTATTGCCAAGAAAAGGACCAAGAAGCACATACTCCCACACCTGGATATCTCTTGCTGTTGAATCCATGGATTATCAATGTGAACAATCAACCGAATCTGGTAACAAATAATAATCAAGTTAGGAACAAAATAGGAGCATACCACTACAGTCATTCATTATCACCACTCCAAAAGTGTGATATGCAGCCTCGTTAAGAGAAAACAATGGTGATATTCAGTAAGTACAAACCTAAAAAGATATACATACAAACTGTGAGGTCAAAAATAAATATAGACCGTGAAGTAGCTCAAACCAAACAAACCACATACATATGCTACTAACACAAACCCACAGTCTCTCAGCTACATAAAATACCAACATTATATTAAAGCTTACCTTATGTGGATCACTTTTCAGGCTGATAGTACTATTGATAATTCTTAGCCGAGGTTCCAATGATTTGAGCTCGAGAAACCTGTTCAACATAACACTATGAACATCATGAGTCCTTAGCCGTAAGACAACTTAGTATGTTTATGAGATGCCTGCTAATACCTGAAATTTAGAAAGAAAAGGTAAACATAATAATCAATAATGAATTTAGTTAAGCATTATGTTCAATATCAGGTAAATATAATAATCAATAATGAATTAATATGCATGAATGAACAGAAGCTACAACAAAAAGATTTATCAATTACAAAAGTTATACAACAAATATCTACAACTAAACAAATGTTATAAAACAATTATGAACATAATAAATCATCAGGATCAAACTAAACCTAAAAATGTATTCAAGATGTAATGCAAAGTCCTAAGCTAAAGTTAAACCACAATGCAAGCAAAAAAGGACTAATTTAAATCAGTGGTATATAAAATTTCATTCAAAGGTGTCTAATATATCAGTCAGAGAAGAACAAACCTCTCAAATATTGAGAAAATATTGAGAAGATCAAACAATCATTATTGATGAAAAAAAAAAACTATAATTAACGAAAAATCATTGAATGATCAAACTGAAATTGAAGTACCTCCATATCTATGGTATTGCATATTAGAAGCGTAAACAGCAGTAGGTGGTTGCAAAAAAGATAATGATGATGGTGGCTGAATATCGGTTTGTTTTTGGTTCGGATTTTTGTTTTAGGGTTTTTGTGGGTTTTGCTTGAATGAAAGGATATAAGGAATAATGCTGGGATTTTTCTAGTTATCCTTCCATGCAATATCAATTATTTACGTATAACTTACATGTTTTGAATTATAAATCACAAAAACTGTCTTGGTCTAGTGGTTGAAGCGTATATATGTGGATTAAATAGTTTAAGTTCGAATCTTGCAAAGGATATTTTTTAATTAATCCGATTTTTAATATTAAAATTATCAATGCCAATTTAACTAATAAATAGTTGCTTACTTGGATGCTTACATGGCAACAATGTGATGACATGGCTGATAATGAATTACTGGGCAATGAGGTGGCGTTTACGTGGCATTATCTACGTGTAACGCCTCCTGTTATATATAATGTAGAGATATGTATATATATATATATATATATATATATATATATATATATATATATATATATATATATATATATATATATATATATATATATATATATATTAATGACAATTGTACCCCAATCTGTGTTTAATAGAAGTAAAAAGTGACAATGCAATTATTAATGAACTGGTTTCTTTTAAATGCGAATGGAGCCTTTTCGTCTTTGTTAATTAACAAAATTTTGGGAAGATAAACTCTCTGTATTTGTTAATTACATAGCAAATCTATCACACCATAGTCATGCGTGCAATTTAGAAGGAGGTGACATGTATTGTTTGAAACCATTATAACATTAGAGCCTCCTGAAAGTGGCTGACCATCATCAAAAAGTTCACATATCATTCTTTTCCCTTTATCCACCGAATGTGTATTCTGTGTGAGACATGAAAAGCAACCGGCTAAATTAGCTGCATGCATGTCATGCTGGTCTTCTATCGTGCATCCACCTAAAACACGACATTAGGAAAAGTTTTTAAAATATATGTAATGCCTAAATTCATTTGTATCATGTGATACACAGGAAAAAGTAAAATGAATATGCTACACACCTTTGTTCTGTGTAGCTGAATCCAGGGAAACCTCTGAAGTGTCACCACTCAAAGGATGCTATAAGTAGGCATCGACGACTATACTAATAACAGGTCCAGAAGAATACACCCTCTTATCCATGTAATTCACAGACGAATAAGCACCATCCATATCACTGAATGACCTCTTTGCTTTTGTATCTATACTATGGGGTCCTAAATCTTCATCAGGAGTGCAGATATCCCTAGATTCTAAAGAAGCAACAGAACAAAGCCTACGTATCATTTTTTTATCTTCACATTCAGAATAGTAGATCAGCCAGTATTTGATACAAAATACAATGGCTAATCATCGGTGTAACATAAAATAAGCTACCAACAATTATTAATAGGCACAAGTATAGATAAGAATTTTCCATGCATTTTGTTAAAAGCAAAGGCACATAGGCATCACTAACAGTATACACATGCAAGGCAAATGCAGATTAGCTGAAAACGTTCCAAACATACAAACTAAAGTTAAACTCATTATAAATGGGGAAAAAAGTGATGAACATGCATAAAAAAGTTTCAGCAAATCTTTTACAAACGTCCAAGCGGCAGATCTTCCTGCAAGTTAAGAGTAAGTGTAAACAAAAGCAGAACAGGGATGAAGAATGAAGCAACACACAGAAAGAACACTATACATACCTTTGACAGCAATCTACGATGTATTCTTTGGTGTTTATCACGGATTTTTTGTCTTTTTTTGGCATGCAATCTTGTTTATCTTTTCCTTTGACTGTTATAATTAGCAATAGCATAGTACGATAAGAAGCTTCTCATTCTACTTACACACAGCCTCACGTGTACATTGTACCACACATACAATCCCAGCCACATGATCAATAGCTTTGGTAAAAAAAAAAAAAAAAAAAAAAAAAAAAAAAAAGCATGGCAAGAACCCCATAAACCAATGGATCAGTGACTCATGGCACCAACCACCAATAACTTTTATTTAAAAACAATAATACAAAAAACAATAATAAAAACAGGTAAACGCTATAGGCTACAAACAACGAAGTACGTGGGCTACGCAAACAGGCCTACGGAGCCTAGCAGGTGGGCCGCAATTTTGGTGGTAAAAGGCGACGCAATACTACATCGTTTTCTATGGAGTTTAATCATATATATAATATTTTTTTATGAAACATTAACTTTTATAAATCATCATATATTACCCAACTTTGAGATATGCAACAACTAAGCCACTCCGACTTTAATTTAATCACTCAAAGTTTTACATTATTTCATTTTTGTGATATTTTTATGTTATAGTGACCTGAATAGAACACTTATCAAACTTGGTTATTATTTCGTGGTTGTTTTTTATGTTCAATCATGCATTAATTGGTTGTATATAAAGTTGGTTAGAAGTAGTTAAATTCAGAGGGTGAGTGCTTAAAATTAAAGTAAAGATATTGATGCATATATGGTTACTTCAACCACAAACATTTTAGATAATTTCACAAGAGAGAATTAAATTTGAAACTCTGATTTTTATGTTTGATATAAAATTTGAGTGACTTGTTGGTTTCTTGTCAGTGTGTTTCCATTTGGGTATAGATAATCAATGAGTACTTGATATCACTTGAAATCGTGTTATCATTTTCCAATAGAAACTATTCGACCCTATGCCTAGGTTACACAAATATCTCTGTGGGATAAGACCAAGTGGTGTTCTTGTTTTAGGCACAAATCAAGAACCAGTTCGCTTTCAAGTGTTTATGTTTCATGAGTTTTCCCATGCAGATGTGTATCCTATTTATAGGATTGATTTACTCTTAGTCAATGGAATTATGAGAATTAATCGGCCAAGTAATCTCCTCATAATGTTCCTCCATTTTAGCCATAGTGGTTACGAGAACAAGTTATTATGGTCTTAATTACGAGTTTGAAATTACCCATTAATAGGTCAAAGTAGTTACAAACTAATTCCAGCAGTACTAGTAACATTAATACTAGCAGTAGTAATTCTGCTAACAGTAGTAACATAAGTACTAGCAGTAGTAACTCGCTGAAGGATTGAACCTTCTGATGAGTTACTCCCTGATGAGTACATCAGAAAATTAAAACCACTATTAGAGTCAGGGTAATTAGGGACTTAATGGGTGTATATTCGTACCTCCAAACCTATTTCCAAGTATGATCATATCCCTCAAATTTCCAACAATCCTCCCCAATTTAGTACAATTCCTTTTTGCATAAAAATAAACATAAAACGAAACATGTTCATAAATGAAAATATATTGAAGATTGAATTCCCATCTTAGTACATTACACGTTCAAATACTCGAGAATCAGGGTGTTCTAAGAGTTGAACCCATCAATCTATTTGAATACCTGAAGATAACATACACACAAGCTTTCAAACACTTAAATGCTCCTGACACTAAATAAGCCATGTGTCCATATCCAATTCATAAATGTTGTAAGAGCCAAAAGTCCAAAGCTCCCTGAAGCGGCAACACTTCAACATTCACATAGGTGGTTCCTCCTTATTCATGCTCATACTTAGCACTTTTTCAAAGAAATTTACCATTAAAAAGTAATGACTTCATCCTCCTTTTCAACAGGTTCTGAGCACAAGCTTAGGATGATTTTAAAATATGTGCTCCAGTCTATTAAATGTTCAGCTATCCACATTGAACTCAGTTCCCAAGTTTCCTTAGGAGGGAGCTGGGTATCTTAACATTCAGTGACTAAATTGGACTTTAAACCCATCCCTTTAGCAGACTTTAAAACCAAGTCTCTAGCCAACCCCTTCGTCAAGTGATCAGCTAAATTTTGTTGAGATCTAACAAACTCTATAGACACCACCCCATTCATGATAAGCTCACAAATCATGCTATGCCTGACACCTAAGTGTCTATACTTCCAGTTGTACATTTGGCTATAAGCCTTAGCCAATGTAGCAAATATGTTCTATAGGTTTAGGCCATAATGGAATCTCAAGAAGCAAGCTTTTCAACCATTCAGTTTCTTTACCAGCAGATGCTAAAGCCACAAATTCAGATTCTATTGTTGAACTGGTGATCCAAGTTTGCTTCCTGGATGCCCAAGAAATTGCACCTCCACCAAGTAAGAATACCCAGCCACTGGTAGACGAATTGTCTTTGGTGTTACTAATCCAACTGGAATTTGTGTATCCTTCTAACACTGAAGGATAACCAGTATATGAGAGACTATAATCCATAGTCTTCTTCAGATACTTAAGTACTCTCTGAACTGCTTGCTAGTGATGAGCAATAGGATTACTAGTATACCTACTCAGTTTACCCACTACAAAAGCAATATCAGGTCTTGTACAAGTCATGGCATACACCAGGCAGCCAATCGCCCTAGAATATTCAAGTTGAGATACAGCCTTACCAGTATTAGGCATCAGCTTCTCACTTGTATCCACAAGAGTACTCACTGGAGTACAATCAAAGTAATTAAATTTCCTCAAAACCTTATCAATATAATGAGACTGAGAGATAGTAATTCTTTTACTGTCATGTTTAATCCTTATATCAAGGATAACATCAGCCTCCCCCATGTCCTTCATGGAGAACCTTGATGACAAAAATTCCTTTGTCAGGTCAACCTGATTTTGGTGAGTACCAAAGATCAACGTGTCATCAACATATAGGCAAATGATGACTCTTTTATCAGATTCATCAAATTTGCTGTATACACGTTTGTCAGTCTGGTTAAGTAAATAACCACTAGACAAAACCACTTCATCAAATTTTTGATGCCATTGTTTAGGTGCATGCTTTAGTCCATACATAGACTTAATCAGTTTGCACACATTGTTTTCATCGCCAGGTATGATGAAGCCCTAATGTTGGCTCATATAAACCTCCTCATCTAATTCACCATTCAAGAAATTTGTCTTCACATCCATCTGATGAATAATCAAATTGTGAACTGCTGTTAAAGCAATCAACAATCTTATGGTACTGATACGTGCCACAGGGGCATAAGTATCAAAGTAGTCTATCATTGACTTTTGTTTAAAGCCTTGAATGACTAGTCTAGCCTTGAACTTTTAAATAGTTCCATTTACCTTCATTTTCTTTTTGAAAATCCCATTTGCATCCTAGAGGTTTGCAACCAGGTGGTAGATCAGCCAACACCCAAGTGTTGTTGCCCATGATGGAATCCATCTCATCATTTATAGCTTCTTTCCAAAAAGCAGCATCCTAGGACTTCATTGCTTCTTCAAATGTTTTTGGGATCATCCTTAACAATGAAGCATAGGAGTATTGGTCAGAGACCTCATCTATTGGTCCTTGAATTAAGTATAATTGAAACTCATGTCCAAATAACTTTGGAGTCCTGAGCCTATTGCTCCTTCTGAGCTCTGGTTCAGGTTGCTGAACCACAACCTCATCGGAGGCCTCTGAAACACCAATGTCATTAGTTCTATTTGGAATCCTTTAACTTGGTCTATTCTCATCAAAGATTGCATCCATTGATTCAATTATTGAGTTAATCGAAACAGATTCATTAGGTTCAATAACATAAACCTATATGCTTTAGAATGCTCAGCATATCTAATAAAGATGTATTCAATGTCTCTTTCATCAAAAGTTGTCTGCTTTGGATTAGGGAGTCTTACAACATCCCTACAACCCCAAACCCTGAGAAAGTTCAGGTTGGGTTTTCTTTTCGGTCACTATGAATCAGCTCCAAAACTTTAGTTTCACATTTTACACTTTGAAAAGGTTTCTTAGTTATTTTGGTCATCATGCAAGTTTTACACTTTTCATATCCATATCAAAGGCTGGCATTAACCCATCCTTAGGCATATCTCGCATTCTCTTAAAGTGTACATGGCCAAGTCTAACATGCCATAGGGTTGAATCATTTAGTTTAGAGGTTGACATAAAGGCTGAATTAGTAATATCATTAACAATATTAAGCCTGAATATTTGATTACACAAATAGCCAAAACCAATAACATACTATGTTTAGACAAAATAAAATTATCAGATTCAATAACTTGTTTATAACCACAGTTATTCAAAACACTACTAGAAATCAAGTTCTTTATAATATTAGGAACATGTAAAACATTAAACAAAGAAACAATCTTTCCAAAACCAAATCTTAAATCCACACATCCTCTTCCATGCGCAAGGGCTGTTGACTCATTTCTCATATGAAAAATAGAACCATTATTCAGTGCCTCATAGGTCTTGAACTAGATTCTATCTTTACACACATGGATTGTTGCACCAGAGTCAACCTACCACGCAAAATCATCATCCTGCACAAAGTATAACTCATATATATATATATATATATATATATATATATATATATATATATATATATATATATATATATATATATATATATATATATATATATATATATACTAGCTTCATAACCCGCCTGATGGGCGGGTTCACTTCATATTATTGATTGACAACATTTAACTGGACGTAAGTAAATATCTAATAATGGCAAATATGTTAAACAAAAATAATAATAATAATAATAATAATCATAATAATGGATAATGTAAACACTTAAAAAAAATATCAATATTTGATAACTGAATAAATAAATAAATGAGTAAACTTCAAAATACATCCCTGTGGTTTGCCCAATTTCGCACCATACATCCCTCTCAAAAAAGTTGCAACAAATACATCCCTTCGTTAGTAAAAGTGAACCAATATACATCCACGAGGACAAACGATGCAAATGTTGTGTCGTTAACTTGGACATGTGGCAGTTAAGTAAGGGTAATTCTGTCATTTTATGTTTCACACCAACTTCAAATCATAAACCCAAATCATAAACCAAAATCAAAAAGACAACACAAACAAATAACAGCCACCACATTAACCAAATCCACATTTTTTTTTCTCTTATTTCTTTGTCACAACCGAACATAAACCAAAATCAAAAACACAAACACAAACAAATAGAGATCTATGATGGGTTATGTTGAAAGACTTAAAGTCTTTAAACTTTAAAGAGTATACTCTTTGAACGAATCTCAGATCTTGTCTCCTTTTCTTTTTATGGTTCGAATCTTGATTGTTGTTGTTATGAGAGATGGGTTTTGTAGTTGGTTAAGGTAATACTTTTTTTTTCTTTCAAAGCAAGATCAATGATGGGTTATGTGTAATCTCTAAAGATCCTTCAAGATCTATTCTTTAAAAGGATTTTACCTAATAAACCCACATCTTTCTCAAAAAAAAAAAAAAAAAAAAAAAAAAAAAAAAAAAAAAAAAAAAAAAAAACTCTCGGGTTTGGTTTTCAAAACACTCAAAGATCCTTAAAGATCCAACAAAACCTTCATTGATCTTGGAAAAAACAAAACTCTAAACCACCTACCTGGTTCGCGACTCACAAACAAGATTTCAAGAAGTTGTTTTTATTCTTTATTTTCATGGGTGAAAGATAAGAAATACAAGGGTGCTTATTGTGTTTGTATTCGGATTTGAAGACAAGTGTAGATGAGTTTTTGATTTCTGTTTATGCTGGGATTTTTGTGTTTGTTTTCCTGGTTCGCGACTCACAAATAGATGAGTTTGTGTTTGTTGTTTGGATTAAAGAATGCATGGATTTTGGGGCTGGGATTTTTGGTGTTAAGGATTAGTGTAGATGAGTTTTTGATTTCTGTTTATGCTATGTGTTTATTATTTGGGTTTGAGTTTTTGATTTGGATTTGCTTTATTTGATTTGTGTTTATGAATTGTGTTTGACAGAAAAATGTATTAAAAGAGTGATGAGAGTAGGTGTGAGACATAAAATGACATAATTACCCTAACTTAATTGTCACGTGTCCAAGTTAACGACACAACATTTGCATCATTCGTCCTCGTGGATGTATATTGGTTCACTTTTACTAACGGAGGGATGTATTTGTTGCAACTTTTTTGAGAGGGATGTATGGTGCGAAATTGGGCAAACCACAGGGATGTATTTTGAAGTTTACTCTAAATAAATAAATAAATAAAAACTCAAATGTGAATATAAAATGAAAGTTTGAAAATTAAATAAATCTTGTGCATTCAAATAGATATCCTTTTATACGGCACAAAACTTTCAATCTTGCTTTAACATTTCCACCTAATGAAACATATTCATTACCCGTAGTGCTCTTTTCTTGAGCTTGTTTATGAACAAAATTTGCTTCAGTCTTCCTTTAACAATTTCATCTAATGTAACATTTGGTGCCTTCTTGGCGTTTTGGATCCACAGATGATCTGCAATAAATTAAACAAAATACATAAGTTAGAAAATTCAAACACTACTATATATTTCCTGCAAAAATTCAAAATATAGTAAAGTGTGAATATAAAAATAATAGCTACTACACTAATGCTAACATGAGAAATAAATATGTAGCCATTGAAATCTCATCTATGAATGTCATGAGCTTTCTTCACCCGTAAATAAGCAACCATCTTCAAAAACATGTTGAAAACCTTAAACTTACAGAAAACTTGTAGAAGGAAAAATACTTGTATCTAAAACACTATGAATAGACAACATAGCAAGATTTATGACTTCATTTATTTTTTATGTCATTGTTTTAGTATTGAGAACATGAACAATAAAGCTTAATCATGCAGCTTTAGCCATGTCTAACAAAAATTGTAGATTAGCTCCCATACGGCTTTAAACTCAGACGGGTCAGATAATAACTTTAGCTCAAATGGGCTAAAAGGCACCCGAAATCTAAATGGTTCTATTCAAAGGGCTAGATTATCATATATAATATATTGGTGATGCTTAAGCTAAATCAAAAAGTATGCACTAATCTTAGACGACCTATTTTGGAGTAACTTACCTGGCAAGTGACCCATTTAATTAAGATGAGCGGAAAGTATTTGTGGGTGGAAGTTACCTGAAAGACAAAATGATAGTTGCCAGCATTAATAGGCCCGACTAACATACTTGTGACAATGGTTGCCAAATCTATAGGCTTCATATCTTTCCTTCCACGGGTTTAAACAGGAGTCGGGTACATTCCTGATATCAAAATAATATAATTTCCAGATCTCTACAAAAGAAGTATAAAAGTATAATAAACGACTCATTTTCCAGCTTTTGGTAAATATGCTAATGGAACGGAAATAGATGTAATAACTAAACATACTTCCTGGTACAGTTAACTTCTCATGTCTACAACTCTGAAATGCATCACAGATTTTTCCAATAATAGAGGTAGAATGATATACTGGTTTTCGTTCCATATAATGAGGATATTATGTTGCTTTTAATTCAGTAGGAATTACAACTTTATTCATGAACACATGTTGAGAATAAATTTATTTTATATCTAAAATCAGCACATGATGCAAAGCAATGATGGGAGCAAAGAAATTTAAGTAAAATACTATTTTATATCACTGATAATCAAGGAGTCTAAGACGCATAAGATGAGCAGAGTAAAAGTATAGGTAAATGACATACAACTATGCCAGTTGAACTACTGGTTTCATGCAAGGTGTTAAAACATTGGAACATTTTGACTTTTCAAAAATGAAATGGGAATGTAACATTTCTTTGAAAAATATTAAATGTAAACACTACACTTATATCGATAACATAAAGGTCTAACCTCATTTATACCAACTTTAATCTATATTTATACAGGAAAGGTTCCATCGGGTCATATAATCTAATAATTTAGTAGTTTAGAGATATCATCTTCAACATCTTTTACGGGGTAAAGAAAATGATATTCTTCTTCAAATAGATGACACTTGGAGACGACATCAATCAAGAGATGGGTACTAATATTTTTAGTTATTGGCAAATTAGAGACTAAATTGTTTCCAAAGAAATGTAAGATCAATAGAGAGAAAATTTGGTAGAAAATTGAAGATTCTGGTGCCTACTTAAAACTAAAGTGGCAAAAAACAACGGTTAAGAATATCTATATAATGCATACAACCTATGAAATTACATGAATATAGATAATTAGATTATTATGGCAATACAATTGTCTTTCTAATTCGGTTTCAGAACATCATATAGGAAAATTTCAAAAAAATAGCCAAAAAGCATGTTTGGTCTAACTTGTAGTACAAAGCATGTTGAAAAATTCTTTGAAACAACTTCTGAAGTCACTTGATCAATCAAATAGTGTGCATAGTCAGGATGTCGTCCATACACTCCTAATGTAACTTGATCAAACAAATATCCAATAAGCACTTTTCAATGTTTGAATTTTCAATTGAGCCAGACATATTATTTTAATCAGCACACTTAAGCTGTTTCAAAAGAACTCATGCATTTTTATCCAGCTAATAAGCATCTTTTAATATTTAGAATTTGGATAGAGCCAAATACATTAATCTAATGATTATATTCAATCTATTTCAAAATATGTTTTGGACCAGGCACCTTGTGGATGGCCTTACTCAACCAGCTTATCAGCTTATTTTATCTTCAAATTGCAATAAGCTAAATTTCACTAAACAACTTATTAGCTTATTGCCTTTTGAAGAACCTCTAATGTAGAAGCTCTAAGTAAACATACCTGAATAACAGTACACAATCAGTAGTTTGAGTACCATATGCATTCACCAGCGTAACCTCCATTTCCTAAAACACAGAGATAATCATGTGAGAATAGCAATAAAGAAACCATCCTACAAATTTATAATAGCTATTGAAAACTATTCATGCCAAAAAAAGGTAATTACAGTTGATATTTACTGAATACTTTTGTAACCTTAGGAATCACCCCAATCTTGTATCATAAAATACAATCAGATAATAATGTTACCTATTTAAAAACCCTAAGAAACTATTGCCCCTTATTTCCTTGTGCTCTTGGCATCTCAGGTAGGTAGCTTTTTCAAGGTTTTGTACACGCATTTACCGTAACTAAAAAGTTCAAGAAGTGCGCCTGAAAGGAGTTAAATATACGAATTTTTTTATTAACAAATAATCATTCTAGAGCTTATAGGGTCAGGTAGATTGAATTGAAATTGTCACCTTGATGTTGCTAGAGACTAATCTTACGTGGATCACTAATGAAGCTATTAGAGCGACAATTGCCAAAATCTTTTGTTGAAGATTCTTAGACGATTTAGGCATGTAGATAAAATGATCAAACAAAGCCTTAAGTGCAACATCTCTAATGCATGTATAGGGCAAATTGTAAAGCATGTATATGAGTCAAGTGGCAGTGGCAAGGCACTTAAAGGTATGTGGATAGTACCTTTATTGCACCAGATTGTGTTGAGTGGCTTGAGCTTTTGTAATGTTTCTAGAATTATGCCTGAGCTTTGTGGTATCTAATATTCCACGAATATCCTCTTGCTCCTCTTCTGAAGTACCTGTAAACATATATCAGCAAACAAACCATTATTAGTGAATAATGGTTTTATAATATTTATTAGGGCATATTATTGTCTCTACAAAAGTACACATATAATATGCTTCTTTCTTGATTAGCGCATATAGTTTACAGTTTACAGTTATATGGTGGTCTATAAACTTCACATTTTTCAAAACTGCGTCTAGAGAAACATTTGAAACAGGGCTACGTATATGAAATTCAAGAGACAACATACTTGATCATATATACATGCCGCTATAGAATTTTTCTACTTCAGCTTCTTCCTCTACATCACCGTCACCATAGTGGACTCTACATTGACCTTTTTGTCACCATGTGCTTCCTAACCACTTCCAAAATGCAGAAAGGTTGGCAATTAATGTTGCAATATAAAAACATATAATCACGTTTCACCTGTAAAAGCAACATGACAGTAAGACAAGTGTGAAAAATATGATGAATTGTTGACTATTACAGGAGAAACAACAGAGATTTGAAGTCGTTATACCTTAACCGAGTACAATAATAGTATATTTCCTTTCACCTTTTCTTTTTCCAAATACACCTTTTCGTTATACCTTAATTGAGTACAATAATGGTCATCATCCTCATTCCGTACATCATTAGCAGATTTATGGTCCTATAAAAAACAAAATAACAATCAAAAGTGTATTTGATAGATTGAAATCATCAATATGAGTTATCACTCTTACAACATCGATAGATGGAAACAACCTGAAATAAGGAGAAACAAAGACCGGCATTGTTAAATAAAATCTGTAAAAACTATTTAACATGAATTTTGACAGAAATAAGAACATAAACCCTAGAAATCAATACCTTGGCGGTGATGTATTCCAGCACTAAAACACATGCTTTCTCAATGTAATTAGAGTCAGCCTCGAAATATAGATCAATCTTCTAGCAGCCTGGTAAAAGTATAAAACGTAAAATGTCTCAATCATTATAGAAACCATATAATGTTTAAATCTAACAAAACTAACAAAACAGATTATTTGTATGCTCAAAACTAACAAAAGCTTGGTAAAGTAAATATATACATATTAAATCAAACACTTGATGCTTATTTAGGCATTTCTAATAATTAAAATTCATCGAGGCATTTCGTCAAACACTTTGTGTTCGTAAAAAAACATAATCTACACTGTCAAGAATGTATAACAATCATTGAGTTCACCGAATCAAGAAGAGGTTCCATAACTGTCAATTTCAAAGCCTCCACCAACTGTTACAAAAAAAAAAAATTATCGAGACTTAAAAACTAAAATAAAATACTGAAATTGGATAGAGAGATTTAAAATTTTTATACCTCTGAAATGATTTGTAAAAATTCGTGGATAAACATAAAAAAGCTCAAACCAATCAAATAAAGATGAAACAGAAAATAATCAATTAAACCCCAATAAAACAAATGAATCAATTTATTTTCTTTTTAAATCTGGCTAATTAATGACTGAAGAGAAAAAAAAATAACAAATTAACAAACCTGGTTATTCGAAAGTGATAATGAATGCTGCCTTACAGAATTATTACCTTCGGTATTTATAGATTTAAATTAGGGTTTAGGAATTTGTATTGATTTGAATGATAAAATTGGAATCAATTCAAAATTAGAGAGTGAAATCAGGATACCGAAATTAATGTGATATGATTTTCAAATGTATAACTGATTGAAGTAATTAATTGTGAGCGGATAAGGAAACCATATATCACATAAAAGTGGATGCAGAGAAATCAGGGGGGAGCGGGGGAAAAGTTGTGTGTTGAAACTGAAGTGAAAGTCAACAAATTTAGATATATCTAACGCCTAAATTCTTGCCTTTATGGTTTTTATTTTTGAAACATATTCACAAAAACCAATTTGGTCTAGTGGTTGCATGGTTGGTTGTTTACATGGGAGACCGGGGTTCGATTCTTGTAAGTGTCAAATTTTTTAACACATTTCCGGAAATTTTCTGAAATTGGAGTGCTGACTGGGCATTCCACGTAGGCAATTGAAATATTAAAATGTTGCTGACTGGACAATAGACATGATGAGTCAGCATTATCTGCTTCATGTACAACCTTCAAAGCTTCAAGTGCAACTCATAGTTAGCCTCTTATATATATATATATATATATATATATATATATATATATATATATATATATATATATATATATATATATATATATATATATATATATATATATATCATAATAAATCTTAAAAGACTTATTAAATATATTCTGGCCTTTTAGAGAATTAGTATTACCACTCCCTGATCCACTTGTGCCTGATCCATTGGCTTTGTTGCCAACTTTAACACCCTTGCAATCCATTCTGAAGTGTCCAGGTTTCCCAAACTTCTAACAAGTTGCTTTTGGCTTCTTGTTAAGATCAGATTTGGTGTTATCCTGATGCTTACGTTTACCTTTGTTGTCATCGTGCCTCGTAGAGTTGTTATGCTCCACCATAGTGACAACTGATGGACCAGTAGCATTGCTACTCTTTTGCTTGTCACTGTCTTGCGCTATGAGTGATTCCTCAATGCGCAAATGACTGCCCAACTCAACAAGAGTTAATTCCTCCTTCTTATGTTTTAGCATGTGCTTGTAATCTTTTCAAGAAGGATGAGTTTATCAATGACACAAAAAACTGAAATAGTCTCATCCATGTTCATTTTGTGTTGTGTGAATCTACCAAATATATTAAGAAGTTCATTGTATTGTTCCATGACAGGTCTAGAATTGACCATTTTATTATTGTTAAAATTGCTTAAAAGGAACTTCTTACTTGATGCATCCTCAACCATATATTTGGCTTCCAAGGAATCCCATAGTTCTTTACCATATTCCACATTTTGATAAATGTCAAACAAAGGATCAGACATACCATTGAGTATTAAACCTCTACAAATGGAGTCATCATTCTCCCACTTGCTCCTTTTTCCTTATATCCTCACAGTTGCATCATCCCCATCATCAGGAATAGGAGTGCTCAGGACATACACCACACTTATGCTTGACAAAAGAAGTGCATCTTCTTTTGCCATCTTCTGAAATCAACACCTTCAAACTTTTCCAATTTGGAAAAGTTAGCAGCCATTTGCCTCATAGCAGCAGCAATTGAGATTATTTTTTTTTTTTTTATTTTTTTTTTTTTTTTAAGAATGAGATGATATCATTAAGATATAAGAACACAGTCTGAGTACAGTTCAAAGAAAGAAAAAGAAGCCACCAACATATAGGCATAGAAACCAAAGACAATTATCACACAACATGAAGCCCCAAACACTAGCAGTACAAGCTCCATTTACTGCACTATATTACAAATTCCAGATGCTAAGAGGGACAGAACGAAGGACGCCTTCCTTAGCCAGCTTATCAGCATCACAGTTATCTTCACGTTATGAGCTATGGATCGGTTTCTTGATTATCACTAAATAGTTTTTATTGATTGTTGGTTTCATGTCGGTGTGTTCCTAGTTAGGTATAGATAATCAACGAGTACTGGATATCACTTGAAATCGTGTTATCACTTTCCAATAGAAACTATTCGACCCTATGCCTAGGTTACATGAATATCTCAATAGGATAAGACCAATTGGTGTTCTTGTTTTATGTACAAATCAAGAACCAATTCGCTTTCAAGTATTTATGTTTCGATTGTTTTTCCATGCAGATGTGTATCCTATTTATAGGATTGATTTACTCTTAGTAAATGGAATTATGAGAATTAATCAGCCAATTAATCTCATGATGTTCCTCCATTTTAGCCATAGTGGTTACAAGACCAAGTTATTATTATCTTAATTACGAGTTTGAAACTACCCATTAATAGGTCAAAGTAGTTACAAACTAATTTCAGCAATACTAGTAACATTAGTACCAGTAGTAGTAATTCTGCCAACAGTAGTAACATTAGTACTAGCAGTAGTAACTCTGCCAACAGTAGTAACATTAGTACTAGCACTAGTAATTATGCTAATAGTAGTAACATTAGTACTAGCAGTAGTAATTCTTCCAACAGTAGTAATATTAGTACTAGCAGTAGTAACTCGCTAAAAGATTGAACCTTCTGATGAGTTACTCGATGATGAGTACATCAGAAACTTAAAACCACGAGTCAAGTAATCAGTGACTTAATGGGTGTACACTCCGTACCTCCAAATTTATTTTCAAGTGTGATCATATCCTTAAATTGAACTAAATTTCTAATATGACTAAACTAAAACACTCATAAAACTTTGGTTATTGTTATGTTACGTCAATATAAAATTCACTCTATCAAAACTATTCACGTTATCATAAAGCATTAGAGTGGACCAGGCCTAAAAATATCCGTGCTTTTATAGTTAAAGTCCTGAGCCTAAAAAGGCTAGTAAGGCTAGATCGGGCTATAACCAAAATAAAAACATTTTTTAGCCGGAAGAGTACATATCCTAATTGGGCTTTGCCTTAGCCCATGCCAAATATTACCGGTATCTTTTTTTTTTTTTTTTTTTTTTTTTTTTTTCTTGGAGTTAGTTATCTTAACTACATATAAAAATGAAATCAGTTGTTATAATTGTTAGAGTAAAATGCAGAAATCATCCTTGTGATTTGCAAAAATTGCATGTATCCTCCCTGGTTTTCTATAAGTGTAGACGGCCTCCCTGCTCTTCACACTTTTAGTTCGTTTTGGTCTCTGGCACTAACAACCGTTAGTCTATCTCAGTTAGTTGATACATAAATGGTCCTTGTCCCTGCGCTAAATTGCGTCCAACGTCCCTATTTTTTTGAAATTTTCTATTTCCAACTTTTTTTTCTCCAAATTTTTTTTTCCGAAATTTTTTTTCGGAATTATTTTTTTTTATCAAATTATTTCAGGAAAAAATTTTTATTTTCGAAAATATTTTTATTTTTTCAGGAAAAAAATTATGTCAAACTTTAATTTTCGAAAATATTTTTATTTTTTCAAAAAAAAAAATTCTAGTTTCGAAAAAAAAATTTATTTTCGAAAATATTTTTATTTTTTCAGGAAAAAAATTGCGTCAAACTTTTATTTTCGAAAATTTCTAAAAAAATTTTTGGAAAAAAGTTTCTATAAAAATTATTTCAGAAAATAAAATTCGAATGAAATATTAATTTTTCTTAAAAAAATTTCTAAACTTTTTTTTTGTTGAAAAAAGTTTCTTAAAAAATTATTTCAGGAAAAAATTTTGAATAAAATATTAATTTTTCTTAAAAAAAATTCGGGAAAAAATTTCTAAAGAAAATTTCTAAAAAAAATTTTTGTTTGGAAAAAATTTTCTTAAAAAGTTATTTCAGAAAATATAAATGGAAAAAAATTTTGAAAAAAGGGAATTTTTCTAAAAAAAAGTTAATTTCAAAAATAAAATTAAAAAAAAAAAAGAAATGATTTCACGAAAAAAAATTAATTCCGAAAAAAAAATTCGGAAAAAAAATTATTAGAGAAAAAAAAGTTGGAAAAAGAATTTTTTTTTAAAAAAAAATAGGGACGTTGGACGCAATTTAGCGTAGGGACATGGACCATTTATGTATCAACTAACTGAGATGAACTGACGGTTATTAGTGCCAGGGACCAAAACGAACCAAAATTATGAAGGCCAGGGAAGCCGTCTGCACTTGTATTTCTACAGTAACATTTCTGTTAAAAACTTCATAAAAACCCTTGTTTTTTTTTTTGTAAAAGACAGCACAATTGCTTCTTTGAAAAAGTACCGAAAGTCGGGAAAAGTTTGAAGTTAACCGTTTGGTGAATCATAAAACGAGTTTGTAAATATAATCTTTGAAGTTTTTAATGTTATGTCTGAGCGCTTTGAGCAAGAAATACAGTATTGGTACGATAATACACGAACTGTAGATCCTGAATATATCATCTTTAATGAAACTAGTTCTTCTAAACCTACAATAACCGATTTAGTTAATAATCTAGCGTGTGTTTATAATCGTTTAAATCTCTTTTCTAAAGTAGTACTCAAAAATTTCAAAAAAAATTCTGAAAAACAAAAAGATCTTGAGTCAAAATTCCAAAGTTGTCAAGAGAAGCTTGAATCCTGTGAGAAGTTGTTAAGAAAAACACAGAGTGAAACCAGAAAAAGCCTCCAACAAATCTCAACTGAGATTCAACAAACAAAACCACTCACTAAAAGAGAAGTCCCAAACCTTGTTCAAGAAATAGCCGAGCAACTAAAGTTAGTTGAAAAGGAAGCCCTTCGACTAACAGAAGACCTTAATCATAAGATCCAGAAGGTTGAACACCTTCTCCAAATATGTATTTCAATATCTTAAGTTCTTAACTAATATAACAAATTACATCCATACACATTCGTTAATTGCGAGCATCTTTTTCTTATTTATATTGTTAATTGGTTACGTCTTTCACACTTTACTTCTTTGTAAATTCTATTTGTTTTCTAAACAAAGAAAGCACACTTGAATCATTTACGTACTTGTAAAATTTCGAACTTTTTTCCATAAATGCAATTAGTGTTGGTACCCGCCGCCGCAATGTGTATGTACGTATTAACAAAAACAAAAAAAAAATCATATTTTATTATGAACTAGTTATAAGTCTCTTACACACACGGTGTTTGAACATAAATCAAATTTAGTTTAAAATTTTTAATTCAGGGTAAATTATAAATTTTATACATATGATTTTTAGAGTCCATTTGGTTGGTGTCTTTTAATTTCAAGCAATGGGTTCATTTCTTCTATTAGTTGATTAGATACAAAAGTAAGCCCTCATCTATATAAAATGAATCCTATTGTGAGGCTAGAGGGTGTGATACGGGAAATGTGCGAAGGAAATCCCTAAAAAATTCTTTTTTCCACCCCTTATCTTGTGGGAAACATGCATGAAAGCATCAAAGTTATGTTTTGCGGGAGTCAAGACCCGAATACAAAGAAGAGAGGGAATAGTTTTTGAAGAAAGAGAAATAATTATTTATTGTATTGTGAGTGGGCATTTGTGGTTTGGGAGTATTTTTAAATTATAAAAAATAAAAAAAAAATAATATAATAGAGAGAAGGTGCTACAATAATTGGTGGAAAGTTGAAAAAAATAATGTTTTAAAAAGAAGAAGAAGAAGAAAAAAAAAAAAAAAAAAAAAAAAAAAAAAAAAAAGCTGATGTGGCGAAGGAATCCTAAGACTACACCCTCCACACTAAGCAAGGTTTGGGAGAATGACACGAATTTATGAACCAAACATGAAATTCAATCTCACAACCATTATTAAATTAATAAAAAAATGTACTTATCTCACTTTTTTAATAACATTTTACTACTACTAGACGAGTACACGTGCATAGCAACGGGATTTTATAGCAACAGATAGTTTATTGATAAAACAAAGTTTGTACGTTATAAACGAAAAATAATAAAACTTTGAAGATTTGTGAATTTAACATAATGTTTTGAAACCCGGTTCGACCCGGGCGGTTCAACTGGTTGAACCGTTCCAGTCAAAAAGTAAGTCGATTTAAACCGGGTCAACTTGCTAGGTTGGGTCGAAAACGGTGCAAATTAAACTGGGTCAACCCGTCCGGGTTTAAAGCGTCCCGGGTCAACCCGTTTTTTGTTTTAATTGATTGTATTTAATTTGATTGATATGTTTTTAATTAGTTGTACAGTGTGAATAAATCATTGTACTTTTAAGTAATGGATAATGTTTTGAAACCCGGTTCGACCCGGGTGGTTCAACCACTTGAACCGTTCTGGTCAAAAAATGGGTCGATTTAAACCGGGTCAACTTGCTAGGTTGGGTCAAAAATGGGTCAAATTAAACCGGGTCAACCCACCGTGTTTGAAGCGTCCCGGGTCAACCCGGTTTGTGTTTTAATTGGTTATATTTAATTTGGTAAATATGTTTTTAATTAGTTGTACAATATGAATAAATCATTGTACTTTTAAGTAATGAGGGTGTTTTAATAAGAGTATTAAATGCATTTCAATATTTCCTTATATACATTTTCAACATTTCAACTTTTCACTTTTATTAACTTTTCCACTTTCACCTTTGACTCTTTTTTCCTTTATAGATACTACGTAGTAAAGATTTATAAAATAAATTAAAAAAAATTATAATTTCCCTTTAATCCTACCTCAAATCTAAATCTTATATCAAATTCAAATCTTAATCCAAACCCAATTATAAACCAAACGTTGCATGACGCCTAACATGTTTACGTAACACCGCCCGTGACAATATAAAACAACCCATGTTATATTCGTTTTCATCATTTAAACCCTATGTACGTCAATCTTGTTTTATTTAAGGAAGAATAGTCTAATCTATGAAACGTGTTGGTTTTTAAGACGTTACTAGTCTACTACCTAACTGTGTGCATTTATATCCCGGCCCATGCATGTTAGCGACGTTGATATTAGTCAGGTTCTCGTTAACTTTCTATCTATAAATTCATGCAAGAAATGCTCGTTAGACTCATACAATTCCCTTCCAAACTCTATTCCTTATTTTTCAGTTTACATTCTTCAAGTTACTAAAACATGAGGTCAGCTACAAACATCACCGTTTGTGCACTAGCAATTCTGGTGATGGTATTGGCTACACCCAAGGTTGCATTCTCGGTTACATGCTCTGTGAATTCGCTATCACCATGTTTGCCTGCTTTCACGTCATCATCACCACCAAGCGCTTCGTGCTGCTCGAGCCTAAAGCAGCAGCAACCATGCTTGTGCCAGTATATAAAGAATCCAGCCTTGGGGCAGTATATAAATTCTCCTAATGCCAAGAAGGTTGCTAGCACTTGTGGAGTATCCATTCCCAAATGCTAATAATCACTCTGAATGTTATGGACCCGAGTTTACTACGTGTACTCCTAATGAACTATATATGTACCATGTCTATCTAGTATATATTTTCTGCTGTTCTATCACAATATATCAAGATGCTTGATTGATTTGTGAAAAGAGCTACTTTATGTATCTCTTATACGTTATATGGGTGGTATACTTGTATTCTATGTGCTCGTTATATACGTTAATCAATAAACCATCCACTTGAGATGTTTAATTGCTTATTTGTCCTTGATTAACTTTCGAAAGTATACAATTATTAAGTTGCTTAATATTATCTAAAGCTAGATGAGATTCATATTTCACATAGTAATTAGTCAATTAAATTTAGTTATGTAAGATCACTCAGTGTCAAAACTTAACGCACTGTCACGTCAGCGTCACATCAGCTTTTACCTTTTAACCTTAACTCTTGACTTTCAACTCTGGTAATATAACTTACATTTAACTCACCTTAACTTACCTCCACCTCAATTAGTATTTTCAATTTCAACCCCGTAGGAGGGGGGGGGGGGGGGGGGGGATGAAATTTTTTATTTTTTTTAGCAAACAAGTCACCTTAACGCAAGTTAAGGCGTTAACGCACCAAGTTAACGTGCATTTGACCATGAAGCCCGGTAAGTTAGCATTGCTCATTTTTGTGGTGCGTTAAGATTTAACGCATGGTTTGCATTATCTTACCGCTCGCTCTAGAGTTAGAGCATCCAAAATGCATCAAGCCTTATGAATACTTTTCTTATGACAAACATTTACGGGGTGCTTGGTTTATGGAATTTTAAATTATGAGATTTAAAATTTTATAGAATTTGAACTTTTAAAGGAATCAAAATGCTAGAAATTGAAATCCCTTTTCATATTTGGTTGGTGAAATTTTATTTAATAATTAATAGATATAATTTAAGATGTTATTACCCTTTTTATCATAAACCACATGAATCTTGAATAATCAGATGCAAATTTTCACACCGCAACACTTCTACTAGAAAGAAAAATGATTGTTGTGCCTACTAATCATGCCTACAAATATATGTAATGATTTGATTGGTTGGTGCCACACTTTTTAGGTTATAAAGTTACTCAAAATTGATTTTGTCAAAATTCAAATCTTACACAAAATTAGTAACAAAATTTGGCAAATAACTAGTAAATCGTTTATTTTATTTTATTTTATTTCTTCAAACCAAAATCGTTATAACGGACGACATTTTAGGTTACGCAAAATTAATACGAGGCCACACTTTAGATTATTGCTAAGGCTCTCTAAGAAACAATGGACGACATGGTGCCACTTGGTATGATAAGACATGAAGTGATGAATGAAATGTTTCGTTTTAATTTGTTGAAACAAAAATAATGTTGCTCATCTTGTCCAATAACATACGATAGATATAATGGATGTTTATACGATTTCGAAATTAATATGAAGGTCGCTTTTAATTTTTGTGTAAGATAGACTATTAATTGCACCAAATCTTAAATTTAGGGCCTTGCTAAATCTATACCATATTTTCACTTAATAAACACCAATGAATTACTAATCTATCTATATCTATACTAATAAACCAGAATAATTTACAAGCCCTCTAAGCATCTCCTTCAATTAATTTTCATACGTGTCTTCGCGGTGATTGGTAGAATGTTTAATGCGTACAACTTGCTTCTGCATCTCTATTTTCACACCTTATCAACAAAAAAACGCTTTCACAAACTCATTCAATTCCTCCTTCTGCAACTGTATTCTTGGTAACTAATTAATCATTCAATTCCTCCTTCTTAATCAATTCAAAATCGTTGTCAATAATTCAATGCATCGTATCATAACAAATCATCTTTTGTGCAATAACCCTAAAATCGTGGATCTCATTTCGATTGTAAGTTTGTTTTTTATATATTTTTTTAATTAAATTGTTTTTTTTAATGTTTACATCATTATGCTAATTGAAAGAATAGTTATTCTAAGGTTTTTTGTTTGAGTAAATTGTTTCAATAGTTTGCATGATTATGCTAACTGAAATAATAGTTTACATGATTATGCTAATTGAAATAATAGTTTACATGATTATGGTATTTGCGGCTAATGATTTAAATCCCGTGGCTAATGATTTGGGGGAAAGTTATTTTAGGAAAACAGTGTTTTGGCTTTAATTCGATTACTATTGTTTGTTGCCTAACTTTTAGGGATTTGACTGTAATTGAATCACAGTATTGAAACCTTCTAAAAGTTTTTTTACTCTAATTTTAGGAATCCGGCTGTATAATGGCGAAAATTTTTGGCCTAAATGTACACATCCTTCCTCACAAACCAAGAGTTCAGTATCATAAAAAACAATGTCTCAAAAGTATTAAAGGTTCTTGCAATCGCAGTATCGGATGGAAGGTATCACAACAACTTTTTGCTTTCATTTTTAACTAACGATTTCTTGATATAGATCCAACTCATGTACAATTGGTTCTTGACTCCGTATTGAAGAAGCAAAAATGAAGCAAGGAATAGGCTTTGGTGAAGAAGCAAGAGGGTGAGCTTTTGAAGAAGAAGAATGTGGCTAACAGGAAGTTGATTATTAACAGGGCTAAGCAATACACCAAGGAGTATGAAGATGAGGTATCATTTTTAGTGCGTTCTATTTTGCAACCCGCTGCTACATTGGTAGGTTTGATTTTTGTTAAATGGATCGTCTCTATCTCTCTATCATTCTAGAATTTCCAGACATTTGGTTTCACCCACTCATCGTCTACCGGCTACAATATATGTGTTTTGGTTTCCAGTGTCTTAAAGCGCTATTAGATCCTTTTTTCCGGTATATATCTTGCTTATTTTATGCTGCATACGGCCCCGTTTCAGTTACGAACCAAGGGTGTATAAGAATTCATAAATCTGAAACTTTTTTGTGGGAATTCACATGTGGATAGAAATATAATGTTTAGTATTATTTGCTTATATGTATAGATGTTTGATATGGATTCTGATTTAGAGGGTTTATGATCATTCGTTATTAGGCTGTATTTTAATAATGGTGTCATTGTCAAAAAGAAAAAAAACAGGATGCTTGAAGGAACCGTAAGGTCTTACTTTTTAGTATGTTACTTTTATATGAAAATGACTGCTTTGCAGATAGAACTAACGATTTCAATGGCTGACATGTCAAAGTCAAATAGGCTGATAAGGATGGTGCTCCAGCAATGAAGGCAAGTATTGTTGAAACCTACAAAAGATACGAAATTGTTGCAAAATTGAAATACACATATTTTTGTTGTTGTAGTGAATGATGCAAGAAAAGGCCAGGCTGGTGAAGTCTACAAGCTTTATGTCTCCACATCCGTTTATTGAAGGTATGATACTCATTCCGTCTACAAAGGCGTTCTTAGCCACTTTCAATGAAGTTCAAGCACGTGCAGACGTGACTGATGCCATACTAAAAGGTTCTTTATAACAATTATTCAAAATCGTGACACAATCGATCTTGCAAACAGACTATCTAGGGTGCGTGCAAAGAATTGATGAAGAAAGAACAAGAGGCGATGCGACTACAAAGCAAACAACAAAAAGAGATATTGAAATCTACAATCTTGAGTAAGCATACTACATTTATTTTGTGAAATTTTGGAAAGCCTTGATAAGAACCTTATTTTGTGAAATTTTGTACTACATTTACCAAAATATACATTCAGAGAAACATAAATGAGTTTGAGAGGAAATTGCGCACAAACCTGATCTTTTTATAAATTTTAATGTTCGATTCTTGGATTGGAACCTTATTATGTGATTGTGAAAATCTATAGTTTTTTGGTACATGCTTGCGACTTTAGTCTATATCAATCTCTCATCAACATCATTTGACCTATATGTTATGTTTGATTTTTATTTAGGTATCTTTGAGTGTTTTCATGGAACAGAAAGATATTAGGTTTGTGAATAGAAAGATAAAGGACTGACATTAAATTTCGCAAACCATAGATTACAGAATATCCAAAGCTTACTTAAAAACCAAATTTAATGCTTTGTTTCAAGTTCTATATGTAGTTTCGCACAAGTAGTAAAAGCATGTTTAGCTGTATACTTTCTTTAACACTTTGTTTAGTTATTATGTTTAGACCTATACAATCTAAAATGAAGCTATTCAGATTACTAATGACAATGGTGCAGGTTTTATGCAGATTGGATAACGGGTAATGGTCAGAAATCAATGCATAAATTCCGGTTCAGTCAAATGGGTCGGGTGTGTTCTGAAGTTTTTCAATCACCTTAGTTTCCTATAAACCTGTGTAAATCAATTTATTATTTTATAAATTTAGAAATAGTTTTTCTCGAGTTTGGTGTCAAACGACAAGTCATATGACACTCACGTGGACCTTTTTTTCTTCAAAATATGATGACTGCTAATATTTTGAGAATTTGTGAAGCATAAGATATATGTCAGGGCAGCACTTCATGTATCGTTAAACAAATATCTTGCTACTACCACTTCGCCATCTACGAGCCCAATAAGTCTCATTTAGCGCCTCGAGTCATGACATGATATTCTACTATCTAAAAAGTTGACCCTCTTTCCGTTTTTATGTTAGTTTGATGATTAAATGATTGTTGCACTTTGGTGATGATAGGCAATGAGGTTTGGGTCATCAAGCAACTGTTCTCATCAGGTAAATATGGCACTTAAATAACCATTCTATGCCATGTCTTAGTCTGATCAATAATATGTCACTTAAATTACCAAAAGCAGTTTTTTTTTTTTTTTTTTTTTTGTCTGATTAACCTTTTTAGAAATTACTGAATAATACTTTAAGTGAATTTAGGGGTAATTTTTGTGATATTGGAGGTTGTGTTGTTCATATTGGAATTCTATTATACGCGGATTGCTTATTATGCATTTATGCTACAAGGATTACAAAGGTTTTTATTTTTTTGGTATACTCCTGTTTAGGATTTTAATATTCGTATTAGTTTGTATACTTCAGCTGGTTTTATGAGTTGTTTTAGTATACGACATATTTAATTTAATGCCAACTATAAAGGGGTTTTAAAGAATAAGAAATGTGACATATGTTGAAAGTATTTGGTGACAATTAGCATTACTGTCTTATTTCCCTCAATGAATAATTAATACTAAAGGAGATAGTTTATTTAGTAAAACAAACCAATTTTGGTAGAAAAAGAGATAGTTTGAATTTTGATTTTTCATTCATTACTTAAATTTTAAATTCATTACTTAATTTTATAGCTTAAAGTACATGGCACTTAAATAACCATTTTATAGCACCCTCTTTGTTTGACCAATAAAAAAAACCCACCCTCTTGGTAACATTTTAACACATAATTTGTTTTCTTTTATCAGGGTGTTTGTTGTGTAGGCCTTTGTCGGTAGATATTAGAAGGAGTACAATTATTGTGAAGCAAAAATAGCTAGAAGGGGGAAACGAGGCATGTCTTTATGCTCTCTACACTTATAAAATATTCTCTTTTAAGTTCCCAGCTTGTGCTAGCTTGTGCTAGCTTTGCATTGAGACCATAATGTAACAACAAAACCTTTAAATGGGTGTTTGGCATTGCGTTTTGAACATAATATAAAGTTAATTGTAACACAAGAAGCTGCAATATTTAAACTTTAAAGGGTAAATGCATAGCAATCTTATTGCGGTATTGTGACTACTGGTGTTTGTTGATGTCGACCGAGGTTGGTGGTATCCTATGTTAAATTTATGTGGCAGTGGGGTGTTTGGCAAATTGTCTTGCACACATACCTCATGTATTTTTTGTTTTGGTCTTTGTCTGCATTTGGTTATGTATGTTTATAGCGTTTGTTCTGCTGTGATGGGTTGTATATATTTGGGATTTGTTTTGTTTTATTACACAAGTCTCACTAAGTTTGTGTCAATTCAACCAAAAAAGTTATACTTATTTTTTAAAGTGAAATACTTTCTTTTATTGCTGATTTTTCAAGATAAACAAAAACTCTTTGTACATTGTGATTCGATGTTTCAAGGTCCCTATAAATATTGACAAAGTATGATAATAATGTGCATCCAAATAAGTATCACCAGTACTATCTAATGGTCAAGTAAGTAATTAGAGCTCAATTTTTGAAAAATACAGTATGTGATATAACTAACGCACCACCTCAAATTGTTCTTTTTGCTGATGTTTCTATAATTTTGTGCCCCCTTTATCACAATACTTCATTAAACATAAGGTTTACATGTCAACAAATTTGGAACAAATTGCTTTTACAGTTTTCAGATATTTACTGTTCATCATTTTTGAGTGAAGAATTCCGTATGCACCCCTTAACAACAGGTTGACTCAACTCCTTTTGACCCATACTCAAAGTAACCTGTTATTATCCATTGTTTAGCCCGCTCTGTCATACCTTTGCCAATGAAGCTATAACTAACAGTAAGACCCGTGGAATATGAAATATTATAGATTCATTCGATTTGCTATTGCACAGGTCGTGTCATGGAAGAAAAGGTTAAACATCTGATGGTGAAGGTGATGGAGAAGGTGTACTGATGAGGCGAAAAATGATCCGTTTTTAGGGGGTCATTTAAGCCCGAATCCGACTTTATTTGATCAAATATTGCCCTAAATCGTTCCTTTTGTGATTTTAGGTGTTTGGAGAGTGAATTCTGGAAAAGAGGCTATTTTGGACGTTTTTGGAGCATAAAGTGAAGAAAACGGCAAAGTACCAAAAATCCAAGCTGAAAATACAAGGTGACGGCGTCAAGACTTGCCTCTTGACGGCGTCAGACATGGAGAATAATTTACCGTAGATGGTGACGGCGTCAGACGTACTGGTGATGGCGTCAAAGTGGCCAAGAATAAAATACCGAAGGTGGTGACGGCGTCACATAGGCCGTCACAAGTGGATCAAGGCCGTCCGAGGAAGTTTATGGCGGCGAGGTGACGGCGTCAGAATTAACTCTTGACGCCGTCAGACTGTTTTTCCTATATATAGTTTTCTAGTTTTTTCATTAAAAAAGGGGAGAAGTTTTGGTGAAACCCTAAAGACGATTTTGGTGCCTCTTTCACAGGTTTTTCAAGGGTTCCAAACCCTTGAGACCTTGCATTGTAATTGAGATAAGTGTACTTTCAATTCAATCAATATGTCTATGTGTTGGTTGTTTATCTCTTGTTCTTGTCTCAATTCTACTATGCTAGGCTAGATCTCTCTTGTGTTTGCTTAGATCTAATGAAACCTAGATGTTGATTATGTGTTGATTACTTGTCTATTCTTGTTTTTAATTGCTTTCAAAAAAATATAAAAATACAAAAATAATCATCCCTCACCTTTAGAACTAGTAATTAGGTTTTCTAATCCTAGCGACACTATTCCTAAGCTGAACGATCAATCCCCCGGTACTTGTCACTATACTATACTACAACGATCAGGTACACTGCCTGGTGGGGGTTGTAAGCTTCTCGGGATCCCTCGAGAGGTAAAGCAAGGTGCGATTCCCACGCATCAAGTTTTTGGCGCCGCAGCCCGGGGAATAGTTATTGTCTAGGTTAGGATTTCTTTTTATTAGGTCTACTTGCTAGATTCATTTCTAGTAAGATTTTTATTTTTATTTTTAGGTCTTCTTTAGTCTATCTTATTTCTTCGTGCTTTTGTTCGTAACTCTTTACCATCCGACATCATGGAAGGTGGTAACATCTTTGAACCCATCATCCCACCACAACAAAACCCACCATTAGAACCCCTTAGGCCCCGAACCTTAGGAGAGTATTCCCGACCTAGCCACCAAGGCTACCGAAACACCATTGAGCTCACCGGAGCCAATGTGACCCCCTTGCGATCCGACACCATCCGGTTGGTGCAAAGCGGATGTGCATTCCATGGACTTCGTTCCGAAGATCCAAACCAACACCTTAAGGACTTCCTCAAAATCGTAGATTCCATAGACCTAGGTGTTGAAACTAGAGAGACTACCCGTTTACGCCTATTCCAATTCTCTCTACGGGATCAAGCTAGTCAATGGCTTGAGCATTTACCCGCGGGATCCATCACCACATGGGATGATCTCACCACTCGTTTCCTTGCTCAATTTTTCCCACCGGGGAGAACTACTAAACTTAGGAATGACATCTTGATGTTTCAACAACGTCAAAATGAATCTCTTTATGAAGCATGGACTCGTTTCAAGGACTTACTCCAAAAAGTCCCTCATCATGGCATAGATCTTTGGCTCCAAGTCCAAATCTTCTATGACCATATCGACATCTCCACGAGGCGAACCATTGACCAATCGGCCGGTGGTAAGCTACGTGATCTTAGTGCGGAACAATCATGGGAACTCATAGAAGATCTTGCTCTCTATGACAACGAAAGTTGGAATGATCCCCGTGATTTGAATAAAACGGTCAAGGCAATATCTTTGCCTTCGAATAATTCAAGCACTCCCGACCGTAGGATCATGGAACTTGAGGACCAAGTCAAGTTTCTCATGAAATCTTACGAAGCTCCGAAGCATTCAAGCCAAGTGAACAAAATCACTTCTTCATGCGAATTATGTAGTGGTCCCCATGACACTCGTGATTGTGTGGAACTCCCCGGAACAGCTTTTGCGGACTACGCATCCACGCGTACCGACGAAGCGGGAGATAAGTGGTACACTTTCAAGCCCGAGCCAAACACATACGGTGATTCATACAACCCCTCATGGAAAAATCACCCAAACCTTAGGTGGAAACAAAATCAACCCAATTCATCCAACCCACCTAATCGTTACCAATCAAACGGTCCACCATCCAACCGTACCTTCAACAACAATCCTTCTAACAACTATGGTAGTACCAACAATCTTGAAGGATTGATGTCGAAATTTATGGCATCTCAAGAAGCTCGCATAGCTAGGTTTGAAACCGAATTCAACCAACAACAAACGGAGATGACCAACAAGATCGACAACTTGTTGAAAGCCCTCAACAACCAAACATTAGCCACACCTAGGAAGGACACTAGGGACACCAATAGTGGAATCCAAGCTAAGGACCCCTCATCATCCAAACATGTCCACTTTGTCAATGTTGTCACCATTAAGCCGATAGATAGGGAGATAGAGGAGAGTGACAAAGATGAAGTTAGAGTAGAAGCCAATAGTGAGGATGAGAGTAGGGAAGTTGAGGTTAATAAGGATGAGGAATTAGAGGAGGTAGAACCTATAGAGGAATATTTTGATAAGTTGCCAACCAAGGAAGAACGGGAATACCATAAGTATTTATTCGATAGTCCCGAGACAACATATATCTTTGGCGATCCCCTGATCAAAATGGGAGACCCCTCTAACATTAACATCCCATGCAATATCGGGCACATGCATATATGGAAAGCTTACATAGACCCTAGATCCCCCGTGAACATCATGTCTAGGACTTATTACAATTGGGTGATGAAGAAGCAACTCAATTTTAGGATAATGCCCGGTAAAAGTTGGATAAGTAATTTTGCAGGAAGAGTTAAGGGAGTACATGTGATTATAGGGAATCTCACCTATGAGATTGATTTTATGATAGTGGAAGACACGCGTCCGGTAATAGATGCTTGCCTAAGTCAAATAATATTTGGGAAACCATTTGTTGAGGCCACTGGGATGAGTTATGATCCGACTTTAGGGATAGTTAGGTTCAAGAAAGATAATGATGAGGTCGCTTACCAAATGCCCTACAAGATCGAGCAATACCGCCTTTTCTCTAATTTCGAAAAAGAACACAAGCAAGCGGCTTATTATAGGAATGAGGAGGATAGACGTAGAGGAGTAGAGTATGTTAGAAATAGGATGCTTGGTTTCTACAAAGAATGCTTGCAACTAGGTCCGGAATACAAAACTGGTTTAGAAGACGACCTAGAGAGTGGAACCAATGATGAGATTACGTAGTAACCCACGACTTTAAGTCTAGCTACAAGACTCGTAAATAAAGAAAAGCGCTTCTTGGGAGGCAACCCATGTTTTGTGTGATTTTTATTTGTTTGATTATTATTTGCTTCCGTATGCATATTTTATTTTTATTGTTGGTTGATCATGTTTCTCTACTAAAAAGTGGAAATACTTTATTATGTTGTTTAGCCTAGTCTTAACTTCAACCTAGAGGTATTTTTGCAAAAGATAAGTGTAAGGGGAAACCCCAAATATGTTTTTAAGAAACAAACCGATCATGATTCTCCACAATATTTAATGAACATGTATATTCGTATTTGTTAGAGTCAAATGCTTGTATTGAGTCATAATGAAGTTTTGCAGGATTTTCCAGGAAGTAGGACAAAGTTTTTCCAGAAATTTTCCGGAAACTTAACATAAGAATTTCTGCAGGTCCATTCTGACGGCGTCAGGGTTTGCTCTTGACGGCGTCAGGAGTTAAAATCTGGAAATTTTACCGGTTTTGTTTTTCTAACGGAGTCTTATGGTTTTTGTGAATTATTAAGTTTTATAATCTCCAGGAAATCTGCAAACTTCATTCCACAAGCATTATATCTTACTTTGCTTTCTAGGATTTAGTAACTTATATAGGATGCCGCCGATTTTACGCGAGGTTGCCTTGTCTACTTTTGTCAGGATTTACAGGTTATTTGTGACAAGAAGATGATTTATATTCTGGAAGGGAAGCTTTGATTGTTCGTTTTCTTGGAAGAAGATTTAACCTGGCCAACCTAAAATCCATACCGAGCGAATCAGGGGAGTATTTGATTTCATTCTCTTTACTTTTTAACTTTTACATTCTTTACTTGAACATTGGGGACAATGTTCATCTTAAGTGTAAGGGGAGGGTAAAAAGATGATATCTTACATATGCACTTTCGCTTGAGTTTGTTTTATTTGATAGTAGATGAGTAATAAAACTACGAGAAATACTTGTTAGTGTAATTTTAGCGCCAAATTTAAAATTTTTTACAACATTTAGGAGTGAAACTTTAGCCATAGCAAGCGTCTCATGGATAGGAGGTTGTATGACTAGCACATAACCGTATATTCAGAAAAATTTTCCACCCAAAAATGTGAGGTTCGCCTTTAGATTTGATAGGAAAAGCATTCATTATTAGTGCTTATGAGTGTACCGGTAGTATTTAGATTCTAGAACTTGCGTTAGTGATGCATCCCGAGACCGCTAGTGAGACTACATTCGTGTGGTAGGATTTACTACATGATAAGAGGCATTAGGATCACCCTTGTGTTAAACCCGTATCATAATTACTTGACCATTTAAGTCATATTACTTGGCTAGTTAAGTCAACTAATTTTTCCCACACCCTTAGCGTTGTACTCATTTTTAGTACACGATACCCCTAGTACACCCCTCCGAGCCTATCTTTTCGTTTCTAACTTTAAGCATTTTACTTAAAGGAAGAATTTGTTACACCCCACTTAAATGTACAACCAAATCGCCTTAGCCTTCCGTGTATGCGCTCATTTTTTAGTGCATTATTGTTATTTGTTAAACCCTAAGTTAACTTTCTAATTGATTACATGGTTGCTAAGTCGAGTCATATCCTTGTACATATTGTTTTGGGACGATTGGGACTCATGGGTAAGTACTTATTTTATGGAGTAATGGGGAAGAACATCACTTATTACCCCCATACGTGCGTTAATCTTAAAAGTGCTCCAAGTGTTTTGATTTTCTTAATTCGAGTCATTAGATTAGTTAATTGTAAAGTATGTAAAGATTCAAGTGTAAGGGGAATTCTCATCCCCTATGATGTATTATTTTGGATGGTAGGGTAAGAGTGTATGCAAAAAAAAAAAAAAAAAAAAAAAAAAAAAAAAAAATGGAAAAAATCAAGAAAAAGAAAAAGAAAAAAAAAATAGAAAAGAAAAAAAAAAAAAAAAAAAAGAGAAAAAAACATACGGACTACCATCCCGTTTTTATTCTATGTTCATTTTATGTTTTTGTTATTTTTCATTTATTAGCTTAAGTCGAGTCTAGTCTTGGCTTAGCAACGCCATCTTGCACATGTAATTAACTAAGATTGTTAACTCGCCACTAGTAAAACTTCCTTTATCCAACAAAACCGTGTAATTCATATCCCTACACCTAACGTTATAACCCTTTAAAAGACCTCTTTGATAGTTTATCCTAGGTGCTTACGCCATGTGGTGGAGGTTTGATCCTTTCCCAAGCCTATGGTAATCTATTTTGCTATGACAGGTAGTGAGAGATATCTTCCATTTCCATAATGTTATATTACTTTATTACACCCGAGAGATGTGAGTATCTAAACACTATTTGTGAGGTGCTTGTGTATGACCTCCGTGCTTGTCTATTGGTCTTTAGTGAAATGATTATTTGTTGTAATTACTTTTATATTAGTGTTAAATGACCCCTAACTTGTCTTTTGAGTAGAATAAAAGCTCATTTGCTTGAGGACAAGCAAATCTCAAGTGTAAGGGTATATGATGAGGCGAAAAATGATCCGTTTTTAGGGGGTCATTTAAGCCCGAATCCGACTTTATTTGATCAAATATTGCCCTAAATCGTTTCTTTTGTGATTTTAGGTGTTTGGAGAGTGAATTCTGGAAAAGAGGCTATTTTGGACGTTTTTGGAGCATAAAGTGAAGAAAACGGCAAAGTACCAAAAATCCAAGCTGAAAATACAAGGTGACGGCGTCAAGACTTGCCTCTTGACGGCGTCAGACATGGAGAATAATTTACCGTAGATGGTGACGGCGTCAGACGTACTGGTGACGGCGTCAAAGTGGCCAAGAATAAAATACCGAAGGTGGTGACGGCGTCACATAGGCCGTCACAAGTGGATCAAGGCCGTCCGAGGAAGTTTATGGCGGCGAGGTGACGGCGTCAGAATTAACTCTTGACGCCGTCAGACTGTTTTTCCTATATATAGTTTTCTAGTTTTTTCATTAAAAAAGGGGAGAAGTTTTGGTGAAACCCTAAAGACGATTTTGGTGCCTCTTTCACAGGTTTTTCAAGGGTTCCAAACCCTTGAGACCTTGCATTGTAATTGAGATAAGTGTACTTTCAATTCAATCAATATGTTTATGTGTTGGTTGTTTATCTCTTGTTCTTGTCTCAATTCTACTATGCTAGGCTAGATCTCTCTTGTGTTTGCTTAGATCTAATGAAACCTAGATGTTGATTATGTGTTGATTACTTGTCTATTCTTGTTTTGAATGAATGATTTATATGTTAGGCTTAAGAAAACTGGCAGATCTCCAAATGGTAACATGCTTGAACGTCTTAAGAAACATGAACCGAGGCGTACTAGGTCTTTATTGGTTGTATTTAATGCATGAGCCACTGTTTACAATCCCTATAGTTGTGCTGGGTCATGGTGTAGGAGGAGATAAGAGCTCATAGAGTTGGGGAGTTATGTATGCCACCCCACGAATGGTATTAAGGAATACAACCCGTCATTCATACAAGTGTAACAAGTAATTAACATGTAAAAGATATCTAGGGAGTAGTGAAGTCTAAGTAAACACAATTTCTCCAATTACTGCTCACAACCTTAGTTTAATTTAGTTTAATTTCATTTTTATTATTTTATTTTGATTGCATCTTAGCTTTGGGTTAGTTGATTAGCAACTAATTCCGCCCACTCTTCTAAAAACCGAGATTTTACTTGCTTTAATAAAAATATAAAAATACAAAAATAATCATCCCTCACCTCTAGAACTATTAATTAGGTTTTCTAATCCTAGCGACACTATTCCTAAGCTGAACGATCAATCCCCCGGTACTTGTCACTATACTATACTACAACGATCAGGTACACTGCCTGGTGGGGGTTGTAAGCTTCTCGGGATCCCTCGAGAGGTAAAGCAAGGTGCGATTCCCACGCATCATGTACATGTGTTTTCGACTTCATTTCATGATGTAGTGAAACAAGTGTTCGGTAATAATCTTAAAAAGCGGATTTTCAAGAGTCGAGTTGCGTGTTGCCCAAAGATATGTGCGTTAAGGTTCGGTCATGACAATGTAAGTAACCATATAATGGATATGTATAGTGGTTAATTAAAAAGTTGATTTATTTTCATGAATGTTGCAATGAAAATGTGTATGAACCGCCTTAAAATTCAACCACTTGCACAAAGGTGTGCATTTTATATTTTATTGCTTGATGCAAGAGGTGTTGTTTTAAACCCATCCAGTTATGACTTTGTAGTCAACTAGGTCAACATAAATAAAAAAGTTAGCCGAAAAGATGACGAGTCAATGGGTTAAAAGTCATCCATAGGCTATAATAATGCATGCAAATCATCTAAACCTTTTATTTAAATACTTAGTATAAAACAACAATTTTGAGGATGCAAGCATTTGACCATTTGAGTTATTTTAAAATAGCTATTATGTTCTTTTTTCTCCATTTATACCATGCACTTTCAGGCATGTTTTTTTTTATTATTTTTTTTTATTTTAATATACATATGACATGTTTTATGCAATTTTTTAGATTTACATATATTATCAATCACAAACTCTTTTACTTATACTTTTTATTAAAATTACTAGGCGTCACGGAATGGACATTGGCTTATCAATTAATTAATGCTTACTACATACATTGTACCATCAAAGTTGGAGGATATGATGCATAAACGTTTATTACATTAATAGTTACAAGCATAATAGTTTATAGTATCATTAACTTATTACTTATTTTTTGTGGCATTTTTTGTAGCATGATTTACATTAAACGGTCAATAGGTATGTACAACATATTACATGTTTTGTGGCATTTTTCTTATTTACACTTATTATAAATCCCAAACTTTTTTTACTTACATTTTTTTTATACTTATTAGGTGTTCATGCAATGGACCTTTTGTTGAAGTGTTAGAATGGTCACTACATGCATTTGCTTCTCAAGACAAACATATTGGAGATCAAGAGGCAATAAATGTTTATTATACAAATATTTACAAGCATTGTATTTTATATTTTCAGTCACTTATAACTTATTGTTCAGCTAAAAGAAAATTTCATAGCGTTTACATTCGTTGTTCTTTCTTACTTTATTCGTTTAGTTACCTTTTTTTAATCAAAAAGTCTCTAAAATCCCGTGGATGCCACGGGTTTATAAGCTAGTCATTTATATATTTTAACTAATTATTAATAACATCTTAATTATTATACCAATCATTAATGTTTTTATCTTTTAATTAAAATTTTTATATAATTATCTCAAATCATTATTCATATTTAAATTTCATTTTTCTTATTTACTTATCCAAATATATATAACTGTACATGTCATCTTATTAAAACATACATACAATCCTAATTTGGGTATGCATGTATTTAACGTAGAATGATTCAAACATCATAATTCGTGTTTTGAAGCGTGGCTTACTTTAACAAGTGGTCTTTTTGATTTGAAGCTTGTATGTTTTCGTTCATTTTTTTTTTCGTCTGAATCCGTCCGTTTTATTTCGTTTTTAAATATTTTCATACGTTTTTGTCCGTGTTTTTATGTTTTTATCCGTTATTATATGTTTTGGACCATTTTTATATATTTTTGTACGTTTTTATCTGTTTTCGTCCGTTTTTATCTGTTTACGTCCATTTTTATCTATTTTTTTCCGAACAAAAACATATAAAAATGTACACTTGTCACCAATTAACATATGAAAACGTACACAAACATAGAAAAAATTAAAAATTTATGAAAACGTAGAGAACGTATAAAAACATAGTAATAAAGAATGCATAAAATCGTAGTAATTGGCTATGACCTTACGTTACATATGTCGTACATTTTTAAGATTCACTTTGCCCTTGCTAGAGGCTTTCATTAATCGTTAGTCTTATTAGTGTGTATTAACTAAGTAATAAATTTTTATTAAGTTACTGTAGACACCCATTCATATTCCACTAAGGGGTGTTTGGTTCGTTGTAATCTGGTGTAATTTGATGTAATTGTAATTTGATTACATTACGTAGGCCGTTTGGTTCGCAGAAGAGAAGGAATTGTAATTCAGATTACATTACGTGGGTTTTTTTGTTTGCATTGTAATTGTAATTCAGTCATTACAATTACATTAAAGGGGGGAATTCAGATTACATAGAAGTTGAATTGAATGTTTTGAATTACGTTGTAATTCAGAAATTTATAATAATAATAATAATAATAATAATAATAATAATAATAATAATAATAATAATAATAATAATAATAATAATAATAATAATAATAATAATAATAATTTAGAAATAGCACTATGGAGTTCGCAAAAGGAGGAGTACACTTCAGATTGGCTTAGGGTGGTTTCAATATTTGGGTTAGGACATGCTATGAATGCTAGAACTTACCGATGCGTTTTGTGTTATCGGCTAGGGGTACCCCTATTTTCTGTTCAGATGCCTTACTCAGCTTGTTCCAGTGTCTTTACTGAGGATATTTATGGGGACCATGCTGTATTGTGTGCGGGTATTATTGGTATTAAACATCGGCATAACGTGCTGCGTGATGTTCTTGTTGACATATGTTCTCGGTCAGGAATTTCGGCTCGTAAGAAGGTTGTTATTGGGCTTAGTGGGGAAAGGGACAAACCCTTACGTCCAGCTGATTTGTTACTTTACTCGTGGGATGGTGTGCTTGATGTATGTGTTGATTTGACAGGGTTATCACCCTTGACGCAAACATGTATGATTGATTTTGTGCCGGGTCGTGCAGTTATTGAAGCCGCACAACGTAAACGCATCAAGTATGAGGCTAAATGCGCGGATATTAGATATGGGTTTCTCCCATTTTCTTTCTCTTCTTTTGGAGAACTCGAGAAGGATGCAGTGACCTTACTAAAGCTATCCAAAGATTCTCGATGACTCAAGACATTAGAGCACGTGATGCTGCTCATATTTTTAGTAGGATTAACTTCGCTATAGATAGAGGGGTGGGGGGCCCAGTTATTTTGTCGGCTCTCCACTCATTTCTTGTAAATCCTATGATTTTCAAATAAAGTGATGTTTCAATAATAATAATAATAATAATAATAATAATAATAATAATAATAATAATAATAATAATAATAATAATAATAATAAATATTATTATTAGTATAATAATAATAATGATAATAATAATAATTATATTTTTATTATTAGTATAATAATAGTAATTATTATTATTATTATTATTATTATTATTATTATTATTATTATTTGAATTATATTATGATGAGATCCAACCAAACATAGTGACAGAATACATCAATTACAATTCTAACGCATTACAATTACAACACATTCTAACTTTTTGAATTACAACTTATTCAAATTACAATTCTTTTGACATATTACAATTCCTTTCAAAATATACTACGAACCAAACGCCCCCTTAACAATTAAGAACAAGGAAAAATTTACGAACCATCATATTCCACAAACAATATAGTTTTCAAGTAAGACTAATGTGCCGTGTTGTATAGTCTAAAATCAATTTCTGAGGAAATAAAAATTTACGAACCCCTATATGATAGAATTTGTCCATGTGCATGCGTATATACAAGTGATAGCTTTTTTGTTAAAAAAAATTATATTTTCAATGTTAAAAATTTACAAACTCAAGTGATAGTTTTTATGTTTTTTTCAAGATTTGACCGCACAATTTTACAAGTAAAGAAAAAGTTTGACTAGTGTTAATTTAGTGTCTATTTAGTAGGGCCTTAAATTTAATACTCTTTCTGTTTTAAAAAGAAAAAATAAAGTTCACAAACAAAAAATTAGAAATTATAACATGTATAATTAATGATAATTTTAATTGATAAAAAATTATTTTTACTCTTATAATTAATATAGAAATAAAAAATGAGTAATTAATGCAAATTTTGATTAGAATGGCAAAATAGAAATAATAGTTATACTTAAGGTCTGCTTGGTTTAAAGTGGGGAAAGGGAAAAGGAAAGGGAAAGGGAAATGAATGCAAAGGAATGCGTGAGATGGGTAATTAATATCTTACCTCCCAATTTACTCTATAATGGTTGATTACTCACTACGGGGTAATCAATACCTTACCCTCCATAATCAAGCACCACTATTTAAAGAATGTGAGCCATTTTCAATTCCTTACCCATTCCCCCACCCCCTTTACCCCCACCAAGCACCCCTTAATTTTCATATATAAAAACTGAATACTTGTTTTAAAATAAACATAAATATTACTAAATTGGACACTTTTTTGAAAAGGAGAAAATAGAAAATTAAAATAAAAGCATCTCGTGTGACAACGTGATTTGACGTTTTTGACACGATAACACCAGCTTTTCCACACTTCAGTGGCGGCAAAATGATTTGGCGCCATCCGGAAAACATCGATTTTGGCGTATTATGTTGTTTTTTTCCTATATGATCGTAATTATTGAATCGTTGAAAAGAAATATAACAATAAAAAAGGCCTATTATGTCACACTATTATTTGAACAATTTGTGGACATGAATAATTTATCTATACTTGCACGATTACATGAGAAAGTCAATGTTTATATGCAAAACACGTAAATGTTCATAGGTTTCCGGTAAGAGCGTCAGATATCATAACATCATTAACATTAAAAAGTGTAGTTACATCAATGTCATATAATCATTCTCACTTTTAACAGCAACAACAAAAAACACATATTCACTCATAACATTCATAATACCACATTTTTTGATACCCACTATTTTATTTTAGAGGTTTTCTAACATGTGTCTTTAGGCACATAATAAAAAGTGTGCCCGTATATCCTTTATACTTAACGATCCATAAAAAAGACACACAAAATATTTTTTTTATTTAAAAAATGACAAAAATTCATAAAAAAAATGACACAAGGGCCAACTTCTTAACATGTGCTTAAGGGCACAAGTTAGAAAACCCTTTTATTTATTATTCAATTTTCAAACAAAATAAATTTCATTAATTAAAAAAAAAATACAATACAAAAAACAAATAAATAATACGAAAATTAAGAAAATTGAAAAAAAAACAAAAATTTAAAAATAAATCAAATTATCGATAAACTAATTTTGTTGTTGTTAGTGTTGTCAAATATGCTCCGTCAGATTTTGTTGAAGTTTTGTGTGTACGACTTTATGGCGCAATTCTTTGTTTTTCCAGCTGTGTATTTTGCATTTGTCGATCAAAGTCCGTAGTATATTTCCTTGCGGACTAATATACAAGTAGTTCAAGTCATTTATAGCGTACTTTTAATATTTCAAAATCATGTAAAATGATGCAAGTATACCATGACCTTCGTATTTTGTTGACTTCTCAAGTACGCGCCGGTTGTTATATAATACTCAAACGTCTTTGGAGGATACCAAAAGCTTGTTCAATATCCTTTCATGCACTTTCTTGTCGCCTTTTAAAAGAGTCCATAAACACTAGACCAATAAACTCACCTTACCTACTTTATCTAACTAGCTTAAATAAGCACTTTGTCCATGCCCCTTAATCCATGCCTTCCATATACTTATAACAACATTCACATATTAACATAAGATGATAAAAATCAATATAACAACATGTTATAACCAAATTACTTATCTCAATCCCATGGCTAATCTATCAAGGACACCAATACCAAGTCAATCGACCCTTGTAGAGATGATTGTTAAGGGTTTATCTCTTGAAATGAGACTAAGGGTGCGTTTGATTTGTAGATGGGATTAGAATTGTATTTGGATTTGGATTTGATTTTGAGTTAAAAGAAAATGCTATATCCGTCCCAAAATAAAAGTCCAGTTTGAATTTTTGTATCGAATTTTGACTTTAAATATTTTTGTTTGTATTATATATCACTTGATGAAAATTATACCAAATGAAAATACATATAAAACACTATCCATTTATATATTTTGCATCAAGTATAACATAATACAACCAAAAATATTTAAAGTCAAAGTTGAATTAAAAAAGTCAAACTGGACTTATATTTGGGGACGGAGGGAGTAATATATTTAATTAAAATACAAATAAAAATTATTATTTAAAGATTAAAAGTTTGTCTATGCCTGAGAGAGATAGAGAGATGTATAAAAATAAAGATGCCAGATAATATAATTAACAAAACCCACAAAAAACACACCTGATTTGCTTTCTTTAGGCTTTCTGGCCCATTTTAAATTTTCAAACCTAAACCCCCAACCAAACAGTTAAATTTATAACACAAATCAAAACCCATCTCAAATCACCCCTACCAAACGCACTCTAATTCTCCAAGATTTAGTCACCATTTTTTTTCCCTATTTTCTTTGTTCTTCAATTACATCACATACACAACCCCTAATAATGTTCTACACCAATGTGGAAAGTAAAGGGAAGCCTTGGCTTAACTAAAAATGGGCCAAGCTTCACATTATGACAGATTTGGTCCCTCTAGTCTCATTTATAAGATATTTGTCCATGTGACATTCTATACGCATATAACTTAACACTTGATTTTTAAGCTTGAATTTCACTTAACTTCCATTTACTAACTAACCATATAAAGTCTTCCAACACTTAAATATCATAGTCAAACTTATACTAGATACTTTAATAATAAAATACATAAAATTGATTTAGGGTATAACAATTGTCGGTTGAGAAAGATAAATTTAAAAGTCAATTTCCTAGATTCTAAAATCCGAAACTGATTCGTGGTTCTAAAATTGTTGAAGGAATCAACAATTCTAACGTGGCTTTTAAGCTTGTTTGGGCTTGGGGAAGACAACCAAGAAATGGGTCAGAACTAAACCAACTTGATCTGCTTCTGCTCCTACAATCATTTGTCCCAACTTTACAATATGACGCATTATCTAAACCATTCTTGGATATACAACATTCTATGTTTAAGAACCCACATCTGACACTATTATCTTAACTGCAATCTGAGACAAACTTTCATAGAAATCTTTCTCTTCTTATCTAGGTTTACATTCACAATTCAGGTTGTATTTGTTGTATATTACGTGTATATTGCTACTAGAGACAAATAAACCATATTAAGAAAAGATGAAGTGTAGAATATCATACCGTAAATCTAATGATCATGGAAACTCAAAACACAAACAAGAAAAATATGTAACACCCCAACCCGACAAGGGTAAAAGTGTAACAATATGGGGTCGTATCAAAGCAAATACAAAAGTACATCGGAGGTCTTAAATGAAATCAAAATCAAAACAAGTCAACACGACTTGATAATTACATAAATTCAAAAGTATAACAAAATCCTCGAAGTCTAAGGTAACTAGGTAAAGTCCACTCTCTGCTCCTACTCTCATCCCAAAGCAAAACCCCAGCTCCTAGCTTAGATACCTGCCGCAGGGAAAAAGAAATGCGGCTGAGCTACGAAAGCTCAGTGAACAGATATGAAGGTAACAAAGCAATATAGAACGATATATGAAACATTAAGAAATAATGTAAGGAATAATGGAAGTATACCAGAAGTATAAGGGACCTGTATCAAAGCTTTATAGGCCTAAAGGTATCAAGTACAAGGGTTAGATCAATTATCCACCACGAGCCCAAGTCAAATCAAATCATATCAAATAGTCTTCAGTCATGTATTCGGAGGGGAGTCCTCGGAATACCAAATGCATTAGGAGGGGTGTCCTCAAAGGGGTGGAGTAGCTAGCCCCAATTGTTGTGAAAGACGTGTATCGCACACATCATCAGTCACCAAGTATATATCAAGTCATACCAAATCAAATCAAGCAAAACAAATCTAGGATGCATCCATGCCTCCCAAACGGCCAAATATCTTCATCTCCGTAACAAGTCAAATAAGAGATGGGATAGGTCATCACTTTCCTACCCTAAAGTTATGCCACCGGTGCATTAATGACATGGCCATGTTACCTTCATGGCTAGGATACAAGTGGTGGCTCGTAGTATCAAACTGGTGAGTAAAAGGTAAGGTGCAATGTCAAAGTCCAAATGCCCCAATCCCAAAGGTTCAAATAAAATGTTTCATTATCAAGTCCATATCAAAATGTATCATATCCCAAGTATCATATCAAATGTGTCACACCCCAAGATATCATATTAAAGGTGTCATAGCAAGGTTCATATCAAAAGGATTCATAATCATAAGTGTTTAACAGGGGTTCATTTCAAAGGTGCACAAGGCAAGGAGGGAAACATAGCAAAGGTTCAAAAATCAAATGAAACATGGTAAAGGTTCACAATCAAAGGAATGAACAAGAGTTCATGAGAAACCTGTGAGAAGGTCAGAATATCTGTACCTTAACCGAAAGCAAACCAAAGAGGAAGTCACAAGAACGAATACGAAACGAATTACTCCCACTTCAAAAAACCTATATGAATCAATTACCAAGTATTAATTTAAGTCCATTAGGTTACTCATTTTAGTATACTTTCCCTTTTTAGTAAATTTCTATTTTAAGTAACTTTCCAAAAATAGTAACTTTCCAAAATTAGTAAGCTACCAATTATAGTAAGTTTCCACTTTAAGTAACTTAGTCATTTTAAGTAACTTTCTATTTTTAGCAGGTTTCCCAAATTAGCAAGTTTCCAGATTTAGTAAGTGTTCCCGAGTTAGTAATATTAGGGTTGTTTTCATCTTAATTAGGGTTTACAAATGATTATAACTTAGTTTACTTACTAATCGTATCATATATCAATTTAGGTTATGAAAAGCATTTAAGTATCTTTATTACATCTTTAAATTTCATAAGAATGATTTAATATGGTTAGGTTAAAGAATATTGAGGGCAATTATGTTTAAAACACATATTTCACTCCTTTAGTTCATTTCAGCTTTTAACACATAAACAGGTTGCACATTCCCGAATTTTCTTATCATACTTCAATATTTTCTAGAGCTTCGAAAAAATTATCCCAAGTTCTCATATGTCTTAAGTACCTTGTATAATTTTTCTAGATTTTATTTCAAAGGACAAGTACCTTTTCAAAAATCGTTTTCCCAAACCTACTCAGAAAATTAACTGCAGAAAGACACAGAAAGTTTGCCTTTAACAAACCCATTTTGACACTTCAAAAACATCTACAAAAATTCCAGGAAGTCACACATAACCTATAATTAACCCTTGTAAAAGGAGACCTTCTAACTCCTTATGGTTTGGAAAGTAAAAATAAAAAACTCTTACTGATTTCTAGACATCTCAAATACAGTTTTGACACTTAATCTTGTAAAAATCAAAAAGCTTATCTCCTAACCTCCAATCACCATGAAATTTATATTTCTATAAAGTAGACAAGTAGTACTCATGTTTAGACTCAAAATTCACTTAAAAACACGTTGACATCATCAAGATTCACCCGTTCATTCGACCCAAATTTCTGGACATCAATAGTTGAAACAGAAACATCACAACCCTAACTCTTTAAACCATAATCGACCCTTAATTATTTAATTTCTAGGGTTTCCATTATTTAATGCTCTATTAGTCCAGGTCATTAATGAATACATAATGATTTCATGATTACAAATTAGGGATTGTACATGTTACGTCGATATATACATGTATTCGATTGGTAATATTTTAAATAGGTCGAGTTTTATGATTTTATGTATAAATTTCATGCGTACAACCAAGAAAGAACTTCATTCGAGCCATGCTTGTTATCATAACAATTTTCCAATGTGCAAAGATCATAGAGAACAAAAAAGAAATGAGTAAAAAGTATCTAGTGATCGGATATAAAGGAAATCGAATGGAAAGGCACTCAATCACCCCGAAACACAACTTTGCTTGGACCCAACTCGTGCAAATAATATACCCCAAGGAAGAACACTCAAAACCTTGCTCTAGAACCCCCTCTTGCTGATCGAATATGAAGAGAAGAAGCGCAGAAAATTGGAAGCCGCAACTTGTGTGAATAATATTAGGTTAGGGTTTGTGAAAAGTGTATATGTGTTTTGTGTGGGAAATAAAACACTGGTTCCTCCCTTTTTATTTTTGTTGTGGGCTAATTATCACATCCCGTGATTTTCCCCATAATAAAAAACGTTTAATTATAAATTAATCTCTGTCATTACTTCTAATCACTATTTTTACAGGAAAATTTAAAATTTTCTTTATTATATAAATTGGTCGTTACAAACCTGTATTTTCAGAACATTTTTCAAATTTACTATTCATCGGTTACTATTCACCAAACACTATTCATCATTTCATTATTCATCGTTTTTGGAGTCGGTTAGTAATATTGAGATATTTTTCAAAAGTTTTACTATTCACGAAATACTATTCACGAAACACTATTCGCTCCCGGACTCACATAAACGTTTCACTAAATCTTAAATAAACTTTTATAATCATAATTTATTTTTCCTAATCCAAATTACATCTAAACGGACCCTTAATTTATTTCTAAGCCCAAAATCAAACCGGCCTATTACTATTCACAACCCACATCTTTCAAGCCCATTTTCTTTTTTTTTTTTGGATTTTGTAATACTCGACTAGACATAGTCAAAACGCGTCTCGTACTCCTTATTCTTACACATGACACATAAGTATTTTTACACTCCCTCATTTCTCACCTAGCCAACTTCGAGTAGGACAATTCTCAACTTTCCATATCGAGTCTAGCTACATTTTACGAGGCAAAGTATCTTGTCTAAAAACAACCCATCCGATTTTAACTAAACCGTTTTGAACCCCGCTTGTTTCTATGAAGTTCTAATAATATTTCTAACACAACTTCAAGATTAAATATCACGTTTGATCTCTTTTAACCAAATGCTACACGATTTCTAAACCTTGCATGGTAAATAAATGGTTGTCGACATGTTGATTTAAAAACAAAGAGGTACCTCCCCAATTCATGCACTCACAACTCCATATAATATTCACTAGGCAAAGTACATGTTGTATTTTAAAAGAAAACAAGACGTACAATCCTAACTTAAAATATACAAACTCACATTTTTTCTTTGACAATTTATGTATGTCGACATACATTTTTAAAACAAAAGAGTACTTCCTCTTTTCATACACTCACAAGTGTATATTTTAAGATCCTAGGCAAGTACTACATGCTTTTTAAATACAACCTCAAATGTACAATCCTATTTAAATAATCAAAACACACGTTTCTTTTGGAACTATGAGTATGTCGACTAGCTAGAAAACAAATGAGGAAGAACATGTTACTTCTTACAATTAAAACTTTAGGAAAACACTCTACCATCCCATCCCAATTAATGTATAACCACTGAAACACTCAAAAATCTCTTATATATATACTCGATCACATGCATACAAACCCAAACCGATCCTATATTTTTATATGTCGACCAAACAAGAACAAAAACCAAGTACATATAATACCTCTTACACATCTTATGACACACACAAATACTTACACACTTCATCTCCTACAACACTCAACACTTCACACTTGTATATTTTTTCTTGCGTGTAGGACTTTTGTGCCACAAGGACAATGTCGTCATGCTCCTTCTTTTCTTTTCTTTCTTTTGCTTGCATGCTACCCTCATTTCCATCATATCACATTTAATGCTAAATGTCAACTTGTGTGAAAATCCTATATAGAGTACTCACTTCATTTCTACATCATACGTACACACACAAACAATCAATCAACTCATTTTTTCCTTGTTTCCCCTGCCATACGAGTGCAAACCACAAACACTTTCCTTGTTTTGTTTCTTTAGTACGAAGAGAAAGAAGAAGAAAACCATGCAATGCATCTCCTTTCCATGCGTACAAACATGCATGCAAGCTGGTGACCAAACTAGTTTTCTATATAAGCCCTCACCCATCTCCTTTCATACGTACATACACACAAACATTTTAGATTTACCGAGCACTTTCTTCTTTCTCTTTGGTCCATACGAGAAGGCTGGCCTATGTGCCTGCTTGTTCCATATGTACTCCCCTACTATCACGCTCCATATTTCACTCTCACAAATAAAATCAAAACTCAAGCGCAAAATAGAAATACTACTCCCCTTGTCTTTCTGTCGAGTGAAAAAGAAAGTGAAAGCAAAACCCAAACAAAGCCATTCGACCCTTTGTGTTACTGTCAAGCAAGAAAGGAAACTTGCAAAGCGTTTTGGGTTAGTACGTTACGGGATCAAAATCTTGGAAGCTTGAGTTGTACTCATTGGTAGTTCCTTGGTTCGCTCTCATTCCACGCGTATTCGCTTCCAACTCTCAGTAAGCATCGCTATGCCTTAAACTCGTTTACCACTTCGTTTCTTTCCATGCACGTATGCGAATCTACCTAAGCTTACCCTCTATATTACCTGCTCTCGTAATTCATCTTTCGAACAAATGTGGCAACCTAAATCCTTGTGTGGCTATGTATAAGGTGGCGTAAAAACAAACTACTAATAATAACGTATAACATGTTTTGGACTCATTCTAGTAACTATTTTCATTTTAGAAACTTAAAAACAATGACTAAGTCACTTTAAGATCGGGCCTAGAACTTTTATTCTAAATATACAACTATAGGGGCTAAAGACCCATTTCGATTCTCTATAAGCTAACGAAACAGACTACGCCAACAAGTTTCCCTAATAAGCTCAGGAAGTACGTTTTTGAACGCTAAAGCTAAGGGTCTTCAAAAACAATTTCAAAACCTTTTATTATTTCCAATCGGGCCTTAAAGCCCATTAAGCTATTTTTCACTTAACAAGCTATTTTTCAAGTTAAATAAACTGGTACAAACTTATTTAGTAAACGGAAATACTAAACTTTGAAAATTGTAACTTTGGACTAAAAATGCAAACATTACGAGACTAAGGGTTAAAAATGTAACTTTTTGAAACCTAAGGTATAAACTGTCATATTGATAATCTGAGGTAATAAACTAAATTTATGAAACTTTTGAGTATAAAATATGTAATATTAGAAGAGAGTAGACATAGAATGTAAATATATATAAATTTTGGACTAAAATTGTAGCGTATTTAACTTTTGGGTAAAAAGTGTAGATTTCATATAACTTAAAGGTTACAGAAACTTAAATACATTCTAACTAAGTTATATTTTGAAGACTTGTAATTTAATAACATGTATAAACTTTATATATAAACAACAATATATATATATATATATATATATATATATATATATATATATATATATATATATATATATATATATATATATATATATATATATATATACACCGTAATAAAGAAACATATTACTATTTAAGAATATAAACATTAACGATACTTTATACTTAAAGACAAGTTATATAGTATATAACCTTATTCTTGAACTTCAAGCGTTTTGCCACGCAAGCCACCTCTGCCACAAAATCATTTCATCATAACGATTAATCGTTATTCTTTAAGCGTTATTCAATTACCAAATAGTATTTGGTTAGATTCTCAGATAAATTTATTTATCAGGTTCCGTACTAAGGACGCTTCCAAAATCATTCTCATACTCGCACTCGCACTTACTTTCATCACTCCTAGTATCACTTAAGGTGAGTTCATAGCCTCGCTTTTACTTATTTAAACATTTTATAAACCTCGCGAGGGGGATACATGCTCAATTACTTGCTTTTACTTTCTCAGATACTCTAAACTTTTTACTGTGAGTTCTTATCCCCGTTTTTTATAAATGTTTTGGTGGAGATACATGCTCAACTACTACTTTTACTTTCATAAGTATTTTAAACTATTTACAAATTACTGTGGGACCATAGCCCACCATTTTATACATTTTATATCTCATGAAGAGATAACTGCTATAAACATGTTTACAAGTAACTTTTCAACTGTATGTTATATCTGATTTCTATTTCCTAAGTTTACTATTGCCAAAAGTCCCTCATATCATGAGCCTTAGTCACCCATAGGGTGAACGTAAATAATTGTGGATAGATCTATTAGGGATTGACAATCCCCGTTTGGGCGTTGGAGAAAACTACCAAACGCACTTTATTTGAAATCTAATAGGTTACTGGCAAGAACCTATCCCGAGGGCCCTTGTTACTATTATCCATCATTTATGATGAGATCTGTTAATCGAATGAGTGTCATGAGGCTTAGGGAAATCAGGTTGTAGTGCTCTGGGCGTATAACAACGTAGCTCATTATTTTTATCAAATTACTAATTTGTGTTCACTATATAGCAGAAAATCATTATTTCTTGGCAAAAACAAACTATTTGGTGTTGACCCAGTTTGGGCAAACCAACAAACTATTTCATGTTAACTTTGATTTTGATAAATCAACTGCTTTTGACTATAAACACTATGGATTTTTCTCACACTTTGATTTTTATAATAAATTGTTTATTATGATTAGTATAAACTCACAAACTCTTTTGATTCTTGGAAATCAACTACTATACTTATAAACTCTATGAACTCACCAACCTTTATGTTGACACTTTTAGCATGTGTTTATCTCAGGTCCATAATGAGCAAGGATGGTACGGAGGAGCACGAATTCTTACAAAGGCTATAAATTTTACTATCATTAGAAAACTTATTTAACAAACTTTAAAACCACTGGGACCTCATTTTGAAAACTCTGATATTTATAAAATTCGAATGATAAATGTTTTAAAATGACTAAATTGATAATCATTTTCTACTGAAAAACTGTGAGCTATGAAGTAACACCCAATTTTTATTCCGCTGCAAATATTTTAAAATTGGGGGTGTTACACTAATCGAATGGGCTAAGGCCTAGGGTTATTCATGGATTGAGCTTATGGGTTATTTGGTTGGTTTAAGTTAGTTTAAGGTTGCGTAGCAAAAGAAACGGTCCAAAATAATGTTCACGTAGCGAGATTAACTCGTATTTTATTTTCACGTTAGTAGATGTTTTGGATTTCAAAGTGTTTTAAAAATTTTATAGTAACATTTAGAATTAATTATTTTAGGTTTACGGATTATTCGTTTGGTTATAATCGGGTTATATACGTAGTTATAGATTTTAGGTCGTTATAGTTGAAGGCCTGTGAGGATCACAATTTCCTTAAGACAGATTTATCCTCTCCACGGTGCTTGAGAATCGTGAACGTATATCTCCCATGATACAACAATAACAGATAACTTCGTTAGCACAAACGGGATATACAGCCTAACCAAAACCGTGCCTTCCCTCTATTATGAACCGGATACACATAATGTCAAAATGAACGGTAAACAAAAGGAGAGGAGTAGTGTACTTCTTGGTGTATATGAAAGAGAGAATATGTCTCAATATATAAAGAGTAGGGATGGAAGAAAAAACGGTAATAATTAATTAACAAAATAATTTTACTAATGTCTCATGAATTAAAACAAAACCATAAATTAATTATTTTAAATTCACATTAGTAATTTAAATGACACAGTCGGTTGTCATTTAACACCTTTGACCATATTTTTCAACAGTATTTAGATCCTCTTCCAACTAGATGTAATCCAAATGATCGTGGGATTGATCTTCATTCAACGAGATACCTCGTTTGTGATGAATATCTAAAAATGACAAAACACTTTGTTTATTGATTACCGTATTGACGTATGCTTATGGGAGAAAATCATAATTTTGTATGGCCTAGATGCATATCCGAGAGATCTCACTAACCTTATTACGTAGGCTGATAGCAAAAAATTTCAGCAATCGTGTTAAAGGTGTCTTTGAGGCTTTGATATTGTTATCCACACTACAAGATGGGATATGTAGATATCGAGACGATATTGCTTTGACTAAAAACCGCCAAGGAAAGACTTATCAAAGTGCTTTCGCACTCTTAGATCTTCCATAGGAATAGAAATTCTAAACCAACTTGGCAAGATTGGTTAGCTAATTCAATTTCAGCTTGTACGTTATAATCTCTCTGTATTTTCCGTAGCATCTTGCTATTTTGTTATCAAAAACATGCCGTTTGAAAAAATTGAGACTTTGCATTATTTTAGAAACTAGTGATAGTTTTGTGGATAAATATTAATTAGTATTTGTATAGAATTGAATTCGGGATAGCGGGATTGCACACTTTACGTATGAAAAGTAAATGAGTAATAATTATTTATAAACGTTATATTTAATTATTATTATATAAACATAAAACATTTAAATAATCGTTAGTATTTAATGATAAATGACTAATGATTAAAGGACGAGGACTAGCGTGAAATTTGGATGTCATGAATGTTCCGGAATTCCCCTAAGGGGCTATGCCAATCGGATTAGGATTCCTAATCCTGATCAAACTTGAACTCCAAGTTACTTACACTATATAAGGAGGGGTAGCGTCATTGTGTTTTCTACAACTTATACACACAATACCTAATTGGTTTCTCTCTTTTTCCCTTGTTCCAATTCTTGGCCGAACACCCCTAAGCAATTAGGGTTTCGACTTTTGTTTTGTCATAAATTGTTTTATGTTTACAATACTTGCATAATCGTTATTTGGTATTAGTATGTGTGTACAAGAGCGTGATACTAACACATCATTGTTAATATTCTTGGATCGAGTAACAAAATGGTAAAGGGTTATTCATAGATCCCTAATTAGGGTTCATCACTTAATCAAAGTTATTGAAGCTTATTCTTGTTTGTGCTAGAAATCTAGAATCACAAAGGTACGTTCTTTGTTTAAATTATGGTTAATCTATTATATGTTAATTATGATCCTAGCTTCCGTATATGTGTTTATTTGATGCTTGTTTTATTTATATGATTGTCATGCTATTTAAATTCTAACAATTAGACGAAGATTGTGTGACTTGTTGATTTCATTAACTTGACATTTTCAAACTTGGACATAATTCTAAAATAAATGATTTCTAGTAAGAAATTAAACGATTTTTCATATTTAAACACCCGAAGACATATATACTTTGCAGATAATTAACTTAACACCGTGTCATTTCCAATACTGCTTAGACTTTGGTCAAATTTCATTAATGCTACTCAACAGTCACCAAACTTATAAACTACATCGAGTGGTCATCACCAACGGCACCCATTAGTAAAACTGAAAAATATTATGCATTTAATCCCTCCGTCTCACTTTTTTCTTCTATAAATAACCCTTAGAGCTGCCCATCCACAATGCAACTCTTCACCATTATCCTTCCAACTTTATTAAACATTTGCAATACACATATAGTTAAGTGTTGAAAAATGAAGTCGTTCGCGTACATTACGATTTGTGCTACAACAATCGTGTTGATGTTGTTGGTCGGATCACAAGTGACGACCGCAGTGACATGCATACCGACAGAGCTAGCGCCATGTGCAGGAGCAATGTCGTCAGCTTCATCGCCACCTTCGCAATTGTGTTGCACTAAGATAATAGAACAGCAGCCATGTTTATGTCAGTACAAACAAAACCCTAGCTTGAGAGGGTATGTTATGTCTCCTAATGCCAAGAAGGTTGCGACTTCGTGTGGAGTTCCCATTCCCAACTGTTAGAACTCTTCTAAAGTTACGGGTTTTGGGTTTATGGTTTAGTGTACTAGATATTTGTCTTCTATTTCTACTAGTCTTTACATCTATGTATCTCTAGTAGAGTACCACTTCATGAAGTATGTATCATCTTATGTACTGATTCTATGTTTCAATAAAATGTGGTATTTTGGAAACTAAATTATATTTATAAATTAAACTATCGTGAATATATAACATATATTATATGAAATGAATTAACTCAATATCCAACATAGATCATGTTTCTGGCCCATTATTTACTTAAACGCAAATCTAGACGACAATAAATGAAGTGAAAGAAGTTAATAGAAACTAGCAATTGTTTCAATGTATTTGATTATTGGACGAATGAAGATGGCTTTAAAAACGTTGTTGAGTTAATGGGGCGGATATAATGGCTCGGCTGGTACTATAACACCATTTTTTCATTCGATTTAAAGAGCTTAATCTAATAGTCTTAGATTTCGAAGTAACTTGTTTTGGATATTAGATCCGTCGGATGTCTCATTCCTTGAAGGCGAGTTCATTTTCAATGAAGTTAAAGAAGCTGTTTGGGACTGCTCGAGGTCTCAGTCTCCTGGTTTTGATGGGTTAAATTTAAATTCATCTTACGTTATTGGAATATCAAATATTTCAAAAATTTTATGGATGTTTGGTTAGGGGTTGTAACGCTTCCGTCATTGTTCTTATCCTTGGAAACTTGGATCTCATTGATCATAGTGCTTATTAATGGAGTACATGATATTACAAGCAAAGTAAACTCAACAATGAAGGTCAACTCAGTCAACATTTCTCCACATTGCTTAAGACAAGTATCTTTGTGTATTTTAGTATTGTACAATTAGCTTTATAGATTGTACAATAGTGTAGCAAGTATGTGTAGCTCAATATGTAAAAGTATAAATAGCTGCTACTTTCATTTTTGGATGTAACAATTTCATTTTGATCAATAACAAATCACACATTTTCTCTCCAATCTCACTTTCTAATATGGTATCAACCAACAACCACCGTTCAAACCACTGTAACAAACTATCACCGTCAACAAGAACCACCATAACAACCTTCAATCATCATTTCAACAATCACAATCATCAAGAACCATCATCAATCACAATAAACAACAATCTTTAACCAACTTTCTGATCAAATCACCATGGTTAGATCATCAGTTAACACACAACAACCACCTATCAACACACAACCACCACCAACCCTCACCGGAGATCCTGAAGACACAACTTCAATCAATCATCCTCTCTTTCTTCATCAGAACGATCACCCTGGGTTAATTCTGATTTCAAAGAAGCTACTTGGATCAGAAAACTATAGTTTATGGAGGCGTTCAATGACTATTGCACTCAATGCAAAGAACAAACTAAAGATCATCACCAAAGCATATCCAGAAGCAGAGGCTGAATCACCACTAAGAGCTTTTTGGGAATGCAACAATGACATGATCATATCCTAGATACTTAACACTGTGATTGAACAGATAAGTAACAGTTTAAGTTTTGTCAATTCAGCTTCAGATTTATGGGTTGAATTACAAGAACATTACTTTCAGCTTGATGGTCACAGGATTTATCAAATTAGTAATGACATTGCTCAGTTAAAACAAGAGAACTGTTCTATAGAAGTGTTTTATCAAAAATTAAAAGGTTACTGGGATGAGATGGATGCACTTAAGGCACCATATATCTGTACTTGTAAATTGTACATGTGAAAATGGGAGGTCGAATGGTGCTAGGGAGAATAGGAAAAGACTAATTCAGTTCTTGATGGGATTGGATGAGAGTTTTGCAAATTTGAGAGGTCAAATATTGCTTATGCAACCATTGCCTAATGCAACTAAGGCATATGGTATGCTAAGACAGGAAGAGAAGAAGAGGGAAGCAATAACCCAAAAACACATGACTCCTGCAGTTTTGTCATCCCACACACACACTAACTGTCACACCCCGCAAAGGCGGAAACTCGAGGTGTAACGAGAAATGGAATCGTCACCTTAAAATCTTCCCATGACATAGCAGTCGGAGCATCCGCACCCCTAGCCTGTTTTTGAGTATTCCACCAGGTTAGGGCTTTGTTGATTAGGAAACTAGCCGCATACTTCACCTTTTGGTGATCAGCACACTCACTAATATCCAAAACCGACTCCATCTTCTCTATCCACCGGGTAAGTGCTATTGCACTTCCCTTGCCATCAAACTCCTTCGGCCCACAAACGGTAAACGTACACCCCACCTTGCCACTACCACTACCACTACTTCCATCACCACGACCTTTTCCCTTTTCACCCCCGCTACCGTTTACGCTTCCACCATTGTTAATGACGTGGTCACCCACTTGAGTGACAATTTCTGGGAGTAGTGCTTTAAGTTGTTGTTGGATGATTTTACCAAAGTCTGGGGGATTTTCGGATTCGCTTTTGTTAATGGGTTTGGAGGATTTGCGTGTCTTTGGAGCCATCGTTCTATGAAAGGAAGGTATTCGTATTGGTCAAATAGACGATGAAAATAAAATAAGAATATAGTGCCAAAAATACGACTGTTCCTCTTCAAGTTATACATGTTAATACTTCCTGATGCAACCGTGTTCACAAGTCCACGTGTGTTGTGATGCATTTATAATTACGTTGGCCACCCATAATTATACATGTATCCATTCACACGTGTACTCATTACCAACGTTACACCTGTTAGCGTTAACACTCTAAATAAACATAAGACCACAAAATAAGCAAAAAAAAAATAAATAAATAAATAAATAAATAAATAAAAAAAATTAATCCCCACGAGACCTACAAGTTCCATATAAAGTATGCAATAAAATAATCCATTATAAAACAAATTCTCATAAAAATGAGGGGAAATAAGGACAAAAAGGGAGTCACATAGAATAATGTACACATAATCCTATGATGCATACTACATGAGGACTCCTAGGTTATAGTCTAGGTAAAACCACATAATTCTCTATAACCAAGGCTCTGATACCATTCTGTCACACCCCGCAAAGGCGGAAACTCGAGGTGTAACGAGAAATGGAATCGTCATAACACATGGTAATAACAATAGAGAATATACTAAGTGAACAAACAACCAATGTCATGACGACTCCTGAACAAGCATGGAACTTGTGTCAAGGATAGCCGAAACATAACAACATAATCATATAAAAGCAAAGAGTCTTCCCAAAACGGGTAAAATACACCAAACAATGTCATGATATCTCATACTAGGAACAAAGTCTCAAAAGCCATAAAAATAGTCCATAATGATAAATGCCTAAGGTCTCTTGCTAAACCATGCAAGTAATCAACTCCTTAAGCAGTCTTATTCTCTTCACATGAAAATGATACTCGAAAATGTCAACATATTGTTGGTGAGTTTGTGGGTTTAAAGTGAACATAAACCAATTTTCCATGCATAAGTTTATAGGACAAGTGTGCAAACAATAAAGTGGCATAAGGCATTAGTACAACATAACCAACCAATAATCCAATCATCACATTCTTCATCTCCGAAAGTATATAGTGTACAACATGCATGCCTACTAGCTGGAGCTAACACATGAGTACTCCCATGTCAATCATGACATGAGACCACACAGTATAATACTCCCATGTCAATTAGAGTAAATCCACGAAATGAGATCACATAGTAAGAATCCACACAATAAACAACTAATGCACCTAGCACAATCATAAGCACAATAACTTGTCCAAGTAAAGTAAAAGTTTGAGCACAGCAAGAAAACAACTTTTGAGTATCATTCTCCCCCAAGTAAAACATAAGTAAAAAGGGGCCACGAAAACTCACCTCGAATTCAAAAAGATAATACCAAATCCAATATAGTGAATCACAAGGAATCCCAGCTACTTTTCCTTCAGTGGATCTACACAATTTAGGTATCATACATTACTTAATAATCCATTATTGAGTTATTATACTTTAAAGTTTTTACTAATTTATTAATCTTCTATATTTAGTAACTTTCTGTATTTAATAAATTTGCCGAATTTGTAAGTTTGATAAATTAAGGTGACAAATGACATTTAAATAAACTTAAAGGTTTAATATGATCAATATAATAGTTTAGGATTAATTATGTCAGTTTAGTAAAGTTTAAGGTCATAATGTAAATCATCAAAATTTAATGTCAAATAAATTATTTTAAAGTTTATACTATAAATTTATATTAAAATGATAATTTTAGACCATCGACGTTTTATAATATATATAAACGTATTCTTTTTATTAGTTAGACTGCGACGACCAAAAATACAATTTTCCACATGCATACCTACATGACGCACATATACACATATGCCTTCTCAATAACCTTTTAACATGACAAGATGAAATAATGATCTAGAATATCCTAATGCCTAACTCTTTCCAGATGTGATCCCACAACACACATTTTATTCTTGTTTAAATCTCACCCTATGTGATTTACGTACTCATAATACATACGTACTCCCTCCTTCACACGTTTTTAAATCTTGTTAATTACACTTTATACATGTATGTTTCCGGCCCATGTTTTGACATCAATTTGACACCACACTACGTCACACATATGCATGCACAAATACCTCATATACACACACATTATTATCTTTCAAAACAGTTTGCACCCACTCTTTTCATGCCTTCTTCAACCCACACAGGTTTCCATGCAAACTCATCATTTTGACAGCAATTACAACGACCATTCACTATGATGTAACGAGACCTAAACAAACCCTCACGTTCTACCCTATTCATAAATTGATTCAACATACATACTCACACTTTTATAGTCCAACAAACGCGACACCACACATGCACTACAAGACTACAACAACTCCTACACTTGACTCTACACACATCTGATCATACACATGTTATAACCTTGTTTATTACATGTTATACAAGCAGGTATACAACCCTACATTCGTCACCCAATTCACACACAAAACGTGTACACGAACACAAAAAATAATGAGGTACAAAACTGCATAAAATCATACTCAACCCAGCCCTTAATTTACGTATAGAATCATGCACCTCCCATCTTAATTCTTTTACTTTTATTTTCAGGTTTTAGTACATATATATTAGAGTCCAAACCAATGTAATAACCAGATATAGAGCGCCATAAAATGACTGATCTGAATGGCTTAAACAGGAAACAAGGTCGACATATAATTATCCATGTGTCATGATTTTATGTATCTTATATTTTAGCGAATTAAATCACAGTTTTTTCTCAAAACAAAAGCTTGCATGAAAGACGAAATTTATACATCGTATAACATGTTTTTGTTTTCAGATTATAAGTTTCATGTGTTAATATACATTTTATTCGAGTACTTAAAGTAAACGATCAAAGATTAGATTAGTTTTAAGTGATACCTTTGGGTCGGTTTGAAGAACGAAACAAGGACCCAAATATTAGAAACCTTATTCGAACCAAAACAAGAACCCTTGAATAAAACCACACGAACAACCAAACGAAAAACCCCGTGATCACACCAAGTTACCACGATCACCCTCGCGATCACGCCAAGCTATACCGTCGTACCTTCTTGGACTTCTTGGAAAAGAAAAAAAAATAAGCAGCCGTTTGTATAGGTTTGTTTAGGGTTTTACGTGAGTGATGGAGACGTGATATTCTGTTGAAAATATATTGAGATGGGAGTGGGAATTATAGGCTGCTAAATGCCGAGTCTAAAGGATAGCGTAGGCCAAATCTCTTTTCAAACTTTCGAATATCATGACCCATAAAGTTGTGCACAATATTTTAAATGTATTGGACCCTTAGAAAACATATCCAACGTGCGACATTCCTAGGGCATAGTTTGTGTCATTTATTATCTTTGGCTCATGTGATTTAATCACATATAATACTTATTTGAAATTTACTTAAGTATTTGTTGTCTTAGGAATTGTATGAAAGTTAATGTTTCCTTATGAAAATATTCATGATTTCTAGAATTTAAGGCTCGAAACAAAGGATGTGATTTATATGATTTAAGATATAAAAGATCAGACATAGGTCTACAAACCAGAAAGTGAGAGTTCTCACAGTATCACCCCGTTAGAAGGATTTCGTCCCGAAATTCAACTGGATCCACCACCAGAACTCTGCTCTTCAAACAAATGCGGGTACTTGGCCCTCATCTGATCTTCCCGCTCCCAAGTAAACTCATGCCCTCTCTTCAGTTCCATTGGACTTTGACTAAAGATATTGTAAAACCCTAAATTCCGTAATCCTAAATTTATGTATAATTTTAAAATTTCTATATAATGATACGAATAATTTAAACGCGAATATAATTTAGACAATCAACCGTAAACCCGTAAAAAGTATAACTAAGCGTCATTTTAGAAATCTTTGAATATTTTCGAACTCCAAAATAATTTCGTGACTTAAATAAAATACGAGAAAATTAATTATGCTTTGTAGACATTTGTTTTGGGCCGTTTTCTTTTGTTAAGCAAACTAAAACCCAACTTAGCTCAACCCATGACCTATGAAACTTAGCCCAACATGTTCCTTAGGCCTAGTGGCCATTCGACCCACAAGAAAAAAAATAAGAAGGGAACCGTTTTTTTTCCCACACAACACACAAAACACATTTACGCTTTACACAAAACTCTAAACCTAATATCATTTTCACAAATAGCGGCCTCCAATTTTCTGCATTTCTTCTCTTCCAATTTGATCAGCAAGAAAGGTTCATGAAAGGTGGTTCTGGTTCGTGTAAATGGTGGGTTCGAAGTGGTGTTCCAACTTTGAAATCATGGTGTCTCAGCCCTTGTTTTGTGTCGTTATTTCTGCCCAAGGTACCATCATCCATCTTTTTTTTCTTCCCGCCAATCGACACCTTTATATCATATGTAAATCAGTAGTAAACATGCTATACAAGCTATTAATATCATGCTAATACAACATTCGTTTGCCTCGTTGAATCTGTGATATGTATAACACATAAAGCGTCACATAAAATCATGGAACTATAACCTATATGTGTCGATTCTTGTTTCTGTTTTGGGGCTGTTTCGTATCAATTGTTAAATGTTGTAGACCTGGTCATTTGGGCCTTAATAAGCTCTTTAAAAAGTGACATAAATTCTGGAAATAAAACCCTAGTATTAATTAAAGGGGATTAGGGCAAAAAGGTATTAAGATTGTGATGTTTCTATTTCAAAACATGCTGTCAGAAATTTTGGGTCGGATTGATAGCTGTCTGAATGGATGTTTCCAACGTGTGTTTAAGTGAATTTTGAGTCTAAACATGAGTACTACTTGTCTACTTTCTGGAAATATAAGTTTCATGGTAATTAGATGTCGGGAGGTAAGCTTTTTGATTTTTATAAGATTAAGTGTCAAAGCTGAGTAAATCGGGTCTGAAAATCAGTAGCCGTTTTTGATTTTTCATTTTCAAACCGTAAGGAGTTAGGAGCTCTCCTTTGACAGGAGTAATATTTGGGTTATGTATGACTTCCTGGAATTTTTGTAAATGTTTCTGAAGAGCATGAATGGGCTAACCAAAGGCAAACTTTCTTGGTATTTGTGCAGTTATTTTTCTGGGTAGGTCTGAAAAGGTGAATTTTTAAAGGGTACTTACACTTATTAATAAAATCTGCAAAAATTTGAGTAACTAATTAACTTATGTGGGAACCTCAGGAAAAATTGGGAGAGTCTCTGGAGTTCATTTGTGGTGTCTTAAAATTCGTGAGAAACTGACCCAGAATTGTAAAATAAACCAAAAACGAGTAATGAGTATAACTATAAGTATAAATCATTAAAAACCATTTGTAACTATTGAAATAAACATATAAGTATTAAGTGATCCCTATTTCATGTAGTTCATTTGAAGAGGCACGACTTTGTTTCCTTGTGTTCATACATTCGTTTGCTTTCCTTTCATATGCGTTAAGGTACAGATATTCTAACCTTTCAGTAAGGTTTCTTATGACTCATGATCCGTTCCATTGCCACTATTATGATTTCTGATCTTTATACTTTTGATATCTTTGGTTCATTTGTTAGTATGATTTCGTATGAAGACCCTTTTAAAAATATAACCTGATGACTTTTTAGAAAAACTATTTTTGAAATGATTTATGTGATTACGATACGATGCCAGTTTTATATGAAGGTTTTATGACTTTTATGAAATGTGTTTTTAAAGAAATACTTTTACGATAAAAAGGTTTTAAATAATTTTTAAAAGTCCTTAATCTGTTTTATTCTCTAAGATTTCTCATGACTTTCTTTAACATCTTTCGATTATTTAACTTCAAATTTTGAACCTTTGCTATGAACCCTTTTGCTATTATGAACATTTTATTTGAATCACATGATATGAATCTTTGATCTGGACCTTTGACTTGAGCCATTGCTATGTTCCCTTCATATGATTTCTATTTGTTAATCCTTATGATTTGATATGAGTTGATATTCGTTTGCATACTATAGTTTCTTTCCTTATAGCATTTCCTATTTCTATGCCCATTGTATGTTTTGCCTACATGTGTTAGACTTATTAGCCAGTCATGCGGAGTCCATGGCCTTGCCACTGATGCACCAGTGGTATTGACACTATCTGTGGAGGTGGGTTTTAGTCCACAGCGTTCCCTTTAAGCTAGCTATTCATGCCTATATTTATTATTGTATATGTTTACTTAGCCTAGAGCTTTGTGCATATATATTTGTTTTGCAGGGAGCGTATGGATGCATCCTAGGTACTTTGTTTCGTTTTTAATTTGGTGAATGGGTATGTGTGTGCGATACACTCCATTTCACATTTGGTACATCGAACTAGCTACTCTATGTATAATTTGATATATGATTGTTGGGCATTTATGTTAGTTCTACTTTTATATGATCCTTATTATCTTGTCTTCTCCATTGTGATTGACTTATGTTTGCCTTATTTCAATTGCTTACACTTATGATCCGTTTCATTTTTTTTATTCGTTTGACATTCCATATTCGTATTTCCTTTGATTATATTCTGTTAGTCCTATTATATGTTCCATATTCCTTGACCTTTGTTTCAGCATGTTTGCTTGGATTCATTTCGCATTCGGTTGCGTTTTCCTTTGTTTATTCGTTTTCATTTTTTTATATCTGTTCACTGGGCTTTTTAAGCTCAGCCGCATTTCTTTTCCTGCGGCAGGTTTTAGAAGGAAGCTGGGTTGGGTGAGGAGTGCTTAGGAGCTCTTAGTGGACTACACTGTTGATAGCTTCCCATGGATTAGAGAATAGATTCAGAGATTCCCTTTTGGTTCTTCGTTTGTAATTTAGTTTGGAAGTTGTATTGTTTAGAATTAGTCCTTTATCTTTCTTTAGAATTATTTTGTGAACCTTGTATTACTAATGTTGATGCGTAGGGATTGCACCAGGCTTTACCTCTCGAGGGATCTCAAGAAGCTTACAACCCCCACCAGGCAGTGTACCTGATCGATGTAGTATAGTATAATGACAAGTATCGGGGGATTGATCGTTCAGCTAGGAATAGTGTCGCTAGGATTAGAAAACCTAAAGACTAAGTCTAGAGATGAGGGATGATTCTTTTTGTATTTTTATATTTTTAGGAAAGCAAGTAAAAATCTCGGGTTTGAAGAATTTGGGCGGAATTAGTTGCTAGTCAACTAACCCAATACTAAAGATGCAATCAAAATAAAATACTAAAACAAAAATAAAACTATATTAAACTAAGGTTGTGAGCAATATATGGGAGAAATGTGTTTACTTAAATTTCACTACTCCCTAGATATCTTTTACACGTTAATTACTTGTTATAGTTGCGTGGATGACGGATTGTATTCCTTAATACCATTCATGGGGTGGCGTACTTACTTCCCCAATCCTATGAGTGCCTACTTCACTCCTATGTCGAGCCGGCTAAGAAGCTCCTAACATGGGATCATTAGAATTTACTCATGCATTAAATACAACCAATAAAACCTAGTACACATCGGTTCATGTTTCCTAAGATGTTCAAGCATGTTACACAATAGAGATCTGCCAGTTTTCTTAAGCCTAACATTGAAATCATTCATCCAATACAACCATAAACAAGTAATCAACACATAATTAACATCTAGGTTTCATTAGATCAAAGCAAACACAAGATAAATCTAGCCTAGCATGTTGAAATCAAGACAAGCACAAGATATAGACAACCAACACATAGACATATTGATTGAATTAAGAGAAGACATATCTCAATAGCACATGAAAGGATTCAAGGGGTGAAAACCCTTGAATTTACTGTAAAATACAAGCTAGGGTTCACAAAGTTCGGCCCTAGGGTTTCTCCACACAAGTTCCTCTCAATGAATGAAAAATAGAAAACTATATATAGATTTAAGAAGGTGACGGCGTTAAGAACAAAGGGCTAATGCCGTCATCTCGCCGCCAAATAGTTCCTTGGACTGCCTAGATCTGGATATGACGCCGTCATGATTTTAACTCTTGACGCTCTACTTGTGACGCCTTCAGGTTTCTTCTGGTCGTCATGGACTTTACTCTGGAGGCCGTCATACACTATTCTCAGCATGGAAAATTAAGTCTTTGGTGTTTTCTTCACTTTTATGCTCCAAAAACGTCTGAATTGCTTCCTTTTCCAGATTTCACTCCCAAAGTACCTAAAATCACAAAAGGAACGATTTAGGGTAATATTTGATCAAATAAATTCAATTCAGGGATTAAATAACCCCCTAAAAGTGGTTCATTTTTCGCCTCATCATATACCCTTACACTTGAGATTTGCTTGTCCTCAAGCAAATGCGCTTTTATTCTAATCAAAATACAAGTTAGGGGTCATTTAACACTAATATAAAAGTAATTACAACAAATAATCGTTCCACTAAAGACCAAAGACAAGCACGGAGGTCATACGCTAGCACCTCACAAATAGTGTTTAGATACTCACATCTCTCGGGTGTAATAAAGTATAAATTACAATATGGAAACGGAAGATATCTCTCACTACCTGTCATAGCAGAATAGATTAACATAGGCTTGGGAAAGGATCAAACCTCCACCACATGGCGTAAGCACCTATGATAAACTATCAAAGAGGTCTTTTAAAGGGTTGTAACGTTAGGTGTAGGGAAATAAAATACGCGGTTTTGTTGGATATAGGCAGTCTTTACTGGTGGCGAGTTAACAATCTTGGTTAATTACATGTACAATATGGCGTTGCTAAGTCAAGACTAGACTCGACTTAAGCTAATAAATGAAAAATAACAAAAACATAAAATGAACATAGAATAAAAAGTGATGGTAGTCCGTATGTTTTTTCTCTTTTCTTTTTCTATTTTTTTTTTTTTTTTTTTTTTTTTTTTTTTTTTTTTTTTTTGCATACACTCTTACCCTACCATCCAAAATAATACATCATAGGGAATGGAAATTCCCCTTACACTTGAATTTTTACATACTTTACAATAAACTAATCTAATGACTCGAATTAAGAAAATCAAAACACTTGGAGTACTTTTAAGATTAACGTACATATGGGGGTAATAAAATGATGTTCTTCCCCATTACTCCATAAAATAAGTACTGTACCTATGAGTCTCAATCGTCCCAAAACAATATGTACAAGGATATGACTCGACTTAGCAACCATGTAATCAATTAGATAGTTAACTTAGGGTTTAACAAATAACAATAATGCACTAAAGATGAGTGCATACACGGAAGGCTAAGGCGATTTGGGTGTACATTTAAGTGGGGTGTAACAAATTCTTCCTTTAAGTAAGATGCTTAAAGTTAGAAACGAAAAGATAGGCTCGGAGGGGTATACTAGGGGTTTCGTGTACTAAAAATGAGTACAACGCTAAGGTGTGGGAAAAATTAGTTTACTTAACTAGCCAAGTAATATTACTTAAATGGTCAAATAATTATGATACGTGTTTAACACAAGGGTGATCCTAATGCCTCTTATCATGTAGTAAATCCTACTACACGAATGTAGTCTCACTAGCGGTCTCGTGATGCATCACTAACGCAAGTTCTAGAATCTAAATGCTACCGGTACACTCATAAGCACTAATAATAAATACTTTTCCTATCAAATCTAAAAGCAAACGTCACATATTTGGGTGGAAAATTTTTCTGAATGATACGGTTATGTGCTAGTCATACAATCTCCTATCCATGAGACGCTTGCTATGGCTAAAGTTTCACTCCTAAATGTTGTAAAAAAATTTAAATTTGTCGCTAAAATTGCACTAACAAGTATTTCTCATAGTTTTATTACACATCTACTATCAAACAAACAAACTCAAGCGAAAGTGTATTTGTAAGGTATCATCATTTTACCCTCCCCTTACACTTAAGATGAACATTGTCCCCAATGTTCAAGTAAAGAATGTAAAAGTGAAATAAGTAAAACGAATGAAATCAAATACTCTCCTGATTCGCTCGGTATGGATAATAAGGTGGCCAGGTTAGATCTTCCTCCAAGAAAATGAACAATCAAAGCTTCCCTTCCAGAATAATAATCATCTTCTTGTCATACGTAACCTGTAAATCCTGAGAAAACAGACAAGGCAACCTCGCATAAAATCGGTGGCAATCTACATAAGTTACTAAATCCTAGAAAACAAAGTAAGATATAATGCTTGTGGAATGAAGTTTGCAGATTTCCTGGAGATTATAAAACATAATAATTCAGCAAAAACTTTAAAACTCCGTTAGAAAAACAAAACTGGTAAAATTTCCAGATTTTTACATGTGACGCCGTCAAGAGCAAGCTCATGACGCCGTCAGAAGTGACCTGCAGAAATTCTTATGTTAAGTTTCCGGAATATTTCTGGAAAAACTTGGTCCTACTTCCTGGAAAGTCCTTCAAAACATCATTATGACTCGATACAAGCATCTGACTCTAACAAATACGAATATACATGTTCATTTAATATTATGGAGAATCATGATTGGTTTGTTTCTTAAAAACATATTTGGGGTTTCCCCTTACACTTATCTTTTGCAAAAATACCTTTTGGGTGAAGTTAAGACTAGGCCAAACAAGAAAATAAAGTATTTCCACTTTTTAGTTTAGAAACATGATCTACCAACAATAAAAATAAAGCATGCATACGGAAGCAAATAACAAACACACAAAATAAAAATCACACAAAATCATGGGTTGCCTCCCAAGAAGCGCTTTTCTTTATTTACGAGTCTTGTAGCTAGACTCAAGGTCATGGGTTACTACGTGACCTTATCGTTGGTTTCACTTTCTGGCTGTAAATGTTCTTTGTAGAAACCAATCACCTTTTTCTCAATCGCTCCTATAATCCTATGGGCAAATTCCTTATCGACTTTATACTTTTGTCCTAAAGTCAAACAATCTTTGTAGAAAAGACTCCTCAAAAGCACCAATGTTATCCTTGTCAAATCGGGATATAAAGCAAAATTCTTTCATTCTATTAGGCATCCTATAAGTGATCCTATCGGTGTTACTTGCAAATCGGATTGTCCCTTCTATCTCATCATATTCTACCTTGGACTCCTCAACAAACGGTTTACCAAACACAACATTGGATAATCGACAATCAATAACATTAGCAAGATCTTCCACAATCATAAAGTCGGTGTCAAAAGTGAAATTCCCAACAAAGACATGTAGACCTTTAACTCTCCCGACAAAGTTACAAACTCTACCGGGGTATTTGGGATCTCTTCTAGGTTCAAATCTTGTTTTCACTATATCATTATAAACACTTGAGGACATAATGTTGATTGGGGATTTAAAGTCAATGTAAGCATTGTCAATGTGTCTATACCCAATCATACATGGTATCTTAGCATTCTTAGGATCGCCTCTCTTTATCTTAGGTTCGATTCTAGTAAAAGGAGATCGAGGGTCATCAATAAGATTATTATAATATGCAATCTCCTCTTTAGTGGGGTATAGATTAAAATAATCATTTAGCTTCGGATCTATTTCCCCCTCTTCTAGTTCCTCAACAACATTCACAAAATCATTAGGCCCTAGGTCCTCATTTGAATACAAGGTGGTCGCTAGGTCACTAAATGCATGGTCGAGCTCAACCTTAATCAACCTATTAAGCTCCCTAAGTTCCCTAATCTCACTCTCAATTTGTTCACGTAACACAGCCACTTCTCTAGGGGAAAGGGGTGGATTCGCGTTTTCCATAATGGTCAACGGAATAGTCAATGAATTTAATTTACTAACAAAAGCACGAAGAAAAAGATAGACTAAAGAGAACCTTAAAAAAAATAAATAAAAAAAATAAAAATAAATAAATAAAAAATCTTACTAGAAAGGAATCTAACAAGTAGACCTAATAAAAAGAGATTCTAACCTAGACAATAATTATCCCCCGGGCTGCGGCGCCAAAAACTTGATGCGTAGGGATTGCACCAGGCTTTACCTCTCGGGGGATCTCGAGAAGCTTACAACCCCCACCAGGCAGTGTACCTGATCGATGTAGTATAGTATAATGACAAGTACCGGGGGATTGATCGTTCAGCTAGGAATAGTGTCGCTAGGATTAGAAAACCTAAAGACTAAGTCTAGAGATGAGGGATGATTCTTTTTGTATTTTTATATTTTTAGGAAAGCAAGTAAAAATCTCGGGTTTGAAAGATTTGGGTGGAATTAGTTGCTAGTCAACTAACCCAATACTAAAGATGCAATCAAAATAAAATACTAAAACAAAAATAAAACTATATTAAACTAAGGTTGTGAGCAATATATGGGAGAAATGTGTTTACTTAGATTTCACTACTCCCTAGATATCTTTTACACGTTAATTACTTGTTATAGTTGCGTGGATGACGGATTGTATTCCTTAATACCATTCATGGGGTGGCGTACTTACTTCCCCAATCCTATGAGTGCCTACTTCACTCCTATGTCGAGCCGGCTAAGAAGCTCCTAACATGGGATCATTAGAATTTACTCATGCATTAAATACAACCAATAAAACCTAGTACACATCGGTTCATATTTTCTAAGACGTTCAAGCATGTTACACAATAGAGATCTGCCAGTTTTCTTAAGCCTAACATTGAAATCATTCATCCAATACAACCATAAACAAGTAATCAACACATAATTAACATCTAGGTTTCATTAGATCTAAGCAAACACAAGATAAATCTAGCCTAGCATGTTGAAATCAAGACAAGCACAAGATATAGACAACCAACACATAGACATATTGATTGAATTAAGAGAAGACTTATCTCAATAGCACATGAAAGGATTCAAGGGGTGAAAACCCTTGAATTTACTGCAAAATACGAGCTAGGGTTCACAAAGTTCGGCCCTAGGGTTTCTCCACACAAGTTCCTCTCAAGGACTGAAAAATAGAAAACTATATATAGATTTAAGAAGGTGATGGCGTCAAGAACAAAAGGCTGACGCCGTCATCTCACCGCCAAATAGTTCCTCGGACTGCCTAGATCTGGATCTGACGCCGTCATGTGTACACCTTATGCAGGCCATCATGATTTTAACTCTTGACGCTCTACTTGTGACGCCTTCAGGTTTCTTCTGGGTCGTCATGGACTTTACTCTTGACGCCGTCAGGAATTTCCTTTTGACGCCGTCATACACTATTCTCAGCATGGAAAATTAAGTCTTTGGCGTTTTCTTCACTTTTATGCTCCAAAAACGTCCGAATTGCTTCCTTTTCCAGATTTCACTCCCAAAGTACCTAAAATAACAAAAGGAACGATTTAGGGTAATATTTGATCAAATAAATTCAATTCCGGGCTTAAATGACCCCCTAAAAGTGTTTCATTTTTCGCCTCATCAAATGCTTTCCGCTTGCTTATGTTCTGATTTGACCCCATAATGTTACACTTTAGCCCTTTTCGGGTTGGGGTGTTACAAATATCTTGCCATGCTTTAGACTCGTTACTTCCCTATCCATAATCTCAACCGGCTCTTCTACGAAACGTAAGTTGCTTCTTATTTTCACTTCATCTAATGGCATATGTAAAGTAACATCTGCCAGGCACTTCTTCAGGTTGGACACATGAAATGTATTGTGGATGTTGCTCAACTCTTGTGGTAACCTCAATCGATAAACTACGGGACCAATACGCTCAAGAACCTCGAATGGACCCACATATCTCGGTGCCAACTTTCCCTTTTTACCAAAACGTACCACTCCTTTCCAAGGTGACACCTTGAGTAGTACATGATCACCAACGTTGAATTCCAACGGCCTACGTCGTTTATCAGCATAACTCTTTTGACGATCCCTAGCTATCTTAAGTCTTTCCTTGATCTGAAAAATCTTATCCGTAGTATCTGTTACAATTTCTGGACCAATCATTTGACTCTCTCCAACCTCAGCCCACAAAATTGGTGATCTACATTTTCTTCCATAAAGCACATGGAATGGAGCACATCGAATACTTTTGTGGTAACTGTTACTGTAAGAAAACACGGTTAAAGGAAGATGCGTGTCCCAACTTCCACCAAAATCCAAAACACATGCCCTAAGCATGTCCTACAAAGTCTGAATCGTCCTCTCACTCTGCCCATCAGTCTCTGGATGATAAGTTGTACTCATGTCTAGTCGTGTCCCTAGAGCCTTCTGTAATGATTGCCAGAATAGAGAAGTAAATCGACTGTCGCGATCAGATATGATAGACACAGGCACCCCACGCCTTGCCACTATCTCATTGATGTAAATCCTGGCAAACTTCTCCATCTCATAGTCATCTCGGATTGCTAGGAAATGATCAGACTTCGTCAATCTGTCTACTATAACCCATATTGCATTATGCCCGCTACTGGTACGAGGAAGCTTAGAAATGAAGTCCATGGTTATTCTCTCCCATTTCCACTCGGGAATCTCTGGATGCTGTAATAATCCCAAGGGTTTTTGGTGTTCAGCCTTGACCTTAGCACAAGTCAAGCATTTACTAACATAAGTGGCTATGTATTTCTTCATTCCCGGCCACCAATAAGCATCTCTTAGGTCATAGTACATTTTGTCGGATCCTGGATGGATGGAGTATTTAGTGGTATGAGCTTCATCCATGATCAAAGACCTTACGTTACCCACCAAAGGAACCCAAATTCGATCTAAAAAATACCATCCACCATCCGTCTTCTTTTCCATCTGTTGCCCCAAACCACGGAGCATCTCTGCCGAAATATTCTCGTCCTTACATGCTTCCTCCTGAGCTTCCAAAATCTTCCCCTTAATACCCGACTGTATAGTCATACTCATAGCCCGCACACGCTTTGGTTTAATTCGCTCCTTCCTACTTAAGGCATCGGCCACGACATTCGCCTTGCCCGGGTGGTAGCGAATATCACAGTCATAATCACTGAGTAGTTCTAACCATCGCCTCTGACGCATATTCAGCTCCTTCTGATTGAAGATATGTTGAAGACTTTTATGGTCTATATAAATAATACTCTTCGTCCCATACAGATAATGTCTCCAACTCTTAAGAGCAAAAACCACTGCCCCTAGTTCCAAATCATGAGTTGTGTAGTTCTTCTCATGAATCTTTAACTGTCGAGAAGCATATGCAATCACCTTGCCTCTTTGCATCAGTACACATCCAAAACCCTGGTTTGAAGCGTCACAATATACTACAAAATCGTCCGATCCATCTGGAAGCGTTAAAATCAGGGCATTACATAGGTTATCTTTCAAGGTCTGAAAGGCTTTCTGCTATTCTTCCTTCCACTCATATCTTATGTTATTCTATGTCAACAATGTAAGAGGTTTAGCAATTTTGGAAAAATTAGCGATGAATCGTCTATAGTAACCTGCTAAACCTAAGAAAGAACGTATCTCTGATGGTGTTGTAGGCAGCTTCAAATCCTTCACTACTTCAATCTTTTTGGGGTCAACCTGAATTCCCTTACTGTTCACCACGTGTCCGAGAAATTGAACCTCTTGTAACCAGAACTCACACTTCGAGAATTTAGCGAACAACTGCTCCTTCTTAAGTAGCTCTAGAATTAGCCTCAAGCGGGTTTCGTGTTCCACCTTAAACTTTGAGTAGATTAAGATGTCATCGATAAAAACAATAATGAATTTGTTTAGGTACGGTTTGCATACGCAGTTCATCAGGTCCATAAAGATGGCAGGTGCGTTGGTTAATCCAAAAGGCATCACAGTGAACTCGAAATGCCCATAACGAGTCCTAAAAGCAGTCTTTGGAATGTCTGCTTCATGTACTCTCAGCTGATGGTAACCAGAACGAAGATCAATTTTTGGGAAATATCGGGCACTCTGTAGCTGATCAAATAAGTCATCAATTCTTGGAAGAGGGTAACAATTTTTGATTGTTAACTTGTTTAGCTCACGATAGTCAATGCACATAAGGAAAGAACCATCCTTCTTCTTGACGAATAAGATAGGTGCTCCCCAAGGTGAATGACTTGGGCGGATGAAGCCCTTGTCTTGAAGTTCTTGGAGTTGTTTAGACAATTCTTGCATTTCTGAAGGTGCTAAACGATACGGGGATTTGGCAACAGGTGTTGCTCCAGGAATTAGGTCTATGCGGAATTCGACTTGTCGTTTAGGAGGTAATCCAGACAAGTCTTCAGGAAAGACTTCAGGAAAGTTTTGGACAACAGAAATATCTTTTAGTTCATTAGTTTTCACACTCATAAGGGATTCTGGGTTTTCTTTGGTACGTTCTCCTAGAACATGGAGAAAGCAACCATTAACGGGATTCGAACTACCTTCTCATGACAGATGATTACGGCCTTGTGTTTTGATAACCAATCCATACCCACTATTACATCAAAACTCCCATGACCAAAAGGTATAAGATCGATAATGAATGGGGTATCCTCTAATAGTATAGTGCACCCACGGATGATTTTATTAACTTCTATCTCTTTACCATTAGCTACTTCAATAATATAATTGGGTTTTAACACACTAGACTCTACGTTCAGCATGTTCACAAACTCAATGGAGATAAAACTAAAATCGGCACCAGAATCAAATAACACAGTAGCATAATGGTTGTTAAGAGAAAATGTACCAGTCACGATTTTTGGATCCTGACGAGCGACATTCGCGCCCATGATGAAGACTCTTCCCCTTGGTTGGTTTCTAGTGTTCCCCTGTTCCTGACCTCCCCCAATAGCTAAACAGTTTCCCACCTGACCAGGTGCCCTGTTCACCTTAGGACACGTGCTACGAAGATGATTTGGACTCCCACATTCATAACAAACTCTCCCGTGACCCACCATGTTAACCGCATTAACCGGAGTCGCCTGTCTGTTCACTGACAAATGCAAAGCTAGATTGGTTGCAAAGGGTCACACCCAAAAGGAAGGAATTGACTATACAGAGACCTTTGCTCCAGTGGCAAAAATGACAACTGTTAGAACCATTCTGGCCATTTCATCAGCTTCAAATTGGCACACTCATCAACTGGATGTCAACAATGCATTTCTGCATGGTGATCTTCATGAGGAAGTGTACATGACTCTACCTAGTGGCTACAACAAATCGTATCCTCCTAACTCTGTATGCAGACTAAAGAAATCCCTATATGGTCTCAAGCATGCCAATTGGCAGTGGTTTATCAAGCTTACAGAGTTCCTTATCACCCTTGGTTTCAAACAAAGTCACTCAGACACTTCTCTCTTCACTTATTTCACAGAAACCATTTCCTTTGTTCTTCTCACCTATGTGGATGACATACTTCTATTAGGTAATTCTATGTCCCAAATAGAAGTCATCAAAACCAAACTCAACAATGAATTCAGCATTAAAGACTTGGGGAAGCTTCACTACTATCTGGGAATTGAGTTCATAAGAGGACACAAAGGCATAGTAATGACACAAAGAAAGTATGCACTTGATCTGATTGAACATGCTGGACTGATGGATGCCAAACATGCCAAAACTCTCTTAAACCCCAATGTTAAACTTCAAGAAGTGGATGGTGAACCTTTGGATGATCCTGCTATTTACAGAACTCTGGTAGGAAAGGTAATTTATCTCACAATTAGCAGGCCTGATATAGCTTTTGCAGCTCAATTTCTAAGTCAATTTTCTCATTCACCCTGCTCAGCACACTTGAAAGCTTTACACAGAGTCATAAGATACGTAAAACTGAGTCCTGGACAAGGTCTGTTCTTTCCAAAAGCCAATCACTTAGCTCTTCAAGCTTACTGTGATAGTGACTGGGCAAGCTGCCCCCTATCTAGGAAATCAATATCTGGTTTTGGGATTTTCTTAGGACAAAGCTTAATCTCCTGGTCATCAAAGAAACAACCAGTCATCTCAAGATCTTCCACAGAGGCAGAATACAGAGCATTACCTGATTGCTCTTGTGAGATTACTTGGCTCATTTCTCTTCTTAAAGATCTCAAGGTCACATCTACTACACCAGTAAAGATATTCTGTGACAATACCTCAACAATTGCATTAGCCTCAAATCCTGTGCAGCATGCAAGAACTAAACACATTGAGATAGATTGCCATTTTGTGAGAGAGAAGATCAAGTCAGGCCAAATTCTACCTACCTACATACCATCATCATCTCAAACTGCAGATCTACTCACTAAACCTTTGGCTGTTTATCCCTTCAACAAATGTTTGTCCAAGTTAGGCATGTGTGATCCATACACACTACCTACTTGTGGGGGGAATAATGGAGTACATGATATTACAAGCAAAGTAAACTCAACAATGAAGGTCAACTTAGTCAACATTTCTCCACATTGCTTAAGACATCAGAAGTATCTTTGTGTATTTTAGTATTGTACAGTTAGCTTTATAGATTGTACAATAGTGTAGCAAGTATGTGTAGCTCAATATGTAAAAGTATAAATAGATGCTACTTTCATTTTTGGATGTAACAATTTCATTTTGATCAATAACAAATCACACATTTTCTCTCCAATCTCACTTTCTAATACTTCTCGACCATCAATTCATCGGATGTAAAACTTTGCCAAAACTTAATTAGACCTAATGATATGATTGGTGCATTTAGACCTGAGTTTCCTTGTTTTATAAAACCCTATCTCCTTTCCTTGTTTTATAAAACCCTATCTCCTTTCCCTCTTGATCGATCGACAACCCTAAAGGGTCGAAACCCTTTGGTCCTACTGAAATTTCGGATGTAGTTTTTTTGTTTCATTAAAAGTTAAACAACAAGCTTGACCTCCCCCGTGTGGGTATCGGATCGAAAGCTATATGGTTCTAAGTGAATCAAAAGTGTAATAGTGTTTTGTTCTTCAATTTACTCAAACACCTGAATCCTAAATAGCAAGTCCAAGACTAGGGCTGAGCATCGGTCTGAATCGAAACTGGACCGAATACGATCGGTTCGGTTCGGTTAGGTTTTGTGTTGGGTCCGTCGGTTCGGTCTAAGTATGTTTATGTGTGTTTTTGTCGTTTTGGGCCGAACCAAACCGAATCGACCCGAAACAAAAAATTGTGAAAAACATAAACCGAAACCGAACTGAAGGGTTGTCGGGTCGGCTTGGTTTTTGTCTGTTCGGTCGGTTTTTGTTAATGAGGGTCATTAACTTTGCAAAATCAATATATGGCCAGTAAACAGACATCACTTTTCTGCAGCATCTTCGCTGATCTGAAGAGAAATGTCAGCTTCTTGTTAACAAGAAATGTAAACTTTGAATTAACATTTTACAAATAGAAACAAAGAACGTACTTTATATTGATTTGCATGTCAGTCTAAAATTGCATTTCATTTAGAATTACAGTATTACTATTTTACAAACTCATAATCAATATTAAAAAAAAAAAAAAAAAAAAAAAAAAAAAAAAAAAAAAAAAAGGGTACATATGGCTATAGCCATGGAAATATATATAATTGCCAACAAACAATGCATCATTTCTAGTGAAGTTAACCAAAAAAATCTGTATTTACAAAAGATATAATCGAAAAAAGAATTAAGGGTATGCCATACGATATGCAAAACGGAATCCATGACTTGTTCATCTAACGTGAAGACCATTTCTTAGTCTATTATTTGCGTGCCTGTAGTACATGACCAAAACATTTTCCTATGCTCCTTTTTCGTTTCCTTATGACTGGCCACAATACTCACGTAAAGCATGACTGCATGTTCAGGTTTTGCTCTTAAGAATTAGCATGCAGTTTTAATTTTTCTTAACAGTAAATAGGGAAAATGATAAAAAAATGCATCGAACTTGACACTTTTTACCATTGTATGTAGCCAACTATTTTTTTTTTCATTGTATCACAAAACTTTTGATTTTTTCCCATTGTATGTATCCACGTCAGCAAAACGTCATGATAAAAAAGGGAAAATGATAAAAAAATGCATCGAACTTGACACTTTTTACCATTGTATGTAACGCTTTGCTGACGTGGATACATACAATGGGAAAAAATCAAAAGTTTTGTGATACAATGAAAAAAAAAATAGTTGGCTACATACAATGGTAAAAAGTGTCAAGTTCGATGCATTTTTTTATCATTTTCCCCAGTAAATATTGTACTTTGCATTTGAAGAAAAGAGAGAAAAGGAAATTGTTACATAAATCTTATCATTTATTCTTCTAGTTCTAGGGAAGTAAATCATATCGAATCGATCTTCCATCATTATGACCCAAATCAAATGTAATGTTGGATCATTTAAGAGGCCTTGACCTCCATTCTAATAGATTTCCTACATGTGGATTACTAATATGAGTCTTGAAACTTGTTTACAGACTCTGTTGCGAATTGATTACTAACAAGAATCAAATGAGATTAAACTTTGATTTGGAAAATAAGTTGTTTGTATTAGAATGTCTATTTATCTATAACTTTAGGTATAGTTATTCTTGTATTGGATTAGATCTTCTAGATAATTAAATAAGAGAAATGATAGAACCACAAAGCCAAATCTACAAAATCATCCGTACAATGATGTGTCACTTTATGATTAGTGTATTTTTTTTTAGTTTCTCTCCCTTTTCATTTATAAGCCAATCATGGAGTGACACATACTTTTGTGAATGGTTTTGTAGATTTAGTTTTGTGGTTCTATCATTCCTCATTAAATAACTCATGTTAAATAAAAATAATATCGATAGGTAGAGTTGTGTAATAGAAGTTTTTGTTAAAAATTGCTTTTCTTAATAGAAATTTGACTTTCTAATTTTCTAAATACATTTTTGGATAGTTATATATATCTTATTGAGTATCGAACTCATTTGAAATGCTCATAAGAGCAATGGGTGCGTTAGCCAGAAGGTTGCGTTATTGGGTTTTTTTTTTTGCCCTTTAACGCGGCGTTAAGGTACCCAAGTGCTGCGTTAACGTGGGAAGTTACCCCCTTGACGCAACGTTAAGGGTGCTTTGATTAAAAAAAATTACACCTTTGCCCCTGGTCAAGTTTTCATTATTAGATTTCAAGAAACATAAACTTCATAACACCCCCTTGTGATTATAAATCAAAGTCTAACATAAAATTAAAATTTCAATACATCACATTCAAACTTAGAATAACGATACGAAAACACAAATTATCCTACGATTCTCACGAAGGTATTATATAGACTTGCAATTGTCGATGAGATATGACTTCTCCTCCCATACTTGCAACACTTGTTCCCTAACCATCTTCAAGGCAACATGAATTTCCAGATCTGTTTCATCGTTTCTTAATAGAGTTTGTAGACCGATTGTATTTGCTGGATGGTCTTGAGGCAGCTCACGCAACCTTTCGATCTCTTGAGCACGATCTTCCTTCTACAGCAGAATTCTTGTTATCTCACCTAGGAAATTGTTAATCAGCCTTAGCTCTTTTTCTTGTTCATTTCGTAATCAGGTAAGGTTACTCATTTGCACCATAGATGGATTGTTAGCCATAGTGTTTGTGTGAGAGTATCAAGTGTTGTTGGAGTGGTATTTATAGGGAAACTAGCTGTTAAAGGATATTGTAACAGAAACTAGCCGTTACCAATTTTATTGGGAAATACTAATACAGACAATACTGAAATACAAATACACACAATACGGAAATACAAATACGGACGTTAATTCCTATATCTGTTCCATATGGGGCTGTTTTTCAAGATCAACCACATGTGAAAGTATTTGAAGCCTTGTCCACCATAGCGTTCGTGGAAAACGTTTATTGCATCGAGAAGACGATCATTGACCTCACTTGTAGGCTGTAAATTCAAGTAAATATCATTGAATTTTTGACATTCACAGTTAAGTCTTGCCCACTTACCTATTATTCGTTGAACCTTTCATTAGCCTCATTCTAAAAAACGGATTCGCGATGGATTCGTGAACGACTTGCCACATGTCGGCTAGCAAGCATTCGTCTTCATTAGACCAAAGAGCAGCTATTGTAAAATTTTTAGAGAGTGGAGTGTTTGCAAAATATCATTGAATTATGGGATGCTTTATATACAAGTATTTAAAAATTCAGTTATCAAAAACTGAGTGGGATATGTGTAAACTTTAAAAATTCAAATTCAAAAAATGAGCGGTTAAACGTTTGAAATTCAAATTCAAAAAACGGGCGGAAAAACATTTGAATTCAAATTCAAATGTCAGAGCGGGATAAATCATTTAGAAATTCAAATTTGAAAAACAAGAGCGGGATAAATTAAATTTTCAAATCCAAACGATGGCCCTATAAATAGCCATTCCCAGTTGCTCACAATACACCCAAAATTCACACCCAAATCATACATAATTCACAAACAATTATCTCAAAACAATGTCTCACAACAATTCACCAGATAACGAGTCAGTTTACAACACCGCACCCGAAGATCTTTTTCCCGTATTCCCATACGACAATCAACCAGCCAACAATCCACCACAAGATCTGTTTCCCATTTTACAATATGATTTTCCACCACAAAACACTCCACCGGAGGTTCTGTTCCCACTGGTAAACAATCCAGCAGCAAACAATCCACCCCAAAACAATCAACTGACAAACTATCCACCACAAAACCAACCCAATACATTTGGGTTAACTGATGAAGAACTGCATGAGCAAGATATGCAAGTCTTCTTAGAGTTTCAAGCTGAGGAAGAACGTCAGGCAAGAGAACATGAGGCATACTTAAAAGGTAAACAAGATCGGAGAAACCGTCGAGCAGAATGGCGATGAAAAATGGGATTAAACCCTGTGCCATCCAGTGAGGACGATTCCAGTACCTCCTATTCGACTGACGAGGGTTATGTCACAGACTGAAACATTTGGTGTTTTTTTTTTTTTTGGTAATTTCGTAATTTATTTTTTCGTTGTATTTTTTTAATTCTGTATTGTAATATATTTGTTTTAAGAATGAATGTTATGTTTTCTTAATGAATGTAGTATTTGTTTTAGTATAGGGGTTAGATTTGAAAATATTTTAATAAAAGTTGAGTTAACGTAAGGGGTGTTTTTTTGTGAGTTAAGGTGAAAAGGTTAAAGCCGATGTGGTAGTGTGTTAAAGTTTAACACAAGGTTAAGATACCTTGTGCTCTGATATGTAAAGAACGTTTTATAAACTCATCGTAATAAAGGTGATCTTCACGTACTATGGTAATCTCATGGAAAGTAACCAACCTTTGCTTGCCTAAACGTGGTGGCGGTTCTGAAAAGATGAAATGGCCGGTTTTATAAATTATACTTTGGTGTATTCTCATTCATTTCACTCATGGGGCTATAAAGATGGCGTTTTAAATTCATCCAACATCAAATAATCATCGGCTACAAGGGTGGCGTTTTATGGCATTTGACGGTTCTAAAAGTGGTAGTGAAGTGGGCATAAAGAGCTTATTGGAGCAGTGGAAGGAGGAAACCTATGACCAAAACCCTTAGTTCTTTTACTGTCGTGAAATCTTGTGTTTGGAAAAGGTCCACTTGATCAATACCTGATCCGAGGTAGAATCCACAGATCACTATGGAACTGAGTAACTGACTACTTTCATTGCAAATCTTAACGTTTTACGGTGAATAGCATCAGAAAGCTTATATCCTAAATGTCTCCTTTTAATAACTATCGTGCTTATCGCATCGGTGCACCGTATGACAAACAAAGAAAAAACAAACAAGGCTTGTGAAAAGCAAAAGACACAATCTATAAAGTGATGTATATATACTACTAGGGAAGTTGTAGCAGTCCACGGGGTCAAACTAGAGAGATTATATTATTGATGTACGCACACTGCACACGAGATTGAGTTTACTATTACAATGAGAGGGATATTAAGTGTGGAAACCTTAATCCTAACATGCTTCCAAAATTACATCTCAAAGCCCAGACTAACTACGTGTAGGCCAAGCCCATATTTTAGTTTCTGCCCAGCGGGGAAGAAGCCTCTGACCACCTGTCGGAACCTTTGCTCTGAGCCTAGATTTCGGAGCCTTCATCAATATTCTTCTACTCTATCCTAAGGAGGAGATTAGCATACCTAGAGTCCTATCTCCGTTACGCTTAGTCATATTAACTTCATAGCCTATAATAGTCTTCACAACTCAAAAATAACAACTGGCATGTACTCCTATGAAAGGAAAATGCTAGATCCACCTAAAGTTTACAAAATTTTAGCCACTCACTGACGTGACAGAGTGCTAATTGGTTGGTTTTCTGTGGGCCACAGAAAATCAACCAGTCAGCACTCTGCCACGTCAGCGAGTGGGTGAAATTTTGTAAACTTTATGTGAGTGTAGCACACCTCTTAAAGAAAAGGCTTCCAACAATGGTTAATCTTGATAAAAAGAAGGACCAATCGCTTTTTCCCATTGAACAACAGTTGATTTATCAACTAGAAAGATGCTTGGAATATGAGTCTACAAAAAAGGAAAATAGGGCATTTAGAGGGCTTGTAAACCACTCAACTTAATTGCAAAAGTTTTCACTACATCTATTTGAGATCCACTTGTAAGAATTGAGTTTAGTGTCATTTAGGACAAGATACTTGTTCGGACTTTTTAATCCAAAAGTCAACTCATTTTCATATAGCCAGAGGGTCCAAATCGTCAATTGGATAACATCGTCAAATAGATGCCACATTTGTGACAACAACGTTGAAACGGAAGACCATGTGTTTGAGTCTGGCACAATCGTCACTGACACATGGAAAGACGTCCACTCATGGTGTCGATCTCACGAGTATAACGACCTCAAATTGTTTGATGTGGTACTTAACACCACTGGCCATTTAGAGCTATAGAAACAAATTCCTCTTCAATATAACGACCCACAAAGAGTTTATTTAATTTCAATGATATAAAGCTTGTGCCGTTTAATTTGATTTACGGGATCAACAGAAAAGTCATCTTTTGCCGGATATATAGATTGATTTAGCCACCCATGTAGCACTATTTTTTTGGAAAAATGATAAAAAAAATACATCGAAGTTGACACTTTTTGCGATTGTGTATAGCCAACTATTTTTTTTCATTGTAACACAAAACTTTTGAATTTTTGTCATTGTATGTACTATTTCCAGCGTGTCCCAACACGTGGACTGCCAACTCATCCGGGTGTTACACATCAACTGCCAACTGATTTCCTGACTATTATTTTTTAGGGGTAATAACAAAAAAATGCATCAAACTTGACCACTTTTGTCATTGTATCACAAACCTTTTGAATTTCTATGAGTGTATGTATCCAGTCAATCTAAACTTGGCATCGTTAGTCCTTTATACTAACGGCCGTTAGTACATAACATAAAATCCCGTTTTCTTACATTTTCATCCCTTTTTAAATGTTTTCATTCATTTTCTTACATTTTTATCCATTTTATATATTTTCATCCGTTTTCTTACATTTTTATATGTTTTCTCTGTTTTTATACATTTTGTAGCAACCGGCATTTTAGGGCAATATTTGTTTATAAAACTCAAAACCATTTGTCACAGACGAAGATTTTCCAAACTACCTATTATATATTTTGAGCTTTTTGGATCTCATTTGATTGAAAACGGGAGATTTTATCGTGAAACTATAATGTTATACAATGTGCCTTCTTCGTTACATCTCGTGTTTCCGCCATTGACGGGGTGTGACAGATCTCACCTATTTTCTTATGTTTTCATTCGTTTTAGTGCGTTTTGTACTGTGGAAAACTAGAAGGGGGTTGAATAGTTTTACGTCTTTTTAATTCGTTGTAAAAGATAGTTTTAGTGTTTTCTTAGATTTTAAAAACTTAGATTCGATAATATGTGATCTCAAGTCTTGCACAATATAAACAACTATCAATAAGTAATATATAACAATGATAAGTAAAGAAATAAGTAAGAGATGGAAAGATCGAACCGCGAGACAAGAGATTTATAGTGGTTCGGCTACAAGGACACCTTCCTTGCCCTACTCCACTCCCCGAGCATCTAACTCGAGAGTTTTCTTCACTATATCAACAAGCTCCCTTATGGCGGAGAAAACCTTACACACCAATTTACACACCAATTTTCACACCACAACTTCTTCACACCTAAGTCACAACTTCTTCAAATCAATCTACTTCACAACTAACTACTCCACACCTATCTTCTTCACACCAATAAAATTCCTAACTTTTCTTCTTCACACCAAGCTACTAACTAATCACACAACCTATATATCTAGCACAACTATCTACAATCAAATATTCACAACAATCTTCACAAAGAATAATGTAAAAGATCTTGATGATGCACCAACAACTTGGATGTGGAGATCACAACAAGTTGTAATACTTCTTGTCTTGGGGGATAGAAGTATTCTTCTCTTGCACTTGAGAGGATGAAGTTTGAATCACTTTGAAACAAAGAATTATACACTTATGATCAAAGGATAAGAGAATAGAAATGTGGATCTAGATCAGAAAGTTTAGAAGTGCAAAAGGTGAGAAAATTCTGAGGGATGAACCAGTATTTATAGGGGAGAAAAATACTGTTCTGGAGCGTGGCCGGTCCCCTTAATTAATGGTCGGTCCCCTTAATGATTAAGGGGGCAGCCTAAGGAATTAAGGGGGCCGCCTCCTTCAGAAAGTTGGTTTTTCTTGTCTTTTAGTGGGGAATATTTTTCTGGATAAAATTTGCCATTTTTGGTTGAAAATTTGAAATCATATATTTATAATGAATTAAACATATTCTTTTAATTCCAAAAGTAATTTTGTAAAAGATATAAGATGTTTAATGCATTTTATGAAAATTCTAGTGATTAGAGAAATTTTCTTTGATCATGAAATGTAATAAACCCTTTGTTTATTCATACCTTAAGTGATATAGAAACAAAGACAAATATTAAGCACTAAAAACTTGTTTACGTCATAAGTTTTAGATTAATGAGTTTATGCTTTGTAATTATCAAAACATAGAGACATTGTTAATATGCTAACAATGTTTTAAGACATTATTTATGTCAACAATCTCCCCCTTTTTGATGATTCCAAAACCTTAAACTCATTAGGTCTAAAAAATAATTTTTAGACAAGGATTTAGAGTTTAACATTCTCTTCTCCTCCTTTTTGTAAAATCAAAAAGGTTAATGCTCCCCCTTGATGTATGTTCCCCCTCATTTGAGAGCACAAAGGGAATGAGCTATGGAAATCTTGGCTACACAAAATATTAGAAGAGAACAAGGCACATATACATGCAAACCAATAATTATAAAAATAGATTCATTCAAGCATCATAGAAAGCATTACAACATTTAATATGCTTAAGGCATATTAATCATAATAAAACAAAAGAAAAGACATAGTCCTATATTGCCTAAAAAGAGCACTTGGACTTGCTTGCAACTCATGGTTGATTGTTTTATTTGCTTGAAGGATAACATAAGCATAAAGCTTAGTTGTTAGATGGAGATGGATATGGAGTGGGGTATGGAGCGGAAGAGGTGGCCCTTACGATATTGTATCGTGTTAAGGGTGGAATGGGATGAGGTCGTGTGAGGAGATATTCAATCCAAGAAATATCTTCACTCAAGTAAAGGAGTTGTTTTTGAAGAAAGATGCAACAAGGGCAATAGTGAGGATGGCTTGTAATTTGATCCAAGTTGAGAGAGTGAGGAAGGCAATTGTTGTAGGGTGATGATGGAGGTTGCCCTTTGTTGCGTTGTGCAAGATGCATGGCATTAAGATCACAAAGATCATGGATTTGTGATATTTCATCACGGAACTTTTGCTTTTCCGTGGTAATGCAGAGAAAGTCATTGTGTTGATTTGGATGAATTGGGTTTGTGTAGTTGGAGTTGTAGTGGGATGGTTGATCAAACTTGTATGGATCATTACAAGTGATTGGAGGATGAGATGAGTGGTTTGGCATGAAGGAAGATATTTGGCCAATGTTGTATGGTTTGTAAAGAGGATCAAATGAATGTCCTTGTGAATTTGGTGGAAAGTTTGGGAAGTAAGTGGTTGGTGGTATTGAGTGACTTCCAACTTCATTTGTTATGATGGATTTGTTTCGAGGGCTTTTTCTTCGCCAAACGGGTTTTTCCGTCATTCTTGCAAGCCTTGAGGCTTTTGATTTTGGTTTGTTTGGAGAAGCCATGAAGGGATGAGTGAAGAGTTTTGAGGATTGGGGGTATTTATAGTGTAAGATTTGTGTGTTTATGGATGGATAAAGTTTGTTTGGGAGATTAGGACAAAATGTGTTGGTGAAAATTGGGAAATGTAGGTTGAAATGGGCTAAAAAGCAGAAAAGATTCTGTAAACCCGACCATCAGATGGCCGGTCCCCTTAATTAGGGGGCGGTCCCCTTAATGATTAAGGGGGTCGCCTTACAAAATTAAGGGGGCCGCCCATCTGGTGATTTCCAAGTTGCCAGAATTGGGTTTTTGGCAGAAAATTTGCAGAAAGGTTGTGTGTTTGGATTAGAATTCAAGCAAGTTCAATTCCTTTAGGCAATATAGAATCTAATCTAATCAAGATATAGCATGCATGCAATAACACATAGGCAAAAGAGCAAATAATCAACACATAATAAGCAAGAGGAGGTAAGTAAGGGCAAGATCACTTAAACTTCCTAAGGCACCTATCTTAGATTAAAGGCAAAGGCAATTAGTGAGTGAAAAACTAGTGATGGATCAAGATGACAACATTATTAGTGAATTTGTCCTAGTGTGTGTCTATATGCAACAAATGTGGAGTTGTGATTGTTTCGACTCCTAAATGCAAAAAGAAATAATGATCTTAAGAAACAATCCAAATGATCTCCTTGATTCAATTTTTGCTCGATCATGAATGTCAAAGACATATATTAGATTATATACCTTGACAATTTATGTGAGAGTTTATGCATGATTATGAAAAACAATGTTTTTAGAATTAGTCAACAATGCAAGGAAAATGATCTTCATGTGATTCCTAGATTGTGAGAATAATTTTTAGAGAAAATTGATTGGGTTTTACAAAGGAGTTTATGCAAAGAAGATAAATCTTCCCAGTCTTTAGTTTTGTGCGAAATAGATTCCTAGAATCAGAAAAGATGAAATGGAAGAAAAATAAATTTTATGCAAGTATAAATTTGTATTAATTAAATATAATTTAGTCAACTTGTTCCATCATTCCTAATCCTAAAAGCAAGTGGTTGAATAATTCACGCTTAAGGGGTTTTGTGAATATATCCGCAATGTTGTCTTCCGATGCAACCTTTTCTATAGATATATTTCCTTTTTGTACATTATCCCTAAGAAAATGGTGGTGTATTTCTATGTGTTTAGTCCTAGAGTGTTGCACCGGATTTTTACTTAAATCTATCGCACCTTTGTTATCGCACATAATGGGGACATTTTCTAACCTAATGCCATAGTCTACGAGAGCTTGTTTCATCCATAGTGCTTGTTGACATGCCTTTCCGGCGCTTAAATATTCGGCTTCGGTGGTAGAAATAGCAAGAGCGGTTTGCTTCTTCGAAAACCAAGATGTTAGACAACATCCCATAAACGTGCAAATACCGCTAGTGCTCTTTCTATCTACGTAGTCTCCCGCATGATCCGAATCCGCATAGACGATGATTTCTATGCCGGATCCCTTAGGATACCATAATCCTAAGTGTATAGAGCCTTTAACGTATCGGAAGATACGCTTAACCGCTTCTAGGTGAGAGGTTTTAGGATCCTCTTGAAAACGGGCACAAAGGCATACACTAAACATGATATCGGGTCTACTTGCCATCAAGTATAGTAAACTACCTATCATTCCTCTATACTTGGTGCTATCTACGGACTCACCTTCATCGTCCTTTGTGAGCTTTACTTCCGTAGACATGGGAGTTTTCATGGGTTTTGAGTCTTCTAGCCCAAATTTCTTAAGCATTTCCTTAATGTACTTAGATTGGTTAAAAAATATCCATCTTCTAATTGTTTTATTTGTAATCCTAGGAAGAAGTTAAGTTCACCCATCATACTCATCTCAAACTCATCATGCATGATTTTGGCAAATTCATCACACATGCCTTGACAAGTCGATCCAAATATAATGTCATCAACATATATTTGGACAATGATGAGATTTGGGTCTTTCCTTTTAGTGAAAAGAGTGTTATCTACCATTCCCATGGAATAATCATGTTTAATAAGAAAGGCTTTTAATCGATCATACCAAGCTTTGGGAGCTTGTTTGAGTCCATACAAAGCTTTCTTTAACTTATAAACATAATCAGGTTTTGCGAAGTCAATGAATCCTGGAGGTTGTGCCACATATACCTCCTCATTGATAAAACCGTTAAGGAATGCACTTTTCACGTCCATTTGGAATAACTTAAAATCTAGGGCGCAAGCATAGGCAAGTAATATTCTAATCAATTCTAATCTAGCTACGGGGGCATAAGTTTCGTCATAATCAATTCCTTCTTGTTGATTATAACCTTGGGCAACTAACCTAGCTTTATTCCTAGTAACTATTCCATTCTCATCTAACTTATTCCTATATACCCATTTGGTTCCTATGATGGTCATATTCTTTGGATTTGGGACTAATTCCCAAACATCATTTGCCTTAAATTGATTTAATTCATCTTGCATAGCTATAACCCAACTTTCATCTTTTAAAGCCTCGCTAATATTCTTAGGTTCTATTGCTGAGAGGAAACAAATGAAATTGTTTTTATCTTGGGCTTGTGACCTAAGGGTTCTTTGGTTAAGATGTCCTATTATATTATCTAATGGATGTGATCTAGATTCTTTAATATTAACAGTTTCGTTATCTTCTAAGTGAATGTCTTCATTATCATTTCCTATGGGTTTCGTTTTACTAACCTCAATAGCTTCATCTTCGACTAAGTCATCATCTTCTAAAGGTAATGTTTTAGGAGGAGGTGGTGTTTCATCAAATGTTACATTTAGTGATTCATCTACTTTCATTGAGTGTTTGTTAAGTATTATATATGCTTTGCTATTTTGTGAGTATCCTAAAAATATTCCTTCATATGATTTTGGATCAAACTTAGTGAGGTAATCCTTAGTGTTTAGAATATAACATTTACTTCCAAATACCCTAAAGTAGCTTAAGTTTGGTTTTCTACCTCTTAATAACTCATAAGGAGTTTTTCCTAGAATTTTCCTAATTGATACCCTATTTAAAATATAAGTAGATGTATCTACGGCGTGACACCAAAATTTTTGTGGGATGGATTGTTCATTTAACATAGTTCTACTCATTTCTTATAGTGACCTATTTTTTCTTTCTACTACGCCATTTGATTGAGGAGTACGAGGAGCGGAGAAATTGTGAGATATTCCATTGCACTCACAATATTTTCTGAATTGTACTTCGTTATCAAATTCCCTACCATGGTCCGTCCTAATGGCAACTATTGAGCATCCTAATTTATTTTGAATCATTTTACTAAATATTTTGAATTTTTCAAAGGCTTGGGTTTTGTCACTTAAAAACCTAGTCCACGTGTATCGTGAGTAGTCATCTACTATTACTAAGGTATATTTGTTTCCTCCATAGCTCCGCACAGCGGATGGACCGAAAAGATCCATATGTAATAATTCTAGGCACCTAGTAGTGGATACTATATTCTTAGCTTTGTGACTAACATGAGCTTGTTTTCCAATTTTACATGCATCACAAAAATGCTTGTCATATTTTAGATTAGGCAAATTTCTAACTAATTCCTTAGAGGCCAAAGATTGTATTTGTTGCATGTTAGCATGTCCTAATCTCCTATGCCACAATGTAGAGTTTTCATCTAGGGTCGTTAGGCATATCCTATCCTCAGGTTTGTTTCCTAGTTTCATAACATATATGCCACCTTTCCTAATTCCTCTACCTATAATCTTTCCATTCTTAACTATTTCGCTATCCTCTTCGGTAAATGTGACTCTACATTTATTATCACATATTTGTCCTACACTAAGCAAGTTATATGTTAATTTATCTACATGCTCTACATTTTCAATAGTAAGTGAGTCTTGAGAAATCGTACCTTTGCCAATGATTTTTCCACGTAAGTCACTACCGAAAATAACGTTACGTCCATTGTATGCCTTGTATGTAGAGAATAGCTTGTGGTTCCCCGTCATGTGCCTCGAACATCCGCTATCTTTGATCCATTCGTCAGGTTCCAAGTCAATTCCTAAACATATTTCGTCGGATTCTTTTGCCATAAAACACTTTTCGTCTCTTGGCTTTTCAACTTCTTCTAGGCCTTGATTTTCATAACCTGGTGGCTTTAGGCATTCGCCAATGAGATGATTTGGACTTCCACATCTAAAGCACTTTCTTTTCCCGTAGTTTTCACTTCTATTTCTTTGGATCGCTTTTCTTTCTTCTCGTGATGATCTAGTGAATCTTCCTCGTTTCTTGAAGAATTTCATGAATTCTCTTACGGCCATTGCATATTCTTCGTCTTCACTTTCGTCACTTGAGTCATCATCATCACTAGGTTCCTTTTTGGCTTTTAGAGCAATGGATTTGGTTTGTTCTTTCTTGACTTTGACCGTTTCCGAATCTCTTCTTATGATTTCTTCATGAACCTTCAAGTTGCCAATTAGTTCATCTAGTGATAACGTCATCAAGTTCTTTGATTCTTCAATTGCCGTGACCTTAGCTCGCCATTTTGGATGCAATGCCCTAAGAAATTTCCTAACAAAATTTTTACTAGAAAATGTCTCATCAAGTGCTTTTAAACTTGTGATAATAGTGTTAAACTTAGCAAAAGCATTATCAATTGATTCCTCTTCCGGAATCGTAAATTGTTCATATTGTTGTACAAGAAGATTTATTTTATTATCTTTGACTTGACTATTACCTTGGTGAGTGATTAGTAAAGAATCCCAAATTTCTTTGACGGTTTTACACATAAAAATTCTTTCATACTCTTTGCGTGGTAACGCATTATAAATAACCATTTTAGCCTAATTATTTTTTGCTAATTTCTTTTTCAAATCATCATTTTGTTCTTCGAAAGATACAATTTCATTCATTTTAGTTTCAACATTATATTGAATAGGGGGAAAATCACCAAAGATAATAATATGCCAAAGATCAAGATCTTTTGATCTCACATACGTTTCGAATCTATTTTTCCAATATAAAAATCCATCACTTTCAAATAGTGGTGGTCTTTGCATAGATTGCCCTTCTAAATATTTTTCAGATTCCATAGATCGTTACAAGTTTTAAAATACAATATATTTTAAAAATCTTGCTAGACGTGGCTCTTGATACCAATTGTGGAAAACTAGAAGGGGCGTTGAATAGATTTACGTCTTTTTAATTCGTTGTAAAAGATAGTTTTAGTGTTTTCTTAGATTTTAAAAACTTAAATTCGATAATATGTGATCTCAAGTCTTGCACAATATAAACAACTATCAATAAGTAATATATAACAATGATAAGTAAAGAAATAAGTAAGAGATGGAAAGATCGAACCGCGAGACAAGAGATTTATAGTGGTTCGGCTACAAGGACACCTTCCTTGCCCTACTCCACTCCCCGAGCACCTAACTCGAGAGTTTTCTTCACTATATCAACAAGCTCCCTTATGGCGGAGAAAACCTTACACACCAATTTACACACCACAACTTCTTCACACCTAAGTCACAACTTCTACACAACTTCTTCAAATCAATCTACTTCACAACTAACTACTCCACACCTATCTTCTTCACACCAATAAAATTCCTAACTTTTCTTCTTCACACCAAGCTACTAACTAATCACACAACCTATATATCTAGCACAACTATCTACAATCAAATAATCACAACAATCTTCACAAAGAATAATGTAAAAGATCTTGATGATGCACCAACAACTTGGATGTGGAGATCACAACAAGTTGTAATACTTCTTGTCTTGGGGGATAGAAGTATTCTTCTCTTGCACTTGAGAGGATGAAGTTTGAATCACTTTGAAACAAAGAATTATACACTTATGATCAAAGGATAAGAGAATAGAAATGTGGATCTAGATCAGAAAGTTTAGAAGTGCAAAAGGTGAGAAAATTATGAGGGATGAACCAGTATTTATAGGGGAGAAAAATACTGTTCTGGAGCGTGGCCGGTCCCCTTAATTAATGGCCGGTCCCCTTAATGATTAAGGGGGCCGCCTAAGGAATTAAGGGGGCCGCCACCTTCAGAACGTTGGTTTTTCTTGTCTTTTAGTGGGGAATATTTTTCTGGATAAAATTTGCCATTTTTGGTTGAAAATTTGAAATCATATATTTATAATGAATTAAACATATTCTTTTAATTCCAAAAGTAATTTTGTAAAAGATATAAGATGTTTAATGCATTTTATGAAAATTCTAGTGATTAAAGAAATTTCCTTTAATCATGAAATGTAATAAACACTTTGTTTATTCATACCTTAAGTGATATGGAAACAAAGACAAATATTAAGCACTAAAAACTTGTTTACGTCATAAGTTTTAGATTAATGAGTTTATGCTTTGTAATTATCAAAACATAGAGACATCGTTAATATGCTAACAATGTTTTAAGACATTATTTATGTCAACATGTACATTTTCTTACGTTTTCATCCGTTTTATACGCTTTCTTTCGTTTTTGTATGTTTTTATAAGTTTCGTACATTTTCTTTCGTTTTCATATGTTTTTGTTCGTTTTTATATGGTTTCGTCCATTTTATACGTTTTTGACTGATTTCTTAAGTTTCGTTCGTTTTTATACATTTTCATTCAATTTTATACATTTTCATGCGTTTTCATACTTTTTTACACATAAAAACAAATAAAAACGTATGAAAACGGACAAAAATATACGAAATCAACCGAAAACGTATAAAAACAGACGAAAATGTGTAAAAACGTATAATAACGGATAAAAGCATATAGAAACGGATGAAAACCTAAAAAACGTACAAAAACGGATGAAAATGTATAAAAAGGCCAGAAAATTGATGAAAACCTATAAAAATTAACGAAAGCGTTTTAAAACGTAAGAAAAATGTACGAAAACGTATAAAAATTGATGAAAATGTAAGAAAACGGACGAAAACGGCCGTTAGAATAAAGGACTAACAATGCTAAGTTTAGCTTGAGTGGATACATAGAATAACACAAATTCAAAAGGTTTGTGTTACAATGACAAAAGTGGTCAAGTTCGATACATTTTTTTGTTGTTATCTCTAAAAAATAATGGTCAGGAAATGAGTTGGCAGTTGATGTGTAACACCCGGATGAGTTGGCATGCTGGAAATAGTACATACAATGACAAAAATTCAAACGTTTTGTGTTACAATGAAAAAAAATAATTGGCTGCACACAATCGCAAAAAGTGTCAATTTTTTTTTTTTTTTTTTTTTTTTTTTTTTTTTTTTATCATTTTCCCTATTTTTTCTTATAATTTCAGTAATTTTAGCTTGTTGCTAGTTTTAAAATTAAGAGTTCAAAAGAATTAGTTAAAAAAATGTATTTTAAGCCTTTTTTTATAGTGGGGGGCCCTTTGTTTACTCATGCAAATGATTAAAGTTTTCCTATTTCTAAACAAAAGTATATAGCAAAAATCAATTTCTTTTCTAACCTTTATATGCCTATAAATACATACAAGAGCGGCCTATCCATTGCAACCATCAACCAAGAAACACTAGAGAGTGAAAATGAGGTCAATTAAATACACGGCAGTATGTGTAGCGCTAGCAGCAATCCTGATAATGATCTTGACAGGACCACAGGCGGCGAACGCGGTGACATGCCAAGTTACGCAGCTAGCGCCATGCGCTGCCGCAATCTCATCATCGTCACCACCTTCAAAGCAATGTTGCGCGAAGATAAAAGAGCAGAGACCATGTCTGTGCCAGTACATGAAGAATCCAAGCCTAAAGGCGTACGTTTCGTCTCCTAATGCTAAGAAGGTGTCCAAGACTTGTGGCGTTCCTGTTCCAAAGTGCTAGATGTACAATTTCCGACATATGCATGCACTATGTACTATTTCTCATGCACTATTTTACCAGTTATCCAAGTAGGGTTTGGGTGGGGATTGGACTAGCTTCTGTTTATTTCTATGATTCAATAAAGAGTTTACGTATGGTAATTTCAGAAGCAGTTAGTTTATTTCTCATGTAATGTAAGCTGTAACTTCATTTTACATGTCCTAAATATTTAAGTTATTTGCTATATTTTGTTCTTATAATCAATTAATTATATATTCCATAATTATGTTTAATAAAACTTACATTAATTGCTTATATCATAATTTGTTGTTGCTTGACATTTGACATTGTATCATGCATCCCACTAGATTAACATTGTAAGCTTGATGATAAAAGAAACACTTAAGGGACTCGGTGAGATTACAAATACAAACTCGATCTAGATGACTAGATACATGAACCATATATGCATAAGACCTTTTTAATCAAGTTAAATTTTCAAGTACTGTCGACAAGTTCCTAAGATGCCACGCACACAAGATTTAATATCGTCTTGTAGTTAAAATTTCAAGTACTGTACGTCGACAAGTTTCTAAGATGACACGCACACAAGATTAATAATATCTGTCTTGTGACATGTATCGTACTCTAAAATGTCTATTATATTCTCTCATTTGAAAGATACTAAAATGCATGGTACCCGTGTGATGCGGTGGCGGATACCATATGGTTATATTTTGCGTTATTTGATTACATGTTTAGTTGTCTTCATACTTTATAAGTAGAGATATTAGAGATTGTTAAGCCAAATAATTTTAGTTTGAATAACTAACCGCTTCCTAACAAACTTTTTAACTAACTTGTTTCCTAACAAATTAATTTTGAAATTTTTCAATAATAAACTAGAAAATAATCTGAATTTGGAATTTTTCTAATTATAAAATAGTCATAAATAAATTATAATATAGTAGATATATACTGTACTAGTAATTGTGGTTGTTTGTCGGTGCGCACAAAGCATACCCAACATAAACCAATTATTTAGAGTGGAATTTTATCTCTTTGTGTCTATAATTTCCACTTAATTAGTGCTTAATACTGTAAATATAAGGCTGCCCATAGAAGACACACTCGATCGACATGCACGATCGATTTATCATCGGATCGCCTTTCTGAGCTAAATCGAACGCCAGGCGATTTTTTGGGATGTTGGTTGTCCACACGATCGATTCAAATTTCCACTTTCTTGTTCCATAAATGTTGTAACCGTTGTAAAACACTAAAACGGTTGGAAAGTAAAAAATAAAATAAAATAAAAAAATTGAACTTGGTCGCCTTTACTGGGGCACCCCAATCGACTGCAGGTCGCTGGAAAGAGAAAGCTGACGTGGCAGGGAAAATAAGGAGGATTGGGTTGCTTTACTGTGGACAGCCTAATGCTTTGACTTATCCGAGGTCAATGTGTGAAATGTAATGCTTGAAATTTTCGGTCGAGAACTAGATTTTACTGACTTAACTTGGGCACGAATAAGCACTCATCTATAGAACATTAAACTAATTAAATGATTGCGTAGTCGTGATGTGAACTTCAGAAGTCACAACAATAAATAAATAAAGTGTTAAAGTTGAGCTAATGCTAATCGAATATCAAGCCAATTTACCATGGCGTGCCCATGCAACCTACGCACACGAATGTAACTCCATGATTCCGGTTCTTGAGTACTCCTGCGATTTTGATGTCCACACACGCTATATGATAAACAAGATTTCAGGCAAGATTCAATAAGGTCCGTCGGTACAACAACTGCTGTGTACTTTGGAAACATATGACAAACATGATTAAGGGGAGCCATGCCAAACATGACTAGACTATGTTAATAATTTAGTAGTATGTTATTATTCCCCTCTTTTTCTTTTCAGTTTTGTATCCACCTTTTGTTTCTACTTAGCGCTTCCAAACATGACTAGATTTTTGTTTAAACGCAAACGTACTAGTAACTTTAAGCAATTATATATGTAACCTAATTGTTTAATAAAATAAGCAATTAAATATGTCACTTCCTAAACGAGATATCCGTGAGTAATAATAACATGTACGTAAGCCATAACACTATCGAACACATGAGTAGTAAAGTGAGGAAACGGGTCCCATTAGGTTGAAAATCTAACCCACTTATATCTTATATAAAAGTCTTCTGATATGATAATATGCAATTATATGGCATTGTAAGCATGCTCAAACTTTTTTCAAAAGAGGACACCGCCCAATCAATTGCTCAGATCACTTTAAGTAAAAGATGGATCCCACTTATATCATGCTTATGATATTATTAATACCGACACCAAAAAAACGTAAGGTTAATTAAATTACAGATTGGAATTTATCGAATTTGTCAAGTTCTTATATAATAAAGGAAGAAAAAAATCGAAAATGTATCATTGCACAATCAAGTTAGACTAATAGAAGACCTTCATTTCAAAATTAAGTCTTACACTCTTGCTATTAGATAATAGATAATCAAAATTAAATTGAAATAGTTTACATCTCTTAATTTTTCGTCTAAATTAAAATTCATCATAAAATTAAATGCTTCAAAATTGTAAAAAGAAAAAGTTACAAATAGATGGTGTAATTTTTGGAAATTTAGTGATTAAGTTTAGACTATTAGTAAATTCGATTTTAGAGGCTGCGGTACGGTCGTGCCGTTCGGTGGTGCCAAAGAACGGCGCCAGAATCTGGAACGACGCACTGCACTGGACTTCGTGCCATCCCCACCACGCAGCGTGGTTCTATTCCCCCCCCCACCCCCACACCCACCCACCCATTTTGTTACCGTTGTATTTGAATTTGGATAAAGAAAAGGGAGCGTTTGGTGTGGAACGGTCATATGACCGTTTGGTTAAACGGGTAAAAAAAAAAAAAAAAAAAAAAAAAAAAAAAAAAAAAAAACCTAAAATTAACTATAAATAACCTCTTTAACTTATAAAAAAATCACACACTCTCCCAATTAAATCTCTACTACTACTACGGATCCAAACGACCCCAACAACTTCTCCACCTGCGACCTTTATGATGCTTATTATAAAACCGACATGGATCAATATATCCAAGGTTATACGGCGTATGAGCAATATCTAAGTTTGTATGATCAAGAAGCCGGTGGATCGGGATCGGGTATTAAGAAGCCAAGGCAATACATTCCAAGTCAACAAGAAGAGGTGGAACAACGTTTAATCAATGACTATTTTGGCGAAGGTGACACTCCACCTAAGTATCCGGAAGACAAGTTTAGGCGAAGGTATCGTGTGATTTCTAGACTTTTTAATAAAATATTCAACGGTATCTTAAGCTATGATGGTCCCGAGTACTTTAATTTTTTAGACCTAGTTACGATTGTCCGGTCATAATAGCATCGGTACTCTTTTAAAGTGCACATCCGCTATCCGCCAATTGGCATACTGCACTGCGCCTGATGCGTTTGATGAATACTTGCAAATTGGTGAACGTTGTTCACGACAATGTTTAAAGAACTCTACTAGATGCATACATGTTTTATACGTTGAGAGGTATTTAAGAAAGCCCACTTCAGCGGATGTTGGAAAAATATATGCATTGCACGAAAAAGAACATGGAGTCCCGGGAATGCTCGGGAGTATTGATTGTATGCATTGGGATTAGAGAAATTGTCCAAAGGCCTTACAAGCTCAATCCAAAATGCATGATCATAAATACCCAACTCTTATGTTAGAAGCGGTTGCGGATCAAAAATTATGGATTTGGCATCCATTTTTTGGCATGCCGGGGGCAAATAATGATCTTAATGTGTTGTATGGTTCTCTGTTATTTGATCAAGAACTTTTCGGGAATGCTCCGGAATGTCCATTTGTAGTTAATAGACATACATACAAGAAAGGTTACTATTTAGCCGACGGTATTTATCCAGCATGGTCCGTATTTGTCAAAACGTTTAGTGTTGCAAGGTCTAAAAAAAAATTGAAATTTAAAAGAGTTCAAGAAAGTTTAAGAAAAGATATTGAACGTGCTTTTGGAGTCCTACAAGGTCGTTGGGGAATTATACGACAACCAACACGTGCTTTCGAAATCAACGCCTTGAAGAGAATCATGTATTGTTGTATAATGTTACACAACATGATATTGGAAGACGAAGAATTTGAATTTAATTTTAGAGATTTGTTCGTTGATCCAACTCCAAACATACCAACAACTTGGATCGAAAGATGTGATTTACATATCAGAAAAAACAAATAAATTCGAGATAGAAAATTGCACGACGATCTTCGAGAAGACCTTGTGGAGCGTCTATGAAACCTTAATCACTAGTTTGTAATTTTAATGGTTGGTTTATGTACTACTTATTACTTTTATGTATTTTTTCTTTAAATTATTGTAATGTGTGTTTTTATTTTTAATGAATTTTATTTTAGTCGATATTATGTATGTTTAATTTTATGTAAATGAAAAAAAAAATAGAGAATGGCACCAGATTTTCTGGTACCAACTGTAACGGCACTAAATGTGGTGCCAAAGGTTTTCTGGTGCCGTTCTGTGTTTTGCTAACGTGGTACTGTTTTTGGAGAACGACACCAGAAGTTTGGCACCACTATACCCACCGCTCTTATAATTTGATTAAAAAAAGGAAAAGAAAATTTGTGTGTAAATTGAAAATAAAGAAACTTAAAAAATGTGGGGTAATTAATGAAATGTAAATTGTTGAATTTTAAATAACATTATATTCTGATTTTTTTAATAGAATTTACATTTAATCACAAAAGTTTATAAAATATCTAATCTTAAAATACCCCTATATTTATATTTGTTTAGAAAAACATTTATTGTTATTGTTATAATTCATAAATATTATTATCATTAATAAATTAAATTAATATATGTGCACAAAATTATAAATGTCAAAATGTACATACAAATTACTATGAGATGTAAAATATACGCAAGTACACATTAAAACGATTTATGTAATTCATCTTTAAAGTTTAAGTAAAGATATCCAAACTTTTGCGTTAATTTGTCATTAACGAACTTTTTGTAAGTTAAATGAAGCGGAAAAGCTTCAATTCTTTTATTAAACACACTATATTATTAATAATACAACTGATGTTAATACATCGTGCGTGTAGTACGCTAAAACTAGTTTTCTTTTTAATAAAGCTCTAAACAATCTCGATAAAGCTCTAAACAATCTTGTTAGCTAAATATTTAAGTTATTTGTTAGCAAAATAGTGTTAAGATATATAGTATTATTTCTTGTGTTAGCGTAATAGACCGCAGACCGGATCGAACCGAGAAATCGAATCGGACCGAACCGACCATATAAGACCGAATATATTTCGATCCGGTCTTCAGTCCACCATTTTTCTCATGTTCGGTCATCGGTCCAGTTCGGTCTTACGCACAACCGACCTGCTTTGTTCGACCGGACCGACCGGCGAACCAGAACGGACCGACCCGGATCAAGACCAGGACCGAACATTTCGGTTTGGTCCTCGGTCTGATGTTTTGAGCCAAACTGGTTTTCAGTCCGGTCTAGCTTTGGTCGGTCTGGTCCGGACCGATTTTGATTGCTCCGATTTGTTTTTTTAGACCATGCTCAGCCCTAATATACTTGCACTAAATAAAAGTTGCTTTAATGCGTTCAACTAAACTTTTGTAATAAAATATTTTTGTCTGGTTTAAAGTATATGTTAACACAAGAAATAGAAAAAATAGCTAAAATAACATACATCAATATTAAATAAAATGAATAGTATTAGTAAGATGAATAGTATTGCACTATATTTTGTGTTTTATTATTTATGCACTAAATTAATGTTAATATAATGCTATGATTGAAAAATGCTTTGCTTACTTTTTGACACTAAATTAGTGCAAAAAGCTATTTTAGTGCTAACATAAAAGATGCTCTAAGATACATAAATTATCTTGAATTATTTTATTTTTTTATTTTTTATTTTGAAAATGTGAAGTATATATTAACACAAAACTTTGAATAAGTGCAAAAGATTCAACACTACTGACACACAAAATGAAATATGAAAAGGGACAAGTTATCCACACCCTCCCATAGGAACGGTATCAAATGATTGGACGCATCACTGACTTGTACGGTGTGTATCACGGATTGTACGGTTTGACTAAAACCCTCCTGATGTGACAATATAGGAAGGGTTTGTATAGTATGACCCAATGAAATACAAGCAGTGATACTTCACATTATTACTAACAGATGCTACATTTCCTATAATAATATCAAAACCTTAAACCTTTCTATCACAAAAAGATCTAAAGCTAAATATTTACAGGCCTCATATCTGTTAAAGTTCTCTTACATAGACTACATTTTCTTCTTGAAGGCAATCAAACAATCAAATTATATCACCCTTTCACAGAAAAGATTATAAGATCATCATCCATGAAAGGCATATCCTGTTGTAGAGAACTTGTTACTAATGACTAAGAATTACATTTCCTTCATGAAGGCAGCCATATGACCATTATGTAGTAACTCCAACTTCACAGAAAGGACATAAGACTAAGGGTGCGTTTGGTTTGAACTAAAGATTCACTATGGGCTTGGGATTAATAAGTGGGTGGTTTAGGATAAGATATTGTCATTTGTAAAAGATGTTTGGTTTGTTCAATATTCAACATTTGAATTATGCATGGCTTTGGTCTTTATTACATGAGACAAAATTAAAAATAAAGTATTGCCGCAAGAGAACAAGAAAAAAGAGTTGAAAGAGAATAAAATTACAAAAAGACAAAAACAATGTGAGTGATGAATATAAAATCCTGGGCTTGTGGTTGGGTTTTTTGCAATCCCTCACAGAAGAGTGTGAGCCCCTTTTTTTAAATCCAAAGATACAAAACAAACAAATATTTTTACTTTGAGTCTAATCTTTTCAACCCAACACCCCATACCAAACGGCTCCACATCCATGATATGAATCATTCTCGGTCAATAGCCCAACCACTCTATTACTCCATCCCTTTCATGTAGGGGTGTTGATCTGTTTGGTTTTCTGGTTATTCGGTTAATTCGGGTAAAAGTTTTTTTAGGGTCAAACCGTGAACCAAACCAAACCAAATTCAAATTCGGTTTTCGGTTCGGTTTGGTTGAATTCTAGTTCGGTTTGGTTCGGTTCGGTTTTCGGTTTAACCGAATTACACACTTTATTAATATATATATATATATATATATATATACACACACACACACACACACACACACACACAAATATATTTAGCCAAAAAAGTTATTTCAAACATAAAAAATATTTTTTAATATTAGGATAAAATTTTATTGTTATTTATATAAATATAAATATAAACGTTTTATTGATCTTTTTATATATATAAATATATAAAAAAATATAAATTTATATGAATTCGGTTTTCGGTTTTTATTACCAAAACCATATCCAAACCGAGAACCGAACTAAAAGTTTGGTTTGATTCGTTTTTGATAAATTCGGTTCGGTTATTAGTTCGATTCAGTTATTTTTAGATCGGTTCGGTTTCGATTTTCGGTTTATTCAGATATTTTGGTTTTTCTGCTCACGACTAATTTCATCAGAACATCCCATTCCCTTGCAACTTTCCTTACTTTAACAAATTCTTTTACCCTTAACAGTCTTCAGTTTATTTTTTATTGTTATTTATTTATTCCTTACAGCCTTTTGTTCCTCTCACTCCATTACATACATAATATACAATTGCAACAACTACAATTCTTCTCGGAATACTTCTTATGGCTTTGTTATTAGATAACCAAAGCTTCAATAATGTCATTCCAGACTTTTAGAGAGAAAGCACATTGGAAGAAAAGAGGCATGAATTGCATAAAGGACATTTTACATAAGCTTGAGGATTCCAATTCAATTAATCTAATTTAACGTTAGGCTAAACCATATTTCTCTAATATCGTGAAGATGATAGTCCAATAGTGGGACTTGTAGAGTAATATGAAAGTTACGGGTTCGAAACTCCTCCTAAAATTCTTTTAATCACGGTGTTGCACAATTCTCTCGTGATGATCGTCTGATCTGTTAAAATTAAAGTTGTAACTGCAATAAATCAAAAGAATGGCCAATTTTATTATAAAACTTTTAACCGGTCTTCTCATTTGATACTAAGTCTATGGGTATGTTTGGCACAAGTAGAAGCTAGAGCGGATCGCTGGAACGGGTTGCTGGAGCATGTGGCTGGAGCTTTTTTTTACATGCTAGTACAACTAGCATTTCATTTAGTAGCTTATTTTTTTAACAAGCTCCTTCAAGCCGTGTCAGCCAAACGAGACTTATTTTAAATGATAGCTTATTTTTCTAAAAAAATAAGTTCATGCTACTATAAGCTCTGATAAGCTCGTGCGCCAACCATAGCCTATGTTTGACTGTCAAGTTTTACTATTTACGTGCATAAAATGATTGTAATAATTGCTTCAAAGGTAATACTTTTTTAAAATTTTAAGACAAGTTAAATACTCCGTTTGTTTTATATAAAAGTAAAATCACATGATAACTAGTAAGACAAATGTATTTTCACGTATTGAATGAAAATATATATATAGATTTTTGAATCATCAATAAACTGAGAGGAAAGTCATTTGACTCATTTCTAAGACATAAATCAAATGGTAGAAAATATGATTTTTCCTAAAGCAAATATGATTTTTCCTAAAGAAACTTAAGAAGACGTAAAGCAAACTCACGTAGGCAGAGGATTTATGGAGGCACCATTTCGAATATGTTAGGTATTAGCTTGGAGATCTTCGTTGAAACCGTGCATTGAACAATAGAGAGATAAAAAAAAAAAAAAAAAAAAAAAACAATCATATTGTGCATGTGAAACTTAGAATTGTAATGAACGTGCCTTTGGTGTATTGAAAGCATGGTTTCCAATCTTGAAGAAGATAACTCCATATCCTTTGGTTAAACAAAGAGATATTAGTGTTGCATGTTTTGTTGTTCATAATTATATTTGGAATGAAGGCTTAATCGATGAGTTTCTCTCGCTATATGATCACCGTGAAGTACATGATAGTGGAAATTTACATTATGATAATGGTGCTGGTGAAGATGTTCAACAATATGGAAGTGAGGTTGATCAACAATATATGACTAGTTTACAAGATCAAATTGCGGTACAGTGTCTCTGAATAGTTTTATTTTAAGACATTTACATCTACGTTCTTAGACTATCTTTTATTTACAACTCACATGCCTTATTTATAGCATTCAAACATTTTTTAGAACAAACAATATTATTAGATTAAGATATTTTCACGTCAAATTCAAATTCATATGTGTTACTTAAGTTCAGATTCAGAGTCTCTTAAAAAAAATAACACCTTATAAAATATCATATCATATATAAAATGGTAGAAAATATCATTTTCCCTAAAGCAAGCTTAGGAAGACATAAATGACTTTCTTTGAAAAACGAAGATACTATAAGCCACACGGCAAAAAGAACAAAGGCAATAAAAGGAGCTCTAAGGAGGAGAACCGCACAAAACAAAACATCAAAACTATGGAAAACACTAAAATAAACAAAAGCTAAGTATCTAGAAGTTCATTAGTGGAAAGAATCCAATTGGCCCATAAAAACGTTTCTTTGGAGCCTTATTCAAAGTCAATAAAAGTGTCATCCTTTAAACCGCGGGAAAAATATCTTCATGCAAAGCACACGACTTTTCCTCATCTAAGGAAGCATGTAAAATACAAGTTCTCCATGCCCAAACACTCCATATAAATCCCAAACAAATAGCGTGAAATTACTTGGCTTTCCATTTATCTGAATAAAGGTTAGTAATCTCATTTAAGATGTCATCTATGAAAGATTATGAATAATCGATTGGGTTGAATAATCAGTACATAATACAATATATATAATGTTACAATATGGGCCAAAATACCACGGGCCTAATCACAGCCTAAACCCATCGTCTAACACTCCCACGCAGTTTGAGCGGAGGAGACCGAACACTCAAGCTGTCACGAAACTCAGCAAACAAGGCAGACGGTAATCCTTTGGTAAAAATATCAGCATACTAAAACCTAGAAGGAACATGTAGAACTCGAACCTGACCAGTAGCAACCAAATCACGAACAAAATGAATATCAATCTCAATGTGCTTTGTCCGCTGATGCTGAACAAGATTAGAGGACAAGTACACGACACTCACATTAGCACAATAAACAATAGTAGCAGAGGACAAAGGTGTATGAAGCTCATGAAGTAAATTCCGAATCCAACATATCTCAGCAACATCACTGGCAACACCACGATACTCAGCCTCAGCACTGGAACGAGAAAGCATATGCTGACGCTTAGAGGACCAGGAGAGGAAGTTGTTGCCAACAAAAACACAATAACCTGATATAGACCATCGTGTAGTAGGGCAACCCGCCGAATCAGCATCCGACTAAGCAACCAAGGACGCAGTAGTAGAAGAAAATAACTGCAAACCATAATCTAGAGTCCCTTGAACATACCGTAAAATCCGCTTGAGAGCAGAGAAATGAGGCTCTTGAGGATCATGCATATAAAGGCAAACCTGCTGAACAACATATGTAATATCAGGTCAAGTGAAAGTGAGATACTTAAGATAACCTGCAAGACTCCGATATAACTTAGGATCAGAAACCAGATCACCAGCATCACCCAATTTAGACTAAGTGTCAACAGGAGTCTGAGAAGGGTTACAACAACCATATGTGCACGCTCCAAAATCTCCATAGCATACTTACGCTGTGACAAAAACATCCTAGAAGAGTCACGCATAACCGACACACCCAAAAAATAGTTAAGAGCACCCAAATCAGTCATAGAGAACTCCTTATGCAAAGACGCAATAAGTCTCTGTAATAAACTATCAGAGGAAGCAGTGAGCACAATATCATCCATATATAGTAACAGAAAAGCAGTATCATCACCCTGTCTGTAAATAAATAAAGAAGAATCACACCGACTCAGAGTAAACCCAACAGTAGTAATGTAAGTAGTAAACCGCTGAAATCATGCCCAAGGTGCCTGCTTAAGACCATAAAGAGACCTCTGTAATAAACAAACATAATCCGGAAGCTCTGGATCCCGAAAACCGGGAGGTTGATGCATATAAACAGTTTCGACTAAATCTCCATGTAAAAACGCATTCTTGACATCAAGCTGGTGAACAGGCCAATGTCGAGAAATAGCTAAGCTAAGAACAGTCTGAATGGTACCCGACTTAACAACCGAACTAAAAGTCTCATCAACATTAACTCCCTCAATCTGTGTGCTACTGTTGGCAACAAGACGCGCCTTGTACCGACTAAGAGTGTCATCAGCTAAATACTTATGGCGAAATAACCACATACAACTAACTACATTGACACCTTCAGGTCGAGTTACATGTTTCCAAGTTTTATTCTTAACAAGTGCATTATACTCATCATACTTAGGATTAGGACGAGTAGTCCCAACACGAGAACGTGTGACCATGGGATGAGTAGATACAACAGGTGGAGGTGTAGGAACAGGAACATGTGGTGGAGAGGGGGGAGATGTAGGTACAGGGACAAGATCATTTAGTGGAGACGGTGGAGGTGTAGGTGATAAAGGAGGCATATGTGATGCAGGTATGGTGACTAGTGGAGTAGTAATTGGGCTTAAATTAGGACCAATAGGTGTGGTGTTGATAATAGTGGAAATAAGATTGGAAGAATCTTCCAAAAAATCATAGGAGGCGGTGGGCGTGGATTGGTTGGATTTAAATGGAAAAATCGTCTCATCAAAGGTAACATGACGAGATATGATAATTTTATTGGTGTTAAGATCAAGACAGCGATAGCCAAAATGATTGGCGGCATGTCCCAGAAATATTGTAGGTGTAGCACGGGGTCCTAATTTATGGTTAGGATCTATATGTGAGTAACTAAGGCATCCAAAGACACGAAGAACACGATAATCAGGTGTAGCACCAAAAATTCAGGTAAAGGGTATTTCATTATTAATGGCACGGGAAGGTAATATATTCAATAAATAAACAGTCATATTAAGTGTCTCAGTCCAATAGTTAGGTGGTAAGTGTGCTTGAAACAATAAAGTATGAATAAGATTATTAAAGGTACGAATCATGCGTCCAGATTTTTCATTTTGTTGAGAGGTGCGAGGGCAAAAAAATCTAAATTAGATGCCATGGGTTGAAAATAATTTATGAAAGGCAGAATGATCAAACTCACCACCATGGTCTTAAAAACACTGAAACGATTTAATTTCACACTTAAACTGAGTACAAACATAACTACAAAACAACTGAAATTTAGACAAAACATCAGATTTATTCATTAACGGATAAACCCAAATATACTGAGAATAATGATCCGGAAACAAAACATAATACTTGAGACAAGAAAGACTCGGAATTGGGGATGTCCACAAATCCGAGTGAACAATGTCAAAACAAGAAATAACAGAAGTAGACAAACTAACAAACGGAAGCTTCACATGTTTACCAAGCTGACATGCATGACAAAGAACGGGACACTTCTCTTTATTACAAGAAATAGAATCACTAGACACAAGACGCCGCAACACTTCACTCCTTGGATGTCCAAGTCGTTGATGCCATGTAAAGAAAAATTGAACAATGGAGGAACTTTCCACCAACTCCAAATTTTCAACCAAATAAGCTTTACCTTGGGACAAGAAAGAAAGTAGTGTTATTTTTTTTATTTTATTTTTTTATGCTATATCCGATCCACGAAAAGACAAGATGACGAGTCTAACCGAAGAAGACCACGACATGACAAATTTCTCTAATCGGGAGGTGATCCAAACCGACCCTCCAAGCACAAACATTAACTTTGCGAGGAACCCATGAGTTCCAAACAAAATTAGGAGGGTCAACAAAGGTGTCCAACATCTTTTTTGAATAAGAGAACATAAAGATTTAACAGAAAAATTATATGAATTTTCTATGTTGCATAATTCATCCTTCTTAGAAACGTCAATAATGAGACCATCATCGATAAGGTTAACAATGGAGGTAACATCGCCCAGAGATCACTCTATGGGCTGCCTGCACCAAGCCCAGTTAGCAGCCCTAGGCCCTAGCCCCGTTAGGAAGACATAAATAATAAAATAAGTAGTGTCTCCTAAACATTTGGTGTTAGATTTCCTTGTGTCTGTTTTATAATATTTTAGTTAACAGATAAAATTTTGAACAAATTAAAAAGAGATTGAACACTTGTACCTTTTAAGAATTTAAGCATATTACAAGGGATGTCTTAGACTATAAATGCATGTTTCTTTTTGTGTTTGGGCACTTACTGTTCATCAGTTCATTCTTTTTAATTTTCTTATTGTGTGATAGGATTATGAAAAAAATTCCAATGTAAATTTTCATGGTCAATGCACAAAATGTTGGGTGAAGTTCTTTTGCATAAAGATTTTGCATATAACAAAGATTGTACTGTTAATTTAACTAGCATAAGAAAAAGAAGCCTTCACATTTTCAATGGCTACTAACGTTTTAGTTACGTTTATAACCATGGGAACAAACCAATTTCTGGTTATACATAACTGTCGATCAACAGTTACCATCCAACGTAATACCATGTTATAAAAAGAATGAACCGTAACAGACCAAATTCTGAAGGTGACAGTTATGTGAATTTGCTTGATGGATTACCATGACAATAAGAACATCAATCACTGGAAGTTGAATAACAGAACATCAAATATGATGCACACATCTCAAATCATACAACAGAAATTGACTCATTAACCATTGACAATACGGGGAGTGCATACGCTACAAGTAGAAAGAACTGCCCAATTTATTGGCAGCAAGAAATAAAAACCTGGGCACTTACAGAACATTCGTACATGGTGACTTTTGCCACTCATATCGATTCATCCATCCTCTTTCTCCAATTACTAGAGAACCAATGTACCTATGGACATCTGTTCCACATATATTCCATTATTAATTTCAAGTTTGTAAGTACACATGCAATATGTCATGATCGCTACTGGTTAGAATTGGCAATTTCAATACATATACATGTAAATTGATAGATTTGGGTTATGTAGCTAAGATAGAAACGAGTTGAATGGGCCAAAGGTGTTGAAGATAATACATTATGCCATAAAACCACGGAGTACGTAGCTAAGATAGAAACAGATTATGTAACGGGTCTAGATTGATAAAAGTAACATTTTAGTACTGGTCAAATAACTAAAGCCATAGATATGATTACAGAAACTAGGTTACTTCAATAATAAGTTATTATTACCAATAAGCCATTTACAAGGTTGTTTGACAGATTTGAACCATCTGAAATGACACATGCCCATATTGACCCATCTACAGGACTAACCAATTCTCTATCGTGTGCAAAATAACAGACTCACTAACCCACAAAACCAAACTACATCTTACCTACATCAAAATAACATACTTATTACATTAAACGGATTACTTGCTACAAGGTCGATGACCGATTAATCGCCAGTACTCATTAGGTCAATAGTAGATCAATACTGGGCTGAGTAGTTCAGATGCCTTAAAAAAAGTCGTCTAAAATGAAATGCATGAATAAAAAAAAGTATAGATCCACAAAAAAAGGTCCACAAAAAAAAAGTATAGATTATTATTGTATGATATAGTTTTAAAAATCATTTATACACATTAAGGAAGAAAAAAATATTGATGCCATTAGAAAAAAATATTGGCGTCATTAGTTTACGTGAAATCTCTTTTATATTCTTACTTTTTAAATTTTAGATATAATTAATGTATTTAAACTGATCAGAAATGCTATATCAATACAGAATAATCTAACTGGAGGTATTAAGATATTTATAGACACTTCAGATTTCACTATTTCACACATTTGATCAGTTTCCTTTTAGTTAGATCCTTTAGCTTAACCTATTTGTTCAACCAAAATCGGCTAATTTAGGTTAATGGGTCAAAATTGCCACCTTCAGCTGAAATATCAAAAGAAAAGCATGCATACACCCAGCAAAGAATTAAACATTAATTTACAAAGAAAAAGGAAAATGTAGCACTTACCAAGCGATATTGTTCCAATGAAGGAAACCTCCATGGCCTCGAGCATTTGTGAACTTGTATGTTGGACCAGAAACTACACAAATGACCATAACTTAATTTATGTTTCATCTAAAAAATCTAGAATAGAACTATATTCTTCTGTGTCAAAATCTCCAGAATTAAAGGCTAAAATTACCTTCATATCCCTCAAAAACTGGATCTTCTGCTAGCAGAAGCGGTGTATCTAGGTCAATGAATCTGTTCATGAATTTACAACAAATTAGTTCAAGAATTTACGGGTAACTATTTAAGGTAACCAACTTTGTTTCCAACCATGACAACCCTTAAAACTATATATGAGCATAGGTTTCGGGTAATCTTCAAGCTTGACAACAAGTAACTTGTATCTCGGCATCACGTGAAATGCATTAACAAGGTCAAAGCCACTGACATGGCAGTGTCAGATCAACAATTTGTGGTGACTTTTACAGAGTATCTTTTATCAAAACTGATGTTTGAGTTATAGGTGCAAATAAAGTATAATACTCGAGATAAGAGATTGCACAAAAGTTGGTTACCTTTTAATTTATTCAATATAATAGCTGAATGAAATGAGGTTAAATTAACATAGTTTAACTTACTTAAAGCCCCCTATGCCGGCAGCAAGATGACCAGAAAAGCCCATGGCAAGTCTAGTTTCTACCATACCACCAATCATCAAATCCAGTCCTGAAGCTTTTGCAAAATCGATAATTTCAAGAGCCCCTAAGACACCTACTTTAGCAAGTTTAATATTAACGACATCTGCAAGTTGTCGCTTGGCTATTTCTCTGACATCAGCTAAACTTCTACAACTCTCATCAGCAGCAACTGAAACACCATATTTAGTTTTGGCAACTCGAGTGACATGACCTAAACCTTCCCAATCATCTCTGTGAACCGGTTGCTCAAAAAGAATAGGCGTCACCTGCATTTCTGCATTTATGTAATAGGAAACATGAGAGATGATCAAATGAGTAAGCTGATAATACTTAAACTAGAAAATAAATGGGTCAAATGGTCTTAAAGTCATCCAAAGTTTTTACATAGGATCCATGATAGCATTTGTGGTATACAGTGTGGCCCATAAAGAGTTGATGCTTAATAGCATTTGTGGCTTTTATAAGAACGTGATACAGAATTCTTAAACCTTACATGCTACAAGTAGGTAAGTTTTCTAGAGTTTATTTTCATGTATATGACCATCATTCAAGTGAAAGTGAGCTACAAATTACCTTAATAAGGCGTTTTTGTATGTCTGTTAACTAATTATTATGATATGAAATCACATTAGCTAGAATGTTTGGAGAACATATGATTATGATGTTCAAATAATTCAGGGTTTACATAATCAGATTTGGATACCGACGTAAGAGACATTGTTGTGAGAAAACTAATCATTAAGATAACAATAAAATTAAGCACACTAACTACTCTGAGCTTTAAGCAAGTGATTATTTGATTATGGTTCAAGTCACCATTCTCACTTTTAAAACACACATCTAAACGCCCTTTATTTCATTCAAATCTGAGATACCTTTATTTCATTCTAAACATCCTTTATTTCATTGTAATCAGATGCTAACTGCAACAGTAAAGTAAAAATTACCTATTTACTTGTTGTCTTAATCTAATTTGAGAAACTTTTACTATTAATTCAAAAAATTGTCTCTTCTTTTCTGTTACAAAATGGATGGTGATAACCTGATTTTATATCTTACAGAAATAACCTTACCATGTAACTTGTCAAGAACTTGAATCGCTTCTGAGGAGGTGTAGCCTTCATTAGCATCTAAAATAAACAGACAATGAGGATGGGCTGCACGTATAGCTTGAAGCACTTCAATATCTGCATTTAAATCTTTTCCGACCTTAAGCTTCAAAGTCTTGAACCCTTCTTTGTAATACTTGGAAGCCAACTTACTCGCTTCGGCTGGAGAAACAATAGGTATCTACAATAACACAAGCCTCAACAATTAATGTTATGTTATTAAGGTCTACAAATATAATAAATCACTAGTAAAAACAAAGTTCATAAATATTAAATTACATGGATAGAAACTGAACTGTTATATCTGTGGTTATTGTATTTGACACCCCACCAAAAAATCTCCATAAAGGTGTGCCTATGCTGGTTGCAACTGCATCAATTACAGCCATTTCGATCCCCGCTCTAACCTTCAAGGCATATAGCAACATTATAAGAGCAAAGTTAGACTATAAACACGAAAAGTTAAATCCATGAACATGCATAAGTTAGACCAGGTGTATAGATCCAAGTGTCTAACTAACTAGTTTAGAGCTCCTTAGTTTGACTCATAAATAAACACTTGGCCTATTTAATAAGTAATTAGTATCAATCACCACCCACCCCAACAAACCAAATCCCTTTAACTTTTCATGTCCACCCTTGACCACAAAATTTGAGACTCTGCGGATGACACCCAAATTTAGTCCCTGCTCCCCACATACTGCAGCTTTGGGCAGCCTCAATCGCGTAACTTAGTATGGGCGGACATTGTCAGCCTCAACATTGACTTCCACATATTGTCCATGACATGCATTAATCATTAAATTTGAATTAGCAATACGTTTAGGCACATCAATCAACTCTCATCTATCACTCTATTCCTCCCTAAATTAATTTCTTAATGACTTTTACATAATTAGTCAACGCGCTCCATTTCACATATTTCACACACATCCTTCAATCAAATACACTTCTAAACAACATGCATATAGACATCAAAAAGTTATAAAACACAAAAACTTACAGAAGCAAGATCATGACCAGGAAGAAGTTGACCAACAAGCCTCAAAACATCACCCAAACTCATGCCACCACATTTCTTCAAAGCCTCACACACTTCACCACTTTTAACCAAAATCATTTCCTGATCTTCAGCTGTCACAAATGGCAACACAGGTGACTCACCCCACCCACAACACCCATTACTTAACTCCACTCTTATTGCAACATTTTCCACCTTATCAACCCTTGATGATGCTATGGTAAAAGGTGCTAATAATGGTACATTTAATGGCCTTCCTTCTGCTTTATGTATATCCACACTGAAACTTTCCATTAATGTCTTGAAACCCATGTTAGATTTTGTTGTGGCACTTGTGGCTGTCATGGTTGTGCCTGTGATCATGGGTTTTTTGTATAGTTTTGGTGAGAATAAGGTGAAGCCTATTGAACCCATTCGATGATTTTGAGGAAAATGGTAAGCGGGATGTTGATTAGTGTGTGATTTGAGCAAAGACTATTATAGGATATATGAGAGAAAGGTGCCGCTTCTGCCATTGTTTATTGGTCTAAGAAACGTCAATTTGTTTGATTATGGGAATTGTTTAGAGAATTGTGGGGTCCATTCATATGATTTGTTTATTTGTTGGATTTACGTTTGTATGGTTATGTTTGAAGTTGTTATGTCTTCTACAAAGACATGTTCAAGACTTCTATACTTAGAAATTTGAGTATATTACCTAAATGGCCCATGTGGTTGTATCAAAGTTGTGAATGGTGTTCCTGGTTTTGGAAATTACGCCTTTGGTTCCTCTTACTAACGTTCATTAAGCGAAGGTCCGTTGAGTTCCTTATGTGCATAATATGCCCCTAGGGACGGCAACGGGCAAGAGAAAAACCCATAACCTACGTGTACCCTGATGCAGATTTTGGAAAACCTGAAAAAGTTTTACAATACTTATAGGCAGAGTATTTAGCCGTTGTAGTGTAATATAGGAAATACACGGGGGATTGATCGTTCTATGGGGAAATAGTGAGGTAGGCTCCAAGTGTATATCGAAATAAGTCTAGGGGTTAAGGGAAGATTATTTATGTCTTTTTATATTTATTTGAAAGCAAGTAAAATCTCGGGTTTGGAAGAGTTTGGTTTTTAACCACTAATTAAACTAAACTAATTGCAAGGAAAAGTAAATTGGAAAACTTCTTATATGAGGAAAAAGTATTTACTTAGAATTTCATTACTACTAGTTAAATCCTATTATGTTGTCGAATTGTCACGTCCTTATTAAATGTAGTGTGGAGTATTCCTTATTACCGGTTGCGGGTTAGTCAATCTTCACGTCTATAGAACTATTCTCAACGTACGATGCCTATATGAATTGTCAAGCACACCTTTCGACAAGCCTACGCATTAAATACTTCACTTATCAAGTTAACTAATTATTAACTACACGCTTTAGTGGACGTTCAAGCTAGTATAGTTTTCCCTAGCCAGTTTTCCAACTCCTAACGCAAACAACATTCAACAAGAGACGACAACAATAATCAATAACTAGGTTCCATGCAATCCTAAGCAATTACTGAGAGATCTACCCTAGCATAATGATGAAAGAGTAAATTACATGGATGGTCCCTGTGGTTTGTAAAAAATTTCACCTACCGTCCCTCAAACTTAAAAGTTGCATATATGGTCCTTGTCGCTGCCAAAGAATAACATGAATGGTCCCTCAGACTAACTGTTGTTAGTTTTTTCCGTTAGTCCATTTGCACCATTTTAACGACCATTTGCAACAAACATTTGCACCGTTAGTCCTTTCATACGTTTTTGTCTGTTTTTATACGTTTTTGTCCGTTTTTATACGTTTTCGCCCATTTTCTTACGTTTTCATCCATTTTTCTTACGTGTTTGGCTGTTTTTCTTACGTTTTCATACGTTTTCATCCAGTTTCTTACATTTTCATCCGTTTTTCTTACATTTTTGTCCCTTTTTCTTACGTTTTTTCAGTTTTCATACGTTTTTGTCCGTTTTCATACGTTTTCGTCTGTTTTTATACGTTTTCGCTCAGTTTCTTACATTTTCATCCGTTTTCTTACGTTTTTGTCCGTTTTTGTTATGTTTTTCCAGTTTACATACGTTTTTGTCCGTTTTCGTCTGTTTTATACGTTTTCGCCCAGTTTCTTACATTTTGATCCGTTTTTCTTACGTTTTTGTCCATTTTTCTTACGTTTTCCCAGTTTTCATACGTTTTTTTACGTTTACACAAGTTTTTGTCCGTTTTAATACGTTTTGGCCCGTATAAAAATGCACAAAAACGGATACAAACATATTAAAACGGATGAGAATGTAAGAAAATGGGTTAAAATGTATAAAAAGGACAAAAACGTATGTAAACGAAAAAAAACGTAAGAAAAATAAACAAAAATGTAAGAAAAACGGATAATGTAAGAAAACGGGTTAAAATGTATAAAAATGGACTAAAACGTATGTAAACGGAAAAAACGTAAGAAAAACAGAAAAAAAACGTATGAAAAACGGATGAAAACGTAAGAAAATGGGCGAAAACGTATAAAATCAGACGAAAATGTAAGAAAAGCTAATGAAAATGTAAGAATCTGGGTGAAAGCGTATGAAAACAGAAAAAACGTAAGAAAACAGACAAACACGTAAGAAAAATGGATGAAAACGTAAGAAAATGGGCGAAAACCTATAAAAACGGACGAAAACGTATAAAAACACACAAAAACGTATGAAAGGACTAACGGTGCAAATGTTTGTTGCAAATGGTCGTTAAAGGACTAACGGTGCAAATGGACTTGCGGAAAAAAACTAACGACAGTTAGTCTGAGGGACCATTCATGTTATACTTTGGCAGCGACAGGGACCATATATGCAACTTTTAAGTTTGAGGGACGGTAGGTGAAATTTTTTACAAACCACAGGGACCATCCATGTAATTTACTCATAATGAAAAGAAAAGCAATTCAATAAATCAAACAATAACACATAGACATGATTGAATTATTAATTGAAGAAATTATCTTTCACCAAATATGAAGACATCATTGGCCAAAAGGCCTACAAAACTATAGAAATCGTTCTATGGTTTATCCTCCAAAGTTGCACACTTTATAATGAAAACAATGTGAAAATATATATAGATTTACAATCGTGACAGCTTCACCTGTTAAGTGTGACGCCATCAGCTCGTCGTCTCTTAGGGTTTCATTTTTGCACCGACTTAGATGTGATGGCATTATATTGGGGTCGTGACGCCGTAAGCCTTCAAGATCTTTGGTCTTGACACCGTTAGCTTGAGGCCGTCTCTAGAGCCTAAATGGTCAATGCGTTCAGGTGAAAGCATCACCTATTAGGCTGTGACGCAGTCACGACCCCTTGTCGTGACAGTTTTTCTCGATGTTGTCGTTTTCTTCGTTTTCCCATCCAATCGAGTTCAAAATACTTCCTTTTCTAACAATTGCTTCCCAAGTACCTAAAACTAAAATAGAAACGATTTAGAGCAATAAATGATCAAATATATACGAAATTTAGAGGCTAAATGACCTCTTAAAAAGCGTATGAAATTACACCTCATCATACATGCATCGTGATGCGTAGTAACCCCGTCATTTTTTACCCACGGGTGGGTCATGGGTGAAAAGATGAACCCACCTGATGGATCTAAACACACACCTTGTGTTAGATAGATACTTTGAGTATTTACTATGTAGCACGCGGAATTTACTACAGAGTATTTAGAAGATGTATATGAGTGATGTGTATGAGTTCTATATGAATGAAACAGTTTGAACACAGAGATTAACCAAACTTTAAGCTTCAACATTATTAATAATAATACGAGTGATCTGAATATCACTAGTGTTACACCTTGAAGCTCTTGCTATTGATACGTACATAAACCTAAACTTAGGACCTCCTTTTATAGGACACAATGAGTCCTTTACAAGATAAGTATAAACCTAACAGAATATAATATACACAAGATCTTTTCTATACTTATCTAATACACGGTTTCCTAATAATTATCCTATAAGCAGTGGTAATAATATGTACTAGCAGTGGTAATGGGTTTCCACTGCTAGTGCATTCTTCAGCATTATCTTCTTCCATGCTTAACAGTGGTAACTGTTAGTTATGATTCCCAACACCACAGTAGGTGATCGTGGGATGGCGGGTAATGTATACCCACTGTGGGTAAACCCATCACGCCCGTTTTAAAATACATGTGGTTATCCATTTCAAAATACATGTGAACCCATTTTTATTAAACTTACCTTTATTATATTACTTAAATATTTTTTAAGTTATTAGTAGATATATTTAATTGTTACATAAACCTATTAAAAAAACAGAACATACTAAACGTCTCATTTGAGATCCATGACTATAAGAAGAATATGAATCATTTAAGTATCAAATATTCATACTTAATGTCTCAATTTTCAGGCCACGCTCCTGTATACTTGGTCTTGTTATATTAATGCACAAGTAACCACTAGTCTTACAGAATAATTCATGACTCACAAAAGTAGAATTATATTTTTTTAATGTATTAATGCTAATAGTAATATATACCTAGTGGATAGTTGACTAATTTGTGTGCATATTATCAATATGTCTCAACTTATGCACTTTCTAATCAAGTTTAATTTTCAAAACATTCGAAAATATGTGTATAAATGTTTTTTATTAGGGTTAGAAAAAGTTTATGGGTGGTGTTGAAGAACACTAGGTGGATTAAATACAAGTGAGGAATCAAAGTTGAAATGTTTTTTAGGAATTTGGAAGGGTTAATATGAGTATTATGATTATGGATATAAACAAAAGTTTAATTTGTGTTTCAAGTTATGTCCATGTGAATAGGGTGGCATTAGGAACGTAACCAAGGAGGTGGGTGTAATATTAATAATAATGATGATGATGATGATGATTGATGACACGTAAATTATACATGTTTTTAGGTGTGTTTTATGCATCATATTTGGCCATATTTGTACGTATTTGCTACTTACTCATGGAAAAGTGTTTGTACAAGCAAATGTAGCCAAAAATAGGAAAAAGTGATAAAAAAAGATGAAGAAATGAAGTAAGGGTGCATAATTGGAGATTTTCGAGAAGGAAACGAGTGAAGAATCACACAAGGATTCAAGGATTTGATAGATTAAGATTTCTACGTTCATATGTCAAGATAATATCAAGTTCTATGAAAGGAATTAGCACCAAAGTGGAAGAGAATGCATGCGACGAAGAACGATAAAGAAAAAGACAAAAGTTGGTTACAAGTTCAAACCAACCGATCGGTTGGAACCTGCAACCAAATCGGTTGGAATGAACCTGAAGAACCAATCGATCGGTTGGAGCAAATTAAATACCGATCGGTTGGGAGATGGCTGTTTTTACAAGATTGCATTTATTGACGTTTTTACTCCTCATTATCATGGATGGCTGATCATTTCTCACTAATAACTTTTTAAGGGACGTTTTTACTTGAGAATTAAGTGATTGGAGGCTATATAATGACATCTAGGCTTGCAACCAAAGTGTACCACAAAATCTTAAGTAATAACTTACACCAAGTTATTACTAACTTAATATTTCTTACCCGAAAGGTTGCTACAACAGTAAAAACTTCCAGGAAACTTTGAGTTAGAGTCTCAATAGTTTGGTTAAGTGTGTGGAGTTGTTTATTGTATTTGGTAGTCGATTGGAGGCGTGTGGTTGCTATAGTTCCACAATTTTAGTTCTTGTAATTCTCAAGCTAGGTACATCTTGTTTGTTACTTTAAATATAATGAATGTTTTGTTTACTACTTGTGTTTTAATATAATTGATATGGAGTAATTTGGTATATACTTGTGTGAATGATGTAGTTAGTCATGGAGTATTCTTTATTTTAAAGGTGATGCATGAAAACTCTTCTTAATTTATGAGTTTGTTAGGATAATATCTAATCTTGCTTAATTTGTTGATAAAAACATCTTTGGGGAATATTGGCCGAAAGGGTTTTCTAAATGTTTTTATTCCAAAAAGTTAATGCATGAATTAGTATGGGATATGGTGAGTGACGAGCATCATGTTTACTCTTTAAAATAGATTTGAGAAGATTTCATCACGAAATTAGGCCGAAAGGATTCGTAGGAATTCATAAGTAACGAATTGCTTTTTAAACAACATTATGTTAATGGAATTATTATTCTAGTTGTCTTAGGCTGAAAGGAAGTAACTAGATGATTGAATTCTAGTAATGGTTAACATGATAAACACTATTGATTGTTAGTCATTCATATAAAAGTTGTGCGTCATAACAATTTTACACCAAGCTTAACATGAATACTCCAATTAATTGATTGTAGCATTTCACACAAGTATATGTTTTAGTTTTATTGTTTCTTGAATAATTGAATTTTCGATAATAAACGATTGATAACCCTTTTATATAAACTAGTTTTCTAATACTTTGATCCATAAATCCCTTGGGACGATCTCGACTTACCCACATTTACTAAAACAGACGAGTATACTTGCTCGTATGTGTTAAATAGTTAATCGGTAATCGTGTTTATAAATTTTAAAACTTGTACACAACCGACACGCATCAATTATGATGATGATGATGATGATGATGATGATGATGATGATAATAATAATAATAATAATAATAATAATAATAATAATAATAATAATAATAATAATAATAATAATTGTTAGTGTAAAAAGTGTGAATGCGTTAGGATTGGGCTTAGTTTGACGCATGCCATCCTTAGTGGATCGTACGCTATGTGGTTTATGCACTAATAATTGTTGGGTCACTGAATTCCCCAATCTTCTTCTAACAAGGATTTGAACGTAAAATAACCTAAGTGTAAACAAGTCACTGAGTGAACAGTAACTCAGTGAGTCATCTTCAGGATGCTTAGACCGAGCCTAAGAAGAAAGGTTCTCCATTCAGTGAGGCGGAACTCAGTGAAGTGTGATCTAAGCCAAGAAGAAGGTGATGGGTTCAGTGAGGATGACAATAACTCACTGAACCCCAAGACTCCTCAACAACTTCATGGTACTGAAGACTGATGACTAGAAGACAGAAATTTTGGCGGGACTGGGCGGGAAAGTTTGATCTGTTTCACTAAAGTGCTTTATCACTTTAAGGTCAAACTTTCCTCAAATGGTTAAAACCAGGCTGTCATCAGAAAGTGCCTTTTGGACTTAACCCAAAGAAGTTTCCCTTGCCAGAGAATAAAATCTATCAAGATTTTATTGAGGAACACTTAGGTCCATTGTATAATAGGGTTGTTCACATTTGTGTATAAATAGGTAGCATAAGAGAGGAGTAAAAGTTGACAAGTTTGTGCAATTAATGCAAAACATTCACAAACCACTTTTACTCCTCCAAAGAACAACATAACCCCTGAGATAGCTCAGTGGGTCCTGAAAGTTGTCACTCAACATAGTTTGAGTTTAGTGAGGAGTCAATACCACATTTGTCATTTTCAATCCCAAGTGTTATTCCGCAAACACTTGGGTACGATTCTTTTTGATTAACTTCTAATATAGAATTAAACATTGAAAAACATCCTCTCTTATATCTACGTTACTTTATTGTTAATCATTTTATACATCTTTGTTTAAAGTCATATAACTTGGTTACTTTAGCTTTGTAGTTATTGTTAACCAAGTAAAAGGAACCAACAAGTGGTATCAGAGCCTCTGATTTGTAAAACTTAAACCTGTTTTCAAAACTTAAGAGTGCTCAAGTTTTTAAAATCAAGATCCCACTATGACTGACATAGATGTTCCCCAACTTGTCGACAAAAAGGGTGGAAGTTATTCAGCAACTGCCCCTCGACTAGAAGTTGGCAAATTTAATAAGTGGAAAAAGCGAATGCTTTGCTACTTAACTGAGATGGAACCATATTACATTAAGTTTATTAATGATGGTCCATATGTCCCAAATACTGCCCAAGGTTTAATTAAACCTGAAGCTCAGTGGACCCCAGATGAAAGGAGGGTGGTCAATCAAGACCAGCGCCTGAAAAGCATCATTATATCATGCCTTCCTGATGATATAATGGAATCAGTGATCAACTGTCCCACTGCCCAGCAGACATGGACTGACCTGGTTCATAGCTATGAAGGGCCTTCTGATACCAAAGAAAATAGAATCATGAACCTGAAGCTTGAATTCAATACCTTCAGGGCCAAGGATTCTGAAAGTCTCTCTGAGACTTATACTCGGTATAAGACCCTCCTGAATGAGCTGACCAATGATGGTGTTATACTGTCAAAACATGAGATAAATGTTGGTTTTGTCAATAGTCTTCCTGAGAAGTGGTTAAACTTCTCTCAGGGATTGAGAAATGCAAACCACATTCAGAACCTTGAGCTCCCTGCCATCTATGGGAAGTTTGTCTATGAAGACAATCTTATCACCAGGAGATACCCTGGTAAAGCTCAGGAGACCAAAAAGGCCTTGACAATTTCACCCATATCAACTGCTTTCTATTCAAAAGGTGTTGTGCAGGATTTTCAGGATGGATCTGATGATGAGGTTGACCAAAGAACCAGTGAGGAGTACCTAAATGATCTTCAAATTGAATTTCATGAAAGGGCACTTCTTGCTAATTCAAAAAGGTTTTTTAAGAAAAACAAATTCCCTTCTTCAAAAGCAAATGAAAACACTGAATGTTTTAAATGTGGCAAAATGGGCCATTTTGCTAAAGATTGTTTTTCAAAAACAACCTCAGAACCATCCTTCAAATTTTCAAGGAATAACTCTTTTTCAGGACCCAGCAAATTTCAACCAAAAATGCTTCAGTCTAGTCAAATATTTGAAAAAGTCCCTCAAATTGACTTTGAAGCCAAGTACAGAAAAGCAAAAGCTAAACTTGCCCTTCTTGAATCATCCTCAACAATCTCTCAGCCTCCTCAGGCTCCAAAGCCTTCTCAAGCCAAGAACAAAGGGCTTGTTGCTGAAACATATGACTGGGATGAGGTTGAAGCGTCCTCTGATGATGATGAAGTTCACATCAGTGCCCTGATGGCTCTATCAGATGACAACAAACTTGCTATGGGGAAGAGTCATGCAAGAAATGGTGAATGGGTTAACATCACTATGAGGAAGGTAAATCTTTTACTTTCTATGCATGATAATGATGATTGGAAATCTTACTTAGATTATATTAATGTTGATCTTAAGTATGTTGAAGAGCAAAGACTTAATTTGTTTTCAAAATTTAACAAACTGAGTTTTGAATTAAATCATAGTAGAAATGAACTACTTGCTTTAAAACAAGCCAAGCTTGAAAGTGTTACACTTCAAATTCAAAACTATGAACTAGTAAAACAAAATCAAGCTCTTCAGGAAGAACTTAAGAAAGAAAAGGAAATTATTTGGAAATGGACTCAGAAAAACCCCAAACTTTATGAAACACTGAGTCTCACACCCAGCTCCAAAAAGGCTGGTTTGGGTGATGATCAACTCACTGAAGTTTCTGGGGAGAGTAGCCATTCTACAACTTTTCTGTCAACTAACATACTCTCTAGCAAAGAACTTGTACCTAAACCCAGTGATTGGATTGAAAGAAACAATCCTGATAGTAAAATGCCAAATTTTAATACTGGAAAAATCCTGGAGCCTGAAAGTCAGGCTATCAAGGAGCTGCTAGGAGTCACCGATGAACTTAGTCCTACTGAGTCCATCACTGAGTCTAAGTCTGATTCACCACTCCCTCCACTGAAACAACTTCAGGGAGTGGAACCCAATTCTGACCTTGCACCATTAATCTATCAACCACATTCTCCTAAAGAGAAATCAGGGTTAGGAAAGACTATTCTGAAAAGACCTACTCCTGCACCCACTGAACACCAAAAACCTTCAGTACCCACTGAAGTGAAGCATGAAAGCACTGATTCAAAGGTTGATCTGCTTACTGAACTTGTCAGGATGCTGAGTGAGAAAATTGAGTCTACTGAGAAAAACTCTGACTCAAATTCTACTAAGCCCTCAGTATCCTCAAGTTCTTCCAAACCAAAAACCACACCCAGACCTTCTGGGAGATGTGAACTATGCAATTATCCAAATCACAGCACTGATAAATGCTACAAAGTCCTGTTTTGCATGATATGCAAACAAGAGGACCACAGAACCTGTGATCACATTCCCCACACTGCTTCTTTAAAAGCAAGAGGTCTATACAAAAACCAAGGCTATCAGTATGCCACTCCTTCCAAGCAAAGATTAAAGGCTAAGCCTTTCTCGCCATGTCCTCACTGTGGTTTCAATGATCATCTTTCTTATGATTGTATGATGAATAATTGCTGTGACATCTGTGGAGATCCCTCCCATGAAACCAGGGGACATGACAAAGTTATTCAGTCCAGAAGGAAAAACCAGACCAATACTTCTCAGTCACCTGAGGCATCAACCTCCACAAAATTTAAAACATGTGGAAGCTCAGGTCACACAACTTCAGACCATGATTCATTAACTGAGTTCAAAAAGTCCCTGAGGACTAAGCCCACTAGAAAGTGGGTCAACAAGAAAAACTAACCCAGTTTACTGTTTCTGCAGAAACACATCAAGGATCCTACTTGCATCTAGACAGTGGATGCTCTAGAAGTATGACTGGTATGAAAAGTTTTCTGCACAAATATGTGGAAGAACCAGGACCCAAAGTAGTATTTGGTGATAACTCATCAGCTCCCACTGAAGGTTATGGTTCAGTAAACTGCAATGGTATTGTTTTTACAAGAATACCTTATGTTAATGGTCTCAAGTACAACCTGATAAGTGTTTCCCAACTATGTGATGCCAAATACATAGTTCAGTTTGATGACAAGAGAGGGACCATCTTTAATGCCAATAAGGAAGTTGTGTTAATTGCCCCTAGGAGGGATGATGTATATGTCCTTGACATGTCATCCCTGACTCAGAATGAGACTTGTCTATTCTCAAAGGCAAGTGAGATAATCAACTGGCTATGGCATAGGAGACTCTCTCATCTCAACTTCAAGAGCATAAACAACCTGGCCAAACAGAACAAAGTTTTGGGCCTACCATCCCTGGTGTATACCAAAGACAAGCCTTGTTCTGCTTGTGAAAAAGGAAAATACCATAGGGCATCATTCAAAACCAAACAAACCTTTTCCATCAAAAGCTGTCTACATCTTCTTCATATGGACATTTTTGGACCTGTCAGTCCAATGTCCATTCACCATGAGAAGTATACTCTGGTCATAGTGGATGAATACTCAAGATATACTTGGGTTTACTTCCTGACCAAAAAGAGTCAGGCAGCTGAAACAATGGCACTGAATTCAAAAACCAAGACCTTGAGTGTTTTTGTGATGAGAAAGGAATTTCTCAAAATTTCACTTCTCCCTATACTCCTGAACAAAATGGAGTAGCTGAAAAGAGAAATAGAACACTCATTGAGGCAGCAAGAACAATGTTAAATGGCTCAGTCCTCTCAAAACATTTTTGGACTGAGGCAGTTAAAACAGCCTGCTACACTCAAAATAGGTCAATCATTGTGAAAAGGCACAATAAGACTCCTTATGAGATATTCAAAGGAAGGATTCCTGGCATCAGCTACTTTCATGTATTTGGGTGTCCTGTGTTTATACATAATCACAAGGATCACTTGGGTAAATTGATGCCAAAGCTGATGATGGATACTTCCTATGATATTCCCTGGTTTCTAAAGCCTTCAGGGTGTTCAACACAAGGAGACAACAAACTAAGGAAACTTATCACATTACTGTTGATGAGAGCACTGAATCCATCAGGTTCTCAAATTCCTCAGTAGAAGAAATTGGTATTGATGACTCATCAAGGTATCCTCCTGATGAGTATCATCCTGAGAACAATCCCTCAACCCAATACCAAGCTGATGCTGACGTCTCCTATTACATCATCCCTCACAACCTACCCTAACCACCTATAAGTGAGTTCATTGAAACTCAGCATGTCTCAAATGAGACTGAAACCACTGAACAAATTGTTCAGGAACCCTCAGAGCAAATTGTTCCTACAGAAGTCATTGAAGAACATAATGATGAGTCACCTCATGTTCCTGAGTCTGAACCTAATCAGGCTCCTTCAAGCTCAAATTATTATCCCAAACCTCAGGATAGCTGGACTAGATCCAAAATCATTGAGCTTGTGAACATCATTGGTGAACCCACTGAAGGCATGCTCACAAGAAGCAAAGCTGCTAAACTCAAGGCCGCTACTGCCAATATATGTCTTTATGCTGACTATCTCTTACATAGCGTTTGGTATGTTGTAATCAAAGGGGGAATAGAAAGGATTATTACGATGGAATGAGAAAATGTTGTTTGTTTATATTTATGTAATGTAATAATTATTTACAATGAATGACTCATTACACCAAAACCATTCCTTAGGGGCCCCCTACTATTTTTTCATTACATCCCGTAATGGAATCAAAATTACATAAAACTCCACCATTAACTAACCATATTAATGAAACTTCTCATCAATAATGGGCATTTTAGTCTTTCTATTATGATTCCATTACGTCTTATCAAACAAACCAAACATGAAAAATAATGGTAATGATTCATTACATTACACCACTTATTCCATTACATCGGTCATTCCATTCATTTAACATTTCATTTTGTCCTACCAAACGAACCCTTAGAGATTGAGCCTAAAAATTTCAAAGAAGCCCTGACTTATGAAAGTTGGGTTCAGGCCATGAGAGATGAATTGGAACAATTTGACAGAAATGATGTCATGACCCTTGTTGAATGCCCCCAGGGTGTTTTAATCATTGGTATGAAATGGGTCTTTAAAAACAAGACCGATGAAAATGACACAGTCATCAAAAACAAAGCAAGACTGGTTGCCAAAGGATATAATCAACAGGAAGGTATAGACTATGAGGAAACCTTTGCCCCTGTTGCTAGAATGGAAGCCATCAGGATCTTCCTTGCCTATGCAACTTACATGAACTTTAAAGTTTATCAAATGGATGTTAAAAGTGCATTCCTGAATGGTAACATCAAAGAAGATGTTTATGTGCAACAACCTCCTGGTTTTGAAAGTAGTGAATACCCCAACCATGTCTACAAGCTTAAAAAGCCCTTTATGGACTAAAACAAGCACCCAGGGCATGGTATGAAACTCTTTCAGCCTTCCTGATCCAAAACAAGTTTGTCAGAGGAAAGATTGACACACACTGTTCATCTACAGAACAAAGAATGATGCCATTCTTGTCCAAGTATATGTTGATGACATCATCTTTGGCTCAACAAGTTACAAACTTTGCAAACAGTTTGAGAAACTGATGACCACAAAGTTTGAAATGAGCATGATGGGTGAACTCACATACTTTCTTGGACTCCAAATTAAACAAACTGAAAAAGGAATATCCATTTGCCAAGAAAAATACCTCAGGAACCTACTAAAGAAGTATGAGCTCACTGATTGCACCTCAGTAAAAACTCCTATGGTTCCTCCAAACAACCTTGGCCCTGATCTCACTGGTAAATCAGTGAATCAAACCCAATACAGAGGAATGATTGGCTCCCTGATGTACTTACTTTCCTCAAGGCCTGATATCCAATTCTCAGTCTGCCTGTGTGCAAGATACCAGGCTGACCCTAAAGAATCACATCTCACTGCTGTCAAGAGAGTCATCAGGTACCTGAAGGGTACTCCAAACCTTGGTTTGTATTACCCAAAATGTTCAGGATTTGATCTCAAAGGGTACACTGACTCTGACTATGCTGGATGTAATATGGATAGGAAAAGTACTTCAGGATCCTGCCAATTTCTTGGTGGTAAACTTGTGTGTTGGAGTACAAAGAAACAACAGTCAGTGGCCATGTCCTCAGCTGAAGCTGAATATATGGCTGCTGCAAGATGTTGTGCAAATGTACTATGGATGAAGAGCCAACTGAGTCACTATGGCATTCAGTATAAGATGGTACCTATCTTTTGTGATAATACAAGTGCCATAGCCATCTCAAACAATCCAGTACTTCATCAAAGAACCAAACATATTGACATCAGATACCACTTCATCAGGGACCACATCACTAATGGAGAAATTGAACTACATTTCATTCCCACTGTATATCAGCTAGCTGATATCTTCACAAAACCTTTGGATGAACCCACTTTCACAAGATTGAAAGCTGAATTGGGCATGTTGGACATAGAATCAGGAAACTGATCAAAAGTGTTCCAACCTGATGTAAATTCTCTAGGTCCCTGATCACACCCTTCCTGAAAACTCATTTTTTTCCGAATGTAAATTCATTCAGGGGGCTCAGGATGAAAAATGGCATTGAATACCCTAACTAAATGCTCTAAGTACATAGTTAGTTAATGTCCCAGGTAGGTAACTGAATCCTATTAAATATAGGAATATATGTCACTTACACAACTGGCATCCACTCCTTGGGTCCCCACATCTCTCTCACCAAACACCACTGAGCATTAAATGCTCCCTCACACCCAAAAGTTGTGATGATTTTCTCTCTACAAAAGTGCATTACTTGCAGAGCCTCACAACTGTTCACCTATGATGTGAGAGAAAATAGGGGTAATGGGAATCGTGATATTTAATGCAGATTTCAAACCAATATTATTATGCCGCTTCGGTTGAATAATTTAAACCTTTGGTATCCGCAGTATCACTACCCTAATTCTCACCCTATAAATACCCCCACAAAGAAGAACACACACACGCTTTAAAAATCTTAACAAAACTCTTGCAAAATTATTTCAAGAACTCTTCCTTTCAAAATCTGTGTGTGCTTCTTCTTTATTCAAAACCAGACCTTTTTATCAAACTAAAATGGCATCTTCAAAGGTCATAAAATACGCACCCAATGTGGAATTCCAAATGGAAAGCGTAGACCTCACCCAAAACAATGTGGTGGGGAACTTTGCCTACCCTGAAGGGTTCCCTGAATACAGGGATGTGGTGAAGTTCCTACAAAACTATTTTCTCACCACCACATTCACAAAGACCCCCTCAGTTATCTATCATGACTACTTGAGGGAATTTTGGTGCACAACGGTGGTTGAAAACCCTGATGCGCCAAAGGAGGCCAAAATCAAGTTCTCAGTGAAGAATGGGACTAAGTCCCTTACTCTTGACTACAAAACCTTTGTCAAAGCCACTGGCCTTGACTACACTGAGACTTTTGTAGCCCCACCTACTGAAGAGGAAGTTAAACAACTCCTCTTAGAACTAGGGCCCTATGATAAACATCATCCTGATGTTACTCCAGGGGCATGAACAAAGTCCCCATCATCAAAACATGGTTCCCTGCCCCTTGGAGGATCCTGATGACATTTGTAATTCAGGTCCTTGGGGGGAATAAATCCTCAACTGAGCAACTAAACACTACTCAATCAATGATAGTGTACTGTCTCATTGAGGGTAAAAAGATTGTCCTTGGAGAAATTATCTTCAGGGACCTCATAGGCAAATTGGGTGGGAAGTCTAGGCAAAAACATATGTCTTACCCTAGATTCATTTCCTGTGCCCTGAATGACCTACTAGGGTCTGAGTATATCAAGCCTGACAGTGTCGGATTTGAACCTGATGTATTACATAAGGCAAATTACTCACGTGACCCTAATGAGGTAACACCTGCCGCCCTGACCACATATATGCTGACTGCTATCCAGGGTGACAACATCGTTTCACCAATTCCCTCTCCCACTAAAAAGGTGAAGAGGAAGAAGGGACAGAGGTCCAGGAAGGTGGCTCAACCCAAGCCACTCGTCACTGAGACCTCTGCCCCTAAGCCTGACAATAGGGGGCAACAACAACAGACCCTGACTGCTGACACCATCAGGATCATTAGCCAATCTTTAGCCACAAAACAAAGGCCAACGGAGGGCACTGAGACATCACACTCAGTGTCCTCGGGCTAACCCGTTCCCAAAGGCCCTGCTGGCATAAACAAGTCAGTAGGGTTGGAACCAACTAAACCTTCACATCCTGCTAAAGACTCTAGCAAATCACAACCAGAGTATCAGGGAGTAAGGGGTCCTATACCCTTGGTGGGGCAGCACTACTCCACTGAGAAGGGGACCCACAAACATTCACATCCTGCCAAAGGCTCGGGTAAATCACAACCCAAGCAACGGGGAGTTCTCGCCCCTAAATCTTTAACAAGCCAGTACAAGCCTATTGTAAAAGGGGGTATAACCACTCAGGTGCCTGATGAGGACATTCGCAAATCAAAGCTTTTGTCTGAGGGCACAAAAACTCATCCCAAAGACTCAGAGGGAAACATACAACCTGCTGATAGGGACACAACGTTCACGGCTCCTCGTGATGGTACTGAGAAACACCCATCAATGCCTGAAGGGGTCATGGGGGACAAAGATTCAGAGGGACAAATGCCACCCGCTGATATGGAACCCACAACCAACCCCGAAGGTGCGCATAACTCGGGAACTGACCCTGAAGACCAGGTAGATAAAACCTAATCTACCGGATTTGAGGGGTCAGGACCTGGCCAAAACGAAGGCAAGTCTTCTTATGAAGAGGAGCCGGATAACCTTACTTTGCAGATTCAGTCCCTAGCTGAAGCTCAAGCAGTTTTGTACTCTGATGATGAATTCAACAGTGATGAGGAAGTTTTTAAGGCCGGAGATGACATGGAGCTTGAGGAGACAGTCCCTGAACCAATCCTCAGTCTCCTCAATCTTCTAACCATGACGATGCTGACACACATTCTGAGCCAGAGTCCTCAGGAGATGATCAGGCTCCTCTCACTGTGAAAACCTTCACCAAATTCATCAAAAAGATTACTAACATTTTGTACAGGGGGATCACTGATGAGGTCTTTGACATGCACACTGAACAGGCGGTTCACTATCATAATCTCAAAGATGTTGTCGAAGACTTCGATGAAGATGTCAGGGAACAACATGCCTCAGTTAACCACTCCCTGACACAGATGATCACTAGCCTGAATCAGTTTTTGATAACCCTCAACAAGCTGAATGTAGGGGTTCAGTCGGTTCAAGAATCAGTCAAGGATGATCATGAACTCAACAAGAAGCTACTCCAGGCATCTGAGACGTATCAGGTAAACTCAGTGGCGCTCACTTAGTTACTTGACTTGCTAAAGGGTTCTAATCTTCAGGGTCTCACCACTACTGTGGAGACTCTCAAATCTTCCTTCATCAAAATGGAAGAATCAGTGACAGCTCAGTCCCAAAGGTCTACTTCTTTGGCATGGACCTTGGGATCCAGGATGATAGCTCTTGAACAACCACAGGCTACACTTGACTCCAGGGTGTCCATCATTCAGCAGGATACTCAGGAGATCAAGTCTATGATGGTTGAAATTTTTCAAGCTTTCAGGGGATCATCTACTTCTTCTTCAGTACAGCCAACACTTGCCATCACTGACACTCAGGCAAATGTTGAGGGGGAGAATGCTATTGAAGCCCCTAATACTGTTGAACAAGAAGCTGGACAGCCCTCTCACACTGAGGGGGAGCATGTCACTGAAGCCACACCAATCACTGAAGTTCCACCACAGGAGGAACCAGTCTCCTCTACTCTCAGACAGGACAGAGGCAAAAGTATTGCTACCACCTCTAGTCCTGAAATTGCACTCAAGCCAGCCTCAACCTTGGTCAGATTTGACCCTGATGCACCTATCAGAGTCCCGTTTGAAATCAATGGAGTAGTACATCATCTCACTCATGACGAAATTCAATCTCACATGGAAAGGACTGAGACACTACTAAAGGTGGCTGAAGAAGAGAGAATGAGCAAGCCTGCTCTCATTAAGGTTGTTCATGAGGAAGCTGAAAAGATTGGTTTGGATACTGAGGCACTAGCAAATGTACAAGTTGGTGCAGCCTTTAAAAAGGCTCAGGAAGGAGAGCTTAACACTCTCAAAAGGGAAAGGGAAAATAAGCTCAGGAAGGACGCTCAAATCAGAAAACACAGGGTCGAAAAGTATACTTGGGTGATGAAAGAAAGGTTAAGACCTGAAACTATCACTGACATTCAAATCCACAGAAACACCGATCCTGCAATGGTCACCGTCTTCAGGGGACGTGATAAAAGAATACTTGACGTCCATAAGCCTTTCAAGTTTGCTGACTTTGGCATCACTGAGCTTGATGAGCTTCGTTCTATCATTGCCAAAAAGAACAATGTTGTGGTTCCTAAACTTCTCGAATCACTGAAGGAAAGGTACGACAGCCTGAGAGCAATGCCTGAAGCTTTTAACATTTCCTCACTTTTTCCTGACTCAGCAAAAGAGACTGCTCCATCTAAGGCTTCCAAGAGGAAAAGGAGGCAAATTGAGATGGAGCCTGAGATCAAAGTACCAGGGTTAGAGTGTGACAGGTCGCTTCCTGAAGGGATCACGTTCGTGAACAATGCGGTCCTTGAAGCTCCTGAAAGAGGCTTATGCTTCACTGACGAGTATGGAAGCCTTGCTTTCCAAAGGTAGTCTGATATGGATAAGGCAAGAATCAAAGCAATGCTCATGTACCTAATGTTGGCGACCCCCATCAAGAGTGATGAGAACAAAAGATTCTGCCAGGACTAGGAAGCAATGATCAATCAACATCCTGAAAGACACCTACTCAGATCAAAGAAAGCAAAGCTTGAAAACCTTGGATATCACCTGAACATCTGATCTGCAACAACTATCTTTTTTATTTTTGTAATGTGTAGGACTTGTAATAACTATGAATAAACTTTGATGTTTTGTTTAAATTATGTATCCTACTTAAAATTACAACATTCAGTAAGAGATAAAGATCCCTGCCAACTCGCACTGAATCAAGAAAGACTTAGGCTATTTGTATGTTCAAATAGGGGGAGATTGTTGGGTCACTGAATTCCCCAATCTTCTTCTAACAAGGATTTGAACGTAAAATAACCTAAGTGTAAACAAGTCACTGAGTGAACAGTAACTCAGTGAGTCATCTTCAGGATGCTTAGACCGAGCCTAAGAAGAAAGGTTCTCCATTCAGTGAGGCGGAACTCAGTGAAGTGTGATCTAAGCCAAGAAGAAGGTGATGGGTTCAGTGAGGATGACAATAACTCACTGAACCCCAAGACTCCTCAACAACTTCATGGTACTGAAGACTGATGACTAGAAGACTGAAGTTTTGGCGGGACTAGGCGGGAAAGTTTGATCTGTTTCACTAAAGTGCTTTATCACTTTAAGGCCAAACTTTCCTCAAATGGTTAAAACCAGGATGTCATCAGAAAGTGCCTTTTGGACTTAACCCAAAGAAGTTTCCCTTGCCAGAGAATAAAATCTATCAAGATTTTATTGAGGAACACTTAGGTCCATTGTATAATAGGGTTGTTCACATTTGTGTATAAATAGGTAGCATAAGAGAGGAGTAAAAGTTGACAAGTTTGTGCAATTAATGTAAAGCATTCACAAACCACTTTTACTCCTCCAAAGAACAACATAACCCCTGAGATAGCTCAGTGGGTCCTGAAAGTTGTCACTCAAAATAGTTTGAGTTTAGTGAGGAGTCAATACCACACTTGTCATTTTCAATCCCAAGTGTTATTCCGCAAACACTTGGGTACGATTCTTTTTTATTAACTTCTAATAAAGAATTAAACGTTGAAAAACATTCTCTCTTATATCTATGTTACTTTATTGTTAATCTTTTTATACATCTTTGTTTAAAGTCATATAACTTGGTTACTTTAGCTTTGTAGTTATTGTTAACCAAGTAAAAGGGACCAACAATAATAATAACCCTCGATGGGTGCTTGGAGAAGCTCACACATGGGGCGGTCTTCCGCCATGGTGACAGCAGATGTGGAAACAGTACGGATCTCAAATCTGACTATTGGTGCCGAACGTCTATGATGTCTTCTAGGAATTCGTACAAGCTCACGTAATGGGCTAGTAGACCTAGAAGAACGAGTGCGCATGCACTAAGGACAAAATCAATCAAAACAAAGTCGAGGCAAAACCATAGTGAATTTAAACCAATAATCGCAAATGAATGACTTCTTTAGAAAAGGTACACCACTCACAAGGATACAATGGCTAGTTTAATCTTTTGTTTGGGAACTTATTAATGTTCACACCTCCAGTTGGTAGATGTTCTGTCTTGGTTTGAGACGGTTTATTTTTATGTAATTATTATTCACAAGAAAAAGAAGAATGTTTTTGGGTTTTTGTGTAGGTGAAAAAACTTTTGAAAAATATTTTTGGTATCGTCCCGTTAACCAAAATCGTATTTCTTTAAGAATCACCTAAAAAGAAATCCGATATAGGAAACGTAACGATTTGTTTTGTTTGTTTTTGATTTTTTTGGTGTTTTAACACTTTAGGAAAAGTGTTAATGACTTTTTTGTATTATGATTAAAATTTACAAAAGGTGGTGGGGTTTATACAATGATGAATAAAAAATCACTAATCCCTAAAAAAAACGTTTTCAGATACGCAGCAACCTCCCCGGCAGCGGCGCCAAATTTTGATTGTTCTGAACAGTTAGACAATATTGACTAAGGTAAATGGTCAACAAGGTCAAACGGCTAAGACCAACTAACCAAGGAGTATAGTGTATCCCCGGGTCATTATGTCCCGACGAGGTGTGCAATTGTATTTGTGAACGTTTTAAGTGATCGGGTGATTTGACAGAAAGGTTGGAATTTGCTTATTATGATTACACTAAGAGATGAGGAATGAAAATAACCTAGAAACACTATATGAACAATTACTGATAATCAAATGACCTAAAAACGTAATTTAAACCTAAAAACGCGCGTTTGAATTCAAATAAACGCGAACGCGCAAAATAAAAAGTGAAACAGGAGCAAATTAAATCCTACGGTTATGAAATTTATATTTTTACAAACCTAATGACAAAAGAAAATTTTAAGAAAAAGAAAAATAATTTTTACACTATTTAATTAATTACTATTAATTAATTACTAATTATTAACAGTGTTCTAAAAGGCGCGCCAAGGCGCCGCCAAGGCGCGAGGCGTGGCCTCGGCGCCACGAAATGGACTAAGGCGTGAAGTCTAGGCGTGGAATAAGGCGCGAAAAGGCGTGCCAAGGCGTGCCTTATCGTATGGCGTGGCGCCATTTTTAAAAGGGGATGATGTGGGCTTAAATTTTGGGCCTAGTAATTTCTAAACATAGTTCAAATTTTCACTTTATTTCTTATGCATATCACTTTTTGTAAGCTCACCTTTTGTAAACTCACCTTTGGTAAACTCGATATGCATATAAAATATGATATTATAACATAAATGATAAATATATAAATATTTTTTCGCCGCCTTAGTCACGCCGCAAAAAACGCCATGGCGCGTAAGGCTTGAGGCGTGGCCTTGCCGCCACGCCACGCCTCACGCCATTTATAACATTGATTATTAATTACTTTTTAATTATTTAAATTATACTAAATTATAACTAATTATGAATTTTAACTTGAAAAATAAAAATTAAATTTAGAAAAATCTAAAATATTATAAAACTAATTTTAGAACAGAAATATATTTTTTCTACTTTTTAATTAATTATTATTAATTAAAAACTAAGTATTTAATTAATTTAAACTAAATTAAATTATAAAAAGTACTAAATCAAATGAGAAAAATCTGAAAAAATTACTAAAAATCCTACAGGTTATAAGGAACCTAAGAAAAATTTAAAATCAGGAAGTGCTTATAAATAAGCAGAAAAATAAGCCAAGAGGACTTAAATAGAAGCTATCACTTTTTTATTTTTGGTTTTTCTTTGATTTTCTTTTACAAACTACTTTTACTGATGAAATGAGGGAACTTTTATGAAGGAACTTTGACTAATGCTTAAAAATAAGCACTTGAGGCACACAAGTGCTTAACAGATTATAGATTGAAGCTTATTAGGACTTGTGATTTTTGAAAAAGCTATACTTAAGCTACCACATGGACAAATAAGCTAACACAGACAGAGACTAACTTGAAATGAGACAAAATTATGAAATAAGCACAATGGATAAGCTGAAATTGCCAAATAAGCACTAAAGCAAATCACAAGACCAATACAGGTCTTAAAGAAGGACCTTTGGACCTCTGTGGACCATGGAGGTCCAAAATGAAACTTGACCCTTAAAGTTGACCTGGTCAACTTCAAAATAAGCCAATAAGCTGGGCTTATGGCTTATTATTGAGCACTTGGTGAGTCTTTGAAGTTGGGTGCAAAATCTTAGTGGTCAGTATAGAGGTATTGGACAGGTCACAAAAGAAGGCCAAATAAGCTAAGTACCAATAAGCTAGAGTCCAAAATAATCCTAGGTCTGAGAAGCTGAGCTGATAAGCTCTTCAAAAAGCCAAAAAGCAGATAGTGGGGTCCACTGGGTAGCAAGGTGCAAGCCTAAGAAATTAGGCCAATGGCCCTGGTGCAGGGGAGTGTTTGCACCCTGCACCCACAAATAAGCCTGTGCACACACCACATAAAAAATCACAAAAATAAGATGGTGATGGATTCTTGTAGCTGAGGTGGTGTATTTTTATCACAAAAAGTTTCAACGTCTGATTCCCAACACAAAATTCATGAAAAATCTCACAAAAAGTGAGATTCTACACACTTAAGCAATTTTTGACTTTTTACTTCATGAAGAACTTTGACTAATAAGAGATTTAATTGATCCTAGGTTACTTAATATGTTGTTATAAGTTAAAATTCAACTAATTTACACTAACTTAACAATTAATGAATGGATTTGATGATGTCTTATACTAAAAACCCTAACAGTTAACTGATTTTATGAAATTAAAGCTAATTTTGACTTTTTGACAAATGTGACTGTATTTTATGATTACAAAGACCTATTTAAATCTACACTAGCATGTTAGAACCAAGAACAATAACTACAACTCCCTCTGAGATAAAACTCTCAGCAGTTCCAAACACCCCTTTAGGGTACTATTTTGTTGATTTATTTACCAAAATGAGTTTTAAAACCAAGAGGTCACTTCCAACTGAATTACTATGTTGTACTAAGCTTCAATAAGCATGAAAAACACAGGTACACTCCACAATTACCAAAGATTACTAATAGAACAAGAATGACAGTCAACCTAAAATTTTCAAGTATAATGAAACTTTAAACTACTACCAACTAATTTTAGCTTTAATTACTCTTAACTATACCTAATGAGCATATTTAACACAGAAATAAGCCATAATAAATAGTTAAATGGTACAAAGTAAAAAGTGATACAAGTAATCCACAATGTGCTTCCTGCCCAATCCACATGAACTAGGAACCAAGTCACCAATCCTAATGGCTTCCACAAGCCTCTAAACCACAGCCATCCAGTATTCACTGTGCTCCAGTCATCTTCAATCTTCTTTTTCCTTTTTTTTTCAATGGATTTTTCTTAAATTTTTTTTGTTTTTTTGATTTTTTTGATACCAAACTGCTTTTAATGTTTCTAAAAGCTTTGAAAAGCTTTATAAGGAGCTTATATGACCTAATAAGTCCATAACTACAACTACAAACAATAATTTAGAAAGCATAAGATTTTGAGGAAAAATAAGCATAAACTGAATTGACTTGTAAATTTTAATTCATTGATTGGAAAAGATTCAACTTACACTGAGTTTACTCAAATTACAATTTAAAAGCTAAAACATACTTTGGAATTAAGGAAACTAGTAATTCGACACTAATTTTTACTCTAATGAACTACACCTGTCTTCACAGCATCGGTTTCCTTTTATATTGAAAAATTAGGGTTTAGGGCACCCTTTTGTCCGTTCCCAGCAACAATAAGCACCATAGGATGAGTACTTTTCAATCTTGGCCCTTTATTCATTTTGGCGCCAAAATTATAATCATCACACATGCTCTAATAACTTGTATAGGGGGTGAGTTTTTTTGGGTTTAGGTGACTGTTTGGGGCTTGGCAGTGTTTTAGAAGTGATAATGAGGGGTGTAGGGTGGTTTGGTAGGGGCTCATGTGAGTGGTAATGGAGGAGGAGGTGGTTTTGAGGGGGGAAAAGGTGGGTTTGACCACCTTGTTTGACCCTGGTGTTTATTATCAAACATGGAAGTGGGCTGGAGGTGAAATTGGGCCAAGAAGGGTGTGGGCTGGTGAGTTGTGTTTGTTATTTGGATTTTGGGGGAAATAATATACTTTGGTCCGTTTGGTTTGTAACTTAGGATTTCACAAGGACTAAACATGTAACTATCTGAAAAATGAGGGGCCTGATGTGGCAACTTTCCAAAGTTGATATAAAGACCAAACTTGCTATATGTGAATAGTACAAGGACCATAAATGAGAATTTCTAAAATTACACCTTTAGGGACTATTTCTGCCAATTCAAAAAGTATAGGGACTAAACTTGTAAAATCTCCAAACTTTTTACCAAAGGACCATTTTTTGACAACTTTTGATTTTTAAAGGACTTGGGTTTACTTATCTTTCAAAACAAATGCTCAGGGACTACATTTGTCAATTTTTGAAAGTTAGGGGACTGAAACAGCCAATTGTGCAAACTTTGTTCGTTTATCATCTGATTTTCAATCATTTTGCATCTGAAACATATAAAACACAATCCTGGGATATTTTCTGTATTTTGATGCATTTCTGGGTGTTTTTTAAATGTTTTTGCAGTTCAGATTGACCAAAATGATGAGTGTTTGAGCACTCATCATCCACAATGTTTCTTTCGTGGTCAGTGGATGAGATCGTGGAGGAACGTGGGTCGTTACTAGTCCTTTTATCTTCTGGGAATTTTAACCATTTAATTCTTTTACCTAGCTGTCATACTTATCTTTTACTATTGATCATAACCGTTAATTGATTCATTTTTGACACGTGTCATATGTCAAATTTCTTGGATTTACCGCAGGTATAAATACCTAGGTTAGCGTGTTACTGTTTTTCCTTTTCTATTTGTTCTCCTCCGCTTTTCAGGAAATCTTTCCGAGTTTCTTCTTTTCCGTTACCTTGCCTTATTGCATCCCGTGCGTTGTCTTTAAGCATTTCATATGACCATGGTTAAAATTACGGAGGTTACGTCACATCTTACGGGAGGGAAGCTTGACGAGTTGTGTCACCAGTGTCATATTCCGTTGTTTGTCCATCCCGTTTTACCTGATCCCGATTAGGCAATCAACCAGTCTTCGCCTAGGAAGATTGGTCTTTATAGTCGGTTCTTTGATTATGTTGACCTTCATTTACCGCTCTCCGTTTTCTTTGTTGAGATTTTGAGACATTACCGCATCAATATTTCTCAACTTTCTCTTTTTGGTGCGTGCAAGGTTTCTCATTTCAAAGTTTTATGTCGTGCTCATAATTTTGCTCCAACAGTGGCATTGTTTCAGTGTCTTTATGCTAATTCCATAAATAATGGGTGGCTTTCGTTTAGCAAACGAGCTAAGGACACTGGTACTTGCTATGATAAACCCTTGGATTCTGTGAAAGGTTGGAGCGACCGTTTTTTCTGGGTTGATGCATTTGCCTGCCCGAGTATATTCCCTTGGCATACGGGCGATAGTGTTGAGGCGGATTTGGTTCCTAAGCCTGATGAGTATAGTGAGGAAGAATACCTTACGCTTATTGGCTGACCGGCTCCGTATCGTAGGCATCCAGAGGCTTTTCTTTGTTGAGTCGGCCTAAGCCGCTACTACACATTTATGGAGGACGATTGTGGAGGATCTTAACATACACCTTGTGTTAGATTGATACTTTGAGTATATATTAACTAACAAGCGGAATTTACTAGTTAACACTTTAGAAGATATTTTATGTGGAATGTCTGAGTATATGTATGGAACAATGAGAAAGAATGATGCGTGGTTTTGTACCCTCACAAAAGGTTTTACCTCTCAAGGGATCTTGAGAAGCTTTCAATCCCCACCAGGCAGTGTACCTGACCATTGTAGTAGTATAGTGACAAGTACCGGGGGATTGATCGTTCAACTCAAAGAATAGTGTTCGCTAGGGTTAAAACTCAATTAGACTAGGTCTACAGGTGAGGGGTGATTCTTTTTGTATTTTTATATTTTATGGAAAGCAAGTAAAAATTTCGGGTTTTGAAGGTGTGAGCGGAATTAGTTGCTAGTCAACTAACCCAAATAACTACAAATGCAAACAAAATAAAATAAAATAAACTTTAAGTGTGGGCGGAATTAGTTAGCTAGGGTTAAAACTCACTAAAACTAGGTCTAGAGATGAAGGATGATTCTTTTTGTATTTTTATAATTTAAATGAAAGCAAGTAAAATCTCGGTTTTGGAAGGAGTGGGCGGAATTAGTTGCTATTCAACTAACCCAAATAACTAAAGATGCAATCAAAATAAAATAACCTAAACTTAAACTAATTATAGCGAAAACAATAATGAGAAGAAATGTGTTTACTTAGATTTCACTACTCCCTAGCTATATTTTACCGGTTGATTAGTTTGTTACAATTGCATGGATGACGGGTTATATTCCTTAATACCATTCGTAGGGCCGTGTACGATCTTCCCTAACTCTATAAGCTTCTACCTCTTCCTATTTCGAGCCGACTACTAGCTCCTAACATGGCCTCGTTAGTAGTTACCTATGCATTAAATATAACCAATATATCGTAGTACACATCCGATCATGTTTCTTAAGACGTTCATGCAAGTTACCAATTGGAAGTCTGCCAGTTTTCTTGAGTCTAACATCGAATTCATTCATCCACAACAATTATAAACAAACAACCAACCAATAATCAATATCTAAGTTTCATTACATCTAAGCAAACACGAAGAAAACCTAGCCTAGCATGTTAAATAGAAGACAAGCGTAAGATATAATCAAACAATAATCAAACAACACATAGACATATTGAATGATTTGATGAAAGACTTATCTTCAATTAAGCATGGATGAAACAAGGGTTTGAAACCCTCAAAATATCAGTAAAATTTGTCTAGGGTTTACTCCATTTCAAAGTTGCACACAATTAATGAAAACTAGAAAGCTATATATAGATTTTACATCCTGATGGCGTCAAGAGTTAGGTCTGACGCCGTCAACTCGCTGCCAAAATAATACTCGTATTGCCTAGATCCACTTTTGACGCCGTCACTCTTTACACACTCTGGGCCGTCTCTCTTTGTAATATATGTGACGGCCTTGGCGACCCTAAAGGGTGACGCCGTCATGAGTTCTTTAGAAAACTCTCTGGCGCGTCACGTCTAATTGATTTATCCACCACTTTGTCAAGTCTTGACGCCGTCACTAGCAACCTGTGACGCCGTCATGTACAATTTCTAGCATGATTTTGAGACTTTGTCGTTTTCTTCACTTTTTCGCTCAAAAAACGTCCAAAATGCTTCCTTTTATAAATTTTCTCTCAAAAGTACCTAAAATGACAAAAGGAACAATTTAGGGCAATATTTGATCAAATAATCTCGACTTTGGCCTTAAATGACCCCCCAAAAGCAGTACACTTTTCGCTTTATCAAATACCCTTACACTTGAGATTTGTTTGTCCTCAAGAAAATGCGCTTTTATTCTAATTAAAATACAAGTTAGGGGTCATTTAACACTAATATAAAAGTAATTGCAACAAATAATTGTTCCACTTCAACCAAAAACAAGCACGGAAATTATACACTAGCACCTCACAAATAGTGTTTAGATACTCACATCTCTCGGGTGTTATAAAGTATATATTACAATATGGAAATGGAAAACATCTCTCACGACCTGTCATAGCAAATAGATTACCATAGGCTTGGGAAATGATCAAACCTCCACCACTTGGCATAAGCACCTAGTATAATACGAGTGATCTTTTGCTATCACTAGCGTTACAACCTTGAAGCTATTCTATCTTTTTGTCAATCAAGTATATCTTTCTCTTAACCCAGAACCTCCTTTTATAGAACAAGGAGTCTTACACAAGATAACTAATATTAGAACAATATCCGTATCATTCTAAACGTATAAAATATACATGCAATCTATTCTATAATTATCTTGAGCGTGTCTTCACTTTTGATCATCATCTCATAAACAGTACTAACTTTCAATGCTAGTAGTACAAACTAAGTTTGTACTACTAGTGTAATCTTACAGCAGTTCCTTCTTTAAGCTTGACAGTTCCAACTGTTAAGTATAATTCCCAACAATCCTCCCCTAAACTTGTGATTCATCTGCAAATTCATAAGTTTCTTTGATTATACTTTAGCTTATACTTTAGCTATTAGGATTAAAGGATATTCTTTCAAACACTTAACATCTTTTCCTCTTTTTGCTTTGTGTTTCACTGTCAAGCTCATCACATATCTTAGTTAGCACTTGACCACCTATACTTAGAATGAGATTTTGAACTTCTTCAGTTTCTTCTTCATATTGAAGCTTTGTGAACATCATCCTGGTAAGCACTTCTTTACACAATGGATACTGCAACTCTACAAACATAAATAAATCAACTCCATATTTTATTGATAAATGATGAACATTGCATGAGTTATAGAATTTCCATGATATATTTTGATCTTGACTTGGAAATTTCCAATACACATCTGTAGGATCTGGTTCATGTAATCTTTTGAGCTCTACCAAAAGTTCTTGCTCTTTCACATCTGTCTTCTTAGCAATCTTGAGTTTCTTTTGGACCATCTCCCATAAAGTATCTAAATCTTTTCTGTTACAAGACTTCACCAATTCTTCAATGTTCTTGTAATTTGCAGACATTCCATTTGCTCTAGTTACTTTCCAAACTTATCTCTGCTGACCTTCCAATTAACAACTTCATTATTTGCTTGAATCAGATCAACATACAAAACTTCTTCTTGTAGTTCATCATTCTTCATCTCTATTCTTTCCTTTTCGTCAACCTTTTCTTTGTAAAAACCAGCAGTGCTTTCTTGATCATCAAAGAAACCTGCTTTAGATTCTTCAAAATCTTCAAAAACTTGCCTTTGCCATTGCCTCCCCTGAATATGTGACTCCATTTTCCTCCCCTGTTTGGAAGAATTTCTCATAGCCACATAAAAATTATCTGAATCTGAGGAAGAAGAAGAATCAATTGTATCTTCCTTCTCGATTTGCAATTGCTTGGCTTGATCTTTCAACTCTGCACAAAGCATCTTTGTTTTCTTGAGATCAACTTCCAAAACTGAAACTTTGGAAGACAAAGTAACACAAAGATCCATCAATTCATGTAGTTGCATACTATCCTTAACACTTCCAGCTGTGTAACCTTCTGTGAGAGGTGCATCATTGGACATAAACTGAGTTTCATCCCTAGATAAACTAGGTTTTACTCCTGAGCCTTCAGAAACCGAGTTAACCATGATTGTGAAGAACAAACTGGTTTTGAATAGAGAAGAGATCGAATGTGATTAAGACAATTGGGATGGTATATTTATACAATTAGGGTTTGTAGATTGTTGCTCAAGAAAGAATTATCATTGGTAAAGATATAAATTTAGAAACAAGATATTCTTCCAAGAAACTCTAAAAGTATAGAAACAAAAGATTTTTCCAGTTATATCGTCCAAAAATCTTTTACTGAGTAAACAATTTTAAGTTTAACATTAACAGTACAAACTATAACTCAGCAGGAGAAACTTTTTGACAAAAATGTCAAAGAGCAATATAAAACGTAATCATAAACACATGACTACTCATATATTGTTTTGAGCAAACTATCAGCTATCAACGGATTTTTTTGTCTTTACCAAGAGCCGTTTGCTTTGGACTAGCCAACTCTTCATCATAGGAATATGGTGAGTTGATAACCATATAGTTTTTGGTAAACTATCAACCATGAACAGATTTGAGTGGTCTTTACTAGGAGCCGTTTGCTCTAGACTAGTCAGTTCTTTTGTGGATTAGACATGGTGAACTAATTACCATTTGTTATGTGTGAAGGATCTCACAATTTAAACTAAGTAAACTCCAATCCACTCAATAACTCAATACCATCCATGATCCTTATTCTTCCTGTGAATGTTAGTCCAAAACCAAAAAAATATTCTCTATTTGATAGTTTTGTATATTGACAAACATTTCAACATAAGCAGTACCAACATAAGCAATACCAAAAATTCTTTCAATAATACAAACTTGAAGAAGCACTTTATTGACAATACAAACAGTACAAATTCACATTCTTTTGAAAATAACACTTAGACATCAGAGTTTTGTGGATTGAGCATTCCAATACCTGCAACCAAGTACTGAAACCTCCCCACATCAAAACCTTTAGTTAATAAGTCAGCATAGTTGTCATCAGTATGAATTTGGACAACTTGAACTAACCTTTTCTCATTACAATCTCTGATAAATGATGTCTAATTTTAATGTGTTTGGTTTAGAATGTTGAACTGGATTCTTAATTATGTACATTGTACTGTTATTATCAATATAAATAATGGTGTTCATAATATTGTACCCATAATCAAGTAGTTGTTTTGAAGCCACAATACTTGAGCACAACAACTAGCAGCAACCACATACTATGCTTCAGTTGTTGAAGTAGCCACGATTGTCTATTTTTTGCACTGCCATGAGATCAACCTACATCCAAGAAATTGACACCCACCAGTTGTGGATTTCCTATCCAAACTTGCTCCAGCATAATCACTATCTGAATATGAAACTAATTCCATCGGAGACTCCCTTGGATACCATAATCCTAACTTAGGATGACCTTTAAGATATCTAAAAATTCTCTTTATAGCAGTTAAGTGTGAGATCTTAGGAGTGACTTGAAACCTTGCACAAGCACACACTGCAAACATTATGTCTGGTCTTGAAGAAGTAAGATACATTAAGGACCATATCATAGATCCTTAAGTGTGAACATCAACAGCTTCACCACTATCATCCTTCAACATCAAAGCTATATCTTTATATGCAGGTGTACTAGCAGGTTTTGCATCAGCAAATTGAAACTTCCTCAGCATATCAGCCACTTATTTGTCTTGGCCAATAAAAATTCCATCTGGTCTTTGCTATACTTGAAGTCCCAAAAAGAAACTAAGTTCTCCCATAGAACTCATCTTGAACTGATCTTTCATTAGCTTCAACTCTCTGCACATCTCCTTCTTTGTAGATCCAAAGATGATATCATCAACATATACTTGAACTAGCAAAATGTCACCCTTGTTCTTCTTGATAAAGAGAGTTTGATCTATCTTGCCCCTATGAAACCCATTAGACACTAAATAAGTAGCAAGAGTGTCATACCAAGCTCTTGGAGCTTGATGCAAACCATACATACCTTTCACCACCTTGTATACTTGTTTGGATGATTAGGATCTTCAAAACCTAGAGGTTGAGAGACATATACTTCCCCATCAATTTGACCATAGAGAAATGCACTCTTCACATCCATTTGGTATACAGTAAAGCCCATATAAGAAGCATAAGCTAGAAAAAGCCTTATTTCTTCAATTCTTGCAACTGGTGCAAAAGCTTCTTTATAATCTATGTCTTCCTCCTGTTCATATCCCTGTGCCACAAACCTAGCCTTGTTCCTGATTACAATTACTCTTTCACCTCTCTTATTTCTGAACACGCATTTGGTTCCAATAACCTTCATGCCATTTGGTAAATCACAAAGCACCCAAACTTTCTGAATTTTAAACTGAAGCAATTCTTCTTGCATTGCTTCTACCCAGCTTGAGTCTTCCAATGCTTTGAACACATTCTCTGGTTCAATCTGTGACAGAAAGCACATGAATAGGCATTCATTTTTTTCTTCATGGTCTTTAGAATCATAAACTTCACTGACAAAACCATGATGATCTGGTTCTTGTAATTGCTTTCTTGTTCTCAAATGTGTATTAACATTTCCAATGACATTTTCAAGAGGATGATCTTTGTTAATTCTGCCATGAGAAAACTAAGGAACTTCATATGTGACAGGCATATTATGCAAACCTCCTCCAAAGATATCAAACGGATTATCATGAGTAGTAGAAGTAGCTGGTGGATCTTGAGAATTAGTATTTGAACCATCAGTACTAACATTTGCATCAGCAGTACTAACTCTATTTGTACTGCTCTCAGGAATATCCTTGTTCTGAGCATTTTGAACATCTGAATTCTTCTCAGCAACATCACCCTCTTTCCTTCCTTCAGTAGAGGATTGTGAACCATTATTCTTTGAAGTATGATTAGCATTCCAAACAGGCATAAGAATATGATCATGATCTGTTTCATTCTCCATGCTTGATTAATCTGTATCAACATAGTCTTCTGACCCTGCATAATCATTAGTGTTTGTACCTGCAGCAATTGGTTCATAATTCATAGATTGGGTCAAAGAATCTATATCAAACATCCAGCTTGGACCTGTACCTGCAACATTAGTTTTATTCTCCAAAAAGTTTACAAGCAGGTTTTCCTCAATATGCTTGGTTCTTATGTTGTATAACCTAAAATCTTTACTCACCATTGAGTATCCAACAAAATAACCCTCATATGCTTTACCATCAAACTTTCCTAAATGGTCTATGATATTTAAAATAGTAACATGACACCCAAATGGTCTCATAAACTCTAAGGTAGGTGTTCTACCCCTAAAAAGTTCATAAGGTGTCTTGTTCTTTGATTGTACCAATAAAACCCTATTTTGAACATCACAAGCAGTACTAACTGCTTCAGCCCAAAAATTCATAGGAAGCTTTGAATCAACCAACATGGTTCTAGCAGCTTCCATCAAAGTCCTATTTCTCCTTTCAGTAACCCCATTTTGCTGAGGAGTTCTAGGAACACTGTTCTCTCTCTTAATACCTTTGACCTTACAGAATTCATCGATAACCTTATTTTTAAACTCTGTCCCATTATCACATCTGATGATCTTAATCTTCCTATCCACTAGGTTTTCTTCCTCAGTAATAAAAGTCTTAAGAATGCCTATTGTCTCATCCTTAGTGGCCAAAAATAAAACCCAAGTAAATCTGCTATAGTCATCAGTTATAACAAGACAGTACCTTTTAAAGTTTATACTGCTCATAGAGGTTGGACCAAACAAGTCCATATGTAACATATAAAGTGGGTGAGCAATAGAATTTTGAGCCTTGGGCTTACAAGAAGCTATGTGTTGTTTACCTTTAAGACAGGCAACACAGGTTTGGTCATTTTCAAATCTTTTATGGGGCAAACCTCTTACCAAACCATCTTTAACAATCTTATTTATGGTTTTAAATTTAACATGACCAAGCCTTCTATGCCATAACATAGATTCATCTAATGTGGCCTTTGCAAGCAAGCAAGTGAGGTTCTCTTTGTGAATAATGTTCTTCATATCAATACTGTATAAGTTACCTTTTCTAGCAATTAAGTAGCACTTGACTTTCATCAGGTGACTTATAATCCTTAGAAAGGACAAAGCATTCATTATCAGTAAAAAGAACTTTGTTCCTCTTGTCACACATTTGTGAGACACTAAAGAGATTATACTTAAGCTCTTTTACATAGTACACATCTTCAAAATCCAAATTTCCAGTTTTAATAGTTCCTTTACCAGAAATTTTACCACCAATACCTCCTCCAAAGCTGACATATTATCCTTTAAATGGTATGAAGTTTGAAAGATAGGACTTATTGCCAGTCATATGCCTTGAACATCCACTATCTGAATATCCTTGATCAGACCTTATAGCACTTGGATGTCCCTGCACATAAGATAAAAGAAAAGTTAGTTCCTTTTGGAGACCCAAGCCATGAATGACTTGGACCTGCCCTGTGTATCAATATAATTGTATCTATCAAAGGTCATTGATACACCATTGGGATTGTTAGAGGTATTAGTTCCTTTTGGTCTCCATTCCCAATGTGCTGAGGCCTTCACAGCATTTCCCATATTTACCCTTTTGGTATTCACAACTCTATCAGTACAAACTTTTGGCCTAGCAGTTGAAACTGCTGGATCAGTTGTTTTAGGTTTAGGAACCCATTTCATGTTATGAACAACCCTTTTATCATAAAAAGACCTTTTTTCTGTTTGTGTTATTTTAACAAAAGTTGTAATTGGTTTTCCACTTGAAACGGGTTGTCTTGGGTAAAAGTTCTTGGTTGGTCTAGCAGTACAAGGTGACATTATTTGTACTGCTCTGGGAGACATATTACTTTGGACATTAGGATGATTATTTCTTTGAAACTTATTTTCATTCACCCTTTGATTTGTGTTCCCTGAGATCCTGGTTTTCCCAAATACCACTCTTCTATAGATATAACATGCTTTATTAAAATAACTACCAGATTGTTGAGATTTTCTGGCTGAACCAGCTCCTACCCCTAGGACTTCTAGACCTATATGTGGACCTACACATCTCAGCATACTTGATTGGTGACCTAGGTTGCTTAACTTGTTGTTTAGGTGACTTAATTTTATTCCTAACAACCTTAGGATCAATAGTTTCATTTTGAACTTTAATATTTGACAAAACTTCATCTGCTAAAGATGAATCACTAGCACTTTCAAATACTTCTTTTTTCGGGTTAACTTTTTCTTCACTGCCACTTTTAACAAAATTGGGACCATAATTAAAAGTTGGTTCTTGAAACTCTTCTAACCCTGTGTGAGCTAAATCTATACCTGGAGTTACTGGAACACCTCTTAGTGGTGGAGGGACAGAATTATATCCTACACGTGACTTAGCCTTGTTTACAAAATGTGCTTGGTAAATTTTGTTTCCTCAGACTCATAAGCTAGTGTATCACAAGTTATTTGAACATTCTCATTTGCCTTCTTAAGCTTTTCTAATTCATCTCTAAGGGCCTCATTAACTGCTATCTTATAGTCTAAATCTCTCTTTAAAACCCCTATATCATCATTATATTTAGACTCATTAGCCCTATAACTATGCCTCTAAAATAGATATGCCTCTTTTATGATTTGACAAATTATAATTGGCATCATTCGATTATGTTCTTAGATTATCATAAAGTTCCTTTAATCTATCACATTCTTTAATGGCTTTGCAAGATTTAGAACAGCTTTCAAAAGTATTTACCTCAGAGTCAGAGAAAGCCATTAGAGCAAAATTAGTAGCTACCAATCCTGCTTCAGAAGATGCTTCATCTTCATCTGCCATGAAGCTCCGATCATAGCTAACTCCATCAATGGACAACATGGCCTTTGGCACTTCTACTGATGGTTCTTTCTTCTTTTCCTGCTTGTACCAAGTGGACCTGTTATCTGGCTTCCTTGGTTTTCTGCATTCTTTAGCAAAATGTCCCAACTTATGGCAGTTGAAAAATTCCACTTTCTTCTTATCAAATCCGGCAGTTTCATTACCATTTATGGTAATTTTTTGTCTTCTAGTCCTTTGCCAGAATTTCTTAGCTCTCATGCTAAGTAGATCAACCTGCCACTTGATATCCATTCTCTTCCATATCATCATCATCATCCACTTGCTCCAAGTCTTCATGAGTTAAAAGTGATCCACTTGACTGACTAGAGATGAAAGCATAATATATAGGATCTCCAAGTCCAGCAATCTTCTTTTGTGCACTTGAGGTGATAGTATTTGAATTAACAGTTGTAACTGTCACACTAGCAGCACAATCATCTTCATCATCTGACTTGTTAGCAATGGAAGATGACAAAAGTGCCATATTCCTAGAGCTTGTGCTTAAACCTCTAGACTTCTTTAATCTTTGTTCAACAATTTTAAAATTGTTGTAAAGATCATTTAGCTTCATAGTTTCAATTTCTGGCTTGTTTTACCAGACCACAACATGTGTACTAAACTCTGAAGGTAGACTCCTTAAGAACATTTGATTGAGATCTTCCTTGTCTAATTCAATACCAAATACAGTCAATTGTGTAACTATCTTCTACAGCCTTGTAAATATGCTATCAATGGACTCAGAACTAGTTGCAGAGAAGTTTTCATAGTTCCACTTTAGTAATGTCTTTTGTGTCTTTTTGGTAGCATCATTACCACCAAACACTGAGCAAATTTCATCAAACAATTGCTTTGTTGAGGTATACTTGCTAAAAGTAAGTATTTTATCCTTAGGGAGAGTCATCAGAAGCAAGCTTCTGGCCTTCAAATCATTCTTTTTTTTGAAGCCTTTCATCACTGGTGACTGGACCAGTGTTTTGCTTTCCAACAGCCTTGCCATCAATTGTTTCTGTTGTAGTTCCAGGCTTGAATGAGTCACCATAAAGAATGATTTCCCAGAGAGCATAATCTTGGACAAGGAAGTACTTCTCTATCATAATTCTCCACATATCAAACTCATTGAGCTTGAATATTGGAAGTCTTGCAGCAACATTGGGTTAACTGTTCTCCATCTCCATTGGATTAATGAAAGAGAATGAGTTGTTTCTTTGGATCTTCTAAATTCAAAGTATCAGAAACCTGTCTCTGATACCACTTGTGGAGGATCTTAACACACGCCTTGTGTTAGATTGATACTTTGAGTATATATTAACTAACAAACGGAATTTACTAGTTAACACTTAAGAAGATATTGTATGTGAAATGTATGAGTATATGTATGGAACAATGAGAAAGAAACACAGTGTATATCTCACCAAAACAAGCTTCAATATTATTGAAATAATACGAGTGATCTTTTGCTATCACTAGGGTTACAACCTTGAAGCTATTCTATCTTTTTGTCAATCAGGTATATCTTTCTCTTAACCTAGAACCTCCTTTTATAGAACAAGGAGTCTTACACAAGATAACTAATATTAGAACAATATTCGTATCATTCTAAACGTATAAAATATACATGCAATCTATTCTATAATTATCTTGAGTGCGTCTTCACTTTTGATCGTTATCTCATAAACAATATTAACTTTTAATGCTAGCAGTACAAACTAAGTTTGTACTGCTAGTGTAATCTTACAGCAGTTCCTTCTTTAAGCTTGACAGTTCCAACTGTTAAGTATAATTCCCAACAATTATTATCCCATATTCCTTCTCAATGGAGAAGGTTGGTTTTTTATACTTGCTTTCTCTTGTTCTTTTCGCTTTCTTTTTCTGCTCTTTCTTTGTTAATTTTTCTTTTTTTCCTTGTGGAAAGATAAGTGCATATGCTTTTATTACTCACGTCGATCCAAGTGAGGTGAAGGTTAAAAGGAGACAGCGGGTTGGAGATGAGCTCCAATTTTTGGACACTACAACTGATAGAGTTGTCCCACTTACTCCACCTTTACATAACCAAGCAGAAGGTGAGGTAGAAGCTGACGGAGGTGAATTACCCAGTCAAGGTGGTGGCGCGGGGCTGGGTGGTTCCGATATTTGTGGTAATGTTGACACTCAAGTTGGTAAGTGTGCGGGCACTGCTTCTCCTCAGCGTACCATTATATCTCTTAAATGGAGAAGGAAAGAGTTAAGTACGGTGGCCAATGCGAGTGCCTCCACCCTTCCACCAAAGAGATTGAGGGTGGACCATGGCTCCTTGAATAGGCCTACTGCTTCTGGTAAGTCCAAGGCCGCTATCCAAAGTATGCTGACTACTAATATCCAAGGTTTGCATCATACATTGGAGTAGTCATCCCATATGCCTTCTTTACCTTTTGTTTCAGAACAAGGAGTTGGTGGTTAGCTTGATACGTTTGTCGGACGTCTTCTCCGTACCCGTGCTGAGAGGTTTTTCATTTCCTCTAACTCTTCATCCTTCTCTAGGGCTCATGATATTGAGGTCAGTTCTTTTGTCAGGCCTTCTATTCCTTCAGCGCTAGTTGCTGCGACAAACAATACTTACGCTGCTTGCGCATCATCGAAGGGAAAGAGTAAGGACGATGTTTCTAAAGGTTATTCCGAAGACAGCCAAGAAGATTTTTCCGGAGATGGGTTTTCATGTGGTTGTATCCGCTCAACTGCTGACGTGGATCCCAATGTCTTTGGTGAGGTCTTTATCACAGAGTGGAATGTGCCTTGCGGCTCTTACTTGGATACTGCTGCTGATTGTCGCGAGGTGCTTAATTGGATTACCCCGCCTAAATTATATTATGAGCTCCGTAGTATGGGGCATAAGCATTTTTTTTAGGAGTTCAACTATTTGACAGCTCGTCAGATTTCCTTTTGTTCGGAGGCGCGGTCGCGGGCTGAACTTAATATTGCTCGGAAGCAAAAGTTGTCTACTTTTTATGACCGCCAGGCTGGTCAGCTAGGGGAGAGGGATGCGGAGATTGAGAAGTTGAAGACAGAGGTGTCTTGTCTCCGTACTGAGATATCATCCTTCAAGTCATCCGATAATCCCTATGCTGCTGAGACCTCGTCTTTGATGGCAGATAATTTAAAGCTTAAGGGTGAGCGTGATTCGCTCAAATCAGAGTTGGTGGAGTTGCGCTCTTCTGTGGATGGCCAAGTTGCATCTTTTGAGGCGGAACGTGCCTTATTTTTAGCAACACTTGCGGATCTCCAATCTTTCTTAGAAGATAAAGAGCATGAACTCATGAACTTGGGCGCTACCGCTGTCGAGGCAAGGCGCCAGAACAAGTGGTCTGCAGATCGGGTATGTGCGGTGTTATGTTTTTCCTTCATTTTTGCTGTTTGTTATTCTTATCATTTCCTCTTCCTTATTTTCTGAACAGGCTCGCTTGTTTCAAGCCACTAATTGACACTTTAGAGAGTCTTTTAAAGAAATTCAGGATGCTTATATGGAAAGGATTACTGATAGGTTGAGCCAATTGGATGTCCGCCTTGCGGATATAGCTGTTCGTCTTAATGAAGAGTTTTATCCCCGCTTCCTTACCGTTATTGCTAGCTACAAGTGGCTGCTTGAGCGCGGTATGAGGTTATTCCTTACTAAGTGTTTAAACTCTTCGGAGTATGGTGCAGTGCTTAGCAGACTGTTGAGTTTTGCTGTCAGGAAGGGATGCAAGCGGGTTTGGATGCTGGTATTGAGCATGGCAAGGAAGGTAGGGCCCTTGCGGATATTGCTGCGAATAATCCTTCTGCGGAGGCGGATTATAAGTACGCTTATCAGGCATTCCGTGAGTTTGATTTTCCTCTTTTAGCGGATTTGCCTTTGCGCAAGGATTCCGATATCGAGGATGTGATGCACCTTCTCCGGCTTAAGGCTAATGTTGCGGAGAAGCTTGGATTGTCTAATTTGCAACATAATTTGGAGCAACTTTCCGTACCTCGTATTAGAGGTGACTCAGTTGTTGGAGAAGTTGCCTTATCGTCGTCCTTAGTCGTTGTGCGCCAAAGAGTTAAGAAGATTAGAAAGTGCGTTTCTGTTGGTCAGCTTGTTCTTGCTGATGTGTTTGCCTCTCTAGTTGATCATTTATCTTCTGAGGTTTATTGGGTTTAGGGACCGCTTTTTCCAGTGAGCCCATTAGTGTGAACACTTCATCTGTGGCTTCTGTTCCCGCTTTGTCTACCAGACCTATTTCAATGGATGATATCCCGGTCTCAGATGTTGAGAAAGATGGGGATGTTATTACCTTGATTCCTTATATTGGTCCTCATGGAGAAGAGCTTGAAGTTATGACGGAGCATAGTCGTGCAAAATGAGCTTTAGTTATTTTATTTGTCGTTATCGCTTGTGGCCTTTCTTTGAGCGGCCTTTTTGTACATGGAGTGTTAGTTCACTTTGTTGTTAGTAACGGATTTTGCAGTCCATTGTAACTTTTCATGGTGCGTGCCGCAATTGGATATGATATTTTGCCCTGATCTTGTTGACATGTTTTTTAGCGTTCTTGCGTATGTCATGGTTGTACATGTATAGATTTTGTGAACGTCTTTATTTGCATTGCGGTTACGTCTAACCTTGTTGCGGCTTGTTTGCACTTTATGATTTGTGCTTTGCTAGTATTAAAAGACGTACTGGTACGTATTTTATTTTTAGTCTTAGTTGGATACTTGTGGGTTATCCTCCTGTACCGGGCTTGCAATACCTCTTACGTACTTTTTGAGTTAATTGGTAGGGTACTCATCCTTTTGTTATGCGGAATAACGTTTTTGGGTCGTGTCCTTATGTGCGCGTCTTATTCACATATATGATTATTAAAGTAAATGTTAAAACTTGCAAAAAAAAATTAGTGAAGGTAGCTAGGCTTCACTATTTATTAAAATCTTTAAAGTAATTACAATTGAGAATTTATTCAAAAAATTACAATTGATAGATTTTTGTTTGTATAAACATATGTTGGGTTCACCGGAGTGATCCGTTTCCTTACATAATTGTGGCGTTCCTTGTCCTTTATCTGCTTTTGCAATGTAGACCTTTTTGCCTGTTTGTTGACTTTCAGTACGTCCTTCCGTAATTTGTTTGTTTCTTATGCTTTATGCTAAAGAGTCTTCAGCTATGTATGTTCCGCACTTCTACAGAAGCTGATGCCCGTGTTGGCTTTATGTTATTTTTCATGATTATCATGTAATTAATCTAGAGATTTACCAGTGCCAGGTCACACTGATCTTGTGTAGCTTCCTTTGATTTCGCGTTTCTTGGCAAGCGGATTTGGCTTGTCCTGGGGGCTGAGGATCAGGGACTACTTTAGTGGTTGGTGGTTTTACACTGTGAGATAGGATACGTGGTGTATTTTTCCTTTCTTTTCATGGTTGTTTCTGCCATATGCTATTTCCGCTCTGAGCGTACTCTTCTATTATTTGCTCTTGAGCTGAGTATGAGGTGGGGACTGGAGGTTCGTCGACTCCATCCTTAGTTGATTGACGTTGTAGGGTGAAGCTCCTTGATATCCGGATGTCCATTTTCATGATGGAGCATCCTTTGGTCATGCTTCAACGTGCTTCCCTACGGACGTACGTGCATCCGCATTCTATCCCTCCCATCACCGGATCCCGATGACTCGTTTTTCCCCTTTATGCTTACCCGCCAGGTGGACCAATGCCCGTGTTTTGCCACCATTAACCAAGTGTTTAATGGGAATCCTATCTCGGAGCTAGGCCCTTACCGTCTGTGTGATCCCTTATACATTTAGGTTCGTGCTTTCGGTATACCCATTTAATGTCTGTGGCACTTGGCTTTTTTTCCTAGTTGTCGGTCGTTTGGGCTAGTCGGTGTGCACGTTTGTGGGGGAAGGTGAGACCTCTTCTTTGTGCGAGTACGGTACGGCTTTTTCCGCACTGCTCAAGGGGGGAGGTGGAGATCGATTCGACTGGGAACTTGGATTAATGGGATTTGAGGAGCCTTGTGGCTCTATGTTATCAGTCGTCATTTAAGAGCGACTAAGTTTTATTAGTAGTCATTTAAGAACGTGTATGTGTTCTATGAACACCTCTCTCCTCTGTTGTTGGTTATTGGCATTGCCGCTTCGCCTGGGTGGGTCATGAATTTGTATGTGATGACTGTGATTACGTGACATTTTGTCAGTAAACGACGGTCACCATTTCTGATGACCGGCTTTGTGTTACAACGTTTGTGTAACGTTTTCATCTTTTGTTGGGGGAGAATTTATAGGTGTTTATGTATTTTGTTTTTTGGATTTTTTGTTTTCCTTTGACCGCTATTTATAGTTGGTCGGTTTTGGCGTTTTTCTCAGTCTTTGAATCATTTTCGTATCTGCATTTATGACCCGTAGGCGCGTGCATAGGCCTTGTAGTTAGGGTTTCTTGTTGACTGACTAGGCCTAGCAGAAAGTGCACAGGCTACTCATTCTAATACTTTGGGAAGGAACACGTATTTGTATACCCAAGACATTTCCTTCTTAAGTCGTCCAGCGGATTGGGATTTGTCTGTACTGGTTTTTGATCCTTCCGATTTCGCGTGCCTTTTATCGTTCCTAAGTTACTGATGCGGACCCTCTTCTTGTGTTAACCGCGGAAGTTAATTTCTTTTATTTAATTTCCGCGTTCCGTACCATTCCGCTTAATGTTTGTAGATTTTCGCCAAACTTTATACTTTATTCGTTGGGATATGGCGGATCATGTGTTTCTTTTTCCGTCTTCCTGAGTGTCTTGCAACCCCATGTTAGTCATTTTTTGTCTAAGCTACGCGGATGTCCTTTTGGTAATAGAGGCATCGTGACTCGTTGAGTGATGACTCATTCTTCGCTTTCGCCGGTGAGTAGCTTTTTTTTTTTTTTTTTTTTTTTTTTTTTTTTTTTTTTTTATTGGGTTGGGGAAGATACCGTTTGTTTTCTTGTGACCTTACCCCCATCATTTTCTGTGTGGGAGTCGTCTCCATTGCTCTAGATTTCTAGTTGCTTCTTCCCCTCTGTGGTAGGATATGATTGTTTTCATCATTCCTTCTACGGATTCCGGAATGCTCTCGTGTAAGTATTTTACCAATCCTGGATTGGATACTTTATTCATGAATTTTGCAATCTTTACAGCGTCTGACACTCCTTTAGCCTTTCTACTTTCCGTCAGGAATCTTTTCGTGAAGTCTTCTAGCGACTCATCTTTCTTTTGCTTGGCATAATAAATTTTGTTACCTTTTCTTTTGTGTCTTTCCATTTTTTGGAAGTTTTCCAAGAATGCATCCCTCAGGTCACGGTAACTGCTTATGGACTTCTGGGAATATTTTCAAACCAGACCCTAGCGGCTCCTGTGAGTGTGAATTGGAACATACGGCATTGGGTAGTCGTATCCTAATTGAGTGCCTATGCTGCTGACTGGAATGCCTTGGCGTGGTCTATAGGATCCTGGCTTCCGTCCTATAATTGGACGTTATCCGGTATGCGAGTCTTTTTTGAAAAGTTTTGCATTGCGGATGTTGTCCGTAAACGGGTCGATTCTTCAAGTATGTATGCATGCCTTTGGTTATCTTCCTCAGTATCCATTTTTCCGGTCTCCATTTTATTGCTTGCCCCATTGTGTCTTGCATTGATGAAATGCACTTTCCTTTTTTTTAGCTCTTTTACGGTAGTTCCCAGCTTCCGTTGTTTTACCGCAGCTTCGTTGTTCGCAATAGCTTCCGGTTCACTTTTTGGGGCTTCTTTCTTGGCGCGGTTTTGGTCGTTTGCTCTCTGGGACTTCGCTTTTCCGTAGACCTTAGGGTTGTTCCGCCTTTCTTTTCCCACCGGTACTTTCTCTTTGTTTAGCTGCTTTACATTCGGCCCGTTGTGAATTCTCTACAAGGTCTGGTTGAGTTTGCGCTCCGCCGGGTTTTTCCCGCGGCATCTTTGTTGGATGAACTTCCTCACTCTGGAAGATCAGTAACTGGTGGCCGTGATCACTGCTGTGCTCTCGGGGAGCAGCACCAGGTGTCAGCTTGTTTTGACCTTTCAGTATTCTGTTTTTTCCCACCGTCTTCCGCAAGGCAGGTGTTGACATGGAGATAATATTGCCATATTTTTTTGCTCGTGGTGAGTATTTTTGAGAACGCAGTTATGCACTGGGTCCCACGAATGCCGCCAACTTGGTAATGCAAAAAGTGTGAATCGGTTAGGATTGGGCTTAGTTTGACGCGGGTCGTCCTTGGTGGATCGTCTGCTATGTGGTTTATGCACTAATCCAAGTAGTAGGTTGTATTCCCTTCACAAACAAAGGTAAACTGTTAGCCTTATTGTGGGGACGGACCCCACGATTAAGCTCCGACGTGAGAGTAAGTACTCATGTTGTCAGAGAAATATTTGTGTATTGGGATGAGTGATAAAGTCATACCTCGTAAAATGTGACTTAGGGTTGCCTTTTATAGGTGGGAGAAATACTAGGGTTTCCTAATATTTCGTATCTTTGTAATGGCCGGTGTGGAACCCTTGTCGGGCAAGGATCCGCAGCTTAATCAAGGTTGCGGATGCAGATTATCTTTCGGAACGGGAGCCGGTCCATGAGCTCACCTCAGAAGTGTTGCCTAGATGGTCCGCGTCCGTTATTAAGGATCCGGACCGTGCCCTGCTCATAGCTTGAGCTTTGGTGGTATCCGGATACTTGTCTTTGTTGGCCTGGGGCCCCAATGTGTTATAATACGGTCCAGGCCCAGTAGGCATGCTATCATTAGGACAGAGGCCCCAATGCTTTTAATCTTGTTGGCAGGAGTGTCTTGCTTCAGGATGCTAGGGGGCGATGCCCTTCTATTGCCCCGTGGGTTGAGTTCTGTTATGCGCGCCCTGCCAGGCTCTATTATGAGGACTCCATCCTTTGGTCATGTCAGGGTGTACAACAAGGTGATCCGTTGGGCCCTTTGTTGTTTGCCCTAGCTTTGCACCCTTTGATTCAAGCTATCAATCAATCATGTAAACTTACCCTTCAGGCGTGGTACCTCGATGATGGTACTATTGTTGGAGATACACTCATGGTCGCTAAGGCACCTAACATCATTAGGACAGAGGGCCCCGCTCGTGGTTTGTTTCTAAATATTGACAAGACTGAACTCTTCTGGCCTACCGAAGACCCTAGAAGTAGAGTGGAGGGCGTGTTTCCTATAAATATCGCTCGCCCGCTTAATGGTGTCAAACTTCTTGGTGGTTCGGTTAGTTTGGACGAAGGTTTCTATCGGGACTTAGTGTCCAAAAGGGTCTCTAAAACCATACACTTAATCGAGCCAATTAACAAACTTAATGATCCACAATGTGAACTTCTCCTTTAGCGTAATTGTGCAGGAGTTTCGAAATTATCTTATGCTTTGAGAACATGCTCCCCCTTGTACTTATCAGAGGCCCAAGCTCAGTTCGATCAGACGTTACGAGCCCCTTTGGAGAAAATTGTTATTGCTTCGGGGCCAGGGTTTGGTGATTGGCAGTGGAGGCTTGCCACTCTTCCAATAAAGCTCGGTGGTCTTGGCATCCTTTCAGCGGGGGATATCATCCAATATGCTTTCCTCGCTTTTCGGATGCAAACGAATGACTTACAGGATAAGATACTCACCAAAACAGGTATTGTTACACATGGCCCTTCATTCCAGCATGCTTTGGACATATTCAACGCTACTTGTAACACCGACTTCCTCACTATCACCGGGGGCGCTTCTGCCCCCCAAATGATGAAAACCTTGGCAAAGTGTTATTTCGGTGTCATTGAGAAAGACCTTGTTTCCAAGTACTCACTAAGCCCAAGGCAGGTGGCTATACTTAGCAGTATCCGCGCCCCACATGCGCAGGACTTCCTCTTCGCCATCCCTATTGACGGTCTCGGACAAAGGATGAATCCTCGCCAATTTCGATTAGTGTTATGCTACAGGCTTGCGGTTCCTATGTTCTCCGAAGGCAGCTTATGCCCGAGTTGCAATGTACACCGTATGGACCAGTGGGGGGATCACGCGGTCCACTGCGCTAGCGAAGTGGGTGTTAAGTTCAGGCATAATTTGGTGCGTGATATCCTTGTTGATATACGTTCCAAAGCTGGGATTATGGTGCGTAAAGAGGCTCCAATGGGATTTCTTTCAGAGGAAGGGAGAGAATTACGTCCTGCAGATGTGCTATTGTTTAACTGGTTCTAAGGTAAGGACGCATGTCTGGATGTGACTGGGGTCTCTCCATTTGCTCGGACTGGGGTAACGTCATGGGCTCCTGGGGCTGCTCTGAGTAATGTTGTGGAAAAGAAAAGGAAGAAGTATGCATCCAAGTGTGAAGACAATGGATACAAGTTCGTCCCTTTCGCTTTTTCCACGTTTGGGGAACTTGATGTGGAAGCTTTGAATACACTTTCGCGTGTCGAGACTATTGCCAGCAACCACTCTAACAACGTTAGGAGCGGTGCTTTTATTTTTCATCGAGTTAGTTTATGTATTCAAAAAGGAGTGGGAGCATAGATTGTGTCTAGACTCCCCTCCAATTTCATGTAATTTCCTTGGTTTCAATGAAAAATCCTTATAATAATAATAATAATAATAATAATAATAATAATAATAATAATAATAATAATAATAATAATAATAATAATAATAATAATAATAATAATAATAAGATAACCGAAGTCGACAAGATGGAGTCAGACAATTTTGAAAAGCACATATATCTTAATCTTAATGGGTGATGCAGCCGAAAGTGCAACCAAAGAAGCTTGTAAGTATAGTAGTCAAGTAGATCTGAACCTTCAGTTCGAAGATACGGTGTAATGATGTATAGTTTAGAAGAGCATCATCTGTTATTCTGTTGCTTGTCCTTTTATCTGGTCCCTGGTTGTGGCTTGGTTTCGTGGTAGGGAATTGATAGTGGGGAAGAAGAGTCCTTTTTGCCATTTTAGGTAAAGCGAGTTGGTTCTCCTTTCCTTCCTTTGTCCTGCTGTGAAAATATAGCTTGCGGTTTGATTAAATGGTCCATCCCATGGCTGTGATTTGGTTGCGATTTGATTTTTTTGGTTGGACATAGTGATTTGTTCTGGTGATCATTTTGATTGCTTTTGTTTGGTGGGCCCCACGTTTGGCATCACTTGTTTATTTAAAAGGACATTGCATTTGGTTTTTAGATATCGATTTGTTCTTGTGGCATTTTTGATTGCTTTTGTTTGGTGGACCCCACGTTTGACAACACTTGGTTGCTTTAAAGGGACATTGCATTTTGGTTTTGACTTTGGGCCTGGTGGACTGCTTTTGGGCCTTGTTGAGGTTTAATTGCTTTTGTGTTTTCCAATTTCGTTGACGGACTCTTAGAGTATTACGGTTTAGCCCAAGTACCTTGCGGTTTGACCTGTGTTTTGGCTCAAGTGTTTTTGCGGGTTGACTTGCGATTTGACTTGTGGTGCTTTGACACTGTTTGTTCTATTGGTATGGCAACCACGCGATTTCATTGCCCTTTTGTGGGTTTAAGTGGTTGTCAGGAAGGAAGTGGTAATGGACTCACCAAAACCTTGTTGACCTATCATCTACGGGATCGTCATTTCAATCGGGATGCTTTATCTACCACTAAACACTCTCTGGCTACTAATCTTGCCGTTTTTGAAGCGGTTGAGGTCACTTTGAAGCGTATGGGGCTTTGGTTGTGTGGGGTGTGTTTTAAGACACATACTTTTCGCTCTAAGTGTCGGCATGGACCTGATTGTGTGTCGCCCCCTGACTGTGGTAATGGTGTTGTTAGGTTCGTGTTGTTTGATCTTGTCAAACCACAAGTTCAGTCTTCTGTTCAACTCGCTCATGTTGGGGGTTCGAATCCGGAGGAGCAATTTGGTTTTGATTTACATTTACTTAACACCTTGCTTTCCAAAGGGTTGCGCACTGTCAAATCCATCCCTCCAAAGTGTCGTTTGGGATTCGCTCGCGTACTGAAAGGAGCTCTTGACAAGGTGATCTGCACACTTGAGGACATTTCTTGTTGGGTTAGCTTGTTAGTCCTGCCTCTTTGTCTCCTGAAAACCTTTTGCCCTAGGAGTAACATGGAGAGCAGATCGGCTATTAAACGTCAACGACAGGAAGAACATATCGCTAATGCCATTAGCACTTGGGGTACGTCGGGTGGTGGTTTACAGCTTGTTAGAGAGGTTTTAGCTGAGCCCTCCCCTGCATGGTCGAATACTGATGACGAAAACTTGGACTTGGGGGAGCGTAATGTCAAGCAATGTAAGAGGAAGATTTGTGATGGTCACTATACTGCAGTTGTCAGAGTTCTTTCTTCGTCAGGTGTTGCTCCTTATAATGATACCACTCTTGAGGACCTTAAGGCTAAGCACCCCTTCAAGTCTGCTCCTTCTCTGTCGGATATACCTATTGATCACCATAACCTCATTGCATCTCCTGCTGTGGTTCTCGATGTGATTAAGAGTTTTCCCCGTGGTACCTCTTGTGGTCGTGATGGATTGTGTGCCCAACACCTTTTGGATTGCTTTAGTGGTGCTGTTGTGGCTATTTCTGACGAGTTAATCGATTCTATCACCCATGTGGTCAATCTTTTTCTTGGTGGTAAATGTCCTAAAGCATTGGGCGAGTTCATTGCTAGTGCTCCCCTCACACCGCTGATCAAGCCCGGAGGGGGTATCCGTCCCATTGCTGTGGGGACTGTTTGGAGGCGTATAGTCTCCAAGGTTGGTGCTTCTTTGATAGGTCACTCCTTAGACAGATATTTGAATGATCTTCATATTTGAATGATCTTCAATTTGGTGTTGTGGTGCCTGGAGGAGGGGAAGCTATTCTTCATGCCGTGAACAGGTTTATTGAAGATCGTGGTGACGAGGAAGGCCTTTCGATGCTACTGGTGGATTTCAAAACGCCTTCAATTTGGTTGACCGTGAAGTCATGTTACAAGAGGTTCGCCTGCGTTGCCCTGTCATTTCTCGTTGGGTAGAATTTTGTTACTCCAGCCCAGCTAGATTATACTACGGTGAACACACGTTATGGTCACACCAAGGTGTACAACAAGGTGATCCACTTGGACCTCTTATCTTCGCTCTAGTGCTACACCCATTGGTATGCAAGATTAGAGATTCCTTTAGTCTTTCCCTTCAAGCTTGGTATCTGGATGATGGAACGATCATTGGCGATACTTTAACAGTTGGAAAGGTTTTGGAGCTTATTATGATGGATGGACCTCGGTACGGGTTGCACCTGAATGTCGATAAAACCGGGGTTTTTTGGCCAAGGGAAGATCCTAGGAGCAGGCTTGCAGGCGTTTTCCCGCCTAATATTGCCCGACCTTTACAGGGTGTTAAATTGTTAGGGGGGCCTGCTAGTGTAGACCTTGTGTTTAGCAGTGAGCTCGTTATGAAGAGTGTTGCTAAAACCATTGAGCTTATGGATGTTGTTGCTAAGCTTAATGACCCTCAATGTGAGTTGCTGCTCCTTCGTGCATGTGCTGGAATCTCCAAGTTATATTTTTCTATGCGCACGTGTACCCCTCAGGTCTTCGAGCGGGCTCGGATTTCTTTTGATGCGGCGCTTCGTTCCTCTCTAGAGCGTATTGTCACTGCTTCTGGACCTGGATTTGGTGAGTGGCAATGGAGACTGGCCATGCTACCTTTTGAATTTGGGGGGCTTGGTGTATACGCTGCTAGGGATGTCCTGAACTATGCTTTCCTTGCATCTAGACTCCAATCTACTGGCTTACAGACTAAGCTCCTCCGACATTCTGGCATTGTGACTCCTGGATCTTCCTTTGATGAGGCCTTGCATGCTTTTAATGCGAAAATGGAAACTGACCTTTTAGGCAGCTCATGTGAGATCGCTGCCCCCAAACTCATGAAGAAACTGGCATATATATATTTCACACATGCTGCCAAAATGGCTGAATCCACCTTTTGCTTATCTACTAGACAAATGGCTTTATGGAGATCGCAAAATGAGGACCACACTTCAGACTGGCTCAAGGTGGTCCCGATATCTGGGTTGGGACAGACCATGAATGCCAGAACTTACCGATGTGTGTTATTTTATCGGCTGGGTATTCCTCTATTTTCTACTCAGATGTCGTGTTCAGCTTGTTCTAGGGTGTTTGTGGGAGACACTTATGGAGACCACGCGGTTTCATGTGCTGGTATTATCGGGATTAAACATCGGCATAACATAGTACGTGATACCCTTGTTGACATTTGTTCTCGGTCAGGGATCTCGGCTCGTAAGGAGGTGGACATTGGGCTATGTGGAGACAGGGACCAAACCTTACGCCCAGCTGATGTGCTACTCTATTCTTGGGACAGTGGGCAAGACACATGTATTGATTTGACAGGGGCGTCTCCCTTGACACAAACCAACATGGCTAACTTTGCACCTGGCCGTGCTGTGGTTGAAGCCGCACAACGCAAATGTGCCAAGTATGAGGCTAAATGTGTGGACATTGGATATAGGTTTCTCCCCTTCTCATTCTCTTCTTTGGGAGAACTTGAGAAGGATGCTGTGACCTTATTAAAGCGCATCCGAAGATTCTCGGTGACTCAAGACATTGGAGCACGTGCTGCTGATTATATTTTTAGTAGGATTAGTTTTGCTATAGCTAGAGGAGTGGGGGCCCAGCTAGTTTCTCGACTCCCCACTAATTTCTTGTAAATCCTATGATTTTTTTAATGAAGTGATGTTTATATATATATATATATATATATATATATATATATATATATATATATATATATATATATATATATATATATATATATATAATAATAATAATAATAATAATAATAAACAGTAATGGCGTAGGTGAAAAAGCAGGATTTCATAGGCACATTTTTTGCAATTTACTTAACAAAAGTTTTGTTTCCTAGAACAGAATTCACTCGGGAAAATTAAAAGTTAGTTTTTATTAAAGGGATAATTACATATTTACTCAGCATAAATATCAAAAATTCATATTTACTAAAAAATAAGTTTTTAGTGCACACGTACAATGCTTTTAAAGCATGTGTTGAAGGAATATGAAATTATGAGTTTAACTTAGTAATACATGGAATTGCCCCTTTATTAAATATAGCTAACTCTTTTTTTAACCTGTTTTATCTTGATAAGCCGGGGATTTAACGGACCTTGACTTAACGAATGTTAATTGGTGTCGGGTAGAAGAATGTTATGCAAAGTTTGTTTTATGGACACTTTGTGTAATATATAAAACCTTTTTTTTTTTTTTTTTTTTTTTTTTTTTAAGGTAATATATATGCAATTTACTTCAGACAATAGACATATTATTGTTTGTTTTTCTTATAAAGTTTAGTCAATAATTATCCATTAGTTTGGTACAGCCACGGTGACTATGTGTGCAATTTACTTCAGACCTATTGATATAGACATATTATTGTTTGTTTTTCTTATAAAGTTTAGTCAATAATTAATTATAAAAAACTTACTATAGAAAGACTATAGAAAGACACAAACAAAAAGAAGGTATTTTTCAAAAGTATATTATGACCCCACAATTAACTAATTCCCATCTTTAAATTGTTGCCACTTACAAATTCTTATAAAATATAATACTGCATTTATGTTTTAGAAAATATTATAAAATGATTTTAACAAGGTTATCGGCTGCCTCATGTTGCGTTGGATGGATTTACTTAGGGCCTGTTTGTTTAGTTTTTTATTAAGTCGTGTTAAATTAAAATGTCTGTCTGGGTATATTTTGTCTGTTTATAGACGAATAAATGATTGTTTATTTGTGTGTTGTATAAAGTGTCTGAATTAAAAAATTATTGTTATACCCTTTTACGAAGAAGAAAAAAATCCCATTAAAAGGTCAAACAGAGTTTATATATGAAGTGGAAGTACCTTAATACATCTATACACCAAAAGGCATAGCTACTTTCTTGGAGAACAATGTTTGGAAAAGTGAATCAAAACCAATGTTTGGAAAACAAGGTTCGAAATCGACCCGGTCGAGGGTTCGACCACCGGGTCAATACGGGTTAACCCGGGTTTTTATTAAAAAAATTTTGAAAAAATAAAACCCGGCCGGGTTTTGAGAACCGGGTTGACCCGAGTCACTCAAAACCCGCCGGGTCTAACCGGTTAACCTGGTTTTCGAAATCCGGTTGTTTTTTACCCATTTTTTTTGTCAGAACCGGTCGAACCGGTTAACCTGGCCGGGTCGACCCGGGTTTCAAAACACTGATCAAAACGTCTGTAAATTCAGCATTTTAGCTAAAGATTCGAATAAAAGGCTTTATTAATACCCAACTTGACGGATTAAGAAGTTCATTAGAACTAAAGTTTTGCTAACAGAAAACTTTTTTTTTCAGATTTGTGGGTCATTAAGAGCATCATATCCCAAAGACGACTCACCTCATCTTTAAGCCCATGACTCCTCGCGTCCTCAACAGACAAAATGATCATAATTATATATTCCATATGTTTAAAATTAAAACGTGGTTGTTGTTGAGTTACTTTATAAGCAGCCATCTTTGGATTTGCTGATAATATAGTTATATGGAGCGGCCAATAAGATAATCATATAGTTTTCATTTGTTGGATATGGCCATATGGGTAAGTACATATTTGGTAGATTTCAATTAACACTCGTGCATATAAAATAGCATTCTAGAAATTGTTGTAAATAACAATAGTAAGTGTATTCATAGTCGAGTGTTATTATGGAAGCCTTTGGGCTTTGTTATTAGTGATAGGCCTAGCCCGTTTAATATTTTGGATCTAAAACCATCTATTAAGATTTATATATTGTAATGGTGTGATGAATTAATGGACAAGCAAATCAATTCTAATATGGTATCAAGAGCAAAATCGACCCTCTCTTAATTTTTCTCTCTATCCCTTCCCTTCTCCATCTATCTCCGGTCTTTGAAAAAAAAAAAAAAAAAAAAAAAAAAAACGCTGCTGAATCACAAAGAAGAAAATATCAATTTGTCATACATATCATCATTCATTGGTTTCTGTTTTGGTTGTACACGTGTGGAAAGAAGAAGACTTGCAACTTTCTTGGTCCTTTGTTCTTGTCTGTGGTTTGCAACTGAGTTCTGTGACGCACAGCCAAAAAAAAAAAAAAAAAAAAAAATTATATTGTTGTTTTTATTATTTCAACATGTTAAATGGGATGTTAAATATACCGGCGGGTATTTTAGGCGCAACTCCGTCTAGGCTCCCACGTGCTTTTAGTGCCATGACTATCCAAGATCCGACATGGAATATGGACACAGGTGCATCTTCTCATCTCAATTCACATACAAGTAATTTAAATACCGTTTATAATAAATGTTTATATCCATCTGTTTGTGTTGGTGATGGTAAAACCATACCTGTTACCAATACCGGTCATAGCATCTTACCTACTCTTAATCGTCCTTTATACTTACATAATGTTCTTGTTACCCCTAATATCATCAAAAATCTTATTTCTGTTCGTCAATTTACTAGAGATAATAATTGTACTGTCGAATTTGATGCCTTTGGTTTCTCGGTAAAAGATTTCTTGACCCGTCATATACTTCTTAGATGTGATAGTTCAGGAGACCTCTATCCGGTTACCCAGCCTTCTCATATACCTCATGCTTTACTTTCTGTCAGTCCCACCACGTGGCACCAACGGCTCGGACATCCCGGTGAAGAAGTGCTACGTTCTCTTGTTTCTCGTCAGTTTATTTCATGTAATAAAGAGAGGTCTCCGCATGTTTGTCATGCCTGTCAGCTTGGCAAACATGTGAGACTTCCGTTTTCTAGTTCGAATTCTATTGTTACTCGTCGTTTTGAGATTGTTCACTCAGATATTTGGACTTCTCCAATTGTCAGTTCTGGTGGTTTTAAATACTATGTGTTATTTCTTGATCATTATTCACATTATTTGTGGATTTATCCTTTACGTACTAAATCCGAAGTTTTTCAAAAATTCCTACATTTTCGTTCTTATGTAAATAATCAGTTTAAGTGTGATATTGCGGCTTTTCAGTGTGACCATGGTGGTGAGTTTGACAACACCAATCTCCTTAACCTGTTTGCTCAAAATGGCATTCAATTCCGTTTTTCTTGCCCAAAAACCTCACAACAAAATGGAAAGTCGGAGCGAATGATCCGCACTATTAATAATGTTATTCGCACCCTACTTTTCCAAGCTCACCTTCCACCAACCTTTTGGGTCGAGGCATTACATATGGCCGCCTACTTACTCAATCTACTTCCCTCATCCGCCATTCAAAATGAAATACCCTGCACAAAATTGTTTAACAAACAACCCGACTACTCACGTTTACGCACTTTTGGTTGTCTTTGTTACCCACATCTCGATTCACCTCACAAACTAGCACCTCGCGCTACTCCTTGCATATTTTTGGGATATCCCGCTTATCATCGTGGGTATCGGTGCCTTGACCTCTCCACCAATAAAATTATTCTTTCTCGCCATGTAACATTTGATGAACTTCAATTCCCGTATGGTTCTATAACACCATCTAACCCACCGTCTTACACGTTTCTTGACCCTACACCACCTTCTATTTTGCCTCATATCATTTATAACTCGGCCCCGCACCAACCTGCTCCAAATGAGCACAACAACCCTATGGCCCCACAAACCCTCGATCAAACACTTCCCGCTACTCCAACCTACCAAACACCTACACCAACCATAACACCTACGACCCAACCCACTATAGCCCAATCTCCTAACCCAACCCCCCCTCCTGCGACCCAACATACTCCGGCTCCTAACCCCCCAACCCGAACTCATCCTATGGTCACACGTGCCCAAGTTGGCACGGTTAAGCCTAATCCCCGTTTTCATGGTCATGTCTCTCATATTTCTCCTCTTCCTAAGTCTCCTTCTGTCGCCTTATCTAATCCTAATTGGCGAGATGCTATGCATGATGAATATAATTCATTAATTAAAAACGATACTTGGGTTCTTGTTCCGAAACCACCTAATGTTAATGTGGTTCGGTCTATGTGGTTGTTTCGGCACAAATATCATGCCGACGGTTCTCTAAGCAGGTACAAGGCTCGTCTTGTGGCTAACGGTAGTACTCAGCAACTTGGTGTTGATTGTGGTGATACTTTTAGTCCGGTTGTTAAATCGGAAACTATTCGTACTGTTCTTAGTCTTGCATTATCTCGGAATTGGCCTATTCACCAACTTGATGTTAAGAATGCATTTCTTAACGGTGATCTTTCAGAGACTGTTTATATGTATCAGCCACCAGGGTTTGTGAATGTTCATTTTCCACATCATGTTTGTCGATTGCAGAGGTCGTTATATGGATTGAAACAAGCACCACGTGCTTGGTTTCAACGGTTTGCAAGTTATGCCCTAAGAGTTGGTTTCTCATCAAGTCGATGTGACTCGTCCTTGTTCATATATAGGCGTGGTACAGAGGTTGCATATTTGTTGATCTATGTTGATGATATTGTACTAACGGCTTCCTCTACAGATTTACTTCATCGTATTATCTCATCTCTACATAAGGAGTTTGATATGACCGATTTGGGGGCCCTTAATTACTTTTTGGGGATTTCTGTTACCCGTGACTCTAAGGGCATGTTCCTCTCTCAGAAGAAATATGCTTTGGAGCTTTTGGACCGGGCACATATGGCTACATGTAATCCGACTCGGACTCCGGTTGACACGGAATCCAAGCTTGGTTCTGATGGGGATCCTGTATATGATCCTACCTTATATCGTAGTCTTGCAGGTGGTTTGCAGTATTTGACATTTACTCGTCCAGATATATCTTATGCAGTACAACAGGTGTGCCTTCATATGCATGATCCTCGAGAGCCTCACTTTTCAGCTCTCAAGCGAGTTCTTCGTTATGTTCGTGGTACACTGGACTTCGGCCTCCAACTTTATGCTTCTTCTACTGGTTCTCTAGTTGCTTATTCTGATGCTGATTGGGCTGGCTGCCCTACTACTAGACGTTCTACTTCTGGTTATTGTGTTTTCTTGGGTGATAATCTTCTATCGTGGTCTTCCAAACGACAACATACTCTCTCAAGATCGAGTGCTGAGGCTGAGTACAGAGGTGTTGCAAATGCAGTTGCTGAAACTGCATGGCTTCGTAATCTTCTTCGTGAGCTACATACACCATTATTTTCTGCCACCATTGTCTATTGTGACAATGTTAGCGCTATTTATTTGACTGCTAATCCGGTTCAACACCAACGGACCAAACACATTGAGATCGATATTCATTTTGTTCGTGATATGGTTGCTCGTGGTCAGGTTCGTGTTCTTCATGTGCCATCACGTTACCAGTATGCTGACATTTTCACCAAAGGTTTACCGTCTGCGCTATTTGAGGAGTTCCGTACCAGTTTGAGTGTTCGCCCCTCTCCCGCTCAAACTGCGGGGGAGTGTTAGTCGAGTGTTATTATGGAAGCCTTTGGGCTTTGTTATTAGTGATAGGCCTAGCCCGTTTAATATTTTGGATCTAGAACCATCTATTAGGATTTATATATTGTAATGGTGTGATGAATTAATGGACAAGCAAATCAATTCTAATAGCTTTGGCTTGTAAATATTGGTTGGGAAGTTATATGTAATTCACCATTTCACCCAAAAAAAATAAATAGAAAGTACATTGTAATACTTGCATGAGTGAATTACTTTGTTTATTATTTATAAGCAAATAGTTAAGGTTCTCGAATCAAGATGAAAATTGTAGCACCGATCGTTGTTCTCTGTTATACATCAGGATCAAGATCTTAAGATCGATCCTACCAACATGTAATATTTTGTTACTAAGATTAATCAATTATATTTGTTTACATTTTTACTCATCATCAAACATGAAATCTTATTGATAACCTCATGAAAAATGTTCAAAGTTCATAATTCAAACGTCATCGTAATAGCAATATTGTCATATACATCTATCATCTATAAAGAGAAAATTGTCAAAAAGTTAAGAAGTGAAAAGCAAAAAAAACTAAAATTATGATATTGCCTAAAATACCATTTGAAACATAAAACTTAATTTGAAACTCTCATCCTCTTCATTCTCACACTCGGCTCTCACTAAAAAACACGCAACCCTTTTTATGAAAAAAAAAAAAAAAAAAAAAAAAAAAAAAAAAAAAAAAAAAAAAATCCCACCGCCCACACCCCTCCACCACCGGTAACCTCCAGCACCGACACCCTTCACCGTCGGACCCTCCACTGCCGGACCACTCGGCCGCCGAAACGTCACCACCACAGATCCTCACCACCGAAACCACCCCTTCTCATCCACCACCACCTCCACTATCACCACTACCACCCTCGAAATGTGCACCATCACCGAGACAAACGACCACAGAAAACCCCACCACCTCCACGAAAGGATTTTTTTTTTCATCTATTTAGAGGTTTTTCTTTTTAGTTTTGAAGATTTTTTTATAGATCTAAATTGTTGTTTTATAGATCTATTTTTACAACATTTTTCTTAATTTTTTTTGCAGCTATCGCCGCTGTTGACAGAATATTCCATTACCTTTGCCAGAATATGCGCTCCCGCCGCTGGAATGTACGTTGCCGCTACCAAAACTTGTTGACACTGGTGCCGCTGCTGGAATATTCTCTTTAATTGTTTGTATATTAATAAGACCACGATTACTGAATCTTTTATATAATAAAACCAAACCCCAAGTGGGGATTTCGTATTTCAAAAAAAAAAAATATTTCCTTATTAGGTAATATTTTAATTATTATTTTTTAATTTATGAATTTCTTTTGTTGATATACTACACAAGTAAAAGATAAATACAAAAAATATTTTTAAGATGTAACTAACAATATTATTAAACTTTTTAAATGATTATCTTTAATAATAAAAAACTATAATTAAAAATCATAAATCAAACAAAACAAAGATTAAATTATTCGTTTTTTAATAAATAAAAATATATCATTCGGAAAAAAAAAGAAAAAAACTCGCGCGTGCACGGGCATTATAACTAGTTTAGAATATAAGAAAAATTTGAGATTTAATTAAAATTTTTGTTAGTGGATCAAAACTTCAAACTCTTTAAATTTGAAAAAATTTCAACGAAAGTTGAATTTTTTGAAATGTAAATGAGAAAAATATTCTTGTATATGTTAAAAGTAAATCTACTATTAAAAAAAAAAAAAAAAAAAAAAAAAAAGTACATACACTAAAAATATAAAAAGTAAATGGTAGAATAGGTGTGTTTAGTTTGTACCTTACGTGTCGTTTTAATAAATGTAGTTAGTTTCACCATTAAAAAAAAAAGAAAAAAAAAAAGAAAAAAAAGGCATACTTGTTTGAAAAACTAATGAATTCACTTGCAAACTTGAAATTTAATGAAACAATGCTTCTTTAGTCATATTTACTTGTACCTAACACAATTTTGAATCAAGCATAACGACGTATGGTTCTTTTATACTTCATACTAGGAAATGCAAAATGTTGTTTTACAGACAGTCCAATATTGATTTTTTATTGACTTTAAATTTTTGTGAATATGGCTACTTTCTTAACCCGTTATCAAAAAGCTTATGAAATTCGACGTCAAAATATTTTATAGACCTCACAAAATATACATCTATGAAACGATACAACAATTTTTTTTATTAGTATATAGGTATGCATATCAGATATAAAAAAACTTAAGCTTTTTGTACAATATCCAAATCATATACATTCATGCGACAATTCACCAAACCGTTTTACTAATACATAAAAACGAAATCCAAAATGTGAGTTGTTTTATTGCAAATATATTTATTCTATCCTAAAGAATAAAAAGCATGAATAAAAAATTTGTATAAGCTAATATTTATGAGTGACAAGGGGTTGATTTTAAGGAGTAAATATCCAAAGAGAAAATTACTGCAGTAGCCCTGCAGGGACATGTGTGTCTCATTTTACCCCAACTTTTAGCCAAAACCCAAAATGCCCCAACATTCCCCACAATTATTTACGCGACATGTTTGATATACATGTGTCACCTTCCTAAGCTCGGACCAAAAAAAAATGTACATGTCGCGTATATATATACGTAGGGGTGCTATTCGGGTCGGGTTGGTCGGGTTCGGGTCAAACGGGTCGGGTCTAAGTCGGGTCGAGGGTAAAAATAATATACCCGAACCCGACCCTATTTGAACTCGGGTTAGTCGGGTTCGGGTCAAGTCGGGGGTTCGGGTTTATCCAATTTACAAAATCACATAATTTTTTTTTTTTTTTTTTTTTTTTTTTTTTTTTTTTTTTTTTTTGCGAATGACAATTAGGAAAAACCAAATTCACTTTGTAGTTTGTACCTTTAACATGAAAAACTATGTATATACTAAGATACCAAAGATTTCATTCATATGAAATAAAAAGAGAAGATATGCATGTAGTAGAGCCATGTTCATGTTTCAAGTGTGAGGTATCCACGCCACGTTGCATATGAACAGGGGCATGTCATACCTTCAAAGTTCAAACACTATAAATTCTCACACCCACCACCTTTTTCTCGAGGAAGTAATTTCTACGTTCAAACACTATGTCGAGGCAAAAAAAAAATTACATAGAAAATGGGCCAAGTTTACTACATGGATCACTTAATTTAACTTGGGCCTATCAATTGAAATGAAAAAAAAAAAAAAAAAAAAAAAAAAAAAAAAACTCGGGTTAGTCGGGTTGACCCGAACCCGAATAGGCAAGTTTTTGAAACCCGATACCCGACCCGAGTTCGTAATCGGGTTAGTCGGGTTGACCCGATTGACCCGACTAAGATTTTGGACCCGAGTATCCTTATTCGGGTTCGGGTCCGGGTCGGGTCAGAATTTATGACACCCCTATATATACGCGATATATATATATATATATATATATATATATATATATATATATATATATATATATATATATATATATATATATATATATATATATATATATATACGCGACATGTATTCATATTGCATGGGGAAGGAACGCTGTCATTATTGTGACTGAAAAGTTTATGACAAAGTTTTGTTATTAGGGTTTTTGGTAGGTAAGAGTAAAATATTAGGGTTTCTTTTGGGTAGGTAAGAGAAAATTATTATTAGGGTTTTTTTTGTGTGTGTTATCAGATTAGTGGGTCTATAAATACCTATTGTTGGATGCAGAATACACACACAAATTATCTAATAATTCAGTTTTCTTCTTCGAACACACTGTCACACAATGCATCACCTGAAAATGAATCGGTTTACACACCAGCTAAAGACAACTCGTCACAAAACACTCCGCCACAAGATTTGTTTCCATTGTTCCAATATGACAACCCACCACCTGCTACTCCACCAGAAGTAATGTTTCCATCAGAAAACAATCCGCAACCAAACAATTAACCACCTAACAATCAACCACCAAACTTTTCACCTGAAAACCAACCCATAATTCGTCAGTTGACTGAGGAAGAACAGTATGAGCTGGATATGCAAGTTGTTTTGGAGTATGAAGCTGAGCAAGCCCGTCAGGAAAGGGAGCGTGAGGCGTACCTCAAAGGGAAACAAGATCGGAAGAACAGACGAGCAGAATGGTGATGAGCTCAGGGACTTCCACCTGTGCCATCAAGTGAGGATGATTCAAGTGCCTCCTATTCGAGTCACGAGGGCTATGTGTCGGATGATTCATTTTATTGAATCATAGTTTTATGTTTATTTATCGTATCATTTTTTAGTTGTTTGAATTTCTGTTTCTTAGTTATCGTATCGTATGTTATTGTTGTAGTCGTTGTTTCAAGTAATATAAATCTCATGCTTAATATACTTGCATTGACTACAATTACACATTACATAAAGAAGGAACTGGTAGAATTAAAGAAGGTACTGTTACAATCAAGGAGTAAAAAGTAGCTACCATACCATGCTTAATATACTCGCCGTACTCTTTTTTAGTTTAGCCTTAGCTTCACGTTTCTTAGGGAGGATTGTAGTGGGTCCCTGTTGGGTCCAAGGAAATTGCTGATATTTACCTGGACGACAATCCCTCCTTGGTCGGTCGGTCGATCGCATCCTTAAAAAAGATTAACCAAATAAATTTTTAACGTCATTAACATTGTTAAACATAGAATTGATGTAACAAAAACAATCAGTAATCAATTACAAATAATGACAAAATTTAAAAATAATAATCGAAAAACAATAGGTTACCTGGATGTCAGCAGCATCGTTAGGGCGGGAGGATGGACCAGCCTTGTGATCAATAGGAGTGGCAAACGAGGCGAACCCCATTGGTGTACGGTTAAAAGTATGTCCGGTTAATGGAAACGGGGATGGATACTTAGGCACAACGGGCGGTGTAGGATTAGGAAGTCCATCAAAGAAAGAGTCATTTGGTGGCCCACTAAATGGACGGTGGGATTGGGGGAATCTCTAGATATTAAATTATAACGTAATGTTAGTATACAACCTTTTTGTCATTAAAAATTACTAAACATAAAAACACAAGAAAAAAAAGTACGTGTGTGTTTTGAATCACACTATAGTCACTAAAACCAACATTTTCATCAGCAACAAAGCTTGATTCTCTATGTACTCGTTGTTTATTGCGAAGTTGATTTTGCTGCAGTAAAAATGTTAATGAAACATTTAACAAGCTTTCAACGATATTTATACCATAGTCTCAAAATAAATTGATGTAAAACTATTTACCTTCAGTTCAATCTCTTTTATCTTCAGTTCATATTCTTTCAACATAGCATCATACGATTTAAACTTCTGTAAAACACCCGGATGTATGTCATCATCCATGGAATGGTATGCTTGTAGCTGTATCACCAGAGGTGCGACTGGATCCCCTTCGAAATACGCTCTACTGTCACGCCACCACTCGAATTCCTCGTACTCATCCGGTGTAAGCCTAGGCAACGGTGGTCTTACCTTTAAAAAAACATGGAAAATATATATGACATTAAAAAAACTTAAACAATATTAAATTCATAAAAGTTAAAAAAAAATTGGATATCTCAAACTCACCCTCAATTGGTCGTCCAAAAACTTGTCAATACGTTCTCTAACGACCAATTTGTTAAAACTCCATGCAACGGACCGGGGATGCAACACTCGATGATGACGGAAAAAATAAGGGCTAGCACCTCTCGGGAACATCTCCAATATCCAAATCTAAAAAATAAATAAATAAATAAGTAAATTCGTTAAAACTCTTTAACAGTAAACGTATACATGAACTATAGAAATAGATTAATGACATACCTTAAAAGCCCATACACATCCATTCAACGTGTACTTAGGAGGTTTAGTAGGGTCCCTCCCCTCGGCAAAGTGCTTATCCCTACGCTGAAATGCTGCATCCTGGAGATGTTTGTATAAAGTTGGCCATACATACGACCCTTACGGAAACACATTCCAATTATCTAAATCCTAGACTAGCCTAAACAAAAATCCGTCCACTACATTCCCATGCTCAGTACCTTTCAACACCAACATCAAAACACCTAACAAACAAAGTCAAACCCCATCTATGTCGCTCAACTTATTAAAATCGGCTTTGTTTTTTTATCATTTTTAACAACGTACCAACGTATATATTACGTGAATCGGTAGAAGAATGGAACACTCGTCTCCTAAAGAAGTTAGGTCCATCCATATACGACTCACTAAAATCAGTCCCAAACCTTAAACCCGTAACTAGACAAAATTCCTCCCTCCCAAACTGAATTTCAACCACACCTAAACGATCAAAAGCACGTACACGATATCTTAATGGAACTGTGTTTTTGTCTCCCTCTTGGCAAGCAACTTGGTGGCATATAAAATAGTGTATTAACACCCCACTCTCTTGCATATCCGGAATGTCTAACATCCAACCAAAACATGTTTCTCTAAACATTTTTTCCTTAGGGGTGTTCAATATCAATTTTCTAATGTCACCAATTAAAGACAACCTACTCCTACATGTAACTTGCGCAGGATAATCCTGAAATAACCAAAAGACATAATAAATATATATTTACAAAACATATACGTAACAAATAAACAATAATTATAATGACAAAAAAAAATTATATTTCAATATTACCCGATTTTCCGCCATTATGACACACTACTCACTACCACAGCCACTACCACAAGACCACCACCACAACGACACAACGCCACCAGCAACAACCACACGCCGGCACCACCAGACCACCACACCACCACTGCACCACCACCAGACCTCCACACCACCACTGCACCACCACCAGACCTCCACACCACCACTGCACCACCACCAGACCACCACACCACCAACAATACACCACCACACCACCACCAGACCTCCACACCACCACTGCACCACCACCAGACCACCACACCACCAACAAAACACCACCGGTAACAACCAAACACCACCACCACTACCACCACACCAAAACATAAAGAGTAAAAGAAGAAGCAATTTTAGAGATGGAAATATTTTTCTAGGCTTTGTGAAAATGCCTACACGACATGTAACTTGTATACTTACTATAGTCTCGATCCGTCAACTCAAAATGTTACCTTTTCAGTAAAAGTAAATGAAGCGTTCCTTCCCCATGCATGCAACGTTCCTTCCCCATGCAATATGAATACATGTCGCGTATGTGTGTGTGTATATATATATATATATATATATATATATATATATATATATATATATATATATATATATATATATATATATATATGCGACATGTACATTTTTATTGGTCCGAGCTTAGGAAGGTGACACATGTATATCTGATGAGGGCAAAAAATGATCCGTTTTTAGGGGGTCATTTAAGCCCGAAATTGAATTTATTTGATCAAATATTACCCTAAATCGTTCCTTTTGTAATTTTAGGTACTTTTGGAGTGAATTCTGGAAAAGGAAACATTTTGGACGTTTTTGGAGCATAAAGTAAAGAAAACGGCAAAGTCTTAATTTTTCTTGCTGGGAACAGTACCTGACGGCGTCACCAAGTTCTTAATGACGGCGTCAAGAGGAAAACAAGAGGTGAAGAGGGTAGAGTCCATGACGATCCAGAATGTTTTTACACTAGGGCATGACGACGTCACCATAGGCCGTCATGGCCCCATTACTCATGACGGCCCAGAGGAAAACTACTCTTGACGGCGTCAGATCTGGATCTAGGCAATCCGATTTTATTATGGGTGGCGGGTTGACGGCGTCAGAATTTTTTTCTTGACGCCGTCACATTGGAAAATCTATATACATACTTTTGTAATTTTCATTCATTAGGAGAGGACAATTTTAGGGACGACTTGGAGAAACCCTAGCACGATTTTATTAGTATTTTCAAGGGTTTTCACCCCTTGAAACCTTTCATGTTCAATTAAGATAAGTATCCTTTCAATTCATTCAATATGTCTATGTGTTGTTTGAATATATCTTACGCTTGTCTTGATTTTAACATGCTAGACTAGATCCCTTGTGTGTTTGCTTAGATGTAGTGAAACCTAGATGTTGATTATGGGTTGATTGCTTGTTTATAGTTGTTATGGATGAATGATTTCGATGTTAGGCTTAAGAAAACTGGCAGACTTCCATAGTGTAACTTGCTTGAACGTCTTAAGAAGCATGAACCAATGCGTACTAGGTTTTACGATTGTATTTAATGCATGAGAGAATTCTAATGATCCCATGTTAGGAGCTTCTTGCAGGCTCGACATATGAGTGAAGTAGGAGCTTATAGAGTTGGGGAAGTACGTACGCCACCCCACAATTGGTATTAAGGAATATAACCTGTCATCCACGCAACTGTAACAAACTATCAACCTGTAAAAGATATCCAGGGAGTAATGAAATCTAAGTAAACACAATTTTCCCATTTATTGTTCAGATCACATTAGTAATTAGCTTTATTTATATTTCTGTTATTTTATTTTGATTGCATCTTTAGTTATTGGGTTAGTTGACTAGCAACTAATTTCGCCCACTCTTCCAAAACCCAAGATTTTAATTGTTTTTTTAAAAATATAAAAATACAAAAAGAATCATCCCTCACCTCTAGACCTAGTTTTTAGGCTTTCTGATCCTAGCGACACTATTCCTGAGTTGAACGATCAATCCCCCGGTACTTGTCACTATACTATACTACAACGATCAGGTACACTGCCTGGTGTGGTTGTAAGCTTCTCGAGATCCCTCGAGAGGTAAAGCCTGATGCAATTTCCACGCATCAAGTTTTTGGCGCCGCAGCCCAGGGAATAGTTATTGTCTAGGTTAGGATTTCTTTTTATTAGGTCTACCTGCTAGATTCCTTTCTAGTAAGACTTTTATTTTTTATTTTTAGGTTTTCTTTAGTCTATCTATTTCTTCGTGTCTTTGTTCGTAACTTTTAGCATCCGACATTATGGAAGGTGGTAACATCTTTGAACCCATCAACCCACCACAACAAGACCACCCACAAAACCCACCACTAGCAAACCAACCTCTTAGGCCCCGAACCCTAGGAGAGTATTCCCGACCTATCCACCAAGGCTATCGAAACACTATTGAGCTCACCCAAGGAGCCAATGTGTCCCCCTTGTGATCCGACACCATCCGGTTGGTGCAAAGTGGATGTGCATTCCATGGACTTCGTTCCAAAGATCCTAATCAACATCTCAAGGACTTCCTTAAAATCGTAGATTCTATAGACCTTGATGTTACAACTAGAGAGTCGACCCGATTACGCCTATTCCAATTCTCTCTACGTGATCAAGCTAGTCAATGGCTTGAACGTTCACCCGTGGGATCCATCACCTCATGGGATGATCTCACCACTCGTTTCCTTGGTTAATTTTTCCCACCGGGGAAAACTGCTATGCTTAGAAATAATATCTTGATGTTCTAACAACATCAGGGTGAAACTTTCTACGAAGCATGGGCTCGTTTCAAGGGTCTACTCCAAAAAGTCCCTCATCATGGTATAAATCTTTGGTTATTAGTTCAAATCTTCTATGACCATGTCGACTATCATACCAAAAGTACCATTGATCGAGCCGCCGAAGGTAGATTGCGTGATAGGAACGCCGAGGAATCTTGGGCAATTATTGACGAACTTGCCGCTGATAATCAAGAATTATGGGAATTTAATCACGCTATAGAAGTGGCCATCAACGCAATCTCGACACCTGGAGGGACTAATAAAATCTCCGATGAACTCCTTTGCAAACTTGAGGCAAAGGTTGACTATTTCGAGGAAAGGCAAAAGAGACCTTTAAGTCCTAGACGGGCTGCTGTCAATTCTCTCTCGAAAATGACCTCAACACCGTTATTAGAGTCACCTTCTAGAGAGAATGTTGAGACCTTTCAAAATTATGCCCCACCTTATTCTCCTCCTGAAAAACTTAGCCCGGAATTTGAAGCTCGAATGAGAGAATATATGGCAACCCATTCTGAGCAGGTTGCTAGATTCGAGGAAGCAGTTTATAAACAAAAGGAGATGCAAGAGAAAATGAATGAGATGATGAGCCTAGTGGAGGAGTATGCAAACCAGAAAACCCCTTAAAGGATGTTACTGAGGAAGGAAAGCGCCACCCCCCACTACCCGGTTTGTTAATTCCATCACAATTGTCCACACGGATAATGAGAATGTAGAAACCCCTAGTGAACAAACCACCAAAGAACCACCAAAATCCCAATCCTTGAGTTACTACCTAAAACATGATATAAACGAAAACACCATAACAAATTGGATAAAGGGTGACGGGCGTAACCAATCTTCCAAACAGGGTTCAGAGAAGGAGGAAGAGGGAAAAAATGAGTATGATACATTACCTGGGGGACCGATATTTGAGAAACTACTGGTACAAAAAGTAGCTACTAAGCAGATGGCGTGTGGAAACTTTGAGATACCAGCCAGCATCGGGAATTTGAAATGTCTAAACACTTTCACCAACCAAGGATCGGAAGTAAATCTTATGCCCCTAACTATCTACACCCAACTAACGTCAAAAATGCCAGCCACCACTCGTGTTAGGCTATCCTTCGCTAGACACTCTTATGTGTACCCTCTGGGAATCGTAGAAGATGTGCTGGTCAATGTCGCAGGATTCATGTATCCCGTTGATTTCATGATCATCGATGATAAAGGAGGTGGATGCATGCCAATAATCCTTGGGGCACCATTCCTTACCACCGCAAGAGCTGTCATTAGGTATGAAAATAGGAAAATTGAGCTTAAATCTGGAAAAAGAAAGATTAGCTTTCCCATGACCCCACGATATACGCAAGAAAGCTTGATGGGGAGAAAGCTCAAAAACAACATTGACACAGCGCCTATTCGTGTTCAGGAAAAGATTCTTGCATGGGAGGCAAGAATCAAAAGTTACAAAGAAACTAAACATGAAGGAAGCAAAAGCAAAAGCAACGTAGTTCATGTCGATTTTGAACAAAGTCAACCAACAAGGAATCATGTACCATTCGCGAAAGGGGACCTAGTACTCTTAAGACACTTGGAGATAACAATACCTCCTAATAAACCGAGTCCCTGGTGGTATGGGCCTTTCACAATTGAAGGCATAAGCTAAGATGGGATAGCTAACCTGAGCAGTAAAGGAGGAGGATAGGTGACTGCGAGTATCGATCGATTGAAACACCACCACCACGATAGTAATGATCGCAATTATATGGGGTACATCATCTCGAGAGATGAGGTCACGTAATAGCCCATGACCTTGAGTCTAGCTACAAGACTCGTAAATAAAGAAAAGCGCTTCTTGGGAGGCAACCCATGCTTTGTGTGATTTTCAATTGTTTGATTGTTATTTGTTTCCGTATGCATGCTTTATTTTTATTGTTAGTAGATCATGTTTCAAAACTAAAATGGTGAAAATACTTTATTTTGTCGTTTGACTTAGTCCTAACTTCATCCAAAGGTATTTCGCAAAAGATAAGTGTAAGGGGAAACCCCAAATATGTTTTTAAGAAACAAAATTGATCATGATTCTCCACAATATTTAATGGACATGTATATTCGTATTTGTTAGAGTCAAATGCTTGTATCGAGTCATAATGATGTTTTGCAGGATTTTCCAGGAAGTAGGACATAAGTTTTTCCAGAAATTTTCCGAAAACTTAACGTAAGGATTTCTGCAGATCACTTCTGACGGCGTCAGGAATTAACTCCTGACAGCGTCATGTGTAAAATTCTGGAAATTTTGCTAGTTTTGTTTTTCTAAACGGAGTCTTAAAGTTTTTGTTAATTCTTTAGTTTTATAAACTCTAGGAAATCTGCAAACATTATTCCACAAGCATTATATCTTACATTGTTTTCTAGGATTTGTTAGTATATATAGATTGCCGCCGATTTTACGCGAGGTTGCCTTGTTTGTTTTCTCAGGTTTAACAGGTTATGTATGACAAGAAGATGATTTATATTTCTGGAAGGGAAGCTTTGATTGTTCATTTTCTTGGAGGAAGATCTAACCTTGTTAACACACTATTCACACCAAACGAATCAGGGGAGTATTTGATTTCATTCTTTTACCTATTTCACTTTTACATTCTTTAATTGAACATTGGGGACAATGTCCATCCTAAGTGTAAGGGGAGGGTAAATGATGATACCTTATAGGATACTATTGCACTTGAGTTTATTTGTTTGATGGTAGGTGTGTAATAAAACTATGAGAAATACTTGTTAGTGTAATTTTAGCACCAAATTTAAAAAAATTTACAACATTTAGGAGTGAAACTTTAGCCTTAGCAAGCGTCTCATGGATAGGAGTTGTATAACTAGCACAAAACTGTACCATTCAGAAAAATTTTCCACCCAAATATGTGAGGTTCGCCTTTAGATTTGATAGGAAAAGCATTTACTATTAGTGCTTATGAGTGTACCGGTAGCATTTAGATTCTAGAACTTGCGTTACTGATGCATCCCGAGACCGCTAGTGAGACTACATTCGTGTAGTTGGATTTACTACATGATAAGAGGCATTAGGATCACCCTTGTGTTAAACCCGTATCATAATTACTTGACCATTTAAGTCATATTATTTGGCTAGTAAAGTTAATTAATTTTTCTCACACCCTTAGCGTTGTACTCATTTTTAGTACACGAAACCCCTAGTACACCCCACTGAGCCTATCTTTTCGTTTCTAACTTTAAGCATCTTACTTAAAGGAAGAATTTGTTACAACCCACTTAAATGTACACCCAAATCGCCTTAGCCTTCCATGTATGCACTCATCTTTAGTGCATTATTGTTATTTGTTTAAACCCTTAGTTAATTATCTAATTGATTACATGGTTGCTAAGTCGAGTCATATCCTTATACATATTATTTTGGGACGATTGGGACTCATGGGTAAAGTACTTATGTCATGGAGTAATAGGGAAGAACATCATTTATTACCCCCATATGTGCGTTAATCTTAAAAGTACTCCAAGTGTTTTGATTATCTTAATTCGAGTCATTAGATTGGTTTATTGTAAAGTATGTAAAAATTCAAGTGTAAGGGGAATGTTCATTCCCTATGATGTATTATTTTCGATGGTAGGGTAAAAGTGTATGCAAAAAAATAAATAAAAATAAAAATAAAAAAATCAAAAAATAAAGAAAAAGAAAAAAAATAGAAAAAGAAAAGAGAAAAAAACATACGGACTACCATCCCGTTTCATTCAATGTTTATTTTATGGTTTTGTTATTTTTGATTTATTAGCTTAAGTCGAGTCTAGTCTTGGCTTAGCAACGCCATATTGTACATGTAATTAACCAAGATGATTAACTCGCCACCAGTAAAGATTGCCTATATCCAACAAAATCGTGTTTTACATATCCCTACACCTAACGTTATAACCCTTTAAAAAGACCTCTTTGATAGTTTATCCTAGTCGCTTACGCCATGTGGTGGAGGTTTGATCCTTTCCCAAGCCTATGGTAATCTATTTTGCTATGACAGGTAGTGAGAGATGTTTTCCATTTCCATATTGTGATATATACTTTATTACACCCGAGAGATGTGAGTATCTAAACACTATTTGTGAAGTGCTAGTGTATGACCTCCGTGCTTGTCTTTGGTCTTTAGTGGAACGATTATTTGTTGTAATTACTTTTATATTAGTGTTAAATGACCCCTAACTTGTATTTTTATTAGAATAAAAGCGCATTTGCTTGAGGACAAGCAAATCTCAAGTGTAAGGGTATATGATGAGGCGAAAAATGATCCATTTTTAGGGGGTCATTTAAGCCCGGAATTGAATTTATTTGATCAAATATTGCCCTAAACCGTTCCTTTTGTGATTTTAGGTACTTTTGGAGTGAATTCTGGAAAAGGAAGCATTTTGGACATTTTTGGAGCATAAAAGTGAAGAAAATGGCAAAGTCTTAATTTTCCTTGCTGGGAACAGTACCTGACGGCGTCACCAAGTTCTTAATGACGGCGTCAAGAGGAAAACAAGAGGTGAAGAGGGTAGAGTCCATGACGATCCAGAATGTTTTTACACTAGGGCATGACGGCGTCACCATAGGTCGTCATGGCCCCATTACTCATGACGGCCCAGAGGAAAACTACTCTTGACGGCGTCAGATCTGGATCTAGGCAATCCGATTTTATTATGGGCGGCGGGTTGACGGCGTCAGAATTTTCTTCTTGACGCCGTCACATTGGAAAATCTATATATACTTTTGTAATTTTCAATCATTAGGAGAGGACAATTTTAGGGACGACTTGGAGAAACCCTAGCACGATTTTATCAGTATTTTCAAGGGTTTTCACCCCTTGAAACCTTTCATGTTCAATTAAGATAAGTATCATTTCAATTTATTCAATATGTCTATGTGTTGTTTAAATATATCTTACGCTTGTCTTGATTTTAACATGCTAGGCTAGATCTCTTGTGTGTTTGCTTAGATGTAGTGAAACGTAGATGTTGATTATGGGTTGATTGCTTGTTTATAGTTGTTATGGATGAATGATTTCGATGTTAGGCTTAAGAAAACTGGCAGACTTCCATAGTGTAACTTGCTTGAACGTCTTAAGAAGCATGAACCAATGTGTACTAGGTTTTTATGGTTGTATTTAATGCATGAGAGAATTCTAATGATCCCATGTTAGGAGCTTCTTGCAGGCTCGACATAGGAGTGAAGTAGGAGCTTATAGAGTTGGGGAAGTACGTACGCCACCCCATAATTGGTATTAAGGAATATAACCCGTCATCCACGCAACTGTAACAAGCTATCAACCTGTAAAAGATATCTAGGGAGTAAATCTAAGTAAACACAATTTTCCCATTTATTGTTCACACCACATTAGTAATTAGCTTTATTTACATTTCTGTTATTTTATTTTGATTGCATCTTTAGTTATTTGGTTAGTTGACTAGCAACTAATTCTGCCTACTCTTCCAAAACCCGAGATTTTAATTGCTTTTATAAAAATATAAAAATACAAAAAGAATCATCCCTCACCTCTAGACCTAGTTTTTAGGCTTTCTGATCCTAGCGACACTATTCCTGAGTTGAACGATCAATCCCCCGATACTTGTCACTATACTATACTATAACGATCAGGTACACTGCCTGGTGGGGGTTGTAAGCTTCTCGATATACCTCGAGAGGTAAAGCCTGGTGCAATTCCCACGCATCAATATCAAACATGTCGCGTAAATAATTGTGGGGAATGTTGGGGCATTTTCGATTTCGGCTAAAAGTTAGGGTAAAATGAGACACACACCCTTTCTGCAGGGGTACTGCAGTAATAATCAAATATCCAAATCACATGACATGTATAACAATAAAAAATATACATTGTTGACTATTGCGGGAATATCAAAATTTCATAATGAAAGTTACACGTGGGTACATGGTGTATTTTGATGTTAATGGGACAAATGGCTATATCAATGCACAATTCACCATCCAATCGCAGAATGGCTCCTTAATTGTCTTTTATAACTATTGCATGGATGAAAACCCAATCGCAGAATCGCTCCTTAATTCTTTTATAACTATTGTATGGATGAAAACCGATGATCCAGCATAATTGTTTTTCTATAAAAACAAAAAATAAAACACACTTACGAACAACTCTTATCTGTACATCACAAACAAAAATTAGAAAAAGAGAGCAACAGACACACATATCAATAGCTCAAATCATGTAGGAAAAACACACACGCATAACAATACAATCCGGTTCTTTTAAAATTTTAACGTCGCAATGCAACCATGCCATGAGAAAATCGATTCTTCAAAAAGTATTTTGTCGAAAAACACTCGCGCTAAAAATATATTTTTCAAATAAAATCATTCTTCGCCAAAATTCTTTTGAGACCAGACACCGCTGCCATTAGACGCGAATACTCGGCTAGTCTAACAAATATCAAGTTTCATATGTTCTAGGGGTGATCATCGGTCGGAAACCGGACCGGACCGGCCAAGACCGGACCGGACCGAAGACCGAGAACCGGAAAACCATAGACCGAGACCGGACCGAATATGGTCGGTCCGGTCTCGGTCCGGTCTCGGTCCGGTCGGTCTTCGGTCGGTCCGGTCCAATTAGGCAAGTTTTTTCGGGTTTTTGGTCGGTCCGGACCGGACCGGACCGGACCGACAGGACCGAGACCGAATTTGGCAAAAAGCTTAGACCGAGGACCGGACCGAATGTGGTCGGTCCGGTCCGGTCGGTCTCGGTCCGGTCGGTTTTGTCGGTCGGTCCGGTCCGGCCGGTCCGTTTGCTCAGCCCTAATATGTTCCTATAATGATTTTCTTGGACACAGAAAAATAACATGAATCATAAATGTTTAAAATCACATGAGCCACTATGCTAAAGTTCAATACATAAACCATGAGTCTATAATCACGAATGATGTATTAACTTCATTGTTCTCATCCAATTTAAAATTCGGTTATTCTACAAAACATAGGTCATAACCTTGAATGATACAGCCAAAATGGTCTTGTGAAAGATCTTTAAAAAAAATAACATCACAACACACCAAATTAGGCCTTGATAGCTCTTTTAACATAACCATCATCTCCACCGCCATCATGTTCATTTGTTTGAAGATGACCAGTAAATAACATCACAACCAAACTTTTCATTTGTGAGAACTGATTATATATATATATATATATAAATAATCTAGATCAAATAAGATCAATCTTAAAGTTATAAAAATAAGATCCAGCTAAAATCTGACAAGTGACACTCTCGTTAAAATTAAATTAAATTTTTTATTGAGTACAACTAAAATTGTTAAAGTTCCGATAGTTTTTCTTTTTTAAATTGATGAAACTAAAGTGATACACTTTGATTCGACATGTAATGTATCAGGTTAAGGTGATACACTTTGATTCGACATGTAAATTTATAGTTGTGTATCACTAATCCAAACTCATGTATCAGTTGGTTATTAGTTGCTAAAATGTTAATTCGTATTAATATTTTATTTTTGTGTATTATTGCTAATATGGTTGTTTATAAAATGGTTTTAATGGTTATTTAGACTAGATCTTATTTTTACAACTTTAAGTTTGATTTCAAATTAACTCTCCCCTATATATATATATATATATATATATATATATATATATATATATATATATATATATATATATATATATATATATATATATATAGGGTAGGGTTCTAGAGAAAAGTGTAATTCGTTAGAAAAGTGAGAAAAAAAATTTCAGGGTATATTTTGATAATAATCGAAACTTCAGGGTAAACTTTGAAACAATGCAAACAAAATAGGGAGTAGCTGGTAACCATCATACAAACAATCATCTCGTCATTTTGTTTTTATCACCGCCACCACTATCACCATCTACTCCATATGCATCCTATCACCGCCACCACTATCGTAACTGTCTCCACCTCCTGCACCGTCACCACTACCACCGTCTGCACCATTACTACTACCACCACCGTCGCAACCAGCGTCATTAAAACCACCACCATTAAAACTGATTCAAAAACACCAAATCTTATCAAATTCCGATCAAAATCCGATCCAAATAATCGTGAAAGAAGAAATTTTTTATTTCTGATCATCAAAAAAATGGGGAAATTTGCGCCATCAGTTTTATGTTACTTTTTTATTTTCAGGACTCGAATGTGAGAACTTAAACAATAGTAAGTCCATAATTAATAATTGTTCAATTTTTATGTTATTTTGTGCATCATTGGGTATATTATATCATAATTAGTATTTTTGTGAATATGAGTAAAATTAGGGCATCTGTGTAGATTCAGACCTGTATGTATAAAAATGACATTTAAGTGAATCTGTGCAAAAATTGTGTTACTGCATCAGTTGGTTTGATTATACATTATTTAACTAGTGTACATTTTAAAGCATCAACAACTCATATTATGGCATCTATTAGTATAATTAGAGTGTCGTGTGACACGTTAAGACATTCCGAGTGTATGAGTAAATCATCACGTTACACGTTAGGGCATCTATTTGAGCCTTTGTATGTTTGATTAGTGCATAAAAGTATCATAAAAGAGTATTTGTTTGTTAGATAATAGCATACTGAAATTATTTAAGTCGTATGTTTGTCTGATTGTTTAACTAGTGCATACTGGTATCGTAAAACATAGCATATGTCTTAAAACTGAATAGAGCATCAGTTTGTTTGGTTTGTTTAATGCATCTGTATTAAAAATGTGTTAGGGCATCAATTTGTTTGTTTAATGCATCTGTTTCACATACTTTAGTGCATCTGTTTCACATACTTTAAGATTTGCCTTTTGATATTGATGAAAATACTGGTGGATTAATATTACTTGGGACAACTACCTCATGGAAACTGCAAGCGCATACTTTTTGTACATTTTAAACACCTTTTATCTTGTGAAGCAATACAGATGAATTAAAGAATTATGTCTGATCAAGTGCCTCATATATCACAACAGTAGCTGATTCCAGGTATGATGATACTTTTTAACATTGTCAATGTCATTGTAAGAAACATTTATGAGCTTTTGAAAAAATAGTTTCAGGAGGTTGTATGCCAAAAATTAGACTATTAATGACAACCTGTTTGACATATCCCACTTTTAGCTAGTTTTCATTCCTTTGCGTGTTAGAATTATTAAGGCATCTGTTTGCATGTTTAGTGCATCTATTTGCAAGTTTAATGTATCTGTTTGGAAAAATTAGTGCATCCATTTGCATGCTCTTGTTGAATCTGATGCCCATAGAAACCATAAGACTGAGTGCTTCTTGTTGAATCTAATGCCCATAACTCCATATCCTTGTAACGTAGTAAGTTAGTAACTCATGTATGTGTTGTAGTTTTGTAAGCATGATAAATAATAGTGTTATGTTGCACTTGTGTACATATTATTTTGCAACACTCACACTCAGGTGCCGTGGGTGAATGAATTTATATTAAGTCTCTTAAAAATTGTTTGTTACTCAGTGCAAAGCTAAAGAAATGGTGATCTTAGCTGGAAAAATGCGGCAAAAACTACTTTCAGGCTATAGTTCTCAAGTAGATGCGACAAATGATGAGATGGGTTCCAAAGAAGAGATGCGAGACTGGCTGCTAAGAGTCGGTATTGTCTCCCTTGTCACAAAAGAATAAGCTAGGGCCTTGTACCACCAAGAGTTGTTCAGTAAGGTATTACTCCGTTCTGACAGTACTTGAAACTTTATTCGTGAATTATTGTATATAATAATTGGTCATGTAGAAACTAGGGTAAAATACAAACTGCTATTCTATGATAAATTTTATAATAATATCTTTAAGTTTGACAATGTTTAACCTTGTTCATTATAAACTTAGTTGGCCGATTTCATGAAAATTCCATTAAAGAAAGCTGGTGGAATAATGAGTATGATAGATATAAACCGTCTCTTTAATTGCATCCATTTAAAGTACTTTAGTGCATCCGTTTGAGGACCTTTAGTGCATCCATTTAAGATACTTCAGTGCATCTATTTGTATCATAGTAAAGCATCAAAATATGATGGGTGTCGATATCAATGTTACATATAGGGTTAGAGGACAAACCATATGTCAACTTGGATAACATTTAAACCTCAGTTTGTTGAGAACCTCAGTTTGTTGAGTTTATGTGTATCGAAATAATTATACACTTATTTGCGTGATATAATCATTTCGGTTCTGTTACTATTTGTTATTTGAGCTTAATTTGTGCGTATTTAACAGTTAAGTGAGTTTGTTTAAGCTTAATTTATACCGTTGATTTTTGTACTGTTTGATTGAGGTAAAGTTGTCACTAGTGAGCTAATTATGTGCTTAAGTGAGTGTGTTATTCAGTTGTACAATAGGTTGGGTTAAAATGGGTTAGACAATTCTAAATGCGATGGAAGAATTGTGAAACTATTAGTTTACATCATGGTTATTGTAGAAAGAACCGAACAGTATCTTTTTAGTCCCTGGTATTCTGCAATTGTAAGTAGGACGACTCAAATGATTAGTGCAATAGTAGCTTAAATGAGAATTAGGGCATCTATGCTTATGATTAGTGAATCGAAAAGATAGATATTAGTGCATCCATTTGCGTATTTAGAGCATCTGTTTAAGAAGTACTACTATAACTCTAATTGGAATAGAATTTTGTGCTACTGGACCCATTGATAAAAACCATGTGGAAGTTCAACATCTCTCACTAATAAATCACTACACTAAGTCAGCTCTAAATTGGGGCGTTTGGGATTGTGTCTGCAAATTGGCGTCTATAAAAACATGTCTCAACCATCCTTTTCAGAATTGCATTTTCTCTCGAAGAAACACAAATAATTACTTTTTCATGTGGTTTTCCAACTACTGTTCATATGCTACTTGCGTTTTGCCTACCTGACAAACAGACAATTTACCTCAAAATGCAATCCTAAACACTGTCATACACTTTTAGCAAAAACTGGACGACTCTGTGTGGGACTGTTGTGGTTTGATTAGTGCATCCGTTTGATTGATTAGTGCATCCGCGTGGGGCGGGATATGCTGGTCACTCAAGGTTTAAGAGAATTGAGTTACGTTGTAGCTACAGGTAGCGACTCTGTGTTGGTGTAGTTTGAATTAGTTTCTAGAGATAGTGAAAGTGATATTGATTATTTGATTAAGGGTATTGACCGATGAGGGTGTTTGATTATTTATCAATTTCTTTTATGATTAAATAAATGTGTTGAATATGATTATAAGCAGGCTGCATAAGACAAATATTGGATGTGTACATTTTACTGCATTTGTGTGTACAGTTTACTGCATGTGTGTTATCCAACTGTATAACCTGATAAATTTCTGTTTGTTTCCTTATTTGCAACCGGAATTGTCAGGGGTCTCAGTTTTTTTTAATGATTAATTACTTGTCTGATTAGAGTATTGAGTGCTAATTAGGGCAATCTGTTTAGACATGTTATCCAACTGTATAACCTGATCAATTTCTGTTTGTTTCATTATTTGCAACTGGAATTGTCAGGGGTCTCAGTTTGTTTAATGATTAATTACTTGTCGGATTAGAGTATTGAGTGCTAATTATGGCAATCATGCTGTTTCCGTATTTGCAACCGGAATTGTCAGGGGTCTCAGTTTGTTTCATGCTTAATTACTTGTTTGGTTTGAGTATTGAGTGTTAATTGGAGAGACAGGTACACGTTAAAAGCACGCCGACCTTTGTTTTGCTCTTTCATGCACGGGTTAAATCAATAAGTTTGAGTGAGTCTTATAGCATATGTGTTCCTTTCTGTCTCATGTTCACTGTCTACTTTTTTTTTTTCATGCAATCATATGTCCTTCCTCTTTTGCAGCTTTTATTTGTATCTTTATGGAATTGACCGATTTATAGTGTACGATTTAACTTTTTGTCTTAACATTCATAAACGTAGTATGAAGTCAAAAGTGGGTAAATGTCCTCATTTCTACTATTATTGATATACATGCATGTCTTGTTTCTAAGTGATGCCCAGAAATGTGAATGATTGAAATTTTTACTGAAATACTTCTCAATCATTATTTTGTATATATATAATACTGGAGTTAGTGGTATTGAATCACCATTATCCGATTTAGTGTTTTCATTCTTTTATCGAAATCTAGTTAAATGGGTTGATATGATATTTCATATGTAGTTATGTGCTCGTTAAAATGTTAGTAAATTGGTTAAAGTAGTTAAAATGGTTGTGATGTTTGATGAATTAGTTATGATTGCATATATACTATCAGAATCAACTATATAGATTGACTGCGATCTGATTTAGTTTTTTGATGATTGTGTTATTCTTAGGCGTTTGTTGAATTATTAGTCAAATTAGTTTATATGAATATATTTCTATTTTTGTCATTTTGTGATTGTGATCTGAACTAGCAGTTTTGTTTCGTTTTTTTTTTGCCATGTTAGTTAAAATTATAGTTAAATTTGCTGTTTTGATGACACTATTTTTTTCATTTTTGATGCTGATGTCTGATGTTCTCGTTATTCAGGTGCATTTGAATCTGGAAAAAGTAGAGCGGTGGTAATTGATCTTGGTGAATGGGTCGAACATGTTCTATATGTATATCATTCTTGGTATCTAGCAAAACACAGTAAATCTTGTTTCCTAACCTATGGTTTGTTTGCAGAGACCGCTCGGTGGCTTTCCTGGTATCACAAGGTGCTGCAACTGGAGCATTGACGGATCCTAGTCCAACATACCCATCAAGTATAACACATGCAGACTTAGCTACCAGCAATGGAGACAAAGGATCGGAATTGCAGGTTATTGTGCGAAGTTTGCCTTAAGTGCCCATCTTGAAATTGAAGGATGCTGCCAAGGAGGATAGTGATGCTGCTGGGGCAAAAGCGCTACAAACAGTCTCAAAAAGGACTCTATCAAGGCCAAAAGCAACTTTCGAAAGAATATGTTATAGTCTGTTATTACTTCAATTTATATGGTTTTTGATGTTTTTTTGTTCAGTTGGTATATTATAGATTTTTGTATTTTATAATGATTTCTTTCAGCACAGTTGAATTAATATACACTTTTTAGTGTTAACGATAATCGAACACTTCTTTAGGTCGTTAAACAACTAAAAATTAAAAGAAGCTAAAATATAAAGGAAAAATAAAGAAATAGATTCAAAAAGAAGGGGAATGGGGATAAATTTACAAAACTTACCTTGAAAAATAAAGAAACTTACAATAAGGCCCCTTGAGTTGAGAAAAAAAAAAGGGAAATTGAAGGGGGTGATTTGTACACTTTTCTCACTTTTCTACCAAAGTGGGTTTTTTTCATGATCCCACCTCTATCTATCTATATATATATATATATATATATATATATATATATATATATATATATATATATATATATATATATATATATATATATATATATATAGGGTGAGGATCAGGTACGTTTTTGTCTTTTAGTGCGGATGGTACGGACGAATCTCAGCCCTCCATCTAGTCAACCATCTGAAAAAGGCGGAGTGGCAATATCGTAAATATCCCATCTTTTTTTAAGATCGTTACTATCGTATTAGCTTTTTTTCTGAAAAAAATTCAAAAAAAACTGAAAAAATTAAAAAAATAAAGAGGACAACAAATAATTAAGAATCGCTGAAAAAAATTTCAAAAAAAAATCGTTTTCATCGTTAAAGGTATTGTGATATCAGAATCTGATTTTGACTTTTTTACAAAAGTCAAGATCTGATCTTCAGAACTTGACTTTTGTAAAAAAGTCAAAATCAGATTCTGAAAACTTTTTTTTTTTAATAAAAAATTTAATATCACAATAACTTTTTTAATATCGTAAAAACTTTTTCTTAATAAAAATTGTTAATATCGCCGTAACTATCATGTTTTATCTTGACTTTTGTAAAAATGTCAAAATCAGATTCTGAAAACTTTTTTTTTAATAAAAAATTTAATATCACAATAACTTTTTTAATATCGTAAAAACTTTTTCTTAATAAAAATTGTTAATATCGCCGTAACTATTATGCTTTCTTAATATCAAAGTTAATTCTTTTTAATATCACTTTAATTTTTTCTTAATATCGTAATATCACGGTTCATTTTTACATGTAAAAAAGCTTAATATCACGGTACCACTCATAATATCGTTAATATCACATTAACACTCATAATCAAAAAAGAAAAAAGTGCTCAGAAAAATCTGAAAAAAATAAAATAAAAGAACACAACTAGAGTAAGGATCGCTGAGAAGGAAAAAAAAATCAAAAAAATCGTTTTCATGATCAATTGGTACCGTGATATTAGCGTCAGATCTTGATTTTTTTACAAAAAGTCAAGATCAGATCTGGAATGGGCGGTCCAGATCCATCCGCACGTCCGCACTAAAAAATTGTATCAGCACGTGATCCTCGCTATATATATATATATATATATATATATATATATATATATATATATATATATATATATATATATATATATATATATATATATATTTCTTTTTTGAAAAGCTGACAAATTACGATTTGATAGGGATTTATTCAAAAGATTTAAACTGATGGAGAAACCCAGACTTCGTATACCTGTGAGTGTCGACTGACCTTTACTTTAGAACCATCGCTAAACAATATTCAGTTGTTGCTACGACCCGGGAAAAGTTGGGATTAAATTCCCGATTTGATTTTGTAGTGATTTAACTTAATTAGCTTATAAACTAAAATAAATTACACAAACTAATATAAATAATATGCATACCTTTTTGCATAATTCTAGCTCCGCAGCTCGGTGTTATAATTTTATTTAATTATTTAAATAGTTAATTACAATTTAGTATATAAAATTTCTTCACTTTCATTTACTTCACACTCATATATAGAAAGAATAACACAATGTTCTTGAGTTAAAAGTTGAAAGGGAATGAAAAAGGAGGAATGGTTTTTTTTTTTTTTTTTTTTTTTTTTTTTTTTTTTTTAAGTTTTCATTTTAAGAAAAGAAAAAGAAGTGGAGATGATAATGAGAGGATTTTATGTTAAAAAAAACCCTCATCTCATTTTTGGGAAAGCGAAAGAAAACTTAAATAAACTCAAATGTATAATGTATAAAGACTAGTATGGCTATTTTAAAAGATTTGTCACTAACAAGTAAATGACGTACATGTTTTTGAACAAGTTATTTTTTCTTTTCCTCTAACATAAGAATATGATTTATGATTATTTTCACTTTTCTTTCATCTATTTCTAGAACATAATAACAGGGTACCTGCGCTGCGGCAGCGGTTACCCTGTGACTATGTTTTCTTGCAATGTGATGTTATGCAGTCATACTTTTTTTTAACAATTAATTTACAAATAACAATAACTTTAGTTAAGATAGTAGCATAAAAAAAACGTTACAATAAAATCATATTATGTCAACGAACTTATTTGTATAGTGCAACTAGATTTAAGATAGAAAAACTTTTTAGCCCAAAGTTTATAAAAGCCCAAACCAAACCTTAGTTATATACGTATCACTCTTCATCTAATTTGTCTCAAACCTAACTTAATTTACTTCAAAAAAAAACGCAGCCATCATTCTTTCTCTAACAAAACTCAGCTATCAACAAAATCCTTTCACTAAATTATTTCTTCCCAAAACACAAAACGGACTACACACAAACACTTGTTTGGTTTATTCCTACTACACCCGAACCATAAACTTGTATAGAATTCATCAAAAAAAAAAAAAAAAAAAAAAAAAAAAAAAATTAAAACTTGAAAACATGAGGCATGGATACATGTGGCGCCATCTGGTTGCGTTTTCCGAGATGATGTGGGCTAGTCACGACGGCTCACTACACGAAAACGCAAACCACGGTATTGTGGTTGCACCGCCCCTTTGTGTTTTCCGAGATAACACCAGCGAAAACACTGGGTTCCCGATGCTCTAACAGATTAGTATCTCACTGATTGTACCACGTGTTAGTAAAGTTGTACTTTTGATGGAGGAGGTGTTTTAATGCGAGTATTAATTATATGTATTTAATGTTAGGAAATGTGTTGAAATTACTTGTACCTTTAGCAATAAAATTTTTAATGCTGAATTTTAAGGCATTTAATGTCTACGTGTTAAAATTACTTGTACTTTGAGCAATAAAATTTGTAATGCTGTATTTTAAGGCATTTAATGTCCAAAAGTGTCTTTGTGGTTTATAATATAGTAAGATAAACTATTTATTCTTTTACTTTTTTTTCTTTTCCTTTTTTATGGTTTTCATTTTCCTAGTTTTAAAAGTTAAGAACTTAAAAATATACAAGAATAAATTGATGCTAGCGCGAATAATGGTTTGTTATAGTTTTATGTAAAGGAAAATGAAAGTGAAGAGAAGTTTAGAAAGTGGTGAAGAAAGAAAAAGAAATATTTTCAAAAATTTGTTAAAATTCTTGAGTTGTAAAAAGAAAAGGGAGAAAGTGATGAAAAAATTATTATTTGACTATTATGTCCTCAATCATGTATTTAATTTAGGCTCATATTAAATTAAATAGAGGTCAATCTAGTCGTAACAAATATTTTAGTTTTGTCCTACTCACTTTCATCTAAAAAATGAGACGAAAGTTTTATCATAAAAACCCTTACCACTTTCTTTCCTTTTTTACACTTTACTTTTATTTTTCTTCTAAAAAAACTTAGGACACACCTTATTTTTTTGTTTTTTTCACTTACTTTCTATCCATTTTCTTTACTTGCAAACACAGTGTTAGGGTGTGTTTGATAGCCTTTGAATTGGACCACTAAGAGGAGAATATATGAATCTGTCAGTGCATGCATTGTTTGACAAAAATATAAATGGCGCTGAACCAATTAGAGAGCCTCTGGATCGGGCAGGGCCAAATGCATGCAAAATGATTCAGTGTCCCCACTTGTCCCTATTTTATCCTCTCCTCTTTTATCTTTTAATCATTTGTTACCTTTTTTTTTTAAATTTACTCGAAAGAAATAAGTACTTCACACCTGTATTTGTATAATTTACTTGAAAAAAACTTGTACTTCACAAGTTCACATGACGCCAAGCATTGTACTTCACATCATTTTTTTACCTTTTTTTATATAATTTACTTGAAAGAAACTTGTACTTCACAAATTCAGATGATGCCAAGCATTTATTGAAAAATTTACTTTTAAGAGCTTTAACATTATAAAACTATTATTTTTAACTTGATACATGCATGTTTGTATAATGTATGTTTATATACTTTCTTTATATTATCTTTTTATTTTAGTTAATAAACTTTTTTTTATCAAACGGTATATTTTATTCAATACAAAATCAGACAGAAGGTTAAATTGGTAATTTCAAGCAACTCATATTGCTCATTCAGAACAAATATCAAACAATCATTTTCACTCAGAATCAGGTTCACTTAGCATCTTGGAATCATTCAGCAGCTTTGATTCATTCAGTGCTAAATCATATTTTTTTTATCAAACAGCCCCTTAATGAATATAGAATCACTCAGGATCAATATAAATTGCAACCACGTGTGTAAAGTGTATCAAGCTAGGAAAAGGCCAAGATTCCAATCGGAATCAAACCAAGAATTCAATGGCAGACATGTTACAAAATATTTTACAACTAATATATTTAAGAATAAAAGTGTCACATTAAAAGTTCTTAATATTTTTAATTATGACAAAAAGATCTTTTCGATTCAAACATCAAAGGAAAACCCTTTCAAGAGGGCATTCCTTCCTTCGTCCTCTCCAATCTTTGCCTACAAGCATGTAACTTCTATATGTATTTCTCTTCTGATCTTCTCTGTAGCAAAATTTCTAAATACCTCTTCCAACTTCTTTTTTTATTTACTTTTCGTTTACGAAGTAGAAAATCAAAGTAAAATGTCGATGCCTTTACCAAACGTTGATGGCGAAGGAGAACGAAATGTTGAAGGAGAACGAATAACGAGATTGTTTGGTCGTGAAAGGCCGATCCATGAAATACTTGGAGGTGGAGATGGTATGATTTATGTACAATGTATTTGCGATATTTTTTTGATCAAAAACATGACCAGGATTGAGGCATATATATGTCATCAATATGCATTGTATTATCTTTTTCTTAACCTCGGTCTCCGACTATTTTGACTGACGAATTCACGGGTTTAAGTCCACCACCACATAGATACATCCCATATTTCTTTGATAGCGAGAAAAAACAAATAACAGTAGATAGAAAGTATTGAAAATATGAGATACTCAAATATTTCAAATTTAATTTGCTCTCTCCTTGTAGTTTGTCATTTCACTTGTTAATTTTCTGTATTGAAAACTAATTAAGAACTTTAGTCTTCAGTTGCAGATGTTTTATTATGGAGAAACAAAAGAGTGTCAGGTACATTTTTTATGGGGGTCGTGACAATATGGTTTCTCTTTGAGATTGCCGAGTATAACTTCGTGACATTTCTTTGTCACTCGACCATTACTGTCATGCTCGTGATATTTATTTGGTCCAACGGAGCCAAAGTCTTCAAATGGTGAGTAATATTTCTATCGAACTTTTAGACAACTTATTTAACATATAATGATAAGAGAATATATATTATAGGGCACCTCCTGATATTCCAAGCATTATGTTGGAGGAATCGATGATATGCACAGATTTGTGCGAAAACCTGAACTTCTTCTTGTCGAAGCTCCTCTACATTGCTTATGGAAACAACATTAAACAGTTTGGCTTGGTAATACCTTAATTCTTTGAAGGTTATTGAATAATTATATATATGTTAGCTACTACAATTAAAAATCAAATAGACTAACCAAACCAAACACACGCTTTCACATATACCTGAGTAGAAATTGTCTTGTTCTTTTGATCAGGTAATTCTAACTCTTTTGATACTATCGATGATCGGAAACTATATCACCATATGCAATCTTCTTTTTATTGGTATGTATACTCTCCTTGTTTTTTTAATTTGAATGACAAAGACACACATTCTCTTATCTAACTTACTAATACCATACACCTATTAAATACGTGTTGTCCACATTGTTTAGCATTTCTCGATTTAAAGAGTCTAAAATAAACATGACTGCAACATAACTTGTCTAAAAAACTTACGATGTCTCTAAATGAAATTCTACCGCAAATTCACTTATTTGACTTGTTACATATGACTCATAACACTTGTTTTGGATTGTCCAGCATTGTCGGTTATCCACAATTTCAAAATGATACTTAAGAGTTCGGTTTGTTCGTGACACAGGGTTCGTGTCCATGGGAACGCTGCCTTATTTTTACGAGAATAACGAGGAACAGGTTGATTACTATTATTTCCACACGTTAAACCCGATGTTTTCTAAGGTGGACAAGATTTACAAGATGTTCGATGGGGTAGTTGTTTCAAAAATACCTAGATGGCACCTGAAAGAAAAGGAAATTTAATTAATAGCGCAGGTCCACAATTAGGCATGTTTATTAGGCCTCTATATCAAGGCTCTTTTCAAAAGGGAAATGTTTGGTGGACCTAATAAACATGCCTAATTGTGGACCTAATGCTTTAAATGCTTGTACAGTGCACTGTACAAGCATTTAAAGCATTAGGTCCACAATTAGGCATGTTTATTAGGCCTCTATATCAAGGCTCTTTTCAAAATAGGAAGCGAGCGTTGTTCGATTTTTATTGTTTTTAAAGAAAAGATATATACGTGCACATGCATGTGTGAAGAAACAGGGAAAAAGGAGGAAGAAACATATGCATGTAGAGTGAAATCTATTCAATAAAATATAATGTAAATCACATTAAAAGGTGTACTATAGATCAATTTAAATTTTAGGTATCCAATTTTTTTTATTTTTATTTATTTTTATTTTTATTTTTTTTTTAATTTAAGGTACCAAGTTAATTTTATATGAAATATAAGATTTTTTTTTTATATATATATATTTTTAAAGAGATTTCTGGTGGTTGCTTTCGCTGAAATAATTAATTAATGTGATGTATCATTATTATTAAGAATTTAAAAGTCATTTTGGCTAAAATTATAACCAATAACCTATTTCGAAAAGTCAAAAAACCTAATATTGCACGTAAAATTAAGTTTGATACTTTAAATTGAGAAAAAATAGTTGAGTACCTTAAATTTATCAACGTAAAGTAAATTATTTTTTTTATGTGTTTTGCCCTAAAAGGCTAAAATATATATAGTATAGATAGCAAAGTAGATATATAACCTGGACTTAGGATCAAATGAGAAGAAAACTTAAAATGAAAAGGATGAGAAATAATTATAACCCTACATTTTGTTAGTCGTATGTATTAAGTATTTGAGTCCATGTAATACTCATATGGGCTCAAGCCCGACGTCTAGAATATTCTTGTAAAGGTATTTATATACCACGTTTATGATTAATGCAATATACGATTCATTCCATTTACTTACATGGTATCAGACACCATACGATCCTTAAACACCTAACCCTAAAACCAAAAACAGCCGCCTCCTTCTCCTGCCGTCGGCTTTGGCCGGCGGTCCGGAACAGCCAAGAACAACAACACAATCTGTCCTATTTCACATCCACTATTCTTAACCAACTCATCTCCAAATAAATAAATAAATAAATTCAGTTTTGGTTTTCAAAATAAACAAGATCTTAAAAGATCCAACACAAACCTGGTTCGAGACTATTAAGATCTTTAACCGAAACCATCACCTGGTTCGGTTCGAGTACACACTCACCTGGTTCATTATTTTCGTGGGTCAAGCAATAAAAAGGTTTGATTAATGAGTTTGTGTTTGGTTTTTATCATGATGGGATAAGAAAGAATGATGACATTCGGTCTGCAAGGAGAAGTATGTGTTTGGTTTTTATGTTGTTAAAAGGAGGAGATGGGTAGGGCCACTGAGATCTTATATTAAAAAAAAAAAAAAAAAAAAAAAAAAAAAAAAAAAAAAAAAAAAATCTTTATGTTTTTTAAGGAAAAACACGCCCCGTTTGTTCGGAAGGTTCTTTGGGGGTTGAAGTTTTAGAACCAACTTTCGTTTCTTATCTTTTCTTTTGATGTTAGTGCATGAGTCTTAGTTAGCATTTTATTTTGTTTTCGTTGCAGGGATACTTTGGTTTATTTTCTTTTTTAAGTGGTTGGCCGTTGGTTCTGTGATAACCAGTCACCACCTATTTTCGTTTAGTGGTTGGCCGTTGGTTCTGTGATAACCAGTCACCACCTGTTTAGTGTTTGGCCGTTGGTTCTGTGATAACCAGTCACCACATTTATATTTTCTTTTTCTTTTTCTTTTTTAATTTATTACTCCAGTTCGAGCTTTCGTTATTTCGCCGCTCGAACTGCGGGGGAGTGTTAGTCGTATGTATTAAGTATTTGAGTCCATGTAATACTCATATGGGCTCAAACCCGACGTCTAGAATATTCTTGTAAAGGTATTTATATACCACGTTTATGATTAATGCAATATACGATTCATTCCATTTACTTACACATTTAAGATGCATCGACTTAAATTAGATGCATCCATAATCTTTTAGATGCACCATAATATATTTTCTAGCAAAAAATTAGATGCATATGCATATATTATATGCATTTCATCAAGTTAGACAAATCCTATACATTTTTCGTCATCTGCTGGTCAAATTTGTTGTTAGTACTACTTTGCATCGTTTTCACTTCAAATCACTTTTCGGAACTAATTTGGATGCATCTAAATGAATAGAAATGCATCTAAATCAAGTCGATTCATCTCAAATGTGTGGTTATAGTTATTTCTCATCCTTCTCATTTTAAGTTTTCTTCTCACTGGATCCTTACCCATATAACCTGAGGAAGAACTATAAATTAAAGTTACATCAACGCTATTCATATAGAAGATTTTGAATTTGATGGTAGCCACAAAGCATGGTGACATTTTTATCACAGTGTTCGACACTCCACCAAATATAATTGGACGGTGAAAGTGGTATCCACTAAAAAGAAGGGTCGATCACGGTCAAACCCAAATCACTACTGTGGCTATATGTACATTTTAGGAAATTTGCAAAAGGAAGAACGAACAAGTTGTGTAGTCAATGATATGTATGTTTATAGCTACATATAGGAGTATTTGAATTAAGTCTGTTTTATGTGAAAACTTAGCTTTCGCTTACGAAACATATGTACAATTATTATTTGTTTAATTATGAAATATAATTCAAAATTTACATGTTACCAGAAATGGGTTATATAATATGCTGTATATTATACGATTTTTAGGTGTCTTGCTTCTGGTACATGCTATATATATAATTCTGGTTCTGAATTTATAAACATGTCACAATTATACATTTCTAATTCTGAATTCATAAGCATTGCATAATTATATATTTATGATTCTTCATAAACATGACTTGAAATCTGAGCACGTGCTTCTGACTAGATAATGCTTAGAGCACTAGGTGTAGATGGGGAGGCTTGACTCCCCATTCGGGTCCCACCCCTACCACATCACCAAACACCTCAACTTCAACTAACCACAACAAACCCCCCTTACCAAACAACAAACCTCAACTTCCTCATTAGGGCCTCACCTCTTACACATTTATTTTTTTATTCATTTCATTAAAAAAATTAAATTCTTTTCACAAATACTAAAAAATAACAAAACATACTAATTTTATTTCATCAAATAAAAAAGTTACAATACGAAAAAAAAAAAATACGATACGAGAAAAAAAAACACGCATACAATATGAAAAAGAAAATATGATACGAAAAAAAAAACATGCGATACTAATACGAAAATTAAACATTTTATTCGTCATCTTCGCGGTCGAGATTTTGGTATTTCTGAGTTATTCTTGCTTGTCTCTTGCGAATTACTTCGGCTCTAACCGGGTCAGTAACCGTGTTTGGATCGAGCATTAGCATCTGCATATCCTGCCACTCCAACGCCGCAGCTTCTTTCTCGAACGCCTTTTCCTCCCTCTTCCTCCGCGCCTCGTAACAAGCCGTTTGAGCGTCTTTTGCTTGATTATACTTTTCGGATAATTGTCCCGAAAAAGTACTCGTTTGACTCCCCCTGGAACTCGCCGCACTCGACGTTTCCGTCGACTTTTGTTTCTTTCCGGGTCGCCTGTTTTTTCTTTCGGGACGAGGTCGTTTGTCCGGCCCGAATATATCCTCAAGACATGTAATGTCCAGAGGTTCTTCAGCATCCCATTACGGGTAGCGTTTCAGGATATCCCAAACGTGAACCAAAGTGAAACCCCTCTGTCCAAAACGTTGTGAGAAGTTCGTTTTGGCATTCTCGACATGATCATGATCATTTTCACCACTGCGACGCTCTAAATGTTTATAAATAGCGTTGAATTTTTGGTAGTCGGCATTGATCCTTGACCATTTACCGGATAGCATGTTTTTGGTTCGTGGGGTTTCAGTAGTCCGCTCGTTGAAAAGTGCATGAATTTCGTTCCAAAAGAATTCATTCTCTTTGTCATTTCGCAGATCTTCGTCTTGGGAAACTTCTATCCACGCTTCCGCAAGAATCGTTTCTTCTTGTTTTGACCACAACTTTCGCGCACGCATATGAGCAGCTTCTTCCAAGTCATCGTCATCGTCCGCGTCCAAATTTACGACGTTTTTTCCTCTTTGGGCTTTGGTTTTTTTTCCTCGGCCTTTGGGCGGTGATCTTGCCTTAGGTACTTTAAACGTACCTTGATTTGGTTGTGACGGTTGTGGTGGTTGTGATGTAGGAAAAGTGGATGGTTGATTCGGGTTATAAAATTGTGGTGACGAAATGAATTGTTGTTGACTTGCGAATCCTTGTTGAAACGCATATTGTTGGTTACGGTAAATGTCATTCGGATTTAATGGTTGCGAACCGTATGGCGGTGAAGGGTTTGGACTTTGAGACGGGGACTAGAAGAGTTTGAGGCTCCCCCGTATTGACGTTGGTTTGACGTTAGGAGGTTCGTGAAATAACCTCCTTCGTTCGGGTTTTGAGACTTTTTTTTTTATTTATTTTTTATTTTTTTATTTTTTTGCTTAGGAGAAGAGGTATAGAAATTTTTAGTTTAGATTGTTGAATGTAGTGAAGAGAATGGAAGAAGAAGGTTAGTATTTATAGTGTTATGTAAAAAAAAAAAAAAAAAAAAAAAAAAAAAAACCGTTGTTCAAACGGTAATGTTTCCCACTTTCCAAATCTTCTCAAACGTAAACCTGCAAGTTGTCAACCTTTTTGCTTCGCCGTGGCCACGGGGAGGTGACCAACAACGAGCAACGGCGAAGGGCATTTGGTGTGGCGGCGAGCAACGGCTCGCCGTTGCGCTTGCCAACTCAGACGGCGAGGGAGAACGGCGATATTACACCTTGTGCTCTTAGTCGTCATGCTATAAATGAGAAGTTCTATATTTGTTGATAAGTTGATTTGGTGTACTAGTAACCTTCTATATAAATAAAGTAATCAAAATCTGGGCATGGTCCAAAAACAAAATGTTTACAAGTTTTTTTGTTCATTCAGTATTTCATATTTACTAGGCGACTACCCGTTCATAGTGATGAGAATTTATAACGACAAATAATTATAGTTGCGATATCGTAGTAAAGATGTAAGGATGAGGATTAAGATGAATATGAATTATATATATATATATATATATATATATATATATATATATATATATATATATATATAATAGTAAGCGATTGGTATAACATAAAAGCGCAATAAACAATTTACATTAACCTTGTCGTGGTTAAAAGCTTGTTTAACAATGTCCTCAACATTAGCGTGATTAAATGATTAACAAAAAATCTCAATCTTCTTCTACACATGATAGATGGTGAAAATGGTTGTGTTATATATGTAAGTTAATTAAATGTATTTAAATGGTTAATAAAAAGTTCAAATTTAAAACCAATAACATTAAGAGGTATTTTGTCAAACCACTTAATTCACATACTTTTTAAGTTTTTAAGCTTTCAAGAAATATCGTTCACTCTTTATATATAGTACAGATACTTAGGGTTTCAAAAGTATGAGTAATATTAGTAACTAAGTACGGAGTATTAGTTTTTATGATACAAAAATTATTTATTTATTTTTTATTTTTTTTCCACAAAAGGCAATTAAAGACAAGACTTTCAAGCTTTGCGTCTCATGTGTTTTAACTCTAGAGTCTATTCGACTATCTCAAGCTCAACTTGAGTTACAACAACAACAACAACAAACTCAATCACGTCGAAGCAGGGTATGGGGGAGGTAGAATGTAGACAGATACTACCCCTACCCCGGAAACCCGGGAGTAGGGAGACTGCTCAAGCTCAACTTGAGTTAATGCAAGTAAAATTCATTTTTTAGTAGGTTCGGAGTGGCACACGAGTTGATTTGACTCGATCGCGCCCTTAGGTAAATATGATACAAAGACATATTCATGGTTTGTGTCAAGTAGTAGATCGTCAGTGCTAACTCTTGATGGATGGATTAAGGGCTCTATTTAAACGATCATTTCGTTAATTGGTTGGTCAAATAAATTTGAGATGTTATAAAGAGATAAATATTGGTTGGTCAAATTATTTTGGGCATGGCTCCTCCCCTCTCAACATAGGCCAATTGTCAGACAAAAACCACTCATGGGATATGCAAAAGCCAACTTGGTCAATCCTTGGAAATAAAGGAATTATACATATTATCAAACCATATGCGAAACGTCACCGTTTTCCTACCTTTTTTCCCGCCAAAATTGTGGCCCAAATGCTAAGCCTATTTTCCTAGCCCAAGAGATCTACCAACCCCAATCCGTTTCAATAATATACTCCGCTATACTTCTCTAGAATCTACTACACAATTACCGATTATCTGCCTCTCTCATTATATCAAAAATCAGATCTTTGATTGAATAAGAAATATCTCCATCTGGGTACCTTACACACAAACCCTAGCGCTTCTACTTTTTTTGCTGATGTTGGTGGTGCAGAAGATGACGAACAACATTGGGAAGAATTAGGCCCTCGGATGATTCGGGTTTTTTGTGTAAAAGACTTACGGAATATTTGTGCAAGAAAAATGGAGATGGTGTTTTTACCGACTTGCGGATGACGAGTAACACGGAGGTAAATATGGTTATGTTCTGTTGAAATATTGCTTTGTAAGTTCGTTGGTGACTTTTAGATGTAAAGGTTTTGAATTTATGCTTATTCTGATATGGGTTTTGACTATTTGGTCTTTTTTCAATTTTCCTTATGTTTTAACTATGAAGTTTATGACTTTATGCTTAATTTAATGTCGGTAAGGTGGAATTCATATGGGTATATTTGTTAAGTGAGTTTATGATCTTTTTTTGTTGAATCTTGGTGTAGATGACCAACATATTATATCAGAGTCTCATGGACATATAATTTATGTTATGGTGGTTTGCGATGTCTTAAGGTAGTTACATGATGTTTGGGATTTAATAAGCAGCTTAGACTATTGTGATAATCCAAAGTGCACCTTCAAGTGTACTAATTCTCAATAATTTGTAGTTGTGACAGTTTTGTAATCATAATAATGGGACTAAACTTTTGGAAATATTGCTTTAGGTACAAGGAAAAGAAGCCGCTTGCGATTGTCTATCAAGATCTTCTATGTTTTCGCAAGTCAACACATACAAAGTGCTTATTTATATGGAGAAGCGGATCAAAATAAGTAATCCCAATTCCCAAATGCCTTCTTTGTTGGATATGTTTTTTAAGCTGGATGTTTGGAACTTTGGATTAACTAATTATAGTCTTATTGACCTTATAGAAATTCGGAAAAGCAAGAGCTATCTTTTATTAGCGTGTAAGCTTAGATAAGCCACAAGTTATCAACTCATCAGCTTCAGTTTATGAACTTAGATAAGCCAGGAAATAAACTATTATAAACTCCTGAGGTTATTTACTTGATGTTGCTCTGAAGTTGAATGGATTTACAGGTTTTTTGTTATTAGATTTACACTATAGTTTAAGCAATTAAATGGAGTAATTGTATTGATAGTTTACGGTAGACTGTAGTATTTTAGCTGAAGTTCTTGATTTTTAAGTTGTTTTTGCACAGGCGGTTGTGGCAGGAAAAGGGTAGGAGTGCAAGGAGATGGTGTCATTATGTCACAACAACGGAGTGGCATAGAATTGTTGACTATAGCGTCAAGATTTAAAAAAAAAAGAGTAAATTACATGGATGGTCCCTGTGGTTTGTAAAAAATTTCACCTACCGTCCCTCAAACTTAAAAGTTGCATATATGGTCCCTTTTGACTCAAAAGAATAACATGGATGGTCCTTATGTTGGACGGCCGTCCATATCTCTGTTAAACGTCACCCACGTGATAAAAACGTGAGGGTAAAGTCGTCTTTTGCCATTGTAGCTAACCCCATAATAAAATAAGAGTTCTCTTTCCCTATAAAGTTATCATCCCCACATTTCCATCTTTTTTAATTATCTTCTTTGTCTTGATTAACAACAACCATGGTTATATGTGCTTGTGATAGAAGGGCAGTAATTCGCACATCTTCGACTGACATAAACCCAGGAAGACGATTTTACAGTTGCCCTATAAAGGTAAATGTTCAAATCTTAAATTAGGGTTCCAATTGGTATTGCTTTGAGCCCTAATCGATGGTTTTTTTTGATTGATTGTTTTTTAGGGATCCAGTTGCCCATTCATTGATTGGTATGATCCCCCCATGTGTGCGCGTGCTGTAAACATCATACCTGGACTTTTAAGGTCAAGAAACGTGCTTGAAGCAAGATTGTTGGAAGCAGAAGCAAGTCGTCAAAGAATGAAAAAAATGTTGGTCATAACATGGTTATCCATTCTAGTGTTTGGTTTGTTCAAATTATTCACATAAGTTGCTAAGGTTTAGGTATAATGTAATGGGTATATTGACTTTTGTAGTCAATTTTGTGTTTTGTTAAGTTGCTATGGTGTAGGTATGATGTAATGGGTATATTGACTTTTCTAGTCAATATTGTTTTGTAATGCAACAAAAACTATGTTATGGATTTCAGCATGTAATGGAAAACTATGTTGTGGATATATGTTTTTTGTGTTATGCATTCTCAGTTTCTGATGTTGGTTTTAGTTGTGTTTGTGTTGTTGTGGTAAACTAGCCACTGAAAGTGACCCATTTAAAAGTCGAAAGCAATTAAAAAAAGTCAACTTGATCAATTTGTCACAATGCACAATAGCAATAACTAAATGCCACAATGACCAAAACACAAGTCAAACAAAGATAACAAGTATCCAACATACACTTGTAATTGTCATAACAAGTGAAATTCTAATGACCACTGGCCATACATAATAGATTACTACAAATAACAATTCTAACACAGATAACAAGTACCCAAAACAAGAGTTTTTTTTCTGACTTGCAGCCTTCTTCAAACAGATTTATTTTTCACAATTTTCTTCTTACCCTTTTGACTTGCAGCTTGACTTTTACTTGGAGCAACACTTGTAGGCTTCTTTTTTTGACTTGGAGCAGCACTTGCAGGCTTCTTTTTTTGAGTTGGACCTTGACTTTGAGTTGGAGCAGCACTTGCAGTCTTCCTTTTCTTGTTGCTTGTTTGACCACCTTGAATCTTGCAGATTCTTTTGTTGTGTCCTGTCTGCTTGCACAAAGCACAAGTAACAGTCTTCATGGCTCTTGATAGCTTACCATCCTTAACCATATCAATCTTTTCACTAGCAGATTTCCTTCTTTTCTTGTTTGGTCTGCCTGGTTGTGGATGATATGTTGGAGGCAGTAAAGTTGTCTAGACTTGACTCTTAGGCCACATTGTTGGACCATTAATTGGACCAATGGTATGTGAGTACATTTTCCTCCATGTCTCAAGTCTGTGACAAGGGTGCACCCACTCTTCTATTAGACCAGGATTCATCTTGTTCTGTGCCATGTCCCAATTAACAGCTACTGCATGCTTGCAAGGTATGCCAGTTAATTCCCAATACCTACAAGTGCATGTTCTCTGAGATACAGTAACTACACACTGATCAAACCATGGTCCAGTAACTTGGTACTTATCACCTCCATTCCAATGAGCTACATATTCAGCAGCTTTTTCAGATATACCCTTAAGGATTTTAGTAGCAGTGGGGGTTAGAGGTCCTTCACTCTTATCTATGATGCTGTTCACAGTCTTAATTCTCCTCATTAAATACTCCCTAACATACTCTAGTGCACTAATGATTGGCCTATCCCTCCCTTCTACAAGTTTACCATTGAAGACCTCACACATATTACTCAATAAGACATCTGATTTAGCCCTTCCTGTTAAATAGACCTCACACATATTACTACTTTGTTTCAATATTTAAGTCAAATAATAGTACATGTTAAGCAATATTAATACCTGTAAAATGACTTCTGCTCCAGTGCTGTGGAGGAATCTTGCAAAGCCACTCATAAGCTTCCTTATTGAATTCTTTCAATTCATCCATAGCACGAGTAAAATGTGGTACTGTGGTGGCAGTAGCACACTTCCATAGAAGATCTTTAAATGCTTTACCACTCCATTTCAGCTTCATATTCTCATGTATATGCTTTAAACAAAACCTGTGCTCAGCTGATGGAAATACTTTGGCAATTGCTGGAATTAATCCCTGTGTCACAAGACATTTCATTAGCATAACAATTTTTGTTGTTCACAATGTAAATGATTAAGACAGTGAATAAGTATAATACCTTCTGCCTATCACTAATGAAAGTGAAATGAGAGTTGGCCACTAGATCCAAATCATCACCCAACTGTTCTAGAAACCATGTCCAAGACTCCAAGTTTTCTGTTTCAACAATACCATATGCCAATGGATATATCCCATTGTTTGAATCCACACCTACAGCAGTCAACAACTGACCAGGAAATTGTCCTTTCATAAAGGCACCATCAAATCCTAATAACTCCCTCATCCCAGCCCTAAATCCTTCTTTTGTTGCACCAAGACAAATGTAAATTCTCTGAAATACCCTTGTGTTTTCTTCTGGATTATCTGGTCTTTCACAGTGAATTTTAACAGTAGTGTTGGGATTATTAGCCTTTAGCTCCAATGCATAATTATACAAATTTACATATTGTTGGGTGTGGTCTCCTCTTAACTGGTTAACAGCTTTTGCCCTAGCTCTAAATGCTTTCATCCTAGAGATTTCAAGCTTAAACTTCTGTTGACTTTGGGCTTGAACAGCTTTAATAGGTATACCTGGGTTTGTTTCAATTGGACGCAGGATATCTTTTGCTAAGAAATTTGCTGTACAAGCTTTGACTCTTCTGGTTTGCAAACACTTATGGTCAGGATTGTATGTTCTCACAGACCATGTCTCATCCTTGCATTTTGATATTTGTAAAGACCATGGGCATTTATTAGTTGGTTTGTTGGTAGGGTTACCATCATAAATGCCCTTTGACTTGAATGGAGATAACCTTATCTTGGTTTTTGTCATCTTATCCTTCTTTGACTTTGACCATCTAACTTGATTTGGGCCAACCTTACCACCAGGCCCAACTGAACAACCTTGCATAGCAGGCCCAACTGATTTACCTTGCACATCAGGCCCAACAATTTGACTTGGCCCAGCTGGATCATCACCTCCAAGTGTTGGAATGGTACCAAAACACTCAGCTCTAATTCTTACCTTATCATTCTTTTTCAACTCAATTTCCCTTCTTGTTTCAATTGCATGGAGCTTAATCATCTCCTTAGCCTCTTTTGCAGTTCCAATACTCTGGCCTACATAGAAATATGTTTGGTTACTCCCACCAACTGCATTCTTACCCATTTCTTTCCTTAACTCCTTTAACTTTTTTTTCCTAGCCTTCTCTATATCATCATCTGCATCATCCCCACTATCAAATTCATCATTGTCTAATACTTCCACATCGACAGGTTCTTCAAAAGTAACATGCATCTTTTTTTCACTACCCATAAACTCTTCATTCACATCTACATTAGCATGGAAGTCTACCATGTCTACTTCTACATCAATTATGTCATCCTCAAAGTAATCACTGTCTTCCTCATCATCAGTATCTTCCCCACTTTCACTTTCTTCTCCACTTTCACTTTCTTCCCCACTTTCACTATCTTCCCCAATTTCATTAGTTTGTAATGTCTTTTCAACCTCTGTGGCCTTAGCAACTACCTTAGTATCATCTAAATCAAGGAAAGGGTCAAAGTCTTAGTTGTACAAAGCAGAGTAAAAATCTTTTGTAAACTCAGTTTGACCCATTTCCTTAGCAACACTACTTTCACAAACATTATTAACCCCACTGCTTTGACCTATTTCACTCCCAAACCATTCTAAAGCTAACTGCTTAGCACAAGATTTCCTAGCAACAACTTCCACATCTTCTATTTCAGTAATGGTACACCTCTTAAATGGTGAAGGATTATAAGTGTCTACTGTTGTTTCATCATGTTCAATGTACACATTCAACAGCCTATGACCTAGCAATACATGCCTACAAAGTTCATGCACATCTTGGTCACTACCTAAAGCTCTAATCCCATGGTCTAAATCAAGATCAGGAATCAAATATTGGTAGTACATTATCCTATCCCCTTCATAACCTAACATCAGAATCATCTCATTCAACTCGATCACACTAAACAAATCCACATCTATGTTATCAACAAAGCTAAACCTACCATTAACATATTTCCTTCCTGGTGACTCTGAAAACATCCCTCCATGATGAATCTTCAGACTAAAGAAGTTAGGGTCTTTGGCTGGATATAACACAATAAAAACACATTATTAATTAGGGTTTCCAAAGAAGAACCTCATTAAACAATCTTAACAAAAGTTTTCATGATCAAAATTAAACAAAAACGTAACTTACCATAAACACGAGCATAATCCACCACTGCGTCATTTTTATTAGTGTCACGTATATTCCACATAGCCAAAACCATTGTGCATAAGATCAATCTTTATTTAATTAGGGTTTGAGATTGAAGATGAACATTGCTGGCTTGATGGTTTTGGAGAGGGGAGAGGGAAAATTAAATGTGAGAACAGAGTGATAGTGATTTTTATTGGGAAGGATAAAATATTATGGGGTTAGCTACAATGGCAAAAGATGACTTTACCCTCACGTTTTTATCACGTGGGTGACGTTTAACAGAGATATGGACGGCCGTCCAACATAAGGACCATCCATGTTATTCTTTTGAGTCAAAAGGGACCATATATGCAACTTTTAAGTTTGAGGGACGGTAGGTGAAATTTTTTACAAACCACAGGGACCATCCATGTAATTTACTCTAAAAAAAGATATGTTGTAAACAACACATGTATGAATTATATAGAGTTACATTGTGCTATCCGTAAGCTTTACCTTCTTTATATGTGTGTCCAGGAAAGATATCGATTATTGCGAAATAACAGGTCTTGAAGTTTGCGATAATGGGAAGCCAAATTGTATACTTTACTTCCTGCTGACATTCTTGGGTGAGTTTCTTTTTTAAAAAATGGTTTTAAGTTTATGAAATTGTTAATGCTGGAAATGTGTTCGGTACAGAAGACAACGCTTGGCTAAAAAGTGGTTAGCACTAATTCGGAGAACACCTGGAACAAGTGATGCCTCAAATTTGGCAGTGGATTGCGAAGCAGTGCCTAATAAGATGGTGACAACAAAATGTCGAAATCCAGGTTATTATTCACATGATCATATCTAAATTGGTAGCTGCTAAAAAATGTGTTTACTTTTTTATGTTCATCAAACATGATTGTGGACAGTAGTTATTAAGACCAATTTATAAGTGCTTGATAAATTTCTTCACTAATTGATTATTTGTTTCTCTAATCGTTAATTTGGGTTACTAAATGAATATGATTAAACGCACACCATAAAAACGGAACACCAACATAAAATATGAATTCCCTGTTATCTTTTCGATATCTTTTCGAAACTCTTCATGTTGGAGATCATTTAGAAGTAGTTCTTACGAAAGGTAATAATACCATTTTTTTAATGTTTTTTCGTAATTGTGAATGCGCATATATATTTTTGTTGGAACATCATACATTTATATTTAGATTCCTTTGAATTGCTCTTTCATACAGTGGTGAAAAGGTGTGTGGTCAAATACACCAGACATCTGCATCTTATACATGGTTCCAACTCTTCTTATGCCTATTGCAGTTAACATGTCTTCTTCACACGACTTTGCTGAAACGTCAAATGGAAAATGCAAGAGACATTCTTGAATTAAATCCAGACATACGAGCTGCAATATCATACTGAGGTATAAATTTGTGATTATTGTGTTTGTTGCGAAATTGGGTCATTTATGTGAAAATGTTACCTTGCGTATATGATATTGGGAATTTCACCAGGGATTTTACCTTGCGTAAATTGGGTCTTTTAAACACGTTCACCTTACAGAGTTGAATTTTCAATGAAGATGTTGGGAATTTCCAGAACCTGATGAGAAAGAATGTACTTTTCAGGAACTGAAATATAAATGTGGCAAGTTGGAGGAAGAAAACCGCAAGCTGGTATTATCTGAGAGAGAGAGTATGATTACAAACATTGGGTCAAACTTTTACTGTCGTAACAGGTAAGCAACAATTCAAAGTTTCAGGGTCGTAACGGGTAACATTTAGTATCGGTCAAAACAGCAGGCCCAGATGGCGTTTACCCGCACACAGGCACAATTTATTTTTTGCTTCCTTTTTTAAAACTATACAACTACTTAAGATGTAGTAATCTTGACACCTACCAGTTTTGTCTTATGGTGGCCAAACAACCCGCACTTATTGGGTATAATGAACCTGCACTCTTTTCTGGGTACATTTACTTAGACTGACACTTATATGCATATGTTTATCTGGATTGTGGTTATGCATCTGTTTATCTATGAAGGCAATGATGATCATTCGATGCGTTCATATTTTTGCAGGGCATACTGTACTAAGTCCCATATGTTGGCGAGGTTGCCACACATGGGTGTGGGCGCTTGGTACTGCTCAAATGGCTGATCCTCATTTACAGTTTTGTTACATGAAGGTGAGAAAGAAGTGAAGAACTGTTTAATACACGTCTGATCCTCACTTGCAGTTTTGTTAACATTTTTTAATGATTGTTCTTTTGTATTGTAAAGTTTGACTCCTCAGTTTTGTTTGTAAATACTTTGATGCATCAGTTGAGCCAATTTCGGAGACATAAGACTGTCAGAAATTGGTTAATGGGATGAAACGTTGCTTTAAACCAATGTGGAGACAAGCGAGTGGTCAAAATTTGCAAATGAGGAGCAGAGCTGACTGTGATTTTCTTACTTCAAACATAAAATAGGTGATGCACATTCCTTAATAGATTTATCTAAAAGTTTATTGATTCACCATTGTAATTGACAAGTTGAATATTTCTGTTCTTTGTAGTATGTGCGAATATGTTTTCTTTGGAAATGGAAACTTTTCTCTTTTAATGACATATATTACAGTCGAATTGTTTTTTTTAACCAGCTGTAACGATGGCCTCAAGAGGAAACACCGACAAAGACCACACGAAGCATGGGAAAACCAGATGGCGATGAACTACATACGAATTTCATTAGATAAAACGACTGGTCTTATGCTCAGGTTCTTGCTTCCAACAGGTGACATTTTACACTTCCATTCATGTGCAATTGGGGCTGAAATTGATGTGTTTGAAGTGGCGAAATGAGGCTGGAACAGGTGTCATCGGCTTATAAGGTACATCATTAATGAGTTTCTGTATTTGATGGTTTTGGAGCTGGACAGAAGATGTTTCATCATTTATGTTACCAAGTAATTGCTTAATATTTCATCATTTGGAATGCATGGTAAAGGTCATGTGTAATCGTATATAAAGCATTTGTAATAAACGCGTTCGACAAGTATATTTATACTATTAAAGTGTATGCGTACTTAACATTTCATGAATTAAAAAGGTGTATAAGGTCTTTTCAATTGTGATAGGATATGGACTTTTCAGCTTAATTTCGGCTTATCGTAATTTCGGGGAAAAAACAGGCCCGCCCGCAACACGGCGGCCAGCGCCATTCTAGTTATTTATAATTAATCATACTTCTTTTTTTAAACAGTGGAATTTTATTAGAACACAAAGATCTGGCAAAAGGCTAAAAAGCAACAAAAGAACATTACACGATTAGAGAGATAGTTAAAACCAGTTTTTTCACCCATAGATCCCAATCTAATCTAAATTTCTTACACCTATTACTCACCCAACAAAATAATAAGGTTTGAACATCCTTTAAGATATCACAACTGTTGGACTCTTTTAAACGGAAAACCTTAGCATTTCTGCTTCTCCAAATATGCCAAACAGACGTGAAAATGATTGCTCCAAAGCATTGGATATGAAATGGCGAAAACATTCTTTTTTCTCAGTTCGTCAAAATATTAACAAAATTGTAAATACATTTGTAATCGAGAACCCCAGAAAGAGACACCGCACCATTTAAAAATGAAGTTCCAGATGCTACGAGACCATGAGCTCTGACCCATCAAATGGTCTAATTATTCAACATATTTTTCACACATTAGGCAGAGAAATCGAATGCAAGTCAATGCACCTCTTGTCTAGATTACATCTTGTTGCAAGACTATCTTTGTCAGCTCGCCATACTAAAATGTTCGCTGGTGAGTGCTTATTCACTCACCTTTTTTGAGCTAAAATAGGTACTTAATAATCCAAAAACTAACCAAAACGCCAAAGAAAACATGTTTTTGTGATAAATGTGCAGATACGGATATTTCAATAATTGACGAAAAACAAACGGAAATCAACAAAAAACGAGCATGAGAGTAGATCAGTCAATGAAAGTCAATGCTGAGCCTTGAAAGACCTTAGAGATATGTGGTTTGTCAATTTTGATCCCTGTATAAAGTTTCATGTGATTATCAGAAATGGTCCTCCAAGTTTCAGAGATTGTCAGCTATGATCCTTTGAAGTTATCTTTGAAAAAGTGACATGATTGATCCTCAATAATTCAGTAATGTACAAATAAAGCCCTTGGATTACACTTTGGAATAATGGCAGACTTAGTCCTTATTGTTTCATCTTTCACATAATTGGTCCTTGCTTATTACTAAAACCAAATCTGAAAATCCAATACAAAAAGCCTGGTCCAGAAATAAATGTCCAAGTCCAATTTTCAAATCCAATCCAATAACATAAAGCCCATACCCAGTCCTTTACCCGGTCCATTACCTTTGGTCAACACTCTCAAACACGGGTCAAACTTTAATTAAATAATATTTACCCAACTCCCGCCCCCCAAACTTACCCTTACCCAGAACCAAGAACCCTAGTTACTGTTCCCCTTAATTAACAGCAATTAAGGGCAAATTTGTCTAATCAAAGGGCTTCTAGAAGAGATTGAACTTGTCAGGAGTATGTCAGATCAAAGAAGCACACACGGGGTTACGTGGCAGTCTATCAGTGGTCTACACACGTCATAGATTGTGATCCAAGGGTGATTAGCTGATGGGAAATGATTGGGAGATGATCAATGGCTCAGGATTGCATTCAGGAAACACACCACATGGATTGCCAAGGTGGCAATCTGTGACCTCTCTCCTCTCTAGATCCTTCTATCTTATGCTATAAATAGAAGCTTAGGATCAATGTATTAGGGTGTGGAGTTTAGGAGTAGCCAAACTCTGCCCAAATTTCTTTTGTAATAGTATTAGTTGTAATCAAATTTACTTTCAATGAAATCAGTTTTATTTTTAAATCAATTTTAGCTTATTACTGTTTACTGTTTATTATTACTGCTTATTAGTTCAGCTTATCTCTCTTTTATAATTCAGCTTATCTCAGTTTGATTAATAGTTTATTCAAGTTCTTATTTCCAAATTCAGTTTTTCATATTCATTCAAATGTTTTGAGAAAAATCAGAAAATAGAAAAATATAAATATAGCTTTGTTAATCCAACTTTCAATTAAGCTGTTTAGTTGTTTGCTACAGCTCATACTAGCTAAACATAGCTTTTGTGAGTTTGAGATTCAGCTTTATCATTGTTAATGTTCATTTGAAGCTTTGGTCAATAGAAGTCAAACTGTCTGATTCATATGATTCAGTGGAGTATTTGATAGTCAAATGGAGTTTTGGAAGCATTTGTCTATCTAAGAGATAGGCAAGCTAAGTGAACCTGTTAGGTCACAATTTATGTAAACACAAGTATAAGAATGATAGAAAAGAGATGAGAGTGAGAGATGGTTGATTAAGACAATATGAGAAATAGAAATGAAAGAGTTTTCTTAGAATTATGAATTAACCAACAAGTTTACAAGAGACCTAAGCATCCTATTTATAGGGAAGGAGGTAGGGCAACACACCCTCTCCTTCCTTTCATGAAAACGTGGGCTAGGAGGCCCATGGATTACTTTACTTAAGCCTAGTAAACTTAATACATAACATATATGAAAGTAAATAATAACTAAGCAACCTAATATTATTACAAATGACCGAGACTTGATAAAATAGTAAAACTTTGATCCCAACAATCTCCCCCTAAGGGTCGGTCATCAAGGTTGCTTGACGTCTTCGTCTTGATCTTTGACTTTCAAAGCTCTAGACGTCTTCTAAATCATTCATCGTTCTTTGTTCTTAGTTGATGTAGTTGTGATCATCTTATTACAAAATGTAATGACCGAGACTTGACTAAATATAAAAGTATGATCCCAACAATCTCCCCCTAAGGGTCGGTCATCACGGTTGCTTGACGTCTTCATCTTAATCTTTGACTTTCAAGGCTTTAGACGTCTTCAAAATCGTTCATTGTTCTTTGATCTTTGTTGATGAGGTAGTGATCATCTTATGAAGTTATCTGCCATGCGTCACTTTTGCGTCTGTGGTGGTCGTCGGCCATTCCAACATGCTCATACATCTTTGAACTTAGACATTCACATGCATGGAGTTCCCTTTCTTTCACATAGATCTTTAGTCTTTAAACTTTGTAGATTCTTCTTTTTGGTGTAGAATCTAACTTTGAACATTGTGTTGCTTCGATCTCAGAGGGAGCTTTTGTTGACTTCAAGATGTATGTATGAGCATGCGGAATCAGTCTTCATGGAGATGATATGTCCCTGCAGTTAAACAGTTAGCAATAAAACATCCGGTACTTACAGATAAGGAATTAGAGATCGTCAACAGCATATTGTGAAAACTCCTTCTAACCCTTATCAAGGCCGTTCCCATGTCAGATACTCCCGAAGGAGCTTATAAGACCTACTAAGTAGCTCAATGACTGGGTGAGTCGCTAGGGATCACTCCACGACTGTAGACCGCTAAGAAACCACCGCAAACACTAAGAGTAACCCACAAGGAGTTACCGAAGTAACCTGCTGTCAGGGCTGTTTGATGTTGACCCTGACAGGATTTCTGTTCAATCATTGAGTAATACTTATGTAAATTCTCTCATAAACGTTCTCGGCAGATTGCTAAGATCTGCGAAGGACTCGATAATTTACAGCTGGTGTCCATTGATGTAGAACACCAGTTGTAGAAATACTAAGTGTTCCTAAGAGATCTTTGAAGTATCTCGTGGCTCTAGACTCGAAAAGTGCACACTTAGGTTTCCTATGCGGAGACTAGGGAGGGGTCTCCTGATTCAATATCAACCATCTCTAAGAGATAAGTCGATAGAAGGTTATTTCCTAACCTTAGTCACCTATTGGTGATGTCCTTGGGTAGATCCCTCCGGCTTAGGCGGATCATAGGACGGTTATTTCCTAACCTTAGTCACCTTATAACTCCATGACTATCCTATAATTGCCATTGAAACCTTTGAAAATCTCTCAAAGTGTTTGTGTTTATCAAACATTTTGTTTAACACTTTGAGAGTTTTATGTTTTTCTTATGAAGGGCTCCCCCTTCACATGTGCTCATATGTATTTAATAAATTTGCACATGCGGGAGGAGCGAGCACTTTGAATTGATCCACTTTCAGTGAACAAGACCGATTCGAGACACGCTTACATCACTAGTTAGACTAGCTTGAAGTTATTACCCGGCCTGGTCAAGTCCACAAAAAGTTTCTCAAAACGGTACATTTCTACTAAGACAAATCCTTTTCGAGACACGCTTACGTGGCTAGTTAAAGAGTTCCATTGTCAGCTTTTAGGTGACAACTAGCTCTAGTAACTAACTTGATGTTATTACCCGTCGAGGAAAAGTCTTTTCGAATTTACTAACTTTTATGTTTCGTCAATTCCTGGGTGAATCTGAGTCTAGCTCGCATGAGATTTGACTTTTAAGCAACATTTAACTTTCATATTTTAATCACTTTCACTTTTCTCCCCCTCAAAAATAGCATATGAGATGTAGTTTTTGATTAAAATATGCTTTTTGAGTCTTATGGGGAGATATCAACAAGAACTTTTGTATTTCAAACGATGAGTTTTTCAAGTGCTCCCTCTCAACAAGTGAATACTTATTGAGGTGAAATACTTGTCTTTTGAGCAGAATTATGAAAAATCAGAAAATGTTTGATTAATTCTACTCAAAAGTAAGAAGCCTTCGCTCCTTATATAAGGATTGAGGCACTGATGCGTACCTCAGGGTCCTTTCTTTACAAGAACGGGTTGTACACTGTTAAGTGTGCACAAGCCATTGTTTTAATACAAAATTAGTTTTCTTTTAACAAAATACTCCCCCTAAAATAATGAAAGTTATTTGAGAGATAGTCTTCTTGAGCATAATATTGATTCGTATTTAAGAAATACTTTTTGAAAATTCGTGAGAAGATTCTGCTCAAGGTTTTAGAAAACACAATCAAGTATTATACAACAAAGAATGCTTGAATGTTAAAACTCTTTTACTGTAGAAAGTTGTTTGAGACCCGGAGTCTCTCTTTTGAGTTTTAAAATCTGAAGAAGAAGATTTCCATCTAAAGTTGAACCTCATGGGTTCTTTTTGAAGATTTGTTTCTGTGATGAATGGAAAACTTCCGGTATTAGGGATGCCCAAATCAGAGTCATTATTTTATCGTAGCCAAAGCATTTCAGATTTTGAAAATTTTGAAAAGTTTAGAATAACTTTGCTTTGGTCTTCACATTTGCTTTACCGGAGTAAAATGAGAGTGTAGAGTTTGGGAAAAATTTGTTTCACACCATTTTGAATCCTTTTCCAAATTTAGCCTTTTGATACATTTATCCCTTTGTCCTCAAAATATGTTTCATAAGAAACATTTTGACAATTGTTGAAGTTTTGACTTTCAATGGGATGACATGTACTTGCACACAGAGGAAATGCATCAGGCACAAACAAGTATGCGGATGAATCAAAAACTCATTCTAAATCTTCCTAAGTGCTCAGAATTCTCAGATTAACACACAAGATCACAGATTAATTCACTCTATCACTTGAGATTTTCCAATTATGAAAATGGTTAGGGGTTATGATTAGAGACTTAGCACGCATGTAAGCATCAAAATGCAAGAATATTGTACAAACAAACGTCCTAGTAGCAGCAAAGACAACTATATCTTAAACCCTAAATCACATGATTTCAAACCTATATTGTTTCTAATCGTGTAAACACACCAATCGAGCATTCTTTAGTGTTCTCTAAAGTTATATGAAATAATTAAATAGACTAAACACATAAGAAAAGAAAGAAACGCCCCGATCGATAATTACATGAACCCTAGTTTCTGATTATGCCTTTTTGACCGTTGAAAACATTTGAAACATTTAGGGAACGATAAGACAACAACAATGAAGAAATTAGAAACTCACAATCGAAAAGAAACGAGGATAAAAAATCGTTAGTCTGATTCGTTGAGGTTTTTTAATTACGTGTGAAACTTTTGAGAACATTTGTGAAAATATTGATTAGAGCTTGTTTTGTTTTCCATGCAAGGTCCTTTTACCTGAGTTTAAGACTTTTGTGAACTTTACTCATTAAAGGTTAACTACTTTTCCATTTGAAGTCTAAACATGGTTAACTTGGAATCCTTGCCGAAAAAATTTCTTTTCTCCCCCTCGAATTAGCATTTATTTTGTGAAACATTTTTGCACATTTTAATTTGAGAGATCATAGAACTTTTTGAAAATGAGTTTTTAATCCGAATGATGAAGAAAACATTTTGTCCTTGAAGAATAATGATCAGGTGTGCAAACTTCATGATTTTGTGAAAAATTTTCTCCCCCTCAAAACATGTTCCATTTTGACAATGTGAAGCAAAATTTGTTTTAATGGAGGAACATAGTTTTGAAGATTAGAAGTTTGTACACAAAGAAAGAAGATTCTTTTTGTAGGGTTTTTTTTTTTTTTTTTTTTTTTTTTTTTTTTTTTTTTTTTTTTTTTTGAGGTTTATAAGAAATAAAATAAAAGTTATTATACAAAGATAGTAAAATTGTTGATGTTTGACACTTTACTTTTGTTTTAAAGACTTTTGTAAATCAAATGGTGTCAAACATCGCAAACCAATTTGGTGAACTAAACTTGCAAACCTTGATGGAGCTAAGGGTTTTGTAAGTAAGTCCGCTAATTGGTACTCAGTACCCACAAAATATAATTCAACTGTACCCTTCTCGACATGCTCTTTGATGAAATGGTATCGGAGATCAATGTGTTTGGATTTGCAATGATGAACTGTGTTGCAGGAGATTGCAATGACACTTTTAGAATCGTAGTAAATCGGAATCTTGTTGAATAAGTAGCCATAGTATTTAAGTTGTGATCTCATCCAAATGACTTGAGCGCAACAAGCAGACATAGCTACCTATTCAGATTCTGTAGAGGACAGTGATGTGCAATCCTGCTTCTTTGATTGCCAAGACACAAGTTTATCTCCAAGAAACTGTAAGCCACCTGATGTACTTTTTCGCAAGTCTAAGCATCCTGCATGGTCAGCGTCTGAAAAAGCTATTAGTTCAAAACCAGAATCCTTCGGATACCAGATCCCCAAGTGGATGGTTCCCTTTATGTATCGAAGGATTCTTTTTGCCTCATTGAGGTGTTTTTCAGTTGGATTAGCCTGATAGCGAGAACACATAAACACAGCAAAAACAATATCAGGTCTACTGGATGTGAGATACATGAGGGACCCAATAATACTTCGGTATTTGGTAGGGTCAACTGGAGTCCCATGTAAATCAGCATCTAGTTTAGTAGAGTTGGCCATCGGTGTATTCATAGTATCACTACTTTGCATACCATGTTTCTTTAAAATCTCAAGAGCATATTTGGACTGATTTAGAAAAAAATTCCATGAGGTGATTGATGAACTTGTAGTCCTAGAAAGAATGTCAGTTCACCCATCATGGACATTTCAAAATTATCTGTCATTAATTTTGCAAAATCCATTGAGTAATTTTTGTTGGTTGAAGCAAAAATAATGTCATCGACATAAACTTGAACAATTAATAAATCCATCCCGTAGGTTTTTGTAAACAGTGTTGGATCCACCGAGCCTAGAGTAAAATCATTAGCCAACAGGAATTTAGAAAGTTTGTCATACCACGCCCTGGGGGATTGCTTAAGACCGTAGAGAGACTTCTTAAGCTTGTAGACATGATTGGGACGTTCTGGATCAATGAATCCTTTAGGTTGACTGACATAGACCACTTCTCGGAGTTGACCGTTCAGAAAAGCCGTTTTCACGTCCATTTGGTAAACAATCATATTCCGATGAGCAGCAAATGCTAAGAATATCCGTACAGCTTCAAGTCTAGCCACAGGAGCAAATGATTCTTCAAAGTCGATACCTTCTTCTTGAGAATAACCTTTTGCTACCAAGCGTGATTTGTTGCGTATGACTGTGCCTTCTGCATCCAGTTTGTTTTTTCAGATCCACTTTAAGCCTATGACAATGATGCCTTCTGGTTTTTCAACCAATTCCCAGACTTCTAATCTTTGAAAGGTTTTGAATTCTTCTTGCATAGACTCAATCTAGTTTTCATAAGTCATTGCTTCTTTGACGTTTTTAGGTACGGTTTCACAAACTGTGAGTGCATAAATGCAAGTTTCACCGTCTGTGTGAAGGCGTTGTCTTGTCATGATAGGTGCATCTGGATGGCCAATAATTTGTACTAAGGGGTGATCTCTAGTCCATTTGTGTGTCGAAGGATGAAGTTGATAAGAATCTCGCAAGTGAGCAGGACCCAAATTGCGTGTTGATGACTCAACAATGTCGGGGACAGGTTGATCATTTGCAAATGGATTAGTGAATGGTGCTGGGTCATGCTCTGCGGGTTGTGGAACTGATAAAGGTATGGAATCTCCAGCTGATTTTCGTGAGTTGGACCCGGTTTGTTCGGTTGTTGTAGGTGATATGACTGGAGGACCGTCTCTTCCAACAGAAGTTGTTGTTTGTTGAGGTGTATCAGGTACTTGATGTTGATCAAGGTTTGCAGCAGAATTTGGTGTGGCCTCAGGTGGACGGTTAACAGGTGTATCATCAAACAATGGAGCAAACAAGGTTTCCACTTCTTTACGAGAAAGTGACAATGGTTCAGCCGAAGAGACCGGAAAATTAAGACGGTTGGTTGCGGGTCCTAAGCCGTGTTGCTCAGAAGCCATTGCTGAAGTGCTTTTAAAACGGTTGATTATGGGTCCTAAGCTGTTGTGCTCAGAAGCCATTTGTGAAGTGCTTTTAAAACGGTTGATTACGGGTCCTAAGCTGTTGTGCTCAGAAGCCATTGCTGAAGTGCTTTTAAAACGGTTGATTACGGGTCCTAAGCTATTGTGCTCAGAAGCCAAAGCTGAAGTGCTTTTAAACGGTTGATTACGGGTCCTAAGCTGTTGTGCTCAGAAGCCAATCCATTAAGCTCAGGTCCGAAACTGATTTGTTCCGAAGCCATTCCTGTTATATCTGAAAAGAAGAAAGAATAGACAAAACAGAGAACATGGATCCCCAAGTGTAATTGGGTTCCGGATGTTAGAAGCATAAAGATGTATTGTCAATTATCTTCTTGACACTCGGACACACTATATCAATGATTTCCTTTCTCGCCTCAGGGATAGAAGTTGTGGATTTCACATTAGTTTTGGTGCAAATGTCTAAAATCTTTCCTGTAGGAATCCACTTAAGACCAATTGATTTGAAAATTCTACCCGTGGGTACCCACCTAGTGTTAGATCTAGGAGATGTTTTCTTTTTAGATGCAGTGGGAGCATCACTTGGTTGAGAAAACCTACGTCCTATATTGATCCACTTCTTAGGTTTCTGACTTATGACTTTTGGTTCAACGGGTTTGTATGTCATAGTCGATTGAGTCTTTTCAAGTGAATTTCCCTTTTGAAGATATTTTAAAGCACAAACAACATGATTATTTACGCAACTACTCTTAGAAGCTAGCCAATTCCTATTAGTTTGTTGATTACTCTTAGGTTTTGGTGTGCTACTGCAAGCAGTGTTCTGTACTACAATGGAAGGCATCACTCGAGGTTTTGAACCTAAAATTCCATCCTTTTGAAGTAGCGCCTTTTTCCTAGCCTTTTCTAGATCATAGCTCTTGTACATGTCATATGTGCCATAAGACTTTTTACTTTTAATGCTCGTTTTAGACACTGTTTTCGAACTAATCCTAGATGAGCCAGGTATAATCACGTGTTGAGATTTGGCAGACACAGATGCATTTTCCTTAGGCAAAGAATGTGGAGTGACTGGTTTTGTCAAAATGTTTTTCTCAACAACTTGGGAGGCAAACCGAGGTTTTGAAAATTTAGGTCGTTCAGATTTAAATGCAGTTGGTTGTCTAACCACTGATTGTTTTCTGTTTGTTTGAGAAGGTGGTTTCCCCAAGATTGTTGGTTTTACAAACTTAGTATCCACACTCTGGCCAGTCAGTCTTCTTAATTTGTTTTGTAATGCAGCATGTGCAAACACCTTTTCTTGAATTTGACCTTTTAAAAGCTCATTTTCTTTAACTAATGTATCCACACGTTTTCTTTGTTCATTCAAAAGTTGACCATTGTTGCCCGAATTTAGAGATTCGTTTTGCATTTGGAGTTCAAGTGAGATGCAATGTGCCTCTAGTTTTGAAAAATCTTTATGACACTGGGCAATGGTCTTTTTGAGAAGAAGGTTTTCAGACTCAAGAGTTTGATTTGATGTTTCAGTCATTAGATTATCATGTAAAGACTCAGACTCAGAACGTTTGTCAAGACATTGTACAACATCCTGGTCAACCTCTCCTTCATTACTGAAGTTAGGTTGCTCAGATTGTTGTTTCTCATTTGCAGGCATAATATGATCAACAGTAGATTGTACCTCAACCATTTGCTCTTTGTCAAAGTTCGGTTCTTTGTCATAGATGGGTATGACATCTTCCTCATCCATCTGTTCTTTATCAAAGTTGGGCTCTGAGTCACGGGAGGGTCTGATCTCTGCACAATCTGCATCTGTATCATCCCCTAATCTACTGCTGTCATCCTGATCTTCTAATTCTGTCCCATTGCTTTCCATGACAACCAAATTAGCTTCCAATACATCATCTTTATGAACTTGCTCTTCATGAATCTGCAACTTCTTTTTATTTACCCTTTTGTCATACTCTTCTTTGTGAATTACTCTTTCAGGAATTGACTTCTCAAGAGTATCCAGGTGTGGGAGCAATATATCTTTGAAGATTTGAGCCTTAATTCGAGTGTAATAAAAAAATACTGGCTTACATCTTCACAGTCATAATTGATGAAATGTTGAAACTGTTCCTTGAGCACTCTGAATGCGGCCTTGGATTCATTCTCGTGAAATTCTTCAATTGCGAGTTGCTTTTCAAGTTGATTCACATTGTAAAACATCGTATTAGTGAAAACATCAATTTCGTCTCCAAAGACGTCTTCAAATAAGATATTTTGTACAAGCTCGGAACTAAATTTAGGAAAGTTATTTTTAGACAGGTGATGAGTGTGTAAATACTCATCATTTTTGTCTTATATGAACTGCCAAAACATACAAAAACACCCAAATATGTATCAAAATACTTAAAATATCTTAGAGGTGTGTTTTATATGTTTCAAACACAAAATATGCAAAAACAAATGAAAAATGTACAAAGTTTGCATAATTGGCAGTTTCAGTCCCTCAAGTTTCATAAATTTGCAAAACTAGTCCCTGGTGAATCAAAACTTGTACAAATGTCATAAAAGGTCCTTGGGATTCACAAGTTGTAAGAAAAAGTCCTTTGAAGTTAAAATTTACAAATTTACAACTTTGGTCCCTCAACTTTGAAAAGTGTCAAAAATAGTCCCTAAGGTTTTGAAAAATGGAAAATGTGAAAAATAAACCTTATACTATTCTAAAATGACAAAATTGGTCCTTATGATAACTTTTGAGAATTTACAGGTTAAGCCCTTCAAGATTCAGAAAATTACAATAAAGGTCCCTGAGGTTTGGTGAATTTACAGAAATAGTCCCCGGGTGTTTAAAAAATGAAAAATATCCAAAATACCCATTTACTATTCATCTATGGAAAATTAGGTCCTTGTGAACACTTTGGGAAAATTACAATATCAGTCCCTATACTTTGCACAAATTACAATTTTTGACCTTGTTAAACCATAAATAACCAAACGGATCCTTTTACTCCCTTTAATCCAAATAACTAACACCACAGCCTACCCATGTTACTAAACCTAAGCCCACCAAGCCCAATTCTAAACAAACCCACCCAGTCCACTTACCAGGTTTTGACCTGGTTTGACCAAACCATAAAACCACCCCGTACCCCCTTTCTTCCCCACCAAAACCACCAACCCTCCCCCTGCAATACCACTCCACCATCTCCACTTGCCCCACACCCTTATCTCTGCCATATCACACTTCCCAAACATCATTTAATGCCACCCCCCCCCCCCCATGGCTACTGAAACAGAGGCAATTGGCTTAAAAGCCACCTTTCCCGCCAAAATCACACAGGGGGCAATACTCATCCAATTGTTGATGTTACTGGTGGGATGTGACCAGTGGGACCCAGAGAGCTCAGGGGATGCATAAAAGGCAAGAAAGAAGCAAGTGTGAGAGGATTAGAATAGCTTAGTGTAGCTTAGTGTCGTATTAGTGTAATTTTGCTCTTTGAGTTGTAATTTCAAATTTAATCAGCTTGTACTAGTTAAGTTCATGTAATTTAAACTTAATTTCAAATTAATTTCATTTTCAGTTTGATTCTCAGCTTTTTGTAATTCTTAAAATCTCTAAATCTCTCAAAGCTTGTGTGAAGTTGGTTTTTGTTGTTGTATGATCTTTCAAGCTTAATTAAGCCCTGACAAAGCTTACTTAAGCTTTTAAAAGCATTTAATCTCAGTTTAAGTTAAAATAAGCAAAAATAAGAAAAATATCAATTAAATAAGAAAAAAATAAAAAATAGAGGGAAGTGAGGAAGAAGGGCTGAGCAAGGAGCATTCTGGATTATATTTGGTATTAGAGACCTTGTGGAAGGTCTATAGGAATTGTTTGTGGTCCCTGGTTCTCATTCCCTAGATTGGATTGCATTTTGTAAGTTTAGTCCTAATTTTATCATTTCACTGTTCCTTTGCTTAAATCATACTTATTTCTGTATTTTAGTATTTATTTAGTGTTAATTAGTTGACTTGTTGTTTAATCTCATACACTAGTTTGCTAAAACTCTTGTTAATTAATATTTCATATTTCACTGTTTAAATAGCATAGTGTTGATTTGTAGGTTTTTGTTGTCACTACTAGTGTTTAGGTGCTTATCTCAGTTTATTAGATCATAATATAACCTTGGAGACTAATTTTGTGGTTTAAAGTTGTGCAATCCTTTGAAATCTCAAAACAGTTTAGGTTTATAGGGGTGTTTGGTTTATGCTTGTGCATCAGTCTCATAGGTAGCTCAGGTCCTTTTTGTGTTTGAAACATGTCTATTTAGGTTATATTAGCCAAATGCAAACAAGAACCAATGGTCTTGTAGCCAAAAAGTCAAAATCACTTCCTAAGTCCCTTCACAGTTAACTGTGAAGGACTTTTGGTCCACAAACCTTCATTCTAGCTTATTAATGGTAGGTTTAGCTTAAATTAGGTTCAATAAAGCTTATTAAAACTTAATTAGTCAGTTAGGATTAGTGGAAACTCAAATTAGTCAACTTCAAATGATTTCACCAAAAGTCAAAATTCCAAATGCTCAGATTTTTACCAAACTTGGGAAATTTGTTTAGAATTTAGGATTAGGCCTTAGGATTTGATCTTTTTAGGATTAGTAGCACCCCACCTCAACTTCATCATCAACCCTTTTTCATATTTTTAGGAATTTCCTAGTGGGCCCCACAACCCTCCAAAGAGGGCTGCAGGCTCACTGTTCTCCCCTGCTGCACAGATGAGCAGTCCACCACCACCACTTGGTGGTAGTTCTCTGGTCACCATGGTGGTCCCACAACTCCCATAGTTGGTTCTTTCAACCCCCCCCCCCCTGGTGGGCTTCACCCATTGACCCCTAGTTTGACCCCAATCTCAGTGGACCCCACCTGTATAAGCCTCAAAAGTCTGTCCCATATTTGCAGTGGGTGAGTTAGAATTGGAGAGCTTATTGTGGCTTATTGGCTTAACCAGTGGACCTCAAGTGCTTATTCTTACTTAAACTAGTTTAATTAACTTATTGAGACCTGATTCATCCAAGGTGGGACCCACATAAGCTCTTATGAGCTTATTTCCATTTTCAGTCAACTTTGGTCAACTGCCTCAACCTTTAGCTTATATTCTGCTTATTTTTAGCTTATAAAAAGTTTGTTTTTACAAAAGTTATTTATTTTTATGTATAATATAGGTTTGTAAAAGAAAAATCAAGAAAAACAAATATAAAATTAAGTGATAGTTTCTATTTAATTAAATTTAATTTTAATTTCCATTTTTACATTTTTATTAAGTAAGTTGTGTTTTTATATTTTTAATAATTTCATCTTAGGTTAAAATAGTTATAATAAATTTTTCAGATTTTTATTTTACCATTTGGTATTTATTAGAATTAATATTAGTTATATTAGAAATTAATTAATAATTAGATTAAAATAGCATAATTAGTTTTTATTAATCAAAACCTTGTTTTTATATTTTTAATAGCTTTTATATGTTATAAAGTAATTTTAGAAATTTTATTAGAATTTTTACTGTTCATTTAGTATTTTTCTTAATTTAAAATAGTTAATTAGATAATTAGTAATTAATTAGTAATTAATTAATAGAAAATCCACAAAAAGACAAAAACACTCCTTTTTATTTTTAAAACTTATTTTTAGTTATTTTATAATTTTAGAAATTTTATTTTCATTTTTCTAGTATTTAATTAGTATTAAATTATATTTAAGTATTTTAAATATTAATAATTAGTAATAATTAGTATTTAATTAATATTAAATAATTAATTAGGGTTAAAATTTATTTTAATTTTCTAAAAATTTTCTTTTACCCTTAGGTTTGTAAAAAAGTCATTTTCACCCCCTGGGTGTTTTTAGATTTCCGTTTTTACTTTTTATTTCGTACGCTTACGTTTTATTTAAACGTGAACGTACGCGTTTTAAGTTTTAAACGTTTCTGGTTTTCCTGACTTTCCAGTATTGTTAGTATAGTGTATTTAAGCTGTTTTCTTTCATATTCCAGTAGTGTAATCATCACAACTCACTTATATCCATTTTCATCCAAATTCACTCGATCACAAACCCGTTTTAAATACCATCCACACCTCGTCGGGACATAACGACCCGGGGAAACCCTATACTTCCACGGAGCATTGATTCTAGGCTATCTTTGACTTGTTGACCTTGGTCAATAATAATTAGACGGTTTAGGTTCAATCAAAATTTGGCGCCGCTGCCGGGGAGGTTGTGCGCGTATTCTACACGGTTTTGCTGATTAGTGAACCTGGATATACATCCATTGTATATTTACCATCCTTTGTTCATATTTTCTTATTTTAAAAAAACAAAACTGTTTCTGAAAACTTTGTAAAATTAGTTTTCAACAAACACAAAAAAAAACACAAAAAGATTTTCTTTCTGATAAAATGTTTTCCAAAAACACCAAAAATATCCATCTTTACCCTCTCACCTTTTTGATTCTCCATTTCTTACCCTCTAAAACCTTTTGATTCTTTCTATGTCTCATCCACATTTTCTGATTTGTCAGTGGTGTGGTAATCCTCATAATGGTGGCGATTGCCCCAGTTGTGGCATGGTAGAATCGGGAAACGGGTCTGTCTATAACCAAGATCCCTATTCCTACCATGACACGACTGATTCATTCCATCAGTTACCACACCATGATTCTCAGCAGTTTTACTGTTGTGAGTACTGTGGTGGTTCACACTACAGTTCTGATTGTCAATCGGGAAACACGCTTGTCTATGAGCAGTTTTCCGATAACAATTATGACTCTAGCACATACGACTCACAGCCTCAACAGTTTCACTGTTGTGATTACTGTGGAGGTCCACACTTTAGCTCTGATTGTCAAACGAGGAATCCATTTCCTTGTAACAATTATGACTCTTCGTATCCAGACCAACCTCCACAGTGTCAAACTATCCTAGCAACTCCTCAAATCCAGCAAGACTTTTTAGAAGTTCTTGAGAAAGTTAAAGAACTTAAGGAGGAGTTAGCTAATATTTCACTCCGCCAAACTCCAAGTTCTTCTTGTGCATATTGTGGGGGTCCTCATAGTGATTTTCAATGTCAACCTTACGGTTTTGACACATCCACATCCCCACAATTTCCTTTCATTCCAAATTCTCGTGGAAAAACTATGGCAGAATTACTTGCTGAAGAACGAGAATCTGGAAAAAGCATGGAAGAATTATTGGCTGAGCAACGAGCAGCTAAATTTCGTGCTAATATTCGCAATACTGCTCTATTTGATGACTATGATGACAGTGATGATGAAGATAACATTGTTATTATTCAAAAAGATTCATCAAGTTCATCAGTTGATATCCCAGCAGTTGAGATTTCATCTCAAACAACTGCTGTCACACCCGAGGTTTCCACTCACTCTCCAAATATGGGGAATGAGCATCTTGACACTGTTCCTCAAAAGGAATCGGACGAATTCATAAAGTCTAGTGTTGAGATCCTTATCCTAATCCCAGGAGAGTCACAGGGAACTTTGGATCATGTGTGTGATCTACCTTCTCACCCTGAAAATCCAAAAGATCATTTTGAGACCTTCTCCGATTTTAATGATGATTACACATCTTACGGAGAAGTTGAGTATGAGGAGGCACCATTTCCTCATTCGGATGTTGACCCTCTTATTGAGGAAGTCACAAACGAACTTACTCACATCAATCCACTTCCTTTGGGAAATGATGATGGTCTCCTTGATTTTGAAGCCGATGTGGGAGAAACTGAAAATCTTTTAAACTCTAATCCCAACATCGAGCTTAGTACTTTCCATGCTGATGAAAATTCTTTATCTTCTGGAGACATCAGTCATATGGAAGGTTTGCCTTCTGAGCTAGTTAGCTTAGAAGAAGAGAATGATGAGATTGACACTGAAATCAAGGATGAAGCACTTCGTGCAACATTATTGAAAGTCAATCTCCTCATTTCTAAAATCGAGGCTTTCAAAGAGAAACCTATTTCATCTCCTATCCCCATAAAGGATAGTGACATTCTCTCCGATGACCCTATACCGGAATTTGAAGCCTTTACTTTTGATCCTATGGGAGAGAAGATTAGTGGCAGTACCACTTCTCATTCTCATAATTCTCTCCCCGATTATGAATCATTTACCTTCGATGAGTTCTCCTGTGAACTCACGTACATCAATCCAGAATATGATTCATTCACATTTGATGAGTTCTCCTGTGAACTCACTCATGTCATGACTCCTCCAGAGTTTGATATCCCGGGGGGAGATGCTCTCAATCATGAGAGTTTGCAAATTCCCACCCACCCTCCCGGGATGTTTACGAGCTTAACCTTTGAAATCCAAAATCAGGCTAATGAGCCTGTCTTCGAGGAAGAAGATCTTATCATGATTTTCATCATGGTTTTCTTCCTTTTCTTCACCTACAGGGTGACATCTCCTGTTCTTCACTCCTTCGGGAATGAAGACATTATCTTTGATCCCGGCATTTTCATATATCATTATCTTGAGCCGGGATTATATCTCATCGGTGTGGAACTTTCACGTGCTTCAAATGTTTATCCAAACATCTTGAATGAAAGTCCGATGAGATTCTTTCTTCCACATCATGCTTCCCCATGGACTAATGAATTCGGGGTCGAGTCAAGCTAGCGACTCGGTAAACAAAAACAATAGCATGCTTATAGGGTTTTCACCCTAAGTGTGGGGGAGTCCCCCATGCTATGATTACAGAAGTGAAAATACAAAATGATGTTTTCCACACTTAGCTTGTAATGTTGCCCTTTTCCGTTCAAAATGTCGGCATAATAGCCGGGACTTTGAATATTGAGGACAATATTCATGCTTAGTGTGGGGGGGTATTCGCTATTCTAGCGAATTTTATCACATTTTACTATCTTATACCCCCGTTTTTGACCAAAAATTTTCAAAAATTTTTCACTAAAGTTCAAAATTTTTTGTGGTAATCAATCCGCCTTGTCTAAACGACAAAAGGGATTGGCTAGTCCAGGAGCAAACGGCTCTTGGTAAAGACATCTCAAATCCGTTGACGGCTTGCAATTTGCCCAAAATTGCATGGTTCCTCAACTCCCCGAAAACAAATGAGTTGGCTAGCCCACAAGATTATGGCTTGTGGTAAAGGCCGTGGAAAAACCATAATTGGTAATCAGCTCACCAAGATGTTGACTATTCCATCAAGAGTTGGCTAGTCGAGAAGCAAACGGCTTTTGGTAAAGACTAATCAAATCCGTTGACAGCTGGTGATTTGCTCAAAATCACACGGTTATCAGGTGTGCCACAGTTCTTACACCTGGCTACTCCAGAAGTGATGGCTTTTGGTAAAGAGTTTCAAATCCATTAAATTTTCTCATAAGATTGCTAGGGACTAGCAATAGTTTAGTGTGGGGGATTGATGAGTGTGTAAATACTCATCATTTTTGTCTTATATGAACTGCCAAAACATACAAAAACACCCAAATATGTATCAAAATACTTAAAATATCTTAGAGGTGTGTTTTATATGTTTCAAACACAAAATATGCAAAAACAAATGAAAAACGTACAAAGTTTGCATAATTGGCAGTTTCAGTCCCTCAAGTTTCATAAATTTGCAAAACTAGTCCCTGGTGAATCAAAACTTGTACAAATGTCATAAAAGGTCCTTGGGATTCACAAGTTGTAAGAAAAAGTCCTTTGAAGTTAAAATTTACAAATTTACAACTTTGGTCCCTCAACTTTGAAAAGTGTCAAAAATAGTCCCTAAGGTTTTGAAAAATGGAAAATGTGAAAAATAAACCTTATACTATTCTAAAATGACAAAATTGGTCCTTATGATAACTTTTGAGAATTTACAGGTTAAGCCCTTCAAGATTCAGAAAATTACAATAAAGGTCCCTGAGGTTTGGTGAATTTACAGAAATAGTCCCCGGGTGTTTAAAAAATGAAAAATATCCAAAATACCCATTTACTATTCATCTATGGCAAATTAGGTCCTTGTGAACACTTTGGGAAAATTACAATATCAGTCCCTATACTTTGCACAAATTACAATTTTTGACCTTGTTAAACCATAAATAACCAAACGGATCCTTTTACTCCCTTTAATCCAAATAACTAACACCACAGCCCACCCATGTTACTAAACCTAAGCCCACCAAGCCCAATTCTAAACAAACCCACCCAGTCCACTTACCAGGTTTTGACATGGTTTGACCAAACCATAAAACCACCCCGTACCCCCTTTCTTCCCCACCAAAACCACCAACCCTCCCCCTGCAATACCACTCCACCATCTCCACTTGCCCCACACCCTTATCTCTGCCATATCACACTTCCCAAACATCATTTAATGCCACCCCCCTATGGCTACTGAAACAGAGGCAATTGGCTTAAAAGCCACCTTTCCCGCCAAAATCACACAGGGGGCAATACTCATCCAATTGTTGATGTTACTGGTGGGATGTGACCAGTGGGACCCAGAGAGCTCAGGGGATGCATAAAAGGCAAGAAAGAAGCAAGTGTGAGAGGATTAGAATAGCTTAGTGTAGCTTAGTGTCGTATTAGTGTAATTTTGCTCTTTGAGTTGTAATTTCAAATTTAATCAGCTTGTACTAGTTAAGTTCATGTAATTTAAACTTAATTTCAAATTAATTTCATTTTCAGTTTGATTCTCAGCTTTTTGTAATTCTTAAAATCTCTAAATCTCTCAAAGCTTGTGTGAAGTTGGTTTTTGTTGTTGTATGATCTTTCAAGCTTAATTAAGCCCTGACAAAGCTTACTTAAGCTTTTAAAAGCATTTAATCTCAGTTTAAGTTAAAATAAGCAAAAATAAGAAAAATATCAATTAAATAAGAAAAAAATAAAAAATAGAGGGAAGTGAGGAAGAAGGGCTGAGCAAGGAGCATTCTGGATTATATTTGGTATTAGAGACCTTGTGGAAGGTCTATAGGAATTGTTTGTGGTCCCTGGTTCTCATTCCCTAGATTGGATTGCATTTTGTAAGTTTAGTCCTAATTTTATCATTTCACTGTTCCTTTGCTTAAATCATACTTATTTCTGTATTTTAGTATTTATTTAGTGTTAATTAGTTGACTTGTTGTTTAATCTCATACACTAGTTTGCTAAAACTCTTGTTAATTAATATTTCATATTTCACTGTTTAAATAGCATAGTGTTGATTTGTAGGTTTTTGTTGTCACTACTAGTGTTTAGGTGCTTATCTCAGTTTATTAGATCATAATATAACCTTGGAGACTAATTTTGTGGTTTAAAGTTGTGCAATCCTTTGAAATCTCAAAACAGTTTAGGTTTATAGGGGTGTTTGGTTTATGCTTGTGCATCAGTCTCATAGGTAGCTCAGGTCCTTTTTGTGTTTGAAACATGTCTATTTAGGTTATATTAGCCAAATGCAAACAAGAACCAATGGTCTTGTAGCCAAAAAGTCAAAATCACTTCCTAAGTCCCTTCACAGTTAACTGTGAAGGACTTTTGGTCCACAAACCTTCATTCTAGCTTATTAATGGTAGGTTTAGCTTAAATTAGGTTCAATAAAGCTTATTAAAACTTAATTAGTCAGTTAGGATTAGTGGAAACTCAAATTAGTCAACTTCAAATGATTTCACCAAAAGTCAAAATTCCAAATGCTCAGATTTTTACCAAACTTGGGAAATTTGTTTAGAATTTAGGATTAGGCCTTAGGATTTGATCTTTTTAGGATTAGTAGCACCCCACCTCAACTTCATCATCAACCCTTTTTCATATTTTTAGGAATTTCCTAGTGGGCCCCACAACCCTCCAAAGAGGGCTGCAGGCTCACTGTTCTCCCCTGCTGCACAGATGAGCAGTCCACCACTACCACTTGGTGGTGGTTCTCTGGTCACCATGGTGGTCCCACAACTCCCATAGTTGGTTCTTTCAACCCCCCCCCCCCCCCTGGTGGGCTTCACCCATTGACCCCTAGTTTGACCCCAATCTCAGTGGACCCCACCTGTATAAGCCTCAAAAGTCTGTCCCATATTTGCAGTGGGTGAGTTAGAATTGGAGAGCTTATTATGGCTTATTGGCTTAACCAGTGGACCTCAAGTGCTTATTCTTACTTAAACTAGTTTAATTAACTTATTGAGACCTGATTCATCCAAGGTGGGACCCACATAAGCTCTTATGAGCTTATTTCCATTTTCAGTCAACTTTGGTCAACTGCCTCAACCTTTAGCTTATATTCTGCTTATTTTTAGCTTATAAAAAGTTTGTTTTTACAAAAGTTATTTATTTTTATGTATAATATAGGTTTGTAAAAGAAAAATCAAGAAAAACAAATATAAAATTAAGTGATAGTTTCTATTTAATTAAATTTAATTTTAATTTCCATTTTTACATTTTTATTAAGTAAGTTGTGTTTTTATATTTTTAATAATTTCATCTTAGGTTAAAATAGTTATAATAAATTTTTCAGATTTTTATTTTACCATTTGGTATTTATTAGAATTAATATTAGTTATATTAGAAATTAATTAATAATTAGATTAAAATAGCATAATTAGTTTTTATTAATCAAAACCTTGTTTTTATATTTTTAATAGCTTTTATATGTTATAAAGTAATTTTAGAGATTTTATTAGAATTTTTACTGTTCATTTAGTATTTTTCTTAATTTAAAATAGTTAATTAGATAATTAGTAATTAATTAATAGAAAATCCACAAAAAGACAAAAACACTCCTTTTTATTTTTAAAACTTATTTTTAGTTATTTTATAATTTTAGAAATTATTTTCATTTTTCTAGTATTTAATTAGTATTAAATTATATTTAAGTATTTTAAATATTAATAATTAGTAATAATTAGTATTTAATTAATATTAAATAATTAATTAGGGTTAAAATTTATTTTAATTTTCTAAAAATTTTCTTTTACCATTAGGTTTGTAAAAAAGTCATTTTCACCCCCTGGGTGTTTTCAGATTTCCGTTTTTACTTTTTATTTCGTACGCTTACGTTTTATTTAAACGTGAACGTACGCGTTTTAAGTTTTAAACGTTTCTGGTTTTCCTGACTTTCCAGTATTGTTAGTATAGTGTATTTAAGCTGTTTTCTTTCATATTCCAGTAGTGTAATCATCACAACTCACTTATATCCATTTTCATCCAAATTCACTCACAAACCCGTTTTAAATACCATCCACACCTCGTCGGGACATAACGACCCGGGGAAACCCTATACTTCCACGGAGCATTGATTCTAGGCTATCTTTGACTTGTTGACCTTGGTCAATAATAATTAGACGGTTTAGGTTCAATCAACAGGAGTGTAAGGTGTGACTGAAGTAATCTAAAAGATGTCATGCATTTCTCAAATGGGTCTTTAGAATCATCAGAAGCATTAGTGTCGTATACTGGGTCTGTATCATCCATGTGAAGTTCCTGCATGATTGCCATTAACATCACATCTGTTGTATCGGCTTCCAAATCTGCTGTATTGGATTCCAAATCTGCATATTCATCATTAGAAGGAATATCTCTCATGAAACATTGCAAAACATCATTGAGATTACCCCCTTCAACTTCCATTTGACTAAGCGTGGCATTGTACTCAACATTATCGTCAGAGAGTGAGGTTGAATCATAATCTTGAGCTTCCTCTTCTGCAATATTTTCCGTATATGCCAAGAATGCCATGCTTGGTTCGATAAGATCTTCTTCATCATCAGTATCTTCCATTGTGTTTAACCATTCAGAACAAGCCGTCATTACGCCTTTGCCTTTCTTTGTAGATACTTGACTAAGCTTCACTAGATTTTGCAGTAGAGATTGCACATTATTATGTAGTGTAGCAGGATGGTACTGAGGAATGAAGAAAGGCTCAGGTGCATTTGGAGGAATGAAGAAAAGACCATTTGGAGTGTAAATTAAGGATCCATGGTCAACAGCTGGAGATGGTGGAGCAGGGAGAATGGTCTTCAGTGGAATCATGCTTGAGCAAGATTCAATAATTTGCTTCATTCTGATGTGATGTAGTTCTACTGTACGATGCATAACTTCAAGATATTTCCACATTTCATAAGCACTGGCTTGAAAGTCCATATTCATGTAAATTGAGTTGGGAAGGGCTAGTGTCATGAACCATGCAGCTTGTTGGTCAGCATCGTACTGAGCAAGTTCAGTAGCATTCAAATCTTCATCATTTTGTAGTCTGATAATCCCTTTTGAGTCAGCAAGAAGTATCATTTTGTATGGACCATCTTGAATGGAATTAAGCATGAGATCTGCAGTAGGACGATCTGTGAGCCATTGTAGAAATCTCCGTTTCCAATAAGTATACTTTCCTGGTAGCAACATTGGAGGCCTTGATTCATTGCCAAATAGTAGAACATGACGAATGAGGGAGCTGTGCCTTTGTTGTTGATGATGTTGTTGCAGATGAGAATATTGGTGAGGAAGGTAGTTGGAAGAAGGTACTGTTGCTGATGACTGTTGCTGATGAGAATAATGGTGAGGAAAGTAGTTGGATGAGGGTGATTGAGACATTGTAAATGACATTTCTCTCCCCCTTGATTGTTGCAACGTAATTGAAATAATCAAACCAAAATGTCACACTCAAGGTCGAAATAGTGATTTCAGATTTTCCCTCCAAAAATAATTTGAAAAATTCTCTGTTCCAAAATTTTGAAAATCACTGTAAAATGCTATTCAAATGTCACAGGAAAAATATGAGTTTAAATTTTTTGCCGCCAAATTTCACCGAAAAAATTTTGAATTTTGGCCTAAAAATTTGAATTTTGGGCCAAAATTTTCACTGTTAAACCTAAATTTGAATTTCGCGTAAAAATTGAACGTTTAATCTCCTGTAAAAATTAAATTTTACTCAAATTTTTCCGCCAAAAAACTTTTTTTTTTTTTTTTTTTTTGAAGAATTTAAGAAGATAGTAAGGAGAGATTTAGAAAGAAACTTGTGTTATAGATGGATCTTGTAGAAGGTATAAATGTAGCCAAATCTCGAAAACTTGCAAAACTTGTAATTGCGAAAAATTGTCACTTGAGATTGCGAAAATTGAGAGATTGCGAAATAAAGTTTTCGAAAAATAAGTGATTTCGAAACTTTTGTTGATTGCGAAAATGTTGGAGATTTCGAAACTGAAGATATTCTCGAAAACAGTGATTTCGAAAAAATGAGTTTTCGAAAATAGTGATTTCGAAAAAATGAGATTTCGAAAAAAATTAAACTAATAAATTTTGAAATTGTCCAATTTCGAAATTAAGCCCAAAGTCGAAGTAATTTTCTTTCTTATACAAGAGAGAAAATACTGAGTACACGATCCGAAGTCGGTAGGAAGCAACTTCTTGTGATTTCGAAACTTGTTCAAATGGGTGATTTCGAAAATTTGGCAGATTTTGTTTTTCAAAGAAAGCAATCCAAAAACTCGTTTTTATTTCAAGATTCTTGTACTTTTAAGTATAAAATGATGAGATCTTTAAGAAAGTTGAAAACTTTATTAACTTTTTCAAAAATGAAAAAGATTTCGAAAAATAGTACAAATCACCAAATCGATTTTTTTTTTTTGATAAAAGTTTGGAACTTTTTTTTTTTTTTTTTTTTTTTTTTTTTTTTTTTTTAACACAAGTTTGAAAGCAAAGATGTGATAAAAACCAAGAAACAAACAAGAAAGTATAAAGTTTTCACAAAAAAATCGAGTAGAAAAAAAAAGGTTTTGGATCGAATTCAACTTAAAAAACAAGAACTACACCTTCTTCCGGCGAATGATACCACTTGTTAGGTCACAATTTATGTAAACACAAGTATAAGAATGATAGAAAAGAGATGAGAGTGAGACATGGTTGATTAAGACAATATGAGAAATAGAAATGAAAGAGTTTTCTTAGAATTATGAATTAACCAACAAGTTTACAAGAGACCTAAGCATCCTATTTATAGGGAAGGAGGTAGGGCAACACACCCTCTCCTTCCTTTCATGAAAACGTGGGCTAGGAGGCCCATGGATTACTTTACTTAAGCCTAGTAAACTTAATACATAACATATATGAAAGTAAATAATAACTAAGCAACCTAATATTATTACAAATGACCGAGACTTGATAAAATAGTAAAACTTTGATCCCAACAGAACCCCTCTTTTTGAGCTGAGGGGATACAAAGTTGTAAGTCTGTTTTCAATATTTCTTAATTAGTTGCATAGATCTGTGATTTTGAGCTGTGTTTAATTTCAGTTGCATTTAATTGTTCACTTAGCTTCTGTTATTGTTATAGTAGCTTATTATATCATAGGATTAGTGTTTAGTGGATTGATTCACTAATTCATAGTGTTCTCAGTTAATAAGGCAGTGTTTGGATCTGAGCTTTACTGTGTATGGGAATTGTTTGATTGCTGTCTTATGATTTAACACAGGTCACATTAGTGTAGAAATAGAAAGTTAAACACTAAAAACAGTTAGTTACATCTTAAAATAGTCAAAGTAGTATTCTAATTAGCTTAAAAATTAGTGTAGTGAGTAAACAGTTAGCATAATTGAAGTTTTAGTTGCTTGATCAATCAATTTAGCACAAATCATTTTAATCTTAGCTTAATACAACATTTTAATCTTAGCTTATAATTAAGCACTTGCCATAAGCTGATTTAGTCCAAATAAGCACTTCTACTTCTTATTTTCTTTTCAAAGTTTTTCTGCAAGCTTTTCATATTATTTTAGATTTTCTGTAAATTTTTCATATTTTTCTGAGTTGTTTTTCTGTTTTTCTTAATTTTTCTTCATTTATAATCATTTTTAAATACTTTGTAATAATCAAAAATCAATAAAAATTCAGAAAAAGTCTCTAAAAATACAAAAATATGTTAGGAAATTCTTTTATAATATTTTAGATTTTTCTAAGTTGATTTTATATTTTTTCCCATTATTTTTACATTTTCCTTAATTTTTAATTACTTTTTAATTCCAAAAATAGAAATAAATTCGTAGAAAATAAATAAAAAGTCAAAAAAATATTTTTCTTTTTCTCAAAATTCTTTTTAATAGTTTAAGATTTTTAGAAATTTTCTTCACATTTGTAGGATCATTTTTAGTATTAAAGTTACATTTTATTTCGTACGTTACGTTTAATTTTCGCGTTTGCATTTCCGTTTTTAGATTTTAGACACTTGTACATATATAACTTGTACTTTCTGCTTAATTCACTATTTCTTTTCATAATTTGAATTTCACCATCACAATTTTCACTTTTCACTTGTCACTACACGGTTCACGAATCGATAATTCTAAGATTCCATTCAACTTTCGTTGGGAAACGACTCGGTAAATCCGTATTTCTCGCGGATTTCATCGATACTTAATAAATATACTATAATTGAGCGAATCATTCACCTTCTTCAGAACTAAGGAATTCCATCTTGTTTTTTCATGAGATAAAGTAAGCATTTTCTCAGCTAATTTGACCCAGAGAGATTTAACTGATAATTTTCCCATGCTCTCAAGAGCCCAGCTCCAACCATCTGACCCGGACTTTAACTCCACTCCTTGAATTAAACAAGCCGATTTCCTCTTTTTCTCTACCATTACAAATACGTTGACGCCACTTCCATGCTGATGAAAGATGATCATTCAATTTAAACAGGCGATCAGATATGTTGCAATCTTTCATGGACTCTAAAGCATATAATCTAGGATATACCTCAGTTAGCATGAAAGTATCGAGCCACTCTTCATCCCAACATTTAATTGAGACTCCCTTATCAATAGAACGGCTAAAGAAGGAAGAAAGGGGAATATTAAGATTATTCACATCATGGCACACCTTTAGAATATCATACCATGTACCCTTTATGTCAATAGAAGCATAGTTTAGAAAATCACCTCCATTTGAGCCATGAATCCAGTGAAGAATGTGGTTCCATAACGCATCCTTCTCTGTGTGCCATCTCCATAGCCATTTAGAGAGAAGACTAAGGTTAAGATCTTTAAGAGATCCTATCTCGAGACCTCCCAATTTCACAGGGGCAACAACCTTGTTCCAGGCGACCCATGAAATTTTCTTTTCTTCAACCCCACCATGCCAAAAAAACTTGCTTCGGATCTGCTCAAGCAGTTTGATAATTGAAATTGGTGCCTTGAAAAGAGAAAAATAATAAGTTGGTAGGTTACTCATGACAGCTTTGATGAGAGTCAAAAGCCCATCAAAAGAAAGATTTTTCGCCTTCCATTTAACCAATTTTAATTGAAATTTACTGACTACATGATCCCAACTATGTGTTTTTCTCATACTTGAACCAACAAGTAATCCTAAATATATGAAAGGAAGACTTGCATTTTTATAGTTGATAGACCTCGCTACTCTTTTAACCTCGTCATTTTGCACCCCACACCCAAAAGACGACTTTTATTCGGATTAACATTTAAGTCCTGAGCATACTTGAAAGCATCGTAAAATTATGATCAAATCAGTTATATTTAACTCGGATCATTCACCTACAAGAAGTGCATGGTCTACATAATGTAGATGAGATATCTCCACATTATTCTTTCCTACTTCAACGCCTTTAAAAACTCCTTTTTCTCTTGGTTCCATCATAGGAATGTGCAATGCTTCTGTTAGGAATTAAATATTCCATAGATTTGATATTGATAATACAAAGCAAAAAGAATGAAACAGGAAGAATACTGAAATGATAAGCAAAATATACTAGAATGATGGTACTGCTAGGTACTGCTAGTGTATTTAAAGGTACTGCCAGAAGGTACTGCTAGAGCAAAGAAGGTACTGCTAGAGCAAAACAAGGTACTGCCAGTACAAAGAATGATTCTGCTGAAGACAGATTCTGCTGATGGATTCTGCTGGATCAATGAGTCATACTGCTGCTACAAGGATAAGATCGAAGAAGATATTTATTTTGTATGAGTCATGATTATACAAAATATAATATCTAGATATTTTATCAAGTCATCAAGTTGAACACTCAAGATACAAGTTGTATCCTATTGACTTGACACATCATGAAGCAAGTGGATGACTAAAAGCTTATCAATGTGAACACTCAAGATACAAGTTGTATCTTATCTCCTTATGTTATAAAAGGAGATCACACCCCTTTAGACAAAACGTGTATGTTTCACAGTGAAACAAAGTGAAACATCACCAAGGTGCTTTGTACTTAGAAATTACAACAATACCAAGTGTGTTAAAATGTAAAGCACCAAAATGAGTGTGTGTGGGAACATCACCATGGGGTCTTTTGTTGTTAGGTTTGTTTAGCCTCAAGGATCTTTGATTCCTTGTTATAGTGTAGATAACACGTACTACTGTTGATCAAGTAGTATTGGGGCATATGGAATAACAAACGGTGAAAAGTTGGCAAAACCTTATTGTGATAGTATTGTTTCTTTCATTAGAATATTCCGCCAATATTATCATCATGCTTTTCATAGCCAAAATCCTATATCAAAGGCTTAACAGCCTTGAGCCCATAAACGATCTCGTTAACTTATTTTAGAAGACCACGAAAAAGGTGTTATCTAAGTCTAAAATAAGTTTTTCACAGCTTCCATTGGAATGATAAACAAAACAGGCGACAAGGGGATCTCCTTGTCTCAAACCTTTGCTCAACTTAAATTCCTTAGAGGGACTACCATTTATGAGGATTGAAGAAAAGCCCGGGCGAAGGCAACTAAAATCCTATCTCTCGATTTAATACCAAAACCCATTTGACCCATAATGTCATCGATAAAATTCTAGTTTATTTAGTAGAAAGCTTTTTCGAAATCCACTTTGAAAGTAGTGAGTTTTTCATTCACTTTCTTAGTCCAAGAAATCACTTCATTTATGATTAAAGGCCCATCCGTAATCTATTGATCTTTTAAAAATGCAGTTTGGACATTGCTGATTATAGTAGTCATTATCAACTTTGAAAGTACTTTGTTATAGCAACCCACAAGACTGATGGGACGGAAATCTTATGGAAGAAGTGGATTAGAGACTTTTGGAATTAAGGAGATGAAAGATGAATTGCATCCCCTTGCAATTGATTTTTCAGTCCGGAAAAATTTGACTGCTTTTATAAAATCGTCACCGGTAAAGTTCCAGAAATGTTTAATGAACCTGAAAGTGGATCCGATAGGACAAGGCGCCTTATCCCCTCCATAGCTCCTATCCATACGGCATTCTTAATTTCATCATTTTCAAAAGGTCTCTCAAGAAAACATTTTTGTGAAGCTCTAAGATCGTCTTGAAATTGTTACTATGAAAGCGAGGTCCACGAGGGATATTCTCCGTGAATCTATTAGAATACACTTGGAAAAAAAATGCTCTTTAATGCTACACGGATCGCTCTGTCAACCTCCATTAATCATACTGCCATGAACCAACTTACACCGATTTTTGCCCTTGATAATTGAGTGAAAAAACGCGGTGTTCTCGTCCCCATCTAAATCCCACCGACATCGAGATTTTTGTTGCAAGTCTTTTATGTTTTTTTATTCTAACTCGAACAAACGTTTGAAAATTTCACACCTTAAATTGCAATCTGACTTAGACAAAACACCATTTTCGGCTTTTAATCGAGTTTTTCAAGATGCTTTGTCAAAAGTGCACTCTCCTGGACTGATTTCTAAAAATGGTGAGAGACTATGTAACTAATCATACTTCTAATGTACACATGTCAATCATTAATGAACTTAGAAGCAAGACGGTTGTGTTTGTTTCATTAAGATGTTTTAGGTCTGAATCTGACTACCACTTCTTACTAGTAAGAGGTAGCTAGAAAGTCTAAATTTGAACGAAATAATGTTGTTTGTTTTTGTATAATTGTCCGAATGATTTTAAGTGATCGTTTCTGCAATTTATTTAAGTAACTTATGTAAATATGAAAGAAGACTTTTTATCATAAATATAACATTGTTAATAAACCATCAAATATATTATATTAACACGAGACTTCAATCTCTTATTGAGTAAGAGGCAGGAAGACAAGTCTCACACATATTACTGAGTAAGATGTTATATGTCTAACTGGGTCTGACTCAAAAAAAAAAAAAAAAACCGTCTACCCACCTCGTACTAATAAGAGTAAGAGGACTGGTAAGACTTTTTAAAAAAAAAAACAAACGCATCCTTACTTTCTCACACAGTATTAGTTAGATGCTTGACATATAGAAATACAAAGATACGACGTACTGTATATTAAAACATCTCCTTTAATGTCAATCTTCATTTCTTGGGGCCTTGTCTTCAACCTCTTTAGGCGCCTCGGCTGATTCTTCACTCGACTTTGTATTCTCTAAACTATGACTATAGTTATGCTGAGTAGTAAAAGAAAATCTATGCTATTGGAATTACATGTGAAAAGTAATACGACACATACGTCCTCTTAACTTTTACAAATCAAATATCTGATAACATGTCATGTTAACAGATTAAATACCCGTCCAATATAATACTATCAGTCAACCAAACAGTCTCAGTTAAGGCTCGTGCTATACAATTTTGATCCAATACACAGCCGCATATGGCTGAACACGACCATGATAATCAAACCCCAAAGTTCCTTTGAGTTCTTTGTTCTTAACACCAATTCAGAAAAAAGACTCGTATTCCATATTTATATAGCTGAATCTTTATATAACTACATGGCAATAGTTCCAGCTGAGAGCACGGCGTGTTCTTCACTGGATCAATGAAACTCATTGTAATTAAGATTCATATTGTTAACAATGTGTAAATATATCAATGCTAAGTTACAAATACTACTACTAAAATAACTATCTGTTTAGAATAAAAGAGATTAGGAAAATTAAAGTAACTAGTCACATTTGAAGCCCCAGTATTCACCTTTTATTTGACAAAACTCCATATAGAAAAAGTAAATTAGTGGCCATGATTCATTAACCACCATCTCTTATTGTTGCAAAATAATGCAACTTCTACTTGCAATAACTCGAAGACTTTTATAGCAAAAAAAAGGTAACATCATGTGTGTTGTTTTGAAACGTGCCCCTATAAAGCAACATAAGAAATCTTTTGCCTTTTTAAGGGATCTTTGAAGTTAATTTGGCTCTTGGAAGCCAATAAAGGAGGTTAACAAATTGGCTTTTGGAACTATAAGAAGCTTTACGTGCAGTTGTAGACAGTATCCACAAGTGAAAGCTCGGGTAAGATAGAGAGATGGCTAGAGAACGGTGGAACGCAATGGATGAAAATCATGATATCACGGCAATATTTACTTTTTGGGCAAGTGTCATGATATTTGCACTAGCGGTGTTTGGAGTCATACTATTTTCATGTGCTGAAGGAGCACAACCAAAAGACAAGTCTGGCGTTGCAGATGACACCGCAACTTATGGTGGTGGTAGTGCATGTGTCGCCGGTTGTGGTGCAGCATGTGGTGGCTAATTGGAAGTGTTGTTTATCGTTCATTTACCAATGCCAACAGTTAGAACAAAAAAAGGGTCTAACGTTTGTTTTTAATCAACACTAGTCAGAATTTTTCCTTTTCCTGTTTAGAGATTTTTGTTTGCAACTGGAAATTACTAAATCCAGACAACAGTAAATCTCCAACTAATTTATGGATAATTGTATTTTTCTAGAAAAGACTTGATTAGCTGCATATATATTGACAAACTCTATGGTCCTTTTACTAATGTATTTTTTTATGTCGAGAATTGCTAGACTCACAAAAAAATTCTCATAAACACATGTGGTAACTGAGGTGCACAAATTATACTGTATTATGTGATCTCTTTCTCCTTTTCAATGTGCACATTAAGTCGACACGTTCTCCTTATCACTGTGCACACTAAGTTGACACATTATTTGTGAAATCATTCTTCGAAATTTTTGTGAATATAACATTTCTTTTTATGTCAGATATGATATTTAAACTCAAGACGTTTGGAATGTCATGAAAAAGCCTCAACTATAGTCATTGCAACTCCTACATAACATCTCGATTAGTTCGTGGTTAAACATGTTGATAGCTTTCACCTTATCATCCGGGTACATGTCACTTCTCTTAAATTTGAGAAGAGTTTTCTAATGATCCTATTAAATTTGAGAAGAGTTGTAGCTAAAACCCCACTTATTGTATGTGTATAATCATTTTTGTTTATATGTTTGAATGATATAACAAATGAAAAGAGAACACTCACAAGCAATTTTTGATGTTACACTTTTCTAGTCATGTGGTGACGTGCACAAGGTTAAAGGATATTTAGGTACAAAATAAGAAAAATCGTTTCCTAAAAAAGAATAGTATTCTTGAACTACACAAAGAATTATAGAAAGCTCTTCACTTTTTGCAAGATGGTGCTTGACGAAGCCGCGAAACATTGGTCGTTAGGATGTGTTTGCTACCGCCGATATATTAACTGAGCAGCAATGTGTTAAACAGATCAACTGATTGAAATGACTCTGATCAAATTAGGAAGGCCAGTTCATTGGTCCAATGGGAAAGTTGGTTCAATCTCATAATGTGTGTCGTTTTATCGAAAACCTTACATCCTAAATCCACAAAAGTATAGACAAGATCGAGCCAACGAAGCATAATATAAACAGAATTAGCAGAATTCTACATGACATAATAATACACACAATGTCATCACTGACATAATTACTCATAAAAAACAAGTGCACATCTCTCCAACACCATCATTTTTTTATGTTTTAATTCATATGTGCAACACACTTAGAAATTAAAGAACTGCCGCCTGTCAAGAAACTCGATTCAAATACCTAGTTACGGCGGCTTACTTCTCACCACACAAGGATCTGGCTGCTTGTAATGCAAAATAGGTGAGGATGATATCTGCCCCAGCACGTCTCAAACACATGAGTGATTCCAACATAACTTTTTCCTCATCAATCATTTTTAAAGCACCCCCTGCTTTTATCATCGAATATTCTCCAGAAACCTACAACCACGTGTAACACAAAACACAAATATGACATAAGAAAGCCAAAAAATAAATACAATAATTTATATAGCACAAATAATCATTTATTTGTATAACGATTGTGGTAGTGTTTGGTTTTCATTTGAGTTTAGGAATAGGTATATGTTTGAAAGAAAAGTGGGGAAAGAAAAAGAGAAAAAACCCGCAACTAACGATGGGTTTAGTCAAACATTGGCTCATGGGTTTTTTCAAACCCGTTAGCTTGATTCCTATTCTTTCATTTCTAAACCCTAACGCCCTTAGCGAGTTGTGTATGCATTGAAATAAATACACGTGCAGGCAGCTTTCTTGTGCAACTCACTTGACCCGTTTCCTTACAAACTGAAACTTCTATTTTACTTACTTGACCAATAAGAGAACCTGAATCCACCCATTTACAAGTATATGGATCGAAATTTCCACATCTAGTTGTTAAGTTCGGTGATACATACTAAAATAAGAAAAATAGTTACCTGATATGCAGCTATTGGTAACGAAGAGTTATCACGAAGCAACCTAATGATGTCCAAGTAAGGCAAGCCTGGTTTTACCTGTAAACAATCACAGGTTATTAGAGTTCACATATAAGTTCCTCACTCAATCAATGGAGCAGAGCATGGATAAATATAAAACAAAAATGCTAACCAGAAGGATGTCAGCCCCTTCAGACTCATCAGCACGCGTTTCAATCAGAGCTTCTCTATAATTAGCGGGGTTCATTTGATAACTTTTTTCCCAGAACACACAAAAAAAAACACTTCAATCCATCAAGCTTTCACATTAAGGATACAGTCAGTGATCAAACATATAAAACAATTACTTGTATTAGTTACATACGTTTTTTTGTCCCCGAAACGTGGGTTTGAGTCTAAGGCTTCTCGAAATGGGCCATAAAACGAGCTTGCATACCTACAAGTAGAATGACAAACCTGTTTTGAGCAAACCAGGCAATTTAAGCACTATACATATAGGTATATAACGCAATATAGGCGGGGCGAGGTCTCCTTTTGTATGATATTTGATATAATACATGCTTATTTGCCCCTAAGTTTTTTTCTATACATTTAATTTGATTTAGTAAATAATCAAGTATGTCAAAAATGATTACAAAAATTATAATTATTCCATAACAGTCTAATTCTTTTGAATAAAATGACGAACGAGGTTTTATGCAACAAAAATTTACTCTGGCAACTTTCGACCCATCAGATATCAAACAATGATTGAATCAATCCATTAATAAGTAAGGTTATCGGAATTTCCACCTCTAGTATTGGTGAAATCATACTCTATAATGAGGGTTGATTAAAAAATTACTTTGCGGTGTAGGACATAATAGATACGTGCTGAAAACCTTCAGCATCAAGAGCAGAACGAATTGCCCCTACACGACCATCCATCATGTCACTAGGGCTCACAACATCTGCTCCAGCACGAGCCTACAAAAGAAACACACACCATCAAGAGTAAACTTAGAACTTCTTAGCTAATATCATTATAATAAGTTGAATACTTGGGTGGCCTACGCAACATTATAATTCAATATGCATGTGTAACATGAGAAATGCTATATATTTCTATAAAATCTTCCTATCGAACACTTGACAGAAATCCATAAGGTGGTGACTCGTTACCTGTGAAACGGCCTGTTTGCATAATTGATGCACAGTCTCATCATTCATTATAACTCCTGCAAAACATAACACACATATATAAAGGTCACATTGTAACGAATAGCGATTAAATAATATTGAACAATAAGAAACTTGGCTGTGCAAAGCAACCAAGTACCAAAACATCAAGGCTGCATCTTACAAGTTACTATTCCACATTCTAATAGCGGGTAAGTTTTCCAACGTATACACCTACTGGTGTTGACCTTTTTTGTTTTTCGGCCAAAAACACATACTTACACACACAAGAAAGCAAACAGCATAAGCTTGAAATATTGCTTTTAGATGACATAGAAGCAAGAGCATGCTAGTGTATTATCTCAGAACACAGCATAAGTATTTGAAAATGATCAGGTGTGTGTAGAAAGCAGTAATTACCATCTTCTCTAACAATACCGTCATGCCCATCAGAAGAATATGGATCTAGAGCAACATCAGTGTAGATTATCTGTAAATATACACATTAAACCATCAAAAAAAATACTCAAGCAGAAGTACCGCAACTAATACATCTCCTAAAGAGGGTGGGTTTGGTTTTTGAAATTTATAAATTCTTAGGATCTAGAAAGTTCAATATGATTAAGAAATCTTTATTGCAGCAAAAATAATCTAACTTTCCTAATGAAACAATTTAGGAGGTTTTATAATTTTGGGCCATTTTCAGCCCATTTTACAAGTTTGACCCATTTCAATCTTAGCTAAGAAATTTAATTTTGCTAATTACACAGAAAGTATACCCATAGGCCAAATTGACCGACAGTAAATGCGTTTAAAGGGCACCACCTCTATATTAACAAGGTCTATATTATCACTAATAGTAAAATGGAAGGATTGTATGTAAATACTTACAAGATCAGGATACTTGTCTTTGAGCAGCCGAATTGTTCGAGGTACTAGTCCAGAATCGTTGTATGCTTCATCTCCAGTGGGAGTCTAAAGAGACGAAACACAATTATGCAAGAGTTTCATGACAGCTAAATATAAAATTTGAAAATACAAGTGGCAACCTTTAATGCATCTGGAACTTTTGGGAAGAGCACAATACTATTCACCCCTACATCACGTGCCTTTGCGACCTGCACCAAGTGATGAATGTGACATCTTTCATTTCAATCAAGTCAATTTGCATATTTTGATTATTTCATGTTCGAATGGGTAAAAACGTAATCAATTATAATGCAACTCTCTTAATATACAATTAGCAACACACATGGACAACCCTGATGGTCGATAAACTTTCTAGTTTCACTGGTCCTCTTACTGAATATGAAAACATGTTATGTTTTCATTCAAGTAATTTGTATATTTATAGCTATATGATGCATCAAAATTGGTTTCCGGTCCTTCTCCGACCAATAAGTTGCAGTATATCGGACTAATTACTGAGAAGTCTGACACTTTAGTGTACAGGGGACCACTAGTTCTCTTAAACTTTCAAAATGGATGAACATAAGGTAAACATTTTACTGATTTATTTTGTGAAAATTCATACAATCACTTTTCTTAACAAACGTTATAACAGAACATGAAATGCAGATGCTTTATGCTGCAAGATGTCTCTATAACTTAAAATGAAATATAGTTAACAGCTGATCTACTTTTCATTAGAAGAAATAAGTTTTTAAAATCTAAGGAAGCCTACAAGTATCAGCAATCCTTTTATACTTTTACCATACAACTATAAATGATTAAATGTATTATACACACACACACACACACACACACACACACACACACACACACACACACACACACACACACACACACTTAGAATGAATCAGTAATATAGATGCCAGGTAGGTCCCCAAATGATGTTTACTGGATATAGGGCCTGTTTGGTAGGAGCTTTTTGAGAGAGCTGTTAGCTTTTTGTTAAAAAACAATCTCCTTTAAAATAAATAGCTCTGTTTGGATACATTAACTTCAAGCTTTTATTTCAAACAAATAGCTCCGAAATGAAAAGCTGATTCATGAAGCTTTTTAAATATCTTGGAGCTGTTAAAACTTTAAATTAGTGATATACCCTCCAAACATTTGTTTACAATTATAGATATGTCTTTTTTGGTCATTTTACATCTTACATTTACATTTAACAGCTAACTTACCAAACACTTTTATTGAAAAAAAGATACAGCTTGTAGCTCATGTTAACAGCTTTGCAGTTTACAGCTTACAACTTACAGTTAACATACCCATAATGATAATATGAACAAAGTTAAAAATTTGTGGCAGCTTTCAAGAAGCAACCGTGTCCAACGTGACATATTTTCAAGAGGAAGGTTCTCCCGAAAGAAAATTGACAAATCCTAGATTAATAATCGAGTGTGCTAAGCCATATTTCATTATCCCCTATTTAAGGAGCTACCTATTTATGGACATAATATTGTTTGTTATCTTAGACATGTAAATACAAGCAGTACCTATGCACTATTAACCCTAAACGAAGAGAATAGAACCAGGCCACTTTGTACTTTCGATCAAGGGAGCAAAAAAAAGATGTAAATAGGTAACAAAACCTCTTCAAGAAGCCCATGCCTCCATCCAAGCCTATAGCAACCAGGCATGGCGCCAATTGGAGTGTCTTCTTCACCTAAAAATCCAAAGAAGAATGAGAAAGAATTTAAATAAAAAATAAAAAGAACATAAGAAAACTATAGCACGGATTTTGACCTTCATGAATAAAAAGAGGGTACACAAAGTTTGCAGGGGACAAGCTTGTTTCCTGGAATGCAGACCTAAAGACTGGTGATCTGCGATTACGTCGTGGTCGTTGAGGCATATTCTACATGATTGAACAGGCAAAACATGTAAATATCAGGAAGAGTAGCTAATATCACAACTTTTTAAACAGTTATTAGGACACTGACACTCAGGACCTTCAATGAACCCCCTTTAGCTTAGTAATACCTATCAAATTCATTTTAAACATTTAAGTTTCTTTATCATAGCGAAGTTACCATTCCATGAAATGCATAAACTGATTGATTTAATAGCAGCCAAAAAATTTCAATAGTACATCGTAAGCTATTTAGTTCATTGTAGCAAAAGAAATGTGCAAAATATGATCAACAACTTTTAGTAGATATAATATATCGCGTAACATATTCAACAGCACATGGATGATAGGCAATTAATTCACATAGGTCAGTTGGAAAGACCAAAATATGAAATATTTCTCCAGATGGCAAGACCAAAATATGAAATATTCTTCAAAGTGGCAAGATGGGCAGCTCTGGCAATGGCAAAATGGTTGTCACTGTTGGTACAGTCCATGTCAAGTTGGGATAACCCACAGACACATTTTTGTCCGTTTTCTTATAAACAGCTAAAGATTTTTTAGAATCACAAGACAATATTGTTACAATAATAATCATAATCTGAAAATAAAAAGAAATAGAAAGGTGTATGCATTAATAATGGACTCTAGACGACCTTTCATGCCGTTTCTCTTTTAGCTTTTTAATTGCATTCGACCCATTTAAGATAAAAACACAACCAAATCGACCCAAATTTATAATTAAATGGGTCAAAATTGCCACCTCTAGCTTTTTTACAAGAATTTACAGAAGGAAAAACACAGCCTCTAAATTGTTACAAAATTGTTGCTAACCAACTAGCAATGTAATGAAAAGAAACACATACTCAGTAGTAATGCAAATGAGAGGTGATAACACTTACAAGTGGAGAAATGACTGGAGTTCCAGCAGGGGCTGAAGGAACAGGCGGCACTGGAGGCGCTTCCGGGGCATTTCCGGCAACAACATCAGCTTCACTTTCTTCAATACTCTTACCCACACTTTTAGTGTGTCTATCATTGGCTGAAGCCTTCACTGCAAACATACGCCTAGAAGGACAAGTAGACACCATAGGGCGAATTGTAAGGGTATTTGGTTTGAGATTTCCATGGCTCAGGCAATCTAAACCCTTCACTGTTCCAACATTCAATGGCATATTCATAATTGTAGAAGCCATAACTATGAATTCTGCAGGGGAAAGAAATATGTTAGAAAACTTTAGAAGAAATGCCACATCCACGTTCTAACGTTCCTCTGAAAAAGAATGAAAAAATGTGAGTGAAACCCTCATGTTGGAAGCAAACTACCACTGCTACACACACGCGGGCACACACAGAATCATAGTAATTCAGCATCAACTTTAATAAAACAACAAGGTAGACAAACTACAAAAAGGGAAAATATCAAATATGAGAATACAAGCACATAGAGGAAAGTGAAACTTTGATCATTTAGAATTGAAATGCATCTCACACAAATAATGTAACAGAATCCAATGCATTCTTTTTTTTCAATGTATATTTGGCTATCCTCTTACAGTAACTGAAAGTCGATTAGCTTATTCAATGATGTGAGCGCTAAGTATACATAACTCAACCCTGGCTAACATGTTTAGCAGGTTGGACCATTCACCCGATCAAGAGGTTAAGTAATTAAATCACCAGGTTACCAGTTTCAGTTGGCCTCTCTGAATATGGAATCAAGGACTAAACAGCTCTAAACTTTAAGAGGGCTGCCCTCCAAGCAGTCCGTTAAGACCATTTCTAATTAATTTCGATTTATACATTCAAGAATCCAAGATTATTAACTTTTCTAAGACATGTGGAAATTAGTTCCTAAGAAGGGAATTTAATGTGAGCCACAAATCCCACTTGTAACAAGACTACAAGAGGTTACATATAACTATTTCGCCTAACCATAATTTGGAAAGCCATAGAATTGCAATTTTCTAAAATCTTCCTTAAACTACTATCCCAAGAAAAACATTCAAACACATTTAATTAAAAAAAAAAAAAAAAAAAAAAAAAAAAAAAAAAAAAAAAAAAAAATCTCTGTTAATTAAGATTGAAAAACAGTCAAATGCAGATAAACAAATATAAAAATAAAAAATGACCAACAGATCCCTATAAAGTGTACGAGTACAAAAGTAAGAGGTCTTACCGACGGAATTGATGCAGCAGCAGCAACCTTCTTTTGGTCGTCAACGTGACTGAGACACAATTATTATTGTGCGTGTGAGTTGAAGTAGTAGCTAATGTTTGGTATCCTATTATAAGATGAGATTTTGTTTTTATTCCTACAAACTTTCTAATTCATAAACTTGCTACCAAACTTACCTTTTTTACCATTTCGCACCAAACTTTCTTTGCAAAAGACGAAACTTCCACGTCAGCGTAACATCACCATTCAGCACACCACCAAACCAAACGTATAAAAATACACCACTTTATACGAACATGTCTTACTATACACACACACACACACAAAAGGTTGTCCGAACTGTTTAGTAGTCTGCACCACCAAACCATTGCAAAATAATGGGGAACGCGCATGATTTAGATATGTGTGTAAAAGGGTAAACGCGTGATTGTGGGAAAAGGAGGTGATTTGCAAACTTTTCATTTTGATTTGTAAAGGGGTAAATATTGTACAACTATGTAATGCATATAATTGAGTGTGACAATCAAAAATATGTGTGTGCAAATCAATCCTTAAAAAGAAATTACTTGTTAAAAAAAAGTAAGGGAAATTACCATGAGCCATTTTTGGTCTATTCTATGAAAATGGATGAAAAACTAAGGTGCCGTTTAGTTGTAGAAAATTTTTCTCCTTTTTCCGTTTCTAAATTCCTTGAGAAGTGAATCTCTAAAGAAGAGTTGAGAATTTTGAAAAATCGTTTAGTTGGAGTTATATTTTTCTTTTTTTTAAATGATAAGAATATTACCTCCAATTGCGACGGTGGTAGCGACGACGGACGGTGGCGGGAGACGGTGGACGGTGGAGGATGACACGAGATATTAGGGGTAGAATGGCGTATGTGTTTTTTTTAGAGTTGAGAAAAAAAATGAGAAAAAAAAGGTGAGAATGTTAAAATAGGCTTTTCAATTTCTTAGTTAAAATTTAGAAAATAAGAATTTCATTTTTTTTTTGAAAATTGTTGGAAAAGAGTGTGACTAAACGGATTTTCAATTTTTTCATTTTCACATGAAAAATTTCCAAAAAAAATGAGATATTTTTCACCAACTAAACGCACCCTAAACATTTAACAGTCTAGACCATATGGCGCATGGTTAAGAAGGGTGCATCGCCGACATGGAGCCCTCCTTCATGTGATATGAGCCTTAGGCGGCGCACGTATAAGGAGCATCGTGCGTCGAGCATTTGATTGGTGTGGACTTCCTTCTTCTCCACCTACAACCATATTGTTTCCTTCATTGTTGGTTCTTTTTCATGGTTTCTAACTTTTTTGTAAGCTAATCTATGAGTTTTGAGCCCATCACCACACAGATTGAGACCACTTAAAGCCCTCCTTTTTCAGGAGGTTGACATCGTCACTTCAGGGTAGGGATGAGCAAAAGAACGAGAGAATCAGACCGGAATCAAGAACAACTGAATCGGATCCATACCTAATGGTTCCGGTTCTAGTTCTTGAGTTTGAGATTTTTCGGTTCTGGTCCACCGGTTCTTGGTTCTGGAACCAAATACCTACTAATTTTAAAACATGTAGTTTTCTTTATTTCCCATGCTCAAAAGATTTCACGTAATACATTTGTTTCTAAAACAATGAGCAAGTCACTGACACTTCTTCGTTGCATCTACCAAAACGCAACTCTGTTTCAGGCCGATTCATTTGCTCTTCCTTATTAAAGACGATGTGATTGTGAAATATATGAAAGAACAATTAGAGAAACTAACCATAAGAGATAATGGGAATTAGGGAAACAAACGGTAGAACGATAAACGGTTTTGGCTATTTGGTTTATTTTATTCTTTTTTCGTATTGTTATGTGTCATTGTTTTTGTAAAACATTTGAACAATGTGAAACTATAAAATGATTATTTGTGTGAGTATGCTTTAGTTGTTAAACATTATTGGTTTTTACGTGAATGATTGCAAAAGCTAAAAAAAAAAAAAAAAAAAATCAAATATTTTTTGTTTTCTATTGGCATAATTCATTAGTGCATAAGGTTTTTTATTTTATTTTTTAGAAATCGGTTCCTAACCGGGTAGACCTGAAGAACCGGAACCAGAACCAAAACCGAAACCAAAAACTGTATTCGTTCGGTTTGTTTCTCAGTTCCTACTTTCACAAAATTCGGTTCTCGGATCCATCGAGTCCGGTCCCAGTTCCAACCGGTTCCGAACCCGTGCACATCCTACTTCAGGGCTTTTTGCACCTCGCAGAAAATCTGCACGCTTACTCTAATAATACATGTGCATAACACAATCGATCTCTTTTGATATGGTATAGCATACACATGCACACCTTATGCTATGTCTTTCATTGTGGTTCGAATCGATAACCCTTAACTGCCTAGCAAACATTTTTACTTGGGTTGAAATATGATATATGATATACTCATTTGGAGATAAAAAACATCCCATTGATGTTACTTTTAATTTATCAATTGTCAATCACTTACCAAATTGACTTACTTGATCTGAGAACATCCAAATCATGGACCTATAAACTTACTAACTTGAAAATTGCACATACACCAATGAGATTGTAATACTACACTTGACTCGGACCTTTAACCTTGACCTCAAACACCTCATTGAACTATAACTTGAATTTGAGCAAATGTAACATTCTTTTTACGACACCCTTTTCTCTGATGACCAACTATGACTGACTCACATCCTCAAGCTCGAAACAATTATCATAATACGAATATAGCATTGAAAACAAGGTTCAACTCCTTGCAAGATACATCACCAAATTATTCATTTGCAAAACAAGGGACAATTCTTAAAACAAAAATAAATAAATAAATAAATAAAAAGCATTCGGATCATTTCTTCATAAGAATATAAATTAAATTTCCGAAATTTCATGAGTAATGCTAACATTTCACTCAAATATTGATTTGATAGAATATTTGCTATAAAGGAACATATTACAAGATTCTCACTATTCGTAATTCTCTATATATACTAATTGTGTTAACACTGACCATCTTATAGATTTAAAAATTGTTAAAATTTTGGGCCTTGCAGTGGGCTTATTTTGCTTCTTTGGTGTTTTGGTCATTGGGCCCGCCACCTTTTGTTTTTCTTCTTTTCCGGCCGTAATATATGGATGCATTATAACAATTGTAACAATTGTCTACTTTAAATACCTACATGTTATTATAACTCAAGTTTTTCACATTTGATGATTTGATAGTGTTGACAAATTCTTGAAAAACATAAACTAAAATAAGCAGTAAAAATATACACTTACCAATATTCATTATTAAAAAAAATGTAAACACTTTTTAAAATTATATTACCAGTACGATCAAGAATTTCTAACCAACTTTAAAAATAATAATAAAAAAAAAGCTTTACAAATAAAATAAAAATAATAAAAAGGTCAAAAAAAATAACATTACTATTATTCACTTATATTCAATTACCACGAAAACATAAAACGATAAAGAAAATACTATCCCATTACTTTTCAACAACTACAATACCACTCAAATAGTAAAAGAAAATAATAATAATAAAATAAAAAATAATTCCCAAAAAGCCTCGCCGCAACGCGGCGGGCATTACATCCCTTGTAAAAAAAACATTTGTCAATGGACAATAGGTTTATTTAACGTTAAATTTTATAAAAAAGAATTATGTGACTAGGATTGGGGCGGATGGGAATGAGAGTGGGAAACGGGGATTTGGGAATGCGAATATAATCCCGACATTCTCCACCCTTGCCTTCCCACTCTTATTTCTATATATTTTTGTTAAAAAAAAAAAAAAAAAAAAAAAAAAAAAAAAAAAAAAAAAAAAAAAAAAACACGATTATTGAGCATGTACGGGAAGGGCAACCGCACAAGGCCTCCACTTTTTAAAGGCCTCAAATTTATGTAACTTCAGTCTAAGTACATAATCGCTTTTGGAGGATTTTGTTATACTCTTATAAGAAGTATAACCAAAACTAAAATAAGAAGAATAGTTTGTTATACTCTTCAGTCTATATATTTAGGATGGAAAAATAGAGGTTTGTTATAAAAGAAAAAAAAAAAAAAAAAAAAAACATAGCTTAAGCCATGGAGTAATATGGCGGAAAGTGTTAAGTGTGGGCTTTTGAAATTTGATTTGTCAATTTAGTGATAAGAAAAACTGAAATAAGAATAATAAGAAAGATTTCTAGTCTTACATTTTAAATAAAAAAGAAAATTTTAATGGGACATGCATCTATTTTTGTAGATGCATCTGAAATCTGTGTTTGTAGTTTCTTCTCACCCTTTTTATTTTAATTTTTCTTTTTATTTTTTTTTTTGGCAAATGACAAAAAAAATGCATCGAACTTGACACTTTTAGTGATTGTTGTGTACCAAACTATTTTTTTCTTAATGTGTGTACTGAACTTTCAAATTTCGATTATTGTATATGTTTTGTGATCATTTTACCCTTATTTTTTTCAAAAATTGAAGGTAAAATGATCATTTTACATAGCAGAATAGTCACAAAATACACACAATGATCGAAATTTGAAAGTTTAGTATACACAATAAGAAAAAAAAAATAGTTGACTACACACAATCACAAAAAATTTCAAATTCGATATTTTTTTTTTCATTTGCTCTTTTTTTATTATTAATATATATATTTTTTTCATTTTAACCCCTTATCCATATTCAATATTTTTTGTGCAAAATCTCTTACGAAAAAACTTTAAACAGTTACGCTCTCCAACAAAATATATAGTATTTAATTTGAAAAATGTATTAGAAAAACATTTTAGGCTTTAGCTATGATACATTTTCCAAATGAATATGAAGCATCTTACTTTGAAAAACTATTGTAAAACTTTGAAAGTCAACAATTACATCTAAAAAAAAATCTTTTTTCTAATAAAACAAAACCCTAGTGAGAATTTTGCATTTAAAAAAAATCAATTCATACCTTATTGGGTAATATTTTATTAATTGCTATTTATTTATTTATTTATAATTTTTTAAATTAAAAAGTATAAATATTTGTTTATTTAGCCAAAATTTATAAAAATTCGTCTTTTATGCTTATATGGATAAAAAAGCAAAAAAATACACATGAACTAGAAAGTTATTTTTCCATCTTTATGGACCTCAAAACTCAAAAGACAAAAGCGGAGACTTAACAAAGTTCAACAAAGAAAAAGTAAAGGGAAAAAAAACAAACACCCCCCCCCCCCCCCCCCCCCCAAAAAAAAAAAAAAAAAAAAAAAAAAAACTACAACGACTAAGAAAAGTCTCAAAATCATGAATCGTAATCCAGTTCGATAGATGTTCATCTTCAATTTAAGGTATCTTATTTGATTTGTTTTTGGTTTAATATCCAACTTTTAACCCTAACTATATACATATAAAATCATCTTAAATCTATAATCATAACCATTAAATAATTGGGTTCATTGGATTATGATTGTATTCAATCACACTTCTGATTTGCAAACTTTATCATAAATTATCACAACTTTTAACCCTAATGAATCTAAGCATTATGGGTTTCATATCCAATCATATTAAGTTTTTTATTTATTTATTTATTTATTTATTTGTAGTTGTATGAATTATTGGTGATTTTGGATCATACCTAGATGAAAATTTTGAATTTTTGATGTGGGTTTAGTTGTTTTAAGCTTATTTTTGTGATATATTGGGTGTTATAATTCATTCTGCTTTGTTTTAGATAGTGAATGAATTGAATAGGCATGGTATGCTATTGTACAACCTAACATAGGTTGGGTCAAATCATAGATTTATTGGATTTGGAGCTTAAATATGGTTCAACTTTGTATTTGCTTTAACATCGAAGCATCTCCTAGAATAGCGTAGCATGGGACTAACTTATATTTCTTGCTACCATGTCTTCGTTTTTTTTTTTTTTTTTTTTTTTTTTTTTTTTTTTTTTTTTTTTTGAACGGCAGAATTTTATTAAAGCTAGCAAGACACTAGAAAAATTACAAAGAATAAACCACTAACGGGTTTTGAATCCAATTGTCCCATGAAATGGAGTGCGCGTAGGATCTACTCCTTGACAGATCTTTGAGCCAATGGATTGATAGCTTGCAAATGTAATCAAAAGCAAAACTATATGGAAAATCTCTGCATGCTTGTATATATGCGGAATTTAAATACAAACACAATATACTAATAACTCTTGATCCTCTATGGATATTTTATTAATCACAAAGTTGAAAACTAAATCGTGTACATAATGCATTGGCCATGGGTTCCTTTTATACTACAAGAAACAATAAACATTCTTACAAGAAACAAATAATCAGAAAACTATAAAAGATATTACACATCTCTTCCTAAAATAAACTAATTATATCCTACGGATTAACTATATCCGCAGAATGTCCATCATCAGCAGGATCCAGATCATTAGCAAAAACTATGTATGCTTCAGCAGTATCCTGTCAGCAGTATCTGTCAGCAGAAACTATCTTCTTACTTCAATAATTCCTAAAAATCCTCCCCTAATCTTGAATTTGACACAGTTAACTTCAAGATTTTTGATAGATCTTTGACTTGCAGAAGAAGAGGATTGAATTCGAACATCAGCAGCAAAGAATCAAATCAGCAGGATCTCTATGAGCAGCACAAACTATGAATATCCAATCTTTGCAGCAACAAATGACAAAAGGTACATCAAAACATAAGTTTCATACTATTCTCATCACTTCCAGGTGTGTTAACTCCTGTGAGAGGTGAATCATTGAAAATAATGGATTTGATGTCTCTTTACCAATAGCCATCATACTGGAGCCAAATGTTTCAATTCAAAAACTATGGTACACTGATAACCATATGATTTTTAGCAAATCGTCAGCTATAAACGGATTTGATTGATTAAATCACCTTAGTAAATTGAGTACCAAATATGGTTTTTCACTGCCTTTACCACAAGCCATACACTTGTGGGCTAGCCAATTATTTGGAATACAAAAGGAAAAATCCATGGTAAATTGAAAACCATCCAACTCTCAGCTATTAAACATGGGTAAGTTGAGTACCCAATAGTTTTTAGCAAACTATTACTGCTATCAACAGATTTGATGTGTCTTTACCAAAGCTGTACCCTTTGGACTAGCCAACCTTTTGATGGAACAGTCAACATCATGGTAAGTTGATAACCAGAGAAGGTGTGGTGAGTAACCAACACCAGAACCTGCATACAACAAAACATAGCACTATACAAATCTGTTAGGTTTTTTTTTTTTTTCTTTTTTTTCTTTTTTTTTTTTTTTTTTTTTTTTTTTTTTTTTTTTAATAAGAAAGAAAATAAAGATACAGAAATACTGAATACCATTATCAAGTAGCTCTGGATGCCCTTATCCTGGATTTGAACAAACGAACCAAAGACTCAGCAAAAAGTCTAGCATTTCCAACTGGATCAAGAGGAATTTCCAGATGATGTTTAAGCATCTTATCCATAAGAGCCACAATCAAAGGATATTCCTGGTCTATAAACATAGCTACTCTTAGACCAGCTATAGTCTCCAGTACATGAACATATGGAACAGGATAGAACTTCCAGCTTAAAACTTTCCACCTGTGATTATGCTTCCAAACTCCATAACCAGTACTCGTGGGAGACCCAGAATCCATGAGCACTTGAAGATCACCCAATAAATAAAGTCCAGCACCTCCAGGAGTATGAGTAGAATAATACTTGGTCACCAGATTATAAAGGGTGATAAGATCTTGTTTATCCACAAGATGCAAAATTTCTTGCAAAAAGGTACATTGCATAGAGGATTTATCCACCCTATAAATGGTATTAGTCTGCCCATTAGAAGAAACTTCCCAGCTAACCAAGACATTAAAAGATCCTTCTGGAAAATCTTCAGCAGATCCTTCCTCAATAAAAGAAGCTTTATCAGCATCAAGATCTAAAGCTGGCTTCTCATGAGTAGGTGTAGAATCTTTTATTTTAGCCATCCTTTTGGCCCTTCTTCCAGAAATGTAGATGGCAGAGTGAGGAGAAGGTGGATCATCAGTAGGAAAATCAGGCTCAGGAGTAGTTGTGGAAGAGTCATGAGGTGCAGCTGATGGAGCAACATCAGAAACCATCTCAGATGGTCTGTCAAGTGAGACAGAGTCTGCTGGAGCATCCATATCTATCCTAGCTTGTTTAGCCCTAGCAGCTTCAAGCTCTATTTGTCTGACCCTTGCCTCATGAAGTCTAGCCAGTTCAGCTTGTTGATCATCATGCAATCTTTTTGCAGCTTCTTCACCCAATCTATCTTCCTTCATTTGTCTTCTAGACCTTTTCTTAGGAAGAGTATCTTCTTCTACCAACTTAGCTTTACCCTTGGCAAAAGAAGAAGTACTAACAACAGCAGTAGAATCAGCAAAAGTGGGAACATAAGTAACATCAGCAGATGGAGTGTCATCAGCAGGATGTTGTGAATCAGTAGAAGCAGTAGCACCAAGCTTCAGTCTTTTGAAAGGTGGTTCTGCATCAGCAGATTGTAAACTTGGAAAAGTCTGATTAGAACCAAGAGGTTGATGAGGCGAAAAATGAACCACTTTTAGGGGGTTATTTAAGCCCGGAATTGAATTTATTTGATCAAATATTGCCCTAAATCGTTCCTTTTGTGATTTTAGGTACTTTGGGAGTGAAATCTGGAAAAGGAAGCAATTCGGACGTTTTTGGAGCATAAAAGTGAAGAAAACGCCAAAGACTTAATTTTCCAAGCTGGGAACAGTGTGTGACGGCGTCAAGAGGAAGAAGTTGACGGCGTCAAGAGTAAAGATCATGACGACCCAGTACAGAAATGAAGGCGTCACAAAGAAGAGCGTCAAGAGTTAAATGTGTGATGGCCTGGAAAAGTGGAATACATGACGGCGTCAGATTTAGATCAAGGCAGTCCGAGGATTATTTTGGAGGCGAGATGACGGCGTCACAAGGTTGTTCTTGACGCCGTCAGCCTCAATTATCTATATATAGTTTTCTAATTTTCATTCATTAAGAGGAACAAGTTTGGAGAAACCCTAAGGCCGAACCATATACATATTTTACAGCTTTTTCAAGGGTTTTCAGCCCTTGAACCCTTACATGTGCTATTGAGATAAGTATTCTTTTAATTCAATCAATATGTCTATGTGTTGGTTGTCTATATCTTGTGCTTGTCTTGATTCCACCATGTTAGGCTAGATTTATCATTGTGTTTGCTTAGATCTAATGAAACCTAGATGTTGATTATGTGTTGATTACTTGTTTATGGTTGTATTGGATGAATGATTTCAATGTTAGGCTTAAGAAAACTGGCAGATCTCCAATTGGTAACATGCTTGAACGTCTTAGGAAACATGAACCGATGTGTACTAGGTTTTATTGGTTGTATTTAATGCATGAGTAAATTCTAATGATCCCATGTTAGGAGCTTCTTAGCCGGCTCGATATAGGAGTGAAGTAGGCACTCATAGGATTGGGGAGTTAAGTACGCCACCCATGAATGGTATTAAGGAATACAATCCGTCATCCACGCAACTATAACAAGTAATTAACGTGTAAAAGATATCTAGGGAGTAATTAAATCTAAGTAAACACATTTCTCTACTTATTGCTCACAACTTTAGTTTAATTTAGTTTTATTTTCATTTTTAGTATTTTATTTTGATTGCATCTTTAGTATTGGGTTAGTTGATTAGCAACTAATTCCGCCCAAATCCTTCAAACCCGAGATTTTTACTTGCTTTCATAAAAATATAAAAATACAAAAAGAATCATCTCTCATCTCTAGAACTAGTAATTAGGTTTTCTAATCCTAGCGACACTATTCCTAGCTGAACGATCAATCCCCCGGTACTTGTCACTATACTATACTACAACGATCAGGTACACTGCCTGGTGGGGGTTGTAAGCTTCTCAAGATCCCTTGAGATGTAAAGCCTGGTGCAATCCCTACGCATCAGAGGTCCATCCCTGCTAAGTCTAGTCTTAATTAAGTTGTATTGTTTAAACAGTTGATCATCTGACAAGGACCAGACCTTAGTCCTAGTACAGGGAGTATTGTACACTAAACTACTCTGATTCTTCACAAATTCTCTCATTAGCTTCTTTTGTTGTGCTTATGTAGGAGGCTTATCCCTCTTTGCTTTGGATTTCTTGTCAGCATCTGCCCTCTTCCTAAGCTTCACAATTTCAAACATTTTTGTAGCATAATCCTCAACAAGAACAGCATTGATGCGTGGGAATCACAACAGGTTTTACCTCTCGAGGGATCTCGAGAAGCTTACAACCCCCACCAGGCAGTGTACCTGATCGTTGTAGTATAGTATAGTGACAAGTACCGGGGGATTGATCGTTCAGCTTAGGAATAGTGTCGCTAGGATTAGAAAGCCTAAATACTAGTTCTAAAGGTGAGGGATGATTATTTTTGTATTTTTATATTTTTTAGAAAGCAATTAAAAATCTCGGGTTTTGGAAGAGTGGGCGGAATTAGTTGCTATTCAACTAACCCAAAACTAAGATGCAATCAAAATAAAATACTAAAAATGAAAATAAACTAATTATACTAAGGTTGTGAGCAGTAATTGGAGAAAATATGTTTACTTAGATTTCACTACTCCCTAGATATCTTTTACACGTTAATTACTTGTTATAATTGCATGGATGACGGATTGTATTCCTTAATACCATTCATGGGGTGGCATACATAACTCCCCAATTCTATGAGCTCTTATCTCCTCCTACACCATGCCCAGCACAACTATAGGGATTGTAAACAGTGGCTCATGCATTAAATACAACCAATAAAGACCTAGTACGCCTCGGTTCATGTTTCTTAAGACGTTCAAGCATGTTACCATTTGGAGATCTGCCAGTTTTCTTAAGCCTAACATATAAATCATTCATCCAAGACAAGAATAAACAAGTAATCAACATATAATCAATATCTAGGTTTCATTAGATCTAAGCAAACACAAAAGAGATCTAGCCTAGCATAATGGAATTGAGACAAGAACAAGATATAGACAACCAACACATAGACATATTGATTGAATTAGAAGAACACTTATCTCAATTACAATGCAAGGTATCAAGGGTTTGGAACCCTTGAAAAACCTGTAAAAGTTGCACCAAAATCGTACTTAGGGTTTCTCCAAAACTTCTCCTCTTTAAATGTAAAAATTAGAAAACTATATATAGAAAAATAGGTCTGACGGCGTCAAGAGTAAACTTGTGACGCCGTCACCTCGCCGCCAAAACTCTTCTCGGACTGCCTAGATCTACTTCTTACGCCGTCAAGACTTATATACTTCCAGGCCGTCATGACTCTTTTACTCTTGACGCTCTTCCTACGTGACGCCGTCAAATCTGTTCTGGACCGTCATGGGAATTCATGAAATTTGCTCTTGACGCCGTCACCTACTTTTCCCAGCTTGGAAAATTAAGACTTTGGCGTTTTCTTCACTTTTATGCTCCAAAAATGTCCGAATTGCTTCCTTTTCCAGATTTCACTCCCAAAGTACCTAAAATCACAAAAGGAACGATTTAGGGCAATATTTGATAAAATAAATTCGAATTCCGGCTTAAATGACCCCCTAAAAACGGACCATTTTTCGCCTCATCATATACCCTTACACTTGAGATTTGCTTGTCCTCAAGCAAATGCGCTTTTATTCTACTCAAAAGACAAGTTAGGGGTCATTTAACACTAATATAAAAGTAATTACAACAAATAATCGTTCCACTAAAGACCAATAGACAAGCACGGAGGTCATACACAAGCACCTCACAAATAGTGTTTAGATACTCACATCTCTCGGGTGTAATAAAGTGTAAATTACAATATGGAAACGGAAGATATCTCTCACTACCTGTCATAGCAAAATAGATTACCATAGGCTTGGGAAAGGATCAAACCTCCACCACATGGCGTAAGCACCTAGGATAAACTATCAAAGAGGTCTTTTAAAGGGTTGTAACGTTAGGTGTAGGGATATGAAATACACGGTTTTGTTGGATAAAGGCAGTTTTACTGGTGGCGAGTTAACAATCTTAGTTAATTACATGTACAATAAGGCGTTGCTAAGCCAAGACTAGACTCGACTTAAGCTAATAAATGAAAAATAACAAAAACATAAAATGAACATAGAATGAAAAGGGATGGTAGTCCGTATGTTTTTTTTTTTTTTTTTTTTTTTTTTTTTTTTTTTTTTTTTTTGCATATACTCTTACCTTACCATCCAAAATAATACATCATAGGGAGTGGGAATCCTCCTTACACTTGAATCTTTACATACTTTACAATTAACTAAACTAATGACTCGAATTAAGAAAATCAAAACACTTGGAGCACTTTTAAGATTAACGTACATATGGGGGTAATAAATGATGTTCTTCCCCATTACTCCATAAAATAAGTACTTACCCATGAGTCCCAATCGTCCCAAAACAATATGTACAAGGATATGACTCGACTTAGCAACCATGTAATCAATTAGAAAGTTAACTTAGGGTTTAACAAATAACAATAATGCACTAAAAATGAGCGCATACACGGAAGGCTAAGGCGATTTGGGTGTACATTTAAGTGGGGTGTAACAAATTCTTCCTTTAAGTAAGATGCTTAAAGTTAGAAACGAAAAGATAGGCTCGGAGGGGTGTACTAGGGGTTTTGTGTACTAAAAATGAGTACAACGCTAAGGGTGTGGGAAAAATTAGTTGACTTAACTAGCCAAGTAATATGACTTAAATGGTCAATTAATTATGATACGGGTTTAACACAAGGGTGATCCTAATGCCTCTTATCATGTAGTAAATCCTACTACACGAATGTAGTCTCACTAGCGGTCTCGGGATGCATCACTAACGCAAGTTCTAGAATCTAAATGCTACCGGTACACTCATAAGCACTAATAGTAAATGCTTTTCCTATCAAATCTAAAGGCGAACCTCACATATTTGGGTGGAAATTTTTTCTAAATATACGGTTATGTGCTAGTCATACAATCTCCTATCCATGAGACGCTTGCTATGGCTAAAGTTTCACTCCTAAATGTTGTAAAAAAATTTAAATTTGGCGCTAAAATTACACTAACAAGTATTTCTCATAGTTTTATTACACATCTACCATCAAACAAAACAAACTCAAGCGAAAGTGCGTATGTAAGGTATCATATTTTTACCCTCCCCTTACACTTAAGATGAACATTGTCCCCAATGTTCAAGTAAAAAATGTAAAAGTGAAAAAGTAAAGAGAATGAAATCAAATACTCCCCTGATTCGCTCGGTATGGATTATAGGTGGCCAGGTTAAATCTTCTTCCAAGAAAATGAACAATCAAAGCTTCCCTTCCAAAATATAAATCATCTCCTTGTCATACATAACCTGTAAAACCTGAGAAAATAGACAAGACAACCTCGCGTAAAATCGGCGGCATCCTATATAAGTTTCTAAGTCCTAGAAAACAAGATAAGATATAATGCTTGTGGAATGAAGTTTGCAGATCTCCTGGAGATTATAAAACTTAATAATTCACAAAAACCATAAGACTCCGTTAGAAAACAAAACCGGTAAAATTTCCAGATTTTAACTCCTGACGCCGTCAAGAGTAAACCTCTGACGCCGTCAGAATGGACCTGCAGAAATTCTTATGTTAAGTTTCCGGAAAATTTTTGGAAAAACTTGGTCCTACTTCCTGGAAAATCCTGCAAAACTTCATTATGACTCAATACAAGCATTTGACTCTAACAAATATGAATATACATGTTCATTTAATATTGTGGAGAATCATGATCGGTTTGTTTCTTAAAAACATATTTGGGGTTTCCCCTTACACTTATCTTTTGCAAAAATACTTTTAGGTGGAGTTAAGACTAGGCTAAACAACAAAGTAAAGTATTTCCACATTTTAGTTGAGAAACATGATCTACCAACAATAAAAACTAAGCATGCATACGGAAGCAAATAACAAACAAACAAATAAAATCACACAAAACATGGGTTGCCTCCCAAGAAGCGCTTTTCTTTATTTACGAGTCTTGTAGCTAGACTCAAGGTCATGGGTTACTACGTGATCTCATCATTGGTTCTACTCTCTAGGTCGTCTTCTAAACTAGTATCGCTTTCATAGTGCAAGTACTTCGGATCTTCGAACTCGAAAATATCTTGTCGATACTTAGAACCAAGCTTACTAACATTCTTAAAGAATCCACATGATAAATCAGAAATGTTTTTACACCCCCTCCTAACATCTTCATCACACAAGATAAGTTGGGAACTCATCATATCAAGCCCGTCACAATCTATTTCCTTAAGGTCTTTTCTCTTGTATGGCGTTTGGTATGAAATCCTCCTAACCCCATCAGTGAAGGTCATGATTCCGTTCAAGTCATCCACTATCAAATTAGTGATTTCACAAAAGGGTGCTCCAAAGACGACTTGTGATAACCTAGGGTCGACATAGTCCTCTATGTTGTCCATAATCGTGAATTCCATAGAGAATGCCATATTTCCTACGAACACCTGGATTTCATGATCCTTACCAACCACTTTCTCTCCCTTGTAAATCATCCCCCATCTGCAGATATTGTTATAATGAAACAATGACATAAAATTCTTTGGCAGGAATACATTAATGTATATGTTATCGAAGCACTTATGACCGATCATGCAGGGGATTTTGAGATTATTCGGATCACGTCGTCTTATCTTCCCCAACTCTCCATCCTTTGACCTATATAGATTCCCCTCAAGAGAGGGACGATACTCGTACACCTCCTCACTATCCCTACGAAAAATTACCTTCCTAACACCATTGGTGAGTACTACACTACCATCTTTCTCATCAAAGATTGCTCCCGATTCATTGATAAATGGTATCCCAAGGACAAGGTTGGTTAACGTTTGATTGGTGAGAGGGTCCACGTCATCAACCACGGTGAGGTCAGTATTGTAAACAAGCTCTCCAATCCTAATTGATAAATTTTCTATTACTTTCTCGCACGCAATGTGCTCTGGGAAGGTTTTGTAGTATAGGGAAAGGGGGATTATGTTGACTGGGAAGCTAGGATCTATATGACTATCGGTTAAGAGCTTTTCCTTAATGGTGCAGGGGATCTTGAAAACTTTAGGGTTACTTTCCTTAGTTTGATTGCTACCCACACTAATAACATCCTCCATTTTTCTCTCGGGTTCTTCTATAATAGATTTACCCAAAATGGTTGGATCTCTCTCATGCTCTTCCGATTTCTCTTTCCCTTCATCCGGTTTGCCGGATTCTTGCGCGGTGTATTGCTCGGGTGAGTCGGTAGGTTTCCTTGCCGAAGCATGGTCAACCCTTGAGGTCTCATCTTTCGCTGTCTGACTGAATTTGTTAGTTTGTTGTTGGGTTAGGTTGGATGTTGAAGCAGATATTGTGGTGATGGTGTTTACGAAGTGGATTGGTCCAGGGGGGTTGACAGGTTCTTTTCCGTTAGGAGATAGATGTTTGAATAACTTGCTAGGACTTTTTATTTTTACAGGGGAGGCTGGTGGACTCATGACGGTAGCAGATTTAACCTCATCAACGTGAATGGGCTTATTATCAATATGCTCTTTGATAGCAGTCAACAGATTACAAATCTTGTTGTTCACGTCAGCCTGCTGTTGTTTAAATTTTGCCTCGAGCGTAGTGAGCTGTAGTTCTTGAGATAGAATGAATTTTTTTAAAGTATCTTCACAGCTTTGCCTAGGAATGCCTTATGATGGAAAATGCTCGGACCAAGTGAGTGGTGAGGAGTCATTGAAGGACACGCTTCGCGTTTGGTATCCTCTGAAATCAGGTTTATCCTTCCATGCCTCATAGGCTTCGGCAGAAGTCCGAGGACCCTGACCTACGTGTGATGATGTGAATTCGTTATAAGCACGTTTTGGAAGTTCCATGCATTTATGGGTCTCATGAGGGCCATTGCATAGTTTGCATGTAGAAGCGATTCTGCTTACTTGGCTTGAAGGTTTATGAGCTTCGTAAGATTTCATGAGAGACTTGACTCGACCTTCAAGTTCCATGATCCTACGGTTGGGAGTGCTAGAATTGTTCGAAGGCAAAGATATTGCCTTGACCGTTTTGTTCAAATCACGGGGATCATTCCAACTTTCGTTGTCATAGAGAGCAAGATCTTCTATGAGTTCCCATGATTGTTCCGCACTAAGATCACGTAGCTTACCACCGGCCGATTGGTCATAAAAAATTTGGACTTGGAGCCAAAGATCTATGCCATGATGAGGGACTTTTTGGAGTAAGTCCTTGAAACGAGTCCATGCTTCATAAAGAGATTCATTTTGACGTTGTTGGAACATCAAGATGTCATTTCTAAGCTTAGTAGTTCTCCCCGGTGGGAAAAATTGAGCAAGGAAACGAGTGGTGAGATCATCCCATGTGGTGATGGATCCCGCGGGTAAACGCTCAAGCCATTGACTAGCTTGATCCCGTAGAGAGAATTGGAATAGGCATAATCGGGTTGTCTCTCTAGTTTCAACACCTAGGTCTATGGAATCTACGATTTTGAGAAAGTCCTTAAGATGTTGGTTTGGATCTTCGGAATGAAGTCCATGGAATGCACATCCGCTTTGCACCAACCGGATGGTGTCGGATCGCAAGGGAGTCACATTGGCTCCGATGAGCTCAATGGTGTTTCGGTAGCCTTGGTGGCTAGGTCGGGAATACTCTCCTAAGGTTCGGGGCCTAAGGGGTTCTAATGGTGGGTTTTGTTGTGGTGGGATGACGGGTTCAAAGATGTTACCACCTTCCATGATGTCGGATGGTAAAGAGTTACGAACAAAGGCACGAAGAAATAAGATAGACTAAAGAAAACCTAAAAAAGAAAAATAAAATCTTACTAGAAAGGAATCTAACAAGTAGACCTAATAAAAAGAAATCCTAACCTAGACAATAACTATTCCCCGGGCTGCGGCGCCAAAAACTTGATGCGTGGGAATCGCAACAGGTTTTACCTCTCGAGGGATCTCGAGAAGCTTACAACCCCCACCAGGCAGTGTACCTGATCGTTGTAGTATAGTATAGTGACAAGTACCGGGGGATTGATCGTTCAGCTTAGGAATAGTGTCGCTAGGATTAGAAAGCCTAAATACTAGTTCTAAAGGTGATGGATGATTATTTTTGTATTTTTATATTTTTTAGAAAGCAATTAAAAATCTCGGGTTTTGGAAGAGTGGGCGGAATTAGTTGCTATTCAACTAACCCAAAACTAAGATGCAATCAAAATAAAATACTAAAAATGAAAATAAACTAATTATACTAAGGTTGTGAGCAGTAATTGGAGAAAATGTGTTTACTTAGATTTCACTACTCCCTAGATATCTTTTACACGTTAATTACTTGTTATAATTGCATGGATGACGGATTGTATTCCTTAATACCATTCATGGGGTGGCATACATAACTCCCCAATTCTATGAGCTCTTATCTCCTCCTACACCATGCCCAACACAACTATAGGGATTGTAAACAGTGGCTCATGCATTAAATACAACCAATAAAGACCTAGTACGCCTCGGTTCATGTTTCTTAAGACGTTCAAGCATGTTACCATTTGGAGATCTGCCAGTTTTCTTAAGCCTAACATATAAATCATTCATCCAAGACAAGAATAAACAAGTAATCAACACATAATCAATATCTAGGTTTCATTAGATCTAAGCAAACACAAAAGAGATCTAGCCTAGCATAATGGAATTGAGACAAGAACAAGATATAGACAACCAACACATAGACATATTGATTGAATTAGAAGAACACTTATCTCAATTACAATGCAAGGTATCAAGGGTTTGGAACCCTTGAAAAACCTGTAAAAGTTGCACCAAAATCGTACTTAGGGTTTCTCCAAAACTTCTCCTCTTTAAATGTAAAAATTAGAAAACTATATATAGAAAAATAGGTCTGACGGCGTCAAGAGTAAACTTGTGACGCCGTTACCTTGTCGCCAAAACTCTTCTCGGACTGCCTAGATCTACTTCTGACGCCGTCAAGACTTATATACTTCCAGGCCGTCATGACTCTTTTACTCTTGACGCTCTTCCTACGTGACGCCGTCAAATCTGTTCTGGACCGTCATGGGAATTCATGAAATTTGCTCTTGACGCCGTCAAGGTTTTGCTCTTGACGCCGTCACCTACTGTTCCCAGCTTGGAAAATTAAGACTTTGGCGTTTTCTTCACTTTTATGCTCCAAAAACGTCCGAATTGCTTCCTTTTCCAGATTTCACTCCCAAAGTACCTAAAATCACAAAAGGAACGATTTAAGGCAATATTTGATCAAATAAATTCGAATTCCGGCTTAAATGACCCCCTAAAAACGGACCATTTTTCGCCTCATCAAGCATCCCCAAGAATCTCTCCAGCAAGGACAGGATTGGAAACCACTTGATTCCCAATTTGCATCCAATCAGCTTCATCAAAATCTGCAACATTAGCATCCAATTCTTTTTGTCTTGCTAGAGGCAAAGTAGACACATATTTGGTTGTGGCATATTGAAACTCTGCATCATATTTGGCTTGAAGTGCTTGTGCCAAGTCAGAACTCCTCTGTTTGTCCTCATATTCTTGAGAAGTCTTTCTTGCTCAAGTCTTTCTTGTTCTGACACAAGATCAGCATCAAAAGTCTCCTCAGACAAAGTCACTGGTTCTTCAGGCATCTTATCCCCAACAGCAGAAACTATGTATGCTTCAGCAGTATTCTGTCAGCAGTATTCGTCAGCAGAAACTATCTTTTGACTTCAAACAAGATAACATATGCTCCAAGTTCAGGTTCTTCCTCCACAATATCTTACACCTCTCCTGATCCAAAGAGTCAACCACAATCTGGCGTTTGTTGTTGAATATGACCAACAGCAGCAACTGGCTTATGAATACTTTGAGCAAGTTGACATGTTGGATCTGGAAGAGATGGATTTGAAATGGCAGATGGCTATACTTACTGTTAAGGTCAGAAGGTTTGAAAAGAAAGCTGGCAGAAAGCTCAATCTCAAAGGAAGGGATCCAACTAGATTTGACAGGAGGAAAGTCAAGTGCTACTCATGTAGAGAGATAGGCCATTTTTCAAGAGAGTGTACTGCAAAGAAGACTGAAGACAACACAAGGTATTCAGCCTACAAGCAGAATGAGTTGGAAGCTGGCAATTCAAAGGCTTTGGTGACTACTGTGGATTCTTGCATTGATTGGAAGGAGCATGATACTGAAGATGCTGAAAGCAGTGCTTCTCAGCAATTCTCTTGCCTGGATAGTTGTGATGAAGAATTTGCCTTCATGGGCATCTCACCTCAGGTATCTAATTGTGTTTTTGGTTGATATAAAATATGATGCACTGAAAGAAGCCTATGATGAAATTGAACCAAAATATAAAGAGTATTATATTCAGGCTCAAGCCTATAAGGAAGAAGTTAGAACACTAGAGCAACAAAAGGTTTGGTTTGAACATAATCAATTGGCTTATGATGAGAAAATTAGGGTGTTAAAAAGAGACCTAGAGATTACTAGTAATGAGTTAAAGTTTTCAGAAAAAGAAAAAGCTAAAGTTGACTTAGAACTACAAGAGTTGAAGGTTAAGTTTGATGATGAAGTTGCAGGTCGTATAAAGTGGCAAGAGGGATCTAAGCACCTTGAAAAATTAATTAGTAGTTCCCAATCCACTAGGACTAAGAGAGCATTAGGATATGGACACCTTATAGGGCCAGATGATGTTTTTGACCAGTGAACCAAGTGTTTTAGACCCTGAACCACCTCTGCAATTTCAAACTCCTGTAAAGTATGTTAAAGAGGGAGAGATGCACACTGTTTCTCCCACCATCACAGGAACCTTTATGCCCACCTCACACCATTTGGACTTAGTTAAATCACAATTGAAAACTGGCACTATGACTCCTGACCCCTGACTCTAGCAGTGTCTCTAGCAATAATTCTAATGAATTTGTATCTTGTTCTTTCAGTGACAAGTCATTAGAGACCTCTACCTCTAGCTATGCCAGTTGTGATTCCAGTGTCAAGTCAGAGTCACCCAAGCCCACACCCAAGTCTTCTTGCAAGTCTACTGACTTTTCTAGAGTTGCTGCTGATGAAGTTCCTTCAAAGACAGCTTCTCTTGAAGACTTATCTCTTACTTCTCAGAAAAACAATTTTTTTCAGTCTTTACAAAACAATTCAGTTTCTAGTATGGGTTTGAATGATTTGGTGTGTAATAAGACATCTTTTGTTTTAAATAAATCCTCTAGAAAGAAGAAATGTTTTGTTTGTGGTAGTACATTTCATCTTATTAAAGATTGTGACTTTCATGAGAAGAAAATGGGTGTTTATGTTGACCAAAAAAGACCTAGACCATATGTCCCAAAGGCAACACAAACCAGCAAACCAAAATCAGTTCCTGTTGATAAGCCATTTTCTGTGGTAGATCTGTTTCTGCTGGTAGGCCTTTTCCTGCTGGTTGGAACAAACATGTTGCTAGACTATCTTTTAGACATGATAATAATTTCTTTCAGAATGGTTATTGGCCTGGTTTCTATGACCCAAGGTATATGGGAGGGGCATACTGGGATTCTGCTGTTAAGCCCTCAGTAGATTGTTCTTGGAGACATAACAGACCATTTGCACACAGGGGGTCCAAGAACAATGGTAGATCATATTCATCTACATGGCTTCACTCTAATGATCCACAAGGCGGGCTCAAGTCATTTATGACTTGAGTCTCACTTTGGTAACTCATGTTGTATTTTTTATTGTTGTAAGAACATCCTCTTAAAAGTAAAGATTTAGGTATTGTTGATAGTGGGTGCTCTAGAAGCATGTCTGGGAATCAAGAGAAGTTGTATGACTTTGTGCCAATTAATGGAGGCACATTGACATTTGGAGGAGGAGTTGGAAGGATCACTGGAAAATGAACAATTAGGACTCCCAAGGTGGATTTTGAAAATGTTTACTATGTGAAGGAGCTAAAAAACTTCAATTTGTTCTTTGTTTCACAAATCTGTGACAAAAAGATCCTTGTTCTTTTCACTGAGAAGGACTGTCTTATCTTCTCAAAAGACTTCAAGTTACCTGATGAGAGTCTTGTATTGCTAAGAGTTCCTAGAAATCACAATCTCTACACATTCAACTTGAATGGTGTAAAACCTGAAGGTGATCTAGCATGCTTGGTGGCCAAAGCATCCTTGGATGAGTCTACTAAATGGCACAGAAGGATGGCACATGTGAACTACAAAACCATCAACAGACTAGCTAAACATGGATTAATCCATGGACTTCCTCCCAAAACCTTCACCAATGAACACAATTGTCTTGCTTTCATGGGCATCACATCTCAGGTACAAAGTTTGTTAGGAATTATTAAAGTCAGAAGATAGTTTCTGCTGACGGATACTGCTGACAGGATACTGCTGAAGCATACATAGTTTCAGCTGATGATCTGGATCCTGCTGATGATGGACATTCTGCGGATATAGTTAATTCGTAGGATATAATTATTTTATTTTAGGAAGAGATGTGTAATATCTTTTATAGTTTTCTGATTATTTGTTTCTTGTAAGAAGGTTTAGGGGTTCTTGTAGTATAAAAGGAACCCATGGCCAATGCATTATGTACACGATTTAGTTTTCAACTTTGTGATTAATAAAAGATCCATAGAGGATCAAGAGTTATTAGTATATTGTGTTTGTATTTAAATTCCACATATATACAAGCATACAGAGATTTTCCACATAGTTTTGCTTTTGATTACATTGGCAAGCTATCGATCCATTGGCTCAAAGATCTAGCAAGGAGTAGATCTTACAAGTGGTATCAGTGCCACAGGAGAGTCTCTGTTAACAAATAACAATTTTTTCATCACTCTTTCATTCTAATACAATGGGAGATACAGGATCAGATGCATCAGATGTCACACAACCAAACAACACTCTGACACAACAACTTCTGCAGCTGGCTCTTACCAGCAGCAGCAATGCAAAGTTCCCATATTTCAAGAAGGACGAATACGAGATATGGGCAATGAAGATGCAGAATTGGATAACTAACAGTGAATTTAATCTCTGGAATGTTATCCTAAAAGGCAATAGTCTGAAGAAGACTAGGAAAGACCAAGATGGTAAGATTACCATCTATCCTCCTTCTACTACCGAGGAAGTGCTTGCTGTGTAGAGAGAAAACAAGGCAAGAACCATCTTGCTTCAAGGCATCCCAGATGATCACATGAGTGATTTCTACTATTTGGATGATGCCAAAGATATCTGGTTGGCAATCAAAGCAAGGTTTGGGGGCAACGAAGAGTCGAAGAGAATGAGAAAGTCTATGCTCTGGAAGGAGTTTCAGGAATTCAAAATCTCAGAGGAAGAAGGTGTACACAAGGGGTATGACAGATTCCAAAAGATTTTGAGTCAGTTGAACCAATTAAAAGCTAGGCCTTACAATGAAGAGTGCAATTCCAAGTTTCTAAGAGCTTTACCTCCTTCTTGGTCCTAAGTCAGTATTTCACTAAAAACCAAAGGTGGACTGGACTATCTCTCCTTTGATGATTTGTATAACAAGCTCAGAAGCCTTGAGCTTAATATCAAGGGGCACTCGACTTATTCAACAACTCCTACAAACTCATTCATTTATAGCTAGTTTCTTCAATGAGAGTTTAGAAAACGCATAGAGCGTTTAGTAGTTTAGTAGTAGTAATAGTTTATTTTATATTTAATAAAGAAAACCTTATTAGTAATGTTGATTATGTTCTTGTTCTTATTCCGCTCTGCAATCAATGTTACTAATCCTAGAAGAGCTTCAACGATCTTGATTTTATAGTGCGATTTACATCTAGAAGAATACCATCTAAAAGAGAAGTCAACAATCTTGTCGAATGATAAGCTGCGTTTCAGAGGTTCTTTACCAGAAATCGTCTCGTTATGAAAGCTCCACAGAGACCAAAGAACAACACCACTAATGACTGATACATGGGAATCGCACCAGGCTTTACCTCTCGAGGGATCTCGAGAAGCTTACAACGCCACCAGGCAGTGTACCTGATCGTTGTAGTATAGTATAGTGACAAGTACCGGGGGATTGATCGTTCAACTCAGGAATAGTGTCGCTAGGATTAGAAAGCCTAAAAACTTGGTCTAGAGGTGAGGGATGATTCTTTTTGTATTTTTTATTTTATAAAAGCAAGTAAAATCTCGGGTTTGAAGGAGTGGGCGGAATTAGTTGCTAGCCAACTAACCCAATTTATCTAAAGATGCAATCAAAATAAAATAACAAAAATGAAAACAAAGTTAATTATACTAATTTGGAGTAAACAATGACGGGGAAATATGTGTTTACTTAGGTTTCATTACTCCCTAGATATCTTTTACAGGTTGATAGCTTGTTACAATTTCATGGATGATGGGTCATATTCCTTAATACTAGTCGTAGGGCCGTGCACAATATTCCCTAACTCTATAGGATCCTACTTCACTCCTATGTCGAGCCGTTAGAAGCTCCTAACATGGGATCATTAGAATTCTCCTACGCATTAAATACAACCGAATATCATAGTACACCTCCGATCATGTTTCTTAAGACGTTCAAGCGAGTTACCAATGGAAGTCTGCCAGTTTTCTTAAGCCTAACATCGAATACAATCATCCGTAACAACTATAAACAAACAATCAACCCATAATTAACATCTAGGTTTCACTACATCTAAGGAAACTGTTGGGAATTTTAGAAGTTCCTAATGATGAAGTTCTACTGACAGGATTCTGCTGAACCTATAGATGGTTTCTGCTGACATAGTGTTCTTGCTGAAGACTTATTTCAACGGATATAATGAATCCGTATCTTTAGTATTTGTTTGTTAGGATATGCATGAGCTATTTTAGGTAGTGATATGCATTGATATTTTTTATTTATTATTGTATTAGGGTTCCTTGTGTATAAAAGGAACATATAGGCTTTTATTTGAGACACGCTTCTTGAGAGGAAAACACAACTCTAGGAAAAATATTTTGAGAGGAAGAAATAGAGATCCATTAGAGGATCATTCTTTATTAGAAAAACCTTGTTGAAACTTTGATTGTTATTATCATTATTCCGTTGTGCAAATCATTGTTTCTATTATCCTAGAAGAGCTTAAACGATCTTGATAAGGAACGTACATTCCCCTTACACTTGAATTTTTACATACTTTACTATAAACTAATCTAATGACTCGAATCAAGTTAATCAAAACACTTGGAGTATTTTTTAAGATTAACGCACATATGGGGGTAATAATTGACGTCATCCCATTACTCCATTACAATAGTACTTTACCCATGAGTCCCAATCGTCCCAAAACAATATGTACAAGATATGACTTGACTTAGCAACCATGTAATCAATTAGATCATTAACTAAGGGTTTAAACATGTAACAATAATGCACTAAAGATGAGTGCATACACGGAAGGCTAAGGCGATTTGGTTGTACATTTGGGTGGGTTGTAACAAATTCTTCCTTTAAGTTAGATGCTTAAAGTTAGAAACGAAAAGATAGGCTCGGATGGGTGTACTAGGGGTTTCGTGTACTAAAAATGAGTACAACGCTAAGGTGTGGGAAAAATTAGTTGACTTAACTAGCCAAGTAATATGACTTAAATAGTCAGGTAATTATAACACGGGTTTAACACAAGGCTGATCCTAATGCCTCTTATCATTTAGTAAAATCCTACTACACGAATGTAGTCTCACTAGCGGTCTCGGGATGCATCACTAACGCAAGTTCTAGAATCTAAATGTTACTGGTACACTCATAAGCACTAATAATGAATGCTTTTCCTATCAAATCTAAAGGTGAACCTCACATATTTTGGTGGAAAATTTTTCTGAATGGTACGGTTTTGTGCTAGTCATACAACTCCTATCCATGAGACGCTTGCTAAGGCTAAAGTTTCACTCCTAAATGTTGTAAAAAAATTTAAATTTGGCGCTAAAATTACACTAACAAGTATTTCTCTTAGTTTTATTACACACTTACCATCAAACAAACAAACTTAAGTGCAATTGTATCCTATAAGGTATCATCATTTACCCTCCCCTTACACTTAGGATGAACATTGTCCCCAATGTTCAATTAAAGATTGTAAAAGTGAAATAGGTAAAAGAATGAAAACAAATACTCCCCTGATACGTTCGGTGTGGATAGTGTGTTAACAAGGTTAGATCTTCCTCCAAGAAAATGAACATTCAAAGCTTCCCTTCCAGAAAAATAAATCATCTTCTTGTCCTAAATAACCTGTTAAACCTGAGAAAACAATCAAGGCAACCTCGCGTAAAATCGGCGACAATCTATATATACCAATAAGTCCTAGAAAACAATGTAAGATTTAATGCTTGTGGAATGAATGTTTGTAGATTTCCTGGAGTTTATAAAACTAAAGAATTAACAAAAACTTTAAGACTCCGTTAGAAAAACAAAGCTCGCAAAATTTCCAGAATTTTACACATGACGCCGTCAGGAGTTAACTCCTGACGCCGTCAGAAGTGACCTGCAGAAATCTTTACGTTAAGTTTTTGAAAAATTTTTGGAAAAACTTATGTCCTACTTCCTGGAAAATCTTACAAAACATCATTATGACTCGATACAAGCATTTGACTCTAACAAATACTAATACACATGTTCATTTAATATTGTGAAGAATCATGATCAATTTCGTTCTTAAAAACAAATTTGGGGTTTCCCCTTACACTTAACTTTTGCAAAATACCTTTATATGAAGTTAAGACGAAGTTAAACAACAAAATAAATCATTTTCATAATATAGTTTTGAAACATGATCTACCAACAATAAAAATAAAGCATGCATACGGAAGCAAATAACAATCAAACAAATAAAAATCACACAAAACATGGGTTGCCTCACAGGAAGCGCTTTTCTTTATTTTACGAGTCTTGTAGCTAGACTCAAGGTCATGGGCTATCCTATATGTGTGAGCTCCTCATTGAGGACATCTTTGGGATCAAACTTGGGTTTCAACTTCTTATCGGTTTTCTTGGTACAGTATGACCTCTCAAACTTTTCTCCATCCGGATCATATAAAATCATCTTCATATGCCATGATCCGTCACCTTCTTTAGGTGGCTTATCCCACTTCCATTACACGTATCCCCTTCCCTTTTCCACTTGTTCATCTCTATGTTGATAGGCATTATGCATAAGAACTCAATCATTTTCCTAAAGACTAGGGGATTCTCAAAAGGGTCTAGTTCCTCATCTCTAGCTATGAGTTGTTCCACCGAATGTGTTTTATCGATGAAATCTTTTTCTAGATAAAATGGGCGTTGAGGTCCTATAAAGTTTCTTTCTATCCAAGGCCCATATCTAGATGGTCTCCTAATCATCTCTACCCAATGTGGTGTCGGTTCGTCCTCACAATCGTAGCTATGCTTCTTAACATCATAAACCGACTAAGTATCACCCTCTCCTACCGCTATCTTAGACTCCTTACAATCTATCATGGCACTAGCGGTTGCTAAAAATCCTCTTCCTACTAACAACGGGCATGTAGTATCACTAACCATATCTAGGACGTGAAAATCCGCTAAAATAGTCAACTTTCCTACGTGAAGCACTACATCCTTGATCATTCCGACCGGATGGGCAATACTTCCATCCGCTAGACCAATTAGTACTTCCGTCTCTTCTAACTTTCATAGCTTAAGAGTAGTGAAAAAGGATAAGGGAATCAAGTTGAGGCTTGATCCTAAGTCGGCTAGTGTGTCGAAAGCTTCGGATCTTCCTATCTTACAAGGTAAAATAAATATACCCGGATCATCAAGCTTCTTAGGTAACTTGTTTTGAATGAAGGCGGTCCCATTTTTACCCAATTTAAATTTCTCATATTTTTTCTAGGAGGGCACTATAGTAGGGAGTACGAGCCAAGACATCAATGACGGGGCGTTCAAGGTGGAGCTCCTTGAATTCGTCGTCAAGGTCTTGTGTAGGAGATGTTTCAACTATGCTTTTGACCGGTTTGATATTGGGTGTTTCATTCAATTAGTCCTTTTCAAGAATGTGGGTTTGCTTAAAACACGTGCTTATTGCTTTGACCGAATAGTATTGTGGACAAGAAGTAGGTGACGAAACCGATGATATGGCATTAACGTTTAGTTTCGGGTTCTTGACCGTGTCACTTGGGAGTGCTCCTATTTCTCAGTCATTGAGAACTTTCAACAATGTGTCGATTTTGGTGGTCATCTCGCTTTGCTTTTGTATGAAATCGGCTTCAAACTTAGATATGCGAGCTTCTTGAGATGCCATGAATTTGGACATCGACCCTTCAAGATTATTGGTACTACCATAGTTGTTAGAAGGATTGTTGTTGAAAGTACGGTTAGCGGGTGAACCGTTTGGTTGGTAACAATTAGGTGGATTGGAAGAATTGTTTTGGGGTATGTTTTGGTTTTGTTTCCACCTAAGGTTCGGGTGATTTTTCCAAGAAGGGTTGTAGGAATCACCGTAAGGGTTTGGTTCAGGTTTGAAAGTGTACCACTTATCTCCCGCTTCGTCGGTACGCGAGGATGCGTAATCCGCAAAAGCTTGTCCGGGGAGTTCCACGCAATCACGAGTGTCATGGGGACCACTACATAATTCGCATGAAGAAGTGATTTTGTTCACTTGGCTTGAAGGCTTAGGAGCTTCATAAGATTTCATGAGAAACTTGACTTGGTCCTCAAGTTCCATGATCCTACGGTCGGGAGTGCTAGAATTGTTCGAAGGCAAAGATATTGCCTTGACCGTTTTGTTCAAATTAAGGGGATCATTCCAACTTTCGGTGTCATAGAGAGCAATATATTCTATGAGTTCCCATGATTTTTCCGCACTTAGATCACGTGGCTTGCCACCGGCCGATTGGTCAATGGTTCGCCTTGCGGAGAGATCGATTTGGTCATAGAAGATTTGGACTTTGAGCCAAAGATCTATGCCATGATGAGGGACTTTTTGGAGTAAGTCCTTGAAACGAGTCCATGCTTCATATAGAGTTTCACCTTGACGTTGTTGGAACATCAAGATATCATTTCTAAGCTTGGTAGTTCTCCCCGGTGGGAAAAATTGAGCAAGGAAACGAGTGGTGAGATCATCCCATGAGGTGATGGATCCCGTGGGTAAACGTTCAAGCCATTGACTAGCTTGATCACGTAGAGAGAATTGGAATAGGCGTAATCGGGTCGACTCTCTAGTTGTAACATCAAGGTCTATAGAATCTACGATTTTAAGGAAATCCTTGAGATGTTGGTTAGGATCTTCGGAACGAAGTCCATGGAATGCACATCCGCTTTGCACCAACCGGATGGTGTCGGATCGCAAGGGGGACACATTGGCTCCTTAAGTGAGCTCAATAGTGTTTCTATAGCCTTGGTGGCTAGGACGGGAATACTCTCCTAAAGTTCGGGGCCTAGGAGGTGGGTTTGGTAGTGGTGGGTTTTGTGGGTGGTTTTGTTGTAGTGGGTTGATGGGTTCAAAGATGTTACCACTTTCCATGATGTCGGATGGTAAAGGTTACGAACAAAGACACGAAGAAATGAGATAGACTAAAGAAAACCTAGAAAATGAAAATAAAATCTTACTAGAAAGGAATCTAGCAAATAGACATAATAAAAAAAAAAAAAATCCTAACCTAGACAATAACTATTCCCCCGGCTGCGGCGCCAAAAACTTGATACGTGGGAATCGCACCAGGCTTTACCTCTCGAGGGATCTCGAGAAGCTTACAACCCCCACCAGGCAGTGTACCTGATCGTTGTAGTATAATATAGTGACAAGTACCGGGGAATTGTTCGTTCAACTCAGGAATAGTGTCGCTAGGATTAGAAAGCTTAAAAACTAGATCTAGAGGTGAGGGATGATTCTTTTCGTATTTTTTATATTTTATGAAAGCAATTAAAAATCTCGGTTTTTGGAAGAGTGGGCGGAATTAGTTGCTAATCAACTAACCCAATTTATCTAAAGATGCAATCAAAATAAAATAACAGAAATGAAAACAAAGTTAATTATACTAATTTGGTGTAAACAATGACGGGGAAATATGTCTTTACTTAGGTTTCATTAATCCCTAGATATCTTTTACAGGTTGATAGCTTGTTACAATTGCATGGATGACGGGTCATATTTCTTAATACTAGTCGTAGGGCCGTGTACAATATTCCCTAACTCTATAGGATCCTACTTCACTCCTATGTCGAGCCGTTAGAAGCTCCTAACATGGGATCATTAGAATTCTCCTACGCATTAAATACAACCAAATATCGTAGTACACCTCCGATCATGTTTCTTAAGACGTTCAAGCAAGTTACCAATGGAAATCTGCCAGTTTTCTTAAGCCTAACATCGAATACAATCATCCGTAACAACTATAAATAAACAATCAACCCATAATTAACATCTAGGTTTCACTACATCTAAGCAAACACAAAGGAAATCTAGCCAAGCATGTTAAATTGAAGACAAGCGTAAGATATAGTCAAACAACACATAGACATATTGAATGAATTGAAAGAGTACTTATCTTTAATAGAACATGAAAGATTCAAAGTGTTGAAACCCTTGAAAAGGCTGGAAAATTTGACCTAGGGTTTTCCTCAAAGTTGCACCCTCCAAAGTTATACACTAATGAATGAATTTTAGAAAACTATATATAGATTACAATGGGTGACGGCATCATGTATTGGGTTGTGACGCCGTCAACTCGCCGCCATAATAGAAATCGTATTGCCTAGATCTGATTTTGACGCCGTCATGTGTAAATTTCTTCTGGGCCGTCACTAATACTTGGACCATGACGGCCTTAGGTGACGCCGTCATGTCCAATGCACAAAACTCTCTGGATCATCACGTGTATTTTCTACATCCACCCCTTTTGTAACTCTTGAAGCCGTCATTAAGGAAGTTGTGACACCGTCTGGTACTGTTCCCAGCAAGGAAAATTAAGACTTTGCCATTTTCTTCACTTTTATGCTCCAAAAACGTCCAAAATGCTTCCTTTTCCAGATTTCTCTCCAAAAGTACCTAAAATTGACAAAAGGAACGATTTAGGGCAATATTTGATCAAATAATCTCGAATCCGGGCTTAAATGACCCCCTAAAAACGGTTCATTTTTCGCCTCATCAATGACGTCGATGATGGTTCTCTTATTAGTCGACATGCGAATACCATCAATCCAAGAGTAAAGATCATTCAGGCTCAAAATAGAGGGGAGCTGGAGATCCAACCAATTAAAAACACAAGCCCATACAGAGGTGGTTAAAGAGCAGATCCAAAAGGTATGATACAAAGTGTCAATCCCTTTATGGCAAATAGGGCAGTTCAGGGAGTTCATCTCCAGACCTTTTCGGCTCAAGTTCCATCTTGAAGGGAGGCGAACACGAAGAGTCCTCCATATGAAGATATTAATCTTTTTTGGAAGGAGCTTGTTCCATGTTGTTTCAGGACCAACATGAGGATGAAGACCAATATCGATGTGACAACGAGCACTTTTAACCGAGAAGGAGGGAGGATCAATAGACCAAACCCACGCATCCTCGGAATAATTGAGAATGATTGCAGAAAAATAATTTTGAAGGATAGCCAGATGATAAGCATTGGAACCGTTAGAAACAGTGCGAACCCATTCAATATGCCAACCATTATTCCAACAATCACGAACCAAACAGTCCTTGTTCATAGCCAATTGATATAAACGAGGGAATTAGAATTTAAGAGGAGAATTACCATTCCAAGAGTCATGCCAAAATTTCGTGGAGGCCCCATTGTTAACAATCTGCTGCATGGATGAATAGGGAATAATATTTTTCTCGTGCATGCAATTAATAGAACCCACAATTCGATACCAAACACCTTTGTTTTTGATGTGACTAAAGAAAGTTGAGGAGTCATTGTTCTTGCCATGAATAGTGATAACCAGCTGAGACCATAAGGCGTGAGAATTATTGAGTAATCTCCAACGCCAATTCTAAATAAGGGCGTGATTAAGAGAATAGAGACTCCCAATACCAAGAACGCCTCTATCTTTGGAAGCAAGAGCAACATTCCAAGAAATCCAAGGGATCTTGTTAGAGTTTTCGACACTCCCCCAAAAAAATTTGGATCGAATAGATTCCAGCTTTTTGTTGACCAGATTAGGCATAGGAAAAAGCGAGAAATAATACGTACCAACCGCGCCTAAGACCGATGAGATAAGGGTAGTTCTGCCTCCGATGGAAAGGATAGATGCTTTCCAATTTGATAGACGACTAGAGAACTTCTCAATAATAGGATCCCAGCATTTCGCGAGCGCCATATTGCAATCAATTGGTAGCCCTAAGTAATTAAAAGGGGTCACCAAAGCATTGCAGCCAATAGTAGATGCAAAAAGCCAGACTTCATCGAACGGAACACCAATACCAAAAAGATTAGATTTTTGGTAATTGATCTTTAGGCCAGAGGCTTTATGGAAGCAATCAAGAATAACAACCAAATTTTTTATGTTGTTATGCGACCACTCTCCAATGAAAAGGGCATCATCTGCAAAAAATAAATGAGAGAGATTCAAGGTGTTAATTTTGAAACCATTGTAAAGCCCCGCAGCCATAGCGTCTTCCATAGCGACATGAAGACCTTCCATAGCTATTATAAAGAGAAAAGGGGATAGAGGATCCTTGACATAGGCCGCGATGAATTTTGAATTCACGAGTGGGGCTTCCATTGATCAAAACTAATGAAGTAGTAGAGTGAAGGCAACCCGATATCCACTTGGTCCAATTTTCGCTAAACCCCATAAAGTGCATAACCCGGAGCAGAAAATCCCATGAGATAGTGTCGAAGGCTTTCTCAAAGTCAATTTTAAACACCATGAGCTTGGACTTTTTACGTTTACACCACTGGATCACTTCATTAATCATCAAAGGACCATCAAGAATCTGTCGGTGCTTAATGAAAGCGGATTGCTCTTGACTAATGATAGAATCGATTACCCGAGCCAAACGATTAGCTAGAACTTTGGAAATGATTTTATATTGAGCCCCGATAAGTCTAATGGGGTGAAAATCACTAACCACCATGGGGCTTGGAATTTTAGGAATAAGTTGACTGATCATTAATAAATTTTCTTTGGGCTAATTTATTGAAAAGCTGCATAAATGTTGGGTGTTCATGTATGAGTCTCATGTGTTTTATGTATTGCGTGTCTAATAAAACCTACATATGGTCTTCTGGTTACCAAGTTTTGAGAGTGTGCTAATTTTTATAGAACGGAGTTTATGGTCAAGGGAATTATATACTTTACATAGGCTATGGAGGAAGTAATTAAGATCTATTGGTTGTTAATAGTAATGGCTACGAATGTAGACAAAGTGACTTTTCAACTTCAAAAGTCTACTTTGAATCCTTATTTAAGCCTACGTGGACCTCTTTGGCTTTCTACACAATCAGATGAGACCTCTATGTTAATTTGCTAAATGATAAGTACAATATTGAAATAATAGATAGTAGCAGTAAGTAGATTATTTATTAGTTTCTATTTTTCCCTACATGTATATGTCATTAAAAATTGTGATGCGTAAGTGGTAAGATTACTACTTTTGTTTTGTGGCTTCTAAGGTCAATGATTTATCGTTTTGTGCTATTTTTTTCACTATTAACTATAGTTTAGGACTAAATTTTGAGCTGGAAATTATACATAATTAGGTTTTTATATGTTAATAGGATAATTTCTTGTGTAATGAATGATGGCTTTGTGTTTGAAATTTGAGTATTTTCATTAAAAAAATCAAAATTAGGTTGTGTTGTACAGAGTTCTTTTTTAAGATTATTGTTCTAATTCATTGTTTGCACATTTGATACATGAGTTGTATAATTGATTTATTTTTAGTTATTGTATTAGATTGTTTGAAAGATATTAAGCTAAGGTTTTCCTGGTGGTGTATATGTTAGTGGTAGAAAAATCAATAAATAAGTCATATGATCGACTTTTGTTTCACTATTGCGTTTTGTTTAATTTGTAATTACATCAATGATTTTACATCTCTAAAGTATGATTGCATGAATCAATGTTAAATTTAGGGATAGGAAGGTACTCATCACACAATGTGGAGTGAAATTGCAAATAATAACTACCCATATGAACGTGGGTATGTAACATAAATAAAGCTTTTAGCAGTGTAAGAAATATTTTGATCCATAGCATAAAGAAAACTCAATAGAAGATAACATGCGCTATTGTGAATTGAAGGATATTTTGGTGTATGATGTGAGGAAGTGAATGTCGTGTTTTAGGTGTTGCATTTTTAATTGAGTTAAGTTACAAGTCATTGCTTCATTTTATTGATTTTTTTGGGTATATTTTTAGTAAAAATGATGTTTTTATAATACACAATGAAGTATATGTGGTTATTAAAGCTACGTTACATGAGCTTCAATATTCTTTTGATTGTCATATAATGCAATGCAATGCATTCAATGTATGATTTGAGTCTACAAATTCGGCTATGGGGTTGTAGTTCTGATACGGGGTGTTTGTTGTTTGTTGGGTGGAATGAGTTTTTCCATCCCTCTTATGGTTTAGTTTAGCTTTGGGATTGAGGTTGGCTGGCCTTTGAACTGTTTCACCACTTCGTTTTTCGGCTTCAAAGAGACAATTATGTGGAATATTGGTTCATATCTTTTATATTATTTATTAATGATTTTGGAAAGAAAATGATGTCCAATGAATTTAACATTTCTATGATCATTTTAGTAGCTTTCTTGATGGTGAAATAGTGTCTTGCAATATTCTTTGTTCTAAAGAAACATAAAGGTAATGATAAGAGAATGAATGAAGCAACTATGCCTCTAAGCTCTTTTCCAAAAGGTGAAAAAGGATCTCAGTGAAAATGCTGTGATTTGATGCTTTTTTAGGTAACTATTGATGCCTCGTTATGTTACATCAGTTTTATATTCTTTATTCATTTTTATCTCTTATCTATGGAACTCAAACTGCCCGAGGTTACATAGCCATCTTTTTTGTAGGTATAAGCACAATCACCTGAGCCGTTACAACACCTCTAGATGTAATAAAGACTAAATTGATGGTCCATGTACAATAAATAAGTTTAACTATTCACCAACTACATATCAGTTTTTTTCACCAACTCGGTATATTGCCAATATGACGAGTGGGATATTAAGCGCAAGGGGCAGGACTATCACTTTTCTAAATATAAATTAAATTGAGTGCAACCGTGCATGTATAAGATTCTGGAGTGCAAAGATGATTTTCTTTCTTTACACTTTTCCTTTCAATCTTGGTATGTTCCATATACGCTCAACGTATAAGATAATAATATCGTTATAACATAGAAGCCTTATGCCCACTAGTGTATGATAAAAAATACAATAGGCAATTTATACTATCATATTGTACATGAGTTGAACAAAGATATATATGCTAAACCTAACACAACCTGTATTAACCTGTATCACCACAAAAAGTACTCATTAATACCTGTTATCAACACCAATGTTGACCCGTTTCAAAAATATCATTTTGACCCATACCTGATGTACCCATATGACGCGCCACGTGTTAACTCACCCTTTTTTCATCCATAGATTTATTAATGAATGTCTTTTGTGCGGATTAAGAGGTTTATTTGGATAAAAAAAACCAAGAGAGTGTCTAAGATGATTTCAAAATTATGGTTATTGTTGATACAAAAGTTGGACGTTCCTGATTATGGGCTCTTGCTCTCGTACCAATTCTCTTCTTAGTACTCGTAACCTGCGCACTAAGAAAATGAACAACACCGTTAGACTTATCGTGGGATTGTCTCCCACGATTAGACTCCGGCGTGAGAGTAAGTAATCGATTTAGGGTTCTCGTAAAGAGTTAGGGTTTGTGAATCGTACCTTGAATGAGAGTTATGTCATTCCTTATATAGGCGCAGAATCCTTGTAGGGTTCGTGCTCCTTACGTTTCGCACCCATGGTGCTTATCCGGGTAAGGATATCTATTCCATAGATAGATGATCCTTATCTATACCGTGTATAGTTTTATTTGGGTTTGGGCTTACGTGAGCCTGGTCCCGTTAGTAATGCGGCCCAAGTTACAATAGCCCACGCATGGTGGTTTTGGGCCTTAGTGATGTTTATCATTTGGGCTCGTGGCCCATATATAGACTATACGTCATCATGTCCCCCCAGTCTAGTGTGCGCGGCTCGTAGCCGCGGATGCTAGACTAATGTTAACAGCGGTAAGCGTGGCGGGAGAACATTGAAATATTGCCGCCCATTTTAAAGTGCAATGCACCTAGTCAGATATTTCAAAATGAATACCTCGAAAATTGGGGGTTGTGTCCACGTGGCCCTCGTAAATCGGGAAAAAGTGCATGTACCGGTTCGGTTCTAGCCACACGTTTTTGTGAGTGGGATCCATGTGGAGATAATCTAGGGTTTTTTTTACTCCCTATATAATAGTCACCGCCCCATTTTTACAATCACACACAGTAAAACATACACTCACCATTGCTCACTTTCTTGAAAGCTATCTTTTGCAAAGAAAATAATCATTTCCTTAGGTAATTTTTGTGTGCGTTTCTTAGTGAATTAATGAAAATGGTCGCCCAGTTAGAGGACTTTCACTCTGCGATGACGGAGAATGATGTTACTCAGTTTACATCTGACCATTTCATTCCTCTGGATGTGCGCCCAGAGGCTCCAGACGTTAACGCGTGTATAGCCGATTTCCCCGAAGGGAAAATAGGGCTATACACGAAATTCTTTGAGTACGCGAATTACCGCGTGCCAATATCTATTTTTCTGAGCGATTTGCTCCAGACGACTCAGCTGCACTGTATAGGTGCGGCTAAGGTGTCGAATTTTGAAGTAAACTGCCGTTTACTTGCGATAGAACCGACCATATCCTTGTTCCGCTCCTTTTACCACACAACGTGGTCAAATGGGTGGGTATCTTTTGCGAAGCGCCCGGGGGCGCTTTAGTGTTATACTGAGAAAGTAGACTCCCTAAGAAATTGGAGGGAGCATTTTTTCTGGGTGGATGATGTGGTTTTTCCCTCGCCCTATGAGTTTTATACTCAGGATACCTTGCCAAGGGATGGGCGCCCCGCACCCGGTTCCTATAGGCTGACTGATGCGCAGACTCTTGATGCCAACCACCTAGCCATTAACCCTTATCCGGAGGAGTTTTTGGTACACATGGGGTTGAGTCGCAATTACTTCGGCGTTGCTGACGAGGTGCTCACTTTTATAAGTGAGGTAGGCCGGGGTGGGTGTTCGTCCCTTCTACTTCAAATTTTGTAAGTCTTTTTGTATGCGCACCTTTAATAACTAATCCTTTCTTCTTTCTTGTTTTGTTTATGTGCGTAGAGATGGATCTATTCGCCGTTGTGAAGCTGGACAAACCAAAGCAGGTGACTATAGGGGTACGCCCTCTGAGGGAAGGTGAGCAGCCCCTACTGGAGGCGACTGAGGGTCGCTTGACCGTGTTGCCGGAGGTTGTCCCTGAAAACACGCCGCCGCTCCAAGTGACGCCTGTTCAGAGCGTGGCGCCAGATGTGGAGGTGGCGCAAGAGGAGGCGCGCGCTGAGTCGTCTGACAGCATAGAGATCCTAAAGCCCGAGGAGGTACTGAAGGAGGAAGTGGCGCAGAATATTAAGCGCAAAGGAGTGGCTGGGACCAGTGGCCCCAAGAAGAGACGACGCTACCTCATTGGTGATGAGGAGTCATCCGCGGAAGAGGAGACATCCGCTCGTGGCGCGGATAAGAAGGCTGCTGAGGCCTCTCCATTCCTGTAAGTATCTGCGTCCCTATTATATTTCTTGTACATTACTTGTCGCAATATGTACTAACTGTCGTCTTCATATCTTGTAGGGATGATGCCGCGAAGAATGATGGAGTCTTCGTGGATGTGGTTTCCTCTCCGCAGAATGAAAACAAGGAGGGGAAAGCCAAGGTTGATGAGGGTGGAGAGGCGCAGCAGTTAATGGATGAGTTGGCTGCGACTGCTGCGCGTCAGTCTGAGCTGGTGGCTCAGTTGAGGGAGAAGTATGTCAGGGAGAGCAGTACTCTCGCCCAGAAGGATGAGGAGATAGCGAAGCTCCGTGCGCAGCTGGCTGATGCGCAGGCGGAGTTGGAGTCCTCCCGGGTGTACACTGAGAAAGTCACCCATGAGAAGTTGTCCGCCCTTGCTGAGGTGGAGGAGGCGCGCGGGAAGCTTCATCATTATAAATCTGACATGACTTGGGCTGTTAGGTATTTGGAAGAGAAGAAGGTGGAGCATTTTGCTAACATTGCCAAGTTCAAGGAAGATATGATGAAGATCATCCAGCTGCAGGAGGACAAGCTGTGCGGCCTGAGCATCGAGTACGATGAGGAGTTATATCCTCATTTGATGTCGACCATTGCTGAGCGCAGGTATTTCTTTTTTACTCTTCTTCTTCATAATAATTTTTGTTGCTATGCTTTTTATTAACACAAATTGTCTTTGTTGATGTAGGTAGTTGATTAGCCACGGGCTGCGCTTGGCAGCTATGGGTACTCTGGAGTCCCAAGAGGTGTTGGACGCCTTTGGGAAGGTGGTTCACTGTGCGATGGCGTGGGGGAAGTCGCAGGCCATGGAGGATCACCATGAGGCCAAGCTTCTGACCAAGGACTTGGCAGAGGTTCCTGGTTATAATGCGGCTGCCTACGATGAGTTGATGCAGGCTATGGCGGGGTTAAAGGTTCTCTAGTTGCCGCACATTGGGAGGTTGGAGCGCGACCAAGACAACCCCATAGATGTACTTATGACGGGGTTGACTTTGGAGTGCCACCTTTTGGAGGATGCAGAGGCGCAACCAGATTACTTCTTGAAGCCTGATGTATCGCAGCTGCAGATTCCTGTGTTCGCGCAGCCTCGCCACATCCTTACCCCATTTGCTCTTGAAAGGGAGATTCCCTTGAAAGAGGTTTTGGAGCGTCATGCGCAGAGGGCTGCCCAGAAGAGGGGCATTCAGGGCAAGGCAGTGTTGTGTGGCGTGGGTGCTGCACACATCCCTAGATCTGATGGTGTGCCCGTGAGTGTTCCTACCGTATCTCCCAAGGACGCTTTGATTCTGAGAAAGCTTCAGGAGGCAGGGAGTTCTGCTGCTCCGGAGGATAGCCCTGAGCATCGCCATAGTGTGTAGGCTATTTTTGTATATGAAGTGTATCTTTTCCTTGTAATTTTTATAAAAATGTTGAATAAGATACCTTTTAGTTGATTAAGTGCGTGACTTAAGAAATGTACTTGCATTGTTTGCTAAGTTTTATTTTTTGACCAAGTGTATTGGCTGCGTGATTATACTTGCATTGTTTGCTAAGTTTTATTATTTGACCAAGTGTCTTGGCTCGTTATTTGCTAAGCTTGTACGGTGTACTTAATATTTGCGCATCCCTCGTGGGATGCGCACGTGAAGCTTACCTCGACGTCTCAAAAGTAAGGCGCTTAGCAAGGATACGTGATCCAAAGTTGATGGGCTTGCAACCCTCTTACTCAACGAGTGAATTAGTAGGTTTACTCATCCTTTATGCCTTCGTGGGTCTTTAATTAGTGCATGCACGCCATGTAGGCAAAAATATAAGATAACAATATTGACATATATAAGTATGTATGCAATAAAGTGAAATACGCTATGGAGTTAGCTAGAAACCATAACATTTTATTGATACTTGCAAGTTTTTTGAAAAAATAAAAATACAATTCCTAGGAAAGAAAAGAAAAACAAACACTTATTGGGCATCTCGTAGGATGCAAAGGTGTCTGTGTAATGGCCATAGCCTAAAAGTAACATCTTTTAAGATTGCAGATGTTCCAAGTGCGCGCTAGGTCGTGACCTTCCATATCGCGCAGTCTGTATGCACCGTTGCCGAGTGCATCTGTGACCTCGTAAGGTCCTTCCCATTTTGGTCCGAGCTTGCCTGTGTCTTCTGCGTGGCTTGCATCGTTGGCGCGGTATACAAAGTCTCCTGGCCTGAATGAAGTGTGTTTGACCTTTGCATCATAATATTTCTTCATCTTTGCCTTAGCCTTTGCTTCGCGTATAGCTGCGCGTTCACGCCTTTCTTCTAGTAAGTCCAAGTCTATGCGACGCTCCTCGTTATTTGTTGTGACGTTGACCTCTGCTGTTCGTATAGTTGGCATTCCTATCTCAGCTGGTATGACGGCTTCTGTTCCATAGACGAGGGAAAATGGCGTGTCGCCCGTACTGGTTTTGATTGTTGTGCGATGCGCCCATAAGACATGCGAGAGCTCGTCCACCCACCTTCCTTTGTGTCTGTCAAGGCGCGCTTTTATTCCTTCCCCTAGACTGCGATTTGCGAGCTCAACTAGGCCATTGGTTTGTGGGTGTTTTACTGAAGCGAAGTGTTGTGTGATGTTCAATTGCGCACACCAATCTTTGAATGGGTTATCACAGAATTGTTTTCCGTTGTCTGATATAATCTCTCTCGGTAGTCCGAAGTGACAGACAATGTTGTCCCAGACAAGGCGTTTGACTTGGTTTCCTATGATGCTCACCATCTCCTTTGCTTCAATCCACTTCGTAAAGTAGTCTATGGCTACGATGAGGAACTTTACTCCTCCTGCGGCTACTGGAAAGGGTCCTGCAATGTCAATGCCCCATTTGTAAAATGGCCATGGTGAGGTAATTGGTGTTAGCTCTTGTTGTGGCCGGCGCGGGATTGGCCTATGTACTTGGCAATTGCTGCACTTCTTTATCAGATCGCGTGCGTCGCGATGCATGGTTGGCCAATAATACCCTGACCTTAGAGCGCTTGCCACCACAGATCACGGCCCTGAGTGCATACTACATGATCTAGCGTGGATTTCTCTGAGTACGTAGTCTGCTTGAAGAGGTCCAACACATCTGAGCCATGGTTGTAAGAAAGAGCGTCTATAAAGTATGTTGTCTCGTAGTTCAAATCGTTGCGCTGTGCTCCGCACTCTTCGAGCGTCCTTATGGTCTTGTGGTAAAGTTCCCTTGCTAATGAATTCAATAATAGGTGTCATCCATGTAGGATCTTGTTCTTCTATCACTGTGGATATCTCTATTTCCAAGATTGACTTGTTTTTCAGGGTTTCTACCAATACCTGTTTTGAGAGGTGCGCGAAGCTTGTGGATGCGATCTTGCTGAGCGCATCAGCCTTCCTGTTATCTCCTCTGGGCACCTGTTTTATTGTGAACCTGTCAAAGTTTTTGATTAAGGACTTGGTCTTTTCTAGGTATTGGATCATGTGTTCATCCTTGGCTTCATATTCACCTAGCACATGGTTAGCGACTAGCCGAGAATCTACATTCACTTCCAGGTTGCGTACACCCATTTGGATTGCGATGCGTAGTCCGGCTAGTAGGGCTTCGTATTCTGCCTCATTGTTTGTGGTTGTGAATTCAAAGCGCAGCGCATAGGTGAATTCCATACCTTCTGGATTTGTAAGAATAAGGCCCGCGCCTGATCCATCTACACATGAAGACCCATCTGTGAACAGAATCCAGGGTTCCTGTAGATTTGTTTTGGTTGTAGATGTTGGACTGTCGTTATCTGGCTTCTCCACGATGAAATCGGCTAAGATTTGTCCTTTGATTGCAGTGCGCGGTCTGTATGAGATGTTATATTCACTTAATAGTACACTCCACTTCTGTAAGCGTCCTGATGCGTCAGGTTTAGAGATAACTTGTTTGATTGGCTGATCAGTGATTACAGCTATTGGGTGCGCTTGAAAGTATCTGCGCAACCTTTTGGCTGCGAATACAGCTTTTCCATAGCGCTGTAGTTAGTCTCTGTCTTCTTCAGGGCTTTGCTTACAAAGTATATGGGTGTCTGGACGGAGTTCCTATCTGTCAATAGCACTGCGCTAACTGCTCCATGAGTTGCCGATAAGTACATGATTAGCTCTTCCAATGGTCGCGGTGCGACAAGTTTGGGAAGAGATGCCAGATGGTGTTTAAGTTGTTGGAAAGCTTCCTCCGCTTCTTCGGTCCAGCGAAAATCTCCCTTTTTTGTGCACTTCGTGAGTGTTTTAAAGAGAGGGAGTGACTTGTCTGCTGATTTAGATAAGAAACGGTTTAGCCCTGCTAACTTTCCATTTAATGACTGGACTTCTTTGAGTGTGCGCGGTGAGGGGAGATCAATAACAGCCTTTGTTTTTTTCTGGACAAGGCTTGATTCCATCGGGCTCTATTAAGTATCCAAGGAACATGCCTTCGGTTGCGCCAAAGGTGCATTTCTTGGGATTTAACTTCATGTTTATTCGTCCCAATGTTCTGAACGTTTCCTCGATGTCGCGCACCAATTCATCCTCTATGTGGCTTTTGATGACAAGGTCATCCACGTAGACCTCCAAGTTGCGGCCTACTTGTTTCTCGAAAGCTGTGTCCACCAGTTGTTGGTATGTCGCGCCTGCGTTTTTTAAGCCAAAAGGCATTTTTGTGTAGTAGTACACTCCTTGACTGGTGTGGAAAGCTGTTTTTTCTTCATCTTCGACTGCCATCTGAATTTGATGATACCCTTTGTATGCGTCTAGGAAGCATTTGAAAGGGTATCCGCACCGGGATTCTACCTTCCAGTCTATTTCTGGCAGTGGGTAGCAGTCCTGTGGACATGCTTTGTTGAGGTCCGTGAAGTCCACGCACATTCTCCAACTGCCATCGCTCTTCTTTACCATAACTGGGTTAGAGAGCCAGTCCTGGTAGTACACTTCGCGCATGATGCCTACGTCTACGAGCTTATGTACTTCTTCCAGAATAGCCTTTGCACAATTTGGGGCCTGGCCGCGCTTCTTTTGTCGTATTGGAGGATATCCTTGTCGGATTTGTAGCTTATGCTCTGTGATAGAGCATGGCACTCCTGTCATGTGTTTTGGTTCCCATGCGAAGATATCCAGGTTCTTCTGCAAAAGTGCGCATACGGCTGTTTTACCCTTGTCAGATAAAGATCCACCAATCGAAACTTGTTGTTCCGGGTAATCGGGATGAATAGCGACTTTTAGGTTTGGTGTTTTTTCTGTGCGCTGTTCTGGAATAGTCTCTACTTCAGTTACTACCGCATTGCATTCTCTTGGTGGTACTGTTGTGTTATAGAGGGTGACAACTCCTCCTTCCGCTGGAAACTTAAGCATTCCGTGCGCTGTGGATGGTACAGCACGCATGGATGATATTCCAGGTCTCCCAATAATACCATTGTATGGTGAGGGAGACTTTATTACCATGAAATTTATCCATGTTGCGGTTGAGTGTTGTTCATCTCCTACAACCACCAGCAAGCGTAATTGCCCCATGGGCCAAATCTTTTCTCCTGTGAATCCAGTCAATGACGTTGTTGCTTGTATCAATTGACGTTGGATTTCAGGTCGCAGTCTTTTGAAACAATGATCATACAGGATGTCTGCGGATGCTCCTCCGTCAATGTACATGCGGTGGATATCATGTCCTCCCGTATGTATTTCAATAGTTAGAGGTTCTACAACTGCGTTGTCCGCAGCTAAAGTAGGGAAAGATATCTCTTTTTCTGGAGAGAATTTTTGGCTGACTTTTTGCTTTATCTTGCGCTGCCATGACTGTATCATGTATATGGTATCATCTTTTTCTTTGGGGGGTTCTTTGTTTCCCCCGTTCCTCTGTTTATCTTTTCCCTCTTTGATGTTTTTTACGAGGTGGTCCATTCTGCCTTCTCTTACTAACTTTTCAATTAGTTGTCTTAGCTGGATGCACTCGTTAGTTGTATGGCCTTTTTGACCATGGTACTCGCAGTATCCATTCCCTATGCGCTTTTCCTCTGCGGTGCGCATTGGTGGTGGTTTTGGGAAGTTTGCACCTTCTGTTACAAATATTTCCCTCGGAGTTTTTGTGAGAGGGGTATACTTGTCATTGTCTTTTTCACTGCGGTAATTCCTGCTGCGGTTGTTATTCTGATCGTTGGATTGTCTCCTAGGCTGCTCTTGCTGCCTATAGTTCGAATAACCCTTTTTGCTGTCCGCGGCAACTGCTTCTCCTTGTATAAAGGATCTGGTGCGCTTTGTTAGCTCATCGAAAGTCTGGGGAACTTTGTCATTTAGCTTTCGGATAAGTTCTGGGTTATTAATCCCATTCATGAACCCTGAAATTTTTAGGATTTCAGGACATGCTTTGACTTGTATGCACTCTTCCTTGAAGCGTTCCATAAAAGCACTGGTTGATTCCCCTTGGCGCTGTTTTACTCTTGCTAGCTCAACAGGGTTTTTAGCGCACTTCTTTCTCGGGGTAAAGTTGAGGCGGAATGCTTTCCGTAATTCCTCGAACCCCCCGATGCTCCTACGTGGGAGTTTGCTAAACCATGTGCGCGCGTTCCCTACTAACGTAGAATTAAACATGTGGCACCACACAGGCTGTGGCCAGTTTTCGATAGTGGAGGCTGATTTGAAAACTTTTAGATGATCATCCGGATCACCTGTTCCATCATATGTTTTTACATTAGTGGGCATGCGCCTGCGTTTGCGGTCTGAATAATCGCTGATGCGTCGTGTAAACGCATCAACTTTCTGGCAACACCATGGAAGAGACATATCTTCATTCTCTTCCTCGCGACGTCGTCCTCTTGACTTCCAATGTCCTGTTTCTTTATCCTCGTTGTCCGAGGAGTCACTGGAGGAAGAGTAGTCTCTTTTGCGGCGCTTGCGCCGGCTTCTTTCAGAAGAAGAGCTTGAGGGACTTTCACTTGGGGATCTTCTTTTCCCCAATCTGTCGTGCATCCTCTTACTCCCAGGTTTGGAGGATCCTTGGCTCGACGAATGCTGAGGTCCTAATCGGTCTTGTATCCCTCGACTGCCAAGTCTGGAGTGAACATTAGTGCGCCTCTCGCTATCTTCTGAGTATTTTGAATCAGATATCGTACCCAGCCTATCATGGATAGTGGCACGTTCTGCGCGTCTTCCCCGTGGGTGGCGCAGGGGTGATGGTTCGTGTTCAGGACCAAAATTTAGTCGAGCTTGTAGGCTCGTGCTCGCTCTTCTCCTCGCTTCTTCTTGCATGAGGGCGGTTAAGGTTTCATAATTTTGGGATACAAAATTTCCCAACGTTAGATTGGGTGTGTCCTCAGTTGCTGCAAGAATGTCTGCCTCAGTATTAGGCACCCTATCTCGGTTAGGCGCGCCTGGCGGCATAGTGTTGTTCACTGCGGGTACAGTTTGGTGAGGAGTGGTGAAGAGAGTGCGCTGGAGTTCCTCAACGCTTGGGACCACTGGGGTGATTTGGGTAGTCCTTACAGGTAGTTCTACCGCTGAAAGAGGTTGGGTTGTCCCTGCCTCTTGGTGACCAGGTGCGCTGGTTGTCCCAGCAACCTGCCTAAGGGTCGAATCTTGTTGATTCTTCGTCTGGGGGTCACGTCTTTCTGACTGCGGAGTCCGCTGGCTTGAATTCTTATTCTTTGTCATTCTAGTTCTTAGTTCTTAGTAGGGTCCCACGGGTGGCGCCACTTGTTGATACAAAAGTTGGACGTTCTTGATTATGGGCTCTTGCTCTCGTACCAATTCTCTTCTTAGTACTCGTAACCTGCGCACTAAGAAAATGAACAACACCGTTAGACTTATCGTGGGATTGTCTCCCACGATTAGACTCCGGCGTGAGAGTAAGTAATCGATTTAGGGTTCTCGTAAAGAGTTAGGGTTAGTGAATCGTACCTTGAATGAGAGTTATGTCATTCCTTATATAGGCGCAGAATCCTTGTAGGGTTCGTGCTCCTTACGTTTCGCACCCATGGTGCTTATCCGGGTAAGGATATCTATTCCATAGATAGATGATCCTTATCTATACCGTGTATAGTTTTATTTGGGTTTGGGCTTACGTGAGCCTGGTCCCGTTAGTAATGCGGCCCAAGTTACAATAGCCCACGCATGGTGGTTTTGGGCCTTAGTGATGTTTATCATTTGGGCTCGTGGCCCATATATAGACTATACGTCATCATGTCCCCCCAGTCTAGTGTGCGCGGCTCGTAGCCGCGGATGCTAGACTAATGTTAACAGCGGTAAGCGTGGCGGGAGAACATTGAAATATTGCCGCCCATTTTAAAGTGCAATGCACCTAGTCAGATATTTCAAAATGAATACCTCGAAAATTGGGGGTTGTGTCCACGTGGCCCTCGTAAATCGGGAAAAAGTGCATGTACCGGTTCGGTTCTAGCCACACGTTTTTGTGAGTGGGATCCATGTGGAGATAATCTAGGGTTTTTTTTACTCCCTATATAATAGTCACCGCCCCATTTTTACAATCACACACAGTAAAACATACACTCACCATTGCTCACTTTCTTGAAAGCTATCTTTTGCAAAGAAAATAATCATTTCCTTAGGTAATTTTTGTGTGCGTTTCTTAGTGAATTAATGAAAATGGTCGCCCAGTTAGAGGACTTTCGCTCTGCGATGACGGAGAATGATGTTACTCAGTTTACATCTGACCATTTCATTCCTCTGGATGTGCGCCCAGAGGCTCCAGACGTTAACGCGTGTATAGCCGATTTCCCCGAAGGGAAAATAGGGCTATACACGAAATTCTTTGAGTACGCGAATTACCGCGTGCCAATATCTATTTTTCTGAGCGATTTGCTCCAGACGACTCAGCTGCACTGTATAGGTGCGGCTAAGGTGTCGAATTTTGAAGTAAACTGCCGTTTACTTGCGATAGAACCGACCATATCCTTGTTCCGCTCCTTTTACCACACGACGTGGTCAAATGGGTGGGTATCTTTTGCGAAGCGCCCGGGGGCGCTTTAGTGTTATACTGAGAAAGTAGACTCCCTAAGAAATTGGAGGGAGCATTTTTTCTGGGTGGATGATGTGGTTTTTCCCTCGCCCTATGAATTGGAAATAACATTAATGGTTAAAATAAGGGAAGTGTGTCTATGACGAGGCTTGCTCAAAACAGGTAATATGGGAAGTAGAAAAGTAACAGGGAGAAATTCAATGGCATAATGACAGAAGTAACAGCAAGTCAATTTTTGTTAGTTCTTCCCATATCATAATCATACTACTAATTACAAATTTTCAATCTTACGAATATGCGAATGTAAAACTGCTGATGTATGTGTGCACACAAGGCCTCAGACTGGGGGGCTGGTTAGGACCACCTTATTTTTTGGATTGCCAGATTACAGCCCCTTAAAGCTGAACAGGTTAAGTGACCAGGATCAGGACCGATTACAAAGGACTTTAAATTCAAATTGAATGTTTACATATATCTTATCATTGACTACACCACCAAATTCACCATCTTTTAGGTGTTATGGTCACCACCAAACCCATTTTTTTTAACAATTTTAAATAAAAACTAAATTAAACTTTTTTTCATAATAAAAAATGGTTACATGAATAAATTAAAAGATCATAAATATTAAAAAACTTAAAGTAAACTCCACGGGAAGGGTGTTCGACCAAATCGACACGAAGGGTTTTAATGTGCGTCTGTCGATTTGATTTGTCTGATAACTTGTAGTGTTTGTTCCCGAGTTCGTACAAGTTCGTCCTCCTGATGTGCTTCCTTCGGATGCAGTCAGGATATATTGTCTTCCCTTTGTGTTTATCATATTACATAAGGATGCGTATATACATCATATTCCTTATTTTATTAATAGACATCTCTCATGCGGGATGGGTTAATGTATCCCATTTTTTTGAAGAAAACCAAATGCTCGTTCCACATATTTCCTTGTCGTTTCATGCATTCGATTATGCCGTGTTAGCTTGTGGTCATTATCGTTTGGATGTGAAATCGACTTAAGAATGTCACTCATTCTGGATATATCCGTCAACAAGATAACATCCCAATCTGTAACTTACACCGTTAGCCACAAATGGAACCTCTGGTGCTTTTCCGTCTTTAAGAGCGTTGAACTCTCACATTTTTGTTTATTCTTAATAAACAATGTTGGTCTTTTTAAAAATGACAAGTTCATACTATTAACTTCTTCTTTTTCGATGAGTTTGTGAACATGTATGTTTCGAAGTCCATTTGAAAATGAGAAACGATAAATATTTTGTTTGAGTTGTGTAGATATTGAGAAATGAGACATTTGAAGTTGTGATAAAAATGATGGGGTATGGGGGTATTTATTCGTAAAATAATAAAATTTAAAAAAGTGTTATTTTTAATTTAAAGCCAGGGGTTGCCAGTCCACAAAAATTCCAGTGTGGTTCTGTTGATAGAAAAGTTGGGCGTTCCTAGTTTGGGTTCTTGTTCTTGTACCAATTAGCTCTTAATGCTTGAAACCTGCGCACTAAGAAAGTAAACAAGCACCGTTAGGCTTATCGTGGGATTGTCTCCCACGATTATCCTCCGGCGTGAGAGTAAGTAATCGGTTTAGGGTTATATTAAAGAGTTAGGGTTTTGTGAATCATACCTTTAATGAGAATTATGTCATTCTATATATAGGCGCAGAATCCTTGTAGGTTTCGTGCTCCTTACTCTTCGCACACGTAGTGCTTATCCGGTCCCAGGATCTTTATCCGTAAATAGAAGATCCTTATCTAGACCACAAATAGTTTGGTTGGGCTTGGGCCTACGTGAGCCCAACCCATTAGTAGTGCGGCCCAAATCCTTGTTATGATAGCCCACTCGTGGTGGGTTTGGGCTTTAGTAATGTTTATCATTTGGGCTCGTGGCCCAAATATAGACTATACGTCATCATGTCCCCCCAGTCTAGTGGTTGCAGCTCGTAGCTGCGTGTGCTAGACTAGTAATATTAGTGGCAAACGTGGCGGGAAAAGTTCGAATATTCACCGCCCCTTATTTGGAACCATGTATCTAGTCCCAAAATATTTCAAGGATACCTCGGGAAATGGGGAGCGTGTCCACGTGGTTATCGGGAAGTGGGAAAAAGTGCATGTACCTTCTCATCTCCTAGCCACATGATTATATTAGTGGATTCCACGTGGCTAGCTTTCTAGGGTTTTTGTGACCCTATATAAATCATCGCCTCCCTTTTTACTGAAAACATCACAGTAAAAAACCTACTTCCGCCATTTTCAAACTTTTCCAAAGCTTCGTTAAGATATCAACTATTTTATTAGGTAACCGCTAGTACGCGCCTTAGCTAGTATCGTCATTCCGTAGAAATGGTTCATCAATTAGAAGAGTTTCCGTCTGAAATGGACGAGGATGAACTTCGTCAGTTCTCCTCTGATTATTTCATTCCCCTGGATGTGCATCCGGAAGTACCGGAGGCAAACGCGTGTATCGCGGACTTCCCTGAGGGAAAAATAGGGTTATATACGCGTTTTTTGAATATGCAACCAGCGCGTACCTATATCCCTATTCTTGAGTAATGTGCTCAACTTCTACCGTCTTCATATTTCCCAGCTGCACTGTATAGGTGCGGCGAAAATATCAAATTTTGAAATAAACTACTGTTTGCTTGCAGTCAACCCTATCATTAACCTATTCCATGCGTTTTACCGCACAAGGTGGTTGCATGGATGGGTATCTTTCGCGAAGCGCTCTGGGCGCCTTCAGTGTTATACAGACAAGGTAGATTCCCTTAGGGATTGGAGGGGAAATTTTTTCTGGGTAGATGATATAGTGTTTCCATCGCCGTTTGAGTTTTATACTCAAGGGACGCTGCCAAGGGATGAGCGCCCTTTACCCGGTTCATATAGCGCAGAGGATGCGGATACGATTGATGCCAACCGCATCCCCATTAACTCCTATCCTGAGGAGTTTTTGGTTCACATGGGGCTGAGTCGCAACTATTTCCATGGTTCTGATGAGGTTCCAACATTCCTCGGCGAGAGCGGCCGGGGTGGGTGCTTGTCCTTTTTTTACCTTCGCTTCGATAATATAAGTGCTCCTTTATATGTAATTTCAATAACTAAGTTGTTTTTGTTATTTGTTCATGTGTCGCGCAGAAATGGATTTGTTTGCCGTAGTGAAGCTGGAGAAGCCCAAGCAAGTGACAGTAGGGGTGCGCCCTCTTAGGGACGGTGAGGAGCCGATTTTAGAAGCTACTGTGGGACACACAACGGTGTTGGCGCAAGATGGGCCTGAGGATTCTCCTCCCGCTGCTGCGCTTGTTACTCCTGTACAGAGCGTTCCTCCTACTGGGGTGCAGTCTCCCGTGGTAGAGGAATTGCATACTGAGTCCTCCGACAGTGTGGAGGTTCTGGAGCCTGAGGGAAGTGCGTAGGGCGTAAAGTGGAAGGGAGCGTCTGATGGTTATGGCGCTAGTGCTTCCAAGAGGAGGCGCCATCTTATTACGGATGAAGAATCATCTGCAGCAGATGACACGTCCGCTGCTGGCGCAGAGAAGGATATTTTAAAGTCTTCTCCCCTTTTGTAAGTGATGATTACGTTTCTTTTACATTACTTGTTGTACTATGCCCTGACCTTCTTCCCATTGCTTGTAGTGACCATGTTGTAGAGGGTGATGCGGCGTTTGTTGAAAGCGTGGTCCCCCCTCAGGATACGAACGTGGAGGAGACGGTGAAGGTGACTGAGGAGATGTCTGCGCAGCAGTTGATGGAGGAGTTAGCTGCTGCTGCTGAGCGTCAGACTGAGTTGGTCGCTCAGTTGAAGAGGCGTTATGTTGGTGAAGGTAGTATTCTCGCTCAGAAAGATTAGGAGATTGCCTTGCTCAAGGCGCAGTTGGCTGGTGCGCGGGCAGAGGTAGAGTCTGTCACAGAGCATGTGAAGAAGGTTACTGATGAGAAGCTGTCCGTGATGGCTGAGCTGCAGCACGAGCGCGGGGAGCTGCATCAGTTCAGGTCTAACTTATCCTGGGGGATAAAGTATCTTGAGGAGAAGAAGGCTGAGCACTTCGGCCATATAGATGACCTTCGTGCTCAAGTTTAGAACGCTCTGAAGGTGCAGGAGGACAAGCTGCGCAAGCTGAGTATAGAATACGATGAGGAGTTATATCCTCATCTTATGTCGACGATCACTGAGCGCAGGTATGTGTTGTCTATTCTGCGATTTTCTCTTACCATATGTGTTAATGTTCCTTTTTTTTAATGCATCCTCTATTGCTTGTGTAGGTGGTTGATCAGCCATGGTTTGCGCCTAGCTGCTATGGGCACGTTGGAGTCCCCGGAGGTGTTGGAGGCCTTTGGGAAGGTTGTAGAGTGCGCCATGGAGCGTGGCAAGGTGCAAGCTGTGGAGGAACTCCATGAGGCCAAGATGCTGACAGTGTTACTTGCTGAAGTGCCTGGTTATAAGGCGGACGCCTATGATGAACTTGTGAAGTCCATGGAGGGGATGAAGTTCTTTGAGCTTCCGCATATATTGCGTGGCTAGAGCGCGACCAGGATTACCCCATAAAGCTGATTATGGAGGGGCTGACCCTGGGGAGGCACATCTTGGAGGATGCAGAGGCTCAACCTGACTTTTTCTTAAAGCCTGACGAGTCGCAGTTACAGGTTCCGGTCTTTGCGCAGCCGCGTGATATTCTTAACCCCTTCGCCCTTGAGAAGGAGGTCCCTCTGAAGGAGGTCTTAGAGGCTCATGTGGAGAGAGCGGCGAAGAAGAAGGGTGTGAAGGGGAAAGCTATCCTTTGTGGCGTAGGCGCTGCGCATATCCCAAGATCAGATGGAGTCTTAGTCAGCGTGGCGACCGTGTCACCTAAGGATGCATTACTTTTGAGGAGACTCCAAGAGGCTGGGAGCTCTGCTGACCAAGTGCGTAGCCCTGAGCGTTGTCATAGTATGTAGATATGGACTTTTGTAACTTGTAAATGTATGGTTTCGTATAAATAACAACTTATATCTTTTGTTCGTGTGCTATGTTACTTGTACTTAGATTGTTATCCTTTGTGTAAAAGATTAACTAAGAGTCAAATTGAAACCGTGACATACTCGTATTAAGTGCGTAACTTTAAAAAAAATAAATCATAAGTATGAAGATAGACTTGCATTATTTTGCAAAGACGTTTATCAAATGACCAAGAGTCTTGGCTCGTAAATTGCTAAGCATGTACGGTGTACGTGATATTGCGCATCCTTCGTGGAATGCGCATGGAAACTTACTTCAACGTCTTGAAGGTAAGGTGCTTAGCAAGGATGCGTGATCCAGTGTTGATGGGTTTGCAACCCTCTTACTCAACGAGTTAGTTAGTAGGTTTACTCATCCTTTCTGCCATCGTGGGTCTTAGTAAGTGCATGCACGCCATGTAGGCAAAATATAAAATAACAATATTGAAACATAATAGAAATGTACGCAATAAAGTGAAGTGTGTTATGGAGTTAGCTAGAAACCACAGCGTTTTATTAATACTTGCAAGTTTTAAAAGACAAATCCTAAAAAAGGAAAGAAAATTCAAAGACAGACATTTATTGGGCACGTACTAAAGTGTAAGGTTGTCTGTTTGTGGGCCATAGCCTTTCCTAAAGATAGCATCTCTTTAGATTACAGATATTCCAAGTGCGTGCCAGTTCGTGGCCTTCCATATCGCGCAGCTTGTATGCACCATTACCTAGTGCATTCGTGACCTCATAGGGTCCTTCCCATTTGGGTCCAAGCTTGCCCATGTCTTCTGCGTGGCTTGTATCATTAGCGCGGTATAGAAAGTCTCCTGGCCTGAAAGAAGTGTGTTTGACCTTTGCATCATAATACTTCTTCATATTTGCTTTAGCCTTCGCTTCGCGCATAGCTGCGCGTTTACGCCTTTCTTCCAGCAAGTCCAAGTCTATGCGCCGCTCCTCGTCATTAGTTGTGACGTTTATTTCCGCTGTACGTATAGTTGGCATTCCAATTTCGGCTGGTATGACGGCTTCTGTCCCATAGACAAGAGAAAATAGTGTGTCTCCGGTACTGGTTTTGATTGTCGTGCGGAGTGCCCATAAAACATGTGACAATTCGTCCACCCATTTTCCTTTATGTCTGTTAAGGCGCGCTTTTATTCCTTCGCCTAGACTGCGATTCGCGCGTTCAACCAAGCCATTGGTTTGTGGGTGTTTCACTGAAGCGAAGTGTTGTGTGATGTTCAATTGCGCGCACCAATCTTTGAATGGGTTATCGCAGAATTGTTTTCCGTTATCTGAGATAATTTCCCCAGGTAGTCCGAAGCGACACACAATGTTGTCCCACACGAAGCGTTTTACCTGGTTGCCAGTGATGCTCACCACTGCTTTTTCCGCAATCCACTTGGTAAAATAGTCTATGGATACGATGAGGAAATTCAGCCCTCCCGCTGTAACTGGGAAAGGGCCTGCAATGTCGATGCCCCATTTATAGAATGGCCATGGTGAGGTTATGGGGGTTAACTCTTGTTGTGGTCGGCGCGGAATTGGCCTGTGGACTTGGCAATTACTGCATTTCTTTATCATATCCCGCGCATCGCGGTGCATAGTAGGCCAATAATATCCTGATCGCAGGGCGCGCGCCACTACGGACCGTGGTCCCGAGTGCATGCTACATGATCCAATGTGAATTTCTCGGAGTACATAATCTGCTTGAAGAGGTCCAACACATCGGAGCCAAGGTTGTAGGAATGAGCGTCGATATAGGATGCCATCTCGGAGTTCAAATCTCTGCGCTATGCGCCGCACCCTTCAAGCATCCTTCTGATCTTGTGGTAAGATTCCTTTGCTTATAAATTCAATCATAGGTGTCATCCACGTGGGATCCTGTTCCCCTATCACCGTGGATACTTCCATCTCCAAGATTGATTTATTTTTTAGAGTTTCTACCAATACCTGTTTTGATAGGTGCGCAAAGCTTGTAGATGCGATCTTGCTAAGCGCGTCAGCTTTCCTGTTGTCTCCTCTAGGTACTTGTTTGATTGTGAACCTATCAAAGCTCTGAATTAAATACTTGGTTTTTTCAAGGTATTGGATCATGTGTTCATCCTTGGCTTCATATTCACCAAGCACGTGGTTAGCTACTAGCCTGGAATCCACATTTGCCTCTAGGTTGCGTACACCCATTTGAATTGCAATACGCAGTCCAGCGAGTAGGTGTTGGCATGAATATTACGATATTTAATCTAAACATCCTCTTCATGTTTTGATGATGACAAAGATGTAAGTTACAACATATAACGTAAAGTGCTTAAGTTACTTGTGATCACAATTCTTCTATGCATTCTTACGTTAACAAGCCTCGACATCTCAACGTCTCAAGTATGCTTCAACAATCACTTAAGGTATGGATAACCAAGTGTTTAATATATCTCATGATCATAGGGGTATTTAATTAACTAATACAAAGTTTATTTAATTATATAAACATATTATATATTTTTGAAAAACACTTTTGGTAATAAAGAAAAATGTTTTAATCATACTAAATATATGATTTCAAACTTTTAACCAAAATTAGTTAATTTTTCACCAAATAAACTTTCCCCACTAAAAGACATAAAATCTGGCCGTTTCAGTAGGGCGGCCCCCTTAATTATAAGGGGCGGTCCCCTTAATTTTAAGGGGACCGGCACACAATTAAGGGGACCGGCCACGCTCCCCTGTCAGATTTGGTCAGAAATTTTTCCTTATAAATACCACCTCAAACCTGGAATTTTTCTCACCTTTTGCACAAAAATTTTCAGATCCAATTCTCTCTAAACATCCTTCTAAAACCCTTTGATCATAAGATTATTAATCTTTGTTTCAAGTGATCCAATTTCTCATCACTCAAAGTGCAAGAGAAGAATTCTCCCTATCATAAAGCCAAAGATGTATTAGGATCTAGTTAGTGCTTATGTGAAGTTGTGAGTTATGTATATGTAATAAGTAGATCAAGATGATCTTACTTAGTAGTGAGTCAATGAGTGAGTAAGAAGTAGTGGGAGGAAGTAGTAGTGTGGAGAAAACACGTAGTTGTGAAGATGTAGGTGTGTGATTAAGTAGTGGAGTTTAGAAGAAGTTGTGATGAAGCTGTGAAGTCGTGAAGACGTGAAGAAGTTGTGAAGCCGTGAAGAAGTTTAGAAGAAGTTGTGATGAAGTTATGAAGTCGTGAAGACGTGAAGAAGTTGTGAAGTCGTGAAGAAGTTTAGAAGAAGTTGTGATGAAGTCATGAAGTCGTGAAGTTGTGTAGAAGTTGTGTAGTGATCGAAGTTGTGTTATGAGATTGGTTCTAGCTACTATTAGAACTCGACATTTAGCTTAGTGTCATTAAATGGTGTAAGCAAAAGCTGTGTACGGTTTTCTCCGCCAAAAGGGAGCTTGTTGAGTAGTGAAGAAAACTCTCGAGTAGGTGACTCGGGGAGTGGAGTAGGAACAAGGAAGGTGTCCTTGTAGCTGAACCACTATAAATCATCGTGTCCGGTTTGCATTTCCTTTCTCTTATCTCTTATCATTTGTTCTTGCATTTCTCGCTTTACTTCTATGCTTGCCTACATGTCTTAGTTGTTGCTTATATAGTTGTGAGGATTGATTGTGTTGAACATAGTAGTTAATATTGTGATTGTGTGTATAATTGCATGATATGGCCAAATAGATTATTATTCACACTTCTCATATTAAGTTTAACTTGATAGATAATTTGATACAAAACGTTTTAAGATTTTAAAAGGAAAACGTATTCACATAAAGATCGACCAAAGCTCCATTCATAAAACTAAGTTTCTCCAAAAGCTTACATATATAATTGATCATATTGATTATATGTTGTTTTCATACTAAACTCTAATTGAAGTTTTCCAAACAAACAATTGAATAAATTTGAATCAACATTTTGAAACAAAGTTTTTATTAAATCAAAAAGAAGGGAAAACTATTCAACCCCCCTTCTAGTTTTCCACAGTAGGGCTTCGTATTCTACCTCATTGTTTGTGGCTGTGAATTCGAAGCGCAGTGCGTAGGTGAATTCCACCCCCTCTGGATTAGTAAGGATAAGGCATGCGCTTGATCCATCGACGCATGAGGATCCGTCTGTAAATAGAACCCATGGTTCTTGTAACTCTGTCTTGCCTGTTGAAGGTGGAGTATCGGTATCTGGCTTTTCAACAATAAAGTCAGCTAGTATCTGCCCCTTGATTGTAGTGCGTGGTTTATATGAGATGTTATACTCACTCAACAATACACTCTACTTTTGTAGCCGTCCTGATGCGTTAGGTTTAGAGATAACTTGTTTGATGGGCAGGTCCGTGATTACAGCTATTGGGTTCTCCTGAAAGTATCTGCGCAGTCTTTTAGCTGCGAATACTAGAGCTAGGACCAGCTTTTCGATAGCGCTGTAGTTAGTCTCTGTCTTTTTATTGCCTTGCTTACAAAGTATATGGGCGTTTGAACGGAGTTCCTATCTGTCAATAGTACTGCGCTGACTACTCCATGGGTTGCAGATAAGTACATGATCAACTCTTCCCCTGGTCTCGGTGCGACAAGTTTGGGAAGTGAAGCCATATGCTATTTTAGTTGTTGGAAGGCTTCCTCTGCCTCCTCAGTCCAACGAAAGTCTCCCTTTTTTTGTGCACTTCGTGAGTGTTTTGAAGAGAGGGAGTGATTTGTCTGCTAACTTGGATAAAAAACGGTTTAGCCCAGCTAGCTTTCCGTTTAATGACTGGACTTCTTTCAGTGTGCGTGGTGAGGGGAGATCAATGACAGCTTGTGTCTTTTCTGGGCAAGGCTTGATGCCGTCAGGTTCTATTAGATACCCAAGGAACATGCCTTCTGTCGCGCCAAAGGCGCACTTCTTGGGATTTAACTTCATGTTTATTTTTCCCAATGTTTTAAACGTCTCCTCAATGTAGCGCACCAATTCTTCCTCCGTGTGGCTCTTTATAACGAGGTCATCAACATAAACTTCCAGGTTGCGACCTACTTGCTTCTCAAAAGCTGTGTCCACCAATCGCTGTTATGTTGCTCCCGCGTTCTTTAGACCAAAGGGCATTTTTGTATAGCAAAAGACCCATTGACTTGTGTGGAAGCCTGTTTTCTCTTCATCTTCTTCAGCCATCTGAATTTGATGGTATCCTTTGTACGCATCTAGGAAGCACTTAAAGGAATATCCACACAGAGATTCTACCTTCCAGTCTATCTCTGGCAGTGGATAAAAGTCCTGTGGACATGCTTTATTGAGGTCAGTGAAGTCCACGCACATCCTCCAACTGCCGTCACTCTTCTTTACTATCACTGGATTAGAGAGCCAGTCGTGATAGTAGACTTCGCGCATAATACCTGCGTCTACAAGTTTGTGTACTTCTTCCAGGATGGCTTTTGCGTGATCTGGAGCCTGGCCGCGCTTCTTCTGTCGTATTGGGGGATATCCTTGTCGGATTTGTAGCTTGTGCTCCGTAATAGAGCGTGGCACTCCGATCATGTGCTTTGGTTCCCACGCAAAGATACTTAGGTTCTTTTGTAAGAGTGCGCACACAGCTGCTTTACCTTTGTCAGATAGAGATCCTCCAATCGATATTTGTTGATCTGGGTAATCAGGGTGAATGGCAACCTTTAGGTTTGATATTTTTGCTGCACGCTGTTCTGGAACATTTTCCACCTCATTGGTTACCACGTTGCATTCTTTAGGTGGCACCGTGGTATTGTAGAGGGTGAAAATCCCTCCTTCTACTGGAAATTTGAGCATCCCATATGTTGTGGATGGTACAGCGTGCATGGATGATATTCCAGGTCTCCCAATGATGCCATTGTACGGTGAAGGAGACTTGATTATCATGAAGTTTATCCACGTTGCTGTAGAGTGTTGTTCATCGCCCACCACTACAAGTAAGTGTAATTGCCCCATAGGCCATATCTTTTCTCCTGTGAAGCCAGTCAGCGACGTCGTGGCCGGTATTAACTGACTTTGTATCTCAGGTCGTAGCCTTTTGAAGCAGTGCTCATAAAGAATGTCTGCGGATGCTCCTCCATCGATATACATGCGGCGAATATCGTGTCCCCCAGTATGTATCTCAATGGTTAGTGGCTCTATTACTGCGTTCTCCGCAGCTAGGGTAGGGAAGGATATCTCATTCTCTGAAGAGAATTTTTGGCTGACTTTTTGCTTTGTTTTGCGCTGCCATGACTGTATCATGTAGATGATGTCCGTTTTATCTTTGGAAGGTTCTTTTTTACCTCCATTCTTTTGTTTGTCCTTCCCTTCTTTAATGTTTTTAACGAGGTGATCCATTCTACCCTCCTTTACTAATTTGTCAATTAGTTGTCGTAGCTGGACACACTCGTTGGTGGTATGGCCCTTTTGTCCATGGTATTCGCAGTATCCGTTCCCTATACGCTTGTCCTCTGGGGTGCGCATTGGTGGGGGTTTTGGGAAGTTTGCGCCTTCTGTTACAAATATTTCCCTCGGAGTCTTTGTGAGGAGGGTATACTTGTCATTATCTCGTCCACTTCCCTGACTGCGATAATTCTTGCTGTGATTGCTGCTCTGATCATTGGATTGTCTCCTATGCTGTTCTTGCTGCCTATAATTTGAGTAGCCTTTTTTTACTGTCCGCAGCGGCTGCTTCTCCTTGGATGAAGGATCTTGTGCGCTTCATTAGCTCATCGAAGGTTTGGGGAACCTTGTCGTTTAACTTCCTAATGAGTTCTGGGTTATTAATCCCATTCATGAACCCTGAAATTTTTAGGACTTCGGGACACGCTTTGACATGTATACATTCATCTTTGAAGCGTTCCATATAAGCACTGGTTGATTCCCCTTGGCGCTGTGTCACAACTCGTAAATTCTGGTCTTTTCCCGAACTTTCACATTTACTATTCATCGGTTACTATTCATCGATCACTATTCATCATTTTACTATTCATCATTTTTGAGGTCAGTTTGACATTCTGAGAGGCGTTTTAAAATTTTACTATTCATAAAACACTATTCACCTCCGGAGAAGAATTGTCATTTATGCGTGAGTTGCGTCATTTCTGTATACGTACGATTATCAACCTAATAAACGTTATCTTATGAGCTATTATTTTTAATAATTAATCCGACAATCCCAACTATGGTCCTAACACATTTTTATACTCATAATAATAATATAAAAATTATATTATTAATTTACCCGGTGTTTTCAAATCAATTGCTACATTTTACGGTCGGAGCTTATAACTCCGTCGGTTTGCGATATTTCAACCCGATCATTATTTTAACTTCCGATTCTCATCAGGAATATTATTTTACAATTTTTACAACTTCATTATATTTTATTTTACCTCGTTACAATTTATTTTTAGTTAACTCGGTACCCGGTATCACCTAAAACTAATAATATCTACCCAATTCTACCCCAAAGTCAAGATTTCTTACACAAAATCACCAAATTTCTTCCACCCTTTCCCTAAGTGCAGCCCCCCCCCCCTCCTAATCCTCCTTAAAAAGTGGATCATGTCCCTCTAAAATAAATATATACCTTATTTCAACACCATTATTCATTTACACATCAAATTAAACTAGCAAAAACTCTCTCTTTTCTTTCCTTTGGTGTGGTGATCGGCCAAGAAGAGAACAACAAGAAGAAACCATCACTTTTCCAAGATCAAGTGTTAATCTTGTCCCTTTAGTTGTTCTTGTTTGAGTTTTGTAATAAAAACTCAAGGTTTCTTTGGTTTTACTCATCCAAGCTCTATAATCTTTCTATGTAAGTTGTCAAACTCTTGTTCATAATTTCTTCATGTTATTTTTATGGTCATATGATTTCCATTCAAGATCTACATGCATATGTTAGTTATACCACTCATTTATATATATAACTAACTTTTGATCCCTAGAAATAGATTATTGTTAGATCCTTGTTAGATCCACTTGATTTATGATGTTTAGGAACCCATGACACCCTAAGAAGATGTATGGTAAGATTAGACTAGATTTGTGGTGATTGAAAGTGGTTTGGTTGAAGTTGAAACAAGTTTGAAACTAGGAAAATGATTTTTGAAACTATATAAATACCTACTGTCCTTATTTTGAAAACGTGGGAAACTCAGTAACTCAGGGGATATTTTTGAACAAAGATTTAGAAAATAATTTCAAAAACGAAGCCGTGGGCGAAAGAACGGATTAAAACGAGTTAATAACGAAGGAGATATGATTTTCCGAATTTAACGACGAAAACTATTTTCTGAAAAACTGCATGCTGTTTGACAGTTTTCGACGGGCAAATAGAGGCGTTAAACGTAACCTAGAGGAGCCGAGCTATCGAAAATATATTAGTATATACTAAAACGAATCCGTGGATATAAAGAACGAGTAAAATGAGCTTAAAACGACCAAGTTATACATGTTTTAAAATCGTCAAAACTATATATATATATATATATATATATATATATATATATATATATATATATATATATATATATATATATATATATATATATATATATATATATATAGTCACTACTAGAAAATAATATAACTACGTACTAAATGACATATTTTCTAGATTTCTTATTCAAGGAGTTTATTTTTAACTAACGAAATACGTACGACCCAAGGTTTATTTATGCGACTATTAGACGATATCTTAAGGTTTTCAAAACGAGGAATATAACACTAACGTTTTTATATACGATATATTACGACAAGTTTTTATTATTCTAGTTGGACTTATTTTTCTTAAGTGTGGAAAATACTTTACTTTGACTATAACTATTATTTTCAAGTTATGAGTGGTATAGGTATCATGTGCATTCATTACATCCTTTCATGATCTAAGTAGATCACTATCATTCATATTAGGTTGCGGTTAGAGATCGAACCTCATTTCTGTGTATCCACTTCTGTCATCGTAGCTATTCGCACCAGGTGAGTCATAGCCCCTACTCTTTTAAATTGTTTTGTTAACTTTTTGGGGGAGAATACATGCTCGTTTTTACATGAATTACTACTTGACCATTTGAACTTGACTTGACTTTTGAACTTGACTTAAACTTTTGACCTTAATGTACCGTACGTACTATGACCTAAAGTCTCACCATTTTTTGTGGAGCGTGCAAAGTCTCACCTTATTGGTGGAGCGTTCTTAACCCTAAAGTCTCACCTTATTGGTGGAGCGTTCTTAACCCTAAAGTCTCGCCTTATTGGTGGAGCGTGCTAAGTCTCCCATGTTCGGAGCGTTCTTAATCGTATATAATAGTTGTATGATGTACTGTTCGTACATTCGCATTGTTCGACGCCTATTAGTAGTATGGATAGCGCTATTAGAGGTCGGCCAACCTCTCGTCCACCATGTTACGGGACGCATATTATTTAATTAGGGGCTTTGCATGGCATATATTATTATATAGGTGGTGCTTATATTGTGACTTATTATGACCGCGGGTACTTGACTACTAAACATGCAACTATATTTTAGCAGTGGGTTGTGAACACACAGGTTGCAAGTCTCTTATGGCGGGACTTGTAACTGAGTGGATTTACGATGCCTTTGCTGTGTGATCATTTTCTATATACTTTACTAGTTAAACAAACTCTATGAACTCACCAACCTCGTGTTGACACTTTAGCATGTATTTTCAGGTTTTAACCTATGGCACGCTACAGGAGGTTTTGGCAGGGCATGGCATGGTCATAGAAGACTCTGATTAGTTATATGGGGACCGTTTAAAACTATTTTAAAGGCCTACTTCCGCACTACTTTTAACGATGCAAATTCAACATTTTTGATTAAACGATTTTATTCTAAATGATTAAAGTGAAAACCATTTTTGTACTTGTGTTGTAATACCAATTGAGTTACACCCCAGCTACACGTATGCTTCCGCTGGACCCGATTTTAGGGGTGTGACAGATTGGTATCAGAGGTTTGGCTATAGCGAACTAAGTGTTTTTAAAACCTAGACTATAGCTACTTTTACGAAAAACTTAACCCTATGACCGTCACGTGCCTGCCTGCCAAGCTGAAGCCTCACTTGTGTTTTGTTGCTGACTTAGGTGATGAGATTTGTGTCTCATTATCTGGTATATTATACTCACTTATTCTAGTTGATTTCTATCATTGTCTTTCATATAAGCATGTTCACGTATCATATATGTCACCCTGTTATGTTTCTCCTTGCATAGTTTCATCATTTGACCTCGAGTTGGGTCACCTGCCTTAGTCTTTCTGAACGTCTTGGTATTTGTGAAGGACATAGTATTAGTATAACTGAGCTGAGTATTCCAAAATTTATGGAACCTCGGTGGAATATAGACTAGTCACCTATATTCAACCCGGGATAGTGGGACATAGGCTGACTACCTATATCCGACTCAGAAATGAATTTTGCAACACTGAGAATGGTTATAATAAAATTTTGTCTGGATTGAATCCTCTACTCAATTTCCAAATGTTTCATTTATGTAAGTGTATACCCTTGTTGTCAGAACGCTTATATTTTCCATCACCTTGTGAACCGCCGCCTGGAAGCACGTCAACTGGTCATTTCATCTCATGAATCTTCACCTTTATAACACTTCAGAGACCAACATTAACTGAACTTCGGGACGAAGTTCCCTTAAGGGGTAGAGACTGTCACAACTCGTAAATTCTGGTCTTTTCCCGAACTTTCACATTTACTATTCATCGGTTACTATTCATCGATCACTATTCATCATTTTACTATTCATCATTTTTGAGGCCAGTTTGACATTCTAAGAGGCGTTTTAAAATTTTACTATTCATAAAACACTATTCACCTCCGGAGAAGAATTGTCATTTATGCGTGAGTTGCGTCATTTCTGTATACGTACGATTATCAACCTAATAAACGTTATCTTATGAGCTATTATTTTTAATAATTAATCCGACAATCCCAACTATGGTCCTAACACATTTTTATACTCATAATAATAATATAAAAATTATATTATTAATTTACCCGGTGTTTTCAAATCAATTGCTACATTTTACGGTCGGAGCTTATAACTCCGTCGGTTTGCGATATTTCAACCCGATCATTATTTTAACTTCCGATTCTCATCAGGAATATTATTTTACAATTTTTACAACTTCATTATATTTTATTTTATCTCGTTACAATTTATTTTTAGTTAACTCGGTACCCGGTATCACCTAAAACTAATAATATCTACCCAATTCTACCCCAAAGTCAAGATTTCTTACACAAAATCACCAAATTTCTTCCACCCTTTCCCTAAGTGCAGCCCCCCCCCCCCTCCTAATCCTCCTTAAAAAGTGGATCTTGTCCCTCTAAAATAAATATATACCTTATTTCAACACCATTATTCATTTACACATCAAATTAAACTAGCAAAAACTCTCTCTTTTCTTTCCTTTGGTGTGGTGATCGGCCAAGAAGAGAACAACAAGAAGAAACCATCACTTTTCCAAGATCAAGTGTTAATCTTGTCCCTTTAGTTGTTCTTGTTTGAGTTTTGTAATAAAAACTCAAGGTTTCTTTGGTTTTACTCATCCAAGCTCTATAATCTTTCTATGTAAGTTGTCAAACTCTTGTTCATAATTTCTTCATGTTATTTTTATGGTCATATGATTTCCATTCAAGATCTACATGCATATGTTAGTTATACCACTCATTTATATATATAACTAACTTTTGATCCCTAGAAATAGATTATTGTTAGATCCTTGTTAGATCCACTTGATTTATGATGTTTAGGAACCCATGACACCCTAAGAAGGTGTATGGTAAGATTAGACTAGATTTGTGGTGATTGAAAGTGGTTTGGTTGAAGTTGAAACAAGTTTGAAACTAGGAAAATGATTTTTGAAACTATATAAATACCTACTGTCCTTATTTTGAAAACGTGGGAAACTCAGTAACTCAGGGGATATTTTTGAACAAAGATTTAGAAAATAATTTCAAAAACGAAGCCGTGGGCGAAAGAACGGATTAAAATGAGTTAATAACGAAGGAGATATGATTTTCCGAATTTAACGACGAAAACTATTTTCTGAAAAACTGCATGCTGTTTGACAGTTTTCGACGGGCAAATAGAGGCGTTAAACGTAATCTAGAGGAGCCGAGCTATCGAAAATATATTAGTATATACTAAAACGAATCTGTGGATATAAAGAACGAGTAAAATGAGCTTAAAACGACCAAGTTATACATGTTTTAAAATCGTCAAAACTATATATATATATATATATATATATATATATATATATATATATATATATATATATATATATATATATATATATATATATATATATATATATATAGTCACTACTAGAAAATAATATAACTACGTACTAAATGACATATTTTCTAGATTTCTTATTCAAGGAGTTTATTTTTAACTAACGAAATACGTACGACCCAAGGTTTATTTATGCGACTATTAGACGATATCTTAAGGTTTTCAAAACGAGGAATATAACACTAACGTTTTTATATACGATATATTACGACAAGTTTTTATTATTCTAGTTGGACTTATTTTTCTTAAGTGTGGAAAATACTTTACTTTGACTATAACTATTATTTTCAAGTTATGAGTGGTATAGGTATCATGTGCATTCATTACATCCTTTCATGATCTAAGTAGATCACTATCATTCATATTAGGTTGCGGTTAGAGATCGAACCTCATTTCTGTGTATCCACTTCTGTCATCGTAGCTATTCGCACCAGGTGAGTCATAGCCCCTACTCTTTTAAATTGTTTTGTTAACTTTTTGGGGGAGAATACATGCTCGTTTTTACATGAATTACTACTTGACCTTTTGAACTTGACTTGACTTTTGAACTTGACTTAAACTTTTGACCTTAATGTACCGTACGTACTATGACCTAAAGTCTCACCATTTTTTGTGGAGCGTGCAAAGTCTCACCTTATTGGTGGAGCGTTCTTAACCCTAAAGTCTCACCTTATTGGTGGAGCGTTCTTAACCCTAAAGTCTCGCCTTATTGGTGGAGCGTGCTAAGTCTCCCATGTTCGGAGCGTTCTTAATCGTATATAATAGTTGTATGATGTACTGTTCGTACATTCGCATTGTTCGACGCCTATTAGTAGTATGGATAGCGCTATTAGAGGTCGGCCAACCTCTCGTCCACCATGTTACGGGACGCATATTATTTAATTAGGGGCTTTGCATGGCATACATTATTATATAGGTGGTGCTTATATTGTGACTTATTATGACCGCGGGTACTTGACTACTAAACATGCAACTATATTTTAGCAGTGGGTTGTGAACACACAGGTTGCAAGTCTCTTATGGCGGGACTTGTAACTGAGTGGATTTACGATGCCTTTGCTGTGTGATCATTTTCTATATACTTTACTAGTTAAACAAACTCTATGAACTCACCAACCTCGTGTTGACACTTTAGCATGTATTTTCAGGTTTTAACCTATGGCACGCTACAGGAGGTTTTGGCAGGGCATGGCATGGTCATAGAAGACTCTGATTAGTTATATGGGGACCGTTTAAAACTATTTTAAAGGCCTACTTCCGCACTACTTTTAACGATGCAAATTCAACATTTTTGATTAAACGATTTTATTCTAAATGATTAAAGTGAAAACCATTTTTGTACTTGTGTTGTAATACCAATTGAGTTACACCCCAGCTACACGTATGCTTCCGCTGGACCCGATTTTAGGGGTGTGACAGATTGGTATCAGAGGTTTGGCTATAGCGAACTAAGTGTTTTTAAAACCTAGACTATAGCTACTTTTACGAAAAACTTAACCCTATGACCGTCACGTGCCTGCCTGCCAAGCTGAAGCCTCACTTGTGTTTTGTTGCTGACTTAGGTGATGAGATTTGTGTCTCATTATCTGGTATATTATACTCACTTATTCTAGTTGATTTCTATCATTGTCTTTCATATAAGCATGTTCACGTATCATATATGTCACCCTGTTATGTTTCTCCTTGCATAGTTTCATCATTTGACCTCGAGTTGGGTCACCTGCCTTAGTCTTTCTGAACGTCTTGGTATTTGTGAAGGACATAGTATTAGTATAACTGAGCTGAGTATTCCAAAATTTATGGAACCTCGGTGGAATATAGACTAGTCACCTATATTCAACCCGGGATAGTGGGACATAGGCTGACTACCTATATCCGACTCAGAAATGAATTTTGCAACACTGAGAATGGTTATAATAAAATTTTGTCTGGATTGAATCCTCTACTCAATTTCCAAATGTTTCATTTATGTAAGTGTATACCCTTGTTGTCAGAACGCTTATATTTTCCATCACCTTGTGAACCGCCGCCTGGAAGCACGTCAACTGGTCATTTCATCTCATGAATCTTCACCTTTATAACACTTCAGAGACCAACATTAACTGAACTTCGGGACGAAGTTCCCTTAAGGGGTAGAGACTGTCACAACTCGTAAATTCTGGTCTTTTCCCGAACTTTCACATTTACTATTCATCGGTTACTATTCATCGATCACTATTCATCATTTTACTATTCATCATTTTTGAGGTCAGTTTGACATTCTGAGAGGCGTTTTAAAATTTTACTATTCATAAAACACTATTCACCTCCGGAGAAGAATTGTCATTTATGCGTGAGTTGCGTCATTTCTGTATACGTACGATTATCAACCTAATAAACGTTATCTTATGAGCTATTATTTTTAATAATTAATCCGACAATCCCAACTATGGTCCTAACACATTTTTATACTCATAATAATAATATAAAAATTATATTATTAATTTACCCGGTGTTTTCAAATCAATTGCTACATTTTACGGTCGGAGCTTATAACTCCGTCGGTTTGCGATATTTCAACCCGATCATTATTTTAACTTCCGATTCTCATCAGGAATATTATTTTACAATTTTTACAACTTCATTATATTTTATTTTATCTCGTTACAATTTATTTTTAGTTAACTCGGTACCCGGTATCACCTAAAACTAATAATATCTACCCAATTCTACCCCAAAGTCAAGATTTCTTACACAAAATCACCAAATTTCTTCCACCCTTTCCCTAAGTGCAGCCCCCCCCCCCCCCTCCTAATCCTCCTTAAAAAGTGGATCTTGTCCCTCTAAAATAAATATATACCTTATTTCAACACCATTATTCATTTACACATCAAATTAAACTAGCAAAAACTCTCTCTTTTCTTTCCTTTGGTGTGGTGATCGGCCAAGAAGAGAACAACAAGAAGAAACCATCACTTTTCCAAGATCAAGTGTTAATCTTGTCCCTTTAGTTGTTCTTGTTTGAGTTTTGTAATAAAAACTCAAGGTTTCTTTGGTTTTACTCATCCAAGCTCTATAATCTTTCTATGTAAGTTGTCAAACTCTTGTTCATAATTTCTTCATGTTATTTTTATGGTCATATGATTTCCATTCAAGATCTACATGCATATGTTAGTTATACCACTCATTTATATATATAACTAACTTTTGATCCCTAGAAATAGATTATTGTTAGATCCTTGTTAGATCCACTTGATTTATGATGTTTAGGAACCCATGACACCCTAAGAAGGTGTATGGTAAGATTAGACTAGATTTGTGGTGATTGAAAGTGGTTTGGTTGAAGTTGAAACAAGTTTGAAACTAGGAAAATGATTTTTGAAACTATATAAATACCTACTGTCCTTATTTTGAAAACGTGGGAAACTCAGTAACTCAGGGGATATTTTTGAACAAAGATTTAGAAAATAATTTCAAAAATGAAGCCGTGGGCGAAAGAACGGATTAAAATGAGTTAATAACGAAGGAGATATGATTTTCCGAATTTAACGACGAAAACTATTTTCTGAAAAACTGCATGCTGTTTGACAGTTTTCGACGGGCAAATAGAGGCGTTAAACGTAATCTAGAGGAGCCGAGCTATCGAAAATATATTAGTATATACTAAAACGAATCCGTGGATATAAAGAACGAGTAAAATGAGCTTAAAACGACCAAGTTATACATGTTTTAAAATCGTCAAAACTATATATATATATATATATATATATATATATATATATATATATATATATATATATATATATATATATATATAGTCACTACTAGAAAATAATATAACTACGTACTAAATGACATATTTTCTAGATTTCTTATTCAAGGAGTTTATTTTTAACTAACGAAATACGTACGACCCAAGGTTTATTTATGCGACTATTAGACGATATCTTAAGGTTTTCAAAACGAGGAATATAACACTAACGTTTTTATATACGATATATTACGACAAGTTTTTATTATTCTAGTTGGACTTATTTTTCTTAAGTGTGGAAAATACTTTACTTTGACTATAACTATTATTTTCAAGTTATGAGTGGTATAGGTATCATGTGCATTCATTACATCCTTTCATGATCTAAGTAGATCACTATCATTCATATTAGGTTGCGGTTAGAGATCGAACCTCATTTCTGTGTATCCACTTCTGTCATCGTAGCTATTCGCACCAGGTGAGTCATAGCCCCTACTCTTTTAAATTGTTTTGTTAACTTTTTGGGGGAGAATACATGCTCGTTTTTACATGAAGTACTACTTGACCTTTTGAACTTGACTTGACTTTTGAACTTGACTTAAACTTTTGACCTTAATGTACCGTACGTACTATGACCTAAAGTCTCACCATTTTTGGTGGAGCGTGCAAAGTCTCACCTTATTGGTGGAGCGTTCTTAACCCTAAAGTCTCACCTTATTGGTGGAGCGTTCTTAACCCTAAAGTCTCGCCTTATTGGTGGAGCGTGCTAAGTCTCCCATGTTCGGAGCGTTCTTAATCGTATATAATAGTTGTATGATGTACTGTTCGTACATTCGCATTGTTCGACGCCTATTAGTAGTATAGATAGCGCTATTAGAGGTCGGCCAACCTCTCGTCCACCATGTTACGGGACGCATATTATTTAATTAGGGGCTTTGCATGGCATACATTATTATATAGGTGGTGCTTATATTGTGACTTATTATGACCGCGGGTACTTGACTACTAAACATGCAACTATATTTTAGCAGTGGGTTGTGAACACACAGGTTGCAAGTCTCTTATGGCGGGACTTGTAACTGAGTGGATTTACGATGCCTTTGCTGTGTGATCATTTTCTATATACTTTACTAGTTAAACAAACTCTATGAACTCACCAACCTCGTGTTGACACTTTAGCATGTATTTTCAGGTTTTAACCTATGGCACGCTACAGGAGGTTTTGGCAGGGCATGGCATGGTCATAGAAGACTCTGATTAGTTATATGGGGACCGTTTAAAACTATTTTAAGGGCCTACTTCCGCACTACTTTTAACGATGCAAATTCAACATTTTTGATTAAACGATTTTATTCTAAATGATTAAAGTGAAAACCATTTTTTTACTTGTGTTGTAATACCAATTGAGTTACACCCCAGCTACACGTATGCTTCCGCTGGACCCGATTTTGGGGGTGTGACACGCTGTTTTAGTCTGGCTAATTCAACAGGGTTTTTAGCGCACTTCTTTCTTTGGGTGAAGTTTAAACGGAATGTTTTTCGCAACTCTTCAAACCCGTCTATGCTCCTTCGTGGAAGCTTGCTAAACCAAGTGCGCGCATTCCTTACTAATGTGGAGTTAAACATATGACACCACACAGGTTGTGGCCAATTTTCGATAGTAGCAGCGGATTCGAAAATTTTTAGGTGGTCATCAGGATCACCCGTTCCATCATATGTTTTAACATTAGTGGGCATGCGCCTTTTCTTATGATCGGAGTAATCGTTGATGCGTCGTGTAAATGCATCAACTTTCTGGCGACGCCACGGAAGAGATATGTCTTCATCTTCTTCCTCGCGACATCTTCCTCTGGACTTCCAGTGTCTTGTCTCTTTATCCTCGTTGTCCGAGGAGTCACTGGAGGAGAGGTTATCTCGTTTGCGGCGCTTGCGCCGGTCTTCCTCAGAGGAAGAGCTTGAGGGGCTTTCACTTGGGGAAGTTCGCCTTCCTAACCTGTCGTGAATTCTTCTGCTCCCAGACCTGGAGGAGCCTTCGCTTGGTGAATGTTGACGTCCAAGTCTGTCTTGCATCCTTCAACTACCAAGTCTGGAGTGAACATTAGTGCGCCTCTCACCATCTTCATATTCCTCCGAGTATTGTAAGTCAGATACTGTACCAAGTCTATCGTGGATATTGGTACGTCTTTTGTTATTTTCGCGCCCCCCTCTTTGGTAGCGCGGTGATGATGTTTCACGTTTAGGACCAAAGTTGAGCCGGGCTTGCAGGCTCATACTTGACCTTCTCATTGCTTCTTCTTGCATGAGGGCGGTTAAGGTTTCGTAATTTTGGGATACAAAATTACTTAACGTTAAATCGGGCGTGTCCTCATCCACTGCAAGAATTTCTGCCTCAACATTAGGCGCCCTATCTCGGTTGGGTGCGCCAGGTGGCACAGTGTTGTCCACTATAGGTGCCGTTTGGTGGGGAGTATTGAAGAGGGTGCGCTGAAGTTCTTCAACGCTTGGGACCACCGTGGTGGTTTGAGTAGTCCTTATAGGCAATTCTACCGCTGGGAGAGGTAGGGTTGGTCCCGCTTCTTGGTGACCAGGCGTACTGGTTGTTCCAGAGGCCTGCCTAGAGGTTGAAACTTGAGGGTTCTTCCTCTGGGGATCACCACGTATTTTTTCCAACTGCGGAGTCCGCTGGCTTGAGTTTTTGTTCTTCGTCATTCTCGGTCTTAGTTCTTAGTGTAGGGTCCCACGGATGGCGCCACTTGTTGATACAAAAGTTGGGCGTTCCTAGTTTGGGCTCTTATTCTTGTACCAATTAGCTCTTAATGCTTGAAACCTACGCACTAAGAAAGTAAACAAGCACCGTTAGGCTTATCGTGGGATATTCTCCTACGATTATCCTCCGGCGTGAGAGTAAGTAATCGGTTTAGGGTTATATTAAAGAGTTAGGGTTTTGTGAATCGTACCTTTAATGAGAATTATGTCATTCTATATATAGGCGCAGAATCCTTGTAGGTTTCGTGCTCCTTACTCTTCGCACACGTAGTGCTTATCCGATCCCAGGATCTTTATCCATAAATAGAAGATCCTTATCTAAACCACAAATAGTTTGGTTGGGCTTGGGCCTACGTGAGCCCAACCGATTAGTAGTGCGGCCCAAATCCTTGTTATGATAGCCCACTCGTGGTGGGTTTGGGCTTTAGTAATGTTTATCATTTGGGCTTGTGGCCCAAATATAGACTATACGTCATCAGGTTCGGTTCGGTAGTGATCACAACCAAACAACGTCCAAAAACAAACCATCGCATGTAGTGGTTGGTGGTCTCGATAGAGTTCACGCCTGGTGGAGGCCACCACCTGGTGGTGCTTCACGACTAGCCTAATTTAAAAGTGCACATGTATTAAAACCCCTAAATTCTTTTATTTCAATCCTACACATGTTTGGTAATATACCGATAGATATTTAAAGAAGTGATATTACAATTCTAATATTTAGAGAGAAAAGTAAAAATACAAGTCCCAACATAGAAAAACATTATCTCTCATGTAATCGACGAATTGGGACCATGCGTTTGACAATACTAATGGGTCTCATGTTTACACATTCGAAGATATAACCAAATCACGTCATTCTATCTACTTTGATGAAGATCCCAAGAGCACAGCACCGAGTGCAGTTTCGTACGGATTGGTGAACATCCTGTCATCTCTTTCAAAAATGAGCACGTCCTCAGCCGCAGGCTCACTAAAAAATATATCGGGTTCTGTGTGTGCAATGTCATAAAGCTTCTTACCTAACCTCTCTGTAGGTGTCATAACAAACTTCTCAATACATGATCGTCTACGCCTGGGAATGTTTTTAAAAGCTTGATCCAAGAGCCCTAAAAAACCAAAAAAATTATATTCATAAATTCTAAAAGTAAAAATGAATAATAAATAAGGATCGAATTTAAAAGATGAAAAAAAAATATAACAATATCACAAATACGTTGCTTAATTACTTGTAAAAGTAACCCATTAACGACTACAACACTTAAATATTTTTATCCATATATTTTATGTACAAAATTTTGAAAGGTGCTGTAAAGGCAAGTATTATCTCCAACCATCATAATTTACATATAAATTATTTCTTCTAACTTGTTCATCGCTTTTAAATATGTGTATAAATAAAGGTTGTTACATGTGAATATTTTATATATCATATGCTTAAAAACTAAAATTGCATATGTTGACTGATGAGTGTCTAAATACTCATCATTTTATACCAATCTGAGCTGCCAAAACATCCAAAAACACTCAAATATGCATCATAATACTTAAAATATCTTAGAAGTGTGTTTTATATGTTTCAAATGCAAAATATGCAAAAACAGATGAAAAACGTACAAAGTTTGCATAATTGGCAGTTTCAGTCCCTCAAGTTTCATAAATTGGCAAAACTAGTCCCTGGTTATTCTTAAAACATGAAAAAGTCACCAAAGGTCCTTTTTAATCACAAAGTTACATATTTAGTCCTTTGGTGCAAAGTTTCATAAAATTACAAGTTTAGTCCCTATACTTTAGATATTGACATAAATGGTCCCTGGGATGTTAAAAACTTTGAGAAAAGCAATTTTGGTCCTTGTACTAATAATCTTTTGCAGGAATGGTCCTTGGTGTGAAGTTTGGTGAAATTACATAATTAGTCCCTCAAGTTTGGCAGTTTGTCAGTTTTAGTCCCCGGGTATTTAAAAAAAATGAAAAATATCAAAAATACCCTTGTACTATTCACATGTGAGAATTTAAATCCTTATGATAAACTTTGGAAAATTACACATCATACCCTCAACTTTAAACAAATTACATTTTTGGTCCTTGTGTAATTTCTAAAAACCAACCGGACCCTATGTATTATTAAAACCCAAAACCAAAATAAACCCAACACACACCAAAGCCCACCCCACCCTTTCCTTTTGTCCAGCCCACACATCCCAGCCCAGTCCACCCTTAGATAATACCCGGTCAATGCCCTGGTCAAACACAAAACCACCCCAGTCACCCCCTTTTCCCTCCATTACCACCTCCTCACCACTGCTACTAAACCACCATGGTTTCACCTCCAATACCACCACCACCTGTCCACCCACTCTTCCCACTTGTCCCCTCCACCTCCACAACTGTCCAAAACCCTAAAAAACCTCTCCACGTTATCTACAGTGGCCAAAGACCCTTTGGCGCCAAGTTAAAGATTTAAACGGTGGAGATGAGTTTGACCAATCCAACGGCTGGGGAATGGTGGGAAATGTCAAGGTGGGTCCCACAAACCCTGGAAGTGTCTACAAAAGAGAAAAGAAGCAGAGATGATGAATTATTAAATTAAATTAGTGTAGAGTAGTGTCGAGTAGTGTAATTCAACAATCTTAGTGTAATTTTAAGCTTTTGAGTACTAAATTAAGTTGTATCAGTGTACTTTACATCCTTTTCAATCATCAATTTACAATTTCAGTTGATTCTCAGTTTATGAATTTATTAAAATTTCAAAAATCTCAAGTTTGTGCAATATTGTTATTAGTGTTGTTGTATTTGATTCATAAGCTTGTATAAGCTCTGACAAGGCTCAAATAAGCTTAAGAAAACCTTACTTTGTTGTTCAGTTCATAAAAGAAAAAAATAAGAAAAATATCAAATAAATAAGAAAAAAATAAAAAAAATAGTGTTTGAGGAAGAAGAGAGTTGAGCAAAGTGCATTCTGGATTGATTGGGTATTAGAAACCTTGTGGAAGGTTGTTAGGGTTGTTCACAGTCCTTGGTTCATTGTGTCTCAGCATAATCCATTAGTAAGCCTTTACTCAATTTTTGGCATTTCATTATTTTATTGTTGTTAGCTACTAATTGTTGTTCTTTTGTGTTCATTCAGTAGTACTTAGCCATAATCTAGCATAAGATAAGTATCTTGTTATTTGATATTAGTAAGTTGCTTGAAAATTTATTTTCACAGTCAATTTTAATAGATTTATGATTTCCAGGTTTTAGTTGTACTAACCTGTGGTATTGAGTTCAAACTAGTTTATATCATCAGTATAAATCATTTGGAATCATTCCCATGGTCTATCTCAGTCTTTCTCTTTGAAAATCATAAAAACAGTTAGTTAAAGGGGTGTTTGGCATTGCCCTGTTCTCTATTATTAAGTTGTTGTTTGTAGTAATAATAGGTTTAGACAACTTAGTTTAAGTCATTAGAACTTGTTTCAGTCATAAAACAGTAGGTCATTTCATACAAAAGTCAAAATCAATGTCCAAATCCCTTGACAGTTAACTGTCAAGGATTTGAATCCCACAAACCCTCAAAATAGGTTATAAGTTTTAGGTTTAGCTTAATTTAGGTTAATTATAGCTTATATTAACTTATTTAATCTGTAGTGATCATTAGAAGTTCAATAAAGTCAAAATACCAAGTTTCATAAAAAAGTCAATTGCATTCATCTCAGATTTTTCTAAATATTGGGGAAATTGTTTTGAATTTTGTAGAAGGTTTTAGGAGTTGAAACTTGTGTCTAGTTAAAGCCTACCACCTCATCTCCAAGTTTTCACATTCATCTAATTTTTGCTAATTTTTCCCTGGGCCCCACCTTAGGCCAAAGACACTTGCAGGGCTGGGTAGTTCCCCTGCATCAGCAGGTCACCACCACTCAGCCACCTTAGGTGGTATTTTGTGGCCACCACAGTGGGCCCCAGACCTCCAACTTAGTTCCTTTGAACCCCCCTCCTACCAGGCTCTTAAAGTTGACCACTAGTTTGACCTCTAGACCTATGGACCCCACCTGATTCAAGCCTTGAACTCTGTCCCATATTTTCAGTGGGTGAGTAAGAATTGGAGAGCTTATTGTGGCTTATTGGCTTAACTAGTGGACCTCAAGTGCTTTTTCCTTCTCAAACTTGCTTACTTGACCTTTGTGAATCAGATTCATCTATAGTGGGTCCCACATAAGCTCTTGTGAGCTTATTTGCTTATTCAGTCAACCAAAGTCAACTGTGGAAGTAATAAGCTTCCACAGTACTTATTAATAAGCTATAAAAATATTGTTTTTACAAAAGTTAGTTATTTTTAGATATAATATAGATTTGTAAAAGAAAAATCCAGAAAAGACAACATAAAAATAAGTGATAGTTTCTATTTAATATAATTTAATTTAATTTTCATTTTTAGATTTTTATTAAGTAATTTGTATTTTTATATTTTTATTAATTTCCTTTTATATTAAAGTATTTTTAATAATTTTCTCATATTTTAATTTTGTCATTTAGTATTTATTAGAATTAATAATAGTTTTATTAATAATTAATTAATAAGTAAGTTATAAATAGCATAATTAATTTTTACAAAGTAACACCTAGTTTTTATATTTTTCCTAGCTTTTATATGTTATAAAATAGTTTTATAAATTTTTTCATAATTTTCTAAGTCATTTTAGTATTATTTGTAATTTAAATTAGTTTAAATAGTTTAATTAAGATAAATAGTTTTTAATTAATAAAAAATTCATAAAAAGACAAAAATGTTTATTTTTATTTTTTATATTTTCTTCAAGTTCATTTTTAAGTTTAGAAATTATTTTTATAAGTTTTTAGTTTAATTTGTAGTATTTATAATTTTTAGTTTGATATAAATTAGTTTTAATTAAATAGTTAAATAAGTTTTTAATTAAATAATTAATAATAAATAATAAAATAATCTAAAAAATAATTTTCTTTTTAATTTAATTTTCTTTTAAGTTTAAGTTTATAGAATTTTCATTTTTAACCCCTATAGTTTATTTTTCCTTAAAACTCTCCTTTTTCTCAGTACGCAGTCGCGTCTGATTTTAATTTGGTGTACGTTTAAACGTTTTTAGATATCTAGGTTTCACGTATTCGTTCTAATAGTTTATTTAAGTTATAAAACCCTAGTGTAATCACACACACACACACTTTTATACTTTTCCTGTTCACATTCACTAATCACAGATTCGTTTTTAATAAAACATCGCACACCTCGTTGGGACATTACGACCCGGGGAAACACTGTATTCCACGGAAGCATTTGCTTCAGACATTTGACTTGGTTGACCATTCACAAGTGGTAAACTTAGTTGACCGTTTGAGGCGAATCATTGACATATTTATATCATTGATGACTTTTCGTTCGGTATATACTTATTGTATCATCTATTATACAATAAGAGAAATCACAAATTTGAAAATGGTCAATTTAGCTTGAACAATAAGAGATCATGGTTTTAAAATGAAGCCTTTTGATTGGCTAATATTAGTCAAAATTGAATATTTAGTTAACATTACAATTAAGGGTTTTTTTCTAACATGTACCATCAGATACATGTTAAGGTATAATTATTAAACGAAATCTTAACATTTAAGTTTGCAACTATTACACATTAATTAAACTAAAAATTTGTTATAATTATATAAAATCTTCGATTAAATAAACTAAAACTTGACTTCTTCACTCAATCAAGTGCCCTCAGAGTTAGAAAAAAATCCATATAAAATATGACTTATGAGTAAAATAGGCATAAAATTTAAGATTGTATCCATTACACTTGAATTAATTAGAGTTAGGAGTTCTGCTTACACAAAAAGAGATTGATTGCCCATATGTTTTTTATAACAATTTTTTTTTTTTTTTTTTTGCATTTACCACTATAAGACACTATGTAAAGTAGTAAATAAGTAACTTATTTGTATTTCTATTCACTGTACTTTTATCACTAATGGTGGCGACCGTCCAAATTGCTCTCAAATTGATAGGAAAAATAGAAATTACATTGAGAAAGAAAAAAGTTACTAAAGTTGATACTAAAACAAATGTTATCCTTATGTTTTGATAGTGAGTATAGTTTCTATTGCATTTTGTTTTGAGTTTATATAACTTTATACTATTAGTATACTATTTGTACATAGCAAGTAACAGATTATGTATCTGGTTAAGTAAGTCTTTAAACCTACAATTCATAAATAATTTATACATTGCTTTCGTCAAAAAACAGAAGTTATTATTTGCTTAAAGTTGCTAAAAGATACAAAGGTATATTTAAAAGCCATATTAAATTAAGTTTTATTCTTCCTATTCAGATATGTAGTATTCTTTATTTGAAATAGGTCGTACATTGTTGCGAGGTTTGAAAATTTGAATTTCTGTTTGTGGGAATAAATCAAAATTTTCAAATTTATCAAACCTTACGATATTGTCAAAAAAACTTTACAATTTAGTGTAATTTATTGATTGTATTTGTAGATAAATGTTGAAAAAATAATATTTTCTTAAAAAACATAGAAAAAATTAAAAAAGGATTTTAGTATTGAGCTAATTTCAAGAAATTCAAAGACCTTTCTATTCGTATAATTTATAAGAAAAATATTGAATTTATGTATTTCTAAAATTTGTATTGATATATTGTTATTAATGACTTAATCTTGTTACTATAGTTACTAAACCCAAAAAACAATATATCATAATATGAATATATCAAAAAATGTACCAAGTGTTTTCCATACTTAAAATTTGTACCATTTCAAATTCAACTTTCATAAAATCGTGTTGAAGCTTTCATATTTTACAAATTTTTGTACTAAACCTAGAGTGGGTTTAGTTGTATAAAATGAGGATCATTTTTTAATTTCTTTTATTAAATTTGACAAAATATAAAACATGTTGATTGAGTGTTTTCAAAAAAGTATGTAATTGATTTTTTTAAGTTATAACTAAGCTTTAAAATAATGGCACAAAATCTTTCTTACACTATTCACTTTTTCTAATTGGGTTAATTTCATGTATACCCAATATAAATTTTAAAATGTCCAACTAAAAATCAAATGTCATATATACCTAATTTAAACCTTATAGTGATATCTACATTTTTTATCATTTAAATCATTTGAAAATAGTTCTACATCACAAAAACTACCATTCTACCCTTGATATGTAACTAAGATATTTTTCATCTTTATTTACATATTTATCATTGATACAATCCTAATTAACTAATTTCATCAGAGGTAAAACATTTCTTTGTGAAGCATAATACACCACCTGATATATGAAACATACATAACCGGGTGGTGTATTGATACCACTATAAGACACTATGCTTCAAAAAGGTACCATATTTTTTGTTTATGTAAGATTCATTGAAAATTATAACCATTAACATACTCAGTTGGTATACTCGCTACTGATTATAGCAAATAATGTAACTTTACAGTTTGGTTTCGTAGCGTTACATGACCCTAATTGTAAATAAAAATAGAGAGTAACTACTGTAATTACCTTTTGCGTGAGGCTCGTCATTTGATGATGCCAAGTTATCAGTTTCTTCGGTCTTGACATTGTTTTGCTTGTGTTTCGCAACATAGAAATCTAAAGTCTCCCTAGTCTCCAACGTAATCCACACGCATTGCACAACACTGGCTTGGATGGTGGTCCGTTTCTCCACATTTGTGAATCTATACGTCATGAAGATTGCCTTTAGATCTTATGATATAAAGGTACACCACATATATCAAATATTTATGTCAAGCATTTATGCATCAAATGTGTTTTAGTATGTTTTGAGAAGTTCTTGTATCAATATGGTGAACTATTAGCCTATTTTTGTTGTCATTATTATTAAAACACTTATCGTTGATTTGGTTATTTTTATAGTTTAATCAAAATTGTGCAGACTTTAAATCTAAATTGGTAAAACGTCGCAAAAACTTTCGCGTAATAAGGTGTCATAAATAACGAGACTTAAGTAAATAAACCTTGTTTACTTCAATTATAACTCAACCAAATAATATACAAATTAGATAATCAAATTGATCCACGTCATCAACTTGGTTAAAGCTTTATTTGAGAACCTTATGGGTTATTTTTTCTACTTTTAAAATTTTATAAAACTTAATAAGCTAAGCCCCTAAACTATAAAAATAAAACCCCTAGGCCGGAGTGATCGCCCGCCACCTGCTGCTCCGGCGATCTCCGACACTTCGACTGCAGCGCCACCCTCTTCTACGGCGACTTCCTCTCCACTATTAGGTTTTCATCTATATCTTATAATTCTATGTATTGTATATATAATTAATTATTTATATAAACTCATCTGAAATGAAATTAGGTGTTTATTAGGGCTATTTGTTGTGTTTTATTTATTGTTAAATAAACTTTGTTACTTAATTCGCCCTGATATTATTTTCCATTTTGGTGTATTTCGAAATAATTTTGTGCACTGTTGTGGTATAAATAATTATTTTATTCACATTGGTCATTACTTTTCAAATTAACTACTGAATTTATTGAATAGTGAAAGTGAACAAAAAAAATTTAAGAGCGTAATTCGATAACAAATATAAATCAAGTAGCTAACATTTATTGAAGAATCATATTATGACATTCAGACTATTTATTGCTCTTTACATTCATTTATATCCATGTAAGACTTGATAAAAAATTAATTCAACATGTTCGGGATAGCGGCGGTATGGAATTTTGTTGAAACACATGTTCAAATTATTTTTACCGACTCACTAGCCAATGCGTGTTTATTTATTTATTTATTTTTTCTCTAAATGTTTAAAAAGATTTTAATCATTACTTGATTCTGGTTAGTCGGGTTCAGGTCAACCTGATTAAGAACTATATAGCATAAAAATAACCAAAGAGGGCAAATTTCATAAAATAAAACAAGGAAATATATGATAATAAAAATTTAAAATCCCTTGTTTGGGTCGACCTAAAACTCGTCCCGAATAAGGCTTCAGAATGTACCAACCCGACCCGAATAAGTGTTTTTTTTCTTTTCTTTTGGGTTCGGGTATCTTTGACAGCCCTATTTCTGGCATAGATGTCAAAACATGTTTTTAATTTCGTGTCTAAACGTTAATGACCATATAATTTACTGTTTATTGACCGTTCTTGTGTTATACAGGTTAGATGCATGCGCACGCAGGCACACGCGCACACACACACGCTCACATGTATATGAATTTATGTAATTTATATACATTATTACGATTTACACACGTTATCTGGCTAAAGACATACAAGTATTCGTGAAAAGAGCGGTTCAATTATTTACATTTAATGTAAGCATCTTTAGCAGTGTATGACACAGATTCGCTAATAACGAACATACGACAAGTACCAAAAAGTAAACATCATATAAATAATAATGAATCGCCTGTATGAAATAAAAAGAGCAGCCTTACGTTTGACTTTGCAATGATCACAAGGCCCCTTTTTCACCATTCCGACTCTCGACATGCTGACTCCTTGGGAAAGTCGACACTATAACAATGAAGTACACACAAAAAGCTTAGTTAATCTCACCAACATAACTATTGAGGAAACAGAAGTAACCAAAAAATTTTTTACAGATAGAACAAGGGTAAAACATAAAAGTTCGAACTATCTTGGGTTACCTGTAAGCTTTGATGTGCTTTCTTGAAAATGTGTTTCTTTTATCTTTGCAAGTGTTCAATTTATAGATGAAATGATAGGTATATATATAACTCTAAATGACTAATAGGATTAAATTTAGGAAAAGCCGAAAAGTATCATGAATGCTAGTTTTTGGAACAACGGTAATTTGTTTTGCAATATCTTTCATAAACTCAAATCTTAGTCAGATACATTCACTTTCCATGGATTTTAAATGAATATGCATTTAAAGTGTAATTATCTTTTATATCTTTGAACAAAATTTACTCGTTTTCCTTAGGAGGATATAAAAAATAAAGTAACATTGAAGTACCTAGCCTGAAATTAATTAAGTTTCTATACATGAGTGATAGACTTTGACTTACAATTTTTTTTTTTCTATACATGAGCAATAGTTTTTGGAACAACATTAATTTGTTTTGCAATACCTAGTTTTAGTCATGGTAGATACTGATATATTTTTCATGAGATATTTTAACAAATTATATGGGTAGTTAAGTACGAGCGTGGCTAGATTAAAGCATTATATGTTTTCCTATCGTTAATATGTAATGTGACTGCGTTATCTATTACCGTTGTTTCTGTTCAAATAATTCTACCATAGGGAAACATATTACATTGACTTTTTTATGCTACCATAGGGATAGATAACAATGCTGTTTTCAAATATTGCCCACTATCTTGTATTCGTAATGACATTCTGATTCATATATTAGAAATATGAGCTAATTACATTTATAAAGTTAAAAGTAGATAGCTTTAATGAATTGATAAAATTACAAATATATTCATATGCATGTGTTATGTTCACATTTATTCTACCAGTGGAAGCATATTATGATGATTATATTACAATGACTTTCTCGAATATTACCCGCATCTTGTTTAGCTAATGACGTTTTGATTCTATAAAGGTTTTAGGCTATTAATAGCAACGAACTCTTTTCAAAGTCCCCTTGTGGAACGTGAACTATAAAATGTCTAACAAAATGTTACAAACTTTCAGAAAGTGTTCCAATATGCACATTTTGGTGACTTGTGATACCACAAATTCTGACACGTGTCACTATTTTATGTGACAACTCACAAAACTTTGCAAATGGAACACTTTTTGAAAATTTTCAAACATTTTATGGGACATTTTGTAGTTCACGTACCAAAATGTTACTTTCAAAAAAGAGTTTATTGCTATCAGCCTAAACCCATCTAAAAAGTAAAAACTCAAGATTCATGATTTCAAATAACTAGAATAAATTATTTTCCAATATGGGTAACACTACTTCACAAAGGTAGAGTTTGTCATTTGAAATCGGATATCCAATTATGTGTGGTAAATGATGGTGTTTTTGCAGTGGTTCAATTATAACTGCAAATCTGAATTCAGGGAAAAGATAACACATAGTGATGACGTATAGTCTACATATGGGCCACGAGCCCAAATGATAAACATTACTAAGGCCCAAAACAACCGTGTGTGGGCTATTGTAACTTGGGCTGCATCAATGATGGGAACAGGCTCACGTAAGCCCAAATCCAAATAAGCTATACACGGTATAGATAAGGATCATCTATCTATGGAATAGATATCCTTACCCGGATAAGCACCATGGGTGCGAAACGTAAGGAGCACGAACCCTACAAGGATTATGCGCCTATATAAGGAATGACATAACTCTCATTCAAGGTACAATTCACAAACCCTAACTCTTTACGAGAACCCTAAATCGATTACTTACTCTCACGCCGGAGTCTAATCGTGGGAGACAATCCCACGATAAGCCTAACGGTGTTGTTTATTTTCTTAGTGCGCAGGTTACAAGTACTAAGAAGCGAATTGGTACGAGAGCAAGAGCCCATAATCAGGAACGTCCAACTTTTGTATCAACACATAGCCACATAGGTTAAAATGAATACTATCTTAATGTGCCTTGGATTGTCTGAATAAAGACTTAATCTAGAGTTAAAATCATTGATGTTCCTTTTGGAGCTTAAGAGAGTAGTCCGTAATATAGAAAAATTACATATCCCTCGCTCAGTTTGAAATGAATATCAAGTGATGGAGATGCATGATGAGGCGAAAAATGATCCATTTTTAGGGGGTCATTTAAGCCCGGAATTGAATTTATTTGATCAAATATTGCCCTAAATCGTTCCTTTTGTGATTTTAGGTACTTTGGGAGTGAAATCTGGAAAAGGAAGCAATTTGGAATTTTTTGGAGCATAAAAGTGAAGAAAACGCCAAAGACTTAATTTTCCATGCTGGGAACAGTGTGTGACGGCGTCAAGAAGACTTTCCTGACGGCGTCAAGAGTAAAGACCATGACGACCCAGTACAGAAATGAAGGCGTCACAAAGTAGAGCGTCAAGAGTTTAATGCGTGACGGCCTGCAAATGTGGACAACATGACGGCGTCAAATGTAGATCAAGGCAGTCCGAGGATTATTTTGGCGGCGAGATGACGGCGTCACCCATTTGTTCTTGACGCCGTCAGCCTCTAATATCTATATATAGTTTTCCAATTTTCATTCATAAGAGAGGAACAAGTTTGGAGAAACCCTAAGGCCGAACCATATACGAATTTTACAGCTTTTCAAGGGTTTTCAACCCTTGAATCCTTACATGTGTTATTGAGATAAGTCTTTACTTAATTCAATCAATATGTCTATGTGTTGGTTGTCTATATCTTGTGCTTGTCTTGATTCCACCATGCTAGGCTAGATTTATCTTGTGTTTGCTTAGATCTAATGAAACCTAGATGTTGATTATGTGTTGATTACTTGTTTATTGTTGTATTCGATGAATGATTTCAATGTTAGGCTTAAGAAAACTGGCAGATCTCCAAATGGTAACATGCTTGAACGTCTTAGGAAACATGAACCGATGTGTACTAGGTTTTATTGGTTGTATTTAATGCATGAGTAAATTCTAATGATCCCATGTTAGGAGCTTCTTGCAGGCTCGACATAGGAGTGAAGTAGGCACTCATAGGATTGGGGAAGTAAGTACGCCACCCCATGAATGGTATTAAGGAATACAATCCGTCATCCACGCAACTATAACAAGTAATTAACGAGTAAAAGATATCTAGGGAGTAGTGAAATCTAAGTACACACATTTCTCCCACTTATTGCTCACAACCTTAGTTTAATATATTTTATTTTCATTTTTAGTATTTTATTTTGATTGCATCTTAGTATTGGGTTAGTTGACTAGCAACTAATTCCGCCAAATCCTTCAAACCCGAGATATTTACTTGCTTTCTAAAAAATATAAAAAATACAAAAAGAATCATCCCTCATCTCTAGAACTAGTATTTAGGTTTTCTAATCCTAGCGACACTATTTCTAGCTGAACGATCAATCCCCCGGTACTTGTCACTATACTATACTACAACGATCAGGTACACTGCCTGGTGGGGGTTGTAAGCTTCTCAAGATCCCTTGAGAGGTAAAGCCTGGTGCGATTCCCACGTATCAAGTTTTTGGCGCCGTTGCCGGGGAATAGTTATTGTCTAGGTTAGAATCTCTTTTTATTAGGTCTACTTGCTAGATTCCTTTCTAGTAAGATTTTATTTTTATTTTTAGGTTCTTTTTAGTCTATCTTATTTCTTTGTGTTTGTTCGTAACTCTTCACCACCCGACATCATGGACAATGGGAACATGTTTGAACCCGTCATCCCACCACAACAAAACCCACCACTAGAACCTCTTAGGCCCCGAACCTTAGGAGAGTATTCCGACCTAGCCACCAAGGCTACCGAAACACCATTGAGCTCACCGGAGCCAATGTGACCCCCTTGCGATCCGACACCATCCGGTTGGTGCAAAGCGGATGTGCATTCCATGGACTTCGTTTCGAAGATGCAAATCACCATCTTAAGGACTTCCTAAAAATCGTAGACTCCATAGACCTAGATGTTGCAACTAGAGAGACAACCCGATTACGCCTATTCCAATTCTCTCTACGTGATCAAGCTAGTCAATGGCTTGAGCGTTTACCCGCGGGATCCATACCACTCGTTTCCTTGCTCAATTTTTCCCACCGGGGAGAACTACTAAGCTTAGAAATGACATCTTGATGTTCCAACAACGTCAAAATGAATCTCTTTATGAAGCATGGACTTGTTTCAAGGACTTACTCCAAAAAGTCCCTCATCATGGCATAGATCTTTGGCTCCAAGTCCAAATCTTTTATGACCATATCGATCTCTCCACGAGGCGAGCTATTGACCAATCGGCCGGTGGTAAGCTACGTGATCTAAGTGCGGAACAATCATGGGAACTCATAGAAGATCTTGCTCTCTATGACAACGAAAGTTGGAATGATCCCCGTGATTTGAACAAAATGGTCAAGGCAATATCTTTGCCTTCGAACAACTCTAGCACTCCCGACCGTAGGATCATGGAAATTGAAGGTCGAGTCAAGTCTCTCATGAAATCTTACGAAAGTCAAAAGCTTTCAAGCCAAGTAAGCAGAATCGCTTCTACATGTAAATTGTGTAATGGCCCTCACGAGACTCATAACTGCATGGAGCTTCCAAAACGTGCTTATAACGAATTCACATCGTCACACGTTGGTCGAGGCCCTCGAACTTCTGACGAGGCCTATGAGGCATGGAAGGATAAACCTAATTTCAGAGGGTACCAAACGCGGAGCGTATCCTTCAATGACTCCTCACCACTCAAATGGTCCGAGCATTTTCCATCACAGAGCACTCCTAGGCAAAGCTGTGAAGATGCCTTGCGAAAATTCATTCTCTCTCAAGAATTACAGCTCTCTACGCTCGAGGCTAAAATTAGACAACAGCAGGCCGATATGAATAACAAGATTTGTAATCTGTTAACTGCTATCAATGAGCACGCTGTTAATAAACCAATTCACGTTGATGAGGTCAAATCTGTTACCATCATGAGTCTACCAACCTCTCAGCTGAAAATAAAAAGTCCTAGTAAGCTATTCAAACATTTATCACCAAAAGTAAAAGAACCTGTCAACCCCCTAGGACCAATCCATTTCGTAAACAACATCACCACGATATCTACTTCTACACCTAACCTGAACCAACAACAAACTAAAAATATTGGTCATACAGCTAAAGATGAGACCTCAAGGGTGGACCACGATTTGGCCAGAAGCCCTACCAACTCATCCGAGCAGTACGCCGCGCAAGCATCTAGCAAAGTGGATGAAAGGAAGGGGAGATCGGAAGAGCATACAAGAGATCCAGCCATTTTGGGTAAATCTATTATAGGGGAACCCGAGAGAAAAATGGAGGATGTTAATAGTAGGAGTAACGATAGGACTGAGAAAAGCAACCCTATGGTTTTCAAGATCTCCTACGCCATTAAGGAAAAGCTCTTAACCGATAGTCATATAGATCCTAGCTTCCCAGTCAACATAATCCCCTTTTCCCTATACCAAGAAGCCTTCCCAGAACGCATAGTATGCGAGAGAGTCGATAATGCAAGGGTAATAAGAAATCTATCAATTATGATTGGAGAAGTTGTTTACAATACTGACCTCACCGTGGTCGATGACGTGGACCCTATCACCAATCGAACATTAACTAACCTTGTTCTTGGGAAACCATTTAGCAATGAATCAGGAGTAATCCTTGATGAGAAGGATGGTAGTGCATTGTTCACCAATGGTGTTAAGAAGGTAATTTTTCGTAGGGGTAATGAGGAGGTGTACGAGTATCGTCCTTCCCTTGAGGGGAATCTATATGGGTCAAAGGATGGAGAATCGGGGAAGATAAGGAGGCGTGATCCGAATAATCTCAAAATTCCCTGCATGATCTGTCATAAGTACTTCGATAACATCTACATTAACGTATTCCTGCCTAAGAATTTTATGTCCCTATTCCATTATAACAATATCTGTAGATGGGGAATGATTTACAAAGGAGAGAATGTGGTTGGTAGAGATCATGAAATCCAGGTGTTAGTAGGAAATATGGCATTCACTATGGAATTTACGATTGTGGACAACATCGAAGACTATGTCGACTCGAGGTTATCACAAGTCGTTTTTGGAGCACCCTTTTGTGAAATCACTAAGTTGATAGTTGATGACCGGAACGGGATCATGACCTTCGCTGATGGAATTAGGAGGGTTTCATACCAAACACCGTACAAGAGAAGAGATCTCAAGGAAATCGATTGTGACGGGCTTGATAGGATAAGTTCCCAACTTATTTTGTATGATGAAGATGTTCGAAGAGGGTGTAAGAACATTTCCGATTTATCATGTGGATTCTTTAAGGATGTTAGTAAGCTTGATTCTAAGTATCGAGAAGATGTCTTCGAGTTCGAAGACCCGAAGTACTTACACTATGAAAGCAATACTAGTTTAGAAGACGACCTAGAGAGTGAAACCAACGATGAGGTCACGTAGTAACCCATGACCTTGAGTCTAGCTACAAGACTCGTAAATAAAGAAAAGCGCTTCTTGGGAGGCAACCCATGTTTTGTGTGTTTTTATTTGTTTGTTTGTTATTTGCTTCCGTATGCATGCTTTATTTTTATTGTTGGTAGATCATGTTTCTAAACTAAAAAGTGGAAATACTTTATTTTGTTGTTTTGGCCTAGTCTTAACTTCACCTAAAGGTATTTTTGCAAAAGATAAGTGTAAGGGGAAACCCCAAATATGTTTTTAAGAAACAAACCGATCATGATTCTCCACAATATTAAGTGAACATGTATATTCGTATTTGTTAGAGTCAAATGCTTGTATTGAGTCATAATGAAGTTTTGCAGGATTTTCCAGGAAGTAGGACCAAGTTTTTTCCAGAAATTTTCCGGAAACTTAACACAAGAATTTCTGCAGGTCACTTCTGACGGCGTCATGAGCTTGCTCTTGACGGCGTCACGTGTAAAAATCTGGAAATTTTACCAGTTTTGTTTTTCTAACGGAGTTTTAAAGTTTTTGTTGAATTATTAAGTTTTATAATCTCCAGGAAATCTGCAAACTTCATTCCACAAGCATTATATCTTACTTTGCTTTCTAGGATTTAGTAACTTATGTAGATTGCCGCCGATTTTATGCGAGGTTGCCTTGTCTGTTTTCTCAGGATTTACAGGTTATGTATGACAAGAAGATAATTATTTTTCTGGAAGGGAAGCTTTGATTGTTCATTTTCTTGGAGGAAGATCTAACTTGGCCACCTTATTATCAATACCGAGCGAATCAAGGGAGTATTTGATTTCATTCTTCTTACTTTTTCACTTTTACATTCTTTACTTGAACATTGGGGACAATGTTCATCCTAAGTGTAAGGGGAGGGTAAAATGATGATACCTTACAGATACACTTTCGCTTGAGTTTGTTTGTTTAATAGTAGGTGTGTAATAAAACTATGAGAAATACTTGTTAGTGCAATTTTAGCGCCAAATTTAAATTTTTTTACAACATTTAGGAGTGAAACTTTAGCCATAGCAAGCGTCTCATGGATAGGAGATTGTATGACTAGCACAAAATCGTACTTTCAGAAAAATTTTCCACCCAAATATGTGAGGTTCGCCTTTAGATTTGATAGGAAAAGCATTTACTATTAGTGCTTATGAGTGTACCGGTAGCATTTAGATTCTAGAACTTTCGTTAGTGATGCATCCCGAGACCGCTAGTGAGACTACATTCGTGTAGTAGGATTTACTACATGATAAGAGGCATTAGGATCACCCTTGTGTTAAACCCGTGTTATAATTACTTGACCATTTAAGTCATATTACTTGGCTAGTTAAGTCAACTAATTTTTCCCACACCATTAGCGTTGTACTCATTTTTAGTACACGAAACCCCTAGTACACCCCTCCGAGCCTATCTTTTCGTTTCTAACTTTAAGCATTTTACTTAAAGGAAGAATTTGTTACACCCCACTTAAATGTACACCCAAATCGCCTTAGCCTTCCGTGTATGCACTCATCTTTAGTGCATTATTGTTATTTGTTAAACCCTAAGTTAACTATCTAATTGATTACATGGTTGCTAAGTCGAGTCATATCCTTGTACATATTGTTTTGGGACGATTGTGACTCATGGGTAAAGTACTTATTAATGGAGTAATGGGGTAGAACATCATATATTACCCCCATATGTACGTTAATCTTAAAAGTACTCCAAGTGTTTTGATTTTCTTAATTCGAGTCATTAGATTAGTTTATTGTAAAGTATGTAAAAATTCAAGTGTAAGGGGAATTTTCATTCCCTATGATGTATTATTTTGGATGGTAGGGTAAGAGTGTATGTAAAAAAAAATAATAATAATAATAATAAAATAATAATAAAAAAATTAAGAAAAGAAAAAAAATAGAAAAAGAAAAAGAGAAAAAACATACGGACTACCATCCCTTTTTATTCTATGTTCATTTTATGTTTTTGTTATTTTTCATTTATTAGCTTAAGTCGAGTCTAGTCTTGGCTTAGCAACGCCATATTGTACATGTAATTAACCAAGATTGTTAGCTCACCACCAGTAAAGACTGCCTATATCCAACAAAACCGTGTATTTCATATCCCTACACCTAACATTACAACCCTTTAAAAGACCTCTTTGATAGTTTATCCTAGGTGCTTACGCCATGTGGTGGAGGTTTGATCCTTTCCCAAGCCTATGGTAATCTATTTTGCTATGACAGGTAGTGAGAGATATCTTCAGTTTCCATATTGTAATTTATACTTTATTACACCCGAGAGATGTGAGTATCTAAACACTATTTGAGAGGTGCTTGTGTATGACCTCCGTGCTTGTCTTTGGTCTTTAGTGGAACGATTATTTGTTGTAATTACTTTTATATTAGTGTTTAATGACCCCTAACTTGTATTTTGATTAGAATAAAAGCGCATTTGCTTGAGGACAAGTAAATCTCAAGTGTATGGGTATATGATGAGGCGAAAAATGATCCATTTTTAGGGGGTCATTTAAGCCCGGAATTGAATTTATTTGATCAAATATTGCCCTAAATCGTTCCTTTTGTGATTTTAGGTACTTTGGGAGTGAAATCTGGAAAAGGAAACAATTCGGACGTTTTTGGGGCATAAAAGTGAAGAAAACGCCAAATACATAATTTTTCATGCTCGGAACAGTGTGTGACGGCGTCAAGAAGACTTTCCTGACGGCGTCAAGAGTAAAGACCATGACTACCCAGTACAGAAATGAAGGCGTCACAAAGTAGAGCGTCAAGAGTTAAATGCGTGACGGCCTGCAAATGTGGACAACATGACGGCGTCAAATGTCGATCAAGGCAGTCCGAGGATTATTTTGGCGGCGAGATGACGGCGTCACCCATTTGTTCTTGACGCCGTCAGCCTCTAATATCTATATATAGTTTTCTAATTTTCATTCATAAAAGAGGAACAAGTTTGGAGAAACCCTAAGGCCGAACCATATACGAATTTTACAGCTTTTCAAGGGTTTTCAACCCTTGAATCCTTACATGTGTTATTTAGATAAGTCTTTACTTAATTCAATCAATATGTCTATGTGTTGGTTGTCAATATCTTGTGCTTGTCTTGATTCCACCATGCTAGGCTAGATTTATCTTGTGTTTGCTTAGATCTAACGAAACCTAGATGTTGATTATGTGTTGATTACTTGTTTATGGTTGTATTGGATGAATGATTTCAATGTTAGGCTTAAGAAAACTAGCAGATCTCCAAATGGTAACATGCTTGAACGTCTTAGGAAACATGAACCGATGTGTACTAGGTTTTATTGGTTGTATTTAATGCATGAGTAAATTCTAATGATCCCATGTTAGGAGCTTCTTGCAGGCTCGACATAGGAGTGAAGTAGGCACTCATAGGATTGGGGAAGTAAGTACGCTACCCCATGAATGGTATTAAGGAATACAATCCGTCATCCACGCAACTATAACAAGTAATTAACATGTAAAAGATATCTAGGGAGTAGTGAAATCTAAGTAAACACATTTCTCCCACTTATTGCTCACAACCTTAGTTTAATATATTTTATTTTCATTTTTAGTATTTTATTTTGATTGCATCTTAGTATTGGGTTAGTTGACTAGCAACTAATTCCACCATATCCTTCAAACCCGAGATATTTACTTGCTTTCTAAAAAATATAAAAAATACAAAAAGAATCATCCCTCATCTCTAGAACTAGTATTTAGGTTTTCTAATCCTAGCGACACTATTTCTAGTTGAACGATCAATCCCCCGGTACTTGTCACTATACTATACTACAACGATCAGGTACACTGCCTGGTGGGGGTTGTAAGCTTCTCAAGATCCCTTGAGAGGTAAAGCATGATGCGATTCCCACGTATCAATGCAAATAAATGATACTTGAAAAGTATTAGGTCAAAAATGAAGTAAGGTTTTGACAGTTTGTTTCTGTTTTATATCCCTTTACATCAAAATCCCAATATAATCTTTATACTTTTTTGGGGTTATTTCTTTGTATCCATCTCTGTACAGCACTTTTTTTTAATAATATGAGAGACGCGGGAGTTACATTTAATTTAGCTCATCGTGAATAGAAATAATTCATACAGTAAGGACTTGCGTAAACCGTATACCTAGTTTTAACTTATTTGTAATATGCCGACACATTATTATTATTATTATTATTATTATTATTATTATTATTATTATTATTATTATTATTATTATTATTATTATTATTATTATTATTATTATTATTATTATTATTATTATTATTATTATTTTAACTGGTAGGTTGTAATGTGGATTTAAACTAGTGATCTCCAAGGATTACTGCGTAGGTGCATGCTGAATACTAATCAGGTTAAGACGACTTGACACTATATTATACGCTGGTATAATTAGGAATCCTTAGTTCTTGTTTGGTTAGTCTTTGTAATGTAAACAAACTTGTTATACTTAACATTGAAATCAAAATGAATTCGGTGAGATTGTTTCTTTCTATTAATGAAACACAATATGAAAGCTTAAATAACTTTAAACGTTATGTTTAATCGAGTTTAAGAAGACAAGAACTCAACCTTATTATAGTAAGCAGTAGCATACATGTTTTATCTTGAAAACCATGAAACATCAAAATTATGTCTGGAGTATATATTTCTATAATTTCGGTTTATTTGGAGATGTTAACATTTCTGAAACACTGTTTTAGTGATTTGTTTTCATTAAATGTGAGCTAAAAAAAATGAAAAGTTTGCCAAACAAGGCTTGGCTATTGTTGGTAGGTCAACTTCTAAATGCCAGGTTCACAATTAATGGGGTTGATTTATCTATAAATACAATTATTACATTTTATTTAATTGTGAGCTTCTGTCCAGATTTATCGTAGCTAGTACCCATTTGCCTATTTCAGTAGGCATAACCAGGAACTTCCTTGTGCACATTCGTGAGGGGAGTTTTTCTTTTTCACTTCTATTCTATTTTTCTTGTTTTTATTTTGTACAAATGGGACTTTGCACAAACTAAGTTGGGGGATAGGAATAGAATACGAATTAAAAAAGAACTTACATTTTTACTTGTCCTCATTTTTCTAGTTTTACAAAATATAACTTAAAAAGTGCCATTTTGAAAAAAAAAAAATTGACACATCTTTTTACAAAACTAGAATAAATTGATTGCCGAGCATATTATAACCCTTGATTACATGGTGAGATTTAACCTTTCCGTTTCCAATATTTTCCCCCAAAATCTACCAAATATTGAGTGTGCCGGTAGTATTGTAGACTTTAGAACTTGGCTATTACATCATTTTGAGACTATAGACGAGTAATGTGTTGAGTTTTTCTTAATACATTTGGAAGGAATTTTTGGAGAAAACGACATTTTAGGATTACCACCATTAAAACCTTTACATATGAATCTGTCGATTAGTCAGCTGACTTTTCAACCACCATACTTAACCCTTTTTTGCACTCATTTTTAGTGCAAGATACACCTAGATGTACCATTTTGAGCCTATCCTTACACCTTAGCCTACCGATTAATCTTATGTTTTTAATCGAGTAACCACTTATTGCCTAAAGTTTAAGAATCAAGAAAACAAGTTGTTATGGTCGAAGAACCCCCCAAATACTCATCACCTAGTTCATCTCAAGTGGGGGGATGAAGTTAAGTTTAAAAAAAAAGAAAAAAAAAATGTGAATTTCAGTATGTAAATAGTAGCAATAAATTGTACAGAATAATGGCACAATAATGGAGCTTATCAAGAAAACCCAACTCTTTGTGTTTAGAATCTATCATGGAATATTAGAAGAGGAAGTGTGTAGCATAGCACACTATATGCGAATCTACATTTGTAGCTTGGAAATTCGAACGAATTTGGGCAAAAGGCGATTGGTGACTACTCGATTGAAAGCTAAGATTATTTGTCTTCCTTTTCACCATTTCAATTATTCATTATCATATCCTACCCTTTAGTTGTGAATCATACTTAGGTGAGGGATTCGAGTAGTCATTAGGGTCTTGCCCAACGTTCCAGTCATGTACCATTGCCTTTGTCGCCCTTGCCGTAGTATGTTAGTAACAACATCACTCCTTTAACCTTACAATCATCCACCCAATGTCGTTTTTAAAAATTATTTTGACCTTAGCTCTAGTGGTGCCATGCTTATTATAGAATATATGCTATGACTGTGCGTATATGAGAGCACCCCAAAATTGAACACTTAGAATAGGGAGAGTATGAGTGAATTTCTATCCTTCTTTTTGTGAGGAGTTCGGCTTAATTTTGTTCTAGCATTTGTAGTAATCTTAATTTGTATCTTGTGCGTGATTAGGAAGATACCATTTTACTATTAATATAGTCTAATTGAGGACAAGTAGAGTTTAAGTGAGGGGATATTTGATAACATCAAATAGTTTTGATATTCTTAGTGTTAATTTCCTCCGTTATGTCATCATTCTGTGTTTAATTACCTTCATTTATGCTCTTATTTCTTTATACTTTATTTCAGGACAAGAAAGGAGCAAATGAACGTTTTTGATGACTATTTTATAATGATTGAAGTCCACTCGTATGATCATTCTGAAGATGCAGAAGACTATGGCTTATTTGAATAATTGAACCACATCGTAGCATATTATTATTTTATGAAGAACTTCTATTCTAGGAAAGTTACGCCATAGCATGCATTGAGCTACGGCGTCAGCTAATATTCTATGCTGTAGTTAGTCATAAACTACCGCGTAAGTTTGACAACTAGTGTTTTACACCCGTAACAAGTTATCAATTTACGGCGTAGATGAGATTATGTGAAGACTACGACCTAGCAACTCAAAACGCTACGCCGTAGTGCCAAAGAACAAAGACTACGGCGTAGTATGTCCTAATAACTACGCCGTAGCCCAGACGGGCATTATAAATACCAAAAGAATTTCGTTTATTTGATATCTCCCCTTTCCCAAACCTTGACTAAGGTTTGGGGAGAACGACCCAGAAGAAGAATGAAGATCCAAGAAGACCGAAGGAATAGCATCTAATTAGCTAGGACCATCCTAGTCTAGTTCAAGTTTGAATTCTATTATGTTTTACTATTAATCATTCTTTGAATTCTCTTTATTAATTAAGATTTGGTTTAGTTTATCATTTGTGTTTATCTATGTAGAAGTTTTCTTTGCTTGTTTTCCATCCTTTTGTTTTGGTAGTATTGAAGCTCGGTAGTACCTATTAGTTGGGAGAATTGACCATAGGACCTTAGACGAGTAGGTAGCGAGGATTGGTAAGAATTGGCCATAGTATTACCTTTTCCTGTGTGCGAATTGAACATAGGATCACCTACCGATTGGATATACTTAAGAAGTTAGAGGAAACCTAAGTTCTGACCATGTCGGGTTTCATTTATAAACAAGTCTATTAAACATGGCACTTAAAGACTCTTGCATCTCGTAGGTTCACGCCGCCCAGCTAACTCTTGCAATTTAAAGTTTGTGAGAATAGGACAAGATGTAAGATAGGGCTGACGATTTGACCATCTGAGTCTAGTCGACTTTTACCCACTACATAGAACTAAGAAACATGAATATTATTAAACTTTAATATCTTAATAGCCTATCCCCTTAGTTATCTTTCCTTTATTTCTAACTCTTTTTTAGTTATGTTTTGTTCTTATTAAATTTATCTTATATCATACCCCGTTTAGTATTTACCTTATTTCGCTAGAACAACATCTCTTAAGACGACACTCGAATTTATCTAAGGCATACTACACATAACCAGATACACTGCCCGTTAGTATGTGTTAATCCTTATAGCTCCAAGTTTATAAATTTAAAACAGGATGAATACAACGCATCATGCGTATTGATCGATTGAAACAAGATATAATGTGTTTGTGTGTGATTTGATCGATTTATAAGAGTAAGTTTAGTGGCAAAAAATGTCCTTGTGGATTTTTTTTTTGTCTTGGGAAGGTAGCAGGTGTAGAAAGGACGGGAATAATGGAAATAACAAAAATACACTCGCGTGAAACGTACCTGAGGACTCACTAACGGGGATTTGTAACGATTGTTAGCCAAAAAGTTATTTGCAACAAGTACTAGAAACCACAAGGATATTTTTCGCAATTTTAAGTTTTGAGGGACAATTTTCATAAAAATAGCAAACTACATGGACATCTTTTGCAGTTTACCCTAAAAAGTTTAAATTAGTTGCTAAACTAAGACTATGTACTATGGTAATCAAACCATCACTTTCACATCAGCGCCACATTATCATTGACTACACCACCAAATTCACCATCTTTTAGGTATTATGGTCACCACTGATACGTGGGAATTGCGCCCTCGCAACAGGTTTTACCTCTCAAGGGATCTCGAGAAGCTTACAACCCCCACCACGCAGTGTACCTGATCGTTGTAGTATAGTATAGTGACAATTACCGAGGGATTGATCGTTCAACTCAGGAATAGTGTCGCTAGGATTAGAAAGCCTACTAAACTAGGTCTAGAGGTGAGGGATGATTCTTTTTGTATTTTTATATTTTATGGAAAGCAAGTAAAATCTCGGTTTTTTAAGGAGTGGGTGGAATTAGTTGCTAGCCAACTAACCCAAATAACTACTAATGCAATCAAAATAAAATAAAAGAAATGAAAATTAAACTAATTTACTAATGTGGTGGAAACAATAATGAGGAAAGTTGTGTTTACTTAGATTTCATTACTCCCTAGATATCTTTTACAGGTTGATTAGATTGTTACAATTGCATGGATGACGGGTCATATTCCTTAATACTAGTCGTAGGGCCGTGTACAATATTCCCTAACTCTATAAGATCCTACTTCACTCCTATGTCGAGCCGTTAGAAGCTCCTAACATGGGATCATTAGAATTCTCTTACGCATTAAATACAACCAAAAATCATAGTACACCTCCGATCATGTTTCTTAAGACGTTCAAGCAAGTTACCAATGGAAGTCTGCCAGTTTTCTTAAGCCTAACATTGAATACAATCATCCATAACAATTATAAACAAACAATCAACCTATAATTAACATCTAGGTTCCACTACATCTAAGAAAACACAATAAAGATCTAGCCTAACATGTTAAAGAGAAGACAAGCGTAAGATATAATCACACAATTAATAGACATATTGAATGATTTGAATGAATACTTATCTTCAATTGAACATGAAAGATTCAAGGGGTTAGAACCCTTGAAAAAGCTGTAAAATTCGGCCTAGGGTTTATTCCCTCAAAGTTGCACACTTATGAATGAAAATTGGAAAACTATATATAGATTTTAAATCGTAACGGCGTCATGTATTAAGTTGTGACGCCGTCAACTCGCCGCCATGATAAAATTCGTATTGCCTAGATCCATTTGTTACGCCGTCATGTGGAGAAATACTCTGGGCCGTCACTAGTAATTGGACCCTAACGGCCTTGGTGATGCCGTCAGGCCATAAGCTTGAAAACTCTCTGGTCCATCACGTTATAAGTTCCACATCCACCTATTTTGTAACTCTTGACGCCGTCACATGTAAACCTTTGACGCCGTTAGGTACTGTTCCAGCAAGGAAATTTGAGATTCGCCGTTTTCTTCACTTTTATGTTCCAAAAACGTCCAAACCTAAAATGACAAAAGGAACAATTTAGGGCAATATTTGATCAAATAATCTCGAATTCGGGCTTAAATGACCCCTTAAAAGCGGTACACTTTTCGCCTCATCAAATACCCTTACACTTGAGATTTGCTTGTCCTCAAGCAAATGCGCTTTTATTCTAATCAAAATACAAGTTAGAGGTCATTTAACACTAATATAAAAGTAATTACAACAAATAATCGTTCCACTAAAAACCAAAAACAAGCACGGAGGTCATACACTAGCACCTCATAAATAGTGTTTAGATACTCACATCTCTCGGGTGTAATAAAGTATATATCACAATATGGAAATGGAAAACATCTCTCACTACCTGTCATAGCAAATAGATTACCATAGGCTTGGGAAAGGATCAAACCTACACCACTTGGCGTAAGCACCTAGGATAAACTATCAAAGAGGTCTTTCAAAGGGTTATAACGTTAGGTGTAGGGATATGGAAAACACGGTTTTGTTGGATAAAGGCAATATTTACTGGTGGCGAGTTAATCATCTTGGTTAATTACATGTACAATATGGCGTTGCTAAGCCAAGACTCGACAAGACTTAAGCTAATAAATCAAAAATAACAAAAACATAAAACAAACATAGAATGAAACGGGATGGTAGTCCGTATGTTTTTTCTCTTTTTTTCTATTTTTTTTCTTTTTCTTATTTTTTTTTGCATACACTCAAACCATCCAAAATAATACATCATAGGGAATGTACATTCCCCTTACACTTGAATTTTTACATACTTTACAATAAATTACTCTAATGACTCGAATCAAGATAATCAAAACACTTGCAGTACTTTTTTAAGATAAATGCACATATGGGGGTAATATATGATGTTCTTCCCCATTACTCCAAAACATAAGTACTTTTACCCATGAGTCCCAATCGTCCCAAAACAATATGTACAAGATATGACTCGACGATTTGGGTGTACATTTGGGGTGGGTTATAACAAATTCTTCCTTTAAGTAAGATGCTTAAAGTAAGATGCTCGGAGGGGTGTAATAGGGGTTTCGTGTACTAAAAATGAGTACAATGCTAAAGTGTGGGAAAATTAATTGACTTCACTAGTCAAGTAATATGACTTAAATGGTCAAGTAATTATGATACGGGTTTAACACAAGGGTGATCCTAATGCCTCTTATCATGTAGTAAATCCTACTACACGAATGTCGTCTCACTAGCGGTCTCGGGATACATCACTAACACAAGTTCTAGAATCTAAATGCTACCGGTACACTCATAAGCACTAATAATGAATGTTTTTCCTATCAAATCTAAAGGCGAACCTCAAATATTTGGGTGGAAAATTTTTCTGAATGGTACGGTTTTGTGCTAGTCATACAACTCCTATCCATGAGACGCTTGTTAAGGCTAAAGTTTCACTCCTAAATGTTGTAAAAAAATTTAAATTTGGCGCTAAAATTACACTAACAAGTATTTCTCTTAGTTTTATTACACACCTACCATCAAACAAACAAACTCAAGTGCAATAGTATCCTAAAAGGTATCATCATTTACCCTCCCCTTACACTTTGGATGAAAATTGTCCTCAATGTTCAATTAAAGAATGTAAAAGTAAAATAGGTAAAAGAATGTTAACAAATACTCCCCAGATTCATTCGGTGTGGATAGTGTGTCAACAAGGTTAGATCTTCCTCCAAGAAAATGAACGTTCAAAGCTTTCCTTCCAGAAATATAAATCATCTTCTTGTCATATATAACATGTTAAACCTGAGAAAATAATCAAGGCAACCTTGCGTAAAATCGGCGGCAATCTATATATACTAACAAATCCAAGAAAGCAATTTAAGATATAATGTTTGTGGAATGAATGTTTGTAGATTTCCTGGAGTTTATAAAACTAAAGAATTAACAAAAACTTTTAAGACTCCGTTAGAAAAACAAAACCCGCAAAATTTCTAGAATTTTACACGTGACGCCGTCAGGTGTTAATTCCTGACGCCGTCAGAAGTGACCTGCAGAAATCTTTACGTTAAGTTTCCGAAAAATTTCTGGAAAAACTTATGTCCTACTTCCTGGAAAATCCTGTAAAACATCATTATGACTCGATACAAGCATTTGACTCTAACAAATACTAATATACATGTTCATTTAATATTGTTGCGAATCATGATCATTTTTGTTCTTAGAAACAAATTTGGGGTTTCCCCTTACACTTAGCTTTTGCAAAATACCTTTATATGAAGTTAAGACGAAGTTAAACAACAAAATAAAGTATTTTAACAATTTAGTTTGAAACATGATCTACCAACAATAAGAATAAAACATGCATACGGAAACAAATAACATCAAACAAATGAAATTCAAAACACACAAAACATGGGTTGCCTCCCAAGAAGCGCTTTTCTTTATTAACGAGTCTTGTAGCTAGACTCAAGATCATGGGCAATTATGTGACCTCATCATTGGTCTCATTCTCTAGGTCATCTCCAATCTTAGTTTTGTATTCCGGACCTAGTTGCAAGCATTCCTTGTAGAAACCGAGTATTCTACTCATGACATAATCTACTCCTCTACGTCTATCCTCATCATTCCTATAGTAAACCGCTTGCTTGTGTTCCTTTTCAAGGTTTGATAAAAGACGGTATTGTTCAATCTTATAGGGCATTTGGTAAGCAATCTCATCGTTCTCATCCTTGAATCTAACTATCCCTAGGGACGGGTCATAAATCATCTTAGAGGCCTTAACAAACGGTTTTCCGAACACTACTTGACTTAGACAACCATCTATTACCGGACGAATATCCTCAACAATCACAAAGTCGGTAACATAAGTGAAGTTTCCTACAAAGACATGTAATCCTTTCACTCTTCCTACAAAGTTGCTCATCCAATTCGTGTTAGGCGTCATCCTATACTCAAGTTGCTTCTTCATTACCCAATTATAATAAGTCCTAGTCATGATGTTTATAGGATACCTAAGATCGACGTAAGCTTTCCACACATGCATACGCCCAATGTTGCATGGAATGTTGATGTTAGAGGGATCACCCATTTTGATAAGTGGTGAACCAAGGACGTATGGTGTCTCGGGGTCATCGAATAGATCCTTATGATATTCCCGTTCTTCCTTGGTGTGTAACTTATCAAAATATTCCTCTACGTTTTCTACCTCCTCTAACTTTTCTTCCTTAATATCCTCAACTTCCTTAACCTCATCCTTAGTCCCGGTTTCTATTCCAACTTCATCCTTGTCACCATCTTCTATATTCTTATCTATTGGCTTAATGGTAACAACATTGACAAAGTGGACGTGTTTGGATGATGAGGGGTCCTTAGTTTGGATTCTGCTACTAGTGTCCCTAGGTGTCGTTAGCACTTGGTTGTTGAGGGCTTTCAACAATTTGTTGATCTTATTGGTCATCTCTATTTGTTGTTGGTTGAATTCGGTTTCAAATTTAGCTATGCGAGCTTCTTGAGATGCCATAAATTTAGACATCAATCCTTCAAGATTAGTGGTACTACCATAGTTATTGGAATGATTGTTGTTGAAAGTACGGTTAGAGGGTGGACCATTTGGTTGGTAACGATTAGGTGGATTGGAAGAATTGTTTTGGGGCATGTTTTGGTTTTGTTTCCACCTAAGGTTCGGGTGATTTTTCCAAGAAGGGTTGTAGGAATCATCGTAAGGGTTTGGCTCGGGTTTGAAAGTGTACCACTTGTCTCCCGCTTTATCAGTACGCGAGGATGCGTAATCCGCAAAAGCTTGTCTGGGGAGTTCCACGCAATCACGAGTGTCATGGGGACCACTACATAATTCGCATAAAGAAGTGATTTTGTTCACTTGGCTTGAAGGCTTAGGAGCTTCGTAGGATTTCATGAGAAACTTGACTTGGTCTTCAAGTTCCATGATCCTACGGTCGGGAGTGCTAGAATTGTTCAAAGGCAAAGATATTGCCTTGACCGTTTTGTTCAAATCACGGGGATCATTCCAACTTTCGTTGTCATAGAGAGCAAGATCTTCTATGAGTTCCCATGATTCTTCCGCACTTAGATCACGTAGCTTGCCATCGGCTGATTGGTCAATGGTTCGCCTTGTGGAGATATCGATATGGTCATAGAAGATTTGGACTTGGAGCCAAAGATCTTTGCCATGATGAGGGACTTTTTGGAGTCAGTCCTTGAAAAGAGTCCATGCTTCATATAGAGTTTCACCTTGACGTTGTTGGAACATCAATATATCATTTCTAAGCTTGGTAGTTCTCCCCGGTGGGAAACATTGAGCAAGGAAACGAGTAATGAGATCATCCCATGAGGTGATGGATCCCGCGGGTAAACGTTCAAGCCATTGACTAGCTTGATCACGTAGAGAGAATTGGAATAGGCGTAATCGGGTCGTCTCTCTAGTTGCAACATCAAGGTCTATGGAATCTACGATTTTAAGGAAATCCTTGAGATGTTGATTAGGATCTTCGGAACGAAGTCCATGGAATGCACATCCGCTTTGCACCAACCGGATGGTGTCGGATCGCAAGGGGGACACATTGGCTCCTTGAGTGAGCTCAATGGTGTTTCGATAGCCTTGGTGGCTAGGACGGGAATACTCACCTAAAGTTCGGGGCCTAGGAGGTTGGTTTGCTAGTGGTGGGTTTTGTGGGTGGTTTAGTTGTGGTGGGTTAATGGGTTCAAAGATTTTACCACCTTCCATGATGTCGGATGGTAAGAGTTATGAACAAAGGAACAAAGAAATAAGATAGACTAAAGAAAACCTAAAAATAAAAATAAAACCTTACTAGAAAGGAATCTAGCAAGTAGACCTAATAAAAAGAAATCTGATGAGGCAAAAAATGAACCATTTTTAGGGGGTCATTTAAGCCCGGATTTGAGATTATTTGATCAAATATTGCCCTAAATCGTTCCTTTTGTCATTTTAGGTACTTTTGGAGAGAAATCTGAAAAAGGAAGCATTTTGGACGTTTTTTGAGCATAATAGTGAAGAAAACGGCAAAGTCTTAATTTTTCTTGCTGGGAACAGTACCTGACGGCGTCACAACTTCCTTAATGACGGCGTCAAGAGTAACAAAAGAGGTGGATGTGGAAAATACACGTGAAGATCCAGAGAGTTTAGTGCGTTGGACATGACGGCGTCACCCAAGGCCGTCATGGTCCAAGTATTAGTGACGACCCAGAAGAAATTTACACATGACGGCGTCAAAATCAGATCTAGGCAATACGATTTCTACTATGGCGGCGAGTTGACGGCGTCACAACCCAATACCTGACGCCGTCACCCATTGTAATCTATATACAGTTTTCCAAATTTCATTCATTAGTGTGTAACTTTGGAGGGTGCAACTTTGAGGAAAACCCTAGGTCAAATTTTCCAGCCTTTTCAAGGGTTTCTACCCTTTAAATCTATCATGTTCTATTAAAGATAAGTACTCTTTCAATTCATTCAATATGTCTATGTGTTGTTTGAATATATCTTACACTTGTCTTCAATTTAACATGCTAGGCTAGATTTCCTTTGTGTTTGCTTAGATGTAGTGAAACCTAGATGTTAATTATGGGTTGATTGTTTGTTTATAGTTGTTACGGATGATTGTATTCGATGTTAGGTTTAAGAAAACTGGCAGACTTCCATTGGTAACTTGCTTGAACGTCTTAAGAAACATGATCGGAGGTGTACTACGATATTTGGTTGTATTTAATGCGTAGGAGAATTCTAATGTTCCTATGTTAGGAGCTTCTAATGGCTCGACATAGGAGTGAAGTAGGATCCTATAGAGTTATGGAATATTGTACACGGCCCTACGACTAGTATTAAGGAATATGACCCGTCATCCATGCAATTGTAACAAGCTATCAACCTGTAAAAGATATCTAGGGAGTAATGAAACCTAAGTAAACACAACTTTCCTCATCATTGTTTACACCACAATAGTGTAATTAGTTTTGTTTTCATTTTTTTTATTTTATTTTGATTGCATCTTTAGATAAATTGGGTTAGTTGGCTAGCAACTAATTCCGCCCACTCCTTCAAACCCGAGATTTTACTTGCTTTTATAAAATATAAAAAAATACAAAAAGAATCACCCCTCACCTCTAGACCTAGTTTTTAGGCTTTCTAATCCTAGCAACACTATTCCTGAGTTGAACGATCAATCCCCCAGTACTTGTCACTATACTATACTACAACGATCAGGTACACTGCCAGGTGGGGGTTGTAAGCATCTCGAGATCCCTTGAGAGGTAAAGCCTGGTGCGATTACTACGTATCAAGTTTTTAGCACCGCAGCCCGGGGAATAGTTATTGTCTAGGTTAGGATCTTTTTTTATTAGGTCTACTTGCTAGATTCCTTTCTAGTAAGATTTTATTTTTATTTTCTAGGTTTTCTTTAGTTTATCTCTTCTTTGTGTCTTTGTTCGTAAAAACCTTTCCATTGACTCTTCCGTTCACCATTATGGAGATCGCGAATCCACCATACTACCAACCACAGAATTCACCCACTCCAAATGACATATTGATGTTTAAACAACATGAAGATGAACCTATCTATGATGCATGTACTCGTTTTAAATATTTACTCCGAAAAGTCCCTCATCATAGTTTCGATCTATGGTCCCAACTTGAAATATTTTACCATCGTGTCGACCACTATACCAAAATGGACATTGACCATGCCGCAGATGGGAACCTTTGGGGATTAAGTGCTGAAGAAGCATGGGAAGCCATAGAGAATTGTGCCATGCTCGCTAAGAAGTTGGACAATCCAACAAACGTTGTTATGGATCAATTGATAGCAAGTTTGAGGGAACAAGCAAGAAGTTTGTTTGGGGATAATAAGCCTATAGATGAGATACCTAGGTGCACGGAGTGGTTTGATTTCACCATAATACAAGATGAACACATAGGTAATCTAGATACAATGGAGGACGAGGTGAATAACATAAGCCCACTCAATGCTCCACAAGTCCTACCATCATTTGATGCGTACACACCACACTTGACTTACCCGGAAGAAGTAGAAGAGACTATAGGAACCCCAATAGAGGTAGAGCCTTTGAACCAAACACAACTAGAGGATATAGGTTTGAATACTTATAATGATAACCTTACTCTTAGTTCTAGGGAAGTTCCTAGTTTTGATGAACCGGAGCCTCAACCAAAAGCGTTACCTAATCTTCCATCCTTGGATGAAAATTTGGGAATTGAAATAGGTTTCGATCCACCCATCAAACCACATAGTCCGGTTAGTCTTAGGACAAAGGTAGTGGACTCAAAGCCTTGTAGAGAGGAAGCCAATATAGGAGTGGAAAATGACCTTACATGCTTACATCACCCATTTATGATTGATCACAAGAAACATTATGGGTTTAAACCGGGTTTATTAGGTCAAGATAGATCCCCAACTAGGAGTCTTTCGAAGTTGATAGAAAATGATCCCTTTCTAGGAGAAAATCTTAATCCACCCATTAACCCGATTGAATTAGGTAAGGTTATGATGATAGGAGCACAGCCCTTTGAGCATATAATTCATTCACCACTCTTTCCTCACGTGGCATACTTCTACCAAGATGGTGGGTATCGCTACTATCACCCGAACTTAATCCTAAGTATAGGGAAAACCTCACCTTTATCCGTCAAATAAGGGTAGAGTCAGGCTTGTGACTAGAACAAAAACAAGCGCTTCTTGGGAGGCAACCCATATTTTGTGTGTTTTTATTTGTTTGATTTTATTTGTTTCCATATGCATGTTTTATTTTTATTGTTGGTAGATCATGTTTCAAACTAAATTGTGAAAATGCTTTATTTTGTTGTTTAACTTCGTCTTAACTTCATATAAAGGTATTTTGCAAAAGCTAAGTGTAAGGGGAAACCCCAAATTTCTTTTTAAGAACGAAATTGATCATGATTCTCCACAATATTAAATGAACATGTATATTAGTACTTAGAGTCAAATGTTTGTATCGAGTCATAATGATGTTTTGCAGGATTTTCCAGGAAGTAGGACACAAGTTTTTCCAGAAATTTTCCGGAAACTTAACGTAAAGATTTCTGCAGGTCATTTCTGACAGCGTCAGGAGTTAACTCCTGACGGCGTCATGTGTAAAATTCTGGAAATTTTGCGAGTTTTGTTTTTCTAATGGAGTCTTAAAGTTTTTGTTAATTCATTCCACAAGCATTATATCTTAATTTGTTTTCTAGGACTTGTTAGTATATATAGATTGTCGCCGATTTTACGCGAGGTTGCCTTGTTTGTTTTCTCAGGTTTAACAGGTTATATATGACAAGAAGATGATTTATTTTTCTGGAAGGGAAGCTTTGAATGTTCATTTTCTTGGAGGAAGATCTAACCTTGTTGATACACTATCCACACCGAACAAATCAGGGGAGTATTTGCTTTCATTCTTTTACCTATTTCACTTTTACATCCTTTACTTGAACATTGGGGATAATGTTCATCCTAAGTGTAAGGGGAAGGTAAATGATGATACCTTACAGGATACAATTGCACTTGAGTTTGTTTGTTTGATGGTAGGTGTGTAATAAAACTAAGAGAAATACTTGTTAGTGTAATTTTAGCGCCAAATTTAAAATTTTTTACCACATTTAGGAGTGAAACTTTAGCCTTAGCAAGCGTCTCATGGATAGGAGTTGTATGACTAGCACAAAACCGTACCATTTAGAAAAATTTTCCACCCAAATATGTGACGTTCGCCTTTTAGATTTGATAGGAAAAGCATTCATTATTAGTGCTTATGAGTGTACCGGTAGCATTTAGATTCTAGAACTTCCGTTAGTGATGCATCCCGAGACCGCTAGTGAGACTACATTCGTGTGGTAGGATTTACTACATGATAAGAGGCATTAGGATCACCCTTGTGTTAAACCCGTATCATAATTACTTGACCATTCAAGTCATATTACTTGGCTAGTAAAGTCAATTAATTTTTCCCACACCTTAGCGTTGTACTCATTTTTAGTACACGAAACCCCTAGTACACCCCTCCGAGCGTATCCTTTCATTTCTAACTTTAAGCATCTTACTTAAAGGAAGAATTTGTTACAACCCACCCAAATGTACACCCAAATCGCCATAGCCTTCCGTGTATGCACTCATCTTTAGTGCATTATTGTTACATGTTTAAACCCTTAGTTAATTATCTAATTGATTACATGGTTGCTAAGTCGAGTCATATCTTGTACATATTGTTTTGGGACGATTGGGACTCATGGTAAAGTACTTATGTTATGGAGTAATGGGGAAGAACATCATATATTACCCCCATATGTGCGTTAATCTTAAAAAGTACTCCAAGTGTTTTGATTATCTTGATTCGAGTCATTAGAATAGTTTATTGTAAAGTATGTAACAATTCAAGTGTAAGGGGAATGTACATTCCCTATGATATATTATTTTGGATGGTAGGGTAAGAGTGTATGAAAAAAAAATTGAAAAAATTAAGAAAAAAAATAGAAAAAGAAAAGAGAAAAAACATACGGACTACTATCCCGTTTCATTCTATGTTTATTTTATGTTCTTGTTATTTTTGATTTATTAGCTTAAGTCGAGTCTAGTCTTGGCTTAGCAACGCCATATTGTACATGTAATTAACCAAGATGATTAACTCGCCACCAGTAAATATTGCCTTTATCCAACAAAACCGTGTGTTCCATATCCTTACACCTAACGTTATAACCCTTTTAAAATACCTCTTTGATAGTTTATCCTAGGTGCTTACGCCAAGTGGTGGAGGTTTGATCCTTTCCCAAGCCTATGGTAATTTATTTTGCTATGACAGGTAGTGAGAGATGTTTTCCATTTCCTTATTGTGATATATGCTTTATTACACCCGAGAGATATGAGTATCTAAACACTATTTGTGAGGTGCTAGTGTATGACCTCCGTGCTTATCTTTGGTCTTTAGTGGAACGATTATTTGTTGTAATTACTTTTATATTAGTGTTAAATGACCCCTAACTTGTATTTTGATTAGAATAAAAGCGCATTTGCTTGAGGACAAGCAAATCTCAAGTGTAAGGGTGTTGATGAGGTGAAAAATAAACCGTTTTTATGGGGTCATTTAAGCCCAGATTCGAGATTATTTGATCAAATATTGCCCTAAATCGTTCCTTTTGTCATTTTAGGTACTTTTGGAGAGAAATCTGGAAAAGGAAGCATTTTGGACGTTTTTGGAGCATAAAAGTGAAGAAAACGGCAAAGACTTAATTTTCCTTGCTGGGAACAGTACCTGATGGCATCACAACTTCCTTAATGACGGGGTCAAGAGTAACAAAAAAGGTAGATGTGAAAAATACACGTGACGATCCAGAGAGTTTTGTGCATTGGACATGACGGCGTCACCCAAGGCCGTCATGGTCCAAGTATTTGTGACGGTGATGCGTGAGAATCGCAACAGGCTTTACCTCTCGAGGGATCTCGAGAAGCTTACAACCCCCACCAGGCAGTGTACCTGATCATTGTAGTATAGTATAGTGACAAGTACCAGGGGATTGATCGTTCAGCTTAGGAATAGTGTCGCTAGGGTTAGAAAACCTAATTACTAGTTCTAAAGGTGAGGGATGATTATTTTTGTATTTTTATATTTTATGGAAAACAAGTAAAAATCTCGGGTTTTGGAAGAGTGGGCGGAATTAGTTGCTATTCAACTAACCCAATACTAAGATGCAACCAAAATAAAATACTAGAAATTAAAATAAACTAATTATACTAAGGTTGTGAGCAGTAATTGGAGAAAATGTGTTTACTTAGATTTCACTACTCCCTAGATATCTTTTACACGTTAATTACTTGTTATAATTGTATGGATGACGGATTGTATTCCTTAATACCATTCATGGGGTGGCATACATAACTCCCCAATTCTATGAGCTCTTATCTCCTCCTACACCATGCCCAGCACAACTATAGGGATTGTAAATAGTGGCTCATGCATTAAATACAACCAATAAAGACCTAGTACGCCTCGGTTCATGTTTCTTAAGACGTTCAAGCATGTTACCATTTGGAGATCTGCCAGTTTTCTTAAGCCTAACATATAAATCATTCATCCAAAACAAGAATAAACAAGTAATCAACACATAATCAATATCTAGGTTTCATTAGATCTAAGCAAACACAAAAGAGATCTAGCCTAGCATAATGGAATTGAGACAAGAACAAGATATAGACAACCAACACATAGACATATTGATTGAATTAGAAGAACACTTATCTCAATTACAATGCAAGGTATCAAGGGTTTGGAACCCTTGAAAAACCTGTAAAAGTTGCACTAAAATCGTCTTTAGGGTTTCTCCAAAACTTCTCCCCTTTTTTAATGTGAAAAACTAGAAAACTATATATAGGAAAATCGGGGTGACGGCGTCAAAAACAAAGGTGTGACGCCGTCATCTCGCCGCCAAATACTTCCTCAGACGGCCTTGATCTACTTCTGACGCCCTGCGTGACGCCGTCATGAGCTACGGATTTTAATTCTTGGGGTTTGACGCCGTCCTGAGTTTACTCTTGACGCCTTCATGTACTGTTCCCAGCATGGAAAATTGAGACTTTGCCGTTTTCTTCACTTTTATGCTCCAAAAACGTCCAAAATGGTTTCTTTTCCAGAATTCACTCTCCAAGTACCTAAAATCACAAAAGGAACGATTTAGGGCAATATTTGATCAAATAAATTCGGATTCGGGCATAAATGACCCCCTAAAAACGGACCATTTTTCGCCTCATCATATACCCTTACACTTGAGATTTGTTTGTCCTCAAGCAAATGCGCTTTTATTCTACTTAAAAGACAAGTTAGGGGTCATTTAACACTAATATAAAAGTAATTACAACAAATAATCGTTCCACTAAAGACCAATAGACAAGCACGGAGGTCATACATGTCACAACTCGTAAATTCTGGTCTTTTCCCGAACTTTCACGTTTACTATTCATCGGTTACTATTCATCAATCACTATTCATCATTTTACTATTCATCATTTTTGAGGTCAGTTTGATATTCTGAGAAGCGTTTAAAATTTTTACTATTCATAAAACACTATTCACCACCGGAGAAAATTTGTCATTTATGCGTGAGTTGTGTCATTTCTGTAAACGTACGATTATCTACTTAATAAACGTTATCTTATGAGCTATTGTTTTGAGTAATTGGTCCGACAATCCCAACTATGATCCTAACATATTTTTATACTCATAATAATAATATAAAAATTATATTATTAATTTACCCGGTGTTTTCAAATCAACTGTTACGTTTTCCGGTCGAAGCTTATAACTTCGTCGGTTTGCGTTATTTCCCTTCAATAATTTTTCTAACACCCGATTCTCATCAGGAATAATATTTTACAACTTTTACAACTTTATTTTGTCCCGAATAACTTTGATAAAATTTATTTCTAGCAAACTCGGTACCCGATTATAACTAAAACAAACTAATACTTACACCAAAACTACACTAATTCCTAATTAAATCAAGAGACAATGCCCCCCCTTTCCCTCCTTTTTGGTCCTAATAAGCCTAAACCACACCAACTCAATTTAATGCACACCTAACTATTGTCTTCTAGGTATAAAATGCACTTTTCATCCATTTTAATCACAAAAACATTTTCTAGTTCAAGTAACTCTTTTATCTTTTCTCTCTTTTGTGTGGATCGGCCAAGGAAGAACAAGCAAGGAGAAACCATAATTTTTCCAAGATCAAGTTATTATCTTGTCCCTTTTGTTGTTCTTGTTTGGGTTTTGTGGTAAAAACCCAAGGGTTTTATAAGTTCTCATCTCCATAAGCTCACTAATCTTTCTTGTAAGTTGTCAAACTCTTTTTCATCATTTCTTCATGTTATTTTTATGTTCATATGATCTCATACAAGGTTTACATGCATATGTTAGTATATACCACTCATTTATATTTATATATAACTTTGAAACTCTAGAAATAGATTATTTTTAGATCCTTGTTAGATCCCCTTGATTTATGATGTTTAGGAACCCATGACACCCTAAGAAGGTGTATGGTAAGATTAGACTAGATTTGTGGTGATTGAAAGTGGTTTGGTTGGATTAGAAACTAGATTGGAACACTAGAAATGACTTTTGAAACTATATATTTACCTACTGTTGATATTTTGAAATCGTGGGAAAATCAGTAGGTGGTGGGTAATTGTTGACCAAAGATTTAGAAAATACTTTCAAAAACGAAGCCGTGGGCGAAAGAACGGATTAAAACGAGTTTATAACGAAGGAGATATGAATTTTTCAATATTAACGACGAAAACTATTTTTCTGAAAACTGCGTGCTGTTGGACATTTTTCGACGGACAAATAGAGATGTTAGACGTAACCTAGTGGGGCCGAGCTATCAAAAATATATTAGTATATACTAAAACGAATCCGTGGATATAAAGAACGTAGAAAACGAGCCTAAAACGACCAAGATATACACTTTTGAAACTAGGCGAACTATATATATATTTGACAACTTCTAATAGCACATATTCTCTTAAGTTCTGGAAACACTATAAATCATCGCCAACACTTATTTTCAAACTACGAGTGGTATAGGCTTCATGTGCATGTGCATTCATCGCATCCCCTCATAATTTAAGTAGATCGTATCATTCGTTCATTATAGGTCGCGGTTAGAGATCGAACCTCATTTCTGTGTATCCACTTTTGTCGTCATTGCTATTGCTTCGAGGTGAGTCATAGCCCCTACTCTTTTAAATTGTTTTGTTAACTTTTTTGGGGGAGAATACATGCTCGTTTTTACATGAATTACTACTTGACCTTTTGAACTTGACTTGACTTTTGAACTTGACTTGACTTTTGAACTTGACTTAAACTTTTGACCCTAATGTACCGTACGTACTATGACCTAAAGTCTCGCCATTTTTGGTGGAGCGTGCAAAGTCTCACCTTATTGGTGGAGCGTTCTTAACCCTAAAGTCTCGCCTTATTGGTGGAGCGTGCTAAGTCTCCCATGTTCGGAGCGTTCTTAATCTTATATAATAGTTGTATGATGTACTGTTCGTACATTCGCATTGTTCGACGCCTATTAGTAGTATGGATAGCGCTATTTGAGGTCGGCCAACCTCTCGTCCACCATGTTACGGGACGCATATTATTTAATTAGGGGCTTTGCATGGCATACATTATTATATAGGTGGTGCTTATATTGTGACTTATTATTGACCACGGGTACTTGACTACTAGACCTAAACTATTTTAGCAGTGGGTTGTGAACACACAGGTTACAAGTCTCTTATGGCGGGACTTGTAACTGAGTGGATTTACGATGCCTTTGCTGTGTGATCATTTTCTATAAACTTTATTTGTTAAACAAACTCTATGAACTCACCAACCTCGTGTTGACACTTTAGCATGTATTTTCAGGTTTTAACCTACGACACGCTACAGGAGGTTTTGGCAGGGCATGGCATGGTCATAGAAGACTCTGATTATTTATATGGGGACCATTTTAAACTACTTTTAAGGGCCTACTTCCGCACTACTTTTAACGATGTAACTTCAACATTTTTGATTAAACAATTTTATTCTAAATAATTAAAGTGAAAACCATTTTTGTACTTGTGTTGTGTTACCAATTGAGTTACACCCCAGCTACACGTATGCTTCCGCTGGACCCGATTTTGGGGGTGTGACAGATTGGTATCAGAGCTTTGGCTATAGCGAACTAAGTGTTTTTAAAACCTAGACTATAGCTACTTTTATGAAAAACTTAACCCTATGACCGTCACGTGCCTGCCTGCCAAGCTGAAGCCTCATTGTGGTTTGTTGCTGACTTAGGTGATGAGATTTGTGTCTCATTATCTGGTATATTATACTCACTTATTCTAATTGATTTCTATCATTGTCTTTCATATAAGCATGTTCACGTATCATATATGTCACCCTGTTATGTTTCTCCCTGCATAGTTTCATCTTTTGATCTCGAGTTTGGTCACCTGCCTTAGTCTTTCTGAACGTCTTGGTCTTTGTGAAGGACATAGTATTAGTATAACTGAGCTGAGTATTTCAAAATTCATGGAACCTCGGTGGAATATAGACTAGTCACCTATATTCAACCCGGGATAGTGGGACATAGGCTGACTACCTATATCCGACTCAGAAATGAATTTTGCAACACTGAGAATGGTTATAATAAAATTCTGTCTGGATTGAATCCTCAACTCAATTTCTGAATGTTTCATTCATGTGTGTGCGTACCCTCGTTGTCAGAACGTTTATATTTTTCATCACCTCATGAACCGCCGCCTGGAAACACGTCAACTGGTCATTTCGTCTCATGAATCTTCACCTTTATAACACTTCGGAGACCAACGTTAACTGAACTTCGGGACGAAGTTCCCTTAAGGGGTAGAGACTGTCACAACTCGTAAATTCTGGTCTTTTCCCGAACTTTCACGTTTACTATTCATCGGTTACTATTCATCGATCACTATTCATCATTTTACTATTCATCATTTTTGAGGTCAGTTTGATATTCTGAGAAGCGTTTAAAATTTTTACTATTCATAAAACACTATTCACCACCGGAGAAAATTTGTCATTTATGCGTGAGTTGTGTCATTTCTGTAAACGTACGATTATCTACTTAATAAACGTTATCTTATGAGCTATTGTTTTGAGTAATTGGTCCGACAATCCCAACTATGATCCTAACATATTTTTATACTCATAATAATAATATAAAAATTATATTATTAATTTACCCGGTGTTTTCAAATCAACTGTTACGTTTTCCGGTCGAAGCTTATAACTTCGTCGGTTTGCGTTATTTCCCTTCAATAATTTTTCTAACACCCGATTCTCATCAGGAATAATATTTTACAACTTTTACAACTTTATTTTGTCCCGAATAACTTTGATAAAATTTATTTCTAGCAAACTCGGTACCCGATTATAACTAAAACAAACTAATACTTACACCAAAACTACACTAATTCCTAATTAAATCAAGAGACAATGCCCCCCCTTTCCCTCCTTTTTGGTCCTAATAAGCCTAAACCACACCAACTCAATTTAATGCACACCTAACTATTGTCTTCTAGGTATAAAATGCACTTTTCATCCATTTTAATCACAAAAACATTTTCTAGTTCAAGTAACTCTTTTATCTTTTCTCTCTTTTGTGTGGATCGGCCAAGGAAGAACAAGCAAGGAGAAACCATAATTTTTCCAAGATCAAGTTATTATCTTGTCCCTTTTGTTGTTCTTGTTTGGGTTTTGTGGTAAAAACCCAAGGGTTTTATAAGTTCTCATCTCCATAAGCTCACTAATCTTTCTTGTAAGTTGTCAAACTCTTTTTCATCATTTCTTCATGTTATTTTTATGTTCATATGATCTCATACAAGGTTTACATGCATATGTTAGTATATACCACTCATTTATATTTATATATAACTTTGAAACTCTAGAAATAGATTATTTTTAGATCCTTGTTAGATCCCCTTGATTTATGATGTTTAGGAACCCATGACACCCTAAGAAGGTGTATGGTAAGATTAGACTAGATTTGTGGTGATTGAAAGTGGTTTGGTTGGATTAGAAACTAGATTGGAACACTAGAAATGACTTTTGAAACTATATATTTACCTACTGTTGATATTTTGAAATCGTGGGAAAATCAGTAGGTGGTGGGTAATTGTTGACCAAAGATTTAGAAAATACTTTCAAAAACGAAGCCGTGGGCGAAAGAACGGATTAAAACGAGTTTATAACGAAGGAGATATGAATTTTTCAATATTAACGACGAAAACTATTTTTCTGAAAACTGCGTGCTGTTGGACATTTTTCGACGGACAAATAGAGATGTTAGACGTAACCTAGTGGGGCCGAGCTATCAAAAATATATTAGTATATACTAAAACGAATCCGTGGATATAAAGAACGTAGAAAACGAGCCTAAAACGACCAAGATATACACTTTTGAAACTAGGCGAACTATATATATATTTGACAACTTCTAATAGCACATATTCTCTTAAGTTCTGGAAACACTATAAATCATCGCCAACACTTATTTTCAAACTACGAGTGGTATAGGCTTCATGTGCATGTGCATTCATCGCATCCCCTCATAATTTAAGTAGATCGTATCATTCGTTCATTATAGGTCGCGGTTAGAGATCGAACCTCATTTCTGTGTATCCACTTTTGTCGTCATTGCTATTGCTTCGAGGTGAGTCATAGCCCCTACTCTTTTAAATTGTTTTGTTAACTTTTTTGGGGGAGAATACATGCTCGTTTTTACATGAATTACTACTTGACCTTTTGAACTTGACTTGACTTTTGAACTTGACTTGACTTTTGAACTTGACTTAAACTTTTGACCCTAATGTACCGTACGTACTATGACCTAAAGTCTCGCCATTTTTGGTGGAGCGTGCAAAGTCTCACCTTATTGGTGGAGCGTTCTTAACCCTAAAGTCTCGCCTTATTGGTGGAGCGTGCTAAGTCTCCCATGTTCGGAGCGTTCTTAATCTTATATAATAGTTGTATGATGTACTGTTCGTACATTCGCATTGTTCGACGCCTATTAGTAGTATGGATAGCGCTATTTGAGGTCGGCCAACCTCTCGTCCACCATGTTACGGGACGCATATTATTTAATTAGGGGCTTTGCATGGCATACATTATTATATAGGTGGTGCTTATATTGTGACTTATTATTGACCACGGGTACTTGACTACTAGACCTAAACTATTTTAGCAGTGGGTTGTGAACACACAGGTTACAAGTCTCTTATGGCGGGACTTGTAACTGAGTGGATTTACGATGCCTTTGCTGTGTGATCATTTTCTATAAACTTTATTTGTTAAACAAACTCTATGAACTCACCAACCTCGTGTTGACACTTTAGCATGTATTTTCAGGTTTTAACCTACGACACGCTACAGGAGGTTTTGGCAGGGCATGGCATGGTCATAGAAGACTCTGATTATTTATATGGGGACCATTTTAAACTACTTTTAAGGGCCTACTTCCGCACTACTTTTAACGATGTAACTTCAACATTTTTGATTAAACAATTTTATTCTAAATAATTAAAGTGAAAACCATTTTTGTACTTGTGTTGTGTTACCAATTGAGTTACACCCCAGCTACACGTATGCTTCCGCTGGACCCGATTTTGGGGGTGTGACAATACACTAGCACCTCACAAATAGTGTTTAGATACTCACATCTCTCGGGTGTAATAAAGTAATATAACATTATGGAAATGGAAGATATCTCTCACTACCTGTCATAGCAAAATAGATTACCATAGGCTTGGGAAAGGATCAAACCTCCACCACATGGCGTAAGCACCTAGGATAAACTATCAAAGAGGTCTTTTTAAAGGGTTGTAACGTTAGGTATAGGGATATGAATTACACGGTTTTGTTGGATAAAGGAAGTTTTACTGGTGGCGAGTTAACAATCTTGGTTAATTACATGTACAAGATGGCGTTGCTAAGCCAAGACTAGACTCGACTTAAGCTAATAAATGAAAAATAACTAAAAACATAAAATAAACATAGAATGAAACGGGATGGTAGTCCGTATGTTTTTTCTCTTTTTCCTTTTTCTATTTTTTTTTTTTTTTTTTTTTTTTTTTTTTTGCATACACTCTTACCCTACCATCCAAAATAATACATCATAGGGAATGAAAATTCCCCTTATACTTGAATCTTTACATACTTTACAATTAACTAATCTAATGACTCGAATTAAGAAAATCAAAATACTTGGAGCACTTTTAAGATTAACGTATATATGGGGGTAATAAATGATGTTCTTCCCCATTACTCCATAAAATAAGTACTTACCCATGAGTCCCAATCGTCCCAAAACAATATGTACAATGATATGACTCGACTTAGCAACCATGTAATCAATTAGAAAGTTAACTTAGGGTTTAACAAATAACAATAATGCACTAAAAATGAGCGCATACACGGAAGGCTAAGGCGATTTGGTTGTACATTTAAGTGGGGTGTAACAAATTATTTCTTTAAGTAAAATGCTTAAAGTTAGAAACGAAAAGATAGGCTCGGAGGGGTGTACTAGGGGTTTCGTGTACTAAAAATGAGTACAACGCTAAGGGTGTGGGAAAAATTAGTTGACTTAACTAGCCAAGTAATATGACTTAAATGGTCAAGTAATTATGATACGGGTTTAACACAAGGGTGATCCTAATGCCTCTTATCATGTAGTAAATCCTACCACACGAATGTAGTCTCACTAGCGGTCTTGGGATGCATCACTAACGCAAGTTCTAGAATCTAAATGCTACCGGTACACTCATAAGCACTAATAGTAAATGCTTTTCCTATCAAATCTAAAGGCGAACCTCACATATTTGGGTGGAAAATTTTTCTGAATATACGGTTATGTGCTAGTCATACAATCTCCTATCCATGAGACGCTTGCTATGGCTAAAGTTTCACTCCTAAATGTTGTAAAAAATTTTAAATTCGGCGCTAAAATTGCACTAACAAGTATTTCTCATAGTTTTATTACACATCTACTATCAAACAAAACAAACTCAAGCGAAAGTGCATATGTAAGGTATCATCTTTTTACCCTCCCCTTACACTTAAGATGAACATTGTCCCCAATGTTCAAGTAAAGAATGTAAAAGTGAAAAAATAAAGAGAATGAAATCAAATACTCCCCTGATTCGCTCGGTATGGATAATAGGATGGCCAGGTTAAATCTTCCTCCAAGAAAATGAACAATCAAAGCTTCCCTTCCAGAATATAAATCATCTTCTTGTCATACATAACCTGTAAAACCTGACAAAATAGACAAGACAACCTCGCGTAAAATCGGCGGCATCCTATATAAGTTTCTAAATCCTAGAAAACAAAGTAAGATATAATGCTTGTGGAATGAAGTTTGCAGATTTCCTGGAGATTATAAAACTTAATAATTCACAAAAACCATAAGACTCCGTTAGAAAAACAAAACCGGTAAAATTTCCAGATCTTAACTCCTGACGCCGTCAAGAGTAATCCTCTGACGCCGTCAGAATGGACCTGCAGAAATTCTTATGTTAAGTTTCCGGAAAATTTCTGGAAAAACTTGGTCCTACTTCCTGGAAAATCCTGAAAAACTTCATTATGACTCAATACAAGCATTTGACTCTAACAAATACGAATATACATGCTCATTTAATATTGTGGAGAATCATGATCGGTTTGTTTCTTAAAAACATATTTGGGGTTTCCCCTTACACTTATCTTTTGCAAAAATACTTTTAGGTTGGAGTTAAGACTAGGCCAAACAACATAGTAAAGTATTTCCACATTTTAATTTAGAGACATGATCAACCAACAATAAAAATAAAACATGCATACAGAAGCAAATAACAATCAAATAAATAAAATCACACAAAACATGGGTTGCCTCCCAAGAAGCGCTTTTCTTTATTTATGAGTCTTGTAGCTAGACTCAAGGTCATGGGTTACTACGTGACCTCATCATTGGTTCCACTCTCAGATTGTAGATATTCCTTGTAAAAATCAATCACCTTTTTCTCAACCGCCCCCATAATCATTTGGGCAAATTCTTCGTCGACTTTATACCTTGGTCCAAGGGCCAAGCAATCTTTGTAGTAAAGACTTCTTTTTTCCCATACATAGTCCATGCCCTTTTTCTTATCCTTCTCATCAATATCCTCAAAAGCACCAACGTTGTCCTTATCAAAACGAGATATAAAGCGAAATTCTTTCATCCTATTAGGCATCCTATACGTGATACAATCGGTGTTACTTGCAAATCGGATCGTCCCTTCTACCTCATCATATTCCAACTTAGATTCCTCCACAAATGGTTTGCCAAACACAACATTGGATAATCGACAATCAATAACATTAGCAAGATCCTCCACAATCATAAAGTCAGTGACAAAAGTGAAATTACCAACAAAGACACGTAAACCTTTAACTCTCCCGACAAAGTTACAAACTCCACCGGGGTACTTGGGATCCCTTCTAGGTTCAAGTCTTGTTTTCACTATATCATTATAAACCGTTGAGGACATAATGTTGATTGGAGATTTAAAGTCAATGTAAGCATTGCTAATGTGCCTATATCCAATCATACATGGTATCTTAGCATTCTTAGGATCGCCTATCTTGATCTTAGGTTCAATTATGGTGAAAGGAGATCGCGGGTTATCAATAAGATTGTTATAATATGCAATCTCCTCCTTAGTGGGGTATAGATTAAAGTAGTCATTAAGCTTCGGATCTATTTCCTCCTCTTCTAGTGCCACAACAACATTCACAAAGTCATTAGGCCCTAGGTCCTTATTTGAATACAAGGCGGTTGCTAGGTCACTAAATGTATGTTCGAGTTCAATCTTAATCAACCTATTAAGCTCTCTAAGCTCCCTAATCTCACTCTCAATTTGTTCACGTAACACAGCCACTTCTCTAGGGGAAAGGGGTGGATTCGCGTTTTCCATAATGGTCAACGGAATAGTCAATGAGTTTAATTTACTAACAAAGGCACAAAGAAAGAGATAGATTAAAGAAGACCTAAAAAATAAAAATAAAATCTTACTAGAAAGGAATCTAGCAAGTAGACCTAATAAAAAGAAATTCTAACCTAGACAATAACTATTCCCCGGGCTGCAGCGCCAAAAACTTGATGCGTGGGAATCGCAACAGGCTTTACCTCTCGAGGGATCTCGAGAAGCTTACAACCCCCACCAGGCAGTGTACCTGATCGTTGTAGTATAGTATAATGACAAGTACCGGGGGATTGATCGTTCAGCTTAGGAATAGTGTCGCTAGGGTTAGAAAACCGAATTACTAGTTCTAAATGTGAGGGATGATTATTTTTGTATTTTTATATTTTATGGAAAACAAGTAAAAATCTCAGGTTTTGGAAGAGTGGGCGGAATTAGTTGCGATTCAACTAACCCAATACTAAGATGCAACCAAAATAAAATACTAGAAATTAAAATAAACTAATTATACTAAGGTTGTGAGCAGTAATTGGAGAAAATGTGTTTACTTAGATTTCACTACTCCCTAGATATCTTTTACACGTTAATTACTTGTTATAATTGTATGGATGGCGGATTGTATTCCTTAATACCATTCATGGGGTGGCATACATAACTCCCCAATTCTATGAGCTCTTATCTCCTCCTACACCATGCCCAGCACAACTATAGGGATTGTAAACAGTGGCTCATGCATTAAATACAACTAATAAAGACCTAGTACGCCTCGGTTCATGTTTCTTAAGACGTTCAAGCATGTTACCATTTGGAGATCTGCCAGTTTTCTTAAGCCTAACATATAAATCATTCATCCAAAACAAGAATAAACAAGTAATCAACACATAATCAATATCTAGGTTTCATTAGATCTAAGCAAACACAAAAGAGATCTAGCCTAGCATAATGGAATTGAGACAAGAACAAGATATAGACAACCAACACATAGACATATTGATTGAATTAGAAGAACACTTATCTCAATTACAATGCAAGGTATCAAGGGTTTGGAACCCTTGAAAAACCTGTAAAAGTTGCACCAAAATCGTCTTTAGGGTTTCTCCAAAACTTCTCCCCTTTTTTAATGTGAAAAACTAGAAAACTATATATAGGAAAATCGGGGTGACGGCGTCAAGAACAAAGGTGTGACGCCGTCATCTCGCCGCCAAATACTTCCTCGGACGGCCTTGATCTACTTCTGACGCCCTGCGTGACGCCGTCATGAGCTACGGATTTTAATTCTTGGGGTTTGACGCCGTCCTGAGTTTACTCTTGACGCATTCATGTACTGTTCCCAGCGTGGAAAATTGAGACTTTGCCGTTTTCTTCACTTTTATGCTCCAAAAACGTCCAAAATGGCTTCTTTTCCAGAATTCACTCTCCAAGTACCTAAAATCACAAAAGGAACGATTTAGGGCAATATTTGATCAAATAAATTCGGATTCGGGCTTAAATGACCCCCTAAAAACGGACCATTTTTCGCCTCATCAGACGGCCCAGAAAAAATTTACACATGACGGCGTCAAAATCAGATCTAGGCAATACGATTTCTACTATGGCGGCGAGTTGACGACGTCACAACCAATACATGACGCCGTCACCCATTGTAATCTATATATACTTTTCAAGGGTTTCAACCCTTTGAATCTTTCATCTTCTATTGAAGATAAGTACTCTTTCAATTCATTCAATATGTCTATGTGTAGTTTGAATATATCTTACGCTTGTCTTTAATTTAACATGCTAGGCTAGATTTCCTTTGTGTTTACTTAGATGTAGTGAAACCTAGATGTTAATTATGGGTTGATTGTTTGTTTATAGTTGTTACGGATGATTGTATTCGATGTTAGGCTTAAGAAAACTGGCAGACTTCCATTGGTAACTTTCTTGAACGTCTTAAGAAACATGATCGGAGGTGTACTACGATATTTGGTTGTATTTAATGCGTAGGAGAATTCTAATGATCCCATGTTAGGAGCTTCTAACGGCTCGACATAGGAGTGAAATAGGATCCTATAGGGTTAGAGAATATTGTACACGGCCCTACAACTAGTATTAAGGAATATGACCCGTCATCCATGCAATTGTAACAAGCTATCAACCTGTAAAAGATATCTGGGGAGTAATGAAACCTAAGTAAACACAACTTTCCTCATCATTGTTTACACCACAATAGTATAATTAGTTTTTTTTTCATTTTTGTTATTTTATTTTGATTGCATCTTTAGATAAATTGGGTTAGTTGGCTAGCAACTAATTCCGCCTACTCCTTCAAACCCGAGATTTTACTTGCTTTTATAAAATATAAAAAAATACAAAAAGAATCATCCCTCACCTCTAGACCTAGTTTTTAGGCTTTCATATCCTAGCGACACTATTCCTAAGTTGAACGATCAATCCCCCGGTACTTGTTACTATACTATACTACAACGATCAGGTACACTGCCTGGTGGGGGTTGTAAGCTTCTCTAGATCCCTCGAGAGGTAAAGCTTGGTGCGATTCCCAGATATCAAAATCCTAACTTAGACAATAACTATTCCCCGGGCTGCGGCTCCAAAAACTTGATACGTGGGAATTGCGCCCTCGCAACAGGTTTTACCTCTCAAGGGATCTCGAGAAGCTTACAACCCCCACCAGGCAGTGTACCTGATCGTTGTAATATAGTATAGTGACAAGTACCCGGGGATTGATTGTTCAACTCAGGAATAGTGTCGCTAGGATTAGAAAACCTACTAAACTAGGTCTAGAGGTGAGGGATGATTCTTTTTGTATTTTTATATTTTATGGAAAGCAAGTAAAATCTCGGTTTTTTAAGGAGTGGGTGGAATTAGTTGCTAGCTAACTAACCCAAATAACTACTAATGCAATCAAAATAAAATAAAAGAAATGAAAATTAAACTAATTTACTAATGTGGTGGAAACAATAATGAGGAAAGTTGTGTTTACTTAGATTTCATTACTCCCTAGATATCTTTTACAGGTTGATTAGCTTGTTACAATTGCATTGATGACAGGTCATATTCCTTAATACTAGTCCTAGGGCCGTATACAATATTCCCTAACTTTATAAGATCCTACTTCACTCCTATGTCGAGTCGTTAGAAGCTCCTAACATGGGATCATTAGAATTCTCTTACGCATTAAATACAACCAAAAATCGTAGTACACCTCCGATCATGTTTCTTAATACGTTCAAGCAAGTTACCAATGGAACTCTGCCAGTTTTCTTAAGCCTAACATCGAATACAATCATCCATAACAATTATAAACAAACAATCAACCTATAATTAACATCTAGGTTTCACTACATCTAAGCAAACACAATAAAGATCTAGCCTAACATGTTAAAAAGAAGACAAGCGTAAGATATAATCACACAACACATAGACATATTGAATGATTTGAATGAATACTTATCTTCAATTGAACATGAAAGATTCAAGGGGTTGGAACCCTTGAAAAAGCTGTAAAATTCGGCCTAGGGTTTATTCCCTCAAAGTTGCACACTAATGAATGAAAATTGGAAAACTATATATAGATTTTACATCGTGACAGCGTCATGTATTAAGTTGTGATGCCGTCAACTCGCCGCCATGATAAAATTCGTATTGCCTAGATCCATTTGTGACGCCGTCATGTGGAGAAATACTATGGGCCGTCACTAGTAATTGGACCCTGACGGCCTTGGTGACGCCGTCAGGCCATAAGCTTGAAAACTCTCTGGGCCGTCACGTTATAAGTTCCATTTCCACCTCTTTTGTAACTCTTGACGCCGTCACATGTAAACCTTTGACGCCGTCAGGTACTGTTCCAGCAAGGAAATTTGAGACTTTGCCGTTTTCTTCACTTTTATGCTCCAAAAACGTCCAAAATGCTTTCTTTTCCAGATTCTTCCTCAAAAGTACCTAAAATGACAAAAGGAACGATTTAGGGCAATATTTGATCAAATAATCTCGAATTCAGGTTTAAATGACCCCTTAAAAGCGGTACACTTTTCGCCTCATCAACCACCAAACCCATTTTTTTAACAATTTTAAATAAAAACTAAATTAAACTTTTTTTTCATAATAAAAAATGATTACATGAATAAATTAAAAGATCATAAATATTAAAAAAAAAAAAAAAAAAACTTAAAGTAAACTCCACGGGAAGGGTGTTCGACCAAATCGACACGAAGGGTTTTGATGTGCGTCTGTCGATTTGATTTGTCTGATAACTTATAGTGTTTGTTCCCGAGTTCGTACAAGTTCGTCCTCCTGATGTGCTTCTTTCGGATGCCAGTCAGGAGATATTGTCTTCCCTTTATGTTTATCATATTACATAAGGATTTGTATATACATCATATTCCTTATTGTATTAATAGACATCTCTCATGCGGGATGAGTTAATGTATCCCATTTTTTTGAAGAAAACCAAATGCTTGTTCCACATATTTCCTTGTCGTTTCATGCATTCGCTTATGCCGTGTTCGCTTGTGGTCATTATCGTTTGTATGTGAAATCGACTTAAGAAGTGTCACTCATTCAGGATATATCCGTCAACAAGATAACATCCCCATCTGTAACTTATGCCGTTAGCCACAAATGGAACCTCTGGTACTTTTCCATCTTTGAGATCGTTGAACTCTCACATTTTTGTTTATTCTTAATAAACAATGTCGGTCTTTTTAAAAATGACATGTTCATACTATTAACTTCTTCTTTTTCGATGAGTTTGTGAACATGTATGTTTCGAAGTCCATTTGAAAAATGAGAAACGATAAATATTTTGTTTGAGTTGTGTAGATATTGAGAAATGTGACATTTGAAGTTGTGATAAAAATAATGGGGTATGGGGGTATTTATTCGTAAAATAATAAAATTTAAATAAAGTGTTATTTTTAATTTAAAGCCAGGGGTTGCCAGTCCACAAAAATTCCAGTGTGGTTCGGTTCGGTAGTGATCACAACCAGACAACGTCCAAAAACAAACCATCGCACGTAGTGGTTGGTGGTCTCGATAGAGTTCGCGCGAGGTGGAGGCCACCACCTGGTGGTGCTTCACGACTAGCCTAATTTAAAAGTGCACATGTATTAAAACCCCTTAATTCTTTTGTTTCAATCCTACACATGTTTGGTCATATACCGATAGATATTTCAAGAAGTGATATTACAATTCTAATATTTAGAGAGAAAAGTAAAAAAAAAAAAATAAATAAATAAAAAAAAAAAAAAAAAAAAAAGTCCCAACATAGAAAAACATTATCTCTCATGTAATCGACGAATTGGGACCATGCATTTGACAATACTAATGGGTCTCATGTTTACACATACGAAGATATAACCAAATCACGTCAATCTGTCTACTTTGATGAAGATCCCAAGAGCACAGCACCGAGTGCAGTTTCGTACGGATTAGTGAACATCCTGTCATCTCTTTCAAAAATGAGCACGTCCTCAGCCGAAGGCTCATTAAAAAATATATCAGGTTCTGTGTGTGCGATGTCATAAAGCTGCTTACTTAACCTCTCTGTAGGTGTCATAACATACTTCTCAAGACATGATCGTCTATGCTTGGGAATGTTTTTAAAAGCTTGATCCAAGAGCCCTACAAAACCAAAAAAATATATTCATAAATTCTAAAAGTAAAAATGAATAATTAATAAGGATCGAATTTAAAAGATGAGAAAAAAATATAACAATATCACAAATCCGTTGCTTAATTACTTGTAAAAGCAACCCATTAACGATGACAACACTTATATATTTTTATCCATATATTTAATGTACAAAATTTTGAAAGGTGCTGTAAAGGCAAGTATTATCTCTAACCATCATAATTTACATATAAATTCTTCCTTCTAACTTGTTCATCACTTTTAAATATGTGCATAAATAAAGGTTGTTACATGTGCATATTTTATATATCATATGCTTAAAAACTAAAATTGCATACTTTGACATATTTATATCATTGATGACTTTTCGTTCGGTATATACTTATTGTATCATATATTATACAATAAGAGAAATCACAAATTTGAAAATGGTCACTTTAGCTTGAACAATAAGAGATCATGGTTTTAAAATGAAGCCTTTTGATTGGCTAATATTAGTCAAAATTGAATATGATTTAGTTAACATTACAATTATGGGTTTTTTTCTAACATGTACCGGCAGATACATGTTAAGGTATAATTATTAAACGAAATCTTATCATATAAGTTTGCAACTATTACACATTAATTAAACTAAAAATTTGTTATAATTATATAAAATCTTCACTTAAATAAACTAAAACTTGACTTCTCCTCTCAAGCACGTGCCCTCAGAGTTAGAAAAAAATCCATATAAAATATGACTTATGAGTAAAATAAGCATAAAATTTAAGATTGTATCCATTACACTTGAATTAATTAGAGTTAGGAGTTATGCTTACACAAAAAGAGATTGATTGCCCATATGTTTTTTATAACAATATTTTTTTTTTTCATTTACCACTATAAGACACTATGTAAAGTAGTAAATCAGTAACTTATTTGTATTTCTATTCATTGTACTTTTATCACTAATGGTGGCGACCATCCAAATTGCTCTTAAATTGATAGGAAAAATAGAAATGACATTGAGGAAAAAAAAGTTACTAAAGTTGATACTAAAACAAATGTTATCCTTATGTTTTGATAGTGAGTATAGTTTCTATTGCATTTTGTTGTGAGTTTATATAACTTTATACTATTTGTACATAGCAAGTAACATATTATGTATTTGGTTAAGTATGTCTTTAAACCTACAATTCATAAATAATTTATACATTGCTTTCTTAAAATGCAGAAGTTATTATTTGCTTAAAGTTGCTAAAAGATACAAAGGTATATTTAAAAGCCATATTAAATTAAGTTTTATTCTTCCTATTCAGATATGTAGTATTCTTTATTTGAAATAGGTTGTACGTTGTTGCGAGGTTTGAAAATTTGAATTTCTTTTTGTGGGAATAAATAAAAAATTGCAAATTTATCAAACCTTGCGATATTGTCAAAAAAACTATACAATTTAGTGTAATTTATTGATTGTATTTGTAGATAAATGTTGAAAAAACAATATTTTCTTAAAAAACATAGAAAAAATTAAAAAATGGTTTTAGTTTTGAGCTGATTTCAAGAAATTCAAAGAACTTTCTATTGGTATAATTTATAAGAAAAATGTTGAATTTATGTATTTCTAAAATTTGTATTAATATGTTGTTATTAATGAATTAATCTTGTTACTATAGTTACTAAACCCAAAAAACAATATATCACAATATGAATATATAAAAAAATGTACCAAGTGTTTTCCATACTTAAAATTTGTACCATTTCAAATTCAACTTTCATAAAATCGTGTTTAAGCTTACATATTTTACAAATTTTTGTACTAAACCTAGAGTGGGTTTAGTTGTAGAAAATGAGGGTCATTTTTTAAGTTCATTTATTGAATTTGACAAAATAGAAAACATGTTGATTGAGTGTTTTCTAAAAAGTATGTAACTGAATTTTTTAAGTTATAACTAAGCTTTAAAATAATGGAGTTTATATAATTCGCAAAATCTTTCTTACACTATTCACTTTTTCTTATTGGGTTAATTTCATATATACCCAATATAAATTTTAAAATGTCCAACTAAAAATCAAAATGCCATATATACCTAATTTAAACATTATAGTGATATCTACATTTTTTTTATCATTTAAATCATTTGAAAATAGTTCTACATCACTAAAACTACCATTCTACCCTTGATATGTAACTAAGATATTTTTCATCTTTATTTACATATTTATCATTGATTCAATCCTAATTAACTAATTTCATCAGAGATAAAACATTTCTTTGTGATGCATAATACACCACGTGATATATGAAACATACATAACCGGGTGGTCTATTGATACCACTATAAGACACTATGCTTCAAAAAGGTACCATATTTTTTGTTTATGTAAGATTCATTGAAAATTATAACCATTAACATACTCAGTTGGTATACTCGCTACTGATTATAGCAAATAATGTAACTTTACAGTTTGGTTTCGTAGCGTTACATGACGTTAATTGTAAATAAAAATAGAGAGTAACTACTGTAATTACCTTTTACGTGAGGCTCGTCATTTGATGATGCCAAGTTATCAGTTTCTTTAGTCTTGACATTGTTTTGCTTGTGTTTCGCAACATAGAAATCTAAAGTCTCCCTAGTCCTCCAACGTAATCCACACGCATTGCACAACACTGGCTTGGATGGTGGTCCGTTTCTCCACATTTGTGAATCTGTACGACATGAAGATTGCCTTTAGATCTTATGATATAAAGGTACACCACATATATCAAATATTTATGTCAAGCATTTATGCATCAAATGTGTTTTAGTATGTTTCGAGAAGTTCTTGTATCAATATGGTGAACTATTAGCCTATTTTTGTTGTCATTATTATTAAAACACTTATCGTTAATTTGGTTATTTTTATGGTTTAATCAAAATTGTGCCGGCTTTAAATCTAAGTTGGTAAAACGTCGCAAAAACTTTCGCGTAATAAGGTGTGATAAAATAACGAGACTTAAGTAAATAAACCTTGTTTACTTCAATTATAACTCAACCAAATAATATACAAATTAGATAATCAAATTGATCCACGTCATCAACTTGGTTAAAGCTTTATTTAAGAACCTTATGGATTATTTTTTCTACTTTTAAAATTTTATAAAACTTAATAAGCTAAGCCCCTAAAATATAAAAATAAAACCCCTAGACCGGAGTGATCGCCCACCACATGCTGCTCCGGCAATTTCCGACACTTCGACTGCAGCGCCACCTTCTTCTCTGGCGACCTCCTCTCCAGTATTAGGTTTTCATCTGTAACTTATAATTTTATGTAATGTATATATAATTAATTATTTATATAAACTCATCTGAAATGAAATTATGTGTTTATTAGGGCTATTTGTTGCTTTTTATTTATTGTTGAATGAACTTTGTTACTTAATTCGCCCTGATATTATTTTCCATTTTGGTGTATTTCGAAATAATTTTGTGCATTGTTGTGGTATAAATAATTATTTTGTTCACATTGGTCATTACTTATCAAATTAACTACTTAAATTATTGAATAGTGAAAGTAAACAAAAAAAAGTTAAGAGCGTAATTCGATAACAAATATAAATCAAAGAAGTAACTAACATTTATTGAAGAATCGTATTATGTCATTCAGACTATTTATTGCTCTTTACAGTCATTTATATCCATGTAAGACTTGATAAAAAATTAACTCAACATGTTCGGGATAGTGGCGGTATGGAATTTTGTTGAAACACATGTTCAAATTATTTTTACCGACTCACTAGCCAATGCGTGTTTATTTATTTATATATTTATTCTCTAAATGTTTAAAAAGATTTTAATCAAATTACTTGATTCTGGTTAGTCGGGTTCGGGTCAACCCGAATAAGAACTATATAGCATAAAAATAACCAAAGAGGGCAAATTTCATAAAATAAAACAAGGAAATATATGATAATAAAAATTTAAAATCCCTTGTTTGGGTCAACCTGAAACTCGTCCCGAATAAGGCTTCAGAATGTACCAACCCGACCCGAATAAGTGTTTTTTTCTTTTCTTTTCTTTTGGGTTCGGGTATCTTTGACAGCCCTATTTCTGGCATAGATGTCAAAACATGTTTTTAATTTCCTGTCTAAACGTTAATGACCATATAGTTTACTGTTTATTGACCGTTCTTGTGTTATATAGGTTAGATGCATGCGCACGCAAGCACACACGCACACACATAGGCTCACATGTATATGAATTTATGTAATTTATATACATTATTACGATTTACACACGTTATCTGGCTAAAGACATACAAGTATTCGTGAAAAGAGCGGTTCAATTATTTACATTTAATGTAAACATCTTAAGTAGTGTATGACACAGATTGGCTAATAACGGACATACGAGAAGTACCAAAAAGTAAACATCATATAAATAATAATGAATCGCCTGTATGAAATAAAAAGAGCAGCCTTACGTTTGACTTTGCAATGATCACAAGGCCCCTTTTTCACCATTCCGACTCTCGACATGCTGACTCCTTGGGAAAATTGACACTATAACAATGAAGTATACACAAAAAGCTTAGTTAATCTCACCAACATAACTATTGAGGAAAACAGAAGTAACCAAAAAAATTTATAGAAAGAACAAGGGTAAAACTTAAAAGTTCAAACTATCCTGGGTTACCTATAAGCTTTGATGTGCTTTCTTGAAAATGTGTTTCTTTTGTCTTTGCAAGTGTTCAATTTATAGATAAAATGATAGGTATATATATAACTCTAAATGACTAATAGGATTAAATTTAGGAAAAGACGAAAAGTATCATGAATGCTAGTTTTTGGAACAACGGTAATTTGTTTTGCAATATCTTTCATAAACTCATGTCTTAGTCAGATACATTCATTTTTCAAGGATTTTAAATGAATATGCATTTAAAGTGTAATTATCTTTTATATCTTTGAACAAAATTTACTCGTTTTCCTTAGGAGGATATAAAAAATAAAGTAACATGGAAGTACCTAGCCTGAAATTAATTAAATTTCTATACATGAGCGATAGACTTTGACTTACAATTTTTTTTCTATACATGAGCAATAGTTTTTGGAACAACATTAATTTGTTTTGCAATACCTAGTTTTAGTCATGGTAGATACTGATATATTTTTCATGAGATTTTTTAACAAATTATATGGGTAGTTAAGTACGAGCGTGGCTAGATTAAAGCATTATATGTTTTCTTTCGTTAATATGTAATGTGACTGCGTTATCTATTACCGTTGTTCCTGTTAAAATAATTCTATCATAGGGAAACATATTACATTGACTTTTTATTCTACTATAGGGATAGATAACAATGTTGTTTTCAAATATTGCCCACTATCTTGTATTTGTAATGACATTCTGATTCATATATTAGAAATATGAGCTAATTACATTTATAAAGTTAAAAGTAGATAGCTGTTATAAATTGATAAAATTACAAATATATTCATATGCATGTGTTATGTTCACATTTATTCTACCACTGGAAGCATATTATGATTATTATATTACAATGACTTTCTCGAATATTACCCGCATCTTGTTTAGCTAATGGCGTTTTGATTCTATAAAGGTTTTAGGCTATTAATAGCAATGAACTCTTTTCAAAGTCCCCTTGTGGTACGTGAACTAAAAATGTCTAACAAAATGTTACAAACTTTCAGAAAGTGTTCCAATATGCACATTTTGGTGACTTGTGATACCACAAATTCTGACACGTGTCACTATTTTATGTGACAACTCACAAACTTTGCTAATGGAACACTTTTTGAAAATTTTCAAACATTTTATGGGACATTATTTAGTTCACGTACCAAAATGTTACTTTCAAAAAAGAGTCTGTTGCTATCGGCCTAAACCCATCTAAAAAGTAAAAACTCAAGATTCTTGATTTCAAATAACTAGAATAAATTATTTTCCAATATGGGTAACACTACTTCACAAAGGTAGAGTTTGTCATTTGAAATCGGATATTCAATTATGTGTGGTAAATGGCGGTGTTTTTGCAGTGGTTCAATTATAACTGCAAATCTGAATTCAGGGAAAAGATAACACATAGCCACATAGGTTAAAATGAATACTATTTTAATGTGCCTTGGATTATCTGAATAAAGACTTAATCTAGAGTTAAAATCATTGATGTTTCTTCTGGAGCTTAAGAGAGTAGTCCGTAATATAGAAAAATTACATATCTCTCGCTCAGTTAGAAATGAATATCAAGTGATGGACATGCCAATAAATGATACTTGAAAAGTATTAGGTCAAAAATGAAGGTTTTGACAGTTTGTTTCTGTTTTACGTCCCTTTACATCAAAATCCCAATATAATATTTATACTTTTTTGGGGTTATTTCTTTGTATCCATCTCTGTACAGCACTTTTTTTTAATAATATGAGAGATGTGAGAGTTACATTTAATTTAGCTCATCGTGAATAGAAATAATTCATACAGTAAAGACTTGCGTAAACCACATACCTAGTTTTACCTTATTTGTAATATGCAGACACATTATTATTATTATTATTATTATTATTATTATTATTATTATTATCATTATTATTATTATTATTATTATTATTATTATTATTATTATTTTAACTGGTAGGTTGTAATGTGGATTTATACTAGTGATCTCCAAGGATTACTGCGTTGGTGCATGCTGAATACTAATCAGGTTAAGACGACTTGACACTATATTATACGCTGGTATAATTAGGAATCCTTAGTTCTTCTTGTTTGGTTAGTCTTTGTAATGTAAACAAACTTGTTATACTTAACATTGAAATCAAAATGAATTCGGTGAGATTGTTTCTTTCTATTAATGAAACACAAGATGAAAGCTTAATTAACTTTAAACGTTATGTTTAATCGAGTTTAAGAAGACAAGAACTCAACCTCATTATACTAAGCAGTAGCACACATGTTTTATCTTGAAAACCATGAAACATCAAAATTATGTCTGGAGTATATATTTCTATAATTTCGGTTTATTTGGAGATGTTAACATTTTTGAAACACTGTTTTGGTGATTTGTTTTCATTAAATGTGAGCGTAAAAAAAATGAAAAGTTTGCCAAACAAGGCTTGGCTGTTCTTGGTAGGTCAACTTCTAAATGTCGGGTTCACAATTAATAGGGTTGATTCATCTATAAATACAATTATTACATTTTATTTAATTGTTAGTAAGCAGGATTCTAACATTCCTAGATGATTACTATGTGTTTTTTAAGCAGTTACATGTTCTCTGGTGAGAAATCTTATAATTTGCTAAAGATATTGGGCGGTCGATAAATGTTTTAGAATGTAGATGTCATGTAAAACATCTGCTTTCTTGCTCACACTTTTGAAGCTGTAAATCTGTAATTGCAATTGTGTGCTATTGGAATAAAGTTGTACAAGTTTTCAATTTACTAACACTTGCTACCATAGAACTAAATGAATACATAAGTTCCATCGCAGGTATATGTTAGGGTAGAACACATCTTAAATAAAGTACAGTCATTACATTCAACACATTTGTATATATTATAAGCTAATTCATAATTTATCTAATTTATAAATTGCTACTAACCTGTTTATTAGTGGCTGTTTCTCAGTTATATTGATCAATCGGAAGGATTGAAGATGGGGAGAATGGCTTCCATGAGAAGGCAGCCTAAGGCTGTTTTCATGGCTTTTGGGACGAAAGGTGTATCCGATAGCTGTAATTCTCTCTGTCTTCTGCATATTTTATCTCCTCCATTCCAAATTTGAGACCAATTTAATTTCTCCTTTTATTCCTAATTGAATGAATGAATGAATGTTTTAGCAAAAGAAAACATTCTAGGAAACGTGACTTTTTAATACTATTATTCTTGCTGAACTACACTATTTTTCCAATTATAGCAAATGACTCTCGAAACATTCCTAGAAAGATACCTACTATTCTCTGCAATTAAAGTTAATGGAAACCAGTTTAAGTTATATGAATTCTGACAATCAATGCTTTTTAGAGAAGATGAAATTTATTATGTTCCAGTACGATCTGGTTTGTTATGATGAATGTATCAGGATATTATATTGGTTAGAGTACCATATACTCGATATTTATGTCTATCTCTGCAGTTCAACTTCGATATAGAAGTGGAACATATGATGAAAATCTGCTAGAAAGCGTTATTAACAAATTGGTTGAAGAGGTAACTGAGAAAATAGTAGAACAATATAAAATAACAATTATTTACTAATAAAATGTATCAATATCATGTGTAAAAGAAACAATGGCCTCTAGTAGAGTGATCAAGTATTGGAGCTAAGTGATTTTCCTTCACGATATCGGGTATGACATAAAGATGCTGTAAGGAAATCATGTTGACATTTGTTAGCATGCCATTGATGGTGTATTATTTCATATTGATTTAGTGTTTCTTTAGGCTAATAGAATGCTCATTGTTGGACCTCTAGGGGATGTTTGGTATGATGGAATGGAAAGGGGAGAAACGGAATGGGGTGTTTTCCCATTTGTCTCATATCCGGAATAGAATTAGAAAATAAAAATGGCATTCTCTTTCCATCATATCGATTCTTTAAAAAAGGAGGAGAATGGTAAGAATGGGTTTTCCAAAGCTAACGCATTCACGATGCCATTCCATGCAAGAATCATAAGGCCATCAACAAAATGTAGGAGTTTAAAACTAAAAAAACATGTGCGTGGCACATGTTGTGTATTTTTTTTGAGTTCGTGCATAAACCCTAGACAATATCTTTTTTCTCACGACCACATCTTCTCCGACTAATCTTCAACAATAAAATTCTTGTTTCTTTCGTGAATTAAATAGAGTGTCAAATTCCAATTGCTTTGGGGCACATTGGAACCACCGTATCAATCTATCCTTGAGATTACTACATGCATTCGATGTGTATGAGATTAATAATTGTATTTCAGTTTCATATTGATTCTGTGTATGTGCTAATATTTTAGATTTGTACCTCTATTAAATTGTAATGCTGGGAAATAATTTAGAATAACTGTGGTTTCACAACTTAGGTTATTATAAAGGTTTTAATCAAACGCAATGTGTATAGTTACATTTTGATTCTGCTACAAATTCATTCCGAGATTGTACCAAACAATAAAATCACAAAAATAACATACTTCTTTATTAGTACCAAACACTGGAATTGAGTTGCATTCTTTAGATCTATTCTCATTCTATTTAATTCCATTCCATTATGCAATTCCGTTCTGCGTGATTCATTCTATTCAAACATCCACTGGGTTTTCACCATAAAATTAACATGACTGGTATGTGATTTTGCTTAGTGATTTCCTATTTTACTTTCATTTTATTTCTTTTCTTTGCTCTATTTTGTATTGATTACTTCTGATTGTTACATATATGTGTTAACATTTATCTGTAGGCAATTACTGCAGCTTTTGCTTGTGACCAAGTGCAGTACCATGTGGATTTTATATCTCATTCTGCACATCAGGTTTGTTCAATACTTTCTCACAGTAGCAGTACTTCTTTTTCATAGATTGTCCTTAATATAGCTAATTAATGTCCGTCTGTTATGTACCTGGTTCTTGAAGTGGTATAGTAATGCTTATGTTCAACTTATGTCACCTAGTTTAAGGCATTTCCAATTCTTCCTAAATGTTATACAAATGAGTTGTTTTAAACCAACTTAACTATCAAGAGGTTAAACAGCAAGAATATAATTAAAAAAAAGAAAAGAAAAGGATCTGAAATGTTTAAGAACACACTAATATAAAGGTTTGTGTAAGGAGAGATATTAGCATGATAACCATTATCAAATTTGTGTAAGGAAATATAACAGACAAAATAGAAATCAAGACATTTATGGAAGGAGTTTTAGTTCTCATACTAGGACATGCATAGTGTATACTATTTCTACTTCTGTCCTAAAAGAGTCTAAAGATATATACTTACAAATGGGAAATGAAACATATAATTGACGCTCTTCTTGGCGGGTGTTCGGGGATTGCTTATTTTCTCTGCTTATCTGCTGTTTATTGGGCAGAAAAGCAAGCAGTTTTTCATAAGTAGGTGTTGCTTATTTCATATTAGTTCTTTGGAATTTAATTAAATTTATTATTTACTCTCATATATAACCTAGGGCTTTTTTAAATGGATTTGATTGAAAATTTCTATTTATATTATTAATTTAATAAGTATTATTGCATAAGCGCAAATCCAAACACTATCTCCAGAAGTACGTATAATTTAAGCAGCTTATAAGTACGTATTTTAAACAGAAGCATAAGCAGAGAAAATAAGCCCAAACACCCACTTTGTAGGAAATAACTGAAGTCAAGAATTCTCCAATGAACAATAATGTCTGTAAATGAGTCATAATTCTAGCTAAGAGCCTGAGACTGTTGATCAAGGAAAGTTTAAAGACCCCCACTGAAATAAGAAACAAATCTAATGGATGCTTAAGTTCTATAGCACTCAGCATTTCCAAAACCATACTAGGTTACACAATTGTAATGTCAAGTACACAACCTAAGCTATACATGTAAATATACCTGGCTAAACTATTACACAAAAACCATTAATACTAGCTGGATATCTCCTGTTTTGGTGTTGGTTCCCACTTAAGCAAAATGGTCATCTATATGAAATTGTTGCACGGGAAATTGCTGTATGCAACTTTTTTAACACACCCCCTCCTCTTCATACATACACAAGAACTACTCTAAGAACAATCTTTTTAAGGTTACGTTTCCATCTATTAACCATAATTTAAATCTGTTTGCTCTTGGCAGGACGTAAAGGAGCATTTAAGCAGAAAAAAAGTTTCGTATATTCCTGTTTCATCTCCGCCTGTTCTTTCTCCCGTTGAAGATAACAATACTTCAGGTTTGGCAGAAAAATTTTTGTTGTCACGGTAGCTCATTTAGTTTAATTTACACTGCTGTCTTTGCTGGAGAAAATAAGCACAAAGTTAGTAGCTCTGTGCTTTGACCAGATTTTTGTGTCTGAGTCTGTTTTGGAGTTTTTCAGGTTCTGTGCCATTCTCCTTTTGTGAAGAGAAAAGGAGAATAACAAGAGAACATAGACAAGAATGTGTAGTCATATTTGAATCTTTGGTGATGTCCCGGTGATGGAGACTGATCTAGTCATAATAAACTTTTTTGCATTGGTAATGTCTACCTAACACCTAAAACACTAATTGGCATGCATTCAATTAAAATTGATGCCATACTTTTTTATGTGTTTGAACTGTTACATGTCTTTGAATATTAGCATATTTTGTAATGCTGCCCACTTTTCGAATGTTAGCAGTGTTCCCTAATTGTCTAGAAGCGGACAAATGAAATATAGGTATTTGTGTTAGTCACTAAAGTGGAAGGAATTGGAGGGATAATGTTAATGAATCGGAGAGGAAAAGGGGGTAATCTATCTTTGTCACATAAAGTAAAGAGTCTTCATTTTCTTTAATTGCTATATCATTTTGCATTATCATGGTAATAGTATCATGTTCGGTAATCTCTAAGTTACTTTTTGATGTATGCACAATGATGATTTAACTGAGAAACCTTCTTTCTATTTCTGCAGGAAGGTTGGAGCCTTGCTGAGCTTTTTAATGTTCGTTGTGTGGTAGCAGCTCGTTACATTGTTCCTTATAGGTAGAGTTGAATTTTATTCATCAATACAATTTCATGTAACTTTTTTTACAATTTATTTAGCCACCTGGTGCAGTGCTCCTTCTTCTTTTGAACGAAAATTTAGTGAAGAGCTTCCACTTTTGTACGACTTTCTTCAAGAAGTTTCAAGTGACAAGGTAAATCTCATTTCCTTCACTTTATGCATGTATTTTTACTTAAAATAGTTTGCTCGGCTCTTTATTTTGTTTCTTTTAAAGCGTGACGTCCAACTCATTTGCAGTTTCGCTTTATATACAATTTAATTGATCTCGGACTGGCATCTTTAGTATTAATCAACGGTTAATTTCCTTAAATATCCAGTTTAACTTTTCTTTTTTAAGAAAAACCGAATCTAAAAACATAACCTATGACCTAAATTAATTTATTTAATGTAGATCCTTAATAACATCATGCAAGCATTTTGAACCACTTGTGTAGGATATATTCACAGGCTGGGCATTAAAGTTTTAGAACAAATTAATCATTTGTTCATGTCCTGGTTTTTATATTATGATGTTTGAATTTGGCTTAATAGATTTGTTGGAAAGATGTTATGCATTGGATGTGGCCTCTTTTTACCGAGGACTGGGGTACATGGAGAGCTACTGAGTTACAGCTGAGTCCCTTGCCTTTCATGGTATGACCTAATCTCCATTGATTTCCTTCCTTTGAAGTGTTAAAAAAAGAAGCTAGTATCACAAAATCTAAACCAAGTTTTTAGCTCATTGTCATCTACCAAAATCTAAATATTGGCTATGGCTTTATCTAAAGGTGGCAATTTCAGTTCATTTACGTATGATTGGTGTGTTTTGGGTGGTGCATTATCTCAAACAGTTTTAATAATAATAAAAAAAAAGGAATCTAAAAGGGAAATGGGGTCAAATGGGTTGAACTTCCCCCAAAGTGGTAATTTATCGTGTTATTGTAATTATAATGAACACATTAGATACATAATGAGTGGTCAAATTAGTGTTGTAAATTATCCCAATCTAACCCCAGCCTGTTTTGATCCGAACTGGAAAGGACCTGTTATCCAACCCACCCATCTTGCCACCTCTAGTTTTATCATTTGCAACTTATGCTGCCTGTAATTTGGCTGTTGACTAAAGTCATCTTATTGTCTCTTCATGCATCCAGGATCCAGTCACAAGTAATCCAGTGTGGCACAGTAGGCCTTCATCTCCTTTGCTACTATAAGATCAATACCGGTGTGCCAGTTTATATAAGGTCAACTTCATGTACATTCTATGTAGAAATTTTAAAATGTGAGATGGCTTAAAAATAAATAGCCAACACTGCATGAATTGTAACTGTCATTTCAATGTATCATGGTAAAGGTACCTAGTAATTCACCATGGTCAGTTTTTGGTGGTGGGGAAAGAACAAATTTGTATAATGCTACTACCACATTTCATATTTTCGTAATTATTTGATGAATGTTGGAATGCATATGGTAGCTTATTCTTTTTTTATTTTTTATTTTTTATTTTTTATTTTTTATCAATTGATTACAGGTATGGTTTCAGCAAAGAAGTTGTGGAATGCCCTGGTATGGTAAACTCTCTTGGTCAATATCTTTGTTGCAAAATTACAATGTGACTCGCACATAGCATGAATTACAATGTGGCTAATATGGTTGGATTTTTATTAAGGTTGGTTACTACAAAGTGGCTTGTATAAACAATGGTTATAACATGAAATACTAAGTCTAGTACTGCATTTACATGATGATTCGGGGGATCATCGTCTATTATCGCGTTAAACATCTAGCTTGTGATATATAGCATTATGCCCAATCAATTGCTGACATAATGAGCATGTACAATGAGAATTCTAAAACAATGACTATTTAGTTGCACAAATAATCTAAGGACTAAACTAAGCACAAAGGACATCTTTTTGTTCAAAGTGATATAAATGAAAGACCATATGTATAGCTTATATAATGGCATACCAATATTTTCAATTGGGCTAAACCCAAGGTAAACTCATTGTGCGTAATTTTAAACAACAATCTCATTCTCATCTTAGTAATTTTAATTTTATTTTTTTAGATGGCTTTTTCATGATTTTGAAATGCACATTTATGCAATAGTACAACGTGGATCACCTATGATTGCAGCATCGACACTCGACTCACTACTTGATCTCATGGAAGACGGTTTCTGTAGTTCACTCATTACTCAATGAAATGCCCTATTGGAAAATTTAGAGTACAATTTGTTGAAATTATCATTTTTTGCAGCAATTGTGGCCACTATTGGTATATTCTCGATTCCTATAATTTTAAATTAAAAAGGTTATTTACGTAATCTTATCCCTTATATCACGCATATGCAGGGTTTATGTAACGTTAACCCACTCACATTAATTACTCAAGCATGTGTGTTTTACATTAACAAGTTGGTAATTTACACTAACTGTACTATCACATTTCCCCAATTTGGTAATTTGCAGGTTTATAACTCAAGTGAGTTAGGCAATGGGTAAAAATAGAGCAACATATTATGAATCATGAACTATTGATTTTGTGTAAGAAGAGTGCCTAGGCTTTAACAAGATTTCGTGAATGAGCCAAGGAGTTTTGTTTTTGGTGGAAAAGTGCTTGGTTATCAACTTTGTAGGGGAACGTCATGGTGGTCGTACTTAAGATCAAATGGATTGAAAATCTAGGTTGTTCCCTCAGAAGTGGACCTGAATAGCGTGCTTTATATATATATATATATATATATATATATATATATATATATATATATATATATATATATATATATATATATATATATATATATATATATATGGAAAGGATCAAATGAGAAGGAAAAATAAAATAAGAAAAATGAGAAATATTTGTAGCCACATATTTCAAATGAAAAGGGAGAAATTGATAGGAAATACATCTTTTTTATTTGATCCTAACTCTATATATATATATATATATATATATATATATATATATATATATATATATATATATATATATATATATATATATATATATATATATATATATATATAGAGAGAGAGAGAGAGAGAGAGAGTTAGGATCAAATATGAAGAATAATTAAATATGAATGATAAAAAGTAACATCAACCACACATTTCAGATGCACCTACAAAAGTGGATGCATCTTCCTTCAAATTTTCCCTCCTAATTTGAAATGTGTGGCTAGAATTACTTCTTACCATTCTCATTTTAATTATCTTCTTACTTGATCCCTTCCCTACATATATATATATATATATATATATATATATATATATATATATATATATATATATATATATATATATATATATATATATATATATATATAGAGAGAGAGAGAGAGAGAGAGATAGGATCAAATAGGAAGAATAATTAAAATAGGAATAATAAGAAGTAACCACAACCACACATTTCAGATGCACCTACATAAGTAGATGCATCTTCCTGCATAATTTCCCTCCTAATTTGAAATGTGTGGCTAGAATTACTTCTTACCCTTCTTATTTTAATTATTTTTCTTACTTGATCCCTTCCTTATATATATACATATATATATATATATATATATATATATATATATATATATATATATATATATATATATATATATATATATATATATATATATATATATACTCCCTCCGTTTCATATTTATTGTTCATATTTTCTTTTGTGGATGTCTCAAATTAATTGTCCACTTTCCTTTTTAGGTAAAAACTAGAGAATTTAGTGGGAGAATGTTCCATTTGAGTAGTTGTGATTTGTAGTGTCTCCACTTTTATTAAACTTAGTCATTCTTGTCTCCTGACAATAATTTTGAGACGGAGGGAGTATATATATAGGGAATGGATCAAGTAAGAAGAATAATTAAAATAAGAATGGTAAGAAGTAATTCTAGCCACACATTTCAAATTAGGAGGGAAATTTTGAAGGAAAATGCATCCACTTTTGTAGGTGCATCTGAAATGTGTGGTTGTGGTTACTTCTTATCATTCCTATTTTAATTATTCTTCCTATTTGATCCTAACTCTATATATAGGGGGCCATTCTTGTGAGAAATCTAATTTTTGTGAGAACGCGAGAACTAATCATAGTCACTCATTTTATCATCCTTAAACTTTGATCTAATGGCTATTATTAGCTAACTATTTTTTTTGAAAAATTTCAAAAAAATTTCGAAAAAATTTCAAAAAAACTTCAAAAAATTTTTGAAATTTTTTCGAAATTTTTTTTTTCACGTGTGACGAAATTTTTTTTTCATATGTGACGGAATTTTTTTTCACATGTGACGAAAAAAAAATTACATGCGACGAATTTTTTTTTTCACATGTGACGCTTTTTTTTTCGCACGTGACAAAAACAAATTCGTGAAAATTTCCAATTTTTTTTTCACATGTGACGAATTTTTTTTTCTTCACATGTGACGGAATTTTTTTTTCACATGTGACGATTTTTTTTTCACACGTGACAAAAAAAATTCGTGAAAATTTCCAAATTTTTTTTCACATGTGACGAAATTTTTTCACATGTGACGGAATTTTTTTTTCACACGTGACAAAAAAACTTTCGTGAAAATTTTCAAATTTTTTTTTCACGTGTGACAAAAAAAATTTCAGAAAAAAAAATTCGGAAATAAAAATTTCGAAAAAAAAATTTTCGGAAAAAAAAATCGGAAATTTTTTTTTACAGAAAAAAAAATTCGGAAATTTTTTTTTACAGAAAAAAAAAATTTCGAAATGTTTTTTTTCGAAAAAAATTTTTTTCGAAAAAAAAATTCTAAAAAATAATTTTCGAAAAAAAAATTTTTGAAAAAAAAACTTCGAAAAATTTTTTTCGAAAAAAAAAATTTGCGAAATATTTTTTTTGAAAATTTTCGAATATTTTTTAAAATTTTCAAAATTTTTTAAGAAATTTTCAAAAAGTTGATTAACTAATATTAGCCATTATATATATATATCTTTATTACATATAATGGAGAAATGGTCAAAGTGAAAATGTGAAAAACTTAACTTTTGGTCAATCCCGATTTTACCCCTGCACATGTGAACTTTGGAAATAAAAAATCAGGTCAATGCCCTTAAGGAAACTAATTATTTTGAAAAGCTGTAAAACAGCTGTACCACACATCTCTCATTAAATTACTTATAATCTCTCTCTAAAAACACAAACAACATCAATATTCTCTCTCTTCCTCTGAGAAACACTCTCATCTAAAACATTGAAACACCACCACCATCAAACCCCTCCACCATCGAACGTCACCACCACAAAACGCCACTAACACCGAATAAAGGTAAAACTATGGTAAAAGCTTTTAAAGATATATAAAGTTGTATGCTATTGTGTAATATCTGTTTGAATTAACTCATTCTGATATCTTGATAGATTGTTAAATGCTTGTTATCCTTTGATGAGATCAACATCAACGTAGTTAACAAGGCTGGAGAGATGCCACTTGACATAGCCAAAAACTTGCAGAAATGGTTGATATTTTGAGGGAAGCAGGAGGTGCTCACTCTAAAGATAAAAAGATGTTAAGTGCGAAATTGTGTATGCCTCTTTAGCTTTTTGATTTTCATTTTTTGACCTCTTAGTTAGTTGCAATAATTTTTGTCTAAAAGTTTCTTCAAATATATAATATCTTCATATAATGCTAAATTCGTCGAACAAAAAGAATGTTAACTTAATAAGAAAAGAATGGAGAGCATCAAACTAGATCAAGATAATGTTATGCAAAGATTGGGACATGTCAGATTGAGAGGGATGTTTAGGCGTCTACAAGAATTCACAAAATCTCGATAAACTCGATGTGACGGTGAGCTTGAACTCGATTTGAGTTTTCTTGATGTGTGCTCTTGAGTCGCTTGCTCAAGCAAATGATGAGATGTGTCAAAGGTCTTATATCGTAGTGCAATCATTTCACAATTCGGGTATGAAAAATAAAGCACACAACAATGGACCTCATTACAAGGTTGCTAAAGAAATTAGGAAACGGTTACGAAGTTGAATAATTGTGAAATGAGTGACGAAAAGTCCACTTTTTTGAATCCATGACCACGAAGAAATTTGCGTTTTACATAGATAAGATTGTGTCTATACATCAAGTGCCTCTATCACTATATATCCATTATTCGGGATATGAGATTTTTTGTTTTAATTTTGTTTAAGTTATCAGTGTTATGAATGATTTCTATCAGTTCTAATGCTTTCTACCGTGTTTAAAGCGTGTAAAGTCAGTTTTGGTGTTAACAGAAACAGTCGAGTTGATGGTTACTAAAGTGTCATTTTGTCGCAAAATAAGTCCTATAATAATATTTTCTTTTCATCACTATGTCCATAAGCTTATGAACAACACATCCATTACAATCTGTAAACCAAATTAGTGATATACTAGCATAATGTGTTACTTAATTGTATATTTAAAACAATAATCAAAATACAACTAAAAAAATTGAACAAGCACGTAACTCTACAACCTACTTAGTCCCTTATTAAATGTAAAGAAAAAAAATAAAAATATAGTTAATTTAAAGGTCTATTATGTGTAAAATGTTGTGATAAGAGGACTTTGAGCTTTTGTAGCCACGATGATGGTGTTTAGCCACAATGATGGTGTTAAACACCGTCGTCAACTTCAAAAGTTTATAGATATGAGCCGCATAAATAAAACCAAAGTTTGTATTCCATCCCAAATTTATATTCCACGTTTCTTTTTTGGGATGTCTTAATTTAATTTTCCACTACTTAAAATAGACAAGGTAGGTTTTCTATTTAGAAAAAGTTAGTTAAATGAACTTCATTTATTCAGTTGAGTATCTTCGATCAAAACTACGCATAATAACTAAATACACATAACCATGCAAAACGAATGATTATATAGGGTGAACAAAGCCCGTGCATCGTGCGGGCCATGATGTATCGTACGTATAAAAATAGTTTAGGAAGATATATAGACAAACCATGTTCATTATTTTAAAGAATGTATTTAAAGAATGTATAGACAACCATGGTAAATTTTAAAGATTGATCAACTTAATTATGAGCAAAGTCAACTTAGACCAAAGATTTTAAGACAAGTGCAAATAGTTTATTTTCATACAAGATATATATATCGAAACTAATTTCGTCTCATATGGCTATTAACTCATTCATTTACTTGTCTCAAATATGTTCGACCATTCTTTTAAGGAATCTCGATCATTCTTTTAAGAAATCTCGATCCGAAACATGGATTATGTAATGGCACGAGGTTGATATGTAAACGTTTTGATTCTACTGTCATCAATGCTGAGATTGTTGTCGGACAGCACGCTGGAGTTAGAGTGCTCTTGCCAATAATCCTCTTGCTCCATCTGTTAAGAATTTTTTCTACACTTTAGTTATCATGTAGTACAACCGTTTGCAATTACATTCTGATCGGTTCACGTTCTATTTGAACGCTACACAAAACACTCACCACAATATCACAAATCGTTAATTATCTGCCGCTAGGAATTCCGTTGCTATGCACGGGTACTCGCCTAATATATATATATATATATATATATATATATATATATATATATATATATATATATACATATATATATATATATATATATATATATATATATATATATATATATAGAATATATATATATATATATATATATATATATGCATTTTCCTTATACTTATGTTGTTAGTATAAGCTTGGGCATACCATTTTATCTATTCAAAACTTCATACAACTTAAACTCCCACGCTAATCATAATATGATGGTTACAAATACAAATTGTATAACAACCATAACGTTTTCGAATAACTTAAACTCCCTTATTCGTATCCGGTGTGACACAGTGCATTAGTTTTCACCAACTATTGATAATGTTTCTTCAACGGTACCAGCAGAACCGTCTTCGTCAAACAACATCAAGTAATACACATCTTTCTTAATTTGTGTGACAACAAACGTTGACCCAAATTCAATTAAACAAACTACAAACCAAATTATATAAAAATGATTATAAAAAATACAGTATATATGAACCATTATTACATTCGTCAAAAATAATTATAAACCAAAATTGAGAAACACAATTAAAACAAAATTAAACTATTTGTTTTTTAATAAATAAAAATACATTATTAAAAAATTTAGAAAAAACCCCGTGCGTGCACGGGGATTATAACTAGTTGTATTTAAACTAAGATTATCAAGTTGTTATTTGATCGGCACAAAACAATGCATAGTAATATAATTGTTTGCTAATTGTACAAACATTTTAAACTTCACTGTTAAAGGGTACGTCTATTTTGAAATTGTGGGCACAACATCTTTTATATATCCGCGAACATTGATCTGCTGGTTGAAGCTTATAATATAACTAATGTCTACCAAAAACTTTTATTAGAACCAAGCAAACATACGTAACCTACAATGATCAATTTAAATGGGTATTCAACTGCAGAAATACTGGTATAATTCTGTTCTATATGAAATTATGAATGATTCAACTTTTCAAATTGAAGTTCTTGACTAGCTTCGTACCCCTTAAAACATTGGATTTCCACCTTCTTTATTCCAAGCCGGCCTGAAACTGAATCAAACTATCTTGCGATATAGTGTGATGGGCATGACAACAATGCTTTCTACTTCCTTGTTTCGCCGTATGCAGATCTGAATCTGAAAATGATGAGTATACTGCAAAAACTCTTTTATTCGTCCCACAACAAGACTTGTACTTTCCCTTTCTTACCAAGCACCGTCCAATGCGAAATGGGACTTTCACACACCACCATAACGCGATAATTGGACAACATACACATAAACACGCACTACATGCGAATTCTATAGCTTATGACTACACTTTTGTTTTTCGCCGCCAAAGATGAGGGAAAATTAGAAAGAAGAAGGAGAAGAACAAGAATAAGAATGCTTTGAATTCATCTCTTCATGCTTTGTGTTATCTTTTAGTGCTTTCATGTCTTGAGGCATTGTCTTTACCTTTCTTTATCTTGTTTGCATTTCACCTTTTAAGTTACTTGGTTATGAAGTTGGAATGTGATGCTGCATTGTAACCAAATCACGTGTATTAGGACCACTTGACATCCACTAAGCTACCCGGTTGTGAATAATAAAAGCATACATAACATATTCCAATTCCGTAATCCTTTCTTCTTTAGGGGGGGGGGGGGGGGGGGGGCCTTAACTATAGGTCTTTTTGAACATAAAAGATTGGATCAAGTATATAAGAGACTGAAATTTGATGTTGACTTAAACCAACTATCTGCAACTCTTGTTGTTTAATATACTAGGCGAGTACCCGTGCATAGCAACGAAATTCGTAGCGGTAAATAATTAACGATTTGTGATATTGTGGTGAGTGTTTTGTGTAGCGTTCAAAATAGAACATGAACCGATCAGAATGTAATTGCAAACGGTTGTACTACACGATAACTAATTAAAGTCTAGAAAAAATTCTTAGCATCTATCAAACAACATATAAAAACATTTAATGAAACCGAAAGTAAAATATTACATTAGTTATGAGATAAAAACTAACAACGCACGTTACTCTTCGCGTAAAACTTCTTGATAAACGACATTTGAGGTGTAGATTCCTACTTGACGGAACTCTTTACTGGTTTAACCAATACCTTTGTTGTTCTACGGATATTCCTCTAGACAATGCAAAATAAAGCTGGCCATGCGAGAAAACAGAGTCGGGCAAATAGACACCCACATTTGGAATTGTTGGCCTTGAGCTTTATTAATAGTCATCGCAAAGCTAAGGCGAATAGGGAATTGTGTTCTCTTTAGTTTAAAAGGGAACATATATTCTTGGCTAGATTAAATATTGTAAATGTTTAATTAGTTATGTTATGATTATTTATGCTAATTGTTGGTTAAGTGTAAATAATTGTTTATAAGTTTATTATATTGTTGATATTTAAATATTTAAATTTATAAAGTTGTAAATGTATACATATAAATTCGGATAAATAATTAATATGTTAAAATTTGAATTGTTCATTTAAATTTGACATAAATTTGATTAATGTCTAATTGATGATTAAAAGTTAATGTGATTGATTTTATGTTTCAAAATTAAATTTGAAAAGTTATTAGAAAATCAATTATTGGTCAAATATGCTTAATTGTTGATTTTGCATTGATTGTGATTTGATTGCTAATTACATATGATAATTATGCATTAAGTATAACTTGAATGGTAATCATTGTAGGTAACACCGTGTAGCCCGTGCGTTGCTGCGGAGTAAATCAAGATTAGCTTGTTGCGACGTTGACTTTGTGGTGTATTCAAATTTTGGTTTCCGTATATGTATTTAAAAGGTTTGTCTTAATATTCATTATAGTAAAAACATATAAGATGGCATGATACAAAATATGTGTAACATTTTCGATTTCTATAGTTCTAAATGACATACTACGAGTATGTAGAAAAAAACTACGTAAGCATAGTAAAACTAATATACTACCTTCATTTTTAATGCTTGAAAAAAAAACTACGACAACCATGGGACAAACCATTATTCTTCATTTTTAATATTTGACAACCATATTGCCATGTATAAATGTAAAGAATTCAATTTGACATTTTTTTGAACATAATAAAAGTATATTATGGGGATTGACCAATTCGAGCATTTAATGTACATCCAAAACCATGTACAGTTTCTACTTTCCTTTGCAAGCTTTTAATGTACAGTTTCTACTTTCCTTTGCGAGCAATAAGGGCATTGACTAATTCATTTTCACAAGGGCATTATGGGGATTGACCAAAAGTTAAGTTTTCACTTTTCCACTTTGACCGTTTTGTCTTTATAAGTAGTATAGATATCCGGCTTTTTAACAGCATATCTATTTTTCACTTGAAAGACATTGGTGCAACTCAATTAACAGTATAAGACGAGTACGTCATTCTTTCACATATGCACCACCTCAAATATTTTCCATGAACACTATAATATGAAAATCACACATAACAGTTAAATCTCTACTTTTGAAACCTTAAGGATGATGAATGATCTTAGCTGCAAGGAGAATTAAAGAATGTTTGATACCATGGTGCACATAACGTTGGACCAACAACACATGCACTTTATATAGAATAAAGTGCCAACTACAAGAAAACGAATAACTTTAAAGCCATGATATATATAGCTATCTAATACAACCATGTAGGTAGGTATGCAGAATCTTATTCTCATGGGTATCAAACCCATTGCTTCATACGCATACCTATAAAACAAAAATATTTTAACACCAATAAACTAATAGATACCCCTCAAAAGAAAACACGCCTTCTAGGAGTCGATCTGCTAGTAATGATAGTATTCAACAAGGTAATTGTCGAACAATAATTGTCAATATCATATTACAATTCCTAGATCATTATGGGATTTACTTTCACAAAACTTTTGCAAAGTAAGCATGTTTCATCCCCATTTAATGCCTTGAGTCCAAGCTCTCACTTCCTACTCAATTTAAGTCGTCTAACTTAAAAACTGCAAATTCATAAATTCATTACATCAGTTGATCTGCTAGCAATGAAATTATGAAATTTACCTCTCCATTGCAATCTAGCCAAGCTCACAAATTTTGTTCAGATGTCAAATTTTTATGTCAACTATCTAAAAAGTTAGTATAGAGTATAGACTAGTACCTGAAACATGATAAAAATAACTATAACACTTATGTAAACGTGCAGGAGGATAAAGGCGCCTGAACACCACAATGGGCAAGCACCCTGCAAGGGTTTGAAGAAAAATTAGCAATACACGGCCGACCTTGCCCCCTTTGATGAAGTTAGTTATACCCGTGTCTATCAAAATACAAAAGAAAAGTGATTTCTTATTTGGTTCCAGTTTACTTCTTTTTTTATTTTTATTTTATTTTATTTATTATTATTTTTTTTATTTTTTTATTTTTTTTTTGTACATGAGAACCATCACTAAGCCAACCCGAAATGCTACTACAGTACAGTGAAGAACAGAAACGGACAACAGAGTAAAATCAATAACATCTCTAATCCTAAATACTACTAAAATCATGATTCACTTTGCCTAACCTAACACGGATTTACAGAAACAAGGAGAACTCAATTATAAATAATAGCCCCAAAATTACACCTCAGATAGTAACCGGAAATCACAAAAGAGAATAAAACACAAAAATCACTGAAAAAGGCGAGACAGTGAAGAGAACTTAAAGTGGGTGAAACAGAAAAGGGCCTTTGGTAATGCCAATCGGTTCAATAGCGGTCCAGCAGACAGCAGAAATAATAACATGGCCATCTAATGATTATCTTTTGAATTAAACTGACCAATGACCCCCTTTGGGCATATAGGTGAGATCCACCTTTAAGAGTACCAAAACTTTGATCAATTAGCACACATATACCAATTGTACACTAGCATCCAACTTTTAAAACCTTATACGCTTACATTAGACATCTTCAATCACTCCTTCCTAATACATAGTATTACGCTAACCAAAATATTAGTTGTTTGCTAACAGCTTTACATACCATTTCCTTCACCTCTTAATCAGAATCAGAATCACTTTCTGAATCGAAGTCTTCATCATTAACTTCTGGTTGGTCGACTCGAAATTCATTCATCAACTCATCATCTGAATCTTCGTGCTTCCCTGATAACTTCCTTTTCAATATTGATTCAAATATGTTTGGTATTGCTTCGATATCACCCTCCTTATAAAACTTGTCTATTTGTGCTTTAAACTCTGCCAAAAGTGGATAATTTAGTATTTAACATTTTAAAAGTTAAGTGTTCGGATATCCTATACAGTTATTGTTGCCGCATTTCCTTGTGAAAAAATTCGTGTTGATATAGGGTCAATTCACACAAAATTAGTATAACCAACCAACTTAAACTTATTTCACAAAAACTTGCATGTGAAAATTTTGATCCAATTTGGGTTCAGCATTATATCTAACAGATTAAACACGTTTAACAAAAAAAATCATCAAAAGGGTTGAAAATCACCCATAGTGTTTTTATACGACATTTAAACTTCCTATATCATTTTATTACTAAAATCGTATATTTCTTTTCATAAGATAGTTTAAGTAACGATGATTACCACTTTAGTAATTGACAAATAATCTGAAAAGTAAGTGAAAAAGAAGTGGCTGTAGTTTGGCCCGACCTTAACCATCCCATACTCATATCCTAAAAAGTTACCCATTTTGACCCGCGCAACCCGCTCATTTAGCCACCTCTAGAAAACCTGAACCATAACTTAAGAACAAGCACTATCCATGTGATGGGCAGCACCTCAAACTTAATCACAAAATATGCAAGCATACACATATGAGATGTACCATTGTATAATTTAGTCTTGACATATGTGATCGTCAAAAAAAAGCCTCTCTATGTACACCATGATTACTAACACCAAATTTTTAGGTATAAATACTTCGAATTGAAATATTTTTGAAACTCGATTTAAAATTCCACGAACACAACAATTATTAGGATGAGATAAGTACGGAGTTACTTGTTTGCGTAGAAATCTAGCCCTATTGATGTTCTTTTTAGTTTTATTGTTCAAAAGTTGTCTAGATTATAAGTTTTCATGCTATGATTTGCTTCATCTCCATATGATTATAAGTTTTCATGCTATGTCTAGCTACATCATCATGGATGTATCATGTATGGGATGAGATCTCAAAGAGTTTCGGAAGAAGCTTGTGAAGGTAAAATAGCATGTAAAAGACTGTTAAACATGAGCTTTTCTAACAAAGACCAATTTGAAGAATCAGTTTCAGTTTTCACAATATACATGACTGTATAGTCACATATGCAAAGAGGTGTCCTATTTAAGATTAAAATGATCATATCCTAAACAACTTACAAAATACGATGAGTCGTTAAGAACAAATGAAAATGTAAATCTCCGATATCTGTTATGGACCCGTAATAGGAAGTCATTGCAACAAGTGAAATCTGTGTTAAACCTGTTTTCTTAGTTAAAAAGAAGAAGAAAAAGACCTATGGTACAGCTCTAAATGAAATAAAGTGACCTGCACAAATTATATGGACACTCCAAACTCATTTATGATGATCAAGAAGTTGCTTTTATTTTCTCATATCCTGCAAAGATAAGCAGCTTAAAGTGTTTGTATTTGCTTATTTGCTCATTTTGAGTAAAGGAAGCACTTTCCAATACGATTTATGTCTAAGGGCTTGTTTGATAAACAATTTTGAATTATATTTTTAGTTTTTTACCCTTGGAACTTTAATCCCTTTTAAACAACTGACAAGGTTGGTCATGTGTCATGATATCCTCATAACAGTCTGAGGTTCGAACCTCGAACCTCGCTAGGTAAACATCTTCGGGTGGCAAGGGAAAGGGTTCAGTAAAGGTGAGTCACGCTAACAGGAACATGTAGCATGAATAGGGAAAACCTTATCCATTTACCCGTATATGACACTTTAACCAACTTATATTTTAACCAGTCTCATTGCTCTTTCTTTTACAATAAGCAACTCCAAACACTATTTCTTGAACCGCTTATTTTTTTGCTTATATGGAACCCCCCCCCCCCCCCCCCCCCTTTTTTTGGGCTTATTTTTCAACTTATGAGCTTAGTTTCCTATGATCCTATCTGTAATTCAACATAAGCTTCCTATGTGTTTCCACTAAAAAAAGCGATCAATCCAAAAAACCCTCAATGTAACACACCACAATAAATTAAAAACCAAAACATTCCCAACAACAAATGTACTACAGTAGTAATTTACCTGCACTGCTGACGTCATCCGTGTCACCAGCATTCTCATTCTTGATTTCGTGTTGAGAAATGGGGTTCTCAGATTTTGATGTATAAAAATGAATGGAAAGTAAAGATGGTGTTTTGTAATTGCTAGCAGATTTGAAGAAATTCATACCGCGGGGCATCAACAAACTTTTTTGCATCATTTTAAACATCATCATGATTTGATTGAGCTACAAAAGGACAAGGGTTTTGTAAAGGGTTTTTGCTATCGGGTCGGGTAATTGGATCTAGCAGCACATTTTATATAGACAAAAATACATCGTTGGTCCCTAAACTTTTCACGAAACATCGCCATGCACCTTAACTTTTGAAAAACGTCTTTGTGCGTCCCTCCTCAAGTTTTCTAAGGCCGATTGCGTCCTTTGACCCATTTTCCGTCGGTCAACGCCGTTTTCTGCCATTACATTTTGTTTTTAGCACAAGGGTAATATCGCCATTATGTAAAACCGTGTGCTAAGGCACACGCGGTATCTGTAGCTGCTACAGTAATTATATGTTAATAAAAGCGAAACTTATTCACCACTCATCCCTAAACTATCCTCTCTCTCATCAAATCTTATCCTAAAATATTTCTGACCAAATCTTAACAATGGCGCGATGCGGATGTGGCATGTGGGCGGTCCTAAAGACCTGTTAGAACAATGTCAACGCCGGAAGGCGTTATTGTGATTATCCGGTGGAGGTGCGTTCATGGTTGGGTTGCTTTAAGTTAAAATGTCACGTTTAGTTTAATCAATGTTTTAGTCTAATGGCTGTTTTTTATTACATGTTTATGTTCAAGTTACGAGTTTAAGCTTCAAAGTCTTGATTTAAGATTATTAATTTTTAGGGATCCACATGTCCCTTCAATGGGTGGTACGATCCACCAATGCCACCAAGAGCAAAGGAGGTGATCCTCTACTTGAGGAGGCACATTGACCGTAATGAGGCGGTATTACAAGAATGCCAAGCAGGTCTCATGGCTGAGACATTGGAGGTCGTCAACGCCCGAGACAGTGCAATCGAGCTAGAGGCTGCTCACCAAGCAGCTGTAGCTGAGCTCCATCTGGAGAAGGAGAAAGTTTGTCGCTTGAGGAACTTGTGTGTTGTCTCGTGGATACTCATCGTTTTAGTTTGCATATGGTGTATGTAGTGTCTTTAGAAAGACATGTTTTTTTGTGTTTTGCAAAGCTTCCTAGAATGTAGAATGCATGTACAGTAGTTTGGTTTGTGTTTTATGGAAGCGTTATTGTAGGTATAGGTTGTTTAGTGTTATATGGAAGCGTCATTGTAGGTTGACTAGTAGAAAGCTTTGACTTCATCAAATTTTGGTAATTGGCTATGACTAATACAAAGCTTTGACTTATTTGCTCTCTGTCAAAATACAAAAAAAACATCAGCCAAGTAAGAACTCAAGCATGATATGATTTCTTACATAATGCAAAATGGATATATTTCCAAATGCATAAAATTTAGTAGTCTACATAGTTCAGAAACACACATTCTTAAAACATATAAAATATTGTCTAGGAATTACATATTAGATGAAAACCATTGTCTTAGGAATTACATACTCAAACAACATTCACTTGACTTACAGTAACAGACTGGTCAACACTTGCTTGTTCAGTTGCTTCGAAGTTGTTACCTTTACCCTTTCTCTTCTTCTGTGATGAAACTTTTGGCTGGGATGAACATGTTTTTTGAGACTGTTGTGTATTGGCTTGACTTCCAGTAACACCTCCTTGCCCAAGACATGTTTTCTTGTTGTGCCCAACATTGCTACAAATTCCACAAACTACACTCCTACTAGACTGTGACAACTTACTTTCTTTATCATTATCATCATTTTTTGTAAAAGCCCTAGTTCTCTTCTTTCGTGGCCTGCCCAATGGTTTATGATGCTTAAGTGGAAGAATGGTTGTAGAAACATTTAACTTTTTCCAATGTTGATATCCCCTGATGGGCTGGATGTGGTGTTTGTATGTTTCCGCCCATGTCTTAAGCAAGTAACATGGATGAACCCATGATTCTACAGATCCTACTTCGATTCCATTGAACCTCATATACCAGTTGGCTACAATAGCATGTTTGCATGGCATACTTGTAAGCTCCCATCTTCTACAACTACAAGACCTAACTTTAACATTTACCAACCGTCTTTCTCCCCATCCACTAACCTGATAGTTATCTCCTTCAATCCCTAAAACGGTGTATTTATAAGCCTCTTTCTTATTGAAGTCTAACATGCGCGTTGCCTTTGGTATAAACGGTCCCGGACACTTGTTAATTATATGCATAACATTCACTATTCTCTGCGTACAATATGCTCTAACGTATTCTAAAGCAGTAATGATGGGTTGGTGCCTACCTTCCACAAGTTTCCAATTAAACACTTCATACATGTTATTAAGTAACACGTCAGAATGAGCTATCCCTACATATGTAGAGTACATGTTTTAGTAATACATAAAAAAAAATGTTGAACATTGTTGATAAACACATAATTGTTTACTACCTGAAAAATGCGACCTTGACCAATAGGTTGGTGGTATCTTACTTAACCAAGCATGTGCAGGTTCGCTAAAACTCTTGAATGCAAGCATTGATGCCTCAAATTGTTCGACGGTTGTTGCTGCAACACATCTCCACAAATGTGACTTGTATTCTGCAGAATTCCACTGCAATTTCATATTCTCATGGAAGTACCTCAAACAGAATATGTCTTCCGCACTAGGAAATACTGTTGCTAAAGCTGGAATTATACCCTGCAGAAAGGAACATTAATCCATTACTAATAAACCAATCATTTATGAATTATATAACCAAATATAATCAATTATAAATTAGCATCACCTTTTGTCTGTCGCTGATAAAAGTGTAGTGTGAATTTGGTTGCAAGTCAATATCATCTGCTAGACAATCAAGAAACCAAATCCATGAATCTAAAGGGTATATTCCATTGTTGCTATCAATACCAACAGCTGTAAGAAGCTGACCAGGAAATGGACCCCTCATAAAAAGCACCATCTAATCCCAAAAACTCTCTTTGACAAGCTTTGTATCCTTCCTCCAAAGCACCTAAGCAAACGTACATCCTCTTGAAAACTCCCGTTGGACTTGATGGATCTAACGCAGTTTGCACACTTATCCTAACTGTTGTATTAGGATTTGTTTTCTGCAACTCTTCAACATAGTCCTGTAAAATGGTATATTGCTGCTTGTGATCACCCCTGATCTCAATTTCTGCCTTGTTTTTTTTTTCCCCTTAATGCCTTTTGCATAGACACTTGGACTTCAAACTGTTTAATGAGTTGATCTTGAACAGCCCTGATTGGAATATCTGGATTGACTTGAACTTGGTCAAGTATTTTCTTTGAGAGAAACTTGTAGTCACAAGCTTTGATCTCTTTTGATTGCAAACATTTTTGTACATCCTTGAAAGTTCTAACACTCAATACATCTTTATATGTATCTTTTGCTACATACAACAACCATAGGCAATGTGTTGGTTCCTCCTTTTCTGATCGCATATATACATCCCTTCCGCGACCTCTAGTTAAAGCACCAGTTTTCCTCTTTGTTACTGTTCCAAGTCCAATACCTCCACTTGTACCACACGCTGGTATTGTTCCAATACACCTAGCCCTAATTCTTTGTTTGTCATTCTTAATGAGTTGCAATGTCCTCCGAGTTTGAATTGAATGCAGGTTGATCTTATCTTTCACTTCTTTTGCAGTTACAAAGGTTTGACCACAGAAAAAAAATTCTTCTTCGTATTCTTGTTGTGCCTCAATTAACTTTTTTTTCTTGTATGCCCTCATCTTTTTCTTCTGAATTACATACTCAACCTCATTCTCAGAACCACTTGCAAAGTCAGCATCAGTCAAGAGTTCTTGTATCTCATTTTTCTTAAAAAAATCATCTGGTATTTGGCTAGAACTACCTATAGTGTCTATCAGTGGAGTGTCAATCAATTTGAACATAGCAACCTCAACATCAGGCTCGTCAAAAATATTCTCTTCATCAACAACTATGTTTCCATCTTGATTGTTCTCAATATCATCGACATCAGTCTCACAGTTATCTGTTTCACTCACATTTTCATCACCTAACTCTTCATCAGAGTCTCACATAAGTTTATAGATTTACCTTTTTGCATACGATCGACAGGTGTATGTATTTCCTCATCTAGATAACCAAACTCTTGTTCAGTTTCACATACCCTGCAGGACTACCATTTTGGCTATAGTCAACCGTAACCGGACTATCTTTTTGGCTAGGTCAATACTAACCGGACTATCTTTTTGGCTATGGTCAACAGAAACAGGACTACCTGTGTGGCTATGGTTAACACTAACCGGACTATCTGTTTGGCTATGCTCAACACTAACAGGACTATCTGTTTGCATATGATCAACATGTGTATCAATGATCAGCAAGGGTTCAATTTCTAGCACCTCAGTAGATTCTACGAAAGCATTGACTTCTAAAGGTGGTTGCCTGACTTCACTTAAACCCTCTACCACAGGTTTTTTAACAATGTTTTCTAAGAACAATTATTTTGAGTAATATGACACAACAGCAAGGGATGCATTCTTCTTTGATGCATCCACCTGAGAAATAACTGTCCTAATTGACTATGGTGACATATCATCAACATCCAAACTTGTCTTACCGTTTTCAACATAAGCTATACAAACCATCGTCTAAATTACTACTAGGCTTAACAAAGTAATAGTAATTTTTTTGACCTAGGTCGTAACCCAATTCATACATAAGAACATCCAACTCTTCAACTGACACACTATCAACGTCAACCAAATCAACTAAACTTTCCATACCTCCATCGTATATTCTACCAGGCTAGTATTTAAAAACACCATTGTGATGAACCCTCATGCTAAACATATTAGATCTACCACCTGAAACATATCAACAGACCAAGGGACATTATCAAACCTTAATAACAAATTGAAATATACCTTAATTAGAAATTCCAACGATTATAGCAACAAAAAGTACCGTAGTTTTTCTTAGCCGAGTTTCACAGAACGGTATCAGCAACTCGATAACTTGTATCTCTTCTTACTTTCCATAGAGTAAAATCCGTATTTTCAAATTACCCAAAATTTCACAATAACATGCAATGAGTGTTTGTGAATTGTGATAATTATTGTAACAAAAGTTTTTGGACGAATAAAAGAGGTCGTCTATGTATTTATGGGGCGGGAAGAGCGATATGACATGTGGAAGTAATACGGAGTTGCTATACCGTAATTACATAATGACGATATTACCCTTGTGCTAAAAACAAAATGTAACGGTAGAAAACGGCGTTGACCGATGGAAAACGGGTCAAAGGAGGCAATCGGCCTCAAAAAAACTTGAGGAGAGATGGAGACGTTTTTCAAAAGTTAAGGTGCATGGCGATGTTTCGTGGAAAGTTTAGGGACCAACGGTGTATTTTTGTCTTATATATATATATATATATATATATATATATATATATATATATATATATATATATATATATATATATATATATATATATATATAGGGGGCCATTCATGTGAGAAATCTAATTTTTGTGAGAACGCGAGAACTAATCCTAGCCACTCATTTTATCCTCCTTAAACTTTGATCTAATGGCTATTATTAGCTAACTATTTTTTTTGAAAAATTTCAAAAAAATTCCAAAAAATTTCGAAAATTTTTTTGAAAAATTTTTAAAAAAAAAAAATTTGAAAAATTTTCAAAAAAATTTTGAAAATTTTTTTGAAAAAATTTCAAAAAATTTTCGAAAAATTTTTTGAAAAATTTTCGAAAATTTTTTTTCACATGTGACGGAATTTTTTTCACATGTAACGAAAAAAAAATTTACATGCGACGAAATTTTTTTTCACATGTAACGAATTTTTTTTTCACGCGTGACAAAAAATATTTCGTGAAAATTTCAATTTTTTTTTAACATGTGATGAAATTTTTTTTCACATGTGACGGAATTTTTTTTCTTCACATGTGACGAATTTTTATTTCACACGTGACAAAAAAAATTTCGTGAATATTTCCAAATTTTTTCACATGTGACGAAATTTTTTTTTCACCTGTGACAGAATTTTTTTTTCACATGTGACGAAAAAAAAAATTACATGCGTCGAAATTTTTTTCACATGTGACGAAATTTTTTTTTCACACGTGACAAAAAAAATTTCGTAAAAATTTCAGAAAAAAAAATTTCGGAAAAAAAATTTTCGAAAAAAAAATTTTCAAAAAAATTTTTTTTCGAAAAAAAAAAATTTTGGAAAAAAAAATTCGAAATAATTTTTTTCGAAAAAAAAAATTTCGAAATTTTTTTTTTTCGAAAAAATATTTTTCAAAAAAAAATTTCGAAATTTTTTTTTTTCGAAAAAAATTTTTTGAAAAAAATTTTTTCGAAAAAAATTTTTCGAAAAAAAAATTTTTGGAAAAAAAATTTTTCGAAAAAAAAAATTGAAAAAAAAAAATTCGAAAAATTGTTTTCGAAAAAAAAAAAATTTCAAAAAAAAATTTTTTCAAAAAAATTTTTTTCGAAATTTTTTTGAATATTTTCGAATTTTTTTTTTTAATTTTTCAAAATTTTTTAAGAAATTTTCAAAAAGTTGATTAACTAATATTAGCCATTAGGTTAAAGTTAAAGGAGGATAAGATGAGTGGCTGGGATTGCTTCTCGCGTTCTCACAAAATTTAGGCTTCTCATTTGAGCGCTTCACTATATATATATATATATATATATATATATATATATATATATATATATATATATATATATATATATATATATATATATTAAATAAAATATACGGATGGTGTGGTGGTTTCAACTTTCAAAATATTGAAGTTCGTACATCAACTTGAACAATCGGAATGTATTTTAATTACTTCCTCGCTTCAAAAATAATTATGATATTTTGACTTTTTGAAGTATTTTTTTAACTTTAATTTGAAGTATTTTTGCTTATATAATATTTGATAAAATTATATCAATGAAATATATTTAAAACTTAATTCATTAATATATTTTGCATCAAGTATTATGTAAACACAAAAGAAAATAGTTAAGATCAATGTCGAAAAAAGAATACTTCAAAATTTTAAAACCAGACAATTATTTTGGAGCGGAAAGGCTAACATTTTATTGAGTGTTGTGTAGCTTTTTTTTTTTTTTTTTTTTTTTTTTTTTTTTTTTTTTTTTTTTTTACTATTGTATATTTATATTTTTGAATTTCAAATTTTGTATCTATTTTGTACGTACACAATAACCATTTTGTTCATCGGTGTTGATGTGCGGGATTGTAGTCTACACAAAAGTTTTACTTCTCAATTGATCTTGAGAAACTTACAATCCTCAACAGGCAGTGTACCTGACCGATGTAGTATAGTGAAGTGGCAAGTACCGGGGGATTGATCGTTTTTCACAAGGAATAGTGTTCGCTAGGATTGAAATTAATCTAACTAGGTATAAAGGTGAGGGATGATTCTTTTTGTATTTTTATATTTTATGGAAAGCAAGTAAAATTTCGGGTATTTGGAAGAGTGGGCGGAATTAGTTGCTAGTCAACTAACCCAAATGACTACTTAACAATTAAAATAAAATAAACAAGAAAATAAAATGTTACGTGTTTACTTAGACTTCATTACTCCCTATTTATCTTTTATTGATTGATAAGCTTGTTATAATTGCGTGGGTGACGGGTTGCATTCCTTAATATCATTCGTTAGGCCGTGTACGATCTTCCCCAACTCTATAAGCTTCTATCTCTTCCTATGGCGACACTCCTAACCATGGCCTCCTTAATAGTCACTTATGCATTAAATACAACCATTAAAATCGTAGTACACATCCGATTCATTTTTCTTAAGACGTTCAAGCAAGTTACCGTATAGGAGATTAGCCGGTTTTCTTAAGCCTAACATAGATTATCAATCACCCAACAACAACTAATAACAAACCATCAATCAATAATCAATAAGTAGGTTTCATTACATCTAAGAAAACACAAATAAACCTAGCCTATCATGTTAAAAGAAAGACAAGTGTAAGATATAATCAAACAACACATAGACATATTGAATGATTGATGGATTACTTATCATTAATTGAACATGGAAGAAACAATGGTATGAAACTCTTAAAAGGTTTTGAAATTCGTACTAGGGTTTGTGTGTGTGTTCCACCCAAAAAGTTCCTCTCCTAATGAATGAAAAATCAAAAACTATATATAGATTTACATGAGTGACGGCATCACCTTTTGATGGTTGACGCCGTCATCTCGCCACGGCTAGGGTTTCTTGTCGCCCAATCCAACTTCTTGACGTCGTCACTCTTTATTACTTCTGGGCCGTCACGCTTTAGTGTTATACGTGACGGCCTACTCTTGGTAGAACGTGACGCCGTCATGTGTAAAACCTCCAATTGTCTTCTGGCGCGTCAAGTGTAATTGTAGTATCCACCTCTTGTCACAAAGGCTAACGCCGTCCCCTTGAATATCTTGACGCCATCAGGTGTAAATTCCAGCATGGATTCTTAACTTTGTTGTTTTCTTCACTTTTTGCTTCAAAAACGTCCAAAATGCTTCCTTTTCCAGAATTTTCTTCAAAAGTACCTAAAATGACAAATGGAACGATTTAGGATAATAATTGATCACATTATCACCCCGCTCTTTCAGAGCATTAAACCTTCTTACTTACCTTATATCAGCGGAAACTTCTACTCTTATTCGGTCTCAATCAAACTCTTGATTCCTAACACGGCTTAACTGGGTTGTAAAAAAAAAAAAAAAGAGTTTTGGGTCAGCCAAATGCCTAGTGAGAAATCATGGTTTTCATTACATCTAAGCAAACACAAAGAAAACCTAGCCTAGCATGGTGAAGGCAAGCGTAAGATAGAATCAAACAACACATAGACATATTGAATCATTATTGGAAAACTTATCTTCAATTAAACATGGATGAAACAAGGGTTTGAAACCCTTAAAAATAAGGTGAAATTCGTCTATGGTTTCTCCTCTCAAAGTTGCACACTAATGAATGAAAAATCAAAAACTATATATAGAGATTTGAGTCTGACGGCGTCAAGAGTAAATTCTGACGCCATCAACTCGCCGCCATAAATATTATCGTATTGCCTAGATTCAATTCTAACGCCATCATGTGTAATCTTCCTCTTGGCCGTCTCTTGCATTTTATACATGACGGCCTTGGTGACGCCGTCACGTGTAATTCCTCCAAAAACATTCTGGCACGTCACGTATAACTTGATTATCCACCTCTTCGTCAAAGGGTGACGGCGTCATAAGCAAATCCTGACGCCGTCAGGTACTGTTTTCAGCATGAATTGGAGACTTTGTCGTTTTCTTCACTTTTTCGCTCCAAAAACGTCCAAAATGCTTCCTTTTTTCAGATTTCTTCTCAAAAGTACTTAAAATGACAAAAGAAATGATTTAGGGCAATATTTGATCAAATAATCTCGACTTTGGGCTTAAATGACCCCCTAAAAGCGGTACACTTTTCGTCTCATCAAATACCCTTACACTTGAGTTTTGTTTGTCCTCAAGCAAATGCGTTTTTATCTAATCAAAATACAAGCTAGGGGTCATTTAACATTAATATAAAAGTAATTGCAACAAATAATCGTTCCACTTCTACCAAAACAAGCACGGAAATTATACACTAGCACCTCACAAATAGTGTTTAGATACTCACATCTCTCAGGTGTAATAAAAGTATATATCACAATATGGAAATGGAAAACATCTCTAACTACCTGTCATAACAAATAGATTACCATAGGCTTGGGAAAAGATCAAACCTCCATCACTTGGCGTAAGCACCTAGGATAACCTATCAAAGAGGTCTTTTAAAAGGGTTATAACGTGAGGTGTAGGGATATGGTAAACACGGTTTTGATGGATAAAGGCAATATTTACTGGTGGCGAGTTAATCATCTAGGTCAATTACATGTATAATGTGGCGTTGCTTAGCCAAGACTCGACTCGACTTAAGCTAATCAAAAACTAATCAAAAACATAAAATAAACATAAAGGGAAACGAGATGGTAGCCCTATGTTTTTTCTCTTTTTCTATTTCTATTTTTTTTTTCTTTTTCTTGATTTTTTTTCCATACACTCTTACCCTACCATCCAAAATAATACATCATAGGGAATTTGCATCCCCTTACACTTGAACTTTTAGATACTTTATAATCAACTATTCTAATTACTCGAATTAAGATAATCGAAACACTTTGAGTACTTTTTAAGATTAACGCACATATAGGGGTAATAAATGATGTTTTTCCCTAATACTCCATGTTAGGAATACAATTATTCCTATAGAAGACTCGGTCACCTAATTGATGTAATAGCATTTAAGTTAGCTCGTAGTTAGTTAGTTTAGTTATTAGTTAGAATTAGTTTAAGTAACATCGTGGAAGAAATACGGGTCTTTACCCACTGTATGCCTGATCCACAGCCCGGGTGTGGGCGTTTTTATCTTTTTTGTAGGAAACTATATATACCCCTCTCCACATGTGGAGAGGGTTGGTGCTTTCACTTCTCTTAATCTAATATTACATTTTCTCTCATCTCTTTCTCTCTCTAGAAACACCCAACTCACTTTCTCTCTCTAAACTCTCTTCTTATTCATCTTTCTTTAATCAATCCAACCACTAAACCATACATTTTACAATTATGAATATACTACAATTGGTATCAGAGCTAAGGTTTCATCCTAGGATTGTTGGTGCTCAAATTTGTGGCTTGGCTTAGTGGTTCATTGTTTTGGTTCGAAATGTTTTTCAAGACATCACCTCGAATTGATTTTTGTTTGTGGTGTTGTTGATGATTTGGTGGTATTGTTGTGTTTTGAGGTGTTAGTAATACTTAATTTTTCACTTGGGTAGGTTGAATTAGTTGTTAGATTGATGTTTGATGTGATTTAGTGCAAGTTTCTTGGTTGAGATTAGCTTGTTTCTTGGTTGAGATTAACTCAAAAGCGGGAAAAAGACAAACTGGCAAGATAGTGACTTTCTTGTATTTTTGTGTTTCTTGGTTGAGATTAACTCAAAAGTGAGAAAAAGACAAACTGGCAAGATAGTGACTTTCTTGTATTTTTGTGTTTAGAGGTTAGCTCAAAGTTTGTGGTTAGCTCAAGTTTGTGGTTAGTTTAAGTTTGCGGTTAGCTCAAGTTTGTGGTTAGCTCAAGTTTGTGGTTAGCTCAAGTTTTCAAGTTTGTGGTTAGCTCAAGTTTTCAAGTTTGTGGTTAGCTCAAGTTTGTGGTTAGTTCAAGTTTGCGGTTAGCTCAAGTTTGTGGTTAGTTTAAGTTTGCGGTTAGCTCAAGTTTGTGGTTTGCTCCAGTTTGAGTTTACCTTCAGATTGAGATTACCTCCAGTTTGAGTTTACCTTCAGATTGAGATTACCTCCAGTTTTAGTTTACCTTCAGATTGAGATTACCTCCAGTTTGAGTTTACCTTCAGATTGAGATTACCTCCAGTTTGAGTTTACCTTCAGATTGAGATTACCTCCGGTTTGAGTTTACCTTCATATTCCGATTACCTCTTCTTGATTTTGTAAAATCCCGCGAAAGAATCTATTTCTCGGTTTAAATCATAGAAGTGTAAAATCCCGTGCACGTCCACATCATGTCAAATTCTTCAGACTCAGTCATACCTGAGATACTTAAATTGTACGACATGATCGATGTACATAAGACTTCCAACCCTTCACAACAAATTAACGTGTTTGAGTCTGATAATGCTAAAATGGAATCTCCGTGCTCGAAGTCTCAACAGAATGAACTCCATCAGCCACTTAAATTGCTCGATAATGCAAAGGACAGTTGCATTGAATGTTTTCAACTACTTCACTCACATATTAAGGTTCTATTTGAACGACCTGGATACTTAACTGGATACGAACGTGCATTCGCGTACGAACGTGCCTTCACATCACTCTTTGGTCAAGATGTTCGGACATTCACTGTCAAAATTACTCAGTATTTAGACCAACTTGAACAACAACTTGACAAAGGAAATTTTTCTGAAGGAAGATCCATGGCTGCCTTGTGTGTGATTAACAACCAACTCTAAGTGTTCATTGATTCACAATACACTAAGAATCAAATGATTAATAAGTATTTTACTGATTACACTGGAATTGAAGTTAATGCGTTCAGAGAAACACTAAACAAATGCATGAGTAATGTTGTGAAGTACATTGATGAAAGAGCACTACACAAACGAAAGTGTGACATCATGATGAATGACAGTCGGGTGCAATTAAGAGATATCAATATTGATTCGGGTAACTCATCAGATGTTGGATCAGTTGACACTAAGTGCAGAGGAACAAAGACAGAGAAGCTTAACCCATACAACAGTTCAGCAACCCGTGGCACACAAGATACGGATGCAGACATCATACCAGATAATGAACAGGTGTCATGCGCTGAGGTACCCTTAACTGTTCAACAATATACATCTGCTAACATACTTAAACAAACTGATCAGGATGTTGAACGTGATGATGCTTCAAGTTCTTTGTTTACAGCTGAGTCCTTTAAGTCAAATGATATGGTTGATAAACATGTTTTTGATGAACTTTCAAATAGATTTTTACAACTTGAGAAACATTGTATTTCACTTGAAATATCAATTCAACAAATGGAAGAAAGTCTTCAAATTTACAAACCATGTAAGAATACGGAATTCCCTGAATTTCGTGAATTTTTTGAAATAAATTATTTGAAAGCTCAGCTACAAAACAAAAACTTAACGATCAATAATTTTAAAACTCGAATCAACTTGCATGAGAAAAGTAATGAAGCCAAAGTTAAACATGACATTAATGTTATGGAAACAAAAATCATTGAATTGGAATGTAATATGGCTAAATTGCTTACGGAAAATGAGTCTTTGAAAGTTCAGTTTAAAGACCTATGTGACTCAATCAAAGTAACAAAAACTAAGACTATAGAGCAGACAACCTTTTTGATTGCTAAAAATGATGAACTCAAAGCTCAATTTCAGGAAAAGGGTTTTGCAATTGTGGCATTAAGAAATGATTTAAGAAAATTAACTGGAAACAGTGTGAACACTAAGTTTGCAAAACCATCAATCTTGGGAAAACCACCTTCACAACCTCTTAGGAAACAAAGTGTTGTTAGGCAACCGACTGCGTTTAGATCTGAATGACCAAAATTTTCAAAATTACGATTTGCCTCCCAAGTTGATGAGAAACAAGTTTTGTCAAAACCAGTCACTTCACAGTCTAAATCTAAGGAAAAGGAATGTGTTGTTGCAAAACCACGTCATATTTGTGCCTCTAGTGACTCTAGGAATTGTCCAAAGCGAGTGTCATCTGTGACAACTAAGGAACATCTTAGACATAAAAACAGTATTCAGAATCACAACCTAGAGGATACTAAGATAACCACACATGAAAAGACTAGGATTTCGCCTGTTTCCAAGAGTAGTTACGTATCGATTAAATCGATTCCTGTTGAAGATCACTCTAAGAATCCTAGATCCTTTTCTGAATCAAAACACTTTGTTTGCTCAACTTGTCTGAAATGTGTTTTCGAGGCAAATCATGATAATTGTGTTACTAAATTCCTGAAGGAAGTTAATTCTCATGCTAAGGTTCAATCCTCTAAGACTAGAAACTACAACAAGCCCGTAGAATCAAAGAGTTATACTCAGAAATCGGGTAGGCAGATTACTATAGGACAAAGGTCTTCTCTCAAAACGACTTTCACATTACATGAGAAACCAAACACTCTTAGATCTTGCCTTAGGTGGATACCGACGGGTAGAATGTTTAAAATTGTTGGTCTTAGATGGATACCTACAAGAATGATGATCACTGATTGCAAAACCAAGGTTGACAGTGGAACCCCAAATGATATAGATGCTGATATCACTAACCCATATAAATGCAAACAAACTCTCAATGTCAGTGCAGGTAGTCTTTACTTAAGTACAGGTACATCATTAAACCCTAGTAAGAAAAGACTCAGAGTTTGGCTGCCGAAAAGAATGATATCTCATCAATCAGGGGTTAAAGATACTCAACTTTGATGCACATCGACAATGACGTCTAAATACTTCAGTTCAGGCCTCGTTCTTCATCGACTATGACGTTTGAACAAATCAGTTCAAGCCTCGGTTCTCAATTTCATCACTATGGCGTCTGCAGAAAACACTTCAGGCCCCGTTTATCAAAGAAAACGAAAAGTGTACGCTTGAGTACGCTTTATCTTTTGAAGAAGAGAAATGTTCTTGCTTCTGAACATTCTCATCAACAAACCTCATATTTGTTCCACGCTTGTTCAGTCATCAAGTGGATTACCTTCATCAGATGTTATTTGTTATTATTCACTCGATCAAAAATGGCATCTTCAAATGCAATTTTTGAGGGGGAGAAGTGTGGACAGTGGATCAACCTCGTATGCTATTTTTTGAGGGGGAGAAGTGTGAATAAACTACATGTATTTCTATTCACTTGTTCAATCAAAAATCGCATCCTCATATGCAATATTTGAGGGGGAGAAGTGTGAATAAAATACATGCTGATTGATGCGTGAAATGACTCTCCTCTCCTCCAACACCTAATGTTCCACTAACTAAGGAAGACTAATTGTGACTACGGAGTTGAGTGGGTATCACATATTTGAGATTGAAGTTTGACTTTCACAGAGACATGTTCTTAGTTTATCTTGAAGTCGGGGTTGGATAGATGAATGACTTTCAACGATAACTTGCTCGTGCTTGAGATTTAAGTTGAAGACTTGGTTTATCTAGTTACCAGTAGTCGAGGTGGATGGTTGAAGACCTAGTTAACTATCACTTTAAGGAGTTACGTTGTAGTACTCAGTGTCACACGCCGTTGTCGTTGTGGATAATCGCAAGAGGTGGTAATGTCTCATGCTTTGGTTGGGTAGTGAGTACTTAGAGATTTGCTTGGAGCATAAATTCTCTACACCGTTCTTCCAACATTAGTGCAAGCTTAAGGAACTCTACTTCAGTCTCAAGTTTGTTATATCGGGTTTTTCTCCATACGTGGTCATTTACTATTAGCCAGTGGAAGTGAAAAGAGGTTTACTTAGGGGTTGATCTACAGTGAATTGTTGAAGAGAATTGTCATCGACATCTATTCATGGGGTATTGATTTGTTTATTGCTTCCGGTTGATATATTTATATACACATAGTTATGATGATTCCCAGAGATCGTCATCATCATGGAGGGAGAATTGTGTACATTGGGGCTTTTAATCAAAGAACTGGAAGCATTCTAAGTGAGTTGAAAATGTCGACATGACGTTCCCCAAACTAACCCGTGAAGAAGCTATAGATTATCAGTATATGATCCACTTTACGTTGTGGATGACATGATAAGAAACTGTAGACATTTTGGACAGAATTGAGAGATACTTCTTCAACATGCATCAATGTTATTTCAAACGGGTCGTCAGTTTGGGAGGGAGCAAGTACACTTATGGGCTTACTAATTGGGAGGGAGGATTAACCCAATTAGTGAGCATTTCTATAGCAGTTGATTCTCACTAGATACATTTTAGCTTATTTGGTTCTTCTCAATATTTCAAGTAGATGTGCTTAAAAGTTGTTGATGATTCTGATGTATCAAAACCAGCAAGGGGGAAGGAGACATACATCCGAATGTATAACGAGTACACGTGATGAACATAATACTTCTTCTTAATTGAAGTTATCCCGGGAAGACATATGTCATAACCGTAGAGAAACTCAGTGTCTTAACTCGCATCGTTTTGTGTATTATTCCAACTACGTGGGGGAAGTGGTCTTCTGATACTTGTGGTATGTATTACTTTAGTTTTCAGTGGGAAGAAATATGAGAAGAACAATTGGAGAGTGAGATGATATTGCTTATCGACATCTTCATATGAGTTGATATGATTTATGGTAAAGTGCTTCTGGTTAATGCTTCATATACACAATGTTATGCTGATTCCGTTAAGATCGCAACCATCAGGGGAGAGATTTGTGTACATCAAGGATGCGCAACAGGTTCACATGATCGTGCTTAATCATATATTCCGGAGATGATCAGTGCTTCAATCTGTTACTTTGGTGTCATCGTTTCTTCTTGTGTTGGATACATGCGTACAAGATGGATTGAGTTGGTATGTGTAAGATAACTAGAAAGCATTTAGTGAAATGAAGATGTTGATATCTTATTCCCCTAATAGACAACTGCTCCAAACCTCAAAGTAATGTGTACATTGGGGATGCACAACATGGTCATGTGATCGGGCTTCATCATACATTCCGGGATTGATAACCACAGAGATGATCCATGGTTCACCTTGTTACTTCGGTGCTATCATTTCCTTTGGGTCTTTGAGCGTCATACAATGAGACTTTCTGCATCACTTCAACTACTTGGGGAAGTGGTCTCATGTAGGTGATTGTCGGTTTGGGGGGAAGCTACCAAAGCATCACATTGAGGAGGCAATAATAATTCATCGATTTGGTGGGTGTCTAGCGATTAACTCATTTGTGAGATTCTAGTGATTTGTTAACTACTTGTGTTTGGTGAATTGTTGTGACTTAAGTCGTTTCGATTAGTCTGATTGTAATTTGACGTTGTGAGTTAATCTTTACGACTTGACTTATTACGATCGGATCTATTGTAACTTGACTTGTCGCGACTTGACACTTAATGCAAATTGTCACTTATCCAAGATCTCTCTCTAAGTTTAACTGGCATATTACATCTTTCAGTTTCTTTTGTTGACTTTAGTAAAATCCCAGGAGAGAATCGATCTCTCGGTTTAAGTCAAAAGAGTTGTAAAATCCCGTTTAAGATTATATCATGACAACTACCGCTTTAGACGATTCTTCAAGAGCCTCGAAAGCTTTGGTGGTGAAAGTTTAAGAGATGCTGACTACTAATTTCTACAACGAGCTGAACGATACTATCATTTTGGTACTCATGTCAACATCTTCTTAAACTGATTAGTATCCTTTGTACATATATTATACTAAATTGTAAATAGAATATTATAAAACCTATAAAAACCACAAAAATCTGAAAAATCATTAAAATCCAAAAGTATTCTTCTCACGACATGTCTCTTGTGTAATCAATATTATGTACGTTTCTAGAAATGTCATTCAACAATGACACGGAATCATACATATGCTTGAGCAAGAGTTTTTCGGTTTCAAATAAAGTTTTTCTAAAACATGTCGTATCTCAAAATCTTCTTCAAAATTATGGCTTGTAGTCATTTCAGGCTGCAACCCGCACTTCAAAAATATGGCTTGCTATTACTTCAGATAGCAACCCGTTTTTCAAAATGGGGAAAACACGTCGCCAAAAAGACGGTTGTTCCTTTTACCGGGTGAAGTTCACCTGGGCATGGATTACTTTATATCCATGTTTCCTCGATCTAATGTACGCTTCAGTGCATTATTTCTTTATAAAGAAGAGAAATCTTCTTTTTATCCCCAAATACTTTCCCTTCTATGATTTTTCCGGAAAGTATTTGTGCAAAACTTGGTGGTACCATGAGATTTTGATTGAAAATCAATTTGTACTCAAAATTTTGACAAAAATTTTCACTCAATCATTGACATCACTTATTTAAGCTTTAACATCCGTCATTGATTGAGGAGGAGAGTGATTTTTCTCAAAATTTTACGTATCATTAAAACTCTCCACACTTTGTACAAAAATCTTGCAACAATATACTTTGTGATGGTTGTGTGTCAGAATGAGAAATTTTTAAAGGGTTTTCGTTAAAAACTTCGAATCTTTTGTAAACTCTTCAAATCTGACACATAACAACCTCCCTCACAGATTGAAGGGGAGAAAGAAAAAGTTCCTTTTATCAGAAAACATTAAAATTGACGGCATTTCTCTCCCAAAAGCTTTCTAACTTATTTAAATCAATTGAGATCCAAAATCTCAAAATATTTGAAATTTTTGATCGGGGGAGAGAATGAGATTTAAATATGAAATCTGATATTCAAAATGTGATCTTTTGGACTCAATAAATGTGCTCCCACATATGTGCTAAACTCTTTCGACTATCGATGCACATATTGAGGGGGAGCAAAAGGCGTTTGTGGAAGTTATACCAAAGACCGACCATTTATCTTTATGCATAGAGTTATAAGGTTGGTTAAGGTTAGGTATGAGTTCCCATGATCCACCAGAACCGGAAGGATCTTCCCAGGGACAATCCTCTAGATAGATTAGAAGTCCTTAGGAATGATTGACAAAAGGAGTAAAGTAAGAAAGGGAAGAGTGCGGACTGAGATAGAGCTAGGACTGGAACAAACCCAACAAGGTTCTAGTGGTGAAGTCTCGGTAAGCACTGAAGGGGTTGAAGAATGAAAAAGAAATGTAATGAGAAAGGGTGAAAAGAAATATCCCTCCATATATTCAACCTTAGGGCAGAAACCGGGTTCAATGCATAATCTACTGGCGGTTAATAAGATAACACCGGTATTGAAGACAAGACGTCATGGACCCAGTGACGCACTGCACTAAACATCCCAACCACTCAAGTTCTCTTAAAAGAGCTTGTTTCATTCTCACGGGGAACCCTGTGCAATGTATCGATCGCTCATTGCGAGCTATGTTGATACCTAAAACAGGAGACGCCTCTCCAGTCTCCAGGAGCGGATCAAAATGCACTATTGAGTCTAGAGCCAAGAGATCATCCATAAATCTCGTTAGGACACACTTCCAAATATGCTTATTGTTTCACACAATGTGGAAAATAAGATAAAATATTTAGAGTCCTACGCATTATCCTTGTGGTATTGCTAGAACATCCGAGTGATATGAAAATATTCACGATGAAGATGGAAATCCTTCTAGAGAGAACATTACTCAAGCTCTTGGTAGGTGACATGTGAGATCCCTCTTGGATCAATGATCAAGTGACAACTGGAAAGCAACGATGGTGCGATTCAAATTTGAATCAAACTTGTTCCAGGATATGGATTGACGAATACTTTTGCAAAAACCTTTCAATGTGCTCACAACGTATTTTCGAGCACATTGATTGTGTAAAACCTTTCAAACAAAAGTATTTTTTATGGAAATCTGATTCAAAGTATAAAACTCTCGTCGTGTCTTAAAATGTTTATCATATGACACGCGAGTGATTTCTATAAATCAATTTCTCATCAATCCATGAATATCAATTCACCGATTCACTCTACCGTGCTGTCTGCTTTGAGACGTTCTGGTATGAGAACATGCTTAGTATGAAGATTCCAAAGTGGATTCTTTGGAAAATTCATTACTACAAGCTGGAAATTCCTGTCAAGGAGAGTCTTCTTTAAAAGAGACTCTACCTGATCACAGGTCGGTTTTCACAAAATCGGAGGGTAGTCTATCCTCGCAGAACGAATGACAAAGCCATATTCGTTCTCTATCTTTATTGCTAACTGTTTTATTTTAGGGACACATATAAAGATGGCGTTAATGGCTCCTATTTCCAGCAGAATCAGGTCAATCCATACCTCATGCTCACACATCCTCCTCACTATCAATGATGATGAGAGACTTACTACAACGAATGTTGAGAGACTACCAACAACGTTTCCGCAACTCTGATGAAAAGTATCCTGATCCGCAACTCTGATGTGAAGTCTCCTAATACTGAAGGGTGTGAGCATGACAGTCCTAAAGTCACTACATCACATGAAGGCGATACTACTATGGATGAGCTTGGAGATTTACTATGGCTGATGATCTCAAAGAAGCTCAAAGATCACATATCACAAAGGAATCCAAATCACAAGTTCGCATTGCTTGAAGTACAAAGTATGCAGAAAAGTGAAGAATCAGAACCTACAAGCTACAATGACTTATGAATGCTTAAAGATCAAAGAGCTTAATTTCCAAGGTGACCTCGCTTAGGGGGAGATTATTAGGAATACAATTATTCCTATAGAAGACTCAGTCACCTAATTGATGTAATAGCATTTAAGTTAGCTCGTAGTTAGTTAGTTTAGTTATTAGTTAGAATTAGTTTAAGTAACATCGTGGAAGAAGGTCGGGTCTTTACCCACTGTATGCCTGATCCACAGCCCGGGTGTGGGCGTTTTTATCTTTTTTGTAGGAAACTATATATACCCCTCTCCACATGTGGAGAGGGTTGGTGCTTTCACTTCTCTTAATCTAATATTACATTTTCTCTCATCTCTTTCTCTCTCTAGAAACACCCAACTCACTTTCTCTCTTTAAACTCTCTTCTTATTCATCTTTCTTTAATCAATCCAACCACTAAACCATACATTTTACAATTATGAATATACTACACTCTATAACACTAGTACTTTACCCATGAGTCCCAAAATAATATGTACAAGATATGACTCGACTTAGCAACCATGTAATCAATTAGTCAATTAACTAAGGGTTTAAACATGTAACGATAATGCACTAAAGATGAGTGCATACAAGGAAAGCTAAGGCGATTTGGGTGTACATTTGGGGTGGATTGTTAACAAATTCTTCCTTTAAGTAAAATGCTTAAAGTTAGAAACGAAAAAGATAGGCTCGAAGGGGTGTACTAAGGGTATCGTGTACTAAAAATGAGTACAACGCAAAGGTGTGGGAAAAATTAATTGACTTTACTAGTCAAGTAGTTATGACTTCATTGGTCAAGTAATTATGATACGGGTTTAAACACAAGGGTAATCCTAATGCCTCTTCTCATGTAGTAGATCCTACTACATGAATGTAGTCTCACTAGCGGTCTCGGGATGCATCACTAACGCAAGTTCTAGAATCTAAGTACTACCGGTACACCCATAAGCATCTTTTCCTAACAAATCTAGGGGTGAACCTCACATATTTGGGGTGGAAAATTTTGAGTGATACTGTTTTTGTGCTAGTCATACAACTCCTATCCATGAGACGCTCATTAAGACTAAAGCTTCACTCCTAAATGTTGTAAAAAAATTTAAATTTGGCGCTAAAATTGCCCTAACAAGTATTTCTCTTAGTTTTATTACACACCTACTATTGAACAAACAAACTCAAGTGCAATTGTATTCTCTAAGGTATCATCATATCATTTACCCTCCCCTTACACTTAGGCTGAACATTGTCCCCAATGTTCAATAAAAAGGATGTAAAAGTAATGAAGGTAAAAGAATGAAACAAATACTCCCCTGATTCATTCGGTGTGGATAATATGGTAACACGGTTAGATCTTCCTCCAAGAAAACGAACGTTGAAAGCTTCTCTTCAGAAATATAAATCATCTTCTTGTCCAATATAACCTGTTAAACCTAAGAAAACAATCAAGGGAAACCTCGCGTAAAATTGGCGGCAATCTATATATATGATAAGGATATAATGCCTGTGGAATGAATGTTTGCAGATTTCCTGGAGTTTATAAAACTAAAGAATTAACAAAAACTTTAAGACTCCGGTAGAAAAACAAAACTTGCAAAATTTTTCAGAATTATACACCTGACGCCGTCAGAGTGCTCTGACAGAAATCTTATGTTAAGTTTCAGGAAAATTTCTGGAAAAACTCACGCCTTAATTCCTAGAAATCCTGCAAAACAACATTACGACTCGATACAAGCATTTGACTCAAACAAATACTAATATACATGTTCATTTAATATTGTTGTTGTCCATGTTCAATTCCATTCTTAGAAACAAGATTAGATTTCCCTTACACTTATCTTTTGTGAAATACCTTTTTATAAAGTTAAGACGAAGTTAAACAATAAGGTAAAGGATTTTCACAATTTATTTTGAAACATGAGCCACAAACAACAAAAAATAAAGCACGCATACGAAACAAATAAAATTAAACAAACAAATAAAGCAAATAAAACTTGGATTGCCTCCCAAGAAGCACTTTTCTTTATTTGTGAGTCTTGTAGCTAGACTCAAGGTCACGGGCTATTATGTGACCTCGTCATTGTTCACGGTTCCTAGGTCATCCTCGATTTCAGTTTTGTATTTCGGACCTAGTTGCAAGGATTCCTTGTATAAACCAAATATTCTATTCATAACATAGTCTACTCCTTTACGTCTATTCTCATCATTCCTATAGTAGACCGTTTGCTTGTGTTCCCTTTTGATGTTTGATAAAAGACGAAATTATTCAATCTTATAGGGCATTTGGTAAGCTATCTCATCGTTCTCATCCTTGAACCTAACTATCCCTAGAGATGGGTCATAATTCATCTTAGAGGTCTCAACAAACGGCTTTCCGAACACTACTTGACTTAGGCAATCATCGATTACCGGGCGAATATCCTCTACAATCACAAAGTCGGTAACGTAAGTGAAGTTTCCTACAAAGACGTGTAATCCTTTCACTCTTCCCACAAAGTTACTCATTCAACCCATGTTGGGAATCATCCTAAGTGCTAGTTGCTTCTTCATTACCCAATTGTAATAGGTCCTAGTCATAATGTTTATGGGAGATCTAAGATCGATGTAGGCTTTCCACACATGCACATGCCCAATGTTGCATGGTATGTTGATGTTAGAGGGATCACCCACTTTGATGATTGGTGAACCAAGGACATATGGTGTCTCGGAGTCATCGAATAGATCCTTATGGTATTCCCGTTCTTCCTTGGTAGGTAACCTATCAAAGTATTCCTCTACATTTTCTACTTCCTCAACTTTCTCTTCCTTTTTATCCTCAACTTCCTTAATCTCATCCATGTCACTTTCTTCCCTATTATTATCGACTGGCTTAATAGTGACTACGTTGACAAAGTGGACGTGTTTAGATGATGAGGGGTCCTTAATTTGGGTTCCGCTACTAGTGTCCCTAGTGTCCTTCTTTGGTGTAGTTAGCACTTGGTTGTTGAAGGCTTTCAACAAGTCGTCGATTTTATTGGTCATCTCCGCTTGTTGTTGATTGAATTCGGATTCAAACTTAGCTATACGAGCTTCTTGAGATGCCATAAATTTGGACATCAATCCTTCAAGATTATTGGTACTACCATAGTTGTTGGAAGGATTGTTGTTGAAAGTACGGTTAGAGGGTGATCCGCTTGATTGATAACGATTAGGTGGAGTGGAAGAATTGTTTTGGGGCATGTTTTGGTTTTGTTTCCACCTAAGGTTTGGGTGATTTTTCCAAGAGGGGTTGTATGAATCACCGTAAGGGTTTGTCTCATGTTTGAAAGTGTACCACTAGTCTCCCGCTCCGTCGGTACGCGAGGATGCGTAATCCGCAAAAGCTTGTTCGGGGAGTTCCATGCAATCACGAGGGTCGTGGGGACCACTACATAATTCGCATGAAGAAGTGATTTTGTTCACTTGGCTTGAAGGTTTAGAAGCTTTGTAGGATTTCATAAGAAACTTGACTTGGTCTTCAAGTTCCATGATCCTACGGTCGGGAGTGCTTGAATTGTTCGAAGGCAAAGATATTGCCTTGACCGTTTTGTTTAAATCACGGGGATCATTCCAACTTTCGTTTTCATAGAGAGTAAGATCTTCTTTGAGTTCCCATGATTCTTCCACACTTAGATCACGTAGCTTGCCACCGGCCACTTGGTCAATGGTTCGCCTTGTGGAGAGATCGATATGGTCATAGAAAATTTGGACTTGGAGCAAAGATCTATGCCGTGATGAGGGACTTTTTTGAGTAAGTCCTTGAAACGAGTCCATGCTTCATAGGGAGTTTCACCTTGACATTGTTGGTACATCAAGATGTCATTTCTAAGCTTGGTAGTTCTCCGCTGTGGGAAAAATTGAGCAAGGAAACGAGTGGTGAGATCATCCCCAGAGGTGATGGATTCCGCGGGTAAACGCTCAAGCCATTGACTAGCTTGGTCACGTAAAGAGAATTGGAAGAGACGCAATCGGGTCGTCTCTCGAGTTTCAACATCAAGGTCTATGGAATCTACGATTTTGAGAAAATCCTTGAGATGTTGATTAGGATCTTCGGAACGAAGTCCATGGAATGCACATCCGCTTTGCACCAACCGGATGGTGTCGGATCGCAAGGGAGACACATTGGCTCCTTGAGTGAGCTCAATGGTGTTTTGATAGCCTTGGTGGCTAGGACGGGAGTACTCTCCTAAAGTTCAGGGTCTAGGAGGTTGGTTTGGTTGTGGTGGGTTTTGTGAATGGTTTTGTTGTGGTGGGTTGATGGGGTCAAAGAGATTACCACCTTCCATGATGGCGAATGGCAACGGTTACGAAAAAAGAAAACAAAGAAAAAGATAGACTATAGAAGACCTATAAAAATAAAAATAAAAATCTTATTAGAAAGGAACCTAGCAAGTAGACCTAATAAAAAGATATTTCAACCTAGACAATAACTATTCCCCGGGCTACGGTGCCAAAAACTTGATGCGTGGTTTTGCAACCTTGCAAAAGGTTTTACCTCTCAAGGGATCTTGAGAAGCTTTCAATCCCCACCAGGCACTGTACATAACCGTTGTAGTATAGTATAGTGGCAAGTACCGGGGGATTGATCGTTCAACTAAAAGAATAGTGTTCGCTAGGGTTAAAACTCAATTAAACTAGGTCAAGAGGTGAGGGATGATTCTTTTTATATTTTTATATTTTATGGAAAGCAAGTAAAAATCGCGGGTTTTAGAAAAATGGGCGGAATTAGTTGCTAGTCAACTAACCCAAATAACTACAAATGCAAACAAAATAAAATAAAATGACACTAAAGTAAATGTGGAGAACAATAATAAGAGAAAATGTGTTTACTTAGATTTCACTACTCCCTAGCTATCTTTTACCGGTTGATTAGTTTGTTACAATTGCATGGATGATGGGTTATATTCCTTAATACCATTCGTAGGGCCGTGTACGATCTTCCTAACTCTATAAGCTTCTACATCTTCCTATGTCGAGCCGACTACTAGCTCCTAACATGGACTCATTAGTAGTTACCTATGCATTAAATATAACTAATTTATCATAGTACACATCCGATCATGTTTCTTAAGACGTTCAAGCAAGTTACCAATTGGAGGTCTGCCAGTTTTCTTAAGCCTAACATCGAAATCATTCATCCACAACAATTATAAACAAACAACCAACCAATAATCAATATCTAAGTTTCATTACATCTAAGCAAACACAAAGAAAACCTAGCCTAGCATGTTAAAGTGAAGACAAGCGTAAGATAGAATCAACAATACATAGACATATTGAATGATTATTCAAAAACTTATCTTCAATTAAGCATGGATGAAACAAGGGTTTGAAACCCTTAAAAATAAGGTGAAATTCGTCTAGGGTTTCTCCTCTCAAAGTTGCACACTAATGAATGAAAAATCAAAAACTATATATAGAGATTTGAGTCTGATGGCTTCAAGAGTAAATTCTGACGCCGTCAACTCGGCGCCATAAATATTATCGTATTGCCTAGATCCAATTCTGACGCCGTCATGTGTAATCTTCCTCTTGGCCGTCTCTTGCATTTTGTAAGTGACGGCCTTGGTGATGCCGTCACGTGTAATTCTTCCAAAAACATTCTGGCGCGTCACGTGTAATTCTTCCAAAAATATTCTGGCGCGTCACGTGTAACTTGATTATCCACCTCTTTGTCAAAGGGTGACGGCATAAGCAAATCCTGACACAGTCAGGTACTTTTTTCAGCATGAATTGGAGACATTGTCGTTTTCTTCACTTTTTCACTCCAAAAACATCCAAAATGCTTCCTTTTCCAGATTTCTTCTCAAAAGTACCTAAAATGACAAAAGGAACGATTTAGGGCAATGTTTGATCAGATAATCTCGACTTTGGGCTTAAATGACCCCAAAAAGTGGTACACTTTTCGTCTCATCATGCTTATTGTTCATGTATCAAACATTTTGTGAAAATACATTATTTTGTTTTTAACTTCGTCTTGATTACATATAAAGGTTGTTTGCAAAAGATAAGTGTAAGGGAAATCAAAATTTGTTTTTAAGAACGAATTGAACATGAAAGAAAACAATGAGATATAAACATACATATTAGTATTTGTTTGAGTCAAATGCTTGTATCGAGTCATAATGATTGTTTTGCAGGATTCCAGGAATTAGAACATAGGTTTTTCTAGAAATTTTCCGGAAACAAAATAAAAGAATTTTGTCAGGTCAATTCTGACGGCGTCAGGCATCACCTGACGAGGTCAAGTATAATTTTCTGGAAATTTTGCAGGTTCTGTTTTTCTGCCGGAATTGTAAAGTTTCGTAAAATCTGTATTTTATAAACTCCAGGAATCTGCAAAAATTCATTCCACAAGCATTATATCTTTACTTGCTTTCTAGGATTTGATTTTATGTAGATTTACCGCCGATTTTATGCAAGGTTTTTTTATTTGTTTTCTCAGCTAATTAACAGGTTATATTGGACAAGAAGATGTACATGGATAATCAAGATTTTGGTGCTGCTTTAATTTTGAAGTTTTCACATTTTCTTGGAGGAGGATTTAACTATATCACTACATTATTCACATCGAACGAATCAGGGGAGTATTTGTTTCATTATTTCATTTTCCTTACTTTTACTCTCTTTCAATTGAACATTGTGGACAATGTTTAGCTTAAGTGTAAGGGGGAGGGTAAATGAAGATTCCTTAGAGATTATGATGGATCTAAACACCTTGATCTGTGTTAGAATGATACTTTGAGTTATATCACTAATTATGCGGAATCTACTTAGTAATACTTAGAAGTTTGATTGTGAATGAAACAGTTGTATATGAATGAGAATAATGTATGTATCAAACGGTTAGCTCCAATATTATTAATAATAATAATACGAGTGATCTTTGTATCACCAGGCTTACACCTTGAAGCTCTTAAGGAAAACATATATCTAACCTTAACCTAGGACCTCCTTTTATAGCACAAAGAGTCCTCTTCTACAAGATACGTATAATGATAATAGAATAAGATATACACAAGATCTATTCTATATTTATCTATACAAGTTATCCTAACAGCAGTGGTAATAATATGTACTAGCAGTGGTAATGAGTTTCCACTGCTAGTGCATTCTTCAACAATTGTAATATCCTTACTAGCCATGGTAACTGTTAATATAATTCCCAACAGATTACAATTGCACTTGCTTTTTGTCTTGTCTAATAGTAGATGTGTAATAAAATTGAGATAAATATTTGTTAGGGTAATTTTAGCACCAAATTTAAATTTTTTTGCGACATGTAAGAGTAAAACTTTAGTCTTAATAAGCGTCTCATGGATAGGAGTTAAATTACTAGCACAAAAAACCGTACCACTCAAAAATTTTCACCCCAAATATGTGAGGTTCGCCCCTAGATTTGTTAGTAAAAGCCTTAGTGCTTATGTGTGTATCGGTAGCATTTAGATTCTAGAACTTGCATTAGTGATTCATTCCAAGACTACATATAATACTACATTCATGTAGTTGGAATTACCACATGATATGAGGCATTAGGATAACCCATGTTTTTAAACCTGTTTATATAATTACATTGACTTCATTGGTCAAGTAATTTTCCTACACCTTTACGATGTACTCATTTTTAGTACACGATACCCCTAGTACACCCCTCAGAGCTAAAGGAAGTGGGGCGGGCAATTGGAACATCCTACGACGAAAAACACGAATAACAGGAATCAGCCGATCAATGTTATTGTGATCCATCAAAATAGTTTGCGAACAAAGACACGAAGAATTACGAACAAAAGCACGAAGAAATAAGATAGACTAAAGAAGACCTAAAAAATAAAAATAAAATCTTGCTAGAAAGGAATCTAGCAAGTAGACCTAATAAAAAGAAATCCTAACCTAGACAATAACTATTCCCCGGGCTGCGGCGCCAAAAACTTGATGCGTGGGAATCGCACCTTGCTTTACCTCTCGAGGGATCTCGCGAGGCTTACAACCCCCACCAGGCAGTGTACCTGATCGTTGTAGTATAGTATAGTGACAAGTACCGGGGGATTGATCGTTCAGCTTAGGAATAGTGTCGCTAGGATTAGAAAGCCTAATTAATAGTTCTAGAGATGGAAGATGATTATTTTTGTGTTTTTATATTTTATGAAAGCAAGTAAAATCTCGGGTTTTGAAGGAGTGGGCGGAATTAGTTGCTAATCAACTAACCCAAAAACTACTTTATAACTAATTAACTAATGAAAATGAAATTAAACTAATATTAAACTAAGGTTGTGAGCAGTGGTTGGAGAAATTGTGTTTACTTAGACTTCATTACTCCCTAGATATCTTTTACATGTTAATTACTTGTTACACTTGTATGAATGACGGGTTGTATTCCTTAATACCATTCGTGGAGTGGCATACATAACTCCCCAACTCTATGAGCTCTTATCTCCTCCTACACCATGACCCAGCACAACTATAGGGATTGTAAACAGTGGCTCATGCATTAAATACAACCAATAAAGACCTAGTACGCCTCGGTTCATGTTTCTTAAGACGTTCAAGCATGTTACCATTTGGAGATCTGCCAGTTTTCTTAAGCCTAACATATAATATCATTCATTCAAAACAAGAATAGACAAGTAATCAACACATAATCAACATCTAGGTTTCATTAGATCTAAGCAAACACAAAGGAAATTTAGCCTAGCATAGTAGAATTAAGATAAGAACAAAAGATAGACAACCAACACATAGACATATTGATTGAATTAAGAGTATACTTATCTCAATTACAATGCAAGGTCTCAAGGGTTTGGAACCCTTGAAAAACCTGTAAAAGAGGCACCAAAATCGTCTTTAGGGTTTCACCAAAACTTCTCCCTCTTTAATGAAAAAACTAGAAAACTATATATAGGAAAATCGTCCTGACGGCGTCAAGAGTAAAATCTGACGCCGTCAACTCGCCGCCATATACTTCCTCGGACGCCCTAGATCCAATCGTGACGGCCTATGTGACGCCGTCACCACCCTCGGTAAATTAATCTTGGTCACTTTGACGCCGTCATCTCTTCATCTGACGCCTTCACAACCTTCGGTAAAATATTCATCCTTTCTGACGCCGTCAAGAGTAAATTCTTGACGCCGTCACCTTGTAATTCCAGCTTGGATTTGGTACTTTGTTGTTTTCTTCACTTTATGCTCCAAAAACGTCCAAAATAGCCTCTTTTCCAGAATTCACTCTCCAAACACCTAAAATCACAAAAGGAACGATTTAGGGCAATATTTGATCAAATAAATTCGGATTCGGGCTTAAATGACCCCCTAAAAACGGATCATTTTTCGCCTCATCACTAATTGATTACATGGTTGCTAAGTCAAGTCATATCTTGTTCATATTGTTTTGGGACGATTGAGACTCATGGGTAAAGTACTATTGTTATGGAGTAATGGGGAAGAACATCAATTATTACCCCCATATGTGCGTTAATATTTTAAAGTACTCCAAGTGTTTTAATTATCTTAATTCGAGTCATTAGATTAGTTATATGTAAAGTATGTAAAAGTTCAAGTGTAAGGGGAGAACCGAGCCCCCTTGATGTATTATTTTGGACGTTAGGGCAAGAGTGTATGGGAAAAAAAAAATCAAGAAAAAAAAAAACATACGGACTACTATCCCGTTTCCTTTTATGTTTGTTTAAGTTTATGTTTTTTTATTATTAGTTTAAGTTGAGTCGAGTCTTGGCTTAGCAACGCCGCATTGTACATGTAATTAACTAAGATAATTAACTTGCCACCAGTAAAATATCCCTTTATCCAACAAACAGTGTTTTCCATATCCCCTACACCTAACGTTATAAACCTTTAAAAAGACCTCTTTGATAGTTTTCCTAGGTGCTTACACCAAGTGGTGGAAGTTTTTTATCCTTTCCCAAGCCTATGGTAATCTATTTGCTATGACAGGTAGTGAGTGATATTTTTCCATTTCCATTAGTTATATTTAGGTTTATAACACCCGAGAGATGAGAGTATCCAAACACTATTTGTGAGGTGCTAGTATATAAACTCCGTGCTTGTTTTGATTACGATGGAATGATCATGTGTTGTAATTACTTTTATATTAATGTTAAATGACCCCTAGCTTGTATTTTGATTAGAATAAAAGGTCGTTTGCTTGAGGACAAGAAAATCCCAAGCGTAAGGGTATCTGATGAGGCGAAATTTGTTACGCTTTTAAGGGGTCATTTAAGCCTTAAGTCGTGATAATGTGATCAATTATTACCCTAAATTGTTCATTTTGTCATTTTAGGTACTTTTGAAGAGAATTCTGGAAAAGGAAGCATTTTGGACGTTTTTGAAGCAAAAAGTGAAGAAAACGACAAATTCGAGAATCCATGCTGGAATTTACACCTGACGGCGTTAAGAAGTTCAAGGGGACGGCGTCAGCCTTTGTGACAAGAGATGGATATTGCATTTACACTTGACGCGCCAGAAGACAATTTGAGGATTTACAAGTGACGGCGTCACGTTCTACCAGGGGTAGGCCGTCACGTATCACACTAAAGTGTGACGGCCCAGAAGACATAGAGAGAGACGGCGTCAAGAAGTTGGATTGGGCGACAATAAACCCTAGCCGTGGCGAGATGACGGCGTCAACCAACAAAAGGTGACGTCGTCACCCATGTAAATCTATATATAATTTTTGATTTTTCATTCATTAAGGGAGGAACTTTTTGGTGAACACATACACAAACCCTAGTATAAATTTTAGAACGTTTTAAGGGTGTCATACCCTTGTTTCTTCCATGTTCAATTAAAGATAAGTAATCCATCAATCATTCAATATGTCTATATGTTGTTTGATTATATCTTACGCTTATCTTTCTTTTAACATGCTAGGCTAGGTTTATTTGTGTTTGCTTATATCTAATGAAACCTAGTTATTGATTATTGATTGATGGTTTGTTATTAGTTGTTGTTGGGTGATTGATAATCGATGTTAGACCTAAGAAAACTGGCTAATCTCCTATACGGTAACTTGCTTGAACGTCTTAAGAAACATGAATTGGATGTGTAATACGATTTTAATGGTTGTATTTAATGCATAAGTGACTATTAAGGAGGCCATGGTTAGGATACTAAACGTGTCGCCAAAGGAAGAGATAGAAGCTTATAGAGTTGGGGAATATCGTACACGGTCCCACGAATGGTATTGAGGAATGCAACCCGTCACCTACGTAATTTTAACAAGCTTATCAATCAATAAAAGAGAACTAGGGAGTAATGAAGCCTAAGTAAACACGTTTTCTCCATATATAAGTTTTCTCATTTTATTTTCTTGTCATTTTTATTTTTATTGCATTAGTAGTTATTTGGGTTAGTTGACTAGCAACTAATTCAGCCTAATTTTCCAACTACCCGAGATTTTACTTGCTTTTCATAAAATATAAAAAATTACAAAAAGAATCATCCCTCACCTCTAGACCTAGTTAGATTAATTTCAATCCTAGCGAACACTATTCCCTGTGGAGAATGATCAATCCCCCGGTACTTGCCACTTCACTATACTACATCGGTCAGGTACACTGCCTGGTGGGGATTGTAAATTTCTTTAGATCCCTTGAGAAGTAAAACTTTTGTGTAGACTACAATCCAGCACATCAGTGGTGATTACTAGTGGTAGTGGCGCTGGCTGGTGGCTGGTGGTGGTGGTGGCTGCTTCTGGTGGTGGTGGTGAAAACTGGTGGTGGTGGCGGTGGCTGGTGGTGGTGGTGGCTACTGGTGGCGGTGGTGGTGGCTGCTGGTGGTTGTGGCTGCTGGTGGAGTGAAGGCAGAAAAAAGGGATGTGGGTAATGGATTCTCATTCCTCCCAATTTTGTTGGTAATGGACTATTATCTAAAACTAAGGAATGGAGGATTGCAATGCCTCAAACCAAGCATCATGTATCATTACCTTTACCATTCCTTAGGTCTCATAGCCCCTACCAAGCACCCCCTAAATCATGTATGTGAAAGTCAAGCGTTCTCTCACTCTCATTATTAGTATGAGTTTGGCAAGTTTTTTAAATGGTTGGAAAAGAATAATGTGCAACTAGTTAAGGTTGTGACTTATTGATGCACAAGCACGGTAGAAACTCATGAAGGATAACCATCGATGTGTATGTGTTTTTATGAATGACCGAGTCAACAAATAAAAGAAGTGAATATGCTAAGGTTGTGTTTGATAAAATAACAAAAGAAATGAGCAGTGGCAGTAAGCAGTAGCAGTGAGCAGTTGTAAGTAGTGTGAGCATTTATAGGTTTTTTCTATAAAAACGTTTGATAACGTAGTTGTAAGTGTAATCATAATGTGTAAAACAAGTAATAAATACTCAATGCTCCTAAATGCTACTTCATGGATAGTTGAAAAATGAGTACTTCGAAAAAATAGATAAAACTACTTGCTGCTTGAAAATTGAGCATTAAAGATTACAACGCTCACCGCTCCTAAATACTCCTAAATGTTCCGCGTCAAACACACCCTAGATCTTAAAGGCATTAATCAGCTGCAACCATCTTCATAAGACCCTATTTTATTTTTTTGATTTATTTACTTATCTACACAAATACATGTGCATGTTCAAGTGATCAAAAATAGAAACTTACACATCCTACTCAAAATAGAGGCTTTACCATCTGTGCTTTTCATCTTGTCATTCGATTTTCTACTTCGCCTTTTGCATTTGTTTTGCAATTATTCCTGATGATACGCAACACATGTCTATATCAATCTTGTCGTTACTACCGGCTAGGACTTGTGGTGAATCAAACATGTAAATTGTTGTTTGTTTATTAAGAGGTTCTGAATCTGAATCTGATTCGCACATCTGAATCTGAATATACGATAGAAAAGTCTGAATCTGATTCCAATCTTAATCTGAATAAGTGGTTGAGAAATCTGAATCTGACTCGAATAAAACTGTTTATTTTTATAAAATATCTTGTGTTAAACTGTCAGTTTTTATAATATAAATATAAAACCATTACGTTTTGCAAAATAAATAAGATTTATTAAATATAAGAAAACAAATTCTATAATATAATATAATAATCAATTTAAAGTTAAAAGTATTTTAAATAAAACATGCAATTTCATGTTTATTTGACAAAATAAACGTGTAGGAGTTTAAATTAAACTTTTTAAAACGATTAATTATATGGCTCGCGTTAGAGTTGAGAAATATGAGTCTGAAACCGAATCCTTCAACTTGAAAAAATATGAATTGTCACATGTCATTTTATACATTATTTATCTAACAAGACATATGCAATGATTTTACTTAATACTTTTAATACGAAAAACAAAGGTGAAACAAGACATAATAATAATAATAATAATAATAATAATAATAATAATAATAATAGGTGTTAAGACACCCCTACACATCTAGTTCAATAAGAGGTTTACGCCTCTTATTTTCTCTTACTGGTGAAAAAAAAAAAAGGCTCTTGACATAAATTGCATCTCACCATCTCTGAATGACATGAAAAAAAACAAAGAGTCTTAATAACTCAAATATCTGAACGCATCTGAATGAGTCAGATTAAAATGTTGTTAAGAGACAATTTTCAAAAAACAAACACCACCTTACTTGAAGTAAGGCATCTATATGCTAAACTCTTAATGGGTGTTTTGTCCGTGTTTAACAGAAAAAACAACATGCTAATAAATGTTAGTTGTATATTTGCATGGTTCGATTATAGTTTGTATGGGCTAAGGCCCGAGTATCACTTGTAGTTAAGTTCTTCGGGCATTAGGCCATACAAACTATAATCGGGCCATGCAAATATATGACTAACAATAAATAGATTTTAGTGATTCACAATCGTTGTAGTTATTATTGGTACAAGTGTGCTTATCTGAATTTGTCGATGTTGGAGGCATTTGTAAGTAAATAAACAACGATCAAATGTTATAAACAAATTGTAACATAATATTAAGCAGTGTTCTAAAAGGCGTGCCTTGGTGCCGCAAAAGCCTTGCAAAGGTGTGAGGCGTCACCTCCACGCCACGCAATAAACCAAGGCGTCGTCTTAAGGCTTGACATGAGATAAGGTACGATAAGGCGCGATAAGGTGTACTGTTATTTGAGGCGTTTAGAGGATTTTCTAGTAATTGGAATTTGGGCATCGTATTTGAGCTTTACTGGTATTTGACGTTTAGGGGTTTACTAGTCTTTGAAGAAGATTACAAATGTAAAAAATGTTTCTTGACTTTATTGCTTATGTATACCACTTTATTGCTTATATAATTCTATAAATCTATAAATATTTTTGCCGCCTTAATTCACGTTTTAAAAATGCCATGTCGCCACGCCTCATGCTAAGACTTGAGGCTTGACCATGCCATCACGCCACACTTCACGCTATTTATAACCTTGATATTAACAAATGTAAAGAGATTAACTTGTGAGTGTATGTGTTCATTTTGAAATTGTTTTCTGTTTCTAGTTAAAAACAATTCTTGGATAGTTTATATTATCCCTTGATAATTAAAATTGTTTACATGTATGTCGATACTAATTTGATTTGTTAGAATATATTATTCAAAGTCATTTGAGATATGAGTAGCTTTTAATTTTGATTTAAGATTATTTGAGAATTAAATTTTTTTTCAAGGTTGCAAAAATCGCTAGGCGGTAGCGTGGCGGCCGGGTACCGCCTTGCGATTAATCGGTTAGGCAGGGATTAATCGAGGATTAATCGGATTGGATTTTTTTATATATAAACCTAAAATTTTTGAAACTATATGCGTGATTTGGCCGATTTGGCTGATCTAGCCGAGTTTTTCTCGATTTGGCCGATTTATCCCTGATTTGACCGATTTTTATCCATAACCGATTTGGCCGATTTATCCGATATTTATCCGGTTTGGCCGATTTATGCCCGATTTGGCCGATTTTTATCCGATTAATCGTTATGTTGACCCATTTTTGACCAAACCGATTAATAAGGCCGATTAGTGAAAATTGTGGCGGTTAATCCCCGCCTAGCGATTAATCGCCAATTAATCGGCCGCCAAGACCGATTTTTGCAACACTGCCTTTTTTACATAGGGACTAATCTCAATTCTCAGCCATTCATCTTTATTTGATCTAATGGATGAGATTAATCCAACAACTTAAAAAACCATTTTCATCCTTTTTTTTCTTCAAACATTAATATCTTTCAAACCGTTAATCGTTAAGCGAAAAAAAAATATACCGTTACGACGAGCATTTAATTATCTTTCTATAGATAGGCACTTTGATATATTTTCGACAATTTTTTTTCGTTTTTTCACATTTTTTTTCGTGTCCGAAAAAATTACATGTGATATTAGACTAATATCACTTATGATTTTTTCGGCCACGAAAAAAACGTGAAAAATATGATTTTTTTTTTTTTTTTTTCCGAAAGTATATCAAAGTGATCGTCTATAGAAAGATAATTAAATGTTTGTCGCGATGATGTAACTGTTTTCGCTTAACGATTAACGGTTTAAAGGATATTTAAATTATAAAAAATTGATGAAATATTAAAATGCTTTTAATCTCAACTATTCATTTCTTTTTAGATGGATAGCGGGTATGAGTCCTAGTTATGTAAGAAAAGTTTGGTATGTCTACTATGTTTAGATTTTATTTGTGAGAAAAATCCAAAATACATCCCTGAGGTATCACAAATGATACGTTTACATCCTTTTCCTTTTTTCGTCTCAAATATCATCCCTCCGTTAGTAACTTTGGAACAAATACATCCCTATGGACTAACGATGCAAAATTTTGCCCGTTAAGTACCCCACGTGTTAGTTACGTGAGGGGTATTTTTGTCTTTTTACTCACCCCTGGTATATATCACGCCTCTTTTTAGGGGGGATCATTCCAATTCTTCCACAAATCTAAAAAAACCCTAATCCCCAAATCATAAACCTAATTCCCCAATTCAAAACAAAACCTATCCAAAATCAGGAAACCCTAAGCATGTCCCACACTATGATTTGTAGATGTGGGCTACCAACTGTTATTCGAACTACATAGAGACCAGCCAACCCTGGAAGACGATTTTATTGTTGTCCAAAACCTGTAAGTTGTTAACAATTTGTTGAATTTGAAAGTGGATGTGTAAGTTTAATTGTGTATTTAATTATTTATAATTGTTTCTTGTAAGGAACCTAATGATGGGTTTCAAGACTGGGTGGATCCTCCTATGTGTGCAAGATCCGTCATGATTATTCCTGGATTATTAAACAACATGAATCAGCTTCAAGAAACAGTTAGAGTAACTGCTGCAATAGCAAGGGAAAATGCTTCAAAAGCTAGAAGATTGAAGATCATGTTAGGATTAAGTTGGTTGTTCTTTGTTATGTATTAGGGTTTCAATCTTCAAAAAACCACCATGATGAATCTTCAATGAGAAAAAGTTTTGTCTTGAACCTGCTATTAACAAGTAACATATACAATATTAGGGTTTCAATCATTAAAAGATTATGTGGTTATAAGTAAAATTAAACTTACTATATGCTTGTTGTTCATCCACAGGATCATCATAGTCGCGAATTCTCCATTCCACAACCACCATTGTTGTTAATTATATGTTGAACACTAGAATTGGATTTGGGATTTTTTTAAATGAACACTGGAATTGGATTTGGGGGTTTTTACTTTTTCGCCTCTTGGTATATCTGTGTGTTTTAGAGGGAAAACGAGGTGGGATATGATTTTCCCCCTAAAAAGAGGCGTGATATATACCAGGGGTGAGTAAAAAGACAAAAATACCCCTCACGTGACTAACACGTGGGGTACTTAACGGGCAAAATTTTGCATCGTTAGTCCATAGGGATGTATTTGTTCCAAAGTTACTAACGGAGGGATGATATTTGAGACGAAAAAAGAAAAAAGATGTAAGCGTATCATTTGGGATACCTCAGGGATGTATTTTGGACTTTTCTCTTTATTTGTTGATGTTTTGCTATAATATATTGTAATTTTATCTTAAATATACATTGAATTGTGCGATTATCAGTGACGATTTTTTGTTTATTAATATTCAATGGGTATCTAATAATCTGCTTTAATGAATGTATATGGATATGGATAGATAAAGTCATAAAACAACTTTTACGAAGGTTGTGTGTGTATGTAAATGATGAAAAAATAAATGAATATGAATGTGTACATGTCTTTATGTCTTCAAGTGATTCATATTTGATTCATTTACGTCCTTAAACAAAGAAAAAGATCAAAGATGGAGTATGTATTATTGTACTCTTTGAGTCTTTTCCTTCCATAAGAAACAAAATTATAATGCCTTTTTATTTTAACAGGAAAAGGCAAAAACATTATATTTAAAAATTGATTTGGGAAAGTATTTTATACTTTAGGGTGGGGGAGTGCATCACTCACTCCTCTCCCCTTCACTCACTCACAACCAATCCCCTTGCGCCACATCATCTCCCACTTTTTCCTTCACTCACTTCATTTTTGGAGGCGGCACCTTCACTCACTTTTTTTTTTTTTTTTTTTTTTTTTTTTTTTTTTTTTTATGCTTTCGAATTGCAGCAGTTGAAGGTAGCAAGGGGAAGGAAGGATTGTTTTTTTTTTTGTGCTATTTCCCTTTGGTTCTGCTGGTATATTAAAAAAAAAAAAAAAAAAAAAAAAAAAAAATAGCCGTTTGAAAGGCAACGTACACCTCCAACGTCTCTTTTCTTCCTCTCCCCGCATGCGTGATATTTCCCCGATTTTTACCTCCCCGTGCGGGGTTCCCCGCGAGGCGGCGGTGTTCCCGTGCGGGGTTCCACCTTCCCCGCATTCTTCACGCACCCACTCCCTCTCCTCTTATAGAGTAGGAGTATTTTTAGGCAGGTACTGAGTGCAAGTGTAGTTTGTTGATGTTGGAAAATTTAGTGCACTTGAGGGATCAATTCACACATGGTAATGGGTTTGGAGGTATGGAGTATACACCCATTTGGTCACTGAATCCCCTGACTCAATAGTGGTTATGTATTGATCAAGGTACTGTTTGATCAAGGTACTGCTAGTAGACTCTGCTGCTAGTATTGTGAATCTGCTGCTAGGATTCTGCTGATAGCATGATCCTGCTGATAGCTGATTCTGCTGCTGATAGCATTCTGATTCTGCTGCTGATAGCATTCTGCTGATAGTGGGATTCTGCTGCTAGCGTTTCCACTGATAACCACTGTTCCCTATTATTATGGAAAGTATTATGTTATAATTAATGGGCCGTTAATTATACATAATTCCATGGGCTAGGGTTTTGAGTATTCTCTATTATAAATAGAGGTCACATCATTCTGCATGTATATACGTTTTACAATACGATTAACACAAAATCCCTAAACACTTCTATACGCATCTGGTTCTTGGTTTGTGCCTAGAGCAAGAACATCACTTGGTCTTATCCCATAGAGATATTCGTGTAACCCAGGCATAGGGTCGAATAGTTTCTATTGGAAAGTGATACCACGATTTCAAGTGAATATCCGGTACCTTTATTTATTATCTTAACCCTAATCTGGAACCCGTTTACTAATAACAACCAACAGTTGACTTTAGACCAACATCAACAAAGTAATGTTGTGCCCCACCAAGACATAATGCGTAAAAGACAAGAGCAGTTACGATTATTATTAATCCAAAAGAATCTATTAAAAACTCAATACAATACTAAAGTATTTGATACTTGAATAAAGAAACACTCATATTATATTCACGGGAGAACTTTGGAATATTTTAAAACTTAGTTGGCAAAACCTATGGATCATTGTTTTACGAGTGCTGCTAAATTATACGAGTAATGTATATGTCTTCAAGTAGGAGGAGCTGCGGAAACATAGACTTGTCGTTGTCACCATCTTAGGGCCCGTTTGATATAATGGTATGAGGAGGTATGGATTAAAAAAACTTTATAGAAGTTATTTGGTATATTATTTTATTTGGGCCTAAATGTATTGAATAAAAAATTTATACCATGCTATATTACTATCCTTGGTTAAGAGCGAGGGGTATGATGGTGCCATTGACGGCACCATCACCCCCAGCCCAATTTTAGTTATGGTGCATCACACCGGAAGTGGCGCCGTCACTACTTGCGCCATCACCACCAGCCCACGCCGTTTTTTTAATTGAATGTTAACGTTGGACTAGTCTAGTTTTTCAAATATAACGGCTAGTAGGGTTTAAAAACCTTATAAATACCCCTTATTATTTCAAACCAAAACTAGTTAATTTTATGTACTTTATATTGTAACTTTTTATTTCATATGCTTCGTTTAAATTTCGTCTTGTAATTTTTTTTCAATGAAATTCAAATTCAAATTCATAATTCATTATTTAATACAACCGAGGCAATACAGAAAACATAAACACGGTACGGGAAAACAAAACATAAAACACCGTTAAACATTGCCTCTATTCCATGGGGTGTTTCTCAAAATGTACCACACGTGAAAATATGGGAAGGCTCTCCTACGAAAGCGTTCTTTATAAATGTTGTGTGCGGTCTCAAGACGATCATTATCCTGGCTTGTACGCAGCAAATGCTTGTAAATATCATCGAATTTTTTACATTCATAGCTAAGTCTTGCCCACTTACTTGTGATCATATTTTTGCTACGATGATCACCGTCAGACTGAAGGTTGAACCTTTGTTCAACCTCATTCCAAAAAGAGTGTTCATTGGCGATGTCTCTGTCCTGAGAAACTTCAAGCCACATGTCAGCTAGCAAGTTTTCTTCTTTATATAGGAGTGTTTAGAAATTCAAATTTCAAAAATGTTTTACAAAGTGAAGTATGTGCAAAATAGTATGGTATGGTATGCTTTATATAGGAGTGTTTAGAAATTCAAATTTCAAAAAATGAGCGGGATAAACTTAAAATTCAAATTCAAATTGGAAGGGCGGGATATGCGGAATAAACTTAAAATTCAAATTCAAATTTTAAATTTAAATATTTACCTATATATAGGCTTATCCCCTGGCTTGTTTATACACACACAAACACACATAAAATTTATTAACTTTCTCCACAACAATTTCTCTCAAAGACTTCTCCCAACAATTCCCAACTCACCGTGACTTCTCCCAGCAATTTCCAACTCACCGTGACTTCTCTCAGCAATACCCAAGTCACCATGACTTTTTTCAGCAATTCCCAAGCTCCAGCATGATTCCAAATACACCGGTGAACACTCCACCAGAAGACATCTTTCCGATATTCACACCGGAATATGAACCGGTGCCCAATCCACCGGTTGTCCAACAACAACCCGATCAACCGGTGAACAATCCACCGATGGAAAACCAACCCATTTGGAGAGGGTCGACTGATGAAGAACTCTTCAAGCAAGATATGCAAGTCTTGCGAGAGGTTGAAGAAGCCGAAGAACGTGAGGCACGTGCTCGTAGGGATGGGGAAAATGCTCGTAGGTAGCGGCTAAATAGAGAAGCACCATACCGCTGGGCCTTGGGGTTAGGCCCTGTTCTATTAGAGTCTGAGGCTTCGAGTGACGAGGGCTATGTCTCGCAAGATTCGTTTTTTTAATTTGTAGTTTAATGTTTTAAATCATAGTTTCTATTAATATAACGTGTTTATTTTAATTAATGAAGTTTTTTTTAGTTTATATTGTGTATATTTTATTTTGTGTAAAAATAATAATAAATAAAATAAAATAAAATTCGCCGACGGCACCAGAATTTCTGCTTCCAACGGTTACGGGCAAAATGTGATGCCGTGGGGTTTCTGGTACCATAAAGATTTTTGCTAACGTGACAACACTTTTTATGCCACAGCTTCAAGCCATGGCACCACCATACCGAATGCTCTAAATCCCACCAATAAGTGTTTAGTCTTTTATTTTTTTATTTTCCTCAACCACATATTTACTTATTTTATCGTTTATCTTTTAATTTTTAATTTTTAAAATAATATATAATATCTCGATTTACATATAAACAATTATATAATTTAAACATTTTTTAATTTTCTTTCTCCTTATTTTATTTCAAACCTTTCCCAAATCCGAATCAAATTCCAATCTCACTTATAAACCAAACGCACCCTAATATTTGGAAAGAAACCTACAAACACATTATCCATCACATAAATGGCAATTGGCATTGAAAAAAATCATCTGTGTCTGACGTGAGCCAAATTATATATATAATATAAAATAGTATGAAAACCCGACCAATTAGCCAATTTTCTCTTTAACCAAGAGTGAATATACCAAAAGGTCAAAGAAAGTCAAACCACATATATTTTGGGAAGTATTGGATATTCCCAAGTCTTTTATATCCTAACGAAGTGTGAATGAAAATCGGGTTCGGTTCGTGATCGGGTGATTGAATAATTGAGATATTTTTTATTTATGACTAAAAATAGAGAACATAAACTAAAAAGTAACTAATAAGCATAAACAAAACACAATAAAACAATAACGCAAATTAAACTAAAAACAAGCACTTACGGGAACACAATGGGCCTAAAACATAAATTATCAAAAATTAACCCTAGAAATGCAATTTATTTTTTAAAAGTCTTAAATAACTAAAAATAATTTTGGAAAAAAAGAATTATATTTTTCTGATTTTTATTTTATTTATTACTTCCTCCGTCCAAATTATAAGTCCACTTTCACTTTGTACAAAATTTTAGAAATTCTCACTAACTACTCTATTAACGAATCAAATATCATATCTCTCCACTAACGTCTCTTTTGATTGGTTGGAATATAAAATAGACAAGTATTTTGGGACAACAAAAAATAACAATATGGACTTATAATTTGAAATGGAAGCAGTATAAATTAAAAACACTTTTAATATAAAAATATTATAAAAAATATTAAATTAATTTGGTAAAATCTGGAATTTTTAGGAAAAGTACTTAAAGTTAATTAGAATATAAGAAAAATAAAAAAGAAACCACAAGCTTATTTGAATAAGCTGGTATTAAGCTAAAAAGGCTGAATAGCTTAAATGGAAAAAATGGCTTAAATGAATTATTATTGCATACTAATATCGAAAAAGACCCGAGGGCAGTTGGTATTGGTGTGTGGTGTTAAAGTGGTTGAGAGGGTTGAGGTCCAGGGTTTGAACCTTACTTTTTATTTTTTATTTTTGCAAAAAACTTATTATGAAACCTTTTACTATTAAGCTGGAAATTAGAAACTTTTATAAAAGCAAAATTTTTAAAACTTTGAAAATAAGCTATGAAAAGCTGTTTTAGCTTAACAGTTTAATAAAAAGCTTAAAAACCAAAAGAAAACTAACTGAAATTAAAGCACAGGCTTGTAAAAGCTTGTTCTTATCTCAAATAAGCTTTATAAACTGAAAATTAAACCTAATAAGCAGTCAGGATCCAAATAAGCAGAAACGATAACTCAAAAGCATTAAAAAGCTAATAGTTAGAAACTTAAAAATCTAACAAATCTAACTAATTCTATTACACAAGCTTCTAAAAGATTGTGCACTAGCAAATAAAGCTTCTAAATCCTAAGTGCAGACTAAATAAGCTAATCTAAACTTAATAAACAATCCTATTAAGCTAAAAGGCTCAAAAACAAAAATAAGCTTATAAGTGCAAACTTGTATAAGAAAAAGCCTGAGAGGGCAACTTAAAGCTACCTAAAAAGCTATCAAACTAATAATTTACTCAATGAAAACCTCAAAACAACATTGATTACCAACAAAAGAACATGTAAAATCCATTTCAGATATTTTGAAATAAAAAACAGCTTAAAAATAAGTTGATAAGACAGCTAGATAAGACCATTTTTTTTTTTTTTTTTTTTTTTAGGGGGGGGGGGGGTGTTTGGGATTTTATTTGCAGACTTGAACCCTACTTTCTACCACTAAAATAAGCTATTAAAAGCTATTGTAACAAGATAGAAACTTTAAAACAGCATGAAGTACTAACCAAAGTGCTCATAAACCAAATTGCATACAATTTGGATTAAAAATAAGCTTAAATTCTAGCTGATAAAACAAACACTTACTACTATTTTTTGGCTTTTCAGATCCTTAGACAAAAACTTGCAGACTCAATATATAACCTTAAAAACTTATGACACTTAGATAGAAGTTAAAACATGCATTCTAGGCTAACTTGAACTACACAAACAACACTTATAAGATCTTTTGCTAATAACTTCAAAATAAGCTGTTTAAACTAATTTTAAACCATGAAATTTTGAAAACTGGCTCAAAAGATATTAAACTATGTAAAAACACTTTAAAGTAATCAAGAATTACTACTTAGACTTAATTCAAGCATAATCAAATTGGACTATTAACCAAAAGTAACTAAACAGACTTGACCCAAACACCTCTTTAAAACCCAATTTTGCTTTTTAACACAGAATTAAGACATAAAACTTAGAAAATTTTGATAAAAAACTGATAATTAAGACTTAAAGACGGAATAAAATCAGAAATGACTAAAAAATAAACACTTAATACTAAGCTATAACTAATAGACATATTTTTGGATTTTTATGAATTTTTATGAAAAACTAAAGCTAATGAGATATAAACTACAAATAAGCAATTAAAAGCAATATAAGACAATAAAAGCATATTAAAGCAAGTAATAAGCAAATAAGCACAAAAATTAAGCAATAAGCAGTTTAAAAGAAAATAAGCATATGAAATGAAAAATAGAACTTACTTGGTCCTTTGCTCAAAACAAGAAATATTATGCTCTTTAGAGCTTATCTACAAGCTCCAGCTTATCAAATGATAAGCTGGTAAACCTATAAGCCCTTCCATTATTGGCTTATCATCCAATTGAGCTTATTTTTTTCTTATCACTGAATTTCAATCACAAGCTTAAACAAACTCAAACCAACTACTGAGGAGCTGGGTTGAGCTTATGTGCAATAGAAATAAGAGCTTTTCAAACAGCTTATTAACCAAAAGAAATCATTATGAAAGCATTAAAGAGAAATAGACAATTACTTAAAACAAAATGAATTTTATTTAAAAATTAAGAAAATTTACATTACTGAAAAAGGAAATACAATGATTACTAAAAGACAGTAAAAGAAAGCAACAATAAGCACTAAATAAGCTGAAATTCTATTAACTACTACACGAGCTTGTGTGTGTGAGTGAGAGGTCCTATTTATAGGCCTTGAAAGGATCCTTCTAGGCTTTGGGAAGGTGCCTTGATCTTTAATCTCAGTCCTTGATTCATTTTTTCACCTAGAAGTGCAATCCACAACTCTTGGATTAAATGCCACATCTCGTTAACCAATCAAAGGCCTTCAATTTGCCAGCGTGTACCCGTTTTGATATCATTCCCTTGTCAGACGTGTCAGAGCTTCTAGAAGGGTTACTTAAGGTGGGGTAATTTAGGTGAAGGTAAGTCGGGGTAAGATTGGAGGAAGAAGATGTATAGTAAAAGGGTTTTGGCGCCTATTTTAGTTTTGACTGAGAGAGTAATAAAGTTTGACCCGGGTTTTATTAATAGTTTGACTTCGGGTTAAGGGTGGGTTGGATCCAGGTTTTGGTTTACTGGATTGGGCTTGGTAAGTGGATTGGATTAGATTTGTTTATTAGTAGAAACTTAACATCCGTTATTCATAAGGACTAATTTTGCAATGTTTGGACTAACAGTGCAAAGGTTTTTAGGGACTTATGATGAAAGTGATTTTATATTTGGGTTATGTTTTGAAGTTTAGGGTTTAAGGTTGATAACAATGTAGAATTACATCCCCGGGCTTTTCACGCTCTTTCCAATCTTGTGCTCGGTTTTATCCGTTTTGTCTTTATTTTTGTCCTTTTCTCATATCCGTTACCTGCACATGCACAAACACAAAAACAAACATATATTTGGAATTTATGGTTAGTTTTTGGTCTTTTAAGTCCGTTTTTGATAAAGAAAATGTATCTGATTTAACACATACCAGTGGCCGCAACCATTGTACCACCAAACACATCAAACAAATGCGGGTAGCTCAAAAAATAGAAAAAGAAGAAGGACGACTTTTGAAAGTGAAGATATTGTTAAGAATGATAAGTTGTCTAAGGCTTAGAAGAGTGTAAAGTGAGGTGTTTGTAGCATTGCTGGACAAAACAGAAAAACATGTCTTGGGCAAGGTGGTGTATATGAAACTTAAAGTGAGCTTAAAAAAACTTAAAGTGCAAAAGGAAAAGGTAATAAAGTGCTTTAAAAAGTTACAACAAAGAAAGCAAAACCTAAAGGTAATGAAGTTGCAGCAAATAAACAAGCTGAAGGTCCAGGTGTTGTTGAAAGTCAAGATGTTGCAGTTAAAGGAAGTTGTATTCAATCTGAAACTCAAGTTCAAGCTACTGATGATCAATCCCAATTGCAATCTCAGTTTCATCCCAACATACTCCACCGATGACTAGTGATAACATCAAATAGTACCCATATTTTAGTGTTAATTTCCCCTAGATTGTTCATCTTTTATGTTAATATGTTAAGATATATACTCTTATTTGTTTATATTCTGTTCTGTTTTCAGGGCAAAGATGAGCAAAGGAACGAAAAGGTGCGGATTTGAAAGGTTTTATGTGAAAATCATTGAAGTATGCGGATTCTTCACTAACAATGGCGTAGATGCTCTATCTACCTACCCCGTAGCACACATTTATGAAGACTACAGCGTAACCGCAACCTCAACTACGGCGTAGTAACACATCAAAGGGTTCTACGGAGTAACCTCTCTCCACCTACGGCGTAGACCTCAAAATCAAGCAGTAGAGAACTTTCAAGGTCAATGAAGAAACTACGACATAGTTCTTTACAAAACTACGCCTTAGAAGTGACAGCTGATGAAATTACGACTGTAGCACTTGATCAAGCTATGGCGTAGTTGGTATTAACAAAGGCTACGGCGTAGCCGACCATAGAGCTACGCCGTAGCAATGTCGGGCCTATAAATACCAGCCATAATTCCGAGTTTTATCATTCACTTTTCAACACACAGAAGCTGGGAGGAATTCAGCGAGCAAGAGGAACGAAGTTCTATCAGCATACAAGTCCATTCCAAGGGATATTTCACGCCATAACCATAAGTTTATTCATTCATTCGATTTGTATTAATTCAATGTTTACATTTGTGATGTCAAACACTTGTTTTCCTGCATTATTGAATATGAGTGGCTAAACACCTCCTGGTGTTAGACTTATTATGAAATTTTTATTGATATGATTTAGTTTTCCCGCATCTTTAGTCGTTTTATTTGTATACTTTCCTAATTTGTCTTAGGGCACTTTAGCTTTAAGGGTTTTGATATTAGGTAGTCCTTTAAGGGGAATGTACGATGCGACCGTGCCCGCATTTCATTAGAAAGATGTGACTTGGTGGTAGGAATATCACCATACATGATAAGACAATTTATATATATGTGTAATTCTCCAAAAGATTTGCAAGAAATACAAATCCCGAGTTCGTTTCCCATTTGAAGGAGTGAATGGAATCGTGATATTCGATTCGTAAAATCGTGTTGTGAAAAAATGGAAAAGTGAAAATTGTGATTTTAGAACTAAAATTATGATAAGAAATAAGAAAATAAGCAGAAGGTACAATCTACTTATGCAAAAGTGTTTAAAAACTAAAAATGATTAATCAAACGCGAATTTAAAAACGTAATGTACAAATTAAAAAGTGAGTTTTAATGAAAAATGGTCCTAAAATGTAAAATAAAATTTTAAAAATCTTAAACAACTAAAAATAATTTTGAGAAAAAGAAAAATATTTTTTTGACATTTTATTTATTTTCTATGAATTATTTTCTATTTTTGAAATATTAAAATGAATTAAAAATAAGAGAAAATGTAAAAATAATTTGGAAAAATACAAAATAAGTTCTGAAAAATCTAAAACAACTAAAAAGAATTTTCTAAAATATTTTTTGGAATTTTTCAAGCTTTTTCTAATTTTTATTTATTAAAAAGTATTAAAAATTGATTAAAAACTAAAATAAAATAAGAAAAATAGCAAAACAATTCAAAAAAATATGAAATTTTTATGAAAAATTCTAAAATAATTATTGAAATCTAGGAAAAATTTAAAGTGAAAAATAAGCTAGAAAAAGTGCTTAATGAGCAAAACAGCTTATTTCAAGTGCTTATTAATAAGCACTTGCAACAAAACTGTGTAAAACTGACAGAGAAGGTGTCTTATACTCAAAGAAGCTCAAGTACACTCAATTTAGATCATAAGAATCACAGAAACACAACTAAAGAGCAATAAGCAGTTTCAAATAAGCTAAGTAATAAGCAGAACTCAATCAGAATAAGCCAGATGATAAGAGACAGAGGAAAACACTTGAATACACTTAAAACAACTCTAATGTTGCAAAGATACTTAGATTACAAGTCAATAGCTCAATTGCAGGCCTATGTGTGAATCAGCAGAACTTATATCAAACTTCTTACTTTGCAGACCCAAATAAGCAGTATCAATAAGCACTAAACTCTAAACTAATGGGGCAAAAGCTTTTCTACACTACTGAGATACTAAAATAACTAAAAGCCCTATCACAAAATACCAATTGCTATCCTAATTAGAGCCAAGTTCAGCAGCCTGTTGAGCCTATAATCCTAACATAGTTGACTATTTGTATGCTTAAGCTATTTGACTAAATCCAATTTCCAACAATCTAATCCTAACAATTATGTTGTAATAAGCTATGATTACACTAAAGAGAAAATTGCAAAAATCGTCCCTGTGGTTTGGTCAAATTGCACGTTTGGTCCGTACTGTTCATTAAGTGCAAAAAAGGTCCGGATTTGGCACTGTTACATGCAGTTTTGGTCCCTCATGTTAACGCCGGTTAAGTGAGTTCCGTTAAGTGGCACTGTTTAATTCACTTTAGGTCCCCAATGTTACACGTTAGCCCCTTAAGGCAGAAATCGTTGCAGCGCCCGTCCTTTTTCTGGAATTTTTTTTTTAATTCGAAAAAATTTATATAAATTCGAAAAAACTTATAAAAATTCGAAAAAAATTATAAAAATTCGAAAAATAAAAAATTCGAAAAAACTTATAAAAATCCGAAAAAAATTATAAAAATTCGAAAAATATAAAAATTTGATTTTTTTTTTCAAAATGCGAAAAAATTAATAAAAATTCGAAAAAACTTATAAAAATTCAAAAAAACTTATAAAAATTCGAAAAATATAAAAATTTGATTTTTTTTTTAAATGCGAAAAAATTTATAAAAATTCGAAAAAACTTATAAAAATTCGAAAAAAATTATAAAAATTCGAAAAATATAAAAATTCGAAAAAATTTATAAAAATCCGAAAAAAATTATAAAAATTCAAAAAAAATTATAAAAATTTGAAAAATTTATAAAAATCCGAAAAAATTTATGAAAATTTGAAAAAACTTATAAAAATTCGAAAAAAATTATAAAAATTCGAAAAATATAAAAATTCGAAAAAATTTATAAAAATCCGAAAAAAATTATAAAAATTCAAAAAAAAATTATAAAAATTTGAAAAATTTATAAAAATCCGAAAAAATGATAAAAATTCAAAAAATATAAAAATTTGAAAAAATTTATAAAAATTCGAAAAAATCTATAAAAAATCGAAAAATCTATAAAAATTCAAAAAATTTATAAAAATTCGAATTTTTATAAATTTTTCAAATTTTTATAAATTCGAAAAAATTTATAAAGAAATTCGAATTTTTATAAATTTTTCAAATTTTTTAAATTTTTATAAATTCGAAAAAATTTATAAAGAAATTCGAATTTTTATAAATTTTTTGAATTTTTATAGATTTTTGGATTTTTTATAGTTTTTTTCGAATTTTTATAAATTTTTTCAAATTTTTATATTTTTTGAATTTTTATCATTTTTTCGAATTTTTATAAGTTTTTTCAAATTTTCATAAGTTTTTTCGCATTTTTAAAAAAAAAATTCAAATTTTTATATTTTTCGAATTTTTATAAGTTTTTTCGAATTGTTATAAAATTTTTCGAATTTTTATATTTTTTGAATTTTTATAATTTTTTTCGAATTTTTATAAGTTTTTTTTGAATTTTTATATTTTTTGAATTTTTATATTTTTTGAATTTTTATAATTTTTTTCGGATTTTTATAAGTTTTTTCGAATTTTTATATTTTTTGAATTTTTATAATTTTTTTCGAATTTTTATAAGTTTTTTCGAATTTTTATAAATTTTTTCGCATTTAAAAAAAAAATTCAAATTTTTATATTTTTCGAATTTTTATAAGTTTTTTCGAATTTTTATAAAATTTTTCGAATTTTTATATTTTTTGAATTCTTATAATTTTTTTGAATTTTTATAAGTTTTTTTCGAATTTTTATAATTTTTTTCGATTTTTATATTTTTCGAATTTTTATAATTTTTTCGGATTTTTATAAATTTTTTCGAATTTAAAAAAAAATCGAATTCAAAAAAATTATAAAATTTTTCATAAGTTTTTTGGAATTTTTAAAAAAAATTCGAATTTTTATAAGTTTTTTAGAATTTTTAAAAAAAATTCGAATTTCATAAGTTTTTTTGAATTTTTATAAGTTTTTTCAAATTTATATAAATTTTTTCAAAATTTTTTTAAAAAAATTGAATTAAAAAAAAAATTATTTTCCAAAAAAGGACGGGCGCTACAATGATTTCTGCCTTAAGGGGCTAACGTGTAACATTGGGGACCTAAAGTGAATTAAACAGTGTCACTTAACGGAACTCACTTAACAGGCGTTAACATGAAGGACCAAAACTGCATGTAACAGTGCCAAATCCGGACGTTTTTTGCACTTAATGAACAGTACGGACCAAACGTGCAATTTGGCCAAACCACAGGGACGATTTTTGCAATTTTCTCTTACACTAAATTAAGCTATCTAATACTAATATGCAACTACTACTACAACTATGCTAACTGTTATCAACTAATTTAATCAGTTAACTAAAGTTTAAATCTACTTTTGACTTTTTAGTTTTGTAACTACTGATTTTATTTATTTACTAACCTATTTATACCTAATATGAACTATCTAGACTATAACAACCACACAGAAGCTACTAATACCTACTAAACAGTCCTAATCCAAACACCACTTTATTAATTGTTTTAAAATATTATTGAAGCTACTGTGAAATTTAAACCATGAATTCGCCATATCCTCTCATAAAATGATCCAATATACTGCACTAAGCTCAAAACCACAGAGATAAACAACACAAATCACAGAATCTCAATTATGCAATTATATCACAGATTTAGATGTAAATTTAATGAACTATGAGCCTACTAACATTAAGATGATAAGATTCAATCACATAAACTCAGATATGATCAAACATAACTAAAATCACATAAACTAACAATGATAACAAATCTATACTAAACTAATATAATAATGCAATGAATAGCTTTGAAATTGAAATAAAAGATCTTACAAATCAAGCTCTCAACTGAACAGAGAATACATTTGAATCATAGACTATCTTTGGATAGGCTAAACTCTTCCCAATCTCAGCTTAGCATATCATATTACACCATGAATCATAACTTCTTCTCAGTTTGACTTTTGTTGACTGATTTGTGCTTATGAATGTAATGATCTTATTTGAACTTTAAACAATCTCACATAAGCTATACAGCTAATATGAGATGTATCTATCTACAAACAAGCTTGATTGCAAGCTGTTTTCATCATTTTTCAAAATATATATATATATATTTTTTATTTTCTGATTTTTTATATATTTTCAATTAAAATTGATGAAAAAGTGAAAAGTAATTGTGGAAAAGTAAATTGAGATTAATAAGACTTCAATGTAAAAGTAAGCTATAAGAAATTAATATAACTAAAACAAAATAAAAAACTGATAAGAAATTGGATATAGAAAAGCAAGCTAAATTCAAAATTTATTAAAACTAAGAAAGGTTTACAATTCAGAAATTGAAGTTACAATAAGAGAAATACATTCAGTAAAAATTTTAGCATTATAACACTACTCTAATCCTACTTACAGAAATGAAAAATCTAGCCCTATTTATAGGAAATAAGAGAGTGAGGGGGTTGAGGTAAGCAGAAGCTCCCAGAAGCTCTAATATCAACCATCAGATCAACTTGTGCTTCTTTTCATCATCCAGAGCCCTTGGATCAATTTTAGTGACGTGTAAGAACCAATGAGAGTTCTCCATTTAGACAGCTTGGCAATCCGTGTGCTTCTTCTCTCTCTGACATGTGCGCAACTTCTAGAATAAGTATCCAATGATTGGAATGACGTGGTGTATCCAATTGATAAATGCCATGTGTCTACGCTGTCTGACTCATCTCAAATATTCTCTCTAACACCTCTATTACATGTGGGAAACCTTTCTAGAAGGACCAATGATTAGAATTTGATGGTTAATTGATTTAACATTGGTTAATTGGATGGTTAGGGAAACTAGGCTTCATATTTCTGGGTTCAGGGGATTATTTGGGGGGCGGGTAAAAAGGGTAAAATTATTTAATTGGGATTTGACTCTGGGTGAGGGTGTTGACCGAGTGGAGATGGGCTTGGGTTTGATTATGATTGGGCTTGGTACATGGATTTGGATTTATACATGGACTTCTTTTTAGTGATTGGTTTTTTGGACTAGGCTTAATATAGTTTTCAGCTTTTATGTATGAAATATACAAGGACCAATTGTGTAGAATCTGAATAATGAAGGACCAAAGCTGATATTTCCAAAACTTGTGAACCAAGGGCCTTAGTTGTACATTTCTGAATCTTCAAGTACCAATATTGTTACTTCTCCAAAAATATCATCAAAGGACCACTTTTGACAATTTCTGAAACTTCAGGGACTGAAATTGAACATTTCTTCAAAGTTCATCCAGGGACTATTTTTGAAACTTTAAGCTTTCCCAAGGACTTTTATTGACTTTATGAGCTTAGCTTTGACTTTTCTGACTTCATTCCACTCTCGTGCTCGTTTTTGCCGGTTTTTCGTTTGTTTTTCGTCTTTTTATGAAATATGCGTACCTGCACACTCACAATCACAAAAACACTTTTTCTTTGGCAATTTGAGTTAGTTTTTGGATTATTTAGTCTAAATTTGGACAAGAAAAGGTGAGTGAATAAGCACTCACCAATACACATGCGAATTGACCGTAGGATCACCTACCTAATAGATTTACTTAAGAATTTAAAGGGGAGGTTTAAGTGACAAGACTTCCCGTTAGACCAATCAAAGTTAGTAGAGGCACTTAATGACTCAACATAGTCAGCCGGTGACCTCTGTTAATCACTAAGATTAAAATCCTTAGATATCGGAGTAGGGGATTATGGGAAATAAGATAGGCGATTTGATTATCTGATCCTATTGAATTTAACCCCCAGATGAAACAATAGCATGCATATCTAGAAAACTTGTCATGTTAATAACAAGAGTAGTAATTAGGTTAGCACTGCTTTCTCCATATGATTTCCTTTTACTTGTTATTTGCTTTGTTTATTTGTTTCGTTATTTATTTCTTAAGTTTATTTAAATCAATTAAAACACCCCTTTTATTTAGTGACATTTAAAATTAGATATTGTCCGCACCTTAGCTCTTGGGATGACATCGGTTTTACCATCTAGCTATACCTCACACGACCGGGTACACTGCCCGTTAGTGTATTAGGTAGACGAGACTATTATAAATTATAAAACCTGGTCGGTAAATCCTGCATCAACTAGAATAGACTGCATTGGAAAGAATGATGGCCTCACCATAGGTCAATTATGTTATGCTTTTGAACTAGACAATGTTTCATCTATTATGTTTTCTATGGACAATTTATGTACTCTAAAAACAAATGTGTATGTCAAACTCTAATTATTATGTTGAAAAGTATGAAATTTTATGCATATGTAATTATATCCATTTGCATTGTCTATGAAACCATGTTATGTTTGTGTATTTTTAGAGATATTTCTTGTTAATTGGTTTTGTATATTTGTTGTGTTGTTGTACTGGTACAAAGGTAGCAAATGCCTAAACATGTTCAACTAAGAAATGTAAATTGACAACTACATTAACTTACAAGTGACCAAGCTTCTTCTGTGCATAATTTGCATCTTGTATGGCATATGTCTTCTTGCATTGTGTATGACTGCATCACCTTCAACTTGAAATTTTGACCGGGATGATGTAAAAGAAGTTATCTCTTCTTTAATAACCATGTGCATAAAGCTAACACTAACCAAAGTCAATACTAATAAAATTCATAACAATGTTGACAATTAAAAGTCCTTAACCAAATTCATAAGCAGATGCATAGACATAGAGTAAACTCAACTATTATAAGAACAAAATTCATAAACAAATATGAGACTCAATTAATGCCATTTTCAATATAGGAAAACATGAAACATTCCATTAAAGAGAACGTAAAGTTAGTAAATACTATATCATTGTTTGATCAAGGTTGTTACACTAAGATGGTGGCCTAACAAGTACTTATATTTTCACAAAACACTTCAAAATGCCACCACTATCATACATAAAAGCTAAAGAGTTAAACAAGTGCACAAACAATCAAGAACAATGTCCAACTGAGCACCAGGTAAACCTTTCACTTCCATACATCGACTTGAGCATCCTGTAATCTTGCCTCAAGCTCATTCCTCCCCCCCCCCCCCCCCCCCCCCGCCTCAAAGTATGATCATTCTTGAATGAGCACATACTTCTGGATCATACCATCCTATGAACCGACAAGAAGACCCATAATCATGAAATGGCAAGTCATTAAATAATCACCATTGTTACTATGTACTTGGGAAAATACCACCAAAATGTACTAAACTTGTCACCATTTTCAATTCTGTGTAGTGAACTTTTTTTTTTCCTAAAAAAGTAACAAACTTTCATCGTTAGGCAATTCTGTGCATCGATGACATCATACATTTGCATCGTCAGTCCATTTGACTAACGGGCGTTAATAAGTAACTTAAAATTTGGTTATCGCATCATATACTTGCATCGTTAGTCCTTTTTGAAAAAAAAAATTCTAAAAAAAATTTGTTTTTAATTCGAAAAAAATTCTAAAAAAAATTATTTGACGAAAAAAAAATCCAAAAAAATAATTTGAAAAAAAATTCTAATAAAAAATTTTGTTAAAAAATTCGAAAAAATTATAAAAAAAATTATTGACGAAAAAATTAATTTGAAAAAAAATTGTTAAAATATTCGAAAAAAATCCTAAAAAAAATTTTGACGAAAAAATTTTTTTTGACGAATTTTTTTTTTCCAAAAAAATAATTTGAAAAAAAAAATCTAATAAAATTTTTTCTTAAAAATTTCGAAAATAATTCTAAAAAAAAAATTTTGACGAAAAAAAAAATTCCAAAAAAAATAATTTGAAAAAAATTTTGTTTAAGAAAAAACATTTCTAAAATAATTCGAAAAAATTAGAAATGTTTTTTCATAAACAAAATTTTTTTCTTTTTTTGGAATAAAAAATTTCATCAAAATTTTTTTTTAGTATTTTTTAATAATTTTTTTAAAAACTTTTTTATTAGAAATCTTTTTTTTTTTTTTCAAATTATTCTTTTTCGAAAAAAAAAATTCGTCAAAATTTTTTTAGTATTTCTTTCGAATTTTTTAAAAAACTTTTTTATTAGAAATCTTTTTTATTCAAATTATTCTTTTTGGAAAAAAGAATTTTCGTCAAAAATTTTTTTAGGATGTTTTTCGAATATTTTAACAATTTTTTTTTCAAATTAATTTTTTCGTCAATATTTTTTTTTTATAATTTTTTTGAATTTTTTAACAAAAATTTTTATTAGATTTTTTTTTTCAAATTATTTTTTTGGAATTTTTTTTTTGTCAAATAATTTTTTTCGAATTAAAAACAATTTTTTTTTTGATTTTTTTTTCAAAAAGGACTAACGATGCAAGTATATGATGCGATAAGCAAATCTTAAGTTACTTATTAACGCCCGTTAGTCAAATGGACTGACGATGCAAATGTATGACGTCATCGGTGCACAGAATTGCCTAACGATGAAAGTTTGTTACTTTTTTAGAAAAAAAAAGTTCACTACACAGAATTGGAAATGGTGACAAGTTTAATACATTTTGGTGGTATTTTCCCTATGTACTTTGCTAATAACGAAAAAACAAAAATAATCTTAACATGCACTTACTTGATCAGGACAACCATGGAATCGATGCCCTGGATTGATCGCTGTCCACGATGTGCAAACTATAGCTTGCTTACCACACCAACAATAGACCATTTTGACATGTTTAAGGTGTCGGAGAAGAAAGGTTTTAAGGAAATTGAAGGATGATAATTGTGGTAGAAGAGTAATATAGGAAAATGAAAACACTGTACAACAGCTTTAACTAAGTACATAAGAGTAAAAAGATGATTTTGCCCTCACCTATTTTAGTTGACCGAGAAATAACAGTCAAATGGACTTAGCATGATCACAAAACATGGAATGGGGACCTTTAGTGAAACAAAGGTACAACCCAGCATGAAGTTTTTTGGACAAGTTTAGGGACGAACGGTGTATTTTACTCTATATCTTATTTTTATTATTTTTTTTGTAATTTTGTTTTTGTATAAAACTGTGAAACAGAAATTACGGAACAACAAATATAAAGTTTAACAAGTCAAAAATAGTAAAACAAAAAAAATACAGAGCAAAAAATTATAAAAAAACTGTCTTGTTCTGTTAATAAAATTAGTAAAAATGCCAAACAAAGTGCAAAACATAAAATATAAAGTTTGACAAGTCAAAAGTAGTAAAAAACAAAAGATACGGAACAAAAAAACATATTTCCTCCGTCCCAATTTATTTGTCAACTTTTGATTTTTAAAGTATTTCTTTATCAACTTTGACCTTAAATATGTTTGTTTGTGCTATTTAATATTTGATGCAAAATATATGAATAGATTGAGTTTTAAGTATATTTTTAATTTGTATAATTTTCTTCAAGTATTATATAACACAAATAAGAATATTTACGTTTAAAGTTGACAAAGAAATACTCAAAAAGTCAAAACTGGACAAATATAATAAAAACTGTTTTGTCATGTTAATAAAGTGAGTAAAAGAGGGGGTTAAGAGGGGTAACAACTACCAATAGTACAACTCGAAATATTTTTATTTTTATTTTTTTTCATTTTTTTAACCAGTAAAGCAATCAGATGAGAGTGTATAATACTATGAAGGGATTGGTTATTAGCACACTTCCTACATTGATTGTATTATTATTATTATTATTATCTTTTTGGTAATTTTGTTTTTATTATAAAACTGTGAAACAGAAAGTATGGAACAAAAAATATAAAATTTACCAAGTCAAAAGTAGTAAAATGCAACAAATACGGAGCAAAAAATTATAAAAAGATGTCTTGTAATGTATATAAAATGGATAAAACTGTCAAAAAAAAAATACGAAATGTAAAATATAAAGTTTGATAAATGAAAAATAATAAAACGAAACAAAAACTATAAAAAACTACACGATATTGTCAATAAAATAGTTTAAAAAATTTAAAAGAGGTAAAGGGGTAGTAATATTATTAAACTACTCTTAGATAGGACGGTTGATGAGTTGATGTATTGACTAACTACCTTTCACTTATCCAAAGTTTTTGTGAACATTTTCATTTAAGTGAAATAAAGGTTTGAGCACTATTCAGTGGGAAAAAAAACACCTTTTAAATAAATACTTGTATTTTCTCCGCCTTAAAATAATTACTATTATTTAACTTTCGTTTCATATTAATTGTTTAGTTTTGACTTTTAAAGTATTTTTTTTTTAATTTTAATCTTAAATATTTTTGTTTGTGTTATATAATATTTAATAAAAATTATACCATTAAAAATATATTTTAAATCCAATCCATTTATATATCTTACATCCAGTATTATATAACATAAACAAAAATATATAAGGTCAAAGTTAATAAAAAAAAGACTTATAAAAATCAAAATAAACAGTTAATATGAGACGAGAAAGTATTAATTTTAATAAAATATAATATTATAAATTCGACTAAATATTTTTATCTATTTTTAATTTTTAATAGTAAACAATTATATTAAAACATTTTAAAAACATAAACTATTAGTAGTAATTAAGATGGAAGGAGTAAATAAATAAACATAGGTTATTTTTTTTGGAACGGTTCTTTCGGAGAAATCCTTGACCAATGAAACCCGATGGGGGAAAACCTTCAACTTAAGCCGCCCGAAAGCACGCCACTTAATTTGAAGTAAACCCTGCCTTCTCCAGATTCGAACCCTAGTGGGTTGAAACCTTCATTGAAAGACTTTGAAAGCCTAGTATCAACAAATCCTGTGGTCAAAGAGGACTTCTCGGATAGTCACCCATCCGATACTACTCTCTCTGTGGCTCGCTTAACAAGTTAAACACTCACCACCACTAGACCACATGATAGTTGATTAGTGTGGTCAAATAAACATAGGTTATATATTAGTCATAATAAATGCTCCAACGAATCTAAATCTAGTAAAATGAAAAGTAAACATAAATAGGGATGCGTGCATTTACAACAACCATTCTCTCTTTTTCTTTCTTAAAAAGTCCACCATTTCTCCTATATTCTTTTTCTCTCTCTCACACACATCAAAACACACACACATAACATAACATAGTACTACAAACTCAAACTAAAACTAAACTACCCAACAAAACACACAAAAAGCACACAAAAAACAGACAAACACCAAATGGAACAACAAGAACAAAGACATACCAGAAAATCCAACAAAAAACCCCACTTTTTTACATTTAAAGGATTGGGTTGTACGGCGCCGGCGCAAGTGTCGGTTCCGACAATGATTCGGTCGTCGGCGAGTTGGGAAGGAAAGAAAGCCAGAGAAAAGAAAGTAGTTACTACTCCGGTGAGAGATGTCTGGTGTGGGCCCGGCAGTGGGTTGTCAACTGATGTTGTCTCATCAAGAAGAAATAATAATAACAATAATAATAATGTTGCTGTTGTTTCTGGTAGAGCTAAAATTGATGTTGAAAAGATTAATAATGTAAGAGAGGTAATTAATACTTTTTTTTTTTTTTTTTTTTTTTTTTTAAAATAATTTATGGATTTTTTGGGATTGGAGATAAGAATGTGGGGTTTGATATAATTAATTTTTTAATCTTCTAAATTTTGTATTTTGATAAGTGGGTTAGGTTTGAGTGGTTATAATAATAAAGATAATATTTCTAGTAGTATGATTTTTGATTATTTCATGTAAATATGATTGGAATCCTTTTATGGAAAGACTTTATAATTCAGATAAGACTATCTAAATATCTAATTATCATTATGATTAAAAAGTTTCTGATTATAGAAAGATTTGGAGAAGCATGTGAGGATTTGCACTAATATTGATATAAATAATCTGAATTTAGTTTATGATTTTGGTTTTCTGAATTATTTGGTGAAAGTGAAAGTAGTCTTGTTTTGATAAAAGTATTTGTGGGATATATTTATTGAGAAATGTGTAACTTTAAGAATTGTTTTTGGGGTAAGTAATGCTTTTCTTGTTTGTTTGTCTTTAATAAAAGAATTGAATTGCTGTTTTACTAGTTAATTAAGATTATCCGAATAATCTATCTTATTAAAAAGTATGGTTTAACTTTTAATGATGGCAGCGAGGTTCATGTAGCGGAAGGAGAATGGTGCATCCTGAAGAAGACCTTCCATTTTTCGATACTGATACGAGAATACCACACGACCATCGATTACATGTATTTGGTGGTTCGAGACTTCATCGTCATCTTAGACATCGTACTCCCCATGGCCTTTCCGAGGTTTGCACCCATTTTTACTTTTTATCCTCTTTCATTATCATTATTAGTTTAATGTTCAAAAATGTTTACTTAATTCAAATTTACTTGCACTTATCTAGTTATCTGTATAAGTGGGCTTGTAAATAAAAAAAAAAATGGGCTATTCATTTCTAAAAGATCGGTTTATATAATGACTGCCTCATTTTCATAATACAAATGGACGGTTTTAAACCCTAGAAATTGAAGCAACAATTCCAGACTGCTCCCCCCTCAGTTCTTAGGTTGTTCATCTTCTTCTTACGCTACATTTCTGTTGATTGTGTAGTTTTTATTGTGCATGACAAAGTTCTCAGCCGAAATGTTCGTTTGTAGAAAATGTTAGTGTTTTGAGTTAATTGTTTGAGTGTGTCTTTGTCATTAATATGAGGATAAATGGTTAAAAGATTTGATCATCTTTCGTGTTTCTTGTGGTTTTATTTTATCATCTACATTTTGTATGTTATTTTCTACTAGCATATATATATTTTTTTACCAATTTGGTATGTTAAAGCATTTTCAAGATTAAAATGTGACAAAAACTGTTTTGATTGCCGATTTGCCGCCTTTTCACGAAACTTGGCGATTAACATAGTTTTTTAGGTCTGTTTTGCGTTAAAGGTCAAAAGAAATCAAGATGTGGATCTTTTACTACATTCACATGTTGCATTTCTATAAAAATGCCAGACGGTCTTGGAAAGTGATAAGTCAAAATCCAGAATCTATTTTTGGCCTTTTGGGCATTGACAACATGTCATTGTAATTTCTGTGGTTGGGAAAATTACATTAAACTAGACTCATATATACCTTCTCATTGAGTATCCAATGCAAATGGTTATTTTTTGTCAAAAGAAATTGTCCCCACTAATTTAATGTTGATCTTTATAACCCTGTTACCGTTTCTTATATCTGTGATGTATTGAGTTGTTGGTACTTTTTATATATACTCCCTCCGTCCCATTTTAATTGTCCGCGGGCCCGAATTTGACCGTAAATATTTTTGTTTGTATTATATAACACTTGATGAAATTTATATCATTGAAAAGTTCAACGAACTTTTCAATGATATAAATTTCATCAAGTGTTATATAATACAAACAAAAATATTTACGGTCAAATTCGGGCCCACGGACAATTAAAATGGGACGGAGGGAGTATTATTCTGATATACTCATAACCATATCTGCTGTTAGAAGTTGTAAATTTGAACAAAATAGTTTTTGAAATGGGACACTCAAGACTGTAAATTATATTGCATATGTTCACTTGAAGAATCAATATAAATGCATAGGTGCCCGTTCATTTAATCTAATTTGGATGCTTCACTTTATCGATACAATGTCAAACAGAAATGTTTATTTCACTTTTGTTCGTATGAATGACTTTACTATGAGAGGACTTGCAACAATTGACTATGTTTTACTTTGTACATGATTTCTCATCTGAAGTTACTCACTTGGGTGCAGATTGTTACGCTCCAAGGTAATTTACTTATGGGGGGAAGACTAGATCACGATCAATACAGGGACTGGAGGCTTGATGTCGATAATATGTCTTATGAGGTTTGTTTATTATGACTTTTGAATTTATTTTTCAGGGTTTTTTGTTTACTTTTAAGTATTTGGCAAAAAAAATTTTTTTTGACAAAAATATTTGCCTAATATTAAGTTTTTTCATTGGTGGCATCATGTGCGGGTCTGGCATACTTGGTAATGGGTCAAAATGACCCAAAACAGCTTTTTGTCATTGAAATGTACTTTTCTAAAAACTTACGTATTAATGTATTAAAAATGTTTTCATAACATTATCTAGGAGTCATAGCATAAAAAACACTTTATGGCGGTTTTTAACCCATTTGACCCATCGCATTCCTAGCTAAAAACGTATTTTACCCATTTGATAACATAACCCAAACTGACACATTCTTAGTAAATGGGCTGAAATTGTCATCAGTAATACTTTATAAGATATTAATTATGCACCCCTGTTAAAATAGGAATTACTGGATCTTGGTGACAAAATTGGGTACGTGTGTACTGGTTTAAGAGAAGATGAGATACATCGATGTGTCAGGAAAGCCAAGCCCCCTGTAGTATCTGAGGACAAGTCATCGTCTCGCATCCCAACGGAGATGCAGTGGAAATGTACCGTTTGTCAGGTTTGGTTTCTTAGAAAATACACAATGTGTTGATTTGAAACACACATAGTGAGTCTTTATAACTGCAACTGTCGTAAATGCCCTTTAGTAATAACAAGATTCTAATTATAAATGATTGACTCTTGGTCAAATACCCTTTGGTTTAGTATCATAAAGGCGCTTTAATAATGAGAGTAGGCAAATAGGCAAACTGAGTCTGAGAATTGTCGGTAACCATCTTGATAGCAAGCTATCATCTAAATGTCTAAAAGGGTGTTTGGATGTGTGTTTCCAAAGTGATTAATATGATTTAAAGAACCAGAATGAATATAATTCTACGATGCACATTCAAACACCCTGACCACTTGCCGATAACAAAGCAAGAAGTCTATGAATATCACTTGCAACAGCAATGGGTAAAGAGGTAGTTTTTTTAGCTTTAAGATTGCCAATAGAAAATGTTGAAATTTAACTGGCATTGTGCATGTTTAAAATTATGACAGGAGGAATATGAAGAAGAGGAAGAGATTGGTAAGCTGGATTGTGGTCATTTCTATCATATGTATTGCATTAAGCAATGGCTGGCTCAGAAGAAAACCTGCCCCATCTGCAAAACGGAAGCGGCGGTCAAGTCTCAACAACAGGCTGGCTAACTGTGTCTTCAGTAGCGGAATCCATGTGCATAAAACTTCTATCTCCGTGAAAGGAAAGTAAAGAATCATTCTTCAGTTTTAAATTTGTGTTCCATTATGGGTGCTTAACATGATTTTTCCGGGCTTTTGGGCATTTCTTGAATTTAAATGATGGTTATGGCTAGTGATTTGCTTGAATTTGTGTGGTGGTGTTGTTCTACGTGGTTTTGTTGGTCTCTGAGTTTATCTTGTTGATTGCCTTGAAATGGTTGGCAGCATTTTCGGCAAGCTTGTGAAATTCTACTGGTGAGATTGTGAGAGATATACACCGGAAGTGACTTTGTCTCATGTTTCATCCAGTTAGATACCAAGTTATGGATCAAAATCAGATACTAGGGTGTTCGTCGGTTCGGTTTTCGGTTTATTTGGTTTGGGTTAAAAAATTTTTGAGGCAAAACTGAAAACCGAACCCAACCAAATTTAAATTCGGTTTGGTTTCGGGTTAAAATAATTTTGAGGTAAAACTGAAAACCGAACCTAACCAAATTTAAATTTGGTTCGGTTTCAGGTTTACCCGAAAAATACGAATTACATAATTAGATTTTTTTTTCTTTAACAAAACAACTTTCAAAATGAACTTATAAAGTAAAAACAACTCTGCAAATAGTTCAACTTTGAAAAACAATGAGACTTCATTTTTTTTCTAAATATTTATTCAATCCATGTGATTTATAAAGTAAAAGATAAACAAGGTTCACGGTACTACGAAGTCTACAACATTGAAAGTTTATCAAAAGTTTTATAAAAGGTTAATTTATTTGTGAATTGAGACCTCCTAGTAAAGTGTTTATAATAACATGACATCAAATATATACAAGTTTTTGTATTAACATGAAATCAAATCTTGTTAGGAATACAATTATTCATATAAAAGACTCGGCCACCCCGAGTATCTAATAGCATTAAGTTAGCTCGTAATCATTACAATATTTAGTTAGTATTAGTTTAGTTTAAGTAACATCGTGGAGGAAGGACGGGTCTTTACCCATTGTATACCCGATCCACAGCCCGAGAGAAGGCGTTTTGTAATAAGTATAAATAGCCCTTCCCACACAAGGGAAGGGTTGGACCTTCTCATTTTACAAGTTAATATATCACAAGTTTCTCTCAAGGCTCCCATCACTTTCTCTCTCTAACTTCTCTCTATAACATATACATCATTCGATCCATCTAACCTCAATACCATACTTGTTTATACATTTGAGTTACTTACAATTGGTATCAGGAGCCATGGTTACATCTTAGGGATTGTTTGTACTCATATTTGTGATTGGTTTTGTGTTTTGTACTTGGCTCGAATGGTTTTAGGTGAAAATACACTCGTTCGACTCCATTTGCGATTTGTAGTGTGTTATTCTTGTACTTTCGTGATTAGTAGTGTTGTAGGTACTTAGTTTTTCAGTTGGGTAGGTTGTATCTCTCGTTTGTGTGATGTTTGATGAATTTTAGTACTTACTGCTTCTTAGCGAGTTGCCTCTCGGTGTTGAATTCTTCTTAGCGAGTTGGCATTTGTTGGTAGCGAGTTGGTCAAGTTCTGATTAGCGAGTTGCTTGATTACTATATTGGGATATAGAGTGTGACAGGTTTGTCTCATTAGTTAGCGAGTTGTCAGTCTTTGGACGTATGTGAATCCAGCGAGTTGATGTTAGCGAGTTGCGTGTAACCAGCGAGTTGATATCCAGCGACTCCTTAACTAGCGAGTTGAGTTCTAGCATTTTGGCATCCTACGAATTGCTCAGACTAGCGAGTTGCCTACCTGGTAATTTGCCAATTGCAGAGATTTGTATTTCAGCGAGTTGTTGTGCTTTTGCAATTTACTCAACCAACGAGTTGTTAAACTTGCGATTTGAGATCTAGCGAGTTGCTCATTTAAGAGTCTAGCGAGTTGCTTTATTGTATTTCTAGCGAGTTGCTCAAGTGTGATTCCAGCGAGTTGATAACTTGTAATTCTAGCGAGTTGCTCAATTTCAAGTTAACTTTATCTTTCGGTTTCTCTAGTTGACTTTAGTAAAATCCCGGGAAAGAGTCGATTTCTCGGTTTAAGTCACAAGAGTTGTAAAATCCCGTCAAACATTACTTCATGGCAAATACGGCTTCAACTGATGACATTCAAGCTGCCGGGTCCGATACCCGACCTCCTATGCTCGATAGGACTGACTATGAGTCGTGGGCACAAAGAATTCGACTTTATTGCCGTGGTAAGGAGAATGGTGAAAACATTCTACGATCAATTGACGAAGGACCATTCCAAATGGGTACCACAAGAGATGTTCTCTCCACTGCTGAAGATGGAAATGTCACCTTTGGAATTGACAGGCCACGTACTTACAATGATCTCAGCGAAGTTGAAAAGAAGTGCTATGATGCAGATATTCGAGCCTCCAACATTGTGATACAAGGACTACCCAAGGTTGTTTACAAGCTGATTAACTTCAACACAGATGCCAAAGCTGTTTGGGATAATGTCAAAATGCTTCTAGCTGGCTCAGAACTTACCAAAGAAGATCGTGAGTCCCATTTGTATGATGAGTTTGAACATTTCAAGATGAACTCCGGTGAAAACATCATTGATTACTATGTCAGATTCCATAAGCTTGTTAATGAAATGAAGATGATTCGAATGACAATGCCTAACATCCAACTCAACTCAAAGTTTGTTAACAACATGTCACCAGAATAGGATCGGTTTGTCACAGCTGTAAAGCTCAACAAGGGACTAAAAAACACCAACTATGAACAACTCTATGCTTACTTACAACAACATGAAAAACATGTTGTGTATGACCGTAAATTGAGGGACAAGCTTAATCCAACCACTACAACTGATCCTCTTGCATTCATCTCCAATGTTCAAACACTCAACCAACCCTCACATGATCAAGTCTTTCACCATCCTGCACCAACAACATAGAATCAATCATCCACTGGTCAATCATCCGTGCAATCACCAAATGTCATGAACACTCAACTGGATTCAGGATACTCTCATACTGATAAGATGATTGATAACCTATCCAACCAAGTGTCACTACTTGTTCAACAATTCAGAGCAACACTTCCTCAAACTAACAACCAACTTAGAACATCATCTAACCCACGTAATCTTGCTGTTGTGGAAGATGGACGTGTTGTGGTTCAAGGAAAACAAAATGTCAATCAAAGGAATGGAGTCCGGGGGTATGCTCAGAATAGAGTTGGTAATGTTAATCAGGGACAGGGAAGACAACCCAAGTGCTACAACTGTGGTGGGCTAGGTCATATCGCAAGGAACTGCACTCAACCTAAACGTCCCCAGAACTCCGACTACTTCAAGGATAAGATGTTGTTGATGCAAGCACAGGAAAGTGAAGTGGCATTGGATGAGGAGTAGTTGTTATTCCTAGCTGGTGATGAAGGGAACTCTTTTGATGCCGATGTAGATGATCAACCAGTTCAGGACTTAGCTCTTAATGACCCAAACATCTTCCAGGCAGAGGATTGTGATGCTTTTGATTCAAACGTTGATGATGAACCCACAACACAAACCATCTTTATGGCCAATTTGTCATATGCAGTCTCATCACCTCAACAATCCAGTCCCTCAAAGTAATCCATCATATCTGAGGTACTAAAGTTATATGATGCATGCAAAAGAAATGATGAACCGAAGATTCTCAACGAAATACGTCAGATTAATGTTGATGAATCAGACGAGGTTAAACTGGAAAACAACGATGTTTTCCCAAATGAGCAACATGTGGATCACAACAAAGAATCTGATGTATCTAGTGGAGCATCGTCAATTGTATGTGATGATAATGTGATGTATGAACAAAGGCTTCCTAACGAAGTACAGCAAACAAATGTGGTGAGATTAGATATTGCTAATATGGGAAATAGCAATGTTGTCCCATATGAACAATATGTAAAACACGTCGAGTCTGTTGTACCAAGTGATGCATCCTCTGTTGATAATAATGTGTGTGAGTTGGATGATTACACTGCCGTTGTACCTGCTGACACCCTGACCACTAGACTTAATATTCTTAAAGATCAGGTGACCTTTTATGAACAACGTGCAAAATTTAAGCTAGCTGAACGTGAACAGAAAATGGATTGGCAGATGCGTACATATATAATTGAACGTAACTTAAAGGAAGAATCATTGAAAATGGAGTTAAAATCTTTGCAAAATCAACTTGATCAAACTGTTAAACAAAAACAGGAGATACAGAAAAATGTAATTGCGCTAAAACTTGATTTTCAGGATAAAGAAACTAAACTCTTAAATGATTTCTCCAATCTTAAGACGTTAAAGAACAAACTTGAAAATAAATTGTACACTCAAGGCCAGACTATACAAACGGCTCAAATGATACAAAAGCACATTAAATTGCGGGATAAGCATAGCAATAAGGATTTAGGAGTCCCTAAAACTAACTTCCTTAGAAGTGTTAATGCCACTCAACCTGCTTTATATGATGCTAATGTTATGCTCAAACCTGATCATGCCCCCCTGATGTGTCATCTACTGAGGAGATTGAGGAGATAGAATCGGTCAATAGGGAGAAATTAGATAATAAAATGAAGGATCCAAAGTGCATTAAAAAACGTGTCAACATCAAACCTCATAACTACTATGAAAAGAATCGATTGACTGTTTTTGCACCCCAAACTAAGTTAACACCAGAGCAAGTATTTTGGCCCTTAGACATGGAAAAAATAAAAGCTGAAGAACTTAAGGCCAAAACCCCTCAAAAGTTTGATGCTCCAATGGTGTATTCCCCCAATACACCAATGCACTTAGTTATCACTTCCCACTCAATGTAAAACTCTCATTAGCATATATGTTCTTTGTCAAATGTTCGTTGATTTTGATAAAACTTGTAAAAAGAGAATTACACCAACGGAAATTACTGAGGGTGAAAGGGGATTTGAACTTACGAAAGAGTGTTACTTAACAGAAGTCATTCCATTTTTTAAACTTGTCAAAGAACACTTTGAGGGCTTGCAGAAATCCCTTGAAATTGAAGTGAAATAAATTAAAGAAGAGTTTAAAAATATGGAAAATGAGGGAAAACAAGTTGCAATAGATCTTTAATATAGTGAAATTGCGAGAAAAAAATGCTCTTATCATGAATGACACTTTGATTGCTAAATGTATTGCACAAGATGTTTTCTATACTGCTACTGATTCTGCATTAACTGCTTGTCAATTTCATGAAATGTCTGTTGCTTTAAATGTTCTCTAAAATCATGTTGTTGAGCTTGAGGGGGAGAATTTAAAATTGCATGAAAAAAAATCAAAATGATGATCATGATAACATGGTCAGGCATTTTTCTAAACTTGAAGTTGATAATCTTAACCTACAACTAAAATATCAACATTTAGAAGAAAGAGTTAAAATCTCAAATGCCAAGACATCTTCGGATGCTCCTGAATTTGATGCATATTTTGAATTAGTCAAACGTGATGAAAAAATTCAAGCTCACACCAATACGATTCGGAAATTGAGGGCCCAAATCGCCCAGTTGAAGTCTAACAAGAGTGATGTGATCGGCTCCCATAAACCACAGTCTGCAGATTCTCAGGATTTTCAATTTCGAGACACCATCAATAAACTCAAATATGAAAATGATTGTTTTCAAGCTGAAAATTCAAAAGTCAAACAACATTACAAATGATTCAATTAAGATCACACGTGAACAAACCAATGAAAAATAACCTCTTTGCTAAATGAAATTGAGAATCTAAAGACCAAGGTGAAAGGGAAAATGCCGGTTACTGCATGTAATAATGTCACTTCAAAGGTCTGTAAATGTAAGAAATATGCATGTGAGGCCGTGAATATCCCGCTTCCCCTTAGGAATAATGAGTTAGTCCATAGTGATTACCTTAGACATCTTAAGGTTTGCCTTGACATGCTTCGTGAGACCATTGAAGAAGATAGAACGGTGAGATCACCTGATAACACCTTCATAGATGTTAGTTTTCTCACCAATCGATCGCAAGAACTCTTAAAATATGCCATAGGTACATGTCCTAAGATCATCAACATGCGAGATAGAATTACGTCATCTTCATCTAAGATTACGAACAAGAATGTTACCTTTCACGTACCTTTGACAAGATCTGAACGTAACACATCACTTCCTAGAAAACAAATAGCAGTCCAACTATCTAATGTTCCCATCATTAATTCTACAGGAGTAAGCAATGACACTAAAGCTAGCGGGTCAAAGCCTAGTTGCAATACAAGGAATGATAGGACTTCGCCAGCTAAGAGTGCTCAAGGGAAGAAAGTAGAAGACCACCTTAGGAACAATAAGATTGATTTGAATGAAAGGAATCGTATTGATTCTAGTATTAGCTATAAGCGTATTGTAATTAATTCGAATTCTAATGCTACTTGTAAGACATGTAATGACTGTCTATTTTCTGGTAATCATGATGATTGTGTTGTGTCATTTTTGAAGTCTTCTTACTCATCCTTAGTTAAGGCTGCTAAGACACATAAACTGGAAAAACATAGTTGGAATGCTACAGGAAAAATATTCACCAGTGTAGGATATCAGTGGAGACCTACGGGAAGAAAGTTCACTCTAGGAAGTTAGTGCCCCTTAACTAAAATGACCAATCCTAAGCTTGTAAATGTTAAGGAATGGAAGGCAACTGGTAGAAAATTCCCTTTAGTGACACAATGCCTTGACGATAGGTCCTATGCACCCACTAGTGTTGTTTTCTCTGAGGAAATCATTGCATACACTAATCCTGTTTCTCCTAAATATGTTTGTGATAACCAATTGGATCCCAATTACTCTTGGGGATCCATGTCTTTCAGTTATCCATATTTTTCTGGTTTCAAATGCAGGTCGTACAAATTGTCCTGTGGTATTTGGACTCAGGCTGCTCAAAACATATGACTGGGGATCGCTCTCGGCACAGAAATTTCGTGAAAAAGTTTATCGGGACTGTTAGATTCGGGAACGACCATTTTGGAGCCATTATGGGCTATGGTGACTATGTGTTTGGTGACAGTGTGATTTCTAGAGTTTACTATGTGGAAGGACTTGGGCACAATCTATTCTCTGTTGGTAAATTTTGTGACTCCGATCTAGAAGTCGCCTTCAGAAAGCACACATGCTTTGTTAGAGAATTGGATGGAATTGATCTTCTAAAAGGAAGTCGTGGTACAAACCTTTACACCATCTCTATAGAAGATATGATGCGGTCCTCTCCCATTTGTTTGCTTTCCAAGGCCTCGAAGAACAAGTCATGGTTATGGCATCGTCGGTTGAACCACTTGAACTTCGGCACCATTAACGAACTTACTCGCAAGGATCTTGTTCGAGGCATGCCCAGGTTGAAATATGGAAAAGATCATCTTTGTTCTACGTGTCAACTGGGAACAAGCAAGAAACATACTCACAAGCCCAAACCAGCCAACTACATTACAGAAGTTCTCCATACCCTTCACATGGATCTATGTGGACCTATGAGAGTACAGAGTTTTAATGGGAAAAGATACATTCTCATAATTGTTGACGATTACTCACGATTTACATGGGTCAAGTTTTTGAGATCCAAGGATGAAACTCCGGAGATCATCATTAAACTTATCAAGCAACTACAAGTAAGACTCAACAAAACTGTCAGAATCATTCACACAGACAATGGAACAGAGTTTGTTAATAAACAACTCACTTTATTTTATGAAAGTATTGGCATCAGTCATCAAACGAGTGTTCCTCGCACTCCTCAGCAAAATGGAGTCGTTGAAAGACGGAATCGCACTCTCGTTGAAGCTGCTCGTACTATGCTGATATTTTCTAGAACTCCAATGTTTCTTTGGGCTGAGGCTATTGCTATTGATTGCTATACTCAAAATCGATCGTTGATACTTCCTCTCCACAAAAAAACACCTTATGAGTTAGTGCATCTTAGAAAACCTGATCTCTCTTTTCTTCATGTGTTTGGAGTACTCTGCTATCCAACAAACGATAGTGAATACTTGGGTAAACTTAAGGCTAAGGCAGATATTGGTGTATTTGTTGGATATGCACCGGATCGAAAGGGATACCGAATCTACAACAAGAGAACCCGAAAAATATGGAAACAATCCATGTCACGTTTGATGAGCTGACCGAGCATACGGTTTCAGGACACACCAGTTCTGGACCCGCATCTAATCCTTTGTCTCCTGGACCGATCAGTTCAGGCATTGTATAGAATCCCACTCCTGCCATTCCTTATGTACCTCCCACTATTGAGGAATTGAAGAAGTTGTTTGATCCTATGTTTGACGAATATTTTAAGCCACAGCAGATTCACGAACCTGTACAATCAGATGCAGATCCTAATGTTTTGGCTGCAAATGCTCCACATGAGACTAATTGTCCATCTGTTTCCATCTCCCTTGGTCAGGATGCTCCACTATCTAGTCACACTCAACATGCGTCAAATGTACAATCATCTTTTGAACATCAAGGGACGGCAGAAGATCAGTAGAATCAAACTCAGCTACATCAGTTCACTACCCTCAACCACATGAACATCTCAGAAAATGGACCAATGATCACCTTATTGACAACATCATAGGGAACCCCTCTCGACTAGTGTCTACAAGAAAGCAACTTGCCACTGATGCCTTGTGGTGCTTCTTTAACTCCATTCTATCCAAGGCCGAACCAAAAGATTTCAAAGATGCTTTGACTAAAGAATGCTGGTTCATAGCAATGCAAGAAGAGATACATGAATTTGATCGTCTTGATGTATGGGAATTGGTGCCTCCTTCGGAATGTGCAATGATCATTGCTCTTAAGTGGATCTTTAAAGTAAAACTTGATGAGCATTGTGATGTTTTGAAAAACTGATGAGGCGAAAAATGAACCACTTTTAGGGGGTCATTTAAGCCCGGAATTGAATTTATTTGATCAAATATTGCCCTAATTCGTTCCTTTTGTGATTTTAGGTACTTTGGGAGAGAAATCTGGAAAAGGAAGCAATTCGAACGTTTTTGGAGCATAAAAGTGAAGAAAACACCAAAGTCTTAATTTTCCTTGCTGGGAACAGTAGGTGACGGCGTCAAGAGCAACACCCTGACGACATCAAGAGTAAATTCCATGACGACCCAGTACAGATTTGACGGCGTCACAAGAAAGGGCGTCAAGAGTAAAATGCATGACGGCCTGGAAAATGCTAACACATGACGGCCTCAAAAGTAGATCAAGGCAGTTCGAGAATTATTTTGGCGGCGAGGTGACGGCGTCACAAGCTTTTTCTTGACACCGTCAGACCCTATTTCCTATATATAGTTTTCTAATTTTTACACATAAAAAAGAGAAGTTTTGGAGAAACCCTAAGTACGAACTTGGTGCAAATTTTACAGGTTTTTCAAGGGTTCTAAGCCCTTGATACCTTTCATGTGTAATTGAGATAAGTATTCTTTTAATTCAATCAATATGTCTATGTGTTGGTTGTCTATATCTTGTTCTTGTCTTAATTCCATCATGCTAGGCTAGATCTATATTGTGTTTGCTTGGATCTAATGAAACCTAGATGTTAATTATGTGTTGATTACTTGTTTATAATTGTTTTGGATGAATGAATTTGATGTTAGGCTTAAGAAAACTGGCAGATCTCCAAATGGTAACATGCTTGAACGTCTTAGGAAACATGAACCGATGTGCACTAGGTCTTTATTGGTTGTATTTAATGCATGAGCCACTGTTTATAATCCCTATAGTTGTACTGGGCATGGCATAGGAGGAGATAAGAGCTCATAGAATTGGGGAGTTAAGTGCGCTACCCCATGAATGGTATTAAGGAATACAATCCGTCATCCATGCAACTATAACAAGTAATTAACATGTAAAAGATGTCTAAGGAGTAGTGAAATCTAAGTAAACACATTTTCTCCACTTATTGCTCACAACCTTAGTATAATTTAGTTTATTTTCATTTCTAGTATTTTATTTTGATTGCATTTTTAGTATTGGGTTAGTTGACTAGCAACTAATTCCGCCCAAATCCTTCAAACCCGAGATTTTTACTTGCTTTCTAAAAAATATAAAATTACAAAAAGAATCATCTCTCACCTTTAGAACTAGTATTCAGGTTTTCTAATCCTAGCGACACTATTCCTAGCTGAACGATCAATCCCCCGGTACTTGTCACTATACTATACTACAAAGATCAGATACACTGCCTGGTAGGGGTTGTAAGCTTCTCAAGATCCCTTGAGAGGTAAAGCCTGGTGCGATTCCCAAGTATCAAGTTTTTGGCGCCGCTGCCGGGGAATAGTTATTGTCTAGGTTAGAATCTCTTTTTATTTGGTCTACTTGCTAGATTCCGTTCTAGTAAGATTTTATTTTTATTTTTAGGTCTTCTTTAGTCTATCTTATTTCTTTGTGTCTTTGTTCGTAACTCTTCACCACCTGCCATCATGGCAAACGACGAATCCTTTAACCTTAGGATCACTAGGAGTCGTAGTTCCACTAGAAACCTTGTCTTGCCTTATGCGGAACCCGAAAGAGAAATGCATAGATTGAGACAATATCACTCAACTTCTGAACCATCTAGCGTTGCCATCGATTTTGATGCACCTCTTTCTGAAGAAAATTCAGAAAATCATGTCACAACCCCTAGCTCCCAACCCAACGATTAGATGAGTACCCCCGCAACTCCCATTCCTAAGCGCCTTAAGGACTACTCCTCCCCAACCTCTCGTGGCTTCTCAAACGCCATTGTCTACCCAAACGAACACACCAATGAGGTCTTGCATGCAAACGATGTTTGGCTTGTCCAAAGTGTGTGTAAGTTTTGCGGATTAGATGAGGAAGATCCAATCCAACACATCAAAGACTTCCTGAAAATAGTAGACACCCTCCATACGGATGGGGCTACTAGAGACACATCCCGATTGCGATTCTTTCCTTTCACCCTATATGAAAAAGCCCAAGAATGGTATGACAAACTCCCTTCTGAATCTATTTTCACATGGGAGCAACTCATATCCAAGTTCTATGAGAAGTTCTTTCCACCTGGAAAAACCTCAGCGTTTAGAGATAGGATCCTCCGTTTCCGAAAAGGGAAGGACGAACCCTTCCATAAATCGTGGATTAGATTCAAAGATTTAATAAGACAAGTTCCCCATCATGGCATTGAGCCTTGGCTCTTGGTCCAAATCTTCTACGATAATATCTCCTCTAACGATCGAAACGGAATTAACCAATCTAGAAAAGGGAGATTGGCCAATCTTAGTACCAACGAAGGATGGGATAGGATTGAAGAATATGCTCAAGACCAGGATGACACTTGGGATGAACCTGAGTCGACTGTCAGCATTTCTGAAATCACCTCAGATCGGTTGAGAAAAATTCACAAATGAGTGGAATACCTAGCTGGATCGCAATTACCTAAACAACTGTCGAATCCTTACTTAATCTGCGATTACTGTGGGGGCCCGCATGAGGTAGAAGAATGCGGAGGAGCAGCCACAACTGAATATGCATGCTTATCAGGAGGGGACATTTATGTTGATCCCTCCCTTTTGCCTTTTTACCAAAATGACGACTACACCCTCTGGGGAAATCTGGTAAAGAGAAACGAAGGGGAGGAAGGCCCTGAATTTGAAATCAGGAGAACTTTTGAAGATGACCTTGGTCACTTCACTCAAGAAAAAGGCTTGCAAATGAAAGGTCTTAATGAGCTTTTTGACGAGCAGCAGGATGACATTGGAGATTTTTTTCAACAAGCTTAACTCAGCCCTAGATAATCTTGAAATGCCATCAGTAAGCAAAAAAGACCCCATGCTCGCGATAACCACTCGAGCTGGAACAACAACCAAGGACCCACCTTACCCAAGCTCGTCCCCCATAGGCCCCGATCCAAACAAACCTAGCGAGGAGGAGGAGGATGTCGGCGGCAAGACCCCCGACCAACCGCCCTTGACGACCCCTTCCCCATCAACCCTACCTAACCAACCTGTGAGAATCCCGTTCCCATCCCGATTAAGGAACCAGAAAACTGAGAATGACAACAAGAGATTCTTGTCATACCTAAAAGACTCGGTTGTCACCATACCCCTCCTTGATGCTTGCTATCACATGCCAAAGTATAGTGCATACTTTAAAAAACTACTTGCTAACCGGAAGAAACTCGAGGGTCTTGTGACCCTGGGGGAAGAATGCTCAGTGGTGACCCATCGAGGGCTACCAAAAAAGGTAGACGATCCGGGCAGCTTCACCCTGCCTTGCTCCATAGGATCTCTATCAATCAAGAATGCTCTTGCCGATTTGGGAGCAAGTATCAATCTCATGCCTCACTCTATGTTCCTTAAATTAGGATACTCTGGATTAAAGTCTACCCGTATGAACATCCAACTAGCCGATAGATCAGTCAAATACCCCGTAGGGATATGCGAGAATGTGCTAGTCAAAGTTGGGAAATTCAAATTCCCGGTCAACTTCGTAATCCTGGATATGGAGGAGGATGACTTGGTACCCATCATCTTAGGGATACCATTTCTTGCTACCTCTCGTGCAGTCATTGATGTCTATGATGGCAAATTAACCTTACGAGTAGGAACCGATAGCACAACCTTTGACATTAAGGATTCTATGGACCTCTCCCTCGAAGTAGCCAACCGGCTCTATTTTATCAGAGAAGTCAATGAACTCACATATGTCATTGATAGTTGTGTCGATGAACAGATCGATGAAGGCTGGCTACGGGACGAGAGTTTTCTGCCTTTGCTAGAGGTAGAAAAGATGGAGGGTGTTGGTGCAGTCTCCTTCTACCCCAGACAAGAGGCAACGGAGCATCTCGAGCTCCGAAAGCCCGAAAACAAGCTCAAACCTTCTATTATCGAACCTCCTGAGTTAGATCTTAAAGAGCTTCCTAACCATTTGGAGTATGCCTTCCTTTAAGGAGAGGACCAACTGCCGGTAATCATAAACTCTTCCTTGGAACATGAACAAAAAGGTAAACTCTTAGAGGTCCTAAAGAAATACAAAGGGGTGCTCGCATGGAGTGTAGCCGACATTAAGGGGATTGACTCAACTTTTTGCACACATAAGATTCTCATGGAAGAAGATTATAAACCTACCGTGCAACCCCAGAGGCGGGTAAACCCTAACATTAAGGAAGTAGTAAAGAAAGAAGTTATCAAACTTTTGGATGCAGGATTGATTTACCCGATCTCGGATAGCCCATGGGTCAGTCCTGTGCAGGTTGTACCTAAGAAGGGTGGAATGACTGTAGTTAAGAATGACAAGGGTGAGATAGTGCCCCAGAGAACAGTCACTGGATGGCGGGTATGCATTGACTATCGAAAGCTCAATGATGCAACGAGGAAAGATCACTTTCCCTTGCCATTCATTGATCAGATGTTAGAGAGATTATCTGGACACGAGTACTATTGCTTCTTGGATGGATTCTCTGGGTATTTTCAAATTCCCATAGCACCTGAGGACCAAGAAAAGACCATGTTTACTTGCCCTTATGGAACATTTGCCTATAAAAGGATGCCTTTTGGGCTATGTAATGCCCCCGCCACTTTCCAGCGATGCATGACCGCAATCTTTCACGAACTCATGGAAAATAGCATGGAAGTGTTCATGGATGACTTTTCGGTCTTCGGGAGCTCCTTCGACCGCTGTCTTGCTAATCTAGAAAAGATGCTTAAACGTTGTGAAGAAACCAACTTGGTGCTAAACTGGGAAAAGTGTCATTTCATGGTAAAAGAAGGGATTGTGTTAGGGCATAAGATCTCAGGGAACGGAATAGAGGTGGACCAAGCTAAAGTTGAAGCTATATCTAAGTTACCATACCCCACGACTATTAAAGCAATACACAGCTTCTTGGGGCATGCCGGGTTTTATCAGAGATTCATCAAAGACTTCTCCAAAATTGCTCGGCCAATGACTCAATTACTTGTGAAGGATGCTCCGTTCGATTTTTCCCAAGAATATAAGGATGCATTCGATCTCCTAAAAAAGGAACTTACACAAACTCCAATCATGGTCACACCCAACTGGGAGTTACCATTTGAAATCATGTGTGACGCTAGCGACTTCGCTGTCGGGGATGTATTAGGCCAACGGCGTGACAAGCTTTTCCAACCTATTTACTACGCTAGCAAAACCATGAATCCCGCACAAGAGAACTACTCCACCACCGAGAAAGAATTATTAGCCGTAGTATTTGCGTTCGACAAATTCTGACAATATCTTGTCCTTTAAAAAATAGTCGTCTTCACTGATCACTCGGCTCTTCGATATCTTTTTGTGAAGCAGGATGCTAAGCCACGACTAATTCGGTGGATCTTGTTGCTACAAGAATTCGATGTTGAGATTCGTGATAAGAGGGGGCAGAAAATCTGGCCGCAGATCATCTATCTCGTCTTGAAAACCCCTTGGATAAGCACGATAGAAGTGAGATTAGGGATTCATTTCCTGACGAACAACTCATGTTAATGATTGATTCGGAGCCGTGGTACGCCGATTTTGCTAATTACCTCGCAAGTAGACTTGTTCCTGAACACTTGACTAGGTACGAAAGGAAAAGGTTCTTTTCTCAGCTAAAATACTACTTTTGGGATGAACCATTTTTATTTCGAAGGTGTCCTGACGAAATTATAAGACGCTGTGTTTCGAAAAGTAAGGCAGTAAAGATTATGAGGGAATGTCACTCTGGTCCGTCTGGCGGGCATCATGGGATAAAAACTACCGCCCGAAAGATTTTCGATGCGGGATTCTATTGGCCCACAATTTTCCATGACGTAAAAGAAATGGTGCAGGCATGCGATGCATGTCAACGGGCCAGGAACATATCACATAGGGATGAAGCACCACAGAATTTTATACAAGTATGTGAGGTCTTCGATGTTTGGGGAATTGACTTCATGGGACCCTTTCCATCTTCAGGGGGAACGAATACATTTTAGTCGCCATCGATTATGTTTCAAAATGGGTTGAGGCACAAGCCCTTAGGACCAGTGACGCCAGAGTAGTTATTCATTTCCTGAAAAAGCTTTTCGCTAGATTCGGAATTCCTAAAGCTCTCATCAGTGATAGGGGTACCCATTTTTGCAATGCACAAATGGAAAAGGTTATGAAGAGGTATGAAGTATCCCATCGGTTCTCCACCGCCTATCATCCACAAACCAATGGCCAAGTCGAAAACACCAACAGGGCTATTAAAAGAATACTCGAAAAGACGGTTAGTCAAAATAGAAAGGACTGGTCATTTAAACTCGACGAAGCCTTATGGGCATTCCGAACCGCCTACAAAACACCTATTGGAACGACCCCGTTTCGTATGGTGTATGGTAAGGCATGTCACTTACCAGTGGAATTAAAACATAAGGCTTATTGGGCGCTTAAGACATGTAACTTAGATTACACAATTGCTGGAACTAATAGGTTCTTGCAATTACACGAGCTTGACGAGCTTAGGTTAGAAGCCTACAAATCTTCCATCACATATAAAAAGAGAGCAAAAAGATGGCATGACCAGAGGATTAAGAAACCCAAAGAATTTTCAGAGGGAGACAAAGTCCTATTGCACAATTCTCGGCTGAGATTATTTCCGAGAAAACTTAAGTCCAGATGGTATGGACCGTTTACGGTAAAGAATTCCTTTAAAATTGGAGCCGTGGTGTTATTAGAAGATGAAGGTAGGGAATTTACTGTTAACATACAACGTGTAAAACATTATCAAGAAAATAACAATGAAATGATTAGTGAGGAGGATGTGACGTTTGATGATGAGGTCACGTAGTAACCCTTGACCTTGAGTCTAGCTACAAGACTCGTAAATAAAGAAAAGTGCTTCTTGGGAGGCAACCCATGTTTTGTGTGATTTTATTTTGTTTGTTTGTTATTTGCTTCCGTATGCATGCTTTGTTTTTATTGTTGGTTGATCATGTTTCTAAATTAAATAGTGGGAATACTTTACTTTGTTGTTTTGGCCTAGTCTTAACTCCACCTAAAAGTATTTTTGCAAAAGATAAGTGTTAGGGGAAACCCCAAATATGTTTTTAAGAAACAAACCGATCATGATTCTCCGCAATATTAAATGAACATGTGTATTCGTACTTGTTAGAGTCAAATGCTTGTATTGAGTCATAATGAAGTTTTGCAGGATTTTCCAGGAAGTAGGACCAAGTTTTTCCAGAAATTTTCCGGAAACTTAACATAAGAATTTCTGCAGGTCACTTCTGACGGCGTCACGAGTTAACTCTTGACGGCGTCACGTGTAAAAATCAGAAAATTTTACTGGTTTTGTTTTTCTAACGGAGTCTTATGGTTTTTGTGAATTATTAAGTTTTATAATCTCCAGGAGATCTGCAAACTTCATTCCACAAGCATTATATCTTATCTTGTTTTCTAGGATTTAGTAACTTATATAGGATGCCGCCGATTTTACGCGAGGTTGTTTTGTCTATTTTATCAGGATTTACAGGTTATGTATGACAAGAAGATGATTTACATTCTGGAAGGGAAGCTTTGATTGTTCATTTTCTTGGAGGAAGATTTAACCTGGCTACCTTATTATCCATACCGAGCGAATCAGGGGAGTATTTGATTTCATTCGTTTTACTTATTTCACTTTTACATTCTTTACTTGAACGTTGGGGACAATGTTCATCTTAAGTGTAAGGGGAGGGTAGAAAGATGATACCTTACATATGCATTTTCGCTTGAGTTTGTTTTGGTTAATAGTAGATGTGTAATAAAACTATGAGAAATACTTGTTAGTGCAATTTTAGCGCCAAATTTAAAATTTTTTACAACATTTAGGACTGAAACTTTAGCCATAGCAAGCGTCTCATGGATAGGAGATTGTATGACTAGCACATAACCGTACTTTCAGAAAAATTTTCCACCCAAATATGTGAGGTTCGCCTTTAGATTTGATAGGAAAAGCATTTACTATTAGTGCTTATGAGTGTACCGGTAGCATTTAGATTCTAGAAATTGCGTTAGTGATGCATCCCGAGACCGCTAGTGAGACTACATTCGTGTAGTAGGATTTACTACATGATAAGAGGCATTAGGATCACCCTTGTGTTAAACCCGTATCATAATTACTTGACCATTTAAGTCATATTACTTGGCTAGTTAAGTCAACTATTTTTTCCCTCAACCTTAGCGTTGTACTCATTTTTAGTACACGAAACCCCTAGTACACCCCTCCGAGCCTATCTTTTCGTTTCTAACTTTAAGCATTTTACTTAAAGGAAGAATTTGTTACACCCCACTTAAATGTACACCCAAATCGCCTTAGCCTTCCGTGTATGCACTCATTTTTAGTGCATTGTTATTATTTGTTAAACCCTAAGTAAACTATCTAATTGATTACATGGTTGCTAAGTCGAGTCATATCCTTGTACATATTGTTTTGGGACGATTGGGTCTCATGGGTAAAGTACTTATTTTATGGAGTAATGGGGAAGAACATCATATTATTACCCCCATATGTACGTTAATCTTAAAAGTACTCCAAGTGTTTTGATTTTCTTAATTCGAGTCATTAGATTAGTTTAATGTAAAGTATGTAAAGATTCAAGTGTAAGGGGAATGTTTATTCCCTATGATGTATTATTTTGGATGGTAGGGTAAGAGTGTATGCAAAAAAAAAAAAAAAAAAAAAAAAAAAAAAAAAAAAAAAAGGAAAAATCAAGAAAAAGAAAAAAAAAATAGAAAAAGAAAAAGAGAAAAAAACATACGGACTACCATCCCGTTTCATTCTATGTTTATTTTATGTTTTTGTTATTTTTCATTTGTTAGCTTAAGTCGAGTCTAGTCTTGGCTTAGCAACGCCATATTGTACATGTAATTAACCAAGATTGTTAACTCGCCACCAGTAAAACTTCCTTTATCCAACAAAACCGTGTATTTCATATCCCTACACCTAACGTTACAACCCTTTAAAAGACCTCTTTGATAGTTTATCCTAGGTGCTTACGCCATGTGGTGGAGGTTTGATCCTTTCCCAAGCCTATGGTAATCTATTTTGCTATGACAGGTAGTGAGAGATATCTTCCGTTTCCATATTGTAATTTTGATGCGTGGGAATCGCAACAGGCTTTACCTCTCGAGGGATCTCGAGAAGCTTACAACCCCCACCAGGCAGTGTACCTGATCGTTGTAGTATAGTATAGTGACAAGTACCGGGGGATTGATCGTTCAGCTTGGGAATAGTGTCGCTAGGATTAGAAAGCCTAAATACTAGTTCTAAAGGTGAGGGATGATTATTTTTGTGTTTTTATATTTTATGGAAAGCAAGTTAAAATCTCGGGTTTTGAAGGAATGGGCGGAATTAGTTGCTATTCAACTAACCCAAAGCTAAGATGCAATCAAAATAAAATACAAAAAATGAAATTAAACTAATTTATACTAAGGTTGTGAGCAGTGATTGGAGAAAATGTGTTTACTTAGACTTTATTACTCCCTAGATATCTTTTACACGTTAATTACTTGTTATAATTGCATGGATGATGGATCGTATTCCTTAATACCATTCATGGGGTGGCATACATAACTCCCCAATTCTATGAGCTCTTATCTCCTCCTACACCATGACCCAGCACAACTACAGGGATTGTAAACAGTGGCTCATGCATTAAATATAACCAATAAAGACCTAGTACGCCTCGGTTCATGTTTCTTAAGACGTTCAAGCATGTTACCATTTGGAGATCTGCCAGTTTTCTTAAGCCTAACATATAAAATCATTCATCCAAGAACAAGAATAAACAAGTAATCAACACATAATCAATATCTAGGTTTCATTAGATCTAATCAAACACAAAAGAGATCTAGCCTAGCATAATGGAATTGAGACAAGAACAAGATGTAGACAACCAACACATAGACATATTGATTGAATTAGAAGAACACTTATCTCAATTACAATGCAAGGTATCAAGGGTTTGGAACCCTTGAAAAACCTGTAAAAGTTGCACCAAATTCGTCTTTAGGGTTATTCCAAAACTTCTCTCTTTTAATGTAAAAACTAGAAAACTATATATAGGAAAACTGGGCTGACGGCGTCAAGACAACCATGTGACGCCATCACCTCGCCGCCAAATACTTCCTCGGACGGCCTTGATCTACTTATGACGGCCTGTGTGACGCCGTCACCAACCACGGTATTTTATTCTTGGGACTTTGACGCCGTCAGGATGACTTTTGACGCCGTCATCAACTACGGTATTTTATTCATGATGTCTGACGCCGTCAGGGTATAACTCTTGACGCCGTCACCTAGTGTTTCCAGCATGGAAAATTGATACTTTGCCGTTTTCTTCACTTTTATGCTCCAAAAACGTCCAAAATGACTTCTTTTCCAGAATTCACTCTCCAAGTACCTAAAATCACAAAAGGAACGATTTAGGGCAATATTTGATCAAATAAAGTCGGATTCGGGCTTAAATGACCCCCTAAAAATGGATCATTTTTTGCCTCATCATATACCCTTACACTTGAGATTTGCTTGTCCTCAAGCAAATGCGCTTTTATTCTACTCAAAAGACAAGTTAGGGGTCATTTAACACTAATATAAAAGTAATTACAACAAATAATCGTTCCACTAAAGACCAATAGACAAGCACGGAGGTCATACACTAGCACCTCACAAATAGTGTTTAGATACTCACATCTCTCGGGTGTAATAAAGTAATATAACATTATGGAAATGGAAGATATCTCTCACTACCTGTCATAGCAAAATAGATTACCATAGGCTTGGGAAATGAGCACCTAGGATAAACTATCAAAGAGGTCTTTTAAAGGGTTGTAACGTTAGGTATAGGGATATGAATTACACGGTTTTGTTGGATAAAGGAAGTTTTACTGGTGGCGAGTTAACAATCTTGGTTAATTACATGTACAAGATGGCGTTGCTAAGCCAAAACTAGACTCGACTTAAGCTAATAAATGAAAAATAACAAAAACATAAAATAAACATAGAATGAAACGGGATGGTAGTCCGTATGTTTTTTTTTTTTTTTTTTCTTTTTTTCTTTTTCTATTTTTTTTTCTTGTTTTTTTTTCGATTTTTTTTTTTTTTTTTTTTTTTTTTACATACACTCTTACCCTACCATCCAAAATAATACATCATAGGGAATGAACATTTCCCTTACATTTGAATTTTTACATACTCTACAATTAACTAATCTAATGACTCGAATTAAGAAAATCAAAACACTTGGAGCACTTTTAAGATTAACGTACATATGGGGGTAATAAATGATGTTCTTCCCCATTACTCCATAAAATAAGTACTTACCCATGAGTCCCAATCGTCCCAAAACAATATGTACAAGGATATGACTCGACTTAGCAACCATGTAATCAATTAGAAAGTTAACTTAGGGTTTAACAAATAACAATAATGCACTAAAAATGAGCGCATACACGGAAGGCTAAGGCGATTTGGGTGTACATTTAAGTGGGGTGTGACAAATTCTTCCTTTAAGTAAAATGCTTAAAGTTAGAAACGAAAAGATAGGCTCGGAGGGGTGTACTAGGGGTTTCGTGTACTAAAAATGAGTACAACTCTAAGGGTGTGGGAAAAATTAGTTGACTTAACTAGCCAAGTAATATGACTTAAATGGTCAAGTAATTATAATACGGGTTTAACACAAGGGTGATCCTAATACCTCTTATCATGTAGTAAATCCTACTACACGAATGTAGTCTCACTAGCGGTCTCGGGATGCATCACTAACGCAAGTTCTAGAATCTAAATGCTACCGGTACACTTATAAGCACTAATAATGAATGCTTTTCCTATCAAATCTAAAGGCGAACCTCACATTTTTGGGTGGAAAATTTTTCTGAATATACGGTTATGTGCTAGTCATACAATCTCCTATCCATGAGACGCTTGCTATGGCTAAAGTTTCACTCCTAAATGTTGTAAAAAATTTTAAATTTGGCGCTAAAATTGCACTAACAAGTATTTCTCATAGTTTTATTACACATCTACCATCAAACAAAACAAACTCAAGCGAAAGTGCATATGTAAGGTATCATCTTTTTACCCTCCCCTTACACTTAAGATGAACATTGTCCCCAATGTTCAAGTAAAGAATGTAAAAGTGATAAAGTAAAGAGAATGAAATCAAATACTCCCCTGATTCGCTCGGTATGGATTATAGGTGGCCAGGTTAAATCTTCTTCCAAGAAAACGAACAATCAAAGCTTCCCTTCCAGAATATAAATCATCTCCTTGTCGAACATAACCTGTGAAACCTGACAAAATAGACAAGACATCCTCGCGTAAAATCGGCGACATCCTATATAAGTTCCTAAATCCTAGAAAACAAAGTAAGATATAATGCTTGTGGAATGAAGTTTGCATATTTCCTGGAGATTATAAAACTTAATAATTCACAAAAACCATAAGACTCCGTTAGAAAAATAAAACTGGTAAAATTTCCAGATTTTTGACTCCTGGCGCCGTCAAGAGTAAAACTCTGACGCCGTCAGAATGGACCTACAGAAATTCTTATGTTAAGTTTCCGGAAAATTTCTGGAAAAACTTGGTCCTACTTCCTGGAAAATCCTGCAAAACTTCATTGTGACTCAATACAAGCATTTGACTCTAACAAATACGAATATACATGCTCATTTAATATTGTGGAGAATCATGATCGGTTTGTTTCTTGGGGTTTCCCCTTACACTTATCTTTTGCAAAAATACTTTTAGGTTGGAGTTAAGACTAGGCCAAACAACATAGTAAAGTATTTCCACATTTTATTTGAGAAGCATGACCAACCAAAAATAAAAATAAAACATGCATACGGAAGCAAATAACAATCAAACAAATAAAATCACGCAAAACATGGGTTGCCTCCCAAGAAGCGCTTTTCTTTATTTACGAGTCTTGTAGCTAGACTCAAAGTCATGGGTTACTACGTGATCTCATCATTGGAAATGATATACCCCATATAGTTGCGATCATTAATGTTATGGTGGTAGTGCCTCAATCTGTCGGTACTCGCAATCACCTTCCCACCTAATTTGCTTCTCAAGTTAGCTACCCCATCTTGGCTCAATCCTTCGATTGTGAATGGCCCATACCACCAAGGACTTGGTTTATCGGGTGGTATTGTTGTTTCCAAGTGTCTCAAGAGCACCAAGTTCCCTTCCTCAAATGGTGTATGATTTTTTTCATGTCGAGTATGTTCGAGTTCAATCGGAACCTTATTGCTTTTTCTTCTTTCATCCTTAGCTTTCTTATAGCTTTTGATCCTTGCCTCCCATGCAAGAATCTTATTCTGAACACGAATGGGTGTCGTGCCAATGTTGTTTTTGATCATTCTCCAACTCAAATTCTCATGCCCACTTCGCGGGGTCATGGGGAAACTAATCTTTCTTTTTCTTGATTTAAGCTCAATCTTCCTACCTTCATACTTAATGACAGCCCTAGCGGTGGTGAGGAATGGCGACCCAAGGATTATTGGCATGCATCCATCCCCTTTATCATCAATGATCATAAAATCAACGGGGTACATGAATCCTGCGACATTAACTAGTACATCTTCTGCGATTCCTAGGGGGTATACGTATGAGTGTCCAACAAGAGATAACCTAACACGAGTAGGTGCTGGCATTTTTGACGTTAGTTGGATGTAGGTAGTTAGGGGCATAAGATTCACTTCCGATCCTTGGTCAGCGAAAGCACTAAGATGTTTCAAGTCCCCGATGCTTGTTGGTATTTCAAAGTTCCCACATGCTACCTGCTTAGTAGCCACTTTCTGTACCAGTAACCTCTCGAATACTGATCCTCCAGGAAGCGTATCATACTCATCTTCCTCTTTCTCAGGAATCTGTCCGGAGGATTGGTTACGCCCATCGCCCTTAATCCAATTTGTTATGGTGTTTTTGTTTATATCATGTTTCAAGTAGTAACTCAAAGGTTGGGACTCTGGTTGTTTTTCTAAGGTCTGTTTAGCAGGAGTTTCTACCTTCTCGTTATCCTTATGGACAATGGTGATGGAGTTAACAAATTGGGTGGTGGGAGTGGCGCTTTCTTTCCTTAGTAGTATTTGTTCGGGGGTTCTCTGATTGGCATACTCCTCCAATAGACTCAACATCTCATTCATTTTCTCCTGCATTTCTTCTTTTTGTTTATAAACTGCTTCTTCAAATCTAGCAAGCCGATCTGAGTGAGTTGCCATATATTCTCTCATCCTAGCTTCAAACTCCGAGCTAAGTTCCTTGGGAGGGGAACAAGGTGGGGCATAGTTCTGAAAAGTCTCGGCGTTTTCCCTAGAGGGTGATTCAGATAATGGTGCCGAAGTTGTTTTTGAGACAGAATTGATAGTAGCCCTTCTAGGACTCAAAGGTCGCCTTTGCCTTTCCTCAAAATATTCAACCTTTGCCTCAAGTTTGCATAGGAGTTCATCGGGTACTTCGGTGGTTCCTCCAGATGTCGAGACTGCATTGATGGCCGCTTCTATCGTATGTTTAAACTCCCACAATTCCTGATTGTTAGTGGCGAGCTCCTCGATAATTGCCCAAGACTCCTCGGCGTTCTTGTCACGCAGTTTACCTCCCGCGGCCCGGTCGATGGTGCGCTTAGTGTGATAGTCAATATGGTCGTAGAAAATCTGGACTAATAACCAAAGGTTTATGCCATGATGAGGGAGCTTGTGGAGGAGATCCTTAAAACGGGCCCAAGCCTCGTAGAAAGTTTCACCCCGCTGTTGCTCAAACATCAAAATGTCCCTTCTAAGCATTGCAGTCTTTTTCGGCGGAAAGAATTGGGTAAGGAAGCGATTGGCGAGATTGTCCCATGTGGTGATGGATCCCGCGGATAAACGCTTAAGCCATTGATTAGCTTGATCCCGTAGAGAGAATTGGAATAGGCGTAAACGGGTAGTCTCTCTAGTTTCAACATCTGGGTCTATGGAATCTACGATTTTGAGAAAGTCCTTAAGATGTTGGTTTGGATCTTCGGAACGAAGTCCATGGAATGCACATCCGCTTTGCACCAACCGGATGGTGTCAGATCGCAAGGGGGTCACATTGGCTCTGGTGAGCTCAATGGTGTTTCATTAGCCTTGATGGCTAGGTCGGGAATACTCTCCTAAGGTTCGGGGCCTAAGGGGTTCTAGTGGTGGGTTTTGTTGTGGTGGGATGACGGGTTCAAAGATGTTACCACCTTCCATGATGTCGGATGGTAAAGAGTTACAAACAAAGACACGAAGAAATAAGATAGACTAAAGAAGAACCTAAAAATAAAAATAAAATCTTGCTAGAAAGGAATCTAGCAAGTAGACCTAATAAAAAGAAATCCTAACCTAGACAATAACTATTCCCCGGGCTGCGGCGCCAAAAACTTGATGCGTGGGAATCGCAACAGGCTTTACCTCTCGAGGGATCTCGAGAAGCTTACAACCCCCACCAGGCAGTGTACCTGATCGTTGTAGTATAGTATAGTGACAAGTACCGGGGGATTGATCGTTCAGCTTGGGAATAGTGTCGCTAGGATTAGAAAGCCTAAATACTAGTTCTAAAGGTGAGGGATGATTATTTTTGTGTTTTTATATTTTATGGAAAGCAAGTTAAAATCTCGGGTTTTGAAGGAGTGGGCGGAATTAGTTGCTATTCAACTAACCCAAAGCTAAGATGCAATCAAAATAAAATACAAAAAATGAAATTAAACTAATTTATACTAAGGTTGTGAGCAGTGATTGGAGTAAATGTGTTTACTTAGACTTCATTACTCCCTAGATATCTTTTACACGTTAATTACTTGTTATAATTGCATGGATGACGGATCGTATTCCTTAATACCATTCATGGGGTGGCATACATAACTCCCCAATTCTATGAGCTCTTATCTCCTCCTACACCATGACCCAGCACAACTATAGGGATTGTAAACAGTGGCTCATGCATTAAATACAACCAATAAAGACCTAGTACGCCTCGGTTCATGTTTCTTAAGACGTTCAAGCATGTTACCATTTGGAGATCTGCCAGTTTTCTTAAGCCTAACATATAAAATCATTCATCCAAGAACAAGAATAAACAAGTAATCAATACATAATCAATATCTAGGTTTCATTAGATCTAAGCAAACACAAAAGAGATCTAGCCTAGCATAATAGAATTGAGACAAGAACAAGATATAGACAACCAACACATAGACATATTGATTGAATTAGAAGAACACTTATCTCAATTACAATGCAAGGTATCAAGGGTTTGGAACCCTTGAAAAACCTGTAAAAGTTGCACCAAATTCGTCTTTAGGGTTTCTCCAAAACTTCTCTCTTTTAATGTAAAAACTAGAAAACTATATATAGGAAAACTGGGCTCACGGCGTCAAGACAACCATGTGACGCCGTCACCTCGCCGCCAAATACTTCCTCGGACGGCCTTGATCTACTTATGACGGCCTGTGTGACGCCGTCACCAACCACGATATTTTATTCTTGGGACTTTGACGCTGTCAGGATGACTTTTGACACCGTCATCAACTACGGTATTTTATTCATGATGTCTGACGCCGTCAGGGTATAACTCTTGACGCCGTCACCTAGTGTTTCCAGCATGGAAAATTGATACTTTGCCGTTTTCTTCACTTTTATGCTCCAAAAACGTTCAAAATGGCTTCTTTTCCAGAATTCACTCTCTAAGTACCTAAAATCACAAAAGGAACGATTTAGGGCAATATTTGATCAAATAAAGTCGGATTCGGGCTTAAATGACCCCCTAAAAACGGATCATTTTTCGCCTCATCAAATTTATACTTTATTACACCCGAGAGATGTGAGTATCTAAACACTATTTGTGAGGTGCTAGTATATGACCTCCGTGCTTATCTATTGGTCTTTAGTGGAACGATATTGTTGTAATTACTTTTATATTAGTGTTAAATGACCCCTAACTTGTATTTTGAGTAGAATAAAAGCGCATTTGCTTGAGGACAAGCAAATCTCAAGTGTAAGGGTATATGATGAGGCGAAAAATGAACCACTTTTAGGGGGTCATTTAAGCCCGGAATTGAATTTATTTGATCAAATATTGCCCTAAATCGTTCCTTTTGTGATTTTAGGTACTTTGGGAGAGAAATCTGGAAAAGGAAGCAATTCGGACGTTTTTGGAGCATAAAAGTGTAGAAAACGCCAAAGTCTTAATTTTCCTTGCTGGGAACAGTAGGTGACGGCGTCAAGAGCAACACCCTGACGGCGTCAAGAGTAAATTCCATGACGACCCAGTATAGATTTGACGGCGTCACAAGAAAGGGCGTCAAGAGTAAAATGCATGACGGCCTGGAAAATGCTAACACATGACGGTGTCAAAAGTAGATCAAGGCAGTCCGAGAATTATTTTGGCGGCGAGGTGACGGCGTCACAAGCTTTGTCTTGACGCCGTCAGACCCTATTTCCTATATATAGTTTTCTAATTTTTACACATAAAAAAGAGAAGTTTTGGAGAAACCCTAAGTACGAACTTGGTGCGAATTTTACAGGTTTTTCAAGGGTTCTAGGCCCTTGATACCTTTCATGTGTAATTGAGATAAGTATTCTTTTAATTCAATCAATATGTCTATGTGTTGGTTGTCTATATCTTGTTCTTGTCTTAATTCCATCATGCTAGGCTAGATCTATATTGTGTTTGCTTGGATCTAATGAAACCTAGATGTTAATTATGTGTTGATTACTTATTTATAATTATTTTGGATGAATGAATTTGATGTTTGGCTTAAGAAAACTGGCAGATCTCCAAATGGTAACATGCTTGAACGTCTTAGGAAACATGAACCGATGTGCACTAGGTCTTTATTGGTTGTATTTAATGCATGAGCCACTGTTTATAATCCCTATGGTTGTGCTGGGCATGGCATAAGAGGAGATAAGAGCTCATAGAATTGGGGAGTTAAGTGCGCCACCCCATGAATGGTATTAAGGAATACAATCCGTCATCCATGCAACTATAACAAGTAATTAACATGTAAAAGATGTCTAGGGAGTAGTGAAATCTAAGTAAACACATTTTCTCTACTTATTGCTCACAACCTTAGTATAATTTAGTTTATTTTCATTTCTAGTATTTTATTTTGATTGTATCTTTAGTATTGGGTTAGTTGACTAGCAACTAATTCCGCCCAAATCCTTCAAACCCGAGATTTTTACTTGCTTTCTAAAAAATATAAAAATACAAAAAGAATCATCTCTCATCTTTAGAACTAGTATTCAGGTTTTCTAATCCTAGCGACACTATTCCTAGCTGAACGATCAATCCCCCGGTACTTGTCACTATACTATACTACAACAATCAGGTACACTGCCTGGTGGGGGTTGTAAGCTTATCAAGATCCCTTGAGAGGTAAAACCTGGTGCGATTCCCACGTATCAAGTTTTTGGCGCCGCTGCCGGGGGATAGTTATTGTCTAGGTTAGAATCTCTTTTTATTAGGTCTACTTGCTAGATTCCGTTCTAGTAAGATTTTATTTTTATTTTTAGGTCTTCTTTAGTCTATCTTATTTCTTTGTGTCTTTGTTCGTAACTCTTCACCACCTGCCATCATGGCAAACGATGAATCCTTTAACCTTAGGATCACTAGGAGTCGTAGTTCCACTAGAAACCTTGTCTTGCCTTATGCGGAACCCGAAAGAGAAATGCATAGATTGAGACAATATCACTCAACTTCTGAACCATCTAGCGTTGCCATCGATTTTGATGCACCTCTTTCTGAAGAAAATTCAGAAAATCATGTCACAACCCTTAGCTTCCAACCCAACGACAAGATGAGTACCCCCGCAACTCCCATTCCTAAGCGCCTTAAGGACTACTCCTCCCCAACCTCTCGTGGCTTCTCAAACGCCATTGTCTACCCAAACGAACACACCAATGAGGTCTTGCATGCAAACGATGTTTGGCTTGTCCAAAGTGTGGGTAAGTTTTGCGGATTAGATGAGGAAGATCCAATCCAACACATCAAAGACTTCCTAAAAATAGTAGACACCCTCCATACGGATGGGGCTACTAGAGACACATCCCGATTGTGATTCTTTCCTTTCACCCTATATGAAAAAGCCCAAGAATGGTATGACAAACTCCCTTCTGAATCTATTTTCACATGGGAGCAACTCATATCCAAGTTCTATGAGAAGTTCTTTCCACATGGAAAAACCTCAGCGTTTAGAGATAGGATCCTCCGTTTCCGAAAAGGGAAGGACGAACCCTTCCATAAATCGTGGATTAGATTCAAAGATTTAATAAGACAAGTTCCCCATCATGGCATTGAGCCTTGGCTCTTGGTCCAAATCTTCTATGATAATATCTCCTCTAACGATCAAAACGAAATTAACCAATCTAGAAAAGGGAGATTGGCCAATCTTAGTACCAACGAAGGATGGGATAGGATTGAAGAATATGCTCAAGACCAGGATGACACTTGGGATGAACCTGAGTCGACTGTCAGCATTTCTGAAATCACCTCAGATCGGTTGAGAAAAATTCACAAAAGAGTGGAATACCTAGTTGGATCGCAATTACCTAAACAACTGTCGAATCCTTACTTAATCTGCGATTACTGTAAGGGCCCGCATGAGGTAGAAGAATGCGAAGGAGCAGCCACAACTGAATATGCATGCTTGTCAGGAGGGGACATTTATGTTGATCCCTCCCTTTTGCCTTTTTACCAAAATGACGACTACATCCTCTGGGGAAATCTGGTAAAGAGAAAAGAAGGGGAGGAAGGCCCTGAATTCGAAATCAGGAGCACTTTTGAAGATGACCTTGGTCACTTCACTCAAGAAAAAGGCTTGCAAATGAAAGGTCTTAATGAGCTTTTTGACGAGCATCAGGATGACATTGGAGATTTTTTCAACAAGCTTAACTCAGCCCTAGATAATCTTGAAATGCCATCAGTAAGCAAAAAAGACCCCATGCTCGCGATAACCACTCGAGCTGGAACAACAACCAAGGACCCACCTTACCCAAGCTCGTCCCCCATAGCCCCCGATCCAAACAAACCTAGTGAGGAGGAGGAGGATGTCGGCGGCAAGACCCCCCCCCCCCAACCAACCTGTGAGAATCCCGTTCCCATCCCGATTAAGGAACCAGAAAACTGAGAATGACAACAAGAGATTCTTGTCATACCTAAAAGACTCGGTTGTCACCATACCCCTCCTTGATGCTTGCTATCACATGCCAAAGTATAGTGCATACTTTAAAAAACTACTTGCTAACCGGAAGAAACTCGAGGGTCTTGTGACCCTGGGGGAAGAATGCTCAGTGGTGACCCATCGAGGGCTACCAAAAAAGGTAGACGATCCGGGCAGCTTCACCCTGCCTTGCTCTATAGGATCTCTATCAATCAAGAATGCTCTTGCCGATTTGGGAGCAAGTATCAATCTCATGCCTCACTCTATGTTCCTTAAATTAGGATACTCTGGATTAAAGTCTACCCGTATGAACATCCAACTAGCCGATAGATCAGTCAAATACCCCGTAGGGATATGCGAGAATGTGCTAGTCAAAGTTGGGAAATTCAAATTCCCGGTCAACTTCGTAATCCTGGATATGGAGGAGGATGACTTGGTACCCATCATCTTAGGGAGACCATTTCTTGCTACCTCTCGTGCAGTCATTGATGTCTATGATGGCAAATTAACCTTACGAGTAGGAACCGATAGCACAACCTTTGACATTAAGGATTCTATGGACCTCTCCCTCGAAGCAGCCAACCGGCTCTATTTTATCAGAGAAGTCGATGAACTCACATATGTCATTGATAGTTGTGTCGATGAACAGATCGATGAAGGCTGGCTACGGGACGAGAGTTTTCTGCCTTTGCTAGAGGTAGAAAAGATGGAGGGTGTTGGTGCAGTCTCCTTCTACCCCAGACAAGAGGCAACGGAGCATCTCGAGCTCCGAAAGCCCGAAAACAAGCTCAAACCTTCTATTATCGAACCTCCTGAGTTAGATCTTAAAGAGCTTCCTAACCATTTGGAGTATGCCTTCCTTTAGGGAGAGGACCAACTGCCGGTAATCATAAACTCTTCCTTGGAACATGAACAAAAAGGTAAACTCTTAGAGGTCCTAAAGAAATACAAAGGGGTGCTCGCATGGAGTGTAGCCGACATTAAGGGGATTGACTCAACTTTTTGCACACATAAGATTCTCATGGAAGAAGATTATAAACCTACCGTGCAACCCCAGAGGCGGGTAAACCCTAACATTAAGGAAGTAGTAAAGAAAGAAGTTATCAAACTTTTGGATGCAGGATTGATTTACCCGATCTCGGATAGCCCATGGGTCAGTCCTGTGCAGGTTGTACCTAAGAAGGGTGGAATGACTGTAGTTAAGAATGACAAGGGTGAGATAGTGCCCCAGAGAACAGTCACTGGATGACGGGTATGCATTGACTATCGAAAGCTCAATGATGCCACGAGGAAAGATCACTTTCCCTTGCCATTCATTGATCAGATGTTAGAGAGATTATCTGGACACGAGTACTATTGCTTCTTGGATGGATTCTCTGGGTATTTTCAAATTCCCATAGCACCTGAGGACCAATAAAAGACCACGTTTACTTGCCCTTATGGAACATTTGCCTATAAAAGGATGCCTTTTGGGCTATGTAATGCCCCCGCCACTTTCCAGCGATGCATGACCGCAATCTTTCACAAACTCATGGAAGACAGCATGGAAGTGTTCATGGATGACTTTTCGGACTTCGGGAACTCCTTCAACCGCTGTCTTGCTAATCTAGAAAAGATGCTTAAACGTTGTGAAGAAACCAACTTGGTGCTAAACTAGGAAAAGTGTCATTTCATGGTAAAAGAAGGGATTGTGTTAGGGCATAAGATCTCAGGGAACGGAATAGAGGTGGACCAAGCTAAAGTTGAAGCTATATCTAAGTTACCATACCCCATGACTATTAAAGCAATACGCAGCTTCGTGGGGTATGCCGGGTTTTATCGGAGATTCATCAAAGACTTCTCCAAAATTGCTCGGCCAATGACTCAATTACTTGTGAAGGATGCTCCGTTCGATTTTTCCCAAGAATGCAAGGATGCATTCGATCTCCTAAAAAAGGAACTTACACAAACTCCAATCACGATCACACCCAACTGGGAGTTACCATTTGAAATCATGTGTGACGCTAGCGACTTCGCTGTTGGGGCTGTATTAGGCCAACGGCGTGACAAGCTTTTCCAACCTATTTACTACGCTAGCAAAACCATGAATCCCGCTCAAGAGAACTACTCCACCACCGAGAAAGAATTATTAGCCGTAGTATTTGCGTTCGACAAATTCCGACAATATCTTGTCCTTTCAAAAACAGTCGTCTTCACTGATCACTCGGCTCTTCGATATCTTTTTGTGAAGCAGGATGCTAAGCCCTGACTAATTTGGTGGATCTTGTTGCTACAAGAATTCGATGTTGAGATTCGTGATAAAAAGAGGGGCAGAAAATCTGGCCGCAGATCATCTATCTCGTCTCGAAAACCCCTTGGATAAGCACGATAGAAGTGAGATTAGGGATTCATTTCCTGACGAACAACTCATGTTAATGATTGATTCGGAGCCGTGGTACGCCGATTTGGCTAATTACCTCGCAAGTAGACTTGTTCCTGAACACTTGACTAGGTACGAAAGGAAAAGGTTCTTTTCTCAGCTAAAATACTACTTTTGGGATGAACCATTTTTATTCCGAAGGTGTCCTGACCAAATTATAAGACGCTGTGTTTCGGAAAGTGAGGCAGTAAATATTATGAGGGAATGTCACTCTGGTCCCTCTGGCGGGCATCATGGGATAAAAACTACCGCCCGAAAGATTTTCGATGCGGGATTCTATTGGCCCATAATTTTCCATGATGTAAAAGAAATGGTGCAGGCATGCGATGCATGTCAACGGGCCGGGAACATATCACATAGGGATGAAGCACCACAGAATTTTATACAAGTATGTGAGGTCTTCGATGTTTGGGGAATTGACTTCATGGGACCCTTTCCATCTTCAGGGGGAACGAATACATTTTAGTCGCCATCAATTATGTTTCAAAATGGGTTGAGGCACAAGCCCTTAGGACCAGTGACGCCAGAGTAGTTATTCATTTCCTGAAAAAGCTTTTTGCTAGATTCGGAATTCCTAAAGCTCTCATCAGTGATAGGGGTTCCCATTTTTGCAATGCACAAATGGAAAAGGTTATGAAGAGGTATGGAGTATCCCATCGGTTCTCCACCGCCTATCATCCACAAACCAATGGCCAAGTCGAAAACACCAACAGGGCTATTAAAAGAATACTCGAAAAGACGGTTAGTCAAAATAGAAAGGATTGGTCATTTAAACTCGACGAAGCCTTATGGGCATTCTGAACCGCCTACAAAACACCTATTGGAACGACCCCGTTTCGCATGGTGTATGGTAAGGCATGTCACTTACCAGTGGAATTAGAACATAAGGCTTATTGGGCGCTTAAGACATGTAACTTAGATTACACAATTGCTGGAACTAATAGGTTCTTGCAATTACACGAGCTTGACGAGCTTAGGTTAGAAGCCTACGAATCTTCCATCACATATAAAGAGAGAGCAAAAAGATGGCATGACCAGAGGATTAAGAAACCCAAAGAATTTTCAGAGGGAGACAAAGTCCTATTTACAATTCTCGGCTGAGATTATTTCCGGGAAAACTTAAATCTAGATGGTATGGACCGTTTACAGTAAAGAATTCCTCTAAAATTGGAGCCGTGGTGTTATTAGACGATGAAAGTAGGGAATTTACTGTTAACATACAACGTGTAAAACATTATCAAGAAAATAACAATGAAATTATTAGTGAGGAGGATGTGACGTTTGATGATGAGGTCACGTAGTAACCCATGACCTTGAGTCTAGCTACAAGACTCGTAAATAAAGAAAAGCGCTTCTTGGGAGGCAACCCATGTTTTATGTGATTTTATTTTGTTTGTTTGTTATTTGCTTCCGTATGCATGCTTTGTTTTTATTGTTGGTTGATCATGTTTCTAAATTTAATAGTGGAAATACTTTACTTTGTTGTTTTGGCCTAGTCTTAACTCCACCTAAAAGTATTTTTGCAAAAGATAAGTGTAAGGGGAAACCCCAAATATGTTTTTAAGAAACAAACCGATCATGATTCTCCGCAATATTAAATGAACATGTGTATTCGTATTTGTTAGAGTCAAATGCTTGTATTGAGTCATAATGAAGTTTTGCAGGATTTTCCAGGAAGCAGGACCAAGTTTTTCCAGAAATTTTCCGGAAACTTAACATAAGAATTTCTGCAGGTCACTTCTGACGGCGTCACGAGTTAACTCTTGACGGCGTCACGTGTAAAAATCTGAAAATTTTACCGGTTTTGTTTTTCTAACGGAGTCTTATGGTTTTTGTGAATTATTAAATTTTATAATCTCCAGGAGATCTGCAAACTTCATTCCACAAGCATTATATCTTATCTTGTTTTCTAGGATTTAGTAACTTATATAGGATGCCGCCGATTTTACGCGAGGTTGTTTTGTCTATTTTCTCAGGATTTACAGGTTATGTATGACAAGAAGATGATTTACATTCTGGAAGGGAAGCTTTGATTGTTCATTTTCTTGGAGGAAGATTTAACCTGGCCACCTTATTATCCATACCGAGCGAATCATGGGAGTATTTGATTTCATTCGTTTTACTTATTTCACTTTTACATTCTTTACTTGAACATTGGGGACAATGTTCATCTTAAGTGTAAGGGGAGGGTAGAAAGATGATACCTTACATATGCACTTTCGCTTGAGTTTGTTTTGTTTAATAGTAGATGTGTAATAAAACTATGAGAAATACTTGTTAGTGCAATTTTAGCGCCAAATTCAAAATTTTTTACAACATTTAGGAGTGAAACTTTAGCCATAGCAAGCGTCTCATGGATAGGAGATTGTATGACTAGCACATAACCGTACTTTTAGAAAAATTTTCCACCCAAATATGTGAGGTTCGCCTTTAGATTTGATAGGAAAAGCATTTACTATTAGTGCTTATGAGTGTACCGGTAGTGAGACTACATTCGTGTAGTAGGATTTACTACACGATAAGAGGCATTAGGATCACCCTTGTGTTAAACCCGTATCATAATTACTAGACCATTTAAGTCATATTACTTGGCTAGTTAAGTCAACTAATTTTTCCCACACCCTTAGCGTTGTACTCATTTTTAGTACACGAAACCCCTAGTACACCCCTCCGAGCCTATCTTTTCGTTTCTAACTTTAAGCATTTTACTTAAAGGAAGAATTTGTTACACCCCACTTAAATGTACACCCAAATCGCCTTAGCCTTCCGTGTATGCACTCATTTTTAGTGCATTGTTGTTATTTGTTAAACCCTAAGTTAACTATCTAATTGATTACATGGTTGCTAAGTCGAGTCATATCGTTGTACATATTGTTTTGGGACGATTGGGACTCATGGGTAAAGTACTTATTTTATGGAGTAATGGGGAAGAACATCATATTATTACCCCCATATGTACGTTAATCTTAAAAGTACTCCAAGTGTTTTGATTTTCTTAATTCGAGTCATTAGATTAGTTTAATGTAAAGTATGTAAAGATTCAAGTGTAAGGGGAATGTTTATTCCCTATGATGTATTATTTTGGATGGTAGGGTAAGAGTGTATACAAAAAAAAAAAATAATAATAAAAAATAAAAAAATGGAAAAATCAAGAAAAAGAAAAAAAAATAGATAAAGAAAAAGAGAAAAAAACATACGGACTACCATCCCGTTTCATTCTATGTTTATTTATGTTTTCGTTATTTTTCATTTGTTAGCTTAAGTCGAGTCTAGTCTTGGCTTAGCAACGCCATATTGTACATGTAATTAACCAAGATTGTTAACTCGCCACCAGTAAAACTTCCTTTATCCAACAAAACCGTGTATTTCATATCCCTACACCTAACGTTACAACCCTTTAAAAGACCTCTTTGATAGTTTATCCTAGGTGCTTACGCCATGTGGTGGAGGTTTGATCCTTTCCCAAGCCTATGGTAATCTATTTTGCTATGACAGGTAGTGAGAGATATCTTCCGTTTCCATATTGTAATTTATACTTTATTACACCCGAGAGATGTGAGTATCTAAACACTATTTATGAGGTGCTAGTATATGACCTCCGTGCTTGTCTATTGGTCTTTAGTGGAATGATTATTTGTTGTAATTACTTTTATATTAGTGTTAAATGACCCCTAACTTGTATTTTGAGTAGAATAAAAGCGCATTTGCTTGAGGACAAGCAAATCTCAAGTGTAAGGGTATATGATGAAGCGAAAAATGAACCACTTTTAGGGGGTCATTTAAGCCCGGAATTGAATTTATTTGATCAAATATTGCCCTAAATCGTTCCTTTTGTGATTTTAGGTATTTTGGGAGAGAAATCTAGAAAAGGAAGCAATTCGGGCGTTTTTGGAGCATAAAAGTGAAGAAAACGCCAAAGTCTTAATTTTCCTTGCTGGGAACAGTAGGTGACGGCGTCAAGAGCAACACCCTGACGGTGTCAAGAGTAAATTCCATGACGACCCAGTACAGATTTGACGGCGTCACAAGAAAGGGCGTCAAGAGTAAAATGCATGACGGCCTGGAAAATGCTAACACATGACGGCGTCAAAAGTAGATCAAGGCAGTCCGAGAATTATTTTGGCGGCGAGGTGACGGCGTCACAAGCTTTGTCTTGACGCCGTCAGACCCTATTTCCTATATATAGTTTTCTAATTTTTACACATAAAAAAGAGAAGTTTTGGAGAAACCCTAAGTACGAACTTGGTGCGAATTTTACAGGTTTTTCGAGGGTTCTAAGCCCTTGATACCTTTCATGTGTAATTGAGATAAGTATTCTTTTAATTCAATCAATATGTCTATGTGTTGGTTGTCTATATTGGTTGTATTTAATGCATGAGCCACTATTTATAATCCCTATGGTTGTGCTGGGCATGGCATAGGAGGAGATAAGAGCTCATAGAATTGGGGAGTTAAGTGCGCTACCCCATGAATGGTATTAAGGAATACAATCCGTCATCCATGCAACTATAACAAGTAATTAACATGTAAAAGATGTCTAGGGAGTAGTGAAATCTAAGTAAACACATTTTCTCCACTTATTGCTCACAACCTTAGTATAATTTAGTTTATTTTCAATTCTAGTATTTTATTTTGATTGCATCTTTAGTATTGGGTTAGTTGACTAGCAACTAATTCCGCCCAAATCCTTCAAACCCGAGATTTTTATTTGCTTTCTAAAAAATATAAAAATACAAAAAGAATCATCTCTCACCTTTAGAACTAGTATTCAGGTTTTCTAATCCTAGCGACACTATTCCTAGCTGAACGATCAATCCCCCGGTACTTGTCACTATACTATACTACAACGATCAGGTACACTGCCTGGTGGGGGTTGTAAGCTTCTCAAGATCCCTTGAGAGGTAAATCCTGGTGCGATTCCCACGTATCAAAAACAAGGCACGGTTAGTTGCTAAAGGATATAGTCAACAAGAGGGAATTGACTTTGAAGAATCGTTTGCACCTGTTGCTCGTATTGAGGCCATTAGAATATTTCTCGCCAGTGCTGCTAGCAGTAACATGATTGTCTACCAAATGGATGTTAAGACCGCCTTCTTTAATGGAGACTTGAAGGAAGTGGTCTACGTTACTTAGCCTGAAGGATTCATGAATCCTGGACGGCCTAATCATGTCTATCATTTGAAGAAAATCTCTATGGCCTAAAACAAGCACCCAGGGCTTGGTACGACACTTTGTCCAAGTTTCTTCCAGAAAACCAATTCACCAAGGGTGTCGTTGATCCTACCTTGTTCACTAGGAAGAATGGAAGTCATCTGCTTCACGTTCAGATTTATGTAGATGATATCATATTTGCATCTTCTGATCCCACCGAGCGTGATCGATTCTCAAAGGAAATGAGTTCCAAGTTCCAAATGTCGATGATGGGACAAATGTCATTTTTCTTGGGGATGCAAATCTCACAAAATCCAAGTGGCATCTTCATTAATCAAGCCAAATATGCTAATGACATCCTAAAGAAATTTGGTTTTGATTCAAGTGACTCAGTTGACACTCCAATGGTTAAAAGATCCAAACTTGATGACGATTCAGGAGGTGTACCAGTTGATCAAATCAAATACAGAAGTATGATTGGATCTCTCATGTACCTCACTGCGAGCAGGCCAGATCTTCTATTTGCGGTATGTATGTGTGCTCGGTATCAATCCAAGCCTACCAAAAAGCACTTAGAAGCAGTCAAGAGGATATTTAGGTATCTCCAATGGACTATTCACATGGGTCTCTCGTACCCTAAAGACACTGCTATGGCTCTCACGACCTACTCAGATGCTGACCATGTGGGGTGTCAAGATACTCGATGAAGTACGCAGGAGGTGCTCAATTTCTGGGTGAGAAACTTGTAAGCTGGTCATCAAAGAAGCAAAGGTGTACATTGATTGAGCTCATACAGTTAGAAAACATCAACCAAGTAATGGTCAATAAGTCAAACAGTCTAAACCAATACTCCGTGGAGTTTAGTGTTTCCCCGGATCGTTAAATCCCAACGAGGAGTGAAATCTGAAATAAAATGACTTCGAGATCAGGTGATTTGAACAGGAAAAGGGTTTAAGTGATTGTACTACTGAAATATAAGTTAGAATAGCTTTGATAGGCTATATCAACTAATACGTGAAATCAGATAAGTACAAATGAAAAGGAACTGGAGACCGTATACGTTTAATATTTAAACGTAAACAACAAAAACAATTTTAACTATAGTAGGAATTTTTATGCCTTAGGGGCTTAAATGCAAATTAAATAAACTTAAAATATTTATTTTATAATTACTAATTTATTTAAAAGTTAATAAAACCTAAAAATGTAAAAAGATATAAAATATACGTTTAAATTTAAATAATGTAAACGTACGAAATTAAACGTGAATTCTGTCAAATACAACTCCCACAAATGTGAAAATTATATTTTTAGAATCCTAAACTTATAAGAAAATTATTAGAAAATCAAAATTATTTTTATAACTATTTAATTAATTATTATTATTTAATAATTATTTTTAATTATTTAATAATTCATTAATAATTAAGAAAATGTAAAATAAGTCTTGAAAAATAAAATTAAAATTTATAAAAGTGTAAAATATTATAAAACTTATTTTAAAACTAAAATAATATTTTTCACACTATTTATCTAATTATTATTAATTTATTATTCAATTATTATTTAACTAATTATATTGATTTAAATTATTAAAAATAATAAAAAGACTTAGATAATTAAGAAGATTTTTATAAATCTAATTAACCATCACAGGAATCCTAAAAAATTATAAAAAGTTTGTTTTATGTATTTTTAAACTAATTTACTAATTACTATTCTATTTATTAATTAATTACCAATTAAACTAATTATATTATAAAAAATAGAAAATGAACAATAGAAATTCTAGAAAAATTCCAAAAAATGTTATTACTTATATAAAAGCTAGGAAAATTATAAAAACTGTGAGTCACTTAATAAAATCTAATTTTTCTATTTAATCTTTTAATATTAATTAATAATTAATTAAACTAGTATTAATTCTAAATATCACTAGATGACAAAAGAAAAATCTGGAAAATTTTATAAAAGTACTTTAATATAAAAGAGATTTAATAAAAATATAAAAATGCAGAAGTGCTTAAAAATAAGCTAAAAATAAAATTAAAAAGATTATTTCTATTAAATAGAAGCTATCACTATAATTAAATTTGGCTTTATCTTTTTTTTCTTTCTTTTATAGAACTATTAAAATACTTAAAATATGAGACTTTTATAAAAACAACTAATTTAGAAACCAAAAATAAGCACTGTAAGTGCTTATTAGCCTTGACAGTTGACCAAGTTTGACCAAACTAAGAAATAAGCTCAAATGAGCTTGTGTGGGGTCCACAAGGTAGATTCTGGTTCACCTAAGTTAGTTGGACTTGTTTAAACTAGATTTGATAATATAAGCTATCAGAATAAGCTAAAAAGCCACAATAAGCAACTGCTTATTGGGTGACTGAGACAGAAATGGGACAGAATTCAAGGGGTGATTCAGGTGGGACCCAGTGAGCTTAAGCTCAAAATAAAGCTCAAGACTTGAAGGTGGGTAGGAGGGGGGTTGAAAGAACCAACTTGGGGCCTGTAGGACCCACTGAGTAGCTCAGAAACAACCACCAAAGTGGTGGGTATGGTGGTGATGGACTGTGTAGCAGGGGAACTTATTAGGACTTGTTAAGTTTTGATTAAGCTATTATTAAGCCACACAGATCACAATAAGCACAATACTAATGATAAAAAACAGATATAGGCACAAGGGAACCAAATAAGCACACTTAATAAGCTAAAACAAGCAAATAAGCTATTTGACAAAACCTGAAAACCAAACAGGCCAAATGGGCAACTTTTGGATCTCTGTGGGGTCCACAGAGGTGAAAGGGGGTTCAAAATGGATCTTGAACCTTAAAGTTGACCAGGTCAGCAATGAAATAAGCCAATAAGCAAGGCTTATGGCTTATTAATGAAGTCTAGGTGGTGCTTGGAAATTGGGTGTCAAACCTGAGTGCTCAGGTTTGGTTTCTGAGACAGGTCAAAAAGAGGGTCAAATAAGCTATGCTACAATAAGCTAAACCCCAAACTAATCCTAGGTCTGAGAAGCTAGACTAATAAGTTACAAAATAAGCCAATATGTAGGGTGTGGGGTCCACTGGGAAGCCAGATAAGGGCTTATGAAGTTGGGCTTATCACACTGATGAATCAGTGTATGGGTATGATCAAGGTGAGTTCAAGGCACCAATAAGCTATAAGCCAAAGATCTAAAGCCTAGAACAAGCCTGAGTCTGATAAGCCACACCAATAAGATTTCCAAAAAGCTAAGGTGCAAAGGGTGGGTCCCACAAACAAGCTCAGAATGAGCTTGTGAAAGTTTGGTCAAATCCTGGTTGCCCTGGTGCAGGGCAAGACTTTGCCCTGCAGGCCTTTTTGAGCTTATCTAATAAGCCACACAATAATCACTAAAATAAGCAAGATATGTATTTTGAAAGTTAAACTGGAAGATTTTAAGTTGTGAAAAGATCAAGGTCTAATTTGTAAACCTAAAATCAGGAAAATTCCCTGAAAAATTGGTTTTTTGCTAATACATGCACTTTTGACTTTTTAACTTTTCAACATAGGTTGACTTATATGAACTTTAATCCTAATTTAATTGCTGAACATGTGATAATAAGCTAATAAGAGTCTAGTTTTAGCTACTCCAACAACTAATGAGCTAAAATCTATGGTTATGCTATTGAAAAACTTGACAGTGAACTCATAAGGTGAGATTCAAGGTCATTTTGACTTTCTGTGTAAAAGAGACCAAGTAAATACTCAATTTGGACTGTCATGGACCTGAGAACAATGAAGCAAATAAACTCAACAACTAATAACAACAACAACACCGCTAACAAGCTTAATCCAAACAACCCTTTATGTGATTGATTTTAAGATTTTCTAAGTAAAAGGCTGAATTAAACCATGAAACTGAATCTAAACTTTATATAATCAAATTAAAAGATCAAATAAACATAAAACAATAACACCACAAGCATAAAACACAGCTTTGTCAAGTTTGTCTTTTACACTGTGAGATTCAAATTTTAGCAACACCTAATCTAGTGAACAAGCAAGCAATATTAAACTATGTTTATACTTAACAATAACAACTATCCAGGAAAACACAAAGATCAAAGCATATAAGATACAAGAACAATGAAATGCCAAAAATAGTAAAAAGCTTACAGTTGATTCAAGCCTGAGAGAGAGTGAACCAGGGATCAATAAGCACTCCTATAGGCTTACCACTAAGCCTCTAACCCAGGGCAATCAAAAATATACCCTACTCCTTGCTTTCTTTATCTTCTTCTATGATTTTCTATTTTTCACTTATTTTTTCTTGATTTTTATGTATTTTTGAGTTTAGTGACTACAACTACTTTTATGGTTTCTAATAGCTTACAGAAGCTATATTATGAACTTATATGAGCTTATGGGTCCCTAACAACAGTTAATAACATCATTCAAAGTGACATGAGATTTTTAGTGAAACAAATTTGCATAAACTGAATAAGAAATGAGAAACTCAAATTGAAAATGGAAATAACTTTTATTTAACACTGAGAATCTTGGAATTACAACTTAAAAGCTTAAGGAAACAAGGAAACTTGAATTTTTCTAATACGATTTAAAAGAAACTAAATTACACTAGATATTTTTCTCTTCTACCTCCCCTTCTTTCTTTATAGAATTTTGAGACTCCCCACATGTCTCTGAATCTTTCCCATCAATAATTTCAACCGTTGGATGAGTCAAAGTGATCCCAGCCATTTAAACTACTTTTGGCGCCAAAACTCCTTTAGTTATCTTGGGGCCGAAATTTTGCAATTAAAGATTATTGGGAGCTTGTGGAGGTGGCAGGGGACAAGTAACATGGGTTAGTAGCCAAGTTATGGAGATATCAAAGAAAAACCAGATGTTTGAGTGCTACAGTGAGGGATTTGGTGGAAAATGGTGGGAAAGGCATTAATTGTGGAGTGGGATAGGGTTGTGAGGTGGAGGGGAGTGGGTAGACAGCTAGGGGTGTGAGGTGGAGGCAAAACCAGGGAGGTGGAAGGGTTGTTTTGGTTCAGTGAGTGAGGGAGAGGGAGAGTGAATAGTGATGGTGGTTTTGGGAGGTCAAACGGGGTCAAACCCCCGTTTTTATTATTAAAGGGTGTGGGCCGGTTGTGTTTTAGGCCAAGGGTAAGGAGTGTGGGCTGTGCAAGTTTGTGTTTGGATTTGGATTATTTTTTTGTTTTGGGTTTTATAATATAAAGGGTCCGGTTGTTTATTAGTATCACAAGGACCAATTATGTAATTTTCCCAAACATGAGGGACTGATCTTGCAATATTTCCAAAGTAGTTATAAGGACCAATATTTCCAAGTATGAATAACCCAAGGACCAAAGATGTAATTTTTCCATTTAAAATACCTAGGGACCTTTTCTGTCAAATCCTCAAACACCAAGGACCAAACATGTAATTTTTGAATTTGTGAAGGGCTGAACCTGTAATTTCTCCATAGATATCATAAGGACCAACTATACCATTTAAGAATAGTGCAAGGTTTACTTTTAATATTTTTCCATTTTCAAAACCTTAAGGACTATATTTGACATTTTTGAAACTTGAGGGACTAAAGTTATCATTTTGCAATTTTTAACTTTAAAGGACTATACTTGACAACTTATGAATCCCTAAGGACCTTTGATGATATTTTTCATATTTTGATTTACCAGGGACTATTTTTGCCAATTTGTAAAAGTTCAGGGACTGAAACTGTAAATTATGTGAAATATGTTGTTTTTCATCAGTTTTCAATCCTTTTGCATAAAAACACAATCCAGGGATATTTTATGTATTTTAAGATGTTTTTGCAGTTTAAATGTGACAGAAATGATGAGTATTTACACACTCATCATACATCAATATCGTCCACAGAGGCCGAATACATTGATATGTTTTTATGTTGTGCTCAAATTTTGTGGATGAGATCTCAACTATAGGACTATGGCTTTGTCTTTAACAAAGTTCTGATGTATTGTGATAATAGAAGTGCCATTTCTCTATGTTGTAACAATGTCCAGCATTCCAGATCGAAGCATATCGACATCTGTCATCACTTCATCAGGGAACAAGTAGAGAAAGGGGTAGTGGAACTTTACTTCGTAAGGACGGAGTTTCAGCTGGCTGACATCTTTACAAAGGCTCTTTCACGAGAAAGGTTTCATTTCATTCTTCCGCGACTTGGGATGAAGAGCATGATGTGTGTCAAAAGCTTTAAATTTATAATGCTAGAAATACCGGTTAATCGACTAAAGACACAACACGGGCAGTGTACCCTTTCGAGTGTAATATAGTCTAGGAAAGTCCAGGTCGTCCCAAGGGAGTTGTGCGCTTTCAGATTCAAAAAGTAGTTTAAAAGGGAAGTCCAATTGATTGTCACTATCATAGGACTCTTATTTGTATTAACGGCTAACTTACTACGAATGCTATAATTGATTAAGATTGTTACCATGATTATTAAAAATATGTTTGTTTAGGCTAGAGAGACATGAGTCTAGAAATGAATATATAAATATGTACCACAAACAAAGCATACAAGTGGTGAATAACGGGTAATTACCAACATAAGTATATCTACCGAATATGCAAAGAAACCCTTTCGGCCTATAATTCTAAGCATATCAAGCGCATTAAGATTGGTTTGTGATCAATGTTTACACACATATACTTCTCCTAATCAACTTCGTTAGACATGAGATCAGGCCTTAAACATATAATCATTCGGGCTATCTAGCAATTTACAATCCAATTCTCACAAGTCTAGTATTGATTCGCTTAGCCAAAACGACTCAAAATCAACCACACCTTTCGGCCTATTATGATCAACCAAAGCATAGACAATGATCCGAATAATCACATATCAAGTATACAAGCATAAATAATGAAAAGCATATTAATACGTACAAGACTATATCATATTCCTCAATACGCCCAAACAAACATAAACGAGTACTCCATAATTAAACAAGTAACAAGCATTGTAAACTTAATAAACTCAGAAACTTTCATATTAATAAAGTAATAGAAATGTACCGAATCCACAAGAGTATGTATACTTAGAACAATTGCTTATGCCAAACATAAGCTTAATAACCCAAAGTATGAACTACAAGCCTTAACCACTACTCCTCTACAAGCCATGAATTCACAAAGGTACTTCACAACTTCTGGGACTTGGACAAGGTATGGGATCGTTGTTGGGGTTTGGGAATGGCTATGGTGGAACCAAGGGTGATTTTGGTGTAAGAATCACCCTTTCTACTAGATAATTTTGTTGTGATGAAAGGTGTGTGTTATCCTCTGGTTTAGGGTCCTATTTATAGGCTACATAATACTTAGGGACCAACGCAAGGGTATAGGATCGGATCATTAATGAATGAGATTCATAAATATGCATTTAAAATGATCTGATAGAGAAGTACGCCGGTTTTCCTAGAAAGTGCGGTGGTTATGAGGGTGACACTAGACCAAAGTTGTAGATAATTCTCTTAGCTTTCCGTGGCCGCAAATGGGAGGTAAAACGGAGTCCGTATGCTCCAGATATGGCCAAAACAGTGGAGGTGTGTCGGGAGATCTTTCACTTGAGTTGTTTCTTCGTTTAAGCTTCATAACTTTTTCTTCCACGATATCGGCGTACATTGTTCTTAACACCGGCGGAATTCACACTGAATACCGGCGATCTGGGAGACAAACAACGGCGACCTTCAGATGATTTCTTGGAGCCAAAGGGTCATTAATAGAGCTTGAAGATCGGCGGACTTCAGATATAAGATCGCCGCACTTTACTTGATTTGCCTTAGATTGTGTAGGACTATATTCGTCCCCGTAACAGGCATACTTTGATACAAAGAGCGGCGTGTTTTTCTTCTTTGACAGGAAATATATTGCTCTAGCATCCAAATAGCTTAGATGTGTACACTTTATCTTGATTCTTGAAGTTCTTTGTCGATTGGACCTGAAATGTAATTTCATGCAATTAAGTATCAAAAATCCTTATAATCCATTAATATATAAGCATAAAAGCATAGATAACGCATATAGAAATATATATAAATGGAGCGTTATCAAATACCCCCACACTTAAATATTTGATTGTCCTCAAGCAAATCTAAGAAAAGAAAAATTAAAAAAAAAAAATTCCTAAATAACAAATGGAAAGAAAAAATTTTAAATGCTATGAAATTATCAAAAAATATTTTTGGTTTTTATAAGAAAGTCGCAAGAAGCGCAAGCACCCCCACACTTAAAGGTTTGCTTGTCCTCAAGCAAATATAAAAATAAGCTTTACAAAAAGAACATTTTTAAAAAATATTTTTGGATTTTTAATATGCGAAAACAGAGACGTTTGACAATACCCGATAATTCTCAAGCTGCGTTCACATGACTAAGCACCTCATGAATAAGGAAAAGTATAATTCACTCACACTCATTATTTATATGATGGAGAATATAAGGAAATCACACTCTATTACTCAGACATAATTCATTAAATTACCATATTCTTGTACAAGAAACAAAACTGCACCGACACGGCGTAAGTACCAGGTACAAATATCAAAAGAGGGCTTTTATTCGGGTTATAATGTTAGGCTAAGGGTTAATAAGGGATGTATAAGGCATGGGAAATATTTACTGAAATTGGTTTAAAAGAAAAATGAAATGTCGAAAAGTCCAAGAACCAAATGTTGCTAGTTACGACATACCACAAACTCAAGAAATTATTCAACATCCAAACCTCTACACTCACTCTAGTTGGCAAACAAACAACACGCCAACTCTTATTCATACTTCATCACTTTATTTTTATTTTCTCTCTTTTTTTTTCCTACTCGCCCTTTTTTCACATTTTTTTAAATATATATCCATTCTCCACATCAACAATTCCCCCACACTTAATATAAGCGTACACCACAAAAATATAAATATGAAGCGGGCCCTCTTCATCTTCGTTGAAATGACACAATACTCATAACAAAGTGCAAACGAACTATTAACCAAAAATCATCCGAACAACCAAGCAACTAGCAACCAACCGAATATACTTTCGACAAGGGGTAAGGTTTAGGCTAAAGGTTATATATTTTTGTATTTTTATAGTGGATGTAAGAAATGAGAGGGATAGGCTATGAATGTTAAACTAGGGGTATCTAGTACTAAAAGTGAGTGCTACAGAAGGGTTTTATTGAGGTGGTTTAGCTAATCAGTGTAACTAGCTAAAAGAATAAATAATATGTTAAAATGGAATGGCTATTTGGGTTAAATCCTAAGTTGCCTCTTTATCACATATACATACCTATATCACACGAATGTGATCTCACTGCGGTCTCATAATGATTTCAAGCACAAGTTCTAGAATCGAATAAATCACCGGCACACTCATAAACAAAGAAATCAAGCATAAAAGGCATATGCCGATATAGGCTCGAAATCCTCACATTTTCAGTGGTAATGGCTATAAATGCACAAGTAATGTCATCGATCCCGAGTCGGATCTGCTCTATTAATCGGGACACATCTCTGATTTCAAAACTTTATTTATTTACTAAGTTTTATTCTAATATATTAACCTAAGTGACAAAATTTTAAAATAGATAAGCTAAAAGGGCAAACCAAAATTTTCAATCAATTTTACGAATGAGTCTCATGTTTCAAATTTATTTCCCTCCCTCACTTAAGTTAAGCAATACGCGTAATTAGAAAATAACTTAAAAGTAGGATAAACGGGAAAGATAAATATAAGAGAAACAAAACTTCCCGGGGTTCTTAAGTGATTTGGTTGAATTCTGAAAGATATAATGTTGAGCAGAACACCAACATATGCATGTGAACTCAACCAACAAATATAATATAACGATCCAATAATATCAGCTCCCCAAGCGTTAAGCAAACAATCCGATCAACCTCCATTTATTTATTAAACCTGCAAAATAAACAAAACTACGAAAAAGCATAAAATACTAAAGCGCACTTTCGTAGACAACACGGTTGCATTTAGCATATGCAACAAGCCTTTAAACCCCTCGGTGTCCCGAGTGGAGGAGTTATAGTCTCGTGAGGGTTTACAACAAACACACCCACAAAGTTCGAAACACTTTTTTTTTTTCTTTTAAAAATTTTATTTATTCACAATTTATTAAAAACAAGCATACTCAAAATACCACGAAATGAAAAATAAAGGCGAAAAGAAAATCTTTTTGGGTTTATAAAATTTTAAGATAAACACATATCAAACCCATAGAAATAAATAATTTACAAAACTATTTTTGCGAACTGATGAAGAAAGCTTGCCGCGCTTGGGTGTAAGTGCGGCGCACTTCTAGCAAAATTCCATTTTCCGGTTTATATTTTATAGCAAAACACACATAGTCAAACACACAAAACAGAACTAATAAAAGCAAAAACATATTAACTAATCATGAGAAAATAAATAATAAAGAAAATCTAACATGAAAAGAAAATAAAGTATTTTTGGGTTTTTTAAATATTTCTTAGGTAGACTAATTACGAATAAATGAAAGTTTGAGGCACCAATTAAGTTAAGATATTATTTCAATAATGAACAGTACCCAAACAATCAAAGAAAAATAAATTTTAAAGAAAATATTTTTGCTGACCAAAAAGTGCGTCGCGCTTAAAAGAAATTGCGGCGGTAATCGGGCCTAATTTTTTTTTTATTATTTTTCAAAAATTCAAAAGATTATCGCGGCAAAAGTTGACAAAAGCGCACCGCACACAAACATGAGTGCGGCGTTTTTATTATGCAGAACATATTTTTAATTTTTCATATTTTTATTTAAACAAACAAGCACACAAACAATCACACATAGAAAAACTAAAAAAAAAAAAAAAAAAAAAATCAAGATTTTTTTGTTTTTTTAGATTTTATTTATTTATTCAAACATAAGTAATTCAGTGTCATCAAAGCCAAACACTGACTTATATTCTAACAGTCTCAGAAAACATTCATAAGTTAACAAACGAGCTTGTTTTATCATTGTGAAAAAGATTTGAGTCTTCTGTGATTGAACAGGCCAAAAAGTGCGGCGCACTTGGTTAAAAGTACAGAGTACTCGAGGTTTTAATTTGACCGTTTGATTTGAAAAATACAAGATGTCCGGCGGTTTCGTTTCCAAAACCGGCGTTCTTTCAGGTTTTGCAAGTTTAATTTTAAACATATTAGAAAATATCACAAAATCTAGCAATAACTCAAATAACAATATTATAAGATAAACAAACATATCTTGATCACAACAAGTTATAAAGCAACTCAAGTCCAAAAAAGCATAAAATAAATAAGAATAAAAATCTTTTCGAATTTTCCATTTAATAGGCAAATCATACAAGTACAATAATTTGAGTAACAAATTCACAAAAAACAAAAGTCTCATGCTCTCAGAGCCTAAATAAATCATTACAATTCATTTAGTGGTTTTCTTGAGAAACAGTTCACAAAAACTTTTTGTTTCAGACACAAAGTGCGGCATACCACATAATAAGTACGGCGTACTTCTCATTTTTTCAATTTTATTTTGAAGATTTTGGTAGATAATCAATGGATATAACTTTTTTATCCCATAGATTAGTCTATAGCAAGCATTTATCAGTTTAGATAGGATAACAAGACTAAATTCATAGTAATTTCTCATTTTAACTTTAGTCTGATTTTTGTAGTTTTTAATTCTTAAGTGTTCATGTAACTCATATAAGCAGATAACAAGCGTTCCAGTAAAGCACAAGCATTCAAAAGCATCTCATATAGCAAATTGCAAAATATCCTAGATAACAAATATTTTTTGGTTTTTTGTTTGATAGGATTTTTATAAATAGAAAATGTGGATAAGCATTCATGAAATAACAAGCAGAAAACAATCATGTCAATATCATAACAAAGCATCAAATAAATAAGAAAGCAAATATTTTTGTATTTTTGATTTAATATACGATATGAACAAATGCAAGAGTTTAAGCACCACAAGGAGAAAGAAGGGGTTGGAGAATTAAAAAGAAATCAAATGAGAAAGGGTGAAAAGAAATAGCTCTCCAATTATTCAACTTTAGGGCAGAAATCGGGTTCAATTCATATGCTATTGGTTGTTGCTAAGGCGACACCGATATTGAAGAATAAGACGTTATGGACCCAGTGACGCACTGCACTAAACCTCCTAACCACTCAAGTTCTCTTAAAAGAGCTTGTTTCATTCTAACAGTAAACCCTGCATAATCTATCAACCGCTCATTACGAGCCATGTTGATATTGAAACAGGAGACACCGCTCTAGTCTCCGACTACCAAATATTGCACTTATCGAATCTAGAGCCGCGAGATATATCATAAGATCTTAATAGGAACACTTGATACTTTGGCACTGGTGATTCATAATCTACCAGAACATTCATGAGAGAAATTACTAATGTAATTATCAATGATTGAATGGAAATTCCTGCCAAGGTCAACATCAAACAGCCCTGAAAGCATGTCACTTCGGTAATCTCTTGTGGATTACGCTTAGTGATTGTGGCGGTTTCACAACGGTCTATAGTCATGGAGTGATCTCCAGCGACTCACCTAATCGTTGATCTACTTAGGTAGATCTTGTAAGCCCTCTCGGGGGAATCCGATTCAGGAACGACTTTGGCAAGGATTAGAGAAAGTTCTCACACTATGCTGATTACAATCTCCACATCCAAACCTATAAGTGCCTGATTGGCTCCAAACGGTCAACCTAAACTGACCAGGGAATGGTCAACTAGGTCAAACAGCCTAGAGTCAATGCTCCGCGGAAGTATAGTGTTTCCCCGGGTCGTTATGTCCTGACGAGGTGTGATGGTTAACAAACGGATTTGTGATCGGGTGAATTTGGACAAGAAAAGGTTTGTGAGTGATTAAGCTAAGGAATCTACAAAGAAATAGCTTAAACAAGCTATAAAGATGATTACATGAAAGTTAGATACCTAAAAACGCTTGAAATCTAAAAACGCGTACGTTTACATTTGAAATAACGTAAACGTACAAAATAAAACGCGAAAACTGAAAACTGAAAACCCCCAGGGGGTGAAAATGACTTTTTTACAAACCTAAGATAAAAAGAAAATTTAAAATGAAAATAAAGTTATTAACTTGATTATTTTAATATTTAAATACTATTTAATTAATTAAAACTATTTAAAAAGTAAATTAAACCTAGTTTATATAAACTAAAAATGATAAACACTACAAATTAAACTAAAAACTTGCAAAAATATTTTCTAAACCTTAAAAAGAACTTGAAGAAAGTATAAAAAATAAAAATAAATGTTTTTGTCTTTTTATTAGTTTTTTATTAATTAAAAACTATTTATATTAATTAAGCTAATTAAACTATTTTAAATTACTATTAATACTAAATTAACTTAGAAAATTATGGAAAAATTCCTAAAACTATTTTATAACATATAAAAGCTAGGAAAAATATAAAAACAAGGTACTACTTTATAACAATTAATTATGCTATTTAAAACTTAAATATTACTTAATTACTAATAAAACTAATATTAAATCTAATAAATACCAAATGATAAAACAAAAATCTGAAAAATTTACTAAAATTACTTTACTATAAAAGGTAAATAATAAAAATATAAAAATGCTAAGTGCTTAACAAAAATTTAAAAATGAAAATTAAAATTAAATTACATTAAATAGAAACTATCACTTAATATTAAATTTGTTTTTCTTGATTTTTCTTTTACAAAACTATTTTTTAACTAAAAACAACTAACTTTTATGAAAACAACTTTTTTGTAGCTTAAAAATAAGCACTGTGGAAGCTTATTGGATCATCAGTTGACTTTTGTTGACCAAGGGACAAAATAAGCTAAAATCAGCTTAGGTGGGACCCACAATGGGTAATCCTGGTTCCAATAAGTTAATTGAACACGTTAAAGCAAGAAAAAGCAAAGGTGTACCCCAAAATAAGCAAATAAGCTGACAATAAGCACTTTGAAACTTGATGTAACTCAGAATATGGGACAACTTTGAGGGGCTAGTTCAGGTGGGACCCAGGGGATCCAAGGTCAAACCAAGGGTCAATATCTCAACCCTGGTAGGAGGGGGTTGAATGAAACAAAAATGGAGGCATGTAGAACACTGAGGTGATCAGAAACCACCACCAAAGTGGTGGTGGTAGGGTGGTAACCTGCTGATGCAGGGCAAGGTCTCCCCTGCAGCCCACTTTGGATGAAGGTGGGGACCCATAGAAAAATCCTAAAAATTTAGTAACTATGGGATCTTGTAGTAGAGGTGGGGGGTTACAAATCCTAAAAAGCTCATGGTCTAAAACCTCTCACAAAAATCCACATAAATCTAGCTAGATTTAAGAAAAACTGAAACATGCAAATTTGACTTTTGATCAAAACTACTTATGTTGACTTATTTGAACTTTGGCTGATCACAAATGATTGAAAAAGCTATATTAAGCTAAACTAAGGACAAATTATACTAGAGTACAAGGTTATGCTTTGATATGGTGAGTTGTGAGTCTCAAATCCCCAACAGTGGACTGTTGGGGAGGGATTCCTTTGATTTTTGACTTTGTATATAAGACCTAGGTAAAAACTTACTCAAATGAACTACTTAAGCCTACTGGATCATATTACATCCAAACCTAACCACAAAATACTACAAATGCACATGGCATTCCCCTGTGCCAAACACTCCCTAAAACTAATTATACACTACAACTTGTGAAATTATCACTGCAAGTAAAGGTTATAAGCCTAAAACAGGTTCAAAACATCAAATAGAGATTAACTAACTACTAAATTACCATAAACAACAACAATGACAAGACTATATAGAAAAATTCAAATTGGTGACTTACAAATGGTTTGAACTGAGAACTCATTATCCAAATTAAAAGAACACAACGAAATGCCTCCCAAGAGGCTCTAAACCACGTAAGTTCCAAAATCAACAAGCTCCTTTGCTTCTATCTCCCTTCACAGTGATTTTTTATTTTCTATCTAATTTTTTTGTATTTTTCTTTGAATTTTTGGTAAACTGAGCATAACTAGTTAAAAGGCTTTGAAAGCTGTTAAGTACTTCTAATTGAGCTTAATAGAACTTAATGGATCACTGAATGATAACTTCTAACAATATTTGTAAAAACATGAGATTTTCACCAAAATTAGCATAAACTGAATATTAACCAAAAACTTGAAATTGATAGCTGAATTATGTTTCTATTACACTGAAATTGAGATTACAATCTTGTTAAACTAAAGAGTACAATTAAAAACCAAGTTTATACTAAATTCGACCTTAAAATTATTCTACAACTACTCCTAGTTAACTACTCTCTTTCCTTCCTTTCTTCTTGTCTTTTATAGTTCCTGGAAGTCTTCTTTATCTTTCCCACACTTAATTTGGACCCTTGGATACTTAGAATCAATCCTAGCCATTTAAAATTGTTTGGCGGGAAAAGCTAGTTTGGCAGTTGGGGATTGCTTGTGAGGCTTATATGACCAATTAAGGATTCTTGGAGTATTGTGGTTTGGAAGGGGGGACAAAGACTGGTGAGGTGAGTTGGAGTGATGGGGGGAGGAGTGTTGGCAGGGAAGCAGGTATCAAGTGGGGGTGGAGGTGGAGATGGTTGACTTTGGAGTTTGACCAAGTGGGAAATAAAACGGGGGTTTTATATTTTTAAGTGGGGAGTGGGCTGGGGTTGTAAGATGGGCCAAGGGAAGTGGGCTTGGGGTGTTTGTTTTGCATCAGGTTTTGGAATTGGGTTTAGATAAATAAAAGGGTCCGTTTGTTTTGAGTTAAATCCCAAGGACCAATTTGTAATTTATGAAAATCCAAGGGGCTGTTTTGTAAACTTTCCAAATTGCAACAAAGGACCAAAATTGCCAATCCCCAATATCCAAAAACCATTTTTTTGCATTTTTCACTTTTAAAATTCCCGGGGACCATTTATGCCAAAATTCCAAACTATGAGGACCAAACATGTAAATTTGTCAAACTTCACCCCAAGGACTAAAAATGATTTTTGTAACTTCCCAAGGACCAAAAATGATTTTTCTTTCAAAATTATCCCACCAGGGACCAAATCTGCCAATGTTTGAAACTCCAGGGACCAAAACTGTAAATTCTCAAAACTTTTCCAAATTTTCATCAAAGGACAAAATATGACAACTTATGATTATAAAAGGACCTTTGGTGATAATTTTCCATATTTTGAATGACCAGGGACTAGTTTTGTAATTTTATGAAAGTTGGGGGACTGAAACTGCCAATTTTGCAAACTTTGTGCATTTTTCATCTGTTTTTACTCAATTTGCATCTAAAACATATAAAACACAATTTTGAAATATTTTTAGTATTTTGATGCATTTCTGAGTGTTTTTGTATGTTTTGCAGTTCAGATTTGACCAAAAATGATGAGTGTTTGAGCACTCATCAATCCCCCACACTAAACTATTGCTAGTCCCTAGCAATAACTGTTTTGAAAACTTGATGGATTTGAAAACCTCTTTACCAAAATCCATCACTTCTGGAGTAGCCAGGTGTGAGAACTGTGGTACACCTGATAACCGTGTGATTTTGAGCAAACCACCAGCTGTCAACGGATTTGATTAGTCTTTACCAGAAGCCGTTTGCTTCTGGACTAGCCAGCTCTTGATGGAATAGTCAACATATTGGTGAGCTGATTACCAATTATGGATTTTCCACTGCCTTTACCACAAGCCATAATCTTGCGGGCTAGCCAACTTATTCGCTTTATGGGATATGGCGAGTTGAGGTACCATACAATTTTGGGCAAATTGCAAGCCATCAACGGGTTTGAGATGTCTTTACCAAGAGCCGTTTGCTCCTAGACTAGCCAATCCCTTTTTTCGGTTAGACAAGGCGGACTGATTAACACAAAAATTTTGAAGCACCAGTGAAAATTTTTTGAAATTTTGGCTAAAAACGGGGGTATAAGATAGTAAAGTGTGATAAAATTCGCTAGAATAGCGAAATACCCCCCCCCCCCCCCACACACTTAGCATGAATATTGTCCTCAATATTCAAAGTCCCGGCTATTATGCCGACATTTTGAACGTAAAAGGGCAACATTACAAGCTAAGCGTCGAAAATACCATTTTGTTTTTCACTTTTGTAATCATAGCATGGGGGACTCCCCCACACTTAGGGTGAAAACCCTATAAGCACATGCTACTGTTTTTGTTTACCGAGTCGCTAGCTTGACTCGACCCCGAATTCATTGGTTCATGAGGAAGCAACATGTGGAAAAGAAAATCTCCATCGGACTTTCATTCAAGATGTTTGGATAAACATTTGAAGCACGTGAAAGTTCCACACTGATGAGATATACAGACCCTGGCTTTACCTAGAATGGTAAATTGGAATCCCGGGGTCAAAGACAGTGTCTTCATTCCCGAAGGAGTGAAGAACAGGAGAAGTCACCCGGTAGGTGAAGAAGGGTAGAAAGATCTTGATGACAATCAAGATAAAGTCATCATCATCAGCAAGAGAATTCATAATTGGTATATCATGAATCTCATCATTTAAGCTCATATGATCTAGACATATTATGGGAGGGAGGGTTGGGATTTTGATATCAATCAAATTCTCAAGGTTGAGAATATTTCCCTTCGAAACACCAAGATCATCTTTGTCTAGATCAAAGTAAAAGTTATCATACTCCGGTGGAGATATGATATGAGTAAGTTCACCGGAGAACTCCTCAAAGGTGAATAAATCATATTCGGGGAGAGAATTTTGAGAATGAGAAGTGGTACTGCCACTAATCTTCTCTCCTATATGATCAAAAGTAAAGGCTTCAAACTCCGGAATAGGATCATCGAAGAAAATGTCACTATCCTTAATCAGGATAGGAGATGAAATAGGTTTCATATTGAAATCCTCAATTTTAGAAATGAGGAGATCGACATTCAATAATGTTGCACGAAGTGCTTCATCCTTGATTTCAGTGTCAATCTCATCATTCTCTTCTTCTAAGCTAACTAGCTTAGAAGGTAATTCTTCCATAAAAACGATGTCTCCACAAGATAACGAATCGTCATCAGTAGAATCGGAGAACATCTCAACATGATTAGTCGGGAAGATAAGAGGAGGAGGGATATCACACATATGATCAAGAATTCCCTGTGACTCTCTTGGGATTGGGTCAAGGTTCTCAACACTAGACTTTATGAATTCGTTCGATTCCTTTTCAGGAATAGTGTCAAGATGCTCGTCCCCCATGATCAAAGAGTGAGTGGGAACCTCGGGTGTGATAACAGCAGGTTAAGATGGAATCTCAACTGATGAAATTTCATCTGATGAATCTTTATAAAATTGAAGAATATCAAGTGTATCTTCATCATCACTATCATCAGGAATGAAACGAAATCGAGAGCTAGATCTGGCTGCTTTTTCTTTTGCAATTGATTCCCTAATAGATCTTTCATAAGCATATTGGGAATTTATTTTAGCAGCCTGTTCTTCAGCTAACAATTCTTCAATCGATTTTTGGTTTGGATTATCTCGGGTATGTTTAATTCCTTTCAAATCTTTCACTAAATCCAAAAGATCAAGGAGAAGACTTTGAGGAATTGGCTGAGGTGGAAGTTCGTCATAATACGATGTGTCAAAAGTGTTACAAGGAAATGGATTCCTTGTTTGACAATCGGAGCTGAAATGTGGACCTCCACAGTAATCACAATAGTAAAACTGATGTGGCTGTGGGTCATATGTGTTGAAGTCATAATTGTTATCAGGAAACTGCTCATAGACAAGCGTGTTTCCCGATTGACAATCAGAACTGTAGTGTGAACCACCACAGTACTCACAACAGTAAAACTGCTGAGTCTCATGGTGTGGTAGCTGATGGAATAACTCAGTCGTGTCATGGTAGGAATAGGGATCTTGGTTATAGACAGACCCGTTTCCTGACTCTACCATGCCACAACCGGGGCAATTACTACCATTATAAGAACTACCACACCACTGGCAAATCAGAAGGTGTGGATGAGACATAGAAAGAATCAAAAGGTTTGGGAGGGTAAGGAATGAAGAATCAAAAGGGTAGGAGGGTAAAGATGAATATCTTTGGGTTTTTGGAAATACATTTTATATACAAATAAGAAGGAAAATCTTTATGGATTTTTGTGTTCGTTGAAAACTGATTTTAAAATGTTTTTAGGAACAGTTTTGTTTTTATATGATAATAATAAGAAAATATGAACAAGGATGGATAAATATACAATGGACGTATATCCAGGTTCACCAATACGCAAAACCGTTTAGAATAGCACGCACAACCTCCCCGGCAGCGGCGCCAAAAATTGATTGGCTCCAAACGGTCAACCTAAACTGACCAGGGAATGGTCAACTAGGTCAAACAGCCTAGAGTCAATGCTCCGCGGAAGTATAGTGTTTCCCCAGGTCGTTATGTCCCGACGAGGTGTGATGGTTAACAAATGGATTTGTGATCGGGTGAATTTGGACAGGAAAAGGTTTGTGAGTGACTAAGCTAAGGAATCTACAAAGAAATAGCTTAAACAAGCTATAAATATGATTACATGAAAGTTAGATACCTAAAAACGCTTGAAATCTAAAAACGCGTACATTTACATTTGAGATAACGTAAACGTACAAAATAAAACGCGAAAACTGAAATCTGAAAACCCTCAGGGGGTGAAAATGACTTTTTTACAAACCTAAGATAAAAAGAAAATTTTAAATGAAAATAAAGTTATTAGCTTGATTATTTTAATATTTAAATACTATTTAATTAATTAAAACTATTTAAAAAGTAAATTAAACCTAGTTTATATAAACTAAAAATGATAAACACTAGAAATTAAACTAAAAACTTGCAAAAATATTTTCTAAACCTTAAAAAGAACTTGAAGAAAAGTATAAAAAATAAAAATAAATGTTTTTGTCTTTTTATGAGTTTTTATTAATTAAAAACTATTTATATTAATTAAGCTAATTAAACTATTTTAAATTACTATTAATAATAAATTAACTTAGAAAATTATGGAAAAATTCGAAAAATTCCTAAAACTATTTTCTAACATATAAAAGCTAGGAAAAATATAAAAACTAGGTACTACTTTATAAAAATTAATTATGCTATTTAAAACTTAAATATTACTTAATTACTAATAAAATTAATATTAAATCTAATAAATACCAAATGATAAAATAAAAATCTGAAAAATTTACTAAAATTACTTTACTATAAAAGGTAATTAATAAAAATATAAAAATGCTAAGTGCTTAACAAAAATTTAAAAATGAAAATTAAAATTAAATTACATTAAATAGAAACTATCACTTAATATTAAATTGGTTTTTCTTGATTTTTATTTTACAAAACTATTTTATAACTAAAAACAACTAACTTTTATGAAAAACAACTTTTTTGTAGCTTAAAAATAAGCACTGTGGAAGCTTATTGGATTAACAGTTGACTTTTGTTGACCAAGGGACAAAATAAGCTAAAATCAGCTTAGGTGGGACCCACAATGGGTAATCCTGGTTCCAATAAGTTAATTGAACATGTTAAAGCAAGAAAAAGCAAAGGTGTACCCCAAAATAAGCAAATAAGCTGATAATAAGCACTTTGAAACTTGATGTAACTCAGAATATGGGACAACTTTGAGGGGCTAGTTTAGGTGGGACCCAGGTGATCCAAGGTCAAACCAAGGGTCAATATCTCAACCCTGGTAGGAGGGGGGTTGAATGAAACAAAAATGGAGGCATGTGGAACACTGAGGTGATCAGAAACCACCACCAAAGTGGTGGTGGTAGGGTGGTAACCTGCTGATGCAGGGCAAGGTCTCCCCTGCAGCCCACTTTGGATGAAGGTGGGGACCCACAGAAAAATCCTAAAAATTTAGTAACTATGGGATCTTGTAGTAGAGGTGGGGGGTTACAAATCCTAAAAAGCTCATGGTCTAAAACCTCTCACAAAAATCCACAAAAATCTAGCTAGATTTGAGAAAAACTGAAACATGCAAATTTGACTTTTGATCAAAACTACTTATGTTGACTTATTTGAACTTTGGCTGATCACAAATGATTGAAAAAGCTATATTAAGCTAAACTAAGGACAAATTATACTAGAGTACAAGGTTATGCTTTGATATGGTGAGTTGTGAGTCTCAAATCCCCAACAGTGGACTGTTGGGGAGGGATTCCTTTGATTTTTGACTTTATATATAAGACTAGGTAAAAACTTACTTAAATGAACTACTTAATCCTACTGGATCATATTACATCCAAACCTAACCACAGAATACTACAAATGCACATGGCATTCCCCTGTGCCAAACACTCCCTAAAACTAATTATACACTACAACTTGTGAAATTATCACTGCAAGTAAAGGTTATAAGCCTAAAACAGGTTCAAAACATCAAATAGAGATTAACTAACTACTAAATTACCATAAACAACAACAATAACAAGACTATATAGAAAAATTCAAATTGGTGACTTACAAATGGTTTGAACTGAGAACTCATTATCCAAATTAAAAGAACACAACTAAATGCCTCCCAAGAGGCTCTAAACCATGTAAGTTCCAAAATCAACAAGCTCCTTTGCTTCTATCTCCCTTCACAGTGATTTTTTATTTTCTATCTAATTTTTTTGTATTTTTCTTTGAATTTTTGGTAAACTGAGCATAACTAGTTAAAAGGCTTTGAAAGCTGTTAAGTACTTCTAATTGAGCTTAATAGAACTTAATGGATCACTGAATGATAACTTCTAACAATATTTGTAAAAACATGAGATTTTCACCAAAATTAGCATAAACTGAATATTAATTAAAAACTTGAAATTGATAGCTGAATTATGTTTCTATTACACTGAAATTGAGATTACAATCTTGTTAAACTAAAGAGTACAATTAAAAACCAAGTTTATACTAAATTCGACCTTAAAATTATTCTACAACTACTCCTAGTTAACTACTCTCTTTCCTTCCTTTCTTCTTGTCTTTTATAGTTCCTAGAAGTCTTCTTTATCTTTCCCACACTTAATTTAGACCCTTGGATACTTAGAATCAATCCTAGCAATTTAAAATTGTTTGGCGGGAACAGTGAGTTTGGCAGTTGGGGATTGCTTGTGAGGCTTATGTGACCAATTAAGGATTCTTGGAGTATTGTGGTTTGGAAGGGGGGACAAAGACTGGTGAGGTGAGTTGGAGTGATGGGGGGAGGAGTGTTGGCAGGGAAGCAGGTATCAAGTGGGGGTGGAGGTGGAGATGGTTGACTTTGGAGTTTGACCAAGTGGGAAATAAAACGGGGGTTTTATATTTTTAAGTGGGGAGTGGGCTGGGGTTGTAAGATGGGCCAAGGGAAGTGGGCTTGGGGTGTTTGTTTTGCATCAGGTTTTGGAATTGGGTTTAGATAAATAAAAGGGTCCGTTTGTTTTGAGTTAAATCCCAAGGACCAATTTGTAATTTATGAAAATCCAAGGGGCTGTTTTGTAAACTTTCCAAATTGCAACAAAGGACCAAAATTGCCAATCCCCAATATCCAAGAACCATTTTTTTGCATTTTTCACTTTTAAAATTCCTGGGGACCATTTATGCCAAAATTCCAAACTATGAGGACCAAACATGTAAATTTTTCAAACTTCACCCCAAGGACTAAAAATGATTTTTGTAACTTCCCAAGGACCCAAAATGATTTTTCTTTTAAAATTATCCCACCAGGGACCAAATCTGCCAATGTTTGAAACTCCAGGGACCAAAACTGTAAATTCTCAAAACTTTTCCAATTTTTCACCAAAGGACAAAATATGACAACTTATGATTGTAAAAGGACCTTTGGTGATAATTTTCCATATTTTGAATGACCAGGGACTAGTTTTGTAATTTTATGAAAGTTAGGGGACTAAAACTGCCAATTTTGCAAACTTTGTGCGTTTTTCATCTGTTTTTACTCAATTTGCATCTAAAACATATAAAACACAATTTTGAAATATTTTTAGTATTTTGATGCATTTCTGAGTGTTTTTGTATGTTTTGCAGTTCAGATTTGACCAAAAATGATGAGTGTTTGAGCACTCATCAGTGCCGGATGATTTGTTGTTAACTGTTTACTTGCAGGAATATTTGGCGGTTGCTGCTGATTGCTAAAGAGATGCCGATCCATCACACCGTGCTCACACTTAATCATCCCTGTCAAAGAAATCATTAGAACTCAAAGGCCCTCAACCAAAGCTTCTACTACTCTGATGTTGAAAACATGATTCAAGATAAGTGTGAGCACGCCAGTTCAACAACCACAACGTCACATGGGGACGATGATGCTAAAGATGGCTTGAAGATGAAAGCTAGATGATAACCTCAATGAATTCTCGAAGATCATCCTTGATATGCAACAAGTCATCTAAAGTCCACTGCTTGAAGTACAAAGATCTACGACTGTGAAGAATCAAAGACAACGAGCTACGAAGTTAACTTCAAAGATTAGAATGCTAAAATTCAAGTTGTAAATTCCGGGGTGACCTCCCTTAGGGGGAGATTGTTAGGAATACAATTATTCATATGAAAGACTTGGTCACCCCGAGTATCTAATAGCATTAATTTAGCTCGTAATCATTACAATATTTAGTTAGTATTAGTTTAGTTTAAGTAACATCATGGAGGAAGGGCGGGTCTTTACCCACTGTATACCCGATCCACAGCCCGAGAGAGGGTGTTTTGTAATAAGTATAAATAGCCCTTCCCACACAAGGAAAGGGTTGGACCTTCTCATTTTACAAGCTAATATATCACAAGTTTCTCTCAAGGCTCCCATCACTTTCTCTCTCTAACTTCTCTCTATAACATATACATCATTCGATCCATCTAACCTCAATACCATACTTGTTTATACATTTGAGTTACTTACAAATCTCTTATATAATACTAGTAAGAGAGATACAAACGGTACAAATGGATATTTTTTATGAGAAAGCTTAATTGTAAAATCCAATCATTCTATTGGTTAATAAAAGTCAAAATTGAATTAATTTTGTCAAACTTTTGAGAAATTTGATGGAGAAAAAATCAAAATAAGCATTAAGCATGGCCTTGTAAGTTTGTTATTTATTATTATTATTATTATTATTATTATTATTATTATTATTATTATTATTATTATTATTATTATTATTATTATTATTATTATTTTAATTTCGTACTTAACTGTAAATAAACGTTATATTTTGATGGGAAAATGGCAGGAAAAGGCATCATACTTGCTACTTTTTATCATTGTATGTAGCGTCCTATTTTATTTTTGAATTTGGCACTAACCTTTTTAAATCGTGTCATTGTATGTACTTTGCGACTTTTTCAGCCGTGAAATGACCATTTTACCCCTAAAAAATTTGAAAAATGTAGGGGTAAAATGGTCACAAAGTATACACAATAACACGATTTAAAAAGGTGGGTACACATAATGATACGATTCAAAAAGGTTAGCGTCAAATTCAAAAAATAAAAAATAAATAACACTACATACAATGACAAAAAGTGGCAAGTATGATGCATTTTCCTGACATTTTCCCTATTTTGATTAGTTAATATAATTTACAATCAAATCCTAAACTTTTAATAAGAGGCTAATATTAAATTAATTATATATTTATATGGATTTAAGCGTAAAATCTTCAATTTTCATAATTTTCAAAAATTTATACATTTAACAAAGACTAAGGATCAAATGAGAAGAATCCTTAAAATAAGAAGAATGAGAAATAACTATAACTAAAGATTAAAGATGCATCGATTTGAATTAGATGCATCCCTAATCTTTTAGATGCATTATAATATATTTCTTAGATAAAAATTAGATACATATACATAGATTAGATGTATTTCATCAAGTTAGATGAATCCTACGTATTTTTCGTCCTCTGCGAGTCAAATTTGTTTCTAATACCACTTTGCATCATTTTCACTTCAAAATCACTTTCGAGTCGATGCATATCAAATATGCGGTTATAGTTTTTCTCATTCTTCTCATTTTAATTTTTCTTCATACTGAATCCTTTCCCTTTAACAAAAACCCCATATACTTGAAACTTTTTTAAAACTACTACTAATACTACTACTACTACCACCACCACTACTACTACCACGACTACCACCGCCGCCGCCACCGCCGACACCAACACCACCACTACTACTACTATTATTATTGTAATTAGTATTATAATAATAATAATAATAATTAAATTAATCGTAATACTAAAACATCACCAACATTCGTCTACACGTTATCAAATATATGAACGAGATTAAACATAACATATAACATTTATATTCAATAAATCTGAATTGTTAAAATATGAAATTAAACTATTCAAATAATAAGATTATTAAAAAAAATTGATCATATTTTCTAACCCGAGCAAATATACTTGAAATATTATTACTATAGTCAATGTCCAAATCTAATCCGCGTTTAATAACCCATGCGTACACGGGTTAAAAACTAGAATATGGATAAAGATAAATAATTTAGTTGTAAAAAATATGTGGATGCACGAGATTATAAGTATCAAAATGAAAGCACGACTTATAAGAAATATAATTATTAGTTGTACTTATTGTTTGAACCTTGTGCATGTAATATCACAAGCACAAAACATTAAATAGTGTCAAATTCTTATATACCCGTATATTATACTAAAATTTTAAAATGAATTTGATTAATGTGTAAATTCCGGGTGCATTGTAACGAGTATATACATGACTATAAAACTTTTCATCACAATAAAATATGACCAACTTAGAGTCTATCACATCAAAGGCTGTAAAAAATATATTCATGTGATAGAAAGCTTACAGGTCTATTGCTCGTAAACTAGCAGGGTACTCGCGTGATGCAGCGGCGGCTACCCTACAATTTAATTTATGGCGAGCAAAATATTTTCGGTTATACGTTTTCTTTGAAAATAACTTTATGAATGACGATAGTTTTAAGTTTATACTATATGTAATAAAAAGGTATATTATTAAAAAATAATAATTCATGAACTGTCTTACAAATTTTAAGAAAAGAGTGTTTAGCAGCTTGTTTTGTTAGTATATTATGGTTTATAAATGATACTTTTTATTAAAGGAGTGTTTTAAATATTATATATACTACATATAAAGCATGGATGACTATCTCTTTTTAGTTTAAGACGCACAATTTTTAAAGCATAGGGTACAACATTTTACAACGCAAAAACACTATTTTTTTAGTTTTAAATTAGCAATTAATGTGGTCCATATTAAATGAATACAAATACTAAATCAAAAGGTTATTAAAACACCTTTTACATAAGAAATACAAATTATTAAGCATACTATACAACCAACTTAAACACAATTCATATATTAACTGTCACTAATACAAATAATAAAACACATTATACAAATATTCAAACCCGAACGGGCAAGGGGCCAAATGGGCTCAAGCCCGAATGGGCATGGACCAAACGGGCACAGGCTAAACGGGCACAGGCCAAACGGGCTCATGTTATACGAATCGTTTTAAAAAAGACCCAAAAAGACGAAATAAATTCTTTAGTTAAGGAGTTGATCACATGAAATTCTTAATATCCGTAAATTTATTGCCAAAAAGAACAGAATAAACTAAAATACATGATTCACCGAATAATTTTATTTCATGGCACGGGTACCATGCTAGTATTAATTACAGGTGTTGACCAATCAATATGTGTAAGAGTTGATGCATAAATTAATTGTACATAGAGCTTAATTAGTTGTATTTGCTTAAAATATATATTATTAAATCTTAAAAATTTAATAGGAGAGAAGGTCTAATCTCTATTACAGTGGTAGTATAGATATTGTGTGGCATGTCAATTCGATCCCGTTTTAAAAAGCTTAAGAATATAGGTACTTTAAGAGCATCCACTATCGTAGTTTATAAATAGGTTTATACTTTTGTTAACCATAGTGGAAACATATTTCATGCTTTCTTGGCATGAAAAGATCTAATATCTTGAACCTCTTCATAATTTAATGCATTTGAGGTGTGTATGATGTTTTTAAAGCTTTAGAAAGTTTATGTATAATGGAAATAGGTTTATACAATCAAAAGGTTTAAGAATTAATGACATGAATCAATTATAATCCTTTATAAAGGTTTATCATAATAGATGCCCTAAGATCAACCAATTCTAACCAACTCGTTTCTAATTATTTATTAAAGTTTCTAATTATTTATTAAAGTCTCAAACCACTCATTAAAATTGGCTATCGAAAGCACACCAATGGACAAAGCGAAGGTTTTGCATCCATATACCTTGTAACTGGTATAATCATTTGAGTGAATATTTAAAAAAAAAAAAAAAAGGTATTAAAGTAATCAAATAAGTCTGTGTGTTTTAATCAAAAAATCAAAAGCGGGTTTCACGATCTGCAGTGTATGTTGATGATTTAAATATCATCGGAAATCTTGATGAGATCGAATATACTGCAAATTTGTCAAAGAACGAATTTGAGATAAAAGACCTTGATATGACTAAATTTTGTCTCAACTTGCAATTTGTGCTTTGTCAAATGAAATATTTGTCCCATCAATCAATAATAATTTCTCTCTTCTCCCTATTGTCCATCATTACTTTTCACAATAGTAACTATCTTTCTAGCTTCGACAGCCCGACTCTAGCACGTCTACTTTAAGACGGATGGAAATAAATTATTCATCATAATAACCAACATGTATGCTATACAGTTAAGGGGTGTTTGTTTTAGCTTATTTAATGGGATTATGAGCTTATTCGAAGTTTGCAAAACAAGTGAACTCGGTCTCGATAGCTTATGTGCTTTACCAGATTGAGCTTGTAACTTATTTAAGTTCATAAGCACAAGCTGGTAAGTGGTAACCCATAAAAAGGAGCTTATTGGCTCTATCAAATTTTCAATAAGTTCATAAGCCCATCAAATAATCCAAACAAACACCCCCATACACTCAACATCTTTATACTGTGCGACACATTCCTTGATATATCTAAGCAGATGGAAAATGAGCACAAGTCCATGAAATAAAGCAATTACTTTGACAGATATAATGAAGGTACACCGAGATGAATGAAGTGTTATACCATTCAATATAAATGGTCAAATGATAAAAGGTTGACCATGCAATCGAACACTTTTACACAATTTGGGTATGTAATATCATCACATATTTCTAATTGTAAAAGTTACAAATAATGTTTTAGGATACCGTAAACCCCCTTCTAGATCTGCATCTGCCCTTGGGTGTATAGATATGCTAAAAATAATACAACAGTATATGTTTCAAGTTACATTCCTCGCATCGTTTTCATGCTGGTCATAGGTAGCAGTTGAGGATGTCACTTGCTGCCTGACCAATCAATGAGGTTGCTTCTGTATTTAGCTAAAGAATGTAGGTATGTAAAGTATCTTCAATGGTATGGGATGTAAATATTAATTTGAGGTTAGGTTGAGTCGTGAATTGTCAGAAAGTCGATTACGTATGGATATAACTGTTCTGGTGCCTGCAAATTTACAGTAGTTAAAACATCACTGGTTAGGTCCAAATTTGTTTCGGATTGACAGCTTCCAACTATTGGACTGAGAAGCAACATATATTTTAAATAGGACCCATTAGGTATGCCGTGACTTGCAAAAAGAAAGGGACATTAATCCAGAATGGGTTGAATAGGTAATACAGGTCAATTTGGATTATATCACATTGATAATGGACAAAACACGTAAAATTACAAAAGTTGGCTTGAAAGGAAGTGAATAATATAGATTAAAAATCGCTAAAGTATATTTCAATGTTTAAAATATACTACAATATGTTACCAAAAATAATCATATCTTTGTTATAATCAATAATTTTTGTGTTTGTATTTGTTATACTAATATTGTAGATGGACAAAAAAGTGTTGGGAGGTAGACCCAATTCAACTCAAAGTGAAACATAATGAAATCAACCCATTAACAAGTATATAGGTCCAAATTACCACTTAAAACACTAAATAACAATTGCTCAAAGAAAAGAAAAAAAGTAAAAGATAACTACATACCAAACGACCTCCAACAAGATCATAGTGAGCATAGTGTGGCCCGCCCGGCTCACCAAAAACTTTGTACATGGCTAGATGTTTTGGAACTAGTTTGATTGTTTCTGTTTTCATCAACCCCAAAAAGAAAATGGACTCACATTGATTAACACGATACTATGTATATAGAATGAAACAAGAAAATGAAATTAAAGTTTCGGTAATAATACCGTATACAGCTTCAGGTGGACAAATGATATCTAGGTCACCTGCAATCGCTAAGACAGGAACATCAATTTTGCTGATATGATCTTTGTAAAAGAAAGTCCCACTTCTGTCACGCAATCCACCTTCTTGAAAGGCTGTTGTTAGCTGCAAAAGTAGCTTGGCAGGCACGGTACCTGCTCAAGAAAAGAATAAGAGTTTTAGGAGGTTATTTTTACTAGAAATACAATTTAGTTACTTTAAAGTTTAAACCCGTTTAGCCCATTCTCATTATCTTTTCTAGTTACATTTTTTTTATTTGGCCATTGTGAGAGAAACATCACCCGTAAAGCACTGCTTATAAGAAAATGGGCAGAAACTGTCATGATTGACTGGTAGTCCTATGTATCAATCTCTTAGAAAAGTGAGAAAACTCCATTTCCGTTTACTATGCCATATTTCTTCTTATACTGAAACTGAGTTTCAAACAAATCCTTGTGGAACGTCAGATGAACACTGTAATGAAGAGCGTAGCGTTTGTGGCACTGTCTTTAGGCAACATATTCTAACTTTTGGGCCATTCTTCAGAACACTAGTCACAGAACTTGGTTATTTCACTTGATTGATGAATAAAGGTGTCTAATATCTTTGCCCAGATTATATGGTAAGGTTTTCCAGGTGATTCTTAATCTCAAGATTTCCTATTAGTGTTGAGAGTAAGTGCCACTCCAACTTTCCTAATTTAATTTACTGAGGTTTTAAAGGGGTCATCAAAGTATTTATCTAATAAGATCGGAAAGTACCAATAAAATGGAAAGCAACGACGAAACCCCACCACACACACACACCACTCTAAATACCTCAATAGCCTCAATCCATCCCCACTATAGTCAACCTTTTCTCAGTTACTTGTGTTAAGCATTGGGAGTTTGGAACAATGGTTACTTCGATAGTCATGACTGTGTCGCATAATTGTGAGTCCATTCTATCATTATATGATAGGTGATAGTATGCAATTTGTTGAGCCCCTTATACTTAAGGAGAAGCAGTTGTTACAGTAACCCATGTCTCATACATCAAAACAAAGCCGCTTCACAGTAATCCATTAGTACTACATGTGTCACCTACAGAGAACTCAAGCTAATCATACGCATATCCAGTTCAGCATGTGTGACATTATGCTTCACCTTGAAGAAGAGTGTCAATCATCAAGGACATATCGTATTCACTGTGATTTTAGGGCTTATGTCCTGGCCCATTCGGTCATCTGTAACCTACCATCTATAAATCACACAATGTAGGATTCAAACTTTCCAAGTAAAACTCTTGCATGCTATAATTTGTGCTGTGGTTACTTATTCCATTTGAGAAAATGGCAGCTATAGTAAGGTACCCTCAGCTGAACAATACCAAGTATGTGTCTTATACTGTTATCCACTATCAATCAATCTTACAAACTAAAGAAGCAAGTTGAAAAATGCAGTGACAAAAAATGATGGAGAAAGAAGATTATTCATATACACACAAAATAAAAGGGCAGATAGGTGATTTACACATACAAAGAAAGTTGTGAACTTACAAAAGTTGGTCATAACAAACTTCTCCATCAGCTCCGGATGCACCATATCCTGTGCAGTAATGAGACGATTTAACCAGGACATTACGTATGGAGGACGGGAAGCAAGAGGATAAGCCGCTGCAAGCAATGCACCTAACGGAACAGCTGGAACACTCAAGGCCTGGGCCGGATCTGCCTGTGACACACAAAAAACATAACTCAATCATAACTCTGACAAGCATAATAGTAAAATACACAAAACAAACAAAAATACTGCATGAAATCAAGGCAAATATGTCACGTTACCAGGGGTAAGAGTAATTTGAGGGTTGAATTTGATGTAGTGTAATCAAGTGAAGACCCCAAAGTAACGATTGCAGCCAACTTAGAGTCTCTTCCCTCGCAAACTTGTAAAAAAAAACAAGATTTAAGTACACTAATGTTGATCAAGAAACTGGTATTTCTGCTTTTTATTTTTTATTTTTTTGAAAAAGAAAGAAACTGGTATTTCTACAACTTCAGTATTCCAACTGCACAGACCAATGACTATTCATAGTCTCATGATCCTCAAAAGAAACGTTGTGTATGACAACTGATGCACCCACTGAAGCAGAGTTTTACACAAATGATACTAAGAGAAACTCTTTTTGCTTCAGAACATCAAAAATTCCGATGAATAAAATAGCACATTTAGTGGCAGATCTGATTATAGGTGGAGATGAAAATAACAAATAAGACAAACATAATAATACAAATATCACCCTCAAAACATTAATAAACGGAACTGTATGTATTTATAATTGTATACTACAGTAATTTCTAAGAAAAAAAAAATGGTTGAATAACGCCATTAATGTAAACAGCCAGAATATCAGAAGAGAAGTATACATCTCACATACCATTTCGAGCAAGCATGGAGTAGAGCAAGATACCACCCATGGAATGGCCAATCGCAAGCAACTTGCCGTCTTTCGGGTTGCACTGTTTCCGTATGTATTCCATCTGTTTTACAGACACCAACAACAAATATAAGATGTCTTGAGCAGATAAAATATAATTGGTTTCAAAACTAAAACAATTTATTCATTTGATTTGTGACATCACCGCTGTAGGGACGTCCTCTTCTAGGTAGTGGTCAAAGTCCCAGTTATATTTCCCAAGGAGGTCAATTTGAGTTTGGAGGTTTTCAATTGTAGAAGAAAAGCGATCAAGCAAATCCGTGAACGGTGGAGACACTGATCTTTGACCTTCTTCAATAATATCTACAAGCCTTTGACTTAAATCTCTTATTTGGGTAGCAATAGTGGAATTCTGTAGAGCTTCGGGAGAACCTGAAAGTTATACAAAGACATGGTGTAAGAATCAACAAAAAGGAAGCCGTAACCTGTAAACAGAGGTGACAAGATGAGCCGGGAGGGCAGGTTTTGAAACACATTTTCTTTAAGTATAAGTCAAAACCGACCGGATCAGGTTAAATGCCGCCTATCTTTTGCGCACGCTCAAACATATTAAATAACAAATTTCTAAGTAAAACGATTAAGGAGGATGTACATATTTAGAGTAATCGTGACTTTCAACTATTTTGACCAGTTCCCCTTTTAGCTAAATTATTTGGCTCGACTCGTTTGAGATAAAACATGACCCAAATCGACCCATTCATAAGCAAACGGGTTGAAATTGCCACCTCTAACAGTAACACATCAATTGCAACATAATAAACAATCCCTTATTGACCTTCCTTTATTAATACTGATAATCTCTCAGAAAAACGCTTAAAAGTTTCAGTAAATGTCATCAACAACTGCGATTGATCAGATTCAGCCAACTCTTTCTTTTCTTCAGCTGAGGAAATTTTACTTTGTGCAGACGAATCAGAACTGAGACCTGGCGGGTTTTGGGAAGAAACTCCATCCATCCGCTCAGAAGGAAGGGTGATTGGCTGTTTGACTTCTTTAGAGGCAACCTCTGAACTCAATCCAGCTCCTCGAAATTCAAGGATCCATGTATCAAACCCTTGACTGGACATGTGACGTGCAAATGAAGACTGTAAAACTTACCAAAGGTCAACACAAATAGAAACTAAATGCTACATGTGAAAAAAACTAAAAATAAAAATAATAGAACAAGAGTCTAATAAGCAACACAGATATTAAATAGTAACTAAACAATTATTAAAGATGCAATGATAACCTTCCTTTCTATATAACTAATTTGCCATAATGACTAACATAACTTTCTGGTGTGTGGTGATGTTTTGATGTTTTTTCCTTCCAATTATTCAAGATAAAGTCATCCCCAAATTCTACTTCTTATACACAAACAAAATACCCCTGCTCTTTCTTTCAAATCAAACATTATTGACCCACAACCAAAACCAAACCCATTAACCTAACTGAAAAATCTGTTTTTTCCTACAGATTTAGATTTGGTGAATAATCTAACGGCAGATTCTGTTGAGGAATATTGGGATGAAAGTGAAACCGATATTTACAGACAATACTTTTCTGTAGGTTTTTACCCTATTTATTCCTATAATGAGAGAGAACAAGGCAGTCAGGATTGGAAACAGCATAGTGGATTTACCGTTGACAGCAATGAAGTAAACCAATATAGGTTCTTCAGTTAACATCTTATTTATGAGCCTGTTGGTGGCAAGAAAGCAGGTGTACACACACATATAGCTTCTCTCACGGGTCCTCAAATATATTTGATTGTGTTATACGACTTATTTCTTTAGTTCTTAACTGTTTATCATTTTCTGGAAAGAAAAAAGGCATCAACTCACTTATTCCCGTGGATATAAGCTTGATGCACCACAATAAAGAGTTTGGTTGGCAGGGCATGTTGACGACAAATGAGTAGTTTACAAGGTTGCATATAAAATTCATTGTCAGTACCTGCCACAACTTGAAGCAGTTCTTCCTTATTTCATAGGTCAGTAATCGGTTACTCACATATCTTGTGTGTCTACTTTTAGGGTTACACCCTTATAGGTCATATATACATGCGGACGACTTCAATGGATAGAGACTAATGGAGACAAAGTGATGACATCGTTAAGTGGATCCCAATGAAAAATCTTAGCTCATAATTTTAGTTTACATCTATTAGTAAACCTCGAATGGGAACAGGTAACGGAGAAACAGTGAAGCGTATTCTAATGATAAATCAAGGAGTCTTCTCGAAAGGATTGAAAGGCGATTAGTTTGCAAAAGATCCTAGCCTACCTAAATGGACAATGAACACGTAGGAAGCATGCTGAAAGTGGGTTATGTAACGAATGTACATATATGTTAAATTAGTCGGAATGTCTTAACCGTCATCTCTTTGGCTATCACCTAGAATACTCCTCTCAGAACTACTATGAAATTGGTGGGAACCAAAAGCAGTAGGAATAGAATAGCACCAAAAGAGTGTTAAACTATTCAACTTCTTCTGTTCTGTGCCCCGCTTTTTTAGTTTACTGGTGCATGCTGAAAACGCAGAATCTAACCTAAAAAGGGCTAATCAGGATGACAGGCCTTTGTGTGATTTCATTGAAAAAGTATTCACTTCCTAACACTATGTAAAGTATGATGAAGCACAAACAGAAACATAAGTTTGAACTCACCCCAGGATGCAGATCATATCCAATTGCATTAGTTCCAACTCCACTCAAAAGCAGTAGCGGATGATTCCTTGGAGGTGCCTACAAGTAATTGACAAATATAATGAATCAGAAAACTCACTCCATCATCTCCTTTTTTTGTTGCAGCATCACTATTACTTTCACGTAAAGCAACATCAACTATAATCCCCATTTCAGTTTAGAATTTGCAATCATTTTCAAAATCCCCCATCTTTTATGCACATATCCTTAGGAGTAATGTGGCATATTTTGAATATATTCAAATCGATGTGTTTAGTTGTACTTACTGCAGAATGTGAAGAATACAATTAAGTCAAATTATCTATGAAAAAGACACAAAATTCTAAGTTACTGCAGTTGACTATATCCCAACATATCTCCATACAAACACCCATAGTAAGTTCTTTAAGATGCAAAAAATAGTGTAGATTGAATACAGCTCCTATTGGTCTCTGTAAGAGTCATCTTGATAGTAATAAAGCATATATTTGTGGCTTAGTGCTTCAAAACATAGATCTTTTTATACACGGGAGGATAATTGGTTCTTCTTAGAGTGGTGGATACACATAGATTCATTGCCTAGGGAGTTAGGACTTAGGCAATGCCTCCCAACATGAGGTAAATCTTCTTTTATTTGTGCATCTACTCTTGTAGTTTGAAAAGAAAACTTTAAATTAAATATTTAAAGACTATTTGGGTAGTAAGAAATTAAGAATTGTAAGTTACTACTTCAAGACTTCTCATTTACTCTTGTAAAGTAACACCTAGCTTTTCTTTTCATTCCCTCTCAAAACTTCAAAATTTCCCATTAATCTAACTCCAAAGAAATAAATTCTCCCAACAAGTAATTATTTCATTCCCCTATTTGATTTTCAATCATCAAGCAAACTATATTACTTTCCCTAATGCCTACAAAAATTTCCTTCTCCATACAGCAACCATTCCTACCCCCGCAAAAATTTGAATAAAAAGAACATACAAGTAGAGAATCAAGAAGATTGATAGTGTGGGAGTCGGCATGAATTTATGAGTTTTACATTATTGGCGTAACTTGATCCATCAAAATCTCACACCATATCCAGTAAATGACATGTATTTAGGGGATTTGGGTTTCATATTAGTAAAGGAGCTAGTTAAAAACTTGGCTCTTATGAACTATAATCCTTTGTTGCATGGTAACAATTTGATGTCACGCATTTAACTATAAAAACCTAAGCAGCTGATAGATTGGTGGATAAATATCACAATTTGACGACCCATAGGAATATCATGATTCATGAGAATGTCATTCTCACACCAATGACATGAAACCTACCCTAAGAGTTGTACACAACATTTCCAACTACTTTATTAATTTACTACAAACCTGTCATTCATACCTTAGTGTTCTGTGTGACATATATTCAGTGTCTAATTTGTCATAATTTATGATAGTGGAAGGTGTCTTTGATATGTTCTACTGTAATGAATAATCATGGGCGTGCGCACGCACACATACAATCACATAAAATAAACAAATTAATACTGCCGTTAAAAACACACACATACATATGTTGTATATTAGGCTCACATATACAACTACACACTCTTGCTGGAGGTCTTTCTTGACAGTCCCTTACCTTGGGGTAGGGGTGTGACCGTCAACATCCTATCCTATTCCAGCGGGATTGGGTAGTGTTGTTGTTGTAATACGGCCGTTAAAAAATTGACCAAATTGTTCTTCATCCGCATAACCAGTTAGCATTTTACTATATTTTAACAATGCAGTCTCTTCATAACAGCAAAACCACCTCCAATCCAACCACATATCAATATAGTCACTATCATATCAGTTAATTACATAAGCCCTTTAGAGTGTTTTCATAAAACAAACTATTTCTAGTTATCTTACTTAAGGGTAAAATAATCTGTTTTCAATAAAAAGGTTGGCAAATGGGACCCGCTTAGTTAGCATATATAACAGAAATTACCTTTTTTTTAAATCATATGTATCCCAAAACCTTGGAATAAATACGGAGTCAACCAACATTTTCTACCTGATTACTCTCTTCTCATTTCCAAACAATATCTCCTACTCATTTCCGCTTATGTCACTATCTAATACCATTTCATTTTAGAGAAATAACTTATTCAACCTCCAACTAAAATTTACACAAACACATAACTAATATCTCCAGTCACTTAAAAACTTTCCGCGTTCATTTCTTATCAAACACATATCACAAACTTGAATTAAAAACTTCAAAAAATAAAAAATAAAAATGCTTCAACTTATCTCCTTAGTTTTCGTTCAACTTGGAAGCCGCTTAGAAAAACTAAAACTACCTTTCTACCTGTCATATCTGTTATCCAACCTACACATCTATAACTAAAAACGGATTCCGCTCGCACTTTCAAACGATTATTCCTTTTTCGCGTCTAATAACATAAACAAATCCAAACACTATTACCTAGTTTACTTTACTTAAACTCACGGTCAGCTGAAACTATAAATTATCTTATTCCGGTTAATCTCTATATCTTCCGGATATTATACTTTCCTTAAATGTGTAGTTATAAGTTGAAAGTTTGACCAAATAAATAATTCATACACTTAACCACAGTTTCGCAACTATAATTATTTGCCGCATTAGTCATCGATTTATTACTAAACAGATAGCATAAATTGAATTAAAAATATACTTGTTTAGGGGGTTTATAGCGCCAAAGAGCTAATCGCCAATCGGAATTATGAATGGAGACATAATGAAGCTCATCAGCCGTACAAATCGGAGGCTTATCGGCTAATCTTTCCACAGCGGATGATGAAGAAGCATGTAACGGTTTCAGCCTTGACAGTGTTGTTGTACGGATGTTAACTGGTGGTTTTGATTCGTACCGTTTGGGATTGATGGAGTAATAAGTTGCTGCTATTTGTATTGCTGATCGAATATCTGATTGGAGGATGAACATTTTTTATTTTTCTATAAAAGTTTTGTTGAAATCGCATGCAGTTGAATTAAATCTTGTATTGGCTACAACGCCTACTTCTATCTGTTGTTTCTAGATGAAAATTAATTTCTTTCTATTTTATATGTCACATAAGATAGCATTTCAGGGCCGCGTCGTTCAAAGCGAGAAAGAGTAAGGGAATGCAAATGAATGAGTGAGTTGGATAATTAATAACTTATTTTTAATTTATTCTATTTTAAGGTAATCAATTATTTTGCAATCTCTTACTACGCACAATATAATAAGGGAGCTGAGCCCTTTTGAATACCTTACCCATTCCCTACCTTCTTAAGTTTTTTTTTTTTTTTTTTTTTTTTTTTTTTTTTTTTTAGTGGGTTCTGACTCGACATTGCGAGCCGACTAATCCCAAGACGACTACCCTTTTGGATAACCCGGAGTCATCAGGTGAACCTTCGTGGCCACATGAGGATTAATTTTCTCCCCAAGGTTTGAACCTAGGACCTCCAAGGACTTTAACCACTTAGGAGACCAAATCCAAACCTGTTCAGACTTTAAATTCAACTTGTTATTTTATTAGTTTTAAAATATTTTAAAAATATACAAAATTTTTGTTTCAATCCAAAAAGAAGTTGTAGATTGGCGCCTTGACACCGGGTCCCTTTTGGCATCAACCATTATCCACCCCACAAGTAAGAGGAGAAGGAGTGGGTGAGCGAAGGCTGCGGGGAGGGTGGAACCCCGCACGGGAACACCGCCGCCTCGCGGGGAACCACGCACGGGGAGGCAAAATGCGGGGGAATTTCACGCATGCGGGGAGAAAAGAGAGAGACGTTGGAGTGGGTGAGAAAGAGCCGTTTGGATCTCAACGGCTATTTTTTTTTTTTTTTGTAAAGTTTATATACCAACACAACCAAAGGAAAAAAGCACAAAAAAAAAACACACCTTCCTTCCCCTTGCTGCTGCAATTCGAAAGCAAAAAAAAAAAAAAAAAAAAAAAAAAAAAAAAAAAAAAAAAAAAAAAAAATCTCATTCAAAAAATATGGAACGTGGTAAAAATAGAGATCCAATAAGAGGTACTCGTGGATCGAGAGGCGCAATTCGTCCTCGGATTCAATCACAACCCGGTCCCGAACCATCGTCTCTAGCACAACCTTATCACCCCCAAATGTATCCTCAATCTCCACAAATTTTTTTCTCCCAACAACAACCCCTCCCGCAAATTCCCACAAACTTCGACCCGTTTGAGTCGAACTATACTCAACAATCTCCACCGCCAAATCCTAACTTCAACCCGTATGCACCGTGTTATACCTAAGAAAAAAGGCGTGAACGGGTTAGTGAACCGTTACCCATTCCATTTGATACCGATGAAGATGAAGATTTCGACAATGTTGACGTGGTACCCGAGACACAACCAAATGAGTATTTCGAAGAGGAGGAAGATGTCGAAGAGGTTGTTGTAAAGAAAAAAAAAAAAACCAAAGACTTGGACGCCCGATGAGGAGGAGGCGTTAGCTAAGTCTTGGGTTAAAATTTCGGTTGACAAAGAAGTTGGCGACCGTCAACCCAAGAAAGGATTTTGGCAGCGAATTCTAATAAGAAAAGTTTCGCGCATTCTAAAGCGTGGCAGATTGTCAAAGATCAACCAAAGTGGAAAGAACAACCAACTTATACTCAAGAATCCACGGGATCGAGCAAGAAAAGAAAGTCGTCGGAATCGAGTAGCGCTCAAACGCCGGTAAACGTGGAAGATTTCGAGTGTGAGTTACCGAACCTCAACGAGAACCCAACTCCATCACGTCAACCGAAAGGTAAAAAAAAGACGACTTCAGGAGATTCAAGCCGAAGCTTGATGCGTGATGCCTTTGAAAGTTACACCTCCGAGAAGAAAATTTTATTGCAAGCGCAGTTGGAGTCTCAAAAGAAAAAAGACGAAGAATATTTCAACTTTATTAACGGGGAGGTTTACAATCGTGACATGAAGTTCGTTATGGACCCGCACGACCAAATCCCGGACCCGACTTTTAAAGATTTCGTCATCAACAGGAAACGCGAGCTATGCGCCAAATACGGTTGGCCATGTGGTTTGTAGGATTTAATGTCTAAGTTTTAAGTTTTTAAATTTTAATGTAACTTTAGTAATTTTATGGTTTTTAATAATATTATGTAATGTTAATTAAATTTTAATGGAATTTTTGTTTTCAAATACATTTTTTAATAGAATTTAAAAAAAAATAAAAAAAAAAAGAAAAAGGAAAAAAGAAAAATAAAAAAAAAAAAAAAAAAAAAAAAAAAAAAAGTGAGTGAAGGATGAGTGAAGGTGCCGCCTCCAAAAATGAAGTGAGTGAAGGAAAAAGTGAGAGATGATGTGGCGCAAGGGGATTGGTTGTGAGTGAGTGAAGGGGAGAAGAGTGAGTGATGCACTCCCCCCCACCCTAATAGCCCCGGGTAACTCTCATGGCCTAGTGGGCACCAACTGGAGTGAGAGACTCTCGGACTCTTGAGCTCTTATCCACAAAGTCTCTCCAATGAGCACTATAGGTTTTAATACACTCGTGTTTTATTTAAATTATGTGATGTATTTATTTTAATTTTGATAAATTAAAATAAATAAATACTAAGTGATGAGCGACATTATTTTGCAGATGAGTTATACGTTTTGAGTTAATGAATAGCTGACGCGGCAACACTTTTTGCCCTATTGCTCAGCATTGTACGTGGTGCTCTAAGAATGAGAAGAAATCATAATCATATGTTATAGAGTATTGATGGTCATCTGTATGAACTATAAATCATGCACATCGATAAATAAACAAGTAAAGATCATGCAGACCAAACCCTATCATTGATATAAACTCAACTTAACAAGTATAAAAAGTGTTTAAGGACTACTTACTTGATCTTGTAGTAACGTAAGCTCCTAGAATTTCACAGCTGCACAAAATCACCTTCTTCTTCTTCTTCTTCTTCTTCTTCTTCTTCTTATTGATGCTTTAGTCGAACACTATAGGGTTTCTTGGAGAGAATTACCACATGAGTTTGTCAAGTATTTACCAGTACTGCACATGTAGAACTAAGGCTGCAAACGTATGCAAGTTGGAGAGTACGATAGTCGACTAGGGTTAGTCAACTATGGAAATCGATTAAGAGTCATTTTTGTTGACTCAAAAGGATTCGATCCCTTTGTGGGTTCAGTCGACCGAATTCAAGAGGAGAGGCGAGGGAATTTGGGGTTAAGAGGATTAAACTGATTTCTAACTTAGGTTGTCTTTGTATTTATAGTAAACCAAAGACAATCCTTAGGCTATAATTTGCTACAACCTACTACACATGCACATGCAACGCATGTGTAGCCCATCTTAATAGTACATGCAAACTACGATTTTTCACCTGCATTGTTGCATAATAATGTAACTCATCATTCTCCAAGAATGACGGTTCTTACCCTATTATTTCTTGTTATCAATTTAAGAAATTTTACTTTTAAAAGTTATAAACCCTAATTAGGGTTTTCAAAAACATAAAATAAAGTTTGTAATAAGTAACTATAAACCCTAAGTCACAATATCTATATTTAGAAAGAAAAAAATTAATTGTGGACTTTTTAATAAAAGTTTTATTTCAAAAATTACCAAGATATGTTTTAAAACCTTAGTTTTCATATTTGAGAATTCCAACATTCAAATAGGGTAAAACTGAACTTACATCAGCTTATGGAAACTAACTGCTTGGTCACCAAGATTCATGTTAGTCAAATTTTATATTCCCATCTAGCTAGAATTACTAAAAATTGACCCACCAGGGTTGGTGATGAGGAGAAAAATGAACCACTTTTAGGGGGTCATTTAAGCCGGAATTGAATTTATTTGATCAAATATTACCCTAAATCGTTCCTTTTGTGATTTTAGGTACTTTGGGAGTGAAATATGGAAAAGGAAGCAATTCGGACGTTTTTGGAGCATAAAAGTGAATAAAACGCCAAAGACTTAATTTTCCATGCTGAGAACAATACCTGACGGCGTCAAGAGGAAGACCCTGACGGCGTCAAGAGTAAAAGTGGTGACGACCCAGTGCAAACCTGACGGCGTCACAACAAGGGCGTCAAGACTTAATTTTGTGACGGTCTGCATAAGGAGAATACATGACGGCGTCAGACCCAGATCTAGGCAGTCCGAGGAACTATTTGGCGGCGAGATGACGGCTTCAAACATTTGTTCTTGACGCCGTCACCTTCTAAACTCTATATATAGTTTTCTATTTTTCATTCATTAGAGAGGAACTTGTGTGGAGAAACCTAGGGCCGAACTTTGTAAACCCTAGGTCATATTTTACAGCTTTTTCAAGGGTTTTCACCCCTTGAATCCTTTCATGTGCTATTAAGATAAGTCTTCTCTTTAATTCAATCAATATGTCTATGTGTTGGTTGATTATATCTTATGCTTGTCTTGATTTCAATATGCTAGGCTAGATCTATCTTGTGTTTGCTTGGATCTAATGAAACCTAGATGTTAATTATGTGTTGATTACTTGTTTATGGTTGTAATGGATGAATGATTTCAATGTTAGGCTTAAGAAAACTGGCAGATCTCCATTGTGTAACATGCTTGAACGTCTTAGGAAACATGAACCGATGTGTACTAGGTTTTATTGGTTGTATTTAATGCATGAGCAAATTCTAGTGATCCCATGTTAGGAGCTTCTTTGCCGGCTCGGCATAGGAGTGAAGTAGGCGCTCATAGGATTGGGGAAGTAAGTTCGCCACCCCATGAATGGTATTAAGGAATACAATCCGTCATCCACGCAACTATAACAAGTAATTAACGTGTAAAAGTTATCTAGGGAGTAGTGAAATCTAAGTAAACACATTTCTCCCACATATTGCTCACAACTCTAGTTTAATATAGTTTATTTTTATTTCTAGTATTTTATTTTGATTGCATCTTAGTATTGGGTTAATTGAATAGCAACTAATTCCGCCCAAATTCTTCAAAACCCGAGATTTTAATTTGCTTTCTAAAAAATATAAAAAAAATACAAAAAGAATCATCCCTCATCTCTGGACCTAGTCTTTAGGTTTTCTAATCCTAGCGACACTATTCCTTGCTGAACGATCAATCCCCCGGTACTTGTCATTATACTATACTACATCGATCAGGTACACTGCCTGGTGGGGGTTGTAAGCTTCTCGAGATCTCTCGAGAGGTAAAGCCTGGTGCAATCCCTACGTACCAAGTTTTTGGCGCCGCAACCCGGGGAATAGTTATTGTCTAGGTTAGAATATCTTTTTATTAGGTCTACTCTTGACGGCGTCACGTGTAAAAATCTGGAAATTTTACCAGTTTTGTTTTTCTAACGGAGTCTTAAAGTTTTTGTTAAATTATCAGTTTTATAATCTCCAGGAAATCTGCAAACATCATTCCACAAGCATTATATCTTATTTTGTTTTCTAGGATTAATTAGCATATGTAGATTGCCGCCGATTTTATGCGAGGTTGTCTTATCTGTTTTCTCAGGATTTACAGGTTATGTATGACAAGAAGATGATTATTATTCTGGAAGGGAAGCTTTGATTGTTCATTTTCTTGGAGGAAGATTTAACCTGGCCACCTTATTATCCATACCGAGCGAATCAGGGGAGTATTTGATTTCATTTTTTTTTTTACCTATTTTACTTTTACATTCTTTACTTGAACATTGGGGACAATGTTCATCCTAAGTGTAAGAGGAGGGTAAAATAATGATACCTTACAGATACACTTTCGCTCGAGTTTGTTTGTTTGATGGTAGATGTGTAATAAAACTATGAAAAATACTTGTTAGTGTAATTTTAGCGCCAAATTTAAAAATTTTTACAACATTTAGAAGTGACACTTTAGCCATAGCAAGCGTCTCATGGATAGGAGATTGTATGACTAGCACAAAACCGTATCATTCAGAAAAATTTTCCACCCAAATATGTGAGGTTTGCCTTTAGATTTGATAGGAAAAGCATTTACTATTAGTGCTTATGAGTGTACCGGTAGCATTTAGATTCTAGAACTTGCGTTAGTGATGCATCCCGAGACCGCTAGTGAGACTACATTCATGTGGTAGGATTTACTACATGATAAGAGGCATTAGGATCACCCTTGTGTTAAACCCGTATTATAATTACTTGACCATTTAAGTCATATTACTTGGCTAGTTAAGTCAACTAATTTTTCCCACACCTTAGTGTTGTACTTATTTTTAGTACACGAAACCCCTAGTACACCCCTCCGAGCCTATCTTTTCGTTTCTAACTTTAAGCACTTTACTTAAAGGAAGAATTTGTTACACCCCACTTAAATGTACACCCAAATCGCCTTAGCCTTCCGTGTATGCACTCATCTTTAGTGCATTATTGTTATTTGTTAAACCCTAAGTTAATTATCTAATTGATTACATGGTTGCTAAGTCGAGTCATATCCTTGTACATATTGTTTTGGGACGATTGGGACTCATGGGTAAAGTACTTATTTTATGGAGTAATGGGGAAGAAAATCATATATTACCCCCATATGTACGTTAATCTTAAAAGTACTCCAAGTGTTTTGATTTTCTTAATTCGAGTCATTAGATTAGTTTATTGTAAAGTATGTAAAGATTCAAGTGTAAGGGAAATTTCGTTCCCTATGATGTATTATTTTGGATGGTAGGGTAAGAGTGTATGCACACAAAAAAATAAATAAATAAATAAATAAATAAATAAAAGGAGAAAAAAGAAAAAAAAACATACGGACTACCATCCCGTTTCATTCTATGTTCATTTTATGTTTTTGTTATTTTTCATTTATTAGCTTAAGTCGAGTCTAGTCTTGGCTTAGCAACGTCATTTTGTACATATAATTAACCAAGATTGTTAACTCGCCACCAGTAAAGACTGCCTATATCCAACAAAACCGTGTATTCCATATCCCTACACCTAACGTTACAACCCTTTAAAAGACCTCTTTGATAGTTTATCCTAGGTGCTTACGCCATGTGGTGGAGGTTTGATCCTTTCCCAAGCCTATGGTAATCTATTTTGCTATGACAGGTAGTGAGAGATATTTTCCGTTTCCATATTGTGATATTACTTTATTACACCCGAGAGATGTGAGTATCTAAACACTATTTATGAGGTGCTAGTATATGACCTCCGTGCTTGTCTTTGGTCTTTAGTGGAATGATTATTTGTTGTAATTACTTTTATATTAGTGTTAAATGACCCATAACTTGTATTTTGATTAAAATAAAAGCGCATTTGCTTGAGGACAAACAAATCTCAAGTGTAAGGGTATATGATGAGGCGAAAAATGAACCACTTTTAGGGGGTCATTTAAGCCCGGAATTGAATTTATTTGATCAAATATTACCCTAAATCGTTCCTTTTGTGATTTTAGGTACTTTGGGAATGAAATCTGGAAAAGGAAGCAATTCGGATGTTTTTGGAGCATAAAAGTGAAGAAAACGCCAAAGACTTAATTTTCCATGCTGAGAACAGTACCTGCGGCATCAAGAGGAAGACCCTGACGGCGTCAAGAGTAAAAGTGGTGACGACCCAGTGCAAACCTGACGGCATCACAACAAGGGCGTCAAGACTTAATTTTGTGACGGCCTGCATAAGGAGAATACATGACGGCGTCAGACCCAGATCTAGGCAGTCCGAGGAACTATTTGGCGGCGAGATGACGGCGTCAGACATTTGTTCTTGAAGCCGTCACCTTCTAAACTCTATATATACTTTTCTATTTTTCATTCATTAGAGAGGAACTTGTGTGGAGAAACCTAGGGCCGAATTTTGTAAACCCTAGGTCATATTTTAAAACTTTTTCAAGGGTTTTCACCCCTTGAATCCTTTCATGTGCTATTAAGATAAGTCTTCTCTTTAATTCAATCAATATGTTGATGCGTAGGGATTGCACCAGGCTTTACCTCTCAAGGGATCTTGAGAAGCTTACAACCCCCACCATGCAGTGTACCTGATCGATGTAGTATAGCATAATGACAAGTACTCGGGGATTGATCGTTCAGCTAGGAATAGTGTCGCTAGGATTAGAAAACCTAAAGACTAGGTCTAGAGATGAAGGATGATTCTTTTTGTATTTTTATATTTTTTAGAAACCAATTAAAATATAAGGTTTGAAGGATTTGGGCGGAATTAGTTGCTAGGCAACTAACGCAATATTATGATGCAATCAAAATAAAATACTAAAAATGAAACTAAACTATATTAAACTAAAGTTGTGTGCAATATGTGGGAGAAATGTGTTTACTTAGATTTCATTACTCCCTGGATATCTTTTACACGTTAATTACTTGTTATAGTTGCGTGGATGACGGATTATATTCCTTAATACTATTCTCGGGGTGGCGTACTTACTTTCCCAATCCGATGAGTGCCTACTTCACTCCTATGTCGAGCCGGCTAAGAAGCTCCTAACATGGGATCATTAGAATTTACTCATGCATTAAATACAACCAATAAAACCTAGTACACATCGGTTCATGTTTCCTAAGACGTTCAAGCATGTTACACAATGGAGATCTGCCAATTTTCTTAAGCCTAACATTGAAATCATTCATCCAATACAACCATAAACAAGTAATCAACACATAATTAACATCTAGGTTTCATTAGATCCAAGCAAACACAAGATAGATCTAGCCTAGCATGTTGAAATCAAGACAAGTACAAGATATAGACAACCAACACATAGACATATTGATTGAATTAAGAGAAGACTTATCTTAATAGCACATGAAAGGATTCAAGGGGTGAAAACCCTTGAAAATACTGTAAATTACAAGCTAAGGTTCACAAAGTTCGGCCCTAGGGTTCTCCACACAAGTTCCTCCTTAATGAATGAAAAATAGAAAACTATATATAGAGTTTAGAAGGTGACGGCGTCAAGAAAAAATGTCTGACGCCGTCATCTCGCCGCCAAATAGTTCCTCGGACTGCCTAGATCTGGGTCTGACGCCGTCATGTAGTCTTCTTATGCAGGCCGTCACAAAATTAACTCTTGACGCCCTTCTTGTTACGCCGTCAGGTTTGCACTGGGTCGTCACCACTTTTACTCTTGACGCCGTCATGATTTTTCTCTTGACGCCGTCAGGTACTGTTCTCAGCATGGAAAATTAAGTCTTTGGCGTTTTCTTCACTTTTATGCTCCAAAAACGTCCGAATTGCTTCCTTTTTCAGATTTCACTCCCAAAGTACCTAAAACCACAAAAGAAACGATTTAGGGTGATATTTGATCAAATAAATTCAATTCCGGGCTTAAATGACCCCCTAAAAGTTGTTCATTTTTCACCTCATCATATACCCTTACACTTGAGATTTGCTTGTCCTCAAGCAAATGCGCTTTTATTCTAGTCAAAATACAAGTTAGGGGTCATTTAACACTAATATAAAAGTAATTACAACAAATAATCGTTCCACTAAAGACCAAAGACAAGCACGGAGGTCATATACTAGCACCTCATAAATAGTGTTTAGATACTCACATCTCTCGGGTGTAATAAAGTTATATCACAATATGGAAACGGAAAATATCTCTCACTACCTGTCATAGCAAAATAGATTACCATAGGCTTGGGAAAGGATCAAACCTCCACCACATGGCGTAAGCACCTAGGATAAACTATCAAAGAGGTCTTTTAAAGGGTTGTAACGTTAGGTGTAGGGATATGGAATACACGGTTTTGTTGGATATACGCAGTCTTTACTGGTGGCGAGTTAACAATCTTGGTTAATTACATGTACAATATGGCGTTGCTAAGCCAAGACTAGACTCGACTTAAGCTAATAAAGAAAAATAACAAAAACATAAAATGAACATAGAATAAAAATGGATGGTAGTCCGTATGTTTTTTCTCTTTTTCTTTTTCTATTTTTTTCTTTTCTTTTTCTTGTTTTTTCGGTTTTTTTTATTTTTTTATTTTTTATTTATTTTTTATTTTTGCATACACTCTTACCCTACCATCCAAAATAATACATCACAGGGAATGAACATTCCCCTTACACTTGAATTTTTACATACTTTACAAATAACTAATCTAATGACTCGAATTAAGATAATCAAAACACTTGGAGTACTTTTAAGATTAACGCACATATGGGGGTAATATATGATGTTCTTCACCATTACTTCATAAAATAAGTACTTTACGCATGAGTCTCAATCATCCCAAAACAATATGTACAAGGATATGACTCGACTTAGCAACCATGTAATCAATTAGATAATTAACTTAGGGTTTAACAAATAACAATAATGCACTAAAGATGAGTGCATACACGGAAGGCTAACGCGATTTGGGTGTACATTTAAGTGGGGTGTAACAAATTTTTCCTTTAAGTAAAATGCTTAAAGTTATAAACGAAAAGATAGGCTCGGAGGGGTGTACTAGGGGTTTCGTGTATTAAAATGAGTACAACGCTAAGGTGTGGGAAAAATTAGTTGACTTAACTAGCCAAGTAATATGATTTAAATGGTCAAGTAATTATAATACGGGTTTAACACAAGGGTGATCCTAATGCCTCTTATCATGTAGTAAATCCTACTACACGAATGTAGTCTCACTAGCGGTCTCGGGATGCATCACTAACGTAAGTTCTAGTATCTAAATGCTACCGGTACACTCATAAGCACTAATAGTAAATGCTTTTCCTATCAAATCTAAAGGCGAACCTCACATATTTGGGTGGAAAATTTTTCTGAATGATACGGTTATGTGCTAGTCAAACAATCTCCTATCCATGAGACGCTTGCTATGGCTAAAGTTTCACTCCTAAATGTTGTAAAAAAATTTTAAATTTGGCGTTAAAATTATACTAACAAGTATTTCTCATAGTTTTATTACACATCTACTATCAAACAATCAAACTCAAACGAAAGTGTATCTGTAAGGTATCATCATTTTACTCTCCCCTTATACTTAGGATGAACATTGTCCCCAATGTTCACGTAAAGAATGTAAAAGTGAGATAAGTAAAAAGAATGAAATCAAATACTCCCCTGATTCGCTCGGTATGGATAATAAGGTGGCCAGGTTAGATCTTCCTCCAAGAAAATGAACAATCTAAGCTTCCCTTCTAGAAAAATAAATCATCTTCTTATCATACATAACCTGTAAATCCTGAGAAAACAGACAAGGCAATCTCGCATAAAATCGGCGGCAATCTACATATGTTACTAAATCCTAGAAAACAAAATAAGATATAATGCTTGTGGAATGATGTTTGCAGATTTCCTGGAGATTATAAAACTAATAATTCAGCAAAAACTTTAAGGCTCCGTTAGAAAAACAAAACTGGTAAAATTTCCAGATTTTTACACGTGACGCCGTCAAGAGTAAACTCGTGACGCCGTCAGAAGTGACATGCAGAAATTCTTATGTTAAGTTTCCGGATAATTTCTGGAAAAACTTCGTCCTACTTCCTGGAAATCCTGCAAAACATCATTATGACTCGATACAAGCATTTGACTCTAACAAATACGAATATACATGTTCACTTAATATTGTGGAGAATCATGATCGGTTTTGTTTCTTAAAACCATATTTGGGGTTTCCCCTTACACTTATCTTTTGCAAAAAATACCTTTGGATGAAGTTAAGACTAAGCTAAACAACAAAGTAAAGTATTTCCACTTTTTAGTTTTGAAACATGATCTACCAACAATAAAAATAAAGCATGCATACGGAAGCAAATAACAAACAAACAAAATTAAAAATCACACAAAACATGGGTTGCCTCCCAAGAAGCGCTTTTCTTTATTTACGAGTCTTGTAGCTAGACTCAAGGTCATGGGTTACGTTTTCCTTTCCCACTTTTGTGCCAACTCAAAACATCTAACCCAATTCTCATCACGCTTGTATTCCGGGCCTAGATTCATGCAACCCGAATAGTATGTTCGCCTCCTCTCATAATAGGCGTCATCAGTAATTCCATCTTCCTTAACCTCATAGGGTCGAATCTCATCAATTTGTAGATTCTTGATGCCCTTTAATTCGTCCTTCATGTAAGGCATCATAAAAGTGACCTTCTCTATCCCATCAGTAAATTGAACTATCCCCTTCTCATGATCGTAATACATCTTAGTCTTCTCAACAAAAGGTTGTCCTAGAACCATCTCTCCTAGGTGTGGATCTATAATGCCTCTAACATCTTCTAGGATTACGAAGTCGCATTGATAAGTAAAATTTCCTATAAAGATGTGTACCCCTTTAACTCTCCTGACGAAATTACATAGCCTATTAGAATTGTAAGGGTCCTTTCTAGGGCTTAACCTTTCGTTCATTATCCAATTGTAATAGAGCCTAGACATGATATTCATGGGTGCTTTTAAGTCAATGTATGTATGCTCTCTAGACATGTACCCAATCATGCAAGGAATTTTTATGTTCCTGAAGTTATGCCTCCTAATCCATGGTGTCTTTCTATATTTTGAGGGGCAAGGGTGTTGTAAAAGGAACCTATGGTAACTCAATTCATCCGGGGTTGGGGCGAAGTCCGTAAACTAAATTTTCATTTGGAGAGGCTTAATGAATTCCTTAAATGTGTTAACTTATCTCTTTCTTCTTTTATGCGCTATAAGCCTCTTGCTAACTTCTAAACGACGACTCTCTAAATCCATGAAGACCAAACTAGTACAAACAGAAACACGAAGAAATAAGATAGACTAAAGAGATCCTAAAAATAAAAATAAAATCTTACTAGAAAGGAATCTAGCAAGTAGACCTAATAAAAAGAGATTCTAACCTAGACAATAACTATTCCCCAGGCTGCGGCGCCAAAAACTTGATGCGTAGGGATTGCACCAGGCTTTACCTCTCAAGAGATCTTGAGAAGCTTACAACCCCCACCAGGCAGTGTACCTGATCGATGTAGTATAGTATAATGACAAGTACCGGGGGATTGATCGTTCAGCTAGGAATAGTGTCGCTAGGATTAGAAAACCTAAAGACTAGGTCTAGAGATGAAGGATGATTCTTTTTGTATTTTTATATTTTTTAGAAAGCAAATTAAAATCTCGGGTTTGAAGGATTTGGGCGGAATTAGTTGCTAGTCAACTAACCCAATATTAAGATGCAATCAAAATAAAATACTAAAAATGAAACTAAACTATATTAAACTAAAGTTGTGAGCAATATGTGGGAGAAATGTGTTTACTTAGATTTCACTACTCCCTAGATATCTTTTACACGTTAATTACTTGTTATAGTTGCGTGGATGACGGATTGTATTCCTTAATACCATTCATGGGGTGGCGTACATACTTCCCCAATCCTATGAGTGCCTACTTCACTCCTATGTCGAGCCGGCTAAGAAGCTCCTAACATGGGATCATTAGAATTTACTCATGCATTAAATACAACAAATAAAACCTAGTACACATCGGTTCATGTTTCCTAAGACGTTCAAGCATGTTACACAATGGAGATCTGCCAGTTTTCTTAAGCCTAACATTGAAATCATTCATCCAATACAACCATAAACAAGTAATCAACACATAATTAACATCTAGGTTTCATTAGATCCAAGCAAACACAAGATAGATCTAGCCTAGAATGTTGAAATCAAAACAAGTACAAGATATAGACAACCAACACCTAGACATATTGATTGAATTAAGAGAAGACTTATCTTAATAGCACATGAAAGGATTCAAGGGGTGAAAACCCTTGAAAATACTGTAAAATACGAGCTAGGGTTCACAAAGTTCGGCCCTAGGGTTCTCCACACAAGTTCCTCCTTAAGGAATGAAAAATAGAAAACTATATATAAAGTTTAGAAGGTGACGGCGTCAAGAACAAATGTCTGACGCCGTCATCTCGCAGCCAAATAGTTCCTCGGACTGCCTAGATCTGTGTCTGACGCCGTCATGTAGTATCCTTATGCAGGCCGTCACAAAATTAACTCTTGACGCCCTTCTTGTGACACCGTCAAGTTTGCACTGTGTCGTCACCACTTTTACTCTTGACGCGTCATGATTTTCCTCTTGACGCCGTCAGGTACTGTTCTCAGCAAGGAAAATTAAGTCTTTGACTTTTTCTTCACTTTTAGGCTCCAAAAACGTCCGAATTGCTTCCTTTTCCAGATTTCACTCCCAAAGTACCTAAAATCACACAAGGAACGATTTAGGGTAATATTTGATCAAATAAATTCAATTTCGGGCTTAAATGACCCCCTAAAAGTGGTTCATTTTTCGCCTCATCATATGTCTATGTGTTGGTTGATTATATCTTGTGCTTGTCTTGATTTCAACATGCTAGGCTAGATCTATCTTGTGTTTGCTTGGATCTAACGAAACCTAGATGTTAATTATGTGTTGATTACTTATTTATGGTTGTAATGGATGAATGATTTCAATGTTAGGCTTAAGAAAACTGGCAGATCTCCATTGTGTAACATGCTTGAACGTCTTAGGAAACATGAACCGATGTGTACTAGGTTTTATTTGTTGTATTTAATGCGTAAGCTAATTCTAGTGATCCCATGTTAGGAGCTTCTTAGCCGGCTCGACATAGGAGTGAAGTAGGCGCTCATAGGATTGAGGAAGTAAGTATGCCATCCCATGAATGGTATTAAGGAATACAATTCGTCATCCACGCAACTATAACAAGTAATTAACGTGTAAAAGATTTCTAGGGAGTAGTGAAATCTAAGTAAACACATTTCTCCCACATATTGCTCACAACTCTAGTTTAATATAGTTTATTTTTATTTCTAGTATTTTATTTTGATTGCATCTTAGTATTGGGTTAGTTGAATAGCAACTAATTCCGCCCAAATCCTTCAAAACCCGATTTTAATTTGCTTTCTAAAAATATAAAAATATACAAAAAGAATCATCTCTCATCTCTAGACCTAGTCTTTAGGTTTTCTAATCCTAGCGACACTATTCCTAGCTGAACGATCAATCCCCTGGTACTTGTCATTATACTATATTACAGCGATCAGGTACACTGCTTGGTGGGGGTTGTAAGCTTCCCGAGATCCCTCGAGAGGTAAAGCCTGGTGCATTCCCTACGTACCAGTTGGATAACCATGATCGCTATTTCTTGTTCTATAAGTTATCTTGTTTAACATATGATTTAATTTGGTAACTAAAAATTTTCAAAAATAGTTTTAGCATATTTTTAACAAAGTTTACACATTTCCAAAAATATCCAAAACTAGGTTTACCTACTTTGAGTTCTCATGTAAATCGTGAAAACTATGCGCGGGTATCCGCCTAATCATTCATTTATTACTAAACACATTGCATAAATTCAATTAAGAATATATACTCGTTCAGGGGGTTTATAGTGCCAAAGAGCTAATTGTGAATCAGAGTTAAGCATCAAGACATAATGAAGCTCATCAGTCGTACAAATCGGAAGCTTATTGACGGCAGATGAAACATGTAACGGTCTCAACTTTGTTGTTGTACGGATGGTTGGTGGTTTTGATTCGTAGCAACGGTTGGGGTTGATGGAGTAGTATGTTGCTGTTATTTGTATTACTAATCGAGATCTGATTGTTTCTAGATGAGATGAGACTAGTAGGATCATTTTTTGAGTAGCTAAATAAACTATATAAACGAATGTGGTTTTATATAATCAGAGGTTACATTTGGCGAGCTCTTTTTTTTTTTTTTTTTTTTTTTTTTTTTTTAACTGTACGTGGTCTCAATAGGGTTAATCCTGGGAACGCTTTCCTAAAACTTATTAGTAGATTTATTGATCACTATGGAATAGACTTGGGGTTTCCACCTTCTTGGTTAAAAGGAACCCTTGACCTTTTATTAGAAAATCAAACACCTTACCACTAGGGCATTTGGTGGTTGTTTTGTATATTTCAACATGTCCCCATATTTTTGAAATAAATATTAGAAATATTATTTCTAACATTTTGTTTAGAGTAAAATTGCAAATACCTTTCATATCATTTGTCTAAATTGCATGTGTAGGTATCAGTTAGGAAAGAAGTATAGTGGGGGGTTCTCGATCGGTTTACTTTGCTTCTTGGCCAAATTAAAATGAGTAAATACAATATTTTAATTAGATGAGAATATTTTAGTTATTTCACCTTTGGTTAGAGACGAAAGTAACCGAAAGCATCCCACGCGGATTGCCTTTGCACTTTTAGACTTATTAGGACTACACTTGCAATTTGGACAACCTATAAGAACGATTTTTGCAATTTAGTCTATTATTAAAAATGGTGGATTTGATAATATGCACAATTATTAAGTTATTTCTCACTTCTCATATCTATATTTCAAATTGATACCTTGCTTTAATTTTATTTGTGTATACGGTTAAACAAATAAGTTATTTATTTTAAATATTAATAATTTTAAATTTTTAAGAGGAAACTATTGTTCAATGAACAGTAATTCCCTACGGGAAAAATATACAAATAGTCCCCATGGTTTTCAGTTAATTATGCAAACAGTCTTAGAGAAAACAACGAAAATGTCCCTGAGGTTAATTTGCTATTACTAAGACACTTCCCGAGTTAAATTCAGAGAGTGTTTGTGAAGTGAAAAAAGACATAAAGAGTCCGTGAAAATTATCTCACTTAATGAAAACAATCCCCAAGTGAAAAGTTACATAAATAGTCCTTGTAATTTACCTAACATTACAAAAACTATCTCAAATTTCAAAGTAAAATAATATCTTTTTCTATCTTTTTCTTTATAAGTTTTACATTAAAATTACATATTTGTACTTAATTAGTTTTAAGTTAACTAAATTAGCGAAATTTGCTTTCTTATAAAAAAAGTAACTTTTAATGTATTTGTCAAACAATTTAATATTATTAGTTTATTACTTATAATTTATTTGTATATTAAAACATCGTATAAGTAAAAAATTAAAAGTGATTTAAATGAGATATTAGAATAATGTAATTTTTTTACGTATACCCCTACATCGGAGCGAAGATCCTCGTTCCCATCATTTTTCTTCTATGAAATCTTTGTTCAATATAACATGTGTTCATCAACCAATAATCTTTTTCCTTAACCTTCAATCATTTTCACAAAGTGTCACAATTGTATAAACAAAATTATTGTTCCAAAAAAATGCTATATCCTCTTAATTTTGATTTTTAATTCATCATTTGAAAATGACTTAAATATAGGCTAATGCATTAGATGAATATATTGATAAAGGGTTATTGGTGAATAAACAACTATTGAAAGGTGATAAAGGGTTATTGGTGAATAAACAACTATTGAAAGGTAACGAGGCTGTAAGCACGCACGTTGCCGCGGGGTTTTTGTATAAGCCATTTAGCTGAAAAAAAGAAGAATAAAATGTTTGTGCTTGTCATACATGTTGAATACTCTGTCTGCAAAGTATTTGTGCTCTAGTTGCAAAGTATTTGTGGACTGTGTTATGTAAATAATCAATTAATGGATGTTTGTCACACAATCAATTGATAACTGACAAAAGAACCTATGCGTTGTTGAGTGGTGTTTTGTTAAAGAAGCATTTACTGTATGTTTAGGGTGCGTTTGGTTTCCTCATAAGGGAATCAAACTATCACTATGAAAGTGATAGTTTGTGTTTGTTTAGAATGCCTGAGCCTACAACTATGACTATGAAAGTCTAATATATTCCATACTCCATATACAACTCTTGAGGGGGGAATGGATCTTTCATAGTTGAGGGATCCACCACTACTATCAAACTCATACCCATTATCATTCCTCGCAGCATACCAAACGCACCTTTAGTAACTGTTGCAAAATAGGAATGGCATAAATAATATTCAAACAATGCAATATGTGTTGGCAAATATAAATAGCAGGAACAATGTTTAAAGATTGCAAGAGTCTGATATTGATGTGCATACATAAGGTTCATTTGCATCTGATGCAACAATGTTAGACAAAAAAAATAAGGGTCACATCTGTACCATACATCATGATGTACAGCTAAGGTGCTTCTGCAGTTATATTGCAGGTGTTATACAAAAGATTAGTAGGATATCACTTAAACATATTGCAGGCGGAGTGTAAGTGTTATACAAAAGATTAGTAGCCTGCTATACGCTGATGTTTTGGAACATATTTGTGCAGGCAGAGCACAAATAGTTTGCAAAACATATTAGTTTTTAACAACGGTTGCAAACCGATTAAATATTTACGTTGGTAACTTAACGTCTAGTTGTGCTTCTTCTTTTCATTGCCTTTGGTTGTTCCTTTTTCTGCAGATGAACTTTCGACTGCTGCTGCATTAAAAAAAGAAGAAAGACAGGAAAAAATGTCAGTGAGTATTAGATAATGTGTGAGTCTATTTTTTATTTGTTTAAGAATAGAGCAGATTGGTTTCAGAGTAGACCAGGAGCATGTGGAAAGTTGGTTTAAGAAAAAAAATGTTACTATTTGATGGTTAGGTACACACTGTTTATTTGTGGTTTGGTTGCATTGTTTTTAGTTACATAGTTGCATTTCTAGCCTATATAAGTAGTGGCTATGTCTGGTAGCCGATTGCAAGATATTTTATTCAATAAAACGGGTTGTTTACGGTAAATAAATGTGTGCACTGACATTTTTGCAAGTAACTCTGGACATGAGTATCCTATGATATCGTCTGTTGCAGGGCTAAAGAAAGTAACTGCAGCCGTGGTCGATGGATCTGTGATGAAAGCTTTGAAGTTATACCTGTATATGATCAAGCAAGTAAAGTAGTTAATTTTTCAAGGGTTTGTTTCTTGTAATTTCATATAAAAGGTGGTCAGAATAGCAAGCACCTATAACATGGCTGTTGTTGCTTTCCATGATCCATACAACGGTAGTTTCCATCTTCATTTTTCACCTTTAAGTTACACTCTGCGCAAGATATGTAAAACAAGTATTTTTTATGTCAATTCTGGCTATTGTTGCTTCGGTCGTGAATTTAACTCCCTACATATATTTGTGGAAATAGTTAGGTGGAGCAATTTTTTTTTAACTCAATTTGCTCTTAACTTAGATGTTGGCTGTTAACTTTTTTAAATCATGTGTTATAAGAAATTTACCCTGTAGGTTTCTCGAGTTTGTTTTAAAAGGGTCTTCAAAGGGAACCTATTTCTGAACTTTCTTTTTCAACATCTTCATATGGAGTCTTGCGAATTCGTAACGGTGGAGTAATAGCGTGTCTTGCTTTATACCTGTTTCATATTAAAGTTTTAGTATTCAAAAGCTTTTATAAATTTTTTATGCGCATATTATATTATTCTGAAGTTTGGATTCAAAAGCTCTTATTGTGCCCTTGATTGATCGGCCTCTGGTATCTGTGGGTTTAAGTAGTAATACGTTGCAGATGTTGCTGTAAGCTGGTAATCTGTGAAAATAGTAACTGACAATCACATAAAAAACATCTATTTGCATATAAAGCCAGTTTTAACAAATAATGTAGTACCTGTGTATTTTGATACTCGCCAGGAGCTGATTGTAATTATAACTGGCTGTTCTAGTGTGTCAAGATTGACCTTTCCAAAGTTATCAGCCATTTCAACCCACATTGTGAACTGGACAGCATTACCACTATCAATGTAATTAAGTTATTAGAGATATGAGAAACAGTGGAGGACAATTTTTTGTAATAGAAGTAGTTGATACAAGATCACGAACTTTAAATTTTCTATATCCACTTTTCTATAGATAGTTTCGTCTTCATTTGGACCTCCTTTTTTTTGGTCTGACCAATTGAGCCCAGACACCTTATGTAATCTGCATGTATATAAGTATTAGAATTTTAATATTCCCTCAACTTTATAAAAATTAAGAATCAAAACATGACATATGAGTATTGGATACTGCATTTTCCCACTTTCATCTGGTTTTGGGACTCTGGATTCAAGCTGGTTGTATGAAACAAATCTAAAGTAGTGGTAAGGAATAGCTGTTGTTGATGCAGCTTCAAATTTTGTGATTTTTCCAAACCTCAGGCTTATTTTATTGTCAATGGTTTGTTGGTAAGGGTTGGTAGGCTCACAGATGAATCAGAGATTTTGTACATTGATCCAACAATGATTTTTGGGTTGAAATAGTCAATATCTTTGACATTAATATTGGCTTGAACCGTGTTGCCCTGTTTGTGTTAATACGATGTTATAGAAAATTGAAGATTTAACATGGTTTGTTTAATCTGTATGAATTGTTACATACCTCTCGGTCTATCAGAATGCAACAGAATCATGCTAGAGTTTTTTTTCCATTTTTTTGGTGATTCACTGCAACCCAGTTTCTATAAACTCTAGCTTCAAGTATCTTGTCATAAGATGTCAGCTGCAACTCAGCAATTGTGACCTCTTGCATTGTGGTTGAAAGTGCAACTGTTTTGTCATCATTTGTGCCTTGTAATTGATGAACTGGATTGTTAGGTACCTCCTGCGATGCACTAGTTGTTTCAAATGTTTTGTCATGAGATATGGCTTCCATGTTACCAAGTGTATAGTCTTCCATTTAATTGATAAAGTATAAAAAAAATGTGGTTAGTTATAAAGCAATAATAATAACAATTAAGGCTGAAACTACTCAAATAAGAAAATCATAATAGGAGGTCAAAAACAACTCTGTATAATAAATTCACCTGTATGTAATAACTACTATTATACTTTTATGAAACCAAAAGATAGCAAAAGTGGAAAAGTATAACTATATACAATATATACATATAGAGCAAGTATTGAGATTTAAAGCTGATTGGGTTGTATTCTTTTGAGAAAGTCTTTGTAAACTATGTTTTTTGTAATATTTGGTGGCTTATTGTCTTGTTGTTTCAAAAGAACTTTCAAACCGTGGGGAGAAGTTGCTCTAGACAGAGCCACATACAACTGCCCATGGCTAAAGATAGGTTCTGGTAAGTATACACCAATCTTGTTTAGAGATTGTCCTTGGCTTTTGTTGATTGTCATGGCGTAGCAAAGTTTTATAGGGAACTGAGTTCGTTTGAATATGAATGGAAGGTTGGGATCTTTATATATCAAAGTGATTCTGTGTATGAAAACCTTTTCACCGATCCTTGTACCAGTAATAATCTGTGCTTGAATAAGCATTGACATTAGATGTGTGACTATCATCCGTGTGCCATTGCATAAACTATAAATAGTACGTATAAGTTAAAGGAATGTAACACTCACATGTATGCACAACAATTGTTAAAATCTAACCAAAAGAATAGGCATAACTTGAAACAAACATAAACAGCCAACGTAAGAAATTTGGACACGAATTTAGGCAAGTGTGTATTAATTAAAGGCTTATAAAAGAATTCTTTTTGTTCACCTGTTAAATGCACTAAGGGCCCGTTTGGTATCCGGTTTTTAGTGGGTGTGGATTGATAGATGTATTAAAAAACTTGTTTGGTTTCTTTTCAAACCCACTGACACATTTGTCGGGTCCAAATTATGATTCCAGCCCCTGGTGGTGGGATTTTAGTGGGTATGTACAATGTTTGACTAATCAAAATTTTTGTTTTATTTGATCTTTTTTTTAAGCCACAAATTATTCCATATTTTTTTCTTATTTTTTATTTTTTTTATATAAAATAAACTTTTTAATCATTTAATTTCTCTCTCCTCATTTAATTCAAACTTATACTTAAATCCAATTTCTTTCAAACATTTTTCAAATCCAAATCCAAATTCAAATCCAATTCCAATCCCACTTACAACCAACCGGGCCCTAAATACAACAACTAATGAGCCATTAAATAGAATAACTAAGGGCACATTTAATTCAACAAATGCGTTAAATGTAGTAACTCAATAAGTATAACCACAAAAGGGCAAACCAAGGCATGAGAAAACAAAGTACAACCAACAAAGATGCAAGCAGACCATCACAAAACCTAATTGCAAGAAGATAGGTTGAAAAAAAAAAAAAAATGATTAAAGAGAGCAAAGGCTAACACTGAAGAAAAAAAACCCAGGTGAATGATGCAAAAGCAAACATCTTAAAAGATAAGGGAAACACAATATGTGGCCAGAAAGGTGAGTTGCTGTACTTGGGCAAAAGAGAACCACAAAAAATCAGCCCTTTTACAAAGGTACTGTTCCCCATATTAAAAAAATGAAACTGTAGATGTTTCTGTAGCAACACTCAGAGATCGGATCAATCAGCTCCATCGGTTTAGTTTACCGGTGTCGGAGCAAAAGCATGAGAGGGGAGGTGGGAGAGATTTGTGAGTGGGATTCGATTAAGTGGGCATCATTTTTTTCGGGTTTGGGCAAACCGAAATAAAGACGGCCCCCAAAGTTGGATGAACAGAACACGCCCTTTATACTTAAGATATAAAACATAGTTTACCCGCGCGATGCGGCGGCGGGTACCATGTAATAAAATTTGCGGCGATGAATATCTCGAATTATTGTTTCGGGTTGCTGGATCTCATATTTTTGTTTTAGAAGCTTAATTATATTGTATATTGTGGTTAAAAAAGTTGTATTTTTTTTTTTTTTTTTGTAAAGGAGTGTTTTTAATAGTGTATTAATTGTATTAATAGTGTATTTTTTTTATGAAGGGGTGGAAGCTTAATATTTTGGAAGTTTAATTATATTGTACATTTTATCTAAATAGTTGTATTTTTGGGTGAATGAGTGTTTTTTATAGTGTACTAATTGTAGGGTTTTTATTTATTTATTTATTTTTTTATGTGCTTTAGGTACTTGTAAACTATGTTTTATAAGTTGCATTTACTTAAAATCTAATTTAAGAAATTTTAAAATAATTAATAACAGAGGGTCTTAAACCCTTATATAATATAGATAATGTGTAAGTGGGTAACTATTGAAGAATAGTTTGATAATACGTTTCTAGCATTGTAGTTGAGTTAAAATATTCATTTGATTAGTGCATTGGAGATTCTCTTACCACAACATACTCACTTCAAATCCATTAATTATCACTCATCTCCTTCATCCCTTCAAGTGTCATGAGTTAACATTTGAATCTGTACTTTAAATATCATGTTGCAACTTATCTTTCTTTTGGTGTACTTTAGGTGCAACCGATACAGCCAACAGCCATGGAATGGGCAAACAACCCCAACCTAATGACGAATGCAATCAAGGAGCTCAACAGTGTGGTTGGTAAAGAGTTGGGTTCGAGAAATAGCCCTTGAAGATAGCAAAGTGGACATGTATGATATATTACGAAAGGCACAACAAGTATCATCAACACATGGAGCATCAACTAGGACTCAGATCAAAAAAAAAAAAAAAAAAAAAAAAAAAAGAAGAAGACTGGCATAAACGTTTATAACTACAAACCCCAAAAACTGGTTTAGTTTTCCAAGATCTTTCAATAAAAATATCCGAGAAAGATGAAACAAAAATATGTTTGCTAATATATGAGTTGTTCATATAAAAATATCCGAGAAAGATGAAACAAAAATATGTTTGCTAACATGAGCTCAAGTCACTGAAAAAATATTCAAGTGACTTGAGCTCATCTTACTAAGACCATTTGTTTACAGATACGATAAACTAACAGTAACTTTTCCATTGCAGCTTGAAAACTTGCAATATCTTACATATTTTCTTTCATTATACCTCGAGAGATATACCATACGACTTGGTATCGAACTCACCACAACTTTGCAGAGCTGGATCTCAACAATGGTGTGTGCCAGAGTGGCGTGTTTTTGGAGTCTGGAGAAAATAAGAGCAAACATTACCCATAAAGCTAGCAAGCTAGAATCACACGACTGCAAGACCCATTTACTCGCTTTGCTTACGAATAGGTTGATTTGGGTTAAATGTTATCTCTAATGGGCAAAAAAAAAAAAAAAAAAAAAAAACCTAATAGGGACTGGGCTGAAAGTTGTCCTAAGTTAATATTTAGTGCATAAAGCATCCTAAATCATTTCAAACAAGTATTGATACAATTTGACTTATTTAGTAAATACTCATATTTTGACAGAGTCAAAATTTATATATTTTGACACAAGTTTTGTGGCAAGCCAACCCATTCCCACCATTAGTTTTGCCACCAATAAAGAATTACTATAGGTTTTCCCTGTGATCCAACAACAACAATGCCACCTATGCAAGAGATGTTTCATAAGAAAGTAAATTTTCATGACTCTAGTAATATATACTCAAACCGATGTTGGGTACCGAGCCAAGCATCAAAACAAGATCCAGATTACAATAGAGGGCAGATTAACCAGCTAGCAGGAGTTTGTGTTTTAGAAAATTTGCTAAGACACTCATATTTCAGGAAGTTAGTAATTATATGAGGAACCGAACTTTTCGTCATGTTTATGCATCATGAATTATGTAATCCTCTATCCAAAGCATTGTAGACAGTCTCTAGTGACATCCCTTCAACTATCAGAACCTTGTCCCTTGATTTTGAGCCAGCTCCCAATGATACCTGTCTCTTTTTAACCCCTAAAACCTATTTACGGGAACAAAAATACAAAGAAACAAGTACTGAGAAATAGATGAGAAGAAAACTAAAACCACATAAAAGTTCCATCAATGTTAATTCAAGTGTGATGCGTGCACAAAGCATGAGTCAACATGCCGCCTAGTAAATGCAAATTCAAATGTTCTGCAGTACAGATATTCAGAATCAGAAGAACAGCAGTATGCACTCATGCATAATTTGTCCGTACAACGTACAACGCACAACGCATATCACAAAGCATGCCGAAATGTTACAAAGAATGATACTGATAATGTTACAAAGAATGATACAAACTTTACATATGAAACATAATGTTTTGTTAGTTTAGCTCATCTCTTATGTATTCAAATTTCGTATACATTGAATTTCACTTATAAACTTAAAACACTCAGATTCTTAGGTATTAGCTCTTCTTATAGCCATTACGTCTTAAAAGTTTTTGTTTAGCAACCAAAATGTACATGCATACAGAAAAATGAGTGTATAGTTGGAACACTAGAACCTCAATAAGTTCAAGAACATATGTGAAACCAAACGCTAAAATCAAGATTTAACAAGAAACAAGACCCCATCAAAAAACTTTAAGCACACTAATAATAATACTGATATTCAATTAAAGTTTCACCATTAATCTGCAAATGTATAAACATTAGTCTTAGCTTGAATAAAAATGTTGATATCATGACATAACACTCTTGCATCAAATATCTACGCTCTTCAAATATAACACGTCCCCTAACACATCCATGGATTTGCTTATTCTTTCATAATAAACAAACACATACTCAACAAGGTATAGCAGTGATACAAAAACTGTACTCCAACGTCAAGAAAAAGGGCTCACCGAACTTATGTAATCAAGGAGTGCAGCATTAGCTTCGCCGTCCTTTGCTGGAGCATCAATTTGTACTCCTAAAGCATCATCGCCGAAATCTGAATTTGAAACTAGATTTAAAAGACCTCAAAGAGAAATAGTAGTCCACATGTAAATAAATAACCATTTGCTAAATCTAGAAATAAGAGACCTGTGATGGAGGCCACTTTCGAGCCAGGCTTCGCATGTATGGTGACAGCAACAGATGAAGGGGGAATGAACCGCATACATGCAGGGAATTTGGTACTAGATGGTGCTGCAGGTATTACCTCTGCTGACTTAGCTTTAGTTTTGCCCTTTTTAGCCGGGGCCATTTTGTTTATAGGTGTCTGACACCCCCACGTGCACCACTTGATCTTGATGAATTGCAAACAAATGGTTCACCTATATTGATTTTCAAAGTAAAACGTTATTCACCGCCATCTTACTATATTTGCAGGAAAAAGGAGCGAATTTGTTCACTCTTTCAATAGTAATTTCTTAAATTATGTCCGCTTTTATTGTTTCGTGCCAAAAAAAGTCATTTTAAATTTTGACATTAACACAAACGTGAATCAGCATAACCTACAAGAACTTGCATCTGAGTTCCTTCTAGATTGTGAGGTGTGCTATTTGGGGTCGGTAAGGGAGTAGTGTCTATGTCCAGTAAAATTGTGAATTTGAGGGTGGCCTTCAAATGAACTGTAAGTATAAGAGACTAGCACTAGTGCACTATAATCATTTAAGTGCAAATGCCATACAGATTACTAAACAGAGAATGCGAGCGGTAACTTAGTTCCTCCTATTTTAATGCACAGCAGTTTGTATTGCAAATACTAATGGAGACTTGTTCCATCAAAAGATGCATTAAAATCTTAAAATCTTTCCAAAAATTGTCAGTCTTTTTTCCAAAAACTGTGCGTCCTAAGGATTGCAAATAAGTGATTACCTCTTACAGTCCTTTAACAGAATCCCGAAGACCATAGTGGATCCAAGAACAAAGAGAGAATGTAACCCTTACTAATAGACTTGAACACACTTAAGAGAGTGGCAAGATATGAGTCATTCCAAACAGTGTTTTTGTGAAATCCGGTTGCTTGTTAAAATCCAAATTTTACTTAAGCACTGAATTGCCCATAGAACAACAACCTTTTTTTTTCCAATCCTCCAGGTGCTTCAATAGTTCAATGCTTACAACCCAAATGCTCATAAAGATATTCACAAAAGATTTGTCGTCATTTTCTTTGATATATACTAGTTATGAGATAGAAATTCATCATGAACGACATGCTAATCTAGACGTCATAGACTAACGTTCTCCCAACCCACAAAACCAAGATCAAAGACTAACTAGGTTATGTACCAAAAGTGTTGACATAGATATTAACAACATAAAGAGATTTCAACAATGACACACCAAAACTAAAACTAAGATGAGCATATGTTACAGTGATTGATTCTAATCTAGCCTATCATTCTGAGCAGTTCAATATCAACGTGTCTAGGCAAATACTATAAGGGTACAAAAAGCCAAAAACGGAATACACTTAGGCTATGTCAGTAGCACCGCTCACTGCTCACAGTTTCTTATAGAAGCATTAGAAAAATGAGCTTTCCTAAAAAATACTAAAATAGCAAAGCTCAACACTCTTTTGCCAAACGAATACTAAAAATCAAAAAGCTCATTGTTCACCGCTCATCGCCCAAAAAGCTCTGCGCCAAACATATATGTAGGCAGGGTAGGGTTAGGGGGCGGGGTAGGGGTAGGTGGGTCTAGAGCGCGTAGGGGTGTGGGTAGATTTGCGGGTTCGCGTAGGATTAGAGTGGGGAGCTGGAACGTAGGGTCTTTGACCGGTAAGCTCTTTGAGCTGGTAGACGTCTTGGGGAGGCATAAGGTTGATATAGCTTGTTTCCAGGAGACTAGATGGAAGGGGTCTAGCACGAGGGAGGGAAACGGCTACAAGCTTTGGTACTCGGGCTCTAGGTCAGCGAGAAACGGAGTTGGAGTCATTCTCACAGCTGGTCTTAAGGATAACGTAGTGCAAGTGATCAGGAAGGGCGATAGAACCATGATGATTACCCTGGTTATCGATGGAGAAACCGTTAACGTGATTAGTGCATACGCACCGCAGGTGGGCCGCAATGACCAAGAGAAGAGGTTTTTCTGGGATTCCCTCGACGAGCTCGTGAGGGAGTGCCCGGCAGACCAACGACTCATAGGTGGGGACTTGAACGGTCATATAGGAGCTACAGCAGATGGTTACGCGGGGGTTCATGGAGGATTCGGATATGGAGTTAGGAATGATGAAGGATGCTCGATTCTAGAATTTGCTACCGCTCACAACTTAGTGGTTGCGAACTCTTTCTTCAAGAAGAGGGACGTCCACTTAATTACCTTTCAGAGCGGGGGTCACAGCACCCAGATTGACTACCTGCTGGTGCGCAGAGATGACCTTAGGGCGTGTAAGGATTGCAGGGTTTTCCCGGGCGAGGCATGCTCATCACAACACAAATTGATTGCCCTGGAATTCCTTTTTCAGAGATGTCACAGGAGAGAGGCGACAGGGATGCCAAGGATTTTGTGGAAGAAACTGAACGGAGAAGCGGTGGAGTCGTTTAGAGCGAAAGTCTCCGAGGGTTTTTCGGCTCGGGTGGAAGACTTAACTTCTTATGATGCAGATCAGATGTGGAACACCCTTTCCTGCACCATTAGAGACGCAGCAAAGGATTCCATAGGCGTGACTAGTGGGTCAGTGAGAACCCAGTCAACCCGCAGGGAATCTTGGTGGTTCAGTGAGGAGGTGCAAGTTAAAGTAGCGGAGAAACAAGCTCGGTTCAGAGAGTTTCTGTTGAGCAGAGAGAGCGACCAAGCAGATAGGGCTTCTGCGGAAGAGAGGTATAAAATGGCTAAAAGAGAAGCAAAAAAGGCTGTAGCAGTGGCGAAGGACAAGGCGTACGAAGATTTGTATAAGAAATTGGACTCCAAGGAGGGAGCAAACGATATCTTCAGAATTGCTAAAGCCCGTGAGAGAAGAAGAAGGGACTTAGGAAACATCAAATACATCAAGGATGAAGGAGGACGTACCATAGTGAACGAAGAAGGTATTAGGAAGAGATGGGGACAATATTTTTCCTCTCTTTAACGAGGGGAACACCGAAGGAAGGGGTGAACGAGATGACCCTAGCCAACTTTTGGTACCCGAATGCTACTACTCGAGGATCAGCCAAGAAGAAGTGAAGGTTGCTCTACAGAAGATGGGTAGAAACAAAGCTGTTGGCCCGGACCAAATACCCATAGAAGCTTGGAGGAGCCTAGGAGATGAGGGGGTAATATGGTTGACTTGTCTCTTCAACAAGATATTCTCCGGCGCAAGGATGCCAGATGAATGGAGACTCAGCGAAGTCATCCCCATCTTCAAGAACAAGGGAGACGCTCAAGTGTGTAGCAACTATAGGGGTATTAAGCTTCTTAGTCACACCATGAAGCTCTGGGAGAGAGTTATAGAGAGGAGGTTAAGAAGAGAGACGAGGGTGTCAGAAAACCAATTCGGATTTATGCCTGGGAGGTCCTCGGTCGAGGCTATCCACCTCCTTAGAAGCCTTATGGAGAAGTATAGAGAAAGACAGAGAGATTTGCATATGGCCTTCATTGACCTAGAAAAGGCATACGATAGTGTCCCACGAGAGTTGATATGGAGGACTCTAATAGAAAAAGGTACCCCAAGGAGATACTTAAAAGTCATTAGGGATATGTACGTTGGGGCGAAGACCCGCGTACGGTGCACGGTGGGGTGCACTGAGTTTTTCCCGGTGAAAGTTGGACTCCACCAAGGATCAGCCATTAGCCCTTACCTTTTCGCCTTGATTCTCGATGAGATATCCCGAGGGATACAAGAGGGCATCCCTTGGAGCATGATATTCGCAGACGATATTGTGTGGGTTGCAGAATCGGCCGAAGGGTTAAACTACAGACTGGAACACTGGCGCGAGGCTTTGGAAGACAAGGGGCTTCGGGTGAGCAGAGAGAAGACGGAATACATGAGATGTGATTTCGGTAGCTACGAGAGCGGCCGAAACGAGGAGGAAGTTCGTATCGGAGGCCAGATTCTTCAACCGAAGGAGTCTTTTAGGTATTTGGGTTCGGTGATACACAAATCAGGGAGGATAGACGAGGACGTTACCCACCGTATTAGAGCAGGTTGGACGAAATGGAGGGCGTCGTCAGGAGTACTCTGTGATAAGAAAGTCCCCTTTAAGCTTAAGGGAAAATTTTATAAGGTGGCAATCAGACCGGCTATCTTGTACGGGTCAGAATGTTGGCCTATCACAAAAGCTCAAGCTGACATAGTGGAAGTGGCAGAACTGAGGATGCTTAGGTGGATTTGTGGTAAGACGATGCTTGACATGATCCCTAACGGAGTTTTCAGAGCGGAACTTGAAGTTGAAACTATAATCTCGAAGATGCGAGAAGGAAGGTTGAGGTGGTTCGGTCATGTCAGGAGGAGACCACAAACTGCACCGGTTAGGAGAGTCGAAGCGCTGATGGTCGACGGTTTGAGGAGGAGGGGAAGACCTAAGCTCAGGTGGGAGGATCGACTTAGGCTAGACATGAAGGAGCTTCTCTTGTCCGAGGACATGATCTCAGATAGGAATGTGTGGAGAGCTAGGATTAGGACTTGCGGGTAGTGTAGGAAGGGTTGTAGGTGCTTGCCTTTGCGTTTCTCTTCCCTTTGTTGCCCTGCCCCTTTGCCTTTTAGGTTTAGTTTGCCCTTTGCACGTTAGGTTTAGTGGACCCGTTGCTCTTCCCTTTTTAGGTTTGTTGTAGGCTAGTGGTGCCTCTTTTCCCTTTGCTTTGCCTTAGCTTTAGCCCCTGCGTTGCCCGCTTGCTTTTGCGTCCTTGCTTTGTTGTGTTTGTTTTTGGCTTTTCTTTTGCTCACTTACTTTTGCCTTTCTTGCTTTGTTTGCATGTTTTGTTTGTCTTGCCCCTGGTTTGTTGTTTGTTTGTTTTACTTGTTGTCTTTTGTACTTGGCCCCTTGCTGGTTGGTTGGTTGCTTCTATTTGCTTTTACTTGTTGCTCTTTTACTACTTGCATCTTTTATTTATCTATCACTCGCACTGGTGCACGTGCCGGAGGTCTCCCTGGAAGCAGTCTCTCTACTCCTAGGTTTTACCTGGGGTAGGGGTAGGACCTGTCTACATTTCTACCTCCCCCATACCTCGCCTTCGCGGGATTGGGTATGTTGTTGTTGTTGTTGTTGTTGTAACAGCTCATTGCTCACCGCTCACAGCTTCTTAAAGAAGCATACAGCTCACTGCTCACCGCTCACAGCTTCTTAAAGAAGCATTGGAAAAATGAGCTTTCCTAAAAATAGCAAAGCTCACCGCTCTTTTGCCAAACGAACACAAAAAATCAAAAAGCTCATTGCTCATCGCCCCAAAAAGCTCTAAAAAGCTCTGCGCCAAACATAGCCTTAAGCTCAACATGGGATATATAGTCCTGAAGATTGTAGGTAGCAGCGGTGTTACATATTGGGGCAACCTATTTTAAAAGGTTTTCTTAATATTATCGCCTGCGTTTTTTGGTCTTTGAAAGAGCCGAAAACAGCTCAAACGAGACCGCAGACAGCCTATAAGAGCAGAACAGTGGAAAAATGCATTTAAGAGGCAGAACTGAAGTCTAATTCTTGCAGATTCTAATAGCGTACAATGCCAGATGATTGTATATATATGTGAACTTCAAAGGAGTTTATGAATATATAGTTTGCATGACTTTTTAACAAACCTGACTAATAGTTGAAAACCGGTAAAAATTAAGCCAATGGAGCAATAAGACACAGGTGCGTATCCTTTGAAGATGAATATTTTGTTGAATTAACAAATCCAAGTGACCCTTTTACGTGATGACTTTCGAGCATTTAACATAGAGCAAAAGTTTCATTCCTGGCACGTAGCATTATGCGTAAATTAAACATACGAAATTGACCAACAGACATGAGCTAAAACTAGTTCTGTTTATAAATTCAGCACTAATAACCAAATAGAAACACTCAACCAACAATTAGTTAAAACTTACAAAGTGCATCTATAATTTACAAAACGAGCACTATCTTCCTTTATACAGGTGTACACTATACAGCAATACGTACGCCGTCAAAACAATTTATTGACTTGTAAATATACTTTTGAATTAAGTAAAATGTTCCATATTAATAACTGAGTCAAGATATGGTTAACGCACATACACCATTGCACAATGCAAACATTTCAAATAAGTTAATCATGAAGACATGAAAGGAGGCAACTAGACACGGGTTGTGTTAACAGGTAACTAAGAATATCCAAGGCCAATGACATAAAAAAACAAGGAGAGTTAATAAGTTTTGGGGGATGAATTAGGTTTTCATGAAGTTTCATTTTGTGACGAGTCAGACAGAAATTGTATTGGATCACTGTTATCAATCAGATAAGTAAATCAATTGAAATCACCTTCGGGAACCATAATATGAACTGTAACGACATTTTATCATACAAAGACTTCACGCATCATACTAGTCTATACAAAACACTGAAAGCGAGCCTCCAGTTTGTGTGATAAAGTCATTGAAATCCATAGTAATTTAGATGAAGTTGCAAATAATGTTAAATCGTTGATGTTAGTTTAACTGTCACTTGATGAAATGTTTCTTTTTGGGTAAAACCATGGTTTCCGACCTTTTGGCCCGACTAATCTACACAGACCTGACACGTGTTAGTTGGTATAGCAAATTTATAATCTAACAATTATGATGATAATGAAACCTAAAACATAACATTAATAGAATCAGAACATTAAGCAAGAAAGCAAAAAAGATTGTATAATAGGATTAAAAAACGAACAGTGGTGTTATAAATTTTGGTAGAAAATACAACAAAAAGGTTACGCCTTTACTGTCGATCTGCTTGGGTGTACCTTCGTTTATGCAGGAATTCTCTGAATCAGACTAACGGAGTGTTTGATTGCCCTGATTTTGTCGACACTTATTAATGGTGTGTTTGGGCGTTTGGGAAACAAGACCTTAGTGGGTGTTTGGCATTGTGACATAATACGAGTAATATATACTTCACCCGAAACACACACTTACGTGTAGTTTATTTTTCGTAAGACCATTTGTTTTTTTTCTGCTACTGAAGTTTTTTTTTTTTCTTCTTCTTCTTCTTCTTCTTCTTCTTCTTCTTCTTCTTTGGAGTATTTTTTGTGTTATTTAAGTACTTTTTTTCCTTTCCTTTTTCTTTTTTACTATTTTTTTTGTTAATTTTTGTATGTTTTTTTTACGTTTTCGTCTGTTTTTTTACGTTTTCCTTCATTTTTATTACGTTTTTGTCAGTTTTTTTACATTTTTGTTTGTTCTTTTACATTTTCGGCCGTTTTTTTACGTTTTCATCATTTTTTTAAGTTTTGATCTGTACCGTTTTTTTAATGTCTTTGTCTTTTTTTAGGTTTTTGTCCGTAATTTTAGATTTTCGTATGTTTTTTACATTTTTGACAGATTTTTAACGTTTTTGTCTGTTTTTTATGTATTCGTCCGTCTTTTACTTTTTTACGATTTTGATCATTTTTTTACGTTTATGCCCGCTTTTTTAGGTTTTCGTCCCTTTTTTTTAACGTTTTCATCTTTTCTTTACTTTTTGAACAATTTTTACGTTTTCGTCTATTTTTTATCTTTTCATTTGTTTTTTATGTTTTTGTCCCTTTTTTTTTACATTTTCATATATTTTTTGTGTTTTGTCTTTTTTTTTGCGTTTTCGTCCGTTTTCATATGATTTCGTAAGTTTTTGTACGTTATCTTACATAAGAAAATGTAAGAAAAATGACAAAAACAGATGAAAACGTAAAAAAACAGACGAAAACGTAAAATATAGGTCGAAAACGTAAAAAAGCGGACACAATTTAAAAAAACGAACAAAAACGTTAAAAACGGTCAAAAACATTAAAAAAAGGCGAAAATGTAAAAAAATGAGCGAAAACATAAAAAAAGTCAAACGTAAAAAATTTGGTGAAAACATAAAAAAAAAAAAGACGAAAATGTAAAAAAAGGCAAAATCGTAAAAAAAAAAAAAGGGGGGCAAAAGCGTAAAAAAAGGTCGAAAACGTAAAAAAAGAACGAAAACATTAAAAAATGGGCAAAAAAAGTAAAAAACGGACGAAAACGTAAAAAACCGGGCGAAAACGTAAAAAACGGGTGAAAACATAAAAAAACGGATGAAATGTAAAAAATATGGTGAAAACGTAAAAAAACGGACGAAAACGTAAAATAAAATGCACAATCGTTAAAAATGGGCGAAAACGTAAAAAACGGACGAAAACGTAAGAATAACTGTCGAAAATGTAAAAAAGCGGACGAAAACATAAAAACACGAACGAAAACGTAAAAGAACAGTCGAAAACATAAAAAATCAAACGAAAATGTAAAAAAAAAAAGGTCGAAAACGTGAAAAATTGATCGAAAACGTATAAAAACGGACAAATACATATAGAAACGGACGAAAACATATAAAAAAAGATATTGAGAAAGAGATGTAGGGCTTGTGAGAGAAGATGTAAGAAGTGAAAGAAGCGGTAAGAAGTGAAAGATAATGTCTGAAATTTAGAAAAGGAAATAAGTGAAAAAAAGCACTTATGTGTGCAAAAAAAACAAGCAAAAGCATGTGCCATCCCACATATAAAAGAAGTGAAAATAAAGAAAAAGTGCTTCTTATGAAAAAACAAACGACACCTTAGACTCGATGAAACGAAATCTCGTTGCTATACACGGGTATTCGTCTAGTATTAACTAAACGAAAAAAGGCAACCATATTTACATAGGACATTGAGTTTCAGTTAATGATTATGGGGGGTTATTAAACTAATGTTAATAACTATAAATGTCATTAAACTTATTTACTATATATCATGGCCTCTTGATAATTATGAAATAACATATTTTTAAGTGTGTTATTTTTTTTTTTATTTTTTTTTTTTTATTATTATTTTTTTTTTTTATCATCATCATCATCATCATCTTTACAATCGTTTATTTTGCTGAAATATTAAATTAAATCAACAAACTAAGAGTTCTAAAATTATAATGACCTATAACTATTAAGTATATTTTATCGTGAAATATTAAACTTAAATCAATAAGCTAAGAGTTCTAAAATTATAATGACCTATAACTATTAAGTATATTACATCGTTAGCATCGTCAATAAAATTAGATGTATCATTTAGCAGTAATTTTAAGTTAATAATAGTTGATGATGATAGACGTTCATACATCAATACTTAGAGCGTCTACAATGAGAGTTCTAAAAAAAGTTTTAAAGCATTTTAAAAGCTTTATATTACATTTCATTTCAACCATATATGAGTTTTATATATCGTACTTACATAGTTACATGTCATGAAAAGGTTCATCATCTTGAATCTATTTATAATTAAATGCAATTGATAATGTGAGAAAATTATATTTAAAGGTTTATGCATAGTGATTAAAAGTTTATAGCATCGAAAGTTTTATAGTTTAATGATACATAAAACTTATAAGCACAATCATAAAGTTTCACCATCGTGGATGCCCTTAAATGTGGACACTCGCAATGTATATAGTCAGGAAAAATACTATATCATCTTGTGATCGTTGAAGTTGAGAAAATACATGTTCAACAAATAAGGTCAAAATACTTTTATGGGAAAATTGTCTAAATATACATTCAACTTGCCACCTTTTACTATTGTATACACCTAACTTTTTTTTTTCCTATTAAATACACGATATTTCTTAATCTTTCCTATTATATACATGAACTTTCTTAATCTTCCTATTGTATGAATCTGACGTGGCATGGAGTTAATTACATAAATTTACATGAATTGTCCCTGTGACTCAAAACAATTACACCATTCGTCCACATAAATTTATATCATTCCTTTAATAAAATCTATCTTCTTACTGCCATTCCCCCCTCTCTCTAGCACCACCACACCGACACCACAGCCACCTCAACCACCTTGCCACGCCACCATCATCAAAAAGATGCAAGGTAGATCAACGTTAAGGGATCGAAACGCCTTGCCACGCCACGTTTGTATATTTTCTTTTCGTTCTAAATCAATTGTAAACAAAGATTAAATGTGGCTCATTTAGGATTTGGTTCTAATTTGTATGTGAATAATGTCGTGATTCATTTTTTGGTGTCGTGTGATGAATTGGATTGTGCACGCAAGGTGTTTGATGAAAGTTGTGTAAGAGATTTGGTGTCGTGGAATTCGATGATTAATGGGTATGTTAAGAGTGGGAAGGCGTGTGAGGCGTTGAGATTGTATGGAAAGATGGAGGGAGATGGGGTTAAACCGGATGAGATTATATGGATAAATCTTTTTACTTAGTATAAGGCATTTGTCCATTTGGTATTTTGGTACTTGTTAGCTCTTGATTGCATTTGTTAAGTTTGCTATGCTATTCTTACATTTGAAGTTGTTCTAGGCATTTGTTAGAGGAACCACATCTGTACCGGAAATTCATCAAGGTATGCTTACTCCAAGATAAAAGTTTCTCTGTTCCATACACTTAAAAATGATGTATGTGCTTAACATAGTGCTATATGATGTATGACTTGTTCAATGACAGGTGCTCACGTTTATTCAAAGTCCTCAAGGTAAATAGATTCTCATCATAATAGTGAAATATATAGTGCTTTCATTGTTCGTTTAGTTTGTTGAACAAGTCCTCAAACTTGATAATTATGGCACAGGGATGTATCATCACTTAAAACAGATTTCTCGACCCAGAAGTGGATTAGATCTTTTTCTACATACAGTGGTACTGCTCTTTTGATTCTCTCCAGCTAAACTTATTATAATCTGTTCAAAGTTTAAAGTATTTAGTTCATGTTGGATGTAATTTTGTTGGGTTGTTGGTTACATTCTTGGCAAATTTTATTTTTAAGAGCTGGTGCTTTTACAATGATTTTTTTATTAGTTTCAAACCTTGAAATTTTTAGGGATTAAAGACCCTCAGTTAAGCTTTAGAAATCAGTTGTTGGATTATTTTACAAAATTTTTATGAAGCTTGTGTGGTGGCTTAAAGTGAGCTGCAGGGAATGCAATCTCCCCTGCACCTCAGTTTTACCCATTCTGTCTAAGGCCACACATTGCTCACTTGTTGATCATTTGGCTTGATTTTAGTTGTTTTGGATAGCTAGTATCCATTTGTTGTTGCATATACCATTCTCTTGTCCTGTATTGCTTATTTCTTAGCTTATTTGGTACCATAGAGTTGCCTTTGGTCATTGCATTGTCAGTTAGTATAAGCACTCCACCAAGCTTGTTGATTTCTTGTTCCCATTTGATCTAGTGGAGATTGGTAGTTGTTTTCTAGTTGTTGTTAGTTGTTTGAGTTGTATTTGTCCATATTTACTTTTAGTTTGTGCCTAAGTGCTGAATTGTTGCAACTGCTTATTTCAATATATCACTTTGTACATTAGCCTACTGAACCAGTTTCCCAAGACCACAACAAGCTCAAACCTTGAGCTTAATCCTTGGTCTTGGACAATTTGGAAAGCCTTTCTAGTAGACTTTTAGGTTCCACATTCATTTTGTACCCTGGGTTACCCCTGTGGGCCCCACCAAGGGCTGTAATTAAGCCATTTAGCCTGTTTGGTCTGAGTGCATTGTGGAATTGCTTATTTGGTCTGTGTGGCTTATTGAACATTTGAACATGAATTCCTTTGATCTTTAGAATAGTTATGGTGTATTTCATCTGTCTTAAGCTTCTTCCAAGCTTGTGAGACCCTGGGCAGCTTCTTGTGAGCTATTTCAAGCCTTAAGCTCTTTAAACCCCCAACTATTTGGCTTATTTTTATGCACAGTGGTGGGTGGTGGTGGTGGTGGAGGTGGGTGGTGGCAGTGATGGGTGGTGGTAGTGGTAGGTGGTGGTGGCTGTGGTGGGTGGTGGTGGCTGTGGTGGGTGGAGGTGGGTGGTCTTCAGTTACAGGGACTTTTTATGTAATTGTTTTAAGGACGAATGGTGTAATTGTTTTGAGCCACAGGGACGATTCATGTAAATTTATGTAATTAACTCCATGCCACGTCAGATTCATGTATACAATAGGAAGATTAAGAAAGTTCATGTATATAATAGGAAAGATTAAGAAATATCGTGTATTTAATAGGAAAAAAAAAAGTTACGTGCATACAATAGTAAAAGGTGGCAAGTTGGATGTATTTTTGAACAATTTTCCCTACTTTTATCTAACAGCTACCAATATCTCATCAGTTTTTCGAATATTATCACCAGCTACCAACGTGATCTTCCTCTTTTTGCCGTTGCATAGCGCGGATATTTGGTGAGAAAACTATAGAGAAAACCATACTAGAATAGAAAAAAAACTATATAACATGTGCATGATATAAACTCTACGAAACAGCATATGCTGATTCTTATGAAAGCTTTAGAACACCCTTATGTCCCGAGGTGCTGTACAACAAATCAAAAGGTACGAAAATAAATTATATATTATTCTGAAGTTTAAATATTACTAGTATGTTTTACAAATCATATAAGATACAACTAGAATAGTAACTTCCTTAAGTTCTTAGACTTGATTCCCTGCACTCCCATTGATTCATTCCGAGTACTGTTTAGCATTTTCTGGAGCTGCAGCTTGCTGAGCCGAAGAAAGTTGTGCCAACAACATTGCTGATGCAGGAGTCATGCTTTGATACTGTGAAGGCAATGGTGCAGCCACCGGGTGGTGTTGAGAATAATAATTAGCATTGTCTTGAGTCGGGTGAGCATACTCATAACCATACTTTCCGCTATTAGAAGTAGGCAAATGTGTAGGAGTATGATGTGGCATTTGAGAAACATTCATATATTGTTGTGGAAATTGATTGCTAGGAACTTGGATCATGCCTCCAGGTGTCGCAGTTGTGTATAAAGAATTTGGGACCATATCGGGTTTAGTACTCATTGGGATGGCGTTTTTGGTGGGGTAAAGTGGTGGGGTGGTTGCTAATGATGGAATAGTTGTGGGATTTGGGGCAGTGTCAGTTGGGTTGGGCTGCATTTGCATACCGTATGGATGGTTTTGGGAGACGGGTAGAAAGTAGAGTGGGTATTGTTGTTGGTCCATTTGTTGTGGTGGTGGTGCGTAAACTTGATAGTATGATGAGACAGGTTGTGGTGGTTGGTTTGATGTAGGGTGGTGGATGTATTGTGGTCGGGGTTGATAGAATTGTTGTTGTTGTTGTTGTTGTTGTTGTTGTTGTTGTTGCTGTTGGTGTTGTTGTTGATCTTGATTAAATTGTGATTGTTGTGGTGGTGGTGTGTCCACATTATCATGGATTTGTTGGATTGGGATTTGGTAATTCATGGTGGAGATGTTGGTAGTGTTCGGGTGGATTTGGGTGGTTGCCGGTGGAGTTGGGGTGTCTCGGTTTAATGAGGGGTTTTGATCTTGGGTAAATGTGGGCTTCGAGTGACAATTTGCAGATGCAACGCTGCTATCACTGTAAAATGTTTGATCAAACAATGAAATTAAGACTCAGTACTATGATCCTCGACATACAGAGTCAAACTGTTGTATAAATGGTTGATTTGTGCAAACATTATTATGATACATCGTTAAAATTTTAAGAGCATTTCACTTCATTTCTTATACAAATATTAGCTATAAAATGTTGCCATATGAATACATATATGGTCATGTGCATTAATATGATTTTATAGATATGGTATGCTCATTGCTTTTTGTGTTGACTGTTGTGTACATAATCTAACTACAGAAAATTGTTACATTCATTTTTTGATTGAGAATACCATTGGTTAACATGCACTATAGTACTATACAACCAATTTGATTAGGAATACCAAATATAATTAAGTTGAAAAAGTACACAATGAATCACTTTTAAAATAAGTAACAAAATTATTTTAATATCTCGTTAAAATATATTGTTATTGATTACTGTGTAGTTTAGCCTGATTCACACACTAAATCTAGAAAAGTACACACTGAATTTAGTGATTACTATTAAACTAATAACCAAATGAATAATCAAATGTGAAAAGTACAGTACAATGAATTTAGTAATCACTTTCAAGGTAAGCAAACTAGCTTAGATTAAAGATGAATTATTAGCTTGTTGTTATTTACTGTCATTTAACATTAATTAATATACTAAATATGCCAATAATTTAATTTAACCAACGAAATAAATCAATTTACTAAGATACCTTGCTATGGAATCAGGTGAATGTAAACCATACGCGCCACCATGTTTTGACTCCGGCGAGGGCAAACTATAAGCATCATGTCCAAATTTCCTTTGCACGGGCTGGAGCGGGAGTGGCGGCTTTCTCAAACCGCCACTCACTGCTCCAGCATGCTCCAATCTCTCTTCATCCCCACCCCAACCACCACCACCACTAGCAACATTATTCACAGGAATAGATTGCTGAGCACCACTAGTATTCACATTCAGCTGGCCCAACTGCTCGTCCAAACCCGCCATTTGATTCATATGCTGATCCACTCTCACCTTAATAGGAGGCAAGTTCGACATGGAAGGAGATGAAGAACTCGACCCAAAAGACGAATTTGTTTCAACTAAAGGAGAATCTGGCAAGTTAAGATGCACGTCTAGACGACGCCTTTGTGTCTCAAGTTCCATACTATTTTCCCTATCTTCTGAAACTGTCCCATCTTTATGCTCTAGTAAGTTATCTATAGTCGCCGAATCAGATAGCCCTCTAGGAAGCAATCCCGCCCCGTTTAACGCGTCTACAAACCATGTTTCTGATTTAGCATCGTCAAGCAAGGATCCCATTGAGGCTACAGTGTCAGGTTTTGACAAAAATAGAAATAAGCGTAATCTTAAAGGTTTAGCAGAAGGATTAGACGCGTTTAACCGATCGTATTCTTCGATCATGTTGTCTAGATCCTCGTCCGTGGTTACGGACACGAGTGAGTCTAGATCTTCACTAGGGAGCTGGTACTTGAGACTAAAGTGGCGTCCATGGAGCAAGGTTGTGGAAAGACGTGAGCAAAGATCCGCTAGGGATGTGTGGCGATCAGCGACTACAATGCGCGTTTCACCACCCATATAACAAAGGGATTTGTCGTGGGGACGGGGGATAATATGTCCCCCGTAACTACACATCATCCTGAGTTTGGGTGGTGGGAGCGTGTCGTCCCACTGACGGCTTGTAGGGGACGACACGGAGGATGATTCTAGTGAATCTTGGTAGTTTTGGTTGTAAATTACGGTGGTGGCCGCGGCTGTGGACATTGGGGGTGGATCCATTTTTGAGATTGGTGTGAATTTTTTTCGGTGTGGTTATTTGTTGCTTTAAGAAGAATGTATTGATGGCATGTGCATGTATGAGTAATGAACTCGAGATTGTGAAATTGTGGTATTTAAATTTTGCTAGTGACAATATCGAGTAAAGGTTAAGGAAGGTTTCCTCCTAGTACGTTGTACTTGATTGATGGTGTGATTCCAGTTCACTTTTTACCTTTTATCAATCGAAGCATGATCGAGTGTGCAGCACAAAACTTCTATGTAAAGTTGACTCGATATCTTATAAGTCTATATTCTATAACTATCTTTTAAGGTAACACTATTTATAAATATCTTACAAATATCTTTGAAGTGTAAAGAGATATTCAATTCAACCATGTACCCGATAACGGTATTTAATTCAAGCAGAAAATATTCAACATCTTTTAACAGTATTTAATTGTGTCGACCCGTTTTTATTACTCAATCAACTAAACGTACACGATAACTATATATTAGAAGTTCAGATTCAAGACATTTTGAAAAAAAAATATATATAGTAAAGTAACTCTCAATACCGTATTCCACGGGTTATGAGTCCCAATACCGTCTTCTACGGTGTATGGGGAGGTTGAAATGTAGACAGCCTTACCCATATCTAAGGTAGAGAAGCTGCTTCCGGTTACACCTAAGGTAAAAAGGACCTCCGGCCTTTTTGTAGGGAGTGATGATCGAACCCTTGGCCATTCAAGATATTTGATAAACAGCTGAGGCCTAAGGGTACCTTCCTAGATGTTCTTTTTGAATTTGAATCAGATCTCCTCACTTATGTTTATGCTTATGATAATATATGCCGATCCATAATCTCGCAAATAGATTTCGACCTAATCTCCCATTTGTGAAGCAGATCATGAGTGTATTCCGCCTACATTTGTTAGGTTCTTTGATTCTGTAAGTTTGTCTTGATTAGATTGCACGAGAGCACCTTTTTTACCTTATATATAAAATATAGATTTACAATAATAGGTAACCTTCATCATATATAAAAACTGTGTACTACTTTAAGACGAACGAAAGTATTAGCTCACAGGGGTGTAAACGAGCCAAGTCGAGCCGAGTATTGCCAAATTCGAGCCCGACTCGACTACAAAAACTTGAGCTCGGTCGAGCTTTAGATTTCATGCTCGAGCTCGAATGGTCATCTAAAACGCGAGCTCAAAACTTGACTTGAGCCCGATTATTATCATGTTTCAAGCTCGGGCTAAATGAAGAATCAGTATATCAAGCTTGACTAAGAAAACGTAAAAGTGCAATTAAATTGAAAGGCGATAAGGCTAACGAGTTGACTGTTTTGGAGCTCAAACTTGATTCCAAAGTATACTCGAGTAGCTCGAGCTTGGCTCGTTTAAACGGGTCGATAAAAAAGGGCTTAGACCCATCTAATAAACGAATTAGTTGTGTCAATGCGTTTACGATCTCTCCATATAAATTTAATTTTAACCTGTATATTTTTGTGTCAATCGCCTTGGTATCCGATCCATCTTGCTAATGTTAATGTTTCTATACGTTTTGAAATTATACTATTCTCTTGCAAATTTACATGTTTCCAATGAGGTTGTTCTGACTATATCCTCCAAGAGACCACGACCAACACTAAAAGTCAAATAACACACAAAGAAGTAAAATTAACAATACGAGCAGAAACCATTCCCATGTAAACATGTTGTTTCTAAACCATCAGGCGCGGAGCCAGGATTTTAAGTTAAAGGGGCCGAACTTAACGTAAAAACTATAATGAAAAATATCGCTTAATGATGTATCTATGATTTTTCTTCAAACCATGATACAACTTTGTTGATCATTCAAAACCTGGAAGCAAGCTTGCGGAATCCGAAACTTGTAACGAAAACGCAACACACCACAGCAAGTTATGATCGACAGAAAGAAAGAACAATGCACAAGTAAATAACCCTAATCGAATGTTTGATTAGCATTGAAAGAATGCGTACAAACCCCTCCCCCCTCACCTCCTTTTATAGAGATGAGGGGGAAGGTAAAACCGACTCCAATATGGACTCATAGTCGGCTGTTACAAGGACACGGGTTGGGCTTGGGACACAAGCCAACCAAACCGACTCCTACTTGACTAAGATAAGTTTAAGCTTAACACTCTAACCCCTAGACTTATTAATAAGCTAATATGAAGACTAAAATCATAACAATTTCCACCTTAGGCTTTATATTAGTCTATACCGACACTCAACAACTTCAAGCAGTGTTGTAACTTCCGTCCAGGTACCACCTTCGTCAAGGCATCCGCAGCATTGTGTTCAATACCCACCTTCAGAACTTCAACCGTCTTTGCTTCCAAGACCTCTCTGATAAAGTGATAACGCATATTGATGTGCTTAGTCCTTTCATGAAAAGCATGATTCCGCGATAAGTGAATCGCGCCCTGATTACTGCCACAGTGTTAAGCTCCACACCCAACTCTTCCAAGAGTCCCCTTAGCCAAATAGCTTCCTTCACAACCTCCGTAAGGGCCATATACTCCGCCTCTGTAGTTGAAAGAGCCACCACGTGTTGTAGCGTTGCCTTCCAGCTTACAACACATCCCTGTACTAAAAACGTGTAACCTGTGATTGACCTACCTTTATCCGGATCCTTAGCGTAGTCTGAATCAACAAAACCTGTTACGTCCACATGGTTGCCACGATTTGTCCCAAACACCAAACCCACATTTGCAGTACCCCGCAAATATTTCAAATATCAACAAACTTAACACCATAATGACTAAGAATAAATTAAATTTTGGAAAGCATAGTCTGATAAGTAAATTCATTTCAGTGTTGTATTTGATCGTTTAAGTTGTTTGTTTTTGAACTTTAATCAGCATATTAATATGATTGAGGGGGCCTGATTACAAAAGTTATTAAGAAACCAGCTATTTTACCGAATAACTAATGAATAAAAGTGGAATAAAGTGAGTTACTTAGGGGTGGCTCAGCAGGTGTGTCAAAGGCGACAAAGGAACAAAACTTGTATCTCCTATTTGGTGTACGTATTCGACAAAACCTTTGCTATGATAAAAGCAAAGATTACTGATGAGTGTGTAAATACTCATCATTTTTGTCTTATATGAACTGCCAAAACATACAAAAACACCCAAATATGTATCAAAATACTTAAAATATCTTAGAGGTGTGTTTTATATGTTTCAAACACAAAATATGCAAAAACAAATGAAAAACGTACAAAGTTTGCATAATTGGCAGTTTCAGTCCCTCAAGTTTCATAAATTTGCAAAACTAGTCCCTGGTAAATCAAAACTTGTAAAAATATCATAAAAGGTCCTTGGGATTCATAAGTTGTTAGGAAAAGTCCTTTGAAGTTAAAAATCATAAAATTACAACTATGGTCCCTCAACTTTGGAAAAGTGTCAAAATTAGTCCCTAAGGTTTAAAAAATAAGAAAATATTCAAAATAAACCTTATACTATTCTAAAATGACATAACTGGTCCTTTGTGTTAACTGTTTGATATTTACAGGTTTGGCCCTTCAATTATCAGAAAATTACAGTTTGGTCCCTGGAGTTTGAAAAAATTGGCAGAAAAGGTCCCTGGGCATTTAATATGGAAATATTACATTTTTGGTCCTTGGGTTGTTCATGAATGGCAAGTATGGTCCTTATAATAACTTTGGTTAAATCACAAAATCAGACCCTCAAGTTTGCACTTATTACATTTTTGGTCCTTTTGATTTAATTAACAAAACCAAATCCGGATCTAAACAAAACCAAATAAACCCATTCCAATCCAACCCAGTTACAAACACAAGCCCATCCTAAGCCCAGTTACAAACCAGCCCACCCCCAGGTCAAACCTTCGGTCAAACTCTTACCCCCTTCCCTTCCCTCTCAGACTCACACACACACACCTCCACCACTTGCAGTCGACCTCCCCTCTCCTCCAATCACAAGCTACTACCCCCCACAATAAATGCTCCCACCTCCCTATACCTACCCATGACCCCCCACAATTAATGCTACCCCCCCTTTTGCGTGTATCAGACCAAAGATGCAAAAGCAGATTTTCCCGCCAAATTACGTGGCACCCAATTAGAGGGTTTCAGACCTCAACTTGTGATGGGATATGCTCAGAGTGTCTCAAGGAACCCTAATTCCTTGCTATAAATAGAAGATGGATGCAAGAGAAGAGGAGTTAGTTAATTTAAGTTTTTAGTTATGTCGTGTAATTTCAATTTGCAATTTTAGGTACACCCAAGCTTTTAAGCAGTGGTAACCTTTTTCCTATATGCATTGTACTTCAATTTAGTTATAAAAATTCAAGCTTCTTTTATCATTACAGTTTATGCAATTTTAATTTCTATTTCAATATTTTGTACTGTTCAATTGTTGTTTTAGTAGTTGTAATGGACTCTTAGATACATATAAGCTCCCTTATAAGCTTATTAAGCTATTAGTAATTACTTAAATCAATTAGAAATAAAAAATTCAAAATACAATCAACCTGTGTTATTGATGATCAAAGCTTGGAGCAAAGGAAATTTGGAAAGCCTTTGGGTTAGAAGCTCTGTGGAGAGCTCATAGGTGTGGTATCTGTCCTTGTTCTTAGTCATTTGGCTGAATTGCAAAGTTGTAAGCTATTTCCTTCAAATCTTTCATTTTACTGTTTGCTTAGTATATCTGTTTAATTTATGTTATTTCATGTTTATTTTGTGTTGTTAAATGTTGTTATAGGTTAATATTAGTAGCTTGTTAATTGTTTTCCAAAGTTGTTAAGTTTTCTTGAAAAACAGTCATATAGGGTAATCTTTGAATCTGTGTTCTTGTGTTGTTCTTATTGTTTAATTGTGTTTAAAAGATCCAATATGATGATGTTTTAAGGTCTTAAATCAGATTAGAGGCTTAGGTCATTAATTTGCTTTGAAAATTTTTAAAACAGTTGGAATAAGGGGTGTTTGGTTTTGTCTGTATTGGGCATCTCAGTGAGTGCCAGTGAGTATCTTGCATGTTTACATCATAGTCAGACCATTACAACACCTAATCAACCAAGTCCTAGGTAGAAACAAGCTAGAAAGTCAAAATCAAACACATTCACCATTGACAGTCCACTGAGTGGATCTGTGGGTGTCATTTTCACCCATTTAGCTTAAAACCTTATCACCTAGCTTATTTTAGACTTATTTCATCTTAGCATAACATATTTAATCAGTTAGAAGTGTTAGAAATTCATAAAAGTCAAATATTGAGTGTTCTTGTTAAAAGTCAAAAGTCTTGTTCTCAGATTTCATCAAAATTGCTTGTTAATTTCTGAATTTTGTGATTTAATTGGCATTGTGAAAATTGGAGTTTTAGTTCTTTACCAACTCAAGTTTGAGAAATTGCTTTCATTTCATAATTAGAAAATTTATTCTGAGTGCCATTCAACCTCAAAGACAACTGCAGGGCAAGCCTGTGCCCTGCTCACCCAGTCACCACCTCAACACCACCACTTGGGTGGTGTTTTGTGACCAACCCAGTGGTCCCCACACTTAGTATTTAGGTTCACCCAACCCCCCTCCTACCAGGCTTTCACCATTGACCTTTCATTTGACCTGATTCATTGTGGACCCCACTTAACCTTGGTCCTAAAGTTTGTCCCAGTTTCTGAGTGAATACTAGAACCAATCTGCTTATTAGTTGCTTATCAGCTTATATCAAGTGCTTAATTGATCAAATCATACTTCATCTAGTTCATACAACTTATTGGGACCTGTTTTCACCATAGTGGGTCCCACACAAGCTCATTTGAGCTCTTTTTCCTTGTTGGTCAACCAAAGTCAACTGTTTGAAACAAAGGGGTGTTACAGCTTATTTATAAGCTATTTCAACAAGTATTTTTACAAAAGTTTGTTATTTTAATGTGTTTAGTAGTTCTGTAAAAGAAAAATACAAAAAAATTAGTTTTAAAATAAGTGATAGTTTCTATTTAATTCAAGTTAAGTTTAATTTTCATTTTTAGATTTCAATTAAGTAACTAGTGTTTTTATATTTTTATTAATTACCTTAGATAGTAAAGTAATTTTAATAAATTTTTCAGATTTTTATTTTGTCATTTAGTGCTAATTAGATTTAATTTTAATTTTCTTTATTATTAATTAATATCAAATATTAAATAGCTTAATTAGTTTTTTATAAGGTTAAATCTAGTTTTTATAATTTTTCTAGTTCTAATATAGTATAATAAGTTTTTAGAAAATAAATTTTAAGATTCTACTGTTCATTTTCTATTTTCCTTATTTTAATTGTTTAAAATAGACTTAAGTTAATTAATAGATAAATAATTAGTTATTTAATCTTAAAACATAATTTTAGAGTTTTTATAATTTTGTAGGATTCCAGTGATGGTTAAGTAATTTTATAAATTTTATCTTAATTTTCTAAGTTAATTTAGTATTAATATAAATTAAAAGTAGTTTAAATAGTTTAATTAAGTTAAATAGTTTTTAATTAATTACAAAACCACAAAAAGACAAAAATATTATTTTTAATTTTTTATACTTTCTTCAAGTTCTAATTTAGGTTTAGAAAATATTTTTATAAATTTTTAGCATAATTTAAATCATTTGTCATTTTTAGTTTAATTAAATTAGATTTTAATTTAGAATTTAAATAGTTTAATTAATTAAATATTAGTTTAATATTATTTTAATCACTTTTATCATTTCTTTTTTCATTTTTAATTTTAAGTTTTGAAAAGTGTCATAAACACCCCCTGTAGTTTCATAATTACCAAAAACCCACTTTTCCAGTCCGATACGTGATCTTAATTGTCTATTTGTGCATATATCTGCTATCTGATTATTGTGAATATTATATCTGTTTGTCAACACCAAAATAACAGTAGCAATATCATTCCTACATCATCTGGCTACTGTCCTCAGTGCCACTTTCTCATAAACGATTCCAAAAGCACCATTTCAATCTCGCTGGGACTTTCACGACCCGGGGAAACACTACACTATCACCGGAGTATTGATTCTAGGCTATCTTTGACTTGTTGACCTTGGTCAACAATAATAAGACGGTTTAGGCTCAATCAAAATTTGGCGCCGCTGCCGGGGAGGTTGTTGCGTGTTTTATAAAATCGTTTTAAGTTTAGTGGTTTCAAAACCCTCCCTGTAAAAAGTTTTTTAAAACATAATCATATCAAAAACGTTCATTAACACTTTTCCTGAAGTGTTGAGAAACACCAAAAAAATTAAAAAAACAATCAAAAACAAACTGTGAAGTTAAATTACTTCGTGTTCTTTAAGATTACAACCTGAAACAGTTGGTTTAAGGTAAGTTCTGACATTAAATTGCGAACTGAAGAGGGAACCTATTTACTTCCTCCCGCCAGCCTGCGAGTAATCTTAAAGGGACGATTTCGGTTAACGAATCAGTTCCAAAAATATTTCCCAAGTTTTCTGCACACACACCCATAAGCCTAAAGCAGTTTTTCAAAAATCAAATAATAAACCCATAATAAGTTCCCAAACTTAAGATTAAAACTTGCCTTTGTATTCCTGTGAGTAGTGTACCTTTTTCAAAGAAGCTGCTCACTTGTGATTATTGGTTTAAGTTCACTGTGGTTTTGCCTCGAACTTGTGTTGAAAAATTGTTTTTAGTGCATGCGCACTCGGTCTCAAGCAAAGAATAAAAAACAGAAAGACGTACCCGAGCTACGTTCTAATACAAAAACCGAAATGGCCGCTGGGCCACCACCACCACTATTACCACCCCCTGATGAGCCAGCTCCCGATCTCCGAACGATGGAGGAGCTGTGCCAGCCTACCATGCAAGGGCGGGGTGGGCCTATTGCACCACTCACTATTGGGGCTGCGGACTTCGGCCTCAAGCATCACATGATCCAACAAGTCCAGAATTCGTGTCAATTTCACGGATTACCGGGTGACGATGCCAACAAGCATCTTGACAAATATCTTACGGTCACCCAAAGCATGAAACAGCATGGTGTCACCGATGACGCCCTTCGGCTGTACCTCTTCCCCTATTCTCTCGCTCATCATGCCACTGCATGGTTTGACCGACTTCCAAAGCATTCTATTCGAACCTTTGATGAAATGGTAACCAAGTTTCTAGCAAAATATTTTCCACCATCCATGGTTACCAAGTTACGTAATGATATCAGCAACTTCCGGCAACTTCCCGATGAGTCTCTTTTTGAGGCTTGGGAGCGTTATAAGCTAGCCATTGATCGGTGCCCTAACCACAATATGTTACAAGTTACCATCATAGATACCTTCTATAATGGTCTGACATTGAGGCACCGAGACATTCTCAATGCTGCTGCTGGTGGGACCTTTATGAAAAGGCGTCCCGAGGAGTGCTATGACTTAATCGAGAACATGACTGCCCATCATAACTTTTGGGATTCCTCTGCGGAGAGGGAAGCGTCATGTCATTCCGTTACTCCCTCATCATCATCATCTCCTGAAATAATCGCTCTTACCAAAAAGATGGATGATATTTCTACGGCTGTGTTGAGAATGAACCAAACGATGCAACATCAGGTTCAAAATCAACAAGTGAAAGCCGTGGCCCGAAGTTGTGAAACTTGTGGGGGCCCACATCTGTATTCCGAGTGTCCAGCTACTGCTGAATTTTCTCAAGAGAACGTTTATGCTGCTAACGGTTCCTACAACACGGGGGGTAATTCTTACCAACCGCAAGGGGACCGTAATCTCTTAAGCTATCGTTCCAACAATTTTCTCGGACCTCCCGGTTTTAACCAAAATCAAAACCGTAACACGAATCAGAATTTCAACCAAGGTCAAAACTCAAATTTCCAAAACCCGAACCAAAATCAAGGCCAGTTTAATCAAAACAATTTTCAAAATGGCAATCAAAACCAAGGTTTTCAAGGAAATTTTCAAAGAAACCAGAATCAAGGGAATTACAATCAGGGTAATTTCAATCAGAGAAACAATTTTCAGGGTAACAACAATCAAAATCAAGGGAATTTTCAAAACAACCGTGTTCCAAATCCCCCTGTTCAAAATCAAAACGTTGTTCCACCCTCGTCTTCCTCCGATGCTGAAATTAAACAATTCATGAAAGCACAAGAGGAAACGAATCGGTTATTGATCAAGACGATCTCTGATCTTCAGAAGTCTTTAAATGATCGACCCTCGAGCTCTGGTACATTACCGAGCAACACGATCGCTAACCCGAGGGGCGATGTTAAAGCGATCACTACCCGAAGTGGGGTGTCATACAATGGACCCTCGAATCCCTCTACCTCTTTTTCTCCTCCTAAGGTAGCGGAACGTGAACCTGAGGTTACTACGGACACGGTACTTCCTACTAATAACGGAGGTACCAACAACGTCCACCCTCAAGTTGTCCCGGTCCCGGCTCGTAAGCCGAAAGTTGTATTTGATCCTCCTGTGTGTCCTGATGAAATCTCAAAGAGCAACCCTAAGCCGTCAATTCCATATCCTTCACGAGTGACTGAACAAAAGAACCGCGAAAAAGCTAACCATCAGATGGAAAAATTTTATCAAATTTTCCAAGAATTACACTTTGATATTAGCTTCGCGGACGCTCTTCTTCTCATGCCTAAGTTTGCTTCAACAATCAAAAATCTGATAAGCAACAAAGAAAAACTTTGTGAGATGGCAAAAACTCCTCTTAACGAGCATTGCTCAGCAGTGCTCTTGAAAAAGCTTCCCGAAAAGCTTGGAGATCCCGGGAAATTTCTCATTCCATGTATTTTCCCTGGGATGGTTGAATGCTTTGCCTTGGCCGATCTTGGCGCAAGCATTAACCTGATGCCTTACACAGTCTGGAAAAGACTCTCACTTCCTACTCTCACTCCGACCTGCATGACACTCGAGCTTGCAGACCGTACCATATCCCGTCCTCTCGGCATTGCCGAAGATATCTTTGTGAAAGTAGGAAAGTTCCACTTTCCGGCAGATTTCGTGATTGTTGATTTTGATGCTGACCCACGAGTTCCTCTCATACTCGGGAGAGGATTCTTAAGAACGGGTCGTGCTTTAATCGATGTATTCGAAGAAGAAATCACTCTACGTGTTGGTGGCGAAGCCATAACATTCAATCTTGATCAGACTTCAAGATATTCCTCCAATTATGACGCTGAAACGGTTAACCGTATTGACATCATCGATATTGCGTCGGAGGAATCATCCCAAGAAGTCCTTGGTTTCTCATCCAGTGGCAGTCTTTCTACTGACCCGATCATTTCCGACTCTTCCCCTTCCCTCACTCCGTTTGAGGGAGGTGACTTCCTTTTGGAAGAGCTCGAGGCTTTTCTTGCTCAAGATAGCTCAATTCCCGATGGAGTTGCTGAAAACTATCTTGACCCGGAGGGGGACATTCTTCTCCTTGAAAGATTGTTAAATGACGATCCTTCACCCTCTCCGTCTCCACAAATACTTCATAAAGCGGAAGTCAAAAATGTTGAAATAACTGAAGACTTTCCCGAGGTTGAGCTCAAGGACTTGCCTCCTCATCTAGAATATGCATTTCTGGAGGGTGATAATAAATTACCCGTCATTATTGCCAAAGACTTAAAAGATGAGGAAAAGGCTGCACTCCTAAAGGTTCTTAAGTCAAACAAGCAAGCAATTGCTTGGAAACTCTCCGACATTAAGGGCATAAGCCCGAACTTTTGTACTCATAAAATCTTAATGGAGGATGACTTTAAACCAGCTGTGCAACATCAGAGAAGGGTAAATCCAAAAATCCACGAAGTTATCAAACAAGAAGTTCTTAAACTTCTTGATGCGAGATTGATTTACCCTATATCTGACAGTCCTTGGGTTAGCCCAATTCATTGTGTTCCTAAAAAGGGTGGCATTACCGTTGTCACCAACGAGGATAACGAGTTGATTCCAACTCGTTTGGTCACGGGTTGGCGTGTTTGTATTGACTATCGAAAGTTAAATGAAGCCACCCGTAAAGACCATTTTCCTCTCCCTTTTATGGACCAAATGCTCGAAAGACTTGCGGGGAATGAATACTACTGCTTCCTCGATGGCTTCTCGGGTTACTTCCAAATCCCCATTGATCCCCAGGATCAAGAGAAGACTACCTTCACATGCCCCTACGGAACTTTTGCCTACAGACGTATGCCTTTCGGCTTATGTAATGCACCAGGCACGTTCCAGAGATGCATGATGTCTATTTTTTCCGACATGATCGGGAAAACTATGGAGGTATTCATGGATGACTTTTCAGTCATCGGGGATTCATTTCAGACTTGCCTCTCCCACTTGGAACAGATGCTTAAACGTTGCAAAGAAACGAATCTAAGTCTCAACTGGGAGAAGAGCCACTTTATGGTCAAGGAGGGCATTGTCCTCGGCCATAAAATTTCAAAAAACGGGATCGAGGTTGACAGAGCTAAAATCGATGTCATTGCCAAATTACCTCATCCCACCACCGTAAAAGGTGTTCGGAGCTTTTTGGGTCATGCCGGCTTCTACCGTAGGTTTATCCAAGATTTTTCTAAGATTGCCCGGCCTATGACCCATCTCCTCGAGAAGGATGCTCCTTTCATCTTCTCTCCCGAGTGCATCGAAGCTTTTGAAACACTAAAGAAAAAGCTTACCGAGGCACCGATTCTTGTTGCCCCCGATTGGGACCAACCTTTTGAGCTTATGTGCGATGCTAGTGATTTTGCCATAGGTGCGGTCTTGGGGCAACGTAAAGCTAAATACTTTCAGCCCATACACTACGCAAGCAAAACTATGACTGAGGCTCAAGGTCATTACACCACCACCGAAAAAGAACTCCTAGTTGTGGTGTATGCCTTCGAGAAATTCCGGTCATACCTAATCTTGACTAAATGCGTAGTGTACACAGATCACTCGGCTTTGAAATACCTATTTGCAAAACAAGATGCAAAGCCGAGGCTTCTTCGTTGGGTTCTCCTCCTCCAGGAATTTGATATCATTATCCGTGATAAAAAAGGAGCCGAGAACCTTGCTGCTGATCATCTCTCACGATTAGAGAACCCTCATCAAGATGTGTCCGAGAAAAAGGAAATAAATGAAACATTTCCTCTCGAGACACTCAATGCGGTTGCTTTTCGTGGTGACTCTACTACCCCATGGTTTGCCGACGTTGCAAATTACCATGCGGGTAACTTCATAGTGAAGGGGTTAACGTCCCAACAAAAGAAAAAATTCTTCAAAGACGTTAAACATTACTTCTGGGACGACCCCTTCCTCTTCAAAATCTGTGCCGATCAAGTCATCAGGCGATGTGTATACGGACAGGAAGCCACTGATATTCTCAAGGCTTGCCATGCTGGACCCACCGGGGGCCACCATAGTCCTAACTACACCGCCAAAAAGGTGTTTGATTCCGGTTTCTATTGGCCCACAATCTACAAGGATGCCCACGAATTAGTCAAAGCCTGTGATGCTTGTCAGCGTCACGGGAATATTTCACAAAAGAACGAAATGCCACAAAATGCTATTCAAGTTTGTGAAATCTTTGACGTCTGGGGCATTGACTTTATGGGGCCATTCCCATCTTCTCACGGAAACAAATACATACTCGTGGCTGTTGACTATTTGTCAAAATGGGTTGAGGCAAAGGCCTTACCCACTAATGATGCCCGAGTAGTCGTGAAATTCTTGAAATCCCTCTTTGCTCGTTTTGGAACCCCACGTGCCATCATTAGTGATCGCGGTACTCACTTTTGCAATGATCAATTTGCAAAAGTCATGCTGAAATACGGTGTTACTCATCGTCTTTCCACCGCATATCACCCCCAGACAAGTGGGCAGGTGGAGGTTTCCAACCGTGGTATTAAACGGATTCTTGAGAGGACAGTAGGTGAAAACCGTGCTTCCTGGTCGGATAAACTAGATGATGCACTCTGGGCCTTCCGTACAGCTTACAAAACACCCATCGGGTGTACTCCATACAAGCTTGTATACGGGAAGGCGTGTCATTTACCGATCGAGCTCGAGCACAAAGCCTACTGGGCCTTGAAACATGCTAACTACGACCTTCATAAAGCGGGTGATCACCGTAAGGTTCAAATCAATGAATTAAACGAACTTCGTGATCAGGCCTACGAGAACTCTTTGATCTACAAAGAAAAGACAAAGAAGATTCACGACTCTAAGATTAAGAACCGAGTTTTCAACGTCGGTGACAGAGTCCTTCTTTTCAATTCCAGATTAAAGATCTTCTCGGGGAAATTAAAAACCCGATGGACTGGACCATTCACTATTGCTAAAGTATACCCATACGGGACTGTTGAGTTATCTCAACCCGAAGGTCCCAACTTCAAAGTGAATGGTCACAGATTGAAACATTATTTTGGAGAGGACACACCACCCTTGATTGTCCCGGATCTCCAAACTTTCCCCATGGACCAATGAATTCGGGGATCGAGTCAAGCTAGTGACTCGGTGAACAAAAATTAGCAACATATATGGGTTTTCACCCGTATTTCTGACTTCTTTCTACTTTCTACCACCCTAGTGTGGGGGAGTGGCCATCCCCCACCGTTTCAAAAGTAAATATTTTTCAAAATTCATGTTTTGTATGTATATTATGTCATTCAAATCCCGGGCTGTCAGGACAGATTTACTACAGTTAATCATTCACAAGTGATTAGCTAGCGTGGTAAACTTGACACAAGCCTGGGAAGTGTATGTATATTATTATTCATCTTTCAGGCTGTCAGGGGGAATTTATTACAGTTAATCATTCACAAGTGATTAGCTAGCGTAGTAATCCTGACACAAACCTGGAAGATGTATGTATATTATCAAACTTTATCATTCAACTCCCGGGCTGTTAGGGCAAATTTATTACAGTTAATCATTCACAAGTGATTAGCTTGCGTGGTAAACCTAACACAAGCCTGGGAGGTAGTGAAACAAAAGCAAAAAAAAAAAAAAAAAAAAAAAAAAAAAAAAAAAAAAAAAAATTGTATGTACAGATAAAATAAAGTGAAAAATAGAAATTTCCACAGTTAGAATCGAATATTAGCTTTTCCATTCAGAGATTCGGCATAATAGCCGGGACTTTGAATATTGAGGACAATATTCAGTTCTAGTGTGGGGGGGGGGGGGAAATTCTTACGAATTTTATCATAAAACTTTCCAAGTACCCCCATTTTAGGCCAAAATTTTTCAAAATTTTTCACTTTATTCCAAAATTTTTGTGGTTATCAATCCGCCAAAGTCTAAATGACAAAGGGATTGGCTAGTCCAGGAGCAAACGGCTCTTGGTAAAGACAAATCAAATCCGTTGATGGCTGGCAGTTTGCCAAAAACTTGCATGGTTCCTCAGCTCCCCCGCATCCTCATAAGCAAATGAGCTGGCTAGCCCGCAAGATTATGGCTTGTGGTAAAGGCCGTGGAAAATCCATAATTGGTAATCAGCTCACCAAGATGTTGACTATTCCATCAAGAGTTGGCTAGTCCAGAAGCAAACGGCTTTTGGTAAAGACTAATCAAATCCGTTGACAGCTGGTGGTTTGCTCAAAATCACACGGTTATCAGGTGTGCCACAGTTCTTACATCTGGCTACTCCAGAAGTGATGGCTTTTGGTAAAGAGTTCTTTCAAATCCATTAAAACTTCATAAAATATTGCTAGGGACTAGCAATAGTTTAGTGTGGGGGATTGATGAGTGTGTAAATACTCATCATTTTTGTCTTATATGAACTGCCAAAACATACAAAAACACCCAAATATGTATCAAAATACTTAAAATATCTTAGAGGTGTGTTTTATATGTTTCAAACACAAAATATGCAAAAACAAATGAAAAACGTACAAAGTTTGCATAATTGGCAGTTTCAGTCCCTCAAGTTTCATAAATTTGCAAAACTAGTCCCTGGTAAATCAAAACTTGTAAAAATATCATAAAAGGTCCTTGGGATTCATAAGTTGTTAGGAAAAGTCCTTTGAAGTTAAAAATCATAAAATTACAACTATGGTCCCTCAACTTTGGAAAAGTGTCAAAATTAGTCCCTAAGGTTTAAAAAATAAGAAAATATTCAAAATAAACCTTATACTATTCTAAAATGACATAACTGGTCCTTTGTGTTAACTGTTTGATATTTACAGGTTTGGCCCTTCAATTATCAGAAAATTACAGTTTGGTCCCTGGAGTTTGAAAAAATTGGCAGAAAAGGTCCCTGGGCATTTAATATGGAAATATTACATTTTTGGTCCTTGGGTTGTTCATGAATGGCAAGTATGGTCCTTATAATAACTTTGGTTAAATCACAAAATCAGACCCTCAAGTTTGCACTTATTACATTTTTGGTCCTTTTGATTTAATTAACAAAACCAAATCCGGATCTAAACAAAACCAAATAAACCCATTCCAATCCAACCCAGTTACAAACACAAGCCCATCCTAAGCCCAGTTACAAACCAGCCCACCCCCAGGTCAAACCTTCGGTCAAACTCTTACCCCCTTCCCTTCCCTCTCAGACTCACACACACACACCTCCACCACTTGCAGTCGACCTCCCCTCTCCTCCAATCACAAGCTACTACCCCCCACAATAAATGCTCCCACCTCCCTATACCTACCCATGACCCCCCACAATTAATGCTACCCCCCCTTTTGCGTGTATCAGACCAAAGATGCAAAAGCAGATTTTCCCGCCAAATTACGTGGCACCCAATTAGAGGGTTTCAGACCTCAACTTGTGATGGGATATGCTCAGAGTGTCTCAAGGAACCCTAATTCCTTGCTATAAATAGAAGATGGATGCAAGAGAAGAGGAGTTAGTTAATTTAAGTTTTTAGTTATGTCGTGTAATTTCAATTTGCAATTTTAGGTACACCCAAGCTTTTAAGCAGTGGTAACCTTTTTCCTATATGCATTGTACTTCAATTTAGTTATAAAAATTCAAGCTTCTTTTATCATTACAGTTTATGCAATTTTAATTTCTATTTCAATATTTTGTACTGTTCAATTGTTGTTTTAGTAGTTGTAATGGACTCTTAGATACATATAAGCTCCCTTATAAGCTTATTAAGCTATTAGTAATTACTTAAATCAATTAGAAATAAAAAATTCAAAATACAATCAACCTGTGTTATTGATGATCAAAGCTTGGAGCAAAGGAAATTTGGAAAGCCTTTGGGTTAGAAGCTCTGTGGAGAGCTCATAGGTGTGGTATCTGTCCTTGTTCTTAGTCATTTGGCTGAATTGCAAAGTTGTAAGCTATTTCCTTCAAATCTTTCATTTTACTGTTTGCTTAGTATATCTGTTTAATTTATGTTATTTCATGTTTATTTTGTGTTGTTAAATGTTGTTATAGGTTAATATTAGTAGCTTGTTAATTGTTTTCCAAAGTTGTTAAGTTTTCTTGAAAAACAGTCATATAGGGTAATCTTTGAATCTGTGTTCTTGTGTTGTTCTTATTGTTTAATTGTGTTTAAAAGATCCAATATGATGATGTTTTAAGGTCTTAAATCAGATTAGAGGCTTAGGTCATTAATTTGCTTTGAAAATTTTTAAAACAGTTGGAATAAGGGGTGTTTGGTTTTGTCTGTATTGGGCATCTCAGTGAGTGCCAGTGAGTATCTTGCATGTTTACATCATAGTCAGACCATTACAACACCTAATCAACCAAGTCCTAGGTAGAAACAAGCTAGAAAGTCAAAATCAAACACATTCACCATTGACAGTCCACTGAGTGGATCTGTGGGTGTCATTTTCACCCATTTAGCTTAAAACCTTATCACCTAGCTTATTTTAGACTTATTTCATCTTAGCATAACATATTTAATCAGTTAGAAGTGTTAGAAATTCATAAAAGTCAAATATTGAGTGTTCTTGTTAAAAGTCAAAAGTCTTGTTCTCAGATTTCATCAAAATTGCTTGTTAATTTCTGAATTTTGTGATTTAATTGGCATTGTGAAAATTGGAGTTTTAGTTCTTTACCAACTCAAGTTTGAGAAATTGCTTTCATTTCATAATTAGAAAATTTATTCTGAGTGCCATTCAACCTCAAAGACAACTGCAGGGCAAGCCTGTGCCCTGCTCACCCAGTCACCACCTCAACACCACCACTTGGGTGGTGTTTTGTGACCAACCCAGTGGTCCCCACACTTAGTATTTAGGTTCACCCAACCCCCCTCCTACCAGGCTTTCACCATTGACCTTTCATTTGACCTGATTCATTGTGGACCCCACTTAACCTTGGTCCTAAAGTTTGTCCCAGTTTCTGAGTGAATACTAGAACCAATCTGCTTATTAGTTGCTTATCAGCTTATATCAAGTGCTTAATTGATCAAATCATACTTCATCTAGTTCATACAACTTATTGGGACCTGTTTTCACCATAGTGGGTCCCACACAAGCTCATTTGAGCTCTTTTTCCTTGTTGGTCAACCAAAGTCAACTGTTTGAAACAAAGGGGTGTTACAGCTTATTTATAAGCTATTTCAACAAGTATTTTTACAAAAGTTTGTTATTTTAATGTGTTTAGTAGTTCTGTAAAAGAAAAATACAAAAAAATTAGTTTTAAAATAAGTGATAGTTTCTATTTAATTCAAGTTAAGTTTAATTTTCATTTTTAGATTTCAATTAAGTAACTAGTGTTTTTATATTTTTATTAATTACCTTAGATAGTAAAGTAATTTTAATAAATTTTTCAGATTTTTATTTTGTCATTTAGTGCTAATTAGATTTAATTTTAATTTTCTTTATTATTAATTAATATCAAATATTAAATAGCTTAATTAGTTTTTTATAAGGTTAAATCTAGTTTTTATAATTTTTCTAGTTCTAATATAGTATAATAAGTTTTTAGAAAATAAATTTTAAGATTCTACTGTTCATTTTCTATTTTCCTTATTTTAATTGTTTAAAATAGACTTAAGTTAATTAACAGATAAATAATTAGTTATTTAATCTTAAAACATAATTTTAGAGTTTTTATAATTTTGTAGGATTCCAGTGATGGTTAAGTAATTTTATAAATTTTATCTTAATTTTCTAAGTTAATTTAGTATTAATATAAATTAAAAGTAGTTTAAATAGTTTAATTAAGTTAAATAGTTTTTAATTAATTACAAAACCACAAAAAGACAAAAATATTATTTTTAATTTTTTATACTTTCTTCAAGTTCTAATTTAGGTTTAGAAAATATTTTTATAAATTTTTAGCATAATTTAAATCATTTGTCATTTTTAGTTTAATTAAATTAGATTTTAATTTAGAATTTAAATAGTTTAATTAATTAAATATTAGTTTAATATTATTTTAATCACTTTTATCATTTCTTTTTTCATTTTTAATTTTAAGTTTTGAAAAGTGTCATAAACACCCCCTGTAGTTTCATAATTACCAAAAACCCACTTTTCCAGTCCGATACGTGATCTTAATTGTCTATTTGTGCATATATCTGCTATCTGATTATTGTGAATATTATATCTGTTTGTCAACACCAAAATAACAGTAGCAATATCATTCCTACATCATCTGGCTACTGTCCTCAGTGCCACTTTCTCATAAACGATTCCAAAAGCACCATTTCAATCTCGCTGGGACTTTCACGACCCGGGGAAACACTACACTATCACCGGAGTATTGATTCTAGGCTATCTTTGACTTGTTGACCTTGGTCAACAATAATAAGACGGTTTAGGCTCAATCAATTACGCTTGCGACAATCCTACAGTTCTTCTCCTTTGAGCTTTCTCTGGCGTACGCCCACGCTCCACAGCAAATGATTAGTCTACAACCTCGATTTGGTGTTCATTTGATTCTACACAGACTTTAGGTAATGTTAATGCCTACTATTTACATATAGAGCATGCACTGTCGTAATTTGAAAAGTCAACATATGCACGTGCTGTACATGCTTGGTCTGTTGCTCGCTTGCTCATATGCTCAGATATAATTGTTTGAATTTAAGAAATCATTTTTTGCAAAAAATAAGATCTGCTCCAAAGAGTTGGATTCCTTTTGCCTAATAAAATGTTATATTTGTCAAAACACATAGGTATGTTAGGCAAAAGTACCAATGGCTGTGAGTGGTGCATGTTTCTTTTATAAAAACGTTTGATAGCGTTAAATGACTAAACCAATTTTGTGGGGAGGAGAAAACCGATTAGCAGAAACCATATCATTATATCAACCACTTAGTCATGAACAAAGCTTCCTGAATGGTATTGATCAGACTTCAAAGTGTTGGTGATTTTACATCACCAATATTATTTAAGTGTAATGGATTGACTTAGTTGACCAATGTGTAATCATGATAAATGTTCAACAAGTCGGGATTGTACGGAGTGCACACTTGTATGACGTTATTGTGATTATCAGCCCGTATCACAGGGGTCTTGGGGCAGCGCCCCCGGTAGCGGGGTTCCAGGGGCGGCAGCCCCTGGTAGCAGGGTCCAAGGGGCGGCAGCTCCTGGCAGGGTCCAAGGGGCAGCGCCCCTGGCTGGGGTCGAGCCAGGTCAGCTGGAAAATTTTTTATTTGGTATAAAGTGCTATGTTAAAAACGCACTTAAAAATAAAATTTCTGGTATTTTTGGACATTAATTTTACCTGTAAAATTAATCATTTCGATAGTTAAATAACTGCCTTGGCAGTTACAACCGTTTTGGTTTTATTGGTCACAGGTTTGATCATTTTCTGGTTCGGTTCCATAACAATCAAAACACATTTCTCTGTTCAAATCTGAGTTTTATCCGATTAGAGATTTCGATAGAACCATATCATTATACTTCGATCTGATAGTGTTCACACGACTCTCAGATTACTGTGATCCAATAAATCTAACACAAAGCAACGTTGAATGACTAGATTGATAAAGTAATCCAACCGTCGATCCGAATAAAGAGTAAATTACGTGAATGGTCTACATGTTTATGTCAAAATTCCACTCATGATCTAGAAAGCTAATTTGATGCAAAAACGCTTCTTGTGATTGAAGATATGCACGTTAACGGGTCCATTTAAGGTTAAAGCTAATAAAAATAATAATAATAATAAAAATAAATGATTGAACATGTTGGATAAAAGAGAAAAAAGAAACAAACTTATATATTCTTATCTTGCAGAAACAGCTATAAATTTATAGCTCTCTAAGCACAATATATAGCCAAAATATTATAATTAATTTTGAGTTGAAATTTTTGACACATTTATTTATGAGTATATAGTCAAATACATTAATTTGAGATGAAAATTTTGACACATTTATTTATGAGTAGGTCAATTGTTGTATTTGAAGTTGCTAAAAAGACTACAATTTGAAAAAGAGAATAACATAACATAAAATAAAAACATCAACATCAATAGCATTTCTCACTACTAACTTTTTTAACATTATGAACCTGAAATCGAGCATCCATTTTCCATTGATACTTCTTTTCATCTGTTTGCCAGAACTTGAGCTGTGGATGCAGTAAAACTGGAACTTACCTTTTGGTTGGAGTGTTATCACTATTGACCAAACCTCACACAAAATCCTATAACTTGACCATTTTATATCCTCGTGAAAGCGTTCTTCAGGAATGATACTTGAGTCTATTCTTCGTGGATATCAGTTAACTTCGCCAGGTTCTTTGTACCCGTACCCTAGTTATTTCGTTACTCATTACCCTCATTAATGTAGAGTTATAAACACAACAAACTACGGAGTACAAGACTAAATGTCACAATTTATGCAATTGCTTCCTCGTGCTCTTTGTTTCTAAGCATTTTTTGTTATGTACAATCAACACCCTTAACCAACAAATGATTTCTTGATTAGCTAATTTAATACAAAATGTCAATTAACTTAGAATTGAGATAGAATGACCTGCTACAATGATCTATGGACAATGCACTACAAACTAGAAATCTGGTCTGAACCGACATCTGCCTGAAGTGACGAACTCTCTACATTAAAAGCGAAGGACTCAGCCAACCTAGCAGCATCTTGAACCCTGAGCCGTGTTCCCTGCTGCGCAACCACTGTGGCTGCAACTCGGGCTGCCAATGAGCCCATTCCCTTTAAATCTGATGCGCCCCTCAATAACCCATATAATATCCCAGAGGCATATGCATCCCCAGCCCCACAAGTGTCGACTGGCATGCAGGGTGAAGGAGGAATATACAATGCTTCTCCCTTCACACCAATGTATGACCCTCTTGGCCCATCTGTGACGGAAACTAGAGGAACAAAATGGCTTAGATATTGTGTAGAAGACACAGGGCTTTCCTCTGAAGAGAAATGACAAAAGGCTCGGGCTTCGTCACTATTTGCAAACACAATGTCGGCATAGTTCTCCATGATTTCCCTGGACAAAGATGCATCTAATGTTAACAAAACCATTACAATAGCTTCTAATCAAAATTCTAGCATACCGACACAATCAATCAGACATAGTTATTGTGAGTTGGCTAATTTAGTAGCTAGTGAATTTTCTTCTGGCAAATCTTTACCTATCCATCTAATTCTTGTTATTTTGGCCTTAAAAAGCATAGCAATTATGGCAAACAATCAAACACTAGAAAACTTATTACTATGATTTCAAATCGTAACTTAGCAGCATATCCAAACACCCCTTAACTTCAAAAAATCAGGTTCTCAAGAAAGTTGATTATTATTTTCTGTGTGTTGGTCAATCATTTAATAATGTTTCTTCAAGAAAGGCACTGAAACACTAACGTATTCAAAATCTAGAAGATAAGGTGGCATCAGGTCAAAGCCCACCCTTAACTTTTGTTAAAATGCTTAAAACCTTTTGAATAGCGTTAGTAAAGAAAATTGGGTAAATGTTTTTGAAATATAGATTTTATGTCCATATCTAATGAGTAAGGATCAAATGAGAAATAAAAGTAAAATGAGAAGAATGAGAAGTAACCACAGCCGCACATTTCAGATGCACCTACAAAATAAGATGCATCTCCCATGAAATTCTCCTTCTTCATTTGAAATATGTGGCTACAAACATTTCTCATTCTTCTTATTTAATTTTCTCTTCTTAGTGGATCCATATCTAATACAAAATATTTATTAACTTAGGAAGAAATGAACAAAATTGTTGACAGGCCTGTTCAAGGCAGTCCATACAATGCCAACTTAAAAGATGACCCGTCTTAAGTCGAACCCATTTGACCCATTACCCGCTTGACCCATTTTTGCACCTCAGCATCATAGAGTAAACCAACAAATTGGGAGACCTACCAGAAATCATCATAATGCCTCTCTATGCATGTCACGTCTGAGGCAGTAACAGCAACCAAAGCGCCACTATCACGAGCAACTTGACAAATTTTCTTAATTGTCTTGATCGTATCAGGAAATTCAAACAAATATCCTTCAACAACTAGAATATTTGTCTTGGAAATTATGCTCTCCATACTCAAGTCATAGCTGATATAAGAAGATGTGCCCTGCCCAAGTATGTAAAACATATTAGAAATGTGATTCGTCATATATAACCAAACATGTACCCAATGTTCACAGAAAACTGTGTGAAGCCATGCGGTAGATATTTGTGACATGAAATACAAAATAGGTAATGAAATTACAGCTCAACCAAAAAAAGGTAGCTTTGTCGTAGGGACTTCATTAATCACTAAGGCATAAAGGATTTACATAGAGTGTGAGGGTGAAAAATGATGACCATATTACAGAAAATGTTACATGTAGAGAAATATGAAGGAGGTCTATTCTTTACACAAGTTTCGTCTAATCTTGCAATCTAATCAAGATTCTTAGGAAAATGTTTAACAACGACGGTTTGACACAATGAACTTATCCTTTCACCCTCAGCAAATTATATGTTTCACAATTTTGATTATGTTCCTAACTGGAAAAGAATTTAATCATTAACCCGGGCACCCGGCACTATAGGCAAGATGGAGAGGTCAAGCAGGTAAGGTAACGGAATCGGGTTGGAACAGATCATGGTTATAGTATGGGATAGAAACAGGGCAAGTGGGTTGGATTGGCCTATTTTCCAATTGTTATAAACACTTAAATGAGTTATCTATGATTTGAATAAATTAATATAGAAGGTTTCATGTGTTAAAATTAGGCTTTGGATGATTTCAACACTCTTGCACAAATGAAAGCATGTTGAAATTAAAAGAAATAAACTGCAAAATGAAAGCATGTTGAAATTAAAAGACATAGCAAGTATGCAGATATGAAGTTACCTGATATGCAAGCATTGTACGTTGAGCATCTGAGGTTGTCAATACTATAACTGTCCCTGTTGTCCCGTCCTTGACAGGTGCAGACAGAAAACTAACATTGGCCCTTCGGAGTTTAGTTCTATAAAACAGATCAAATAACATTATATAAGATTACAGTTACTTGTTAGGAAATGAAGACGTAAAATAAAAAGTGTTATATTCATTAGATGAGACCAGATAGCCGATTGAAAGGGTGTTTGAATGTGCATTTGAAAGTGCTCATAAGTCAAAATAAACAGTTCCCACTGTTTGGTAAACCTAATTCTGCTCATGACTATCTATTTCTTTACAGATCAGATAATCAGTTAAATAGCCTTTGAAACCCGATATCTGCTCTCAAGACAATGACTACTACAGCAGACATGATATTTGCTCTTTTTCTTAGCTAGTATTATAACCGACAATACAACGTTGTATATCCCCATATTTATCCCATTTGCTCCTAATTGAATATCCATACTAACCATAACAAAAAAAATACAGTATGTAGCAAATACGAGCAGTTGTCAAAGAAGAGGGTGTACCTGTAGAAACCACCCAATGGATCACTGCCGATGCTACCAGCCATAGCTACATTTAAGGCAGGACCGCCAGTGGGATGACCACCAAGCCTAGCCAACGCCACTAGGGTATTAGATAGAGATCCTCCAGCTGCAGCCTTGTAGCTGCATCCATCCATTGCTTGCAAAACTCTACCCCTCTCCTCGTGATTCACAACCTTTCTTGTACCCTTGTCTAATCCCAATCTCATTAGAAAGTCGTCATTGACTATCCCAGAAAAGTCTACCTATTACAGAGAAAGCCAATATTAACTAAAAAGGTAAAAAGAACAACGGTATACGCAACAAAAACGGGTGACGAACAAAAAGAAGAAAAGGTTTTGAATTTCTTAGATTCTAGTGCTTGTGTAGCCAGTCTACTTCTACTCTTGCTAATCTGAATATGTATGGGCAAATTAACTTAATTTGGATAACCAATTATTTAAGGATAGTATATTACTTTGGTGGCGTACTGGCGTTAATTGACCTCTAGTAATTCTTTACTTCCATAAACAAACAATCAGAATTTGATCAACTATATAAGATATGTAGTTAGTGTTCATTATCCGCTATCCAAACAACACCTCTTAGATCTTCTTTCTTTCTTTCTTTATACAACTGAACCTATTAATTAAATTTTGCTGAAAATATATCTCAAGAATCCAACAGTTAGCAATTAAATGATTAAATCTTCCATAATCCTTCTCAAAATAGGATACATATCCTTCATGTGAGGTTCGTAAAATAATTATAGTTATCGGTAGGAATATAGGTACCACCAATTAACAACAAGTAATTTGCCGGTAGAGCAAAGATGTGAGTACAAATGTTAGACTACAAGGTGCTTGGACGTGTGTTTTGGAAATGATAGTGATCAGTCTCTAAAGCTTCCTATAAGATAACATGCTTATATTGTAGGCTTATGAGCTTATTTGATTTCGGCCTCAATTTTCTGGCTTATTTAGAAACTTATGGGGGTTATATAAGTTTGTTATGATATAACCGAGGCCAATAAAGCAAAAAATTGGGGCTTATGCCGAAATGAAATAAACTTTAAACATAACCCCCCTTAATTAAAGCTTTGTTAAGAAAGAATCTCAAAATGGCGTCTGCTCAAGTCGTAACCATATAGCATTATTAGATACAAGTCCTAAATCATTTCTCTAGGAAATTAATTTAACATAAAAGATAGGATAAGCAGATAATGGCGAACATTCGGGTATAAAGATAGAGTAGTAGTACCATAGCTTGGCCAAGGCCTAAAACATCCCATCTGTCAGGCAGCATATCAGATAGTTCTTCTTCGACCTTATCCGAAATAATGACGTCATCATCGTCGTCATCATCCTCTTGTTGCTGTTGTTGTTGTTGTTGTGGTTGAATTGATGATGAATTATGAATGTCATTAGTGCTATTAATTTTGGTAGAGTAAACGAATTTTCTAGTTTTGTAATTAAACGGATAATTAACACTAATGTCGTTGTTGTTGTTAATGGAACAAGATAAGATAAAAAGACGATGAGGACGGGGTGAGGTAGAAAATGAAGAAGAAAAACTGGAAACTGGAGGAGGTACCACAGACAAAGCTGCCGCCATTTATCTATCTGTCAATTAAGAATAAAAGTGAAAAGTGTAGAAAGAAAGGATTTAGAAGGAGGGATGTTAAGTCTCCATCCAATCCAATCCAATTGTGGTATTTTTGTTTACGTTGATACTCGAATCACCACAACACTTGACGACTGGAATGTTTATTAAGAAGAAAATGGAAATGTGGTGGTGCTGGTGGATAGATATAGATATTGCTACGTTTCTTTCTTTATCTATCTCTTCCTACTTCCCTCCTTCCCACTTGCTTTTTTTTTTCTTTTTTTTCTTTTTTTTTCTTTTCCACTATTTTTACCTTGTTTTTTTTAGTAAAAACAAATTATTTATTTTGAGTTAAATTTTGAAAGAACATATTTTATTTTAAAATCAACTAAATCATTTTTTTTCAGCTCTTTTCATTCTTAAAAAAAAATATTTATAAATTAATATTCGATAAGTTAATAATCTCAATAAAATAATAATATAAGATAATTATTTTTTTTAAACCCGTACATATATATATATATATATATATATATATATATATATATATATATATATATATGGCCATTCATGTGAGAAATCTAATTTTTTGTGAGAAATCTAATTTTTGTGAGAACGCAAGAACTAATTCTAGCCACTCATTTTATCCTCCTTAAACTTTGATCTAATAGCTATTATTAGCTAACTACTTTTGAAAAATTTCAAAAAAATTTCAAAAAATTTTCGAAATTTTTTTTGAAAAATTTTCAAAAAATTTTTGAAATTTTTTTTGAAAAATTTTCAAAAAAATTTTAAAAAATTTTTTAAAAATTTTTTTAAAAAATTTTCAAAAATTTTTTTTGAAAAATTTTCAAAAAATTTTCGAAAATTATTTTGAAAAATTATTGAAAATTTTTTTTTCACATGTGACGATTTTTTTTTTCACAAGTGACAAAAAAATTTTCGTGAAAATTTCCAAATTTTTTTTCACATGTGACGAAAAAAAAAATTTACATGCGACGAAATTTTTTTTTTCACATGTGAAGAATTTTTTTTTCACACGTGACAAAAAAAATTTCGTGAAAATTTCAAAAATTTTTTTCATATGAAAAAAAATTTCAGAAAAAAAAATTCGGGAAAAAAAATTTGAAAAAAAAAATTTCAGAAGGAAATTTTTTTTTTTCCGAAAAAAAAATTTTTCCAAAAAAAAATTTTTGATAAAAAAATTCGAAAAAAAGATATTTCGAAAAAAAATTCAAAATTTTTTTTTTCGAAAAAAAAATCTGAAAAAAAAATCGAAAAAATTTTTTTGAAACAAAAATTTTTCGAAAAAAATATTTCGTTAAAAAATTTTTTTTGAATTTTTTTTGAAAATTTTTGAAAACTTTTTAAAAAATTTTCAAAATTTTTAAAGAAATTTTCAAAAAGTTAATAAACTAATATTAGCCATTAGATTAAAGTTAAAGGATGATAAAATGAGTGGCTAGGATTGCTTCTCGCGGCCTCACAAAATTTAAGTTTCTCATTTGAACGCTTCAATATATATATATATATATATATATATATATATATATATATATATATATATATATATATATATATATATATATATATATATATATATATATATATATATATATATATATATATATATAGGGTGAGGATCAGGTACGTTTTTGTCTTTTAGTACGGATGGTACGGACGAATCTCAGCCCTCCATCTAGTCAACCATCTGAAAAAGGCGGAGTGGCAATATCGTAAATATCCCGTCTTTTTTTTAGAATCGTTACTATTGTATTAGCTTTTTTTATGAAAAAAATTCAAAAAAATCTGAAAAAATTAAAAAAATAAAGAGGACAACAAATAATTAAGAATCGTTGAAAAAAAATTCAAAAAAAAAATCGTTTTCATCGTTAAAGGTATTGTGATATCAGAATCTGATTTTGACTTTTTTACAAAAGTCAAGATCTGATCTTGATCAGATCTTGACTTTTGTAAAAAAGTCAAAATCAGATTCTGAAAACTTTTTTTTTTAATATCACAATAACTTTTTTAATATCGTAAAAACTTTTTCTTAATAAAAGCTAATACGATAGTAACAAAACTTTAAGGTATTGTGATATCAGAATCTGATTTTGACTTTTTTACAAAAGTCAAGATCTGATCTTGATCAGATCTTGACTTTTGTAAAAAAGTCAAAATCAGATTCTGAAAACTTTTTTTTTAATAAAAAATTTAATATCACAATAACTTTTTTAATATCGTAAAAACTTTTTCTTAATAAAAATTGTTAATATCGCCGTAACTATCATGCTTTCTTAATATCAAAGTTAATTTCTTTTAATATCACTTTTACTTTTTCTTAATATCGTAATATCACGGTTCATTTTTACATGTAAAAAAGCTTAATATCACGGTACCACTCATAATATCGTTAATATCACATTAGCACTCATAATCAAAAAAGAAAAAAGTGCTCAGAAAAATCTGAAAAAATAAAAAAATAAAAGAACACAACTAGAGTAAGTATCGCTGAGAAGGAAAAAAATCAAAAAAATCGTTTTCATGATCAATTGGTACCGTGATATTAGCCTCAGATCTTGACTTTTTTTACAAAAAGTCAAGATCAGATCTGGAATGGGCGGTCCAGATCCATCCGCACGTCCGCACTAAAAAAATCTATCCGCACGTGATCCTCACTCTATATATATATATATATATATATATATATATATATATATATATATATATATATATATATATATATATATATATACTACTATATAATGCATTTGAGACTATTCTATAATTAGAAAGGCTTAAAATTCAGACTTTTTTCTTTCTTATTACGGAAAGATTTCAAAATTAATTTGTTAAGAAGCAAGTTGATTAGGAAGTTTGTTAGGAAGTGGTTGGTTGTTCAAACTAAAATTATTTGCGCGGGTACCGTTCTAGTATATATATATATATATATATATATATATATATATATATATATATATATATATATATATATATATATATATATATATATATATATATATATTATTTTAACTATTTTCATGTTGTTTATACTTTATATGTCCAAAATAAATATCTATCTTTTCATTTTGTGAGATATCTTGAGGTAAAATAGATCTTACATAAACTAAAATCATGAGTAACGAGTTTAGTTTGCCTCATATCTGTTATCAATAAGAAATTATCATAGTTTCTTATTTTCTTATTTTTTTTATTTTTTCCTTTCTCGGTATATCCTTGAGATGTAAATGTGTATGATTTAGTTTAATTTGTCTTTGGTGCAATGTTTCTGAGATTACACTCTCTCATCAAAATAATTTTAATACCAAAAGTCTTGTGTCTCAATGATACTTTGTGAAAAGCTTCTGCTTAAACATATGAGATAAATTTGAGATGTAAATATTGCGAGATAGTTAAAATTGTCATTCTAAAAAAGAAATAGAAAATAATAATTTTAATATACAAATTCATATACTAGTAGCACATACAAATAAGCCTATGAGCATAAAACCGTTCTTAAATTGATGAGCAGGCATTAGTTGATTAAAAAATTAGGAACAAACAAACCGATATCTCATGGGCATGGTTCATACCCAGGTTTCAAACATTCATGCTGCCCAATTCTTTAACTCATTCAAACATATATTTAAGGGACTTAAAAAGATAGATTTCTAAACTTCATCGTTGATTGTTTTTTCAATCTATATAATTTATAAAATTCCGTAGTTAAATTCATATTCTTGGTCTAGATCCTTCCAGTCATCCGCATGAATCAGCAGACAATATCTAATTTAGTTAATCAATCAAATGAGTTTGTTGAGCAAGCAAAAATTTGGAGTGAATTATGTTGTATGGTTAAAAAATAGTTGCATGTTTTGCAGCATTTGTTCCATCTTTTTTAATCCTTAAAATGTTCAAGTCGAGATTTATTTAGAGGAAAAAAGAAAAAATAATTTTAGACTGACAACAATTGTGCCGCATCCTCATTAAGAATAACGACTAACTTTTTTTGAAAGGCATTGCAAATAAAGAAAAAATAAAAATGATTGCGGGCACTGTCAAGGATGTAATCGAGCCGAACCATGTCAAGGTCGAAACTTGACTTGAACTTAAACTTGCGCTAGGTCAAGCATAAATTATAAGCTGCATGTTAATTAGCAAGAAGAAATAACCAAGTTCAATATATTTCACATTCTAAAAGCAGTAAACCAATTCATAACTATACCATTCTCCTTGCACCAGCTCAATATTCTTAAAACACTTCCACGAAAACACCTTTTTTTTCTGCATTTTCATGATCAAAGAGAAAATATACATTCTAACGCAAACCGACAACTAATTTGAGCAACACCCAAACCTCTTAAGACCTGAAGAATCATCATTAACATCAATCGTGGCTCCTTTTGTAGGAACAGATGCAGAGGCACCCTCATCGCCAACCTCAACTGCTTTCTTGCTAACAATCTTGTAAATCTGTGTTATCACTTCACTAAAAGCACTTTCAACATTAGTTGCTTCCAATGCGGAAGTCTCCATGAAATAGAGGGACTCGGCTTCGGCCAATGTTTTGCCTTCTTCAGTTGAAACAGCGAGAAGGTGACGGAGGTCTGATTTGTTGCCAATTAGCATGACAACGATGTTGGGGTCGGTGTGGTCTCTCAGTTCCTTTAACCACCTCTCGATGTTTTCAAAAGTAGCACGGCGAGTCACATCGTATACTAGTAGAGCACCAACAGCTCCTCTGTAGTATGCACTTGTAATGGCACGATACCTGCCAAGAAGAATAATGAATATAAATCATTAAGGTTTTTATTTTGGGAGTCCCACTAATATGAGATATGAATTTCACAGAAGACGGAAGGTGATATGATGCTTTAATAACAGTCTGATGATATATCATCGGCAAAGGCCGCAAAAATGGTACTGTGGGGTAATTCGTCAAAATAGCCTTGTCAAAATGGGTACCTTTAGGTGTTGGTCAGGTTGGATTCCCCACAAACACTTCTTGTCCGAAATACAATATATTTTATAACTGATTACGGTATCAAACATGATAACAAAAACTATCATATATCAATAATCATCCAATTTTTAATAAAGTTATATAAGAGGTCTTGTTTCTTAACAATATAAGCTTTGGCCGACTTCAACCAATTTGACCCGATTCCTTTCTAGCTAATTTTGTTTTACTTTAAGCCTTTGACATGTTAGATATAAACCATTACCCAAATCGACCCTTTCATAACTAAAGCACTAAACAGGTCGAACTACCACTAGTTTTCAGTGTTTAAGAAAGGCCAATACCACTAAGCACACAAACTTGTTTAATCGAGGAAGGTCCCTGCTGACACATCATTTTCTTCACATTCTGTTTCTGAAAATTACAGTTCATAAATTAAGGCATGTCTTGTCATGTTACATGAACTTATTTTCCATAACTATGTGTAGTCAAAACTTGAAACTTATTTTCCCTAACTATGTGTCATACAGACAGAAATTTATTCATAGAGACCTTAATGGGGTTAAAACTTGAAATTTCTTGGGTAAATTAATTATAGAGATCCACAAATTAACAAGGAGCTCTACCCCTCAAACAAAGAACATTTAGGTTCTAATACATGACTCCAGATACTAATACGCCTGTATGGCATATCCATGCTCAAATAAATCGGGCCATGACATTCTCCTCACATCTGACTCACGATGTATTTGTTTCGGCTACATACATTAGAATACTTGCCATGCACTGCAAACTCTATGTTTTCTAATTTTTTTCAAAATGGAATTTCTCCACCATTTCCAAAAATCTATGCTCCTATTGCAATGCTTGAACTAATGCATCACTTGCATAGTTGATAGTTGCGAGGTGTAATTCTTGGACCTAGTGGACTTCTGATAAGAATAGCATTATTAAGTGATATGAATACCATTTCTACCATATTTACAATAAAAGTAGCATACTCGTTCAGTGGTGAACAACTTCTCTACAAGATAAATCATATCCAATTCTTGGATCACATAGCCACGAAAGGAATTTCTCTTTATTGAGTCGTTGTGAACAATAAGAGAAAAAAGGTACTACCCATCATGCATATAAATCACATCACCTCCAAGATTGATTTCAGTGATCTACATCTGATCTGATGGTGTTCATGATGTTGATGATTGTGGCGGAAAAAATAAAATAAAATAACTAATCCTAAAAAAACAAATTCCAAAAATGTAAGTTTAACTTCGTTGGAATGTAATCAAGGATTGAATATTTACCAAAAGGGTATCAATTATGATTAAAAAATTGCATGTCCAGTAGGTTCACATTCAAACCTTTCACTACCCACTCAGATGTCATATTTCCTCTAGTTTGGTCCATAAATATGTGACTAATCCCCTTACTGCCTGCTTTATTATTATTTCCTCCCCTGGTTTCTTGACATGGTATTCTTTTAGACATTTAACAAACCAATTTCCTCTAAATTAGATTCATACATGTGCTACCTCAACAACAACAATAAGAAACCCGATGAAGTGTCAAGGCAACCTGAGCAAGAAGGTGAACCAAAAATAATATGGCAAAAGAGCTAAAGCTCCTTTCACAATTCTCAAAGAAACCTAAAAATGCTGAATTGAATCCTAAACCCTACCTAGCTTTTGAGCGAGTTATACATTCTTTAGTATTAGACTGCAGAATATACATCGCCATGGTCTCACAGCAGTCGTGAAATTGCATGTAGTCCCCTCGCCTTGATTGGAAGAAAGAATGGGCCAAAACAAAGGAAGTCATAAGAAAGACGTACTAACAGTAAAAGTCAACCACCAATCGCAAACAACCAGTCTCCCCTTAAGTCCTTAACAACCCTTTGGCTTGTTATCTAGTTCAGCAACTGTCTCTTGTTCTGGGATAGCACTCAGTAGTTCTCTTATGCTTTATGTTGTTGTATCCAAAGCGCGTAACTTCATTCATTAATTAACATGTAAACACACGCTATTCTGTATAGCTTGCCATAAGCACAGCCGACAGCAGAGTGATACATCTATTTGATTTATTTATACAGATTTATCTGTTTTTTAAGTTTTACTTTCTGCTTTAACGGCTTTTATTTTCAATTCTTTGATATAATACCGTAGTTACTTTTTTTGTTTTGATAATATAACTGTATAGTGTTCTACAAACCTGTTTTGATGTTGTGACGTATGTTGTGCCAAACATGTTTATATGCTGTAACTGACGGGATTTGTTTATTTAACTTCACCTTATTTGATATACAAATGATAGTATCACATGAACTTTCATGTTTTAGAGTGATTCATATCTTATCATAAACAAGATCAAGGTGGTGTTTTTACTTTGGATACGCTTTATGCCGGTTATTGAGACTAGCGTAAAGCTACTTAACTCTACCCCTAAAATTTAGCAATTGATTGTTTGATTCTAAACTAATTCCAGAGTCACAATAGCAGACAGCTAGTTGCCGACTACACACCGCACGTAATGGAAAAATATCGAACTCTATAAAAGTAACAGGGATTAGAAATAAATACTTCAACTTATCAACCAGACATGAAATGTCAAAACTACAATATATCCACGAACTTTATGCAGAATATATGGAAAACAATCCTCTGACTCATGGACTACCTATTGAGAAAGCCTCTAGTAGTCAAAATAAAGCTATCGTTTTAGAAGCTAAGTGATAAGAAATTGAGTATGCGTGAAGCCTACTAAACAATATTAGCTGCTAGCTAGATCTTATAAAAGAATTAGTAGTTATCAAGTTATAACAGAAAGTTCGATTTAGCAATTAGGCCATGTAAGAACGAGCACTCCTTTCAACAGCACAACAAATTACTAAGGTTTCCTTAAACAAATTTTATACCGAGAACTTGGAGTACACGTGACTAAACGATGATACTACAAAAACTCTAAATGATCAAGAAAACTTGTCCCTTATAGCCCTTAACTCTATAGCATGTTTTGGTGTGCCTATCATGTATCAATAATGGTTATGCACGCAATCATTTTACAAAAGTCAATTTTCTAACTATAGTAAGTGGTTCTACTTTTAAAAGATGTTATTTTTGGCACCCTTTTAATACACCCTTTCCTTGGTCCCCAATTTCACACGTGATAACACTAAGTCACTAATGATCCCTTTGTTGCTAAGAAAGATCAACATATTGACAGTAAGGTCAAAGCTGGTAACATTAAACAATGATTTCCCAATAACAAACTAAAACTAATCCTAGTATTTTATATAGGAACGGGCGGACCTTCATGTCCCGAATTCTATTTCATGCCATTTTGTATAGTAAAAAATTAACAAAAACAATATTGCATTATTCTAGTGCAACCTTTGAAAAAGTCTATCATGGTCGTGCATAGTTGTGTACCTTAAACAGACATCCTATATCCGCACTATAAAAAGGCCTTAAAGTCACACGAAACAAACATCAAAGCTTTCATGCCTATACACCACCACAAGTCACTCGCCGCCCAACCCCGCCCGCTTCCAACCCCACCAACAGGTCATATCATTTTTTGTCCCTAACCAAAAAAGTTCCATTCATTATCTTAACACGAACTACTTTACAAGCGATCACACCAAATACGTTTTCTTCGTACGTACACAACCCGCTTTATCAACATAAAGCACGATTTTGGGACAAAGCAAGCCGCTTTCTTAACTATCAAATATAGCCCACACATACTATATAAAAAACCATAAACCTCATCAAGGGGGTGTTTGGATTAGCTTATTTTTGGGGCTTATGAGCTTATTTGATATTGGAAAATCTTATAAGCTCACCTTTTTTTTGGCTTATTAGGCGGAGCTCATAAGCCGAAAAAAGAGAGCTAATCAAAACACCACCACCTAAGCTTCTAGATGCAACAATATAAAAAAACATAAAAACAAACCAATCATCAAGAAACCTTAAACCTTAATAACTTAACTAAAAATAAAGTAATAAATAAAAAAAAAGGGTAAAGAACCTTTCTTGACCAGCAGTATCCCAAATCTGAGCTTTGATAACTTTATTATCAACATCAAGACTTCTTGTAGCAAACTCAACACCAATTGTTGATTTTGTTTCTAAATTAAATTCATTTCTAGTGAATCTTGATAAAAGATTGGATTTACCAACACCTGAATCACCTATTAAAACCAGTTTGAATAAGTAATCATACTCATCTTCTGTTCTGTATCCAGACATGTTCCTTTTTTGTTTAAAAAAAAAATGCTTTTTGAAGTGTTTTTGGAAACTTTTGGAAATGGTGGAGACTGTTGTCGTTTGTGGTGTGATAGTGATGAGAATATCAAGGTGGTGTGTGGAATTACGATTTTACCCCCAACATACAGGTTGCCAAATTAAAGGTAGGAGTACATTTCTGCTTTACCTATTTTTTTAGAGAGGTGATTGATACACAGATTTTTTTTATTTTTTTATTTTTTTCCTTCTCATCACACTTATTGCATTATAGTGTTGTACTGTTTGTTTTTTATGCATTATAATACAAAATGGTATGTTTATAAAAAAAATAGTGTGCGAATCAATAATCCTTATTTTTTTTTTTTTAACTAGACGAATACTTGTAAATAGCGATTAAATTTTGTAGGTTCTAAGTAGGGGTGAAAACGAGCCGAGCCGAGCCCGAACCTGTTAGAGCTCGAGCTCGACTTGTTATATATAAAAAGCTCGAGCTCGTTTCGAATCTAATATTTTGAGCTCGAGCTCGGCTCAGGCTCAGGCTCAACTAATTTATATAATGTGTTAAAGAAAATAAAATTCAAACGGGGCTTGGCTCGTTAATCACATAAGGCTCAAGCTCGTTTACTACTTTTAAGCTCGTTTATACGTATAAACAATATATATACGTATATATTTCTAGGGCTCGTTTAGGCTGGCAAGCCTACTCGAGCTTTTTGTATAGAGCTCGGCTCGAGATCGATTATTAAATGAGCCCAAACTTAGGCTCGAATCGTTCGAGTTTTTTACTTATCTGATCTCAAGCTTTTCATGAGCGGCTCGGCTCGTTTCCACCCCTAGTTCTAAGGGTGGAGAGTGTTGTCGAGGGTTTTCCTTCGTCACATCAGCTTTTTCTATCTCCTAAGAGCACTGGGTACGCTCATGCCAAAGGCCTTGTGCCATTGGCAAAAAGTGATGTCACATAAGCAAAACACTATATGGCACCAGAAATCTTTTGGCATCACATTTTGTGTTGTTACCCTTTGCACCAGAAAATGTGGTGCCATATGACAATTTTTTTTTTCATTTATATAAAATAAAATAAAACACACACAATATTAACTAAAATAAACTTAATTAAATTCAAATTCAAAATTCAATTTCAAAGTGATAGTTCAAATTCAAAATTTCAAAGTACGAATTCAAATTCAAATTCAAAATTAAACAAACCCTGTCTTTTTTCCCTATATATATCCACTACATTTTCAACTAAAAAACACATCAAACTCTCTAAAGAATTTCTCAAAAAAACAATCCCAGAAACAATTCCCTAGTTGAGGAACCATTTAATACTCCATCATCAGAAAATCCGGTTCTGAGGAAGAGGAACGACTGGTTCTTCAGGATGAAAAAGCATTGAGAACTTTTGAAGAAGAATAAGCAAGAGAAGAAGCATCTCGTAAGGAGCGGGAAGCAAGGGAAGAAGAAGAGAGTAAGGAAAGTTGGTTTGACAAAGCGTATCAAGAGTGGGAAGAGGGTGCGTTTGCGGGCTATTCTGCTTACGACGAGGGTTAGTAGACATATTAACCTATGGCTGAAGAACTTATGTTTTATTTTCTGTATCGCAGTTTTATTCTCATTTCAATCTAGTACTCTTTTTTGCTTCTGTAACAAATAAAATTTCATCTTCTACATAAAATAAAATAAAATCCACACAATATTAACTAAAATCCATTAAATTAAAAGTAAAACACATTACATAGAAATAAAAAAAATACGAAAAATACATTAAAATTAAAAATACATAAAGTTAACTAGTTTTGTTTTGGATTATTTGCCATGATTCGTGCTTCTCGGGCATTCATTAAGTCCACTTTCCCGTCAACATGTCATTGGTACGAATACTGTAGTTGAGCTTCTTGGCTTCCTTGTTGTATGTGTCGAAAACTTTATCCCAAAACGTATCCCTTTGTTGATCCGCTGATGAGGCGAAAAGTGTTACGCTCTTAGGGGGTCATTTAAGCCCTAAGTCGTGATTATTTGATCAAATATTGCCTCAAATCGTTCCTTTTGTCATTTTAGGTACTTTAGAGAAGAAATCTGGAAAAGAAAGCATTTTTTACGTTTTTGAAGCGAAAAGTGAAGAAAACGACAAAGTCTCCAAATCAAGCTGGAAACAGTATCTGACGACGTCACGTTCTATAGGTGACGGCGTCACGTGTTGGCAAAGAGGTGGATATGAAGTTTACACGAGACTCGGTAGAATGTTTTTTGGATTTAAAGAGTGACGGCGTCACCCTTTGTGACGCCTAGGCCGTCACGTACAATCTATAAGGTGACGACTAGTGAAGAATATGATGACGTATAGTCCATACTCGGTTCACGAACTCGATTAAGGGACATTACTAACGCCCAAGCCCATCACGAGTAGGCTATCATAATAATGATTTGGGCTACCATGCTAACGGTTTGGGCTCACGAAAGCCCAAACCCAAATATATTATTTATGGTCTAGATAATGATCTTTTATTTATGGGATAAAGATCAATGACCGGATAAATGTGATACGCCAAAGAGTAAGGAGCACGAAATCTATAAAGATTTCGTGCCTATATAAAGAATATCACAATCCTCATTGAGGTACGATCTAAAACCCTAACTCTTCAATACACCCTAAAACCGATTATTTACTCTCACGTCGGAGGATAATAGTGGGAAACAATCCCACGATAAGCCTAACGGTGTTTGTTTGCTTTCTTAGTGCGCAGGTCTCAAGCATTAAGATCTAATTGGTACGAGAACAGGAACCCAAACAAGGAACGCCCAACTTTTGTATCAACAAGTGGCACCATCCGTGGGACCCTACACTAAGAACTAGAATGACGAAGCATAAAAACTCAAGCCAGTGGACTTCGTAGTTGGAAAAAACACATGGTGACCCCCAGGGGAGGAAACATCAAGATTCAACCTCTAGGCAGGCCTCTGGAACAACCAGTGCGCCCAGTCACCAAGAATCAGGCCCAAGTTTGATCCTCCCAACGGTAGAATTGCCCACAGGGACTACCCAAGCCACTACGGTGGCCCCTAGCGTGGAAGATCTACAGCGTACTCTCTTCACCACTCCCTACCAGATGGCACCCATCGTGGACACTACTGTGCCGCCATGCGCGCCTAATCATGACAGGGGACCTAATGTGGAAACAGATATCCTCGCGCTAGAGGAGGACGCACCTGAGCTAACGCTAAGTAATTTTGTGTCCCAAAATTACGAAACTTTAACTACCCTCATGCAAGAGGAAGCAAGGAGAAGGTCAAGTCAAAGCCTGCAAGCCCGGCTCAACTTTGGCCCCGAGTACGAAGCATCCCCATCGCGCTATCGGAAGGAGGGGCGCGAAAAGGACAGCCGCCGACTTCCAGTGTTCGATAGAGTTGGAGGAGAGCTGTAGATGATCAAGTATCTGATTCGCAGTACTCGGATGAACATGAAGACGATGGAAGACGTACCAATGTCCACGCTAGACTTGGTAACCGCAGGATGCAGGATAGACTTGGGCGGCAATGCTCACCAAGCGAAAGCCCTTCAAGGTCTAGTAGTAGAAGAATTCATGATAGGCTTGGGAGACAGAACTCCCCAAGTGAAAGCCCCCCAAGCTCGGACTTTGAGGAAAAACGGCGCAAGCGCCGCAAAAGGGGCAACTCCTCCTCAAGTGACTCCTCGGACAACGAGGACAAAGAAACAGGACACTGGAAGTCTAGAAGAAGACATCACGATGAGGATGACGAAGATATATCTCTTCCTTGGCGCCGCCAAAAGGTTGACGCATTCACGCGGTGCATCAGCGATTATTTAGATGATAAGAGAAGGCGCATGCCAGCCAATGTTAAAACATATGATGGGACGGGTGATCCTGATGACCACCTAAAAATTTTCGAATCAGCTGCTACTATCGAAAATTGACCACAACCTGTGTGGTGTCACATGTTTAACTCCACGTTGGTAGGGAATGCGCGAACCTGGTTTAGCAAGCTTCTATGAAGAAGCATAAACGGGTTTGAAAAGTTGCGAAACGCATTCCGTTTAAACTTTACACAAAGAAAGAAGTGCGCCAAGAACCCTGTCGAACTTGCCAGAGTGAAACAACGCCAAGGGGAATCCGCAAGCGCTTATGTGGAGAGCTATAAGGATGAATGCATACATGTCAAGGCATGCCCCGAAGTACTTAAAATCTCAGGGTTCATGAATGGGATCAATAACCCAGAACTTATCAGAAGATTAAATGATAAGGTTCCCCAAACCTTTGATGAACTGATGAAGCGCACCAGGTCCTTTATCCAAGGGGAAGCAGCTGCTGCGGATAGCAAAAAAGGTTAATCAAACTATAGGTCACAAGCACAGCCTAGGAGACAATCCAATGACCAAGGTAGCAGCCGCAGCAAGAATTACCGCAATCAGGGAAGTGGACGAGATAACGACAAATACACTCCACTCACGAAGACCCCAGGGGAGATATTTGTGACTGAAGGAGCTAACTTCCCGAAACCTCCACCAATGCGCACCCCAGAGGATCGGCGCGTAGGAAGTGGATACTGTGAATACCATGGACAAAAGGGCCACACTACCAACGAATGTGTCCAATTGCGCCAACTAATTTGCAAATTAGTGAAAGAAGGCAAAATGGATCACCTCGTTAAAAACATCAAAGAGGGGAAGGACAAACAGAAGAATGGGGGCAAGAAAGAGACACCCAAAGACAAGGCTGACACCGTCTACATGATACAATCATGGCAGCGAAAGACAAGGCAAAAAGTCAGCCAGAAGTTTTCCTATGGGAGTTAAATCTCTTTCCCCACTCTGACTGCGGACAACGCAATAGTGGAACCGCTCACCATTGAGATACATACGGGGGGTCACGATATCCACCGCATGTATGTCGATGGGGGAGCGTCAGCAGATATCATGTATGAATATTGCTTCTAAAGGTTGTGACCTGATATACGAAGTCAGCTAATTCCGGCCACTACGTCATTGACTGGCTTCACAGGAGAGAAGATATGGCCCATGGGGCAATTACGATTACTTGTGGTTGTTGGTAATGAGCAACACTCTACGGCAGCCTGGATGAACTTTATGGTAATCAGGTCTCCTTCGCCATACAATGGCATTATTGGAAGACCAGGAATATCAGCCATGCGCGCGGTACCATCCACAGCACATGGGATGCTCAAATTCCTAGTAGAAGGAGGCATTATCACCCTCTACAATACCACCGTGTCACCTAAAGAATGCAACACAGTGACAAGTGAGACCCCGCGCACTCCAGAGCAGCACACACCTAAAGTGGCAAACTTAAAGGTCGCAATCCACCCTGGCTATCCAGATCAGGAGATATCAATTGGAGGATCGCTGTCTGACAAAGGCAGAGCAGCTGTGTGCGCACTCTTGCAAAGAAATATAAACATCTTTGCATGGGAACCAAAGCACATGACTGGTGTACCGCGATCGATTACAGAACACAAGCTGGAAATCCGACAAGGATACTCTCCAATAAGACAGAAAAAGCGCGGCCAAGCTCCAGAACGCGCAAAAGCTATTTTAGAGGAAGTACACAAACTGGTAGACACAGGCATCATGCGGGAGGTCTATTACCATGACTGGATTTCCAATCCAGTGATGGTAAAAAAGAGCGATGGCAGCTGGAGAATGTGCGTGGACTTCACCGATCTTAATAAAGCATGTCCACAAGACTGTTACCCGCTACCAGAGATAGATTGGAAGGTAGAATCTTTGTGCGGATACCCCTTTAAATGCTTCCTAGATGCATACAAAGGGTACCACCAAATTCAGATGGCTGAGGAAGACGAAGAGAAAACAGCCTTCCACACAAGTCAAGGGGTCTACTGTTACACAAAAATGCCTTTGGCCTAAAGAATGCTGGAGCAACATACCAGCGGTTGGTGGACAACGCGTTTGAGAAGCAAGTGGGTCGCAACCTGGAGGTTTATGTTGATGACCTTGTCATAAAGAGTCATACCGAAGAAGAATTGGTGCGTGACATTAAGGAAACATTCAAAACACTGGGAAGGATCAACATGAAGTTAAATCCCAAGAAATGCACTTTTGGCGCTACAGAAGGCATGTTTCTCGGATATTTGATAGAGCCTGATGGCATTAAGCCCTGCCCAGAAAAAACAAAAGTTGTCATCCAACTCCCTTCACCATGCACATTGAAAGAGGTCCAGTCATTAAATGGAAAATTAGCTGGGCTAAATCGATTCTTGTCCAAATCAGCGAATAAGTCACTCCCTCTCTTTAAAACACTCACGAAGTGTACAAAAAAAGGAGACTTTTGATGGACTGCGAAAGTGGAAGAAGCTTTTCAACAGCTTAAACAACATATAGCAGCACCCCTTAAACTTGTCGCACCCCGACCAGGGGAAGAATTGATCATGTACTTGTCTGCAACTCATGGAGCAGTCAGCGCGGTGCTATTGACAGATAGGAACTCCGTTCAAACACCAGTATACTTTGTAAGCAAGGCACTCAAAAAGACAGAGACTAACTATACAGCTATGGAAAAGCTGGTCCTAGCTTTAGTATTCGCAGCTAAAAGACTGAGCAGATACTTTCAAGCACACCCAATAGCAGTGATTACGGACCAACCTATCAAACAAGTTATCTCTAAACCCGACGCATCGGGGCGGTTACAAAAGTGGAGTGTGTTATTGAGCGAGCATAACATCTCTTATACACCACGCACTGCGATTAAGGGGCAGATATTAGCCGACTTCATTATTGAGAAACCAGAAACTGATACTCCACCTTCAAAAAGCGAGGTAGAACTACAAGAACCATGGGTTCTATTCACAGACGGATCCTCGTGCGTGGATGGGTCAGGCGCAAGCCTTATCCTCACCAGCCCAGAAGGAATGGAATTCACTTACGCACTGCGTTTTGAATTCACATTCACAAACAATGAGGCAGAATATGAAGCCCTACTTGCTGGATTACGCATTGCAACTCAAATGGGACGCAACCTAGAAGCAAATGTCAATTCCCGATTAGTCGCCAATCATGTGTTGGGCGACTATGTGTCTAAGGAGGATAACATGATCCAATACCTCGACAAGACCAAGTCCCTCAACCAGGGCTTTGACAGGTTCACCATTAAACAAGTTCCTATAGGAGAAAACAGGAAAGCAGATGCACTAAGCAAAATTGCATCTACAAGCTTTACGCACCTGTCAAAACAGGTATTGGTGGAGACCTTGAAGAACAAATCCATCTCAGAGATGGAGATATCCATGGTGATAGAAGAGCAGGATCCTACTTGGATGACACCTATCATATAATTCATAAGCAAGGGGACATTACCCGAGGAACAGAAGGACGCTCGACGAATACGGCGCACAACGCAGAGGTTCGAACTTCGAGATGGTATCATATATCGACGTTCATTCCTACAACCATGGCTTCGGCGCATTGGATCTCTTCAGGCAGATTATGTACTCCGAGAGATCCATGCTGGTTCATGCAGTATGCACTCAGGACCACGGTCCGTTGTGGCTCGAGCCTTGCGGTCAGGATACTATTGGCCTACTATGCATCGCGATGCGCGGGACATGATAAAGAAATGTAGCGACTGCCAGGTCCACAGACCTATCCCGCGCCGACCACAACAAGAGTTGACACCTATCACCTCACCATGGTCATTCTATAAATGGGGTATTGATATTGCAGGCCCTTTCCCTGTCGCAGCAGGGGGACTAAAGTTTCTCATCGTGGCTATAGACTACTTCACCAAATGGATTGAGGCAAAGGCAGTAGCAACTATCACAGGCAATCAGGTAAAACGCTTTGTATGGGAAAACATTGTATGCCGCTTTGGCCTACCTGGAGAAATTATTTCGGATAACGGAAAACAATTATGTGATAACCCGTTCAAAGACTGGTGCACGCAGCTAAATATTACACAACACTTCGCGTCAGTTAAGCACCCACAAACCAATGGTTTGGTTGAGCACGTGAATCGTAGTCTAGGCGAAGGAATTAAAGCGCGTCTTGACAAACACAAAGGAAGATGGGTGGATGAATTGTCATATGTTTTATGGGCGCACCGCACGACAATCAAAGTCAGCACTAGAGATACACCATTCTTTCTTGTCTATGGGACAGAAGCTGTCATACCAGCCGAAATTGGGATGCCAACTATTCGTACGGCGGAAGTCAATGTTACAACCAATGACGACGAGCGACGTATAGATTTGGATCTATTGGAAGAAAGGCGCGAGCGTGCAGCTATATGTGAGGCAAGAGCTAAGTCAAAAATGAAGGGTTACTATGATGCTAAAGTCAGAAACACTTCATTTAGGCCAGGAGACTTTGTATATCGCATAAATGATGCAAGCCACGCAGAAGATACATGACTTGGATCAAAGTGGGAAGGACCTTATGAGGTCACAGAAGCACTAGGCAAAGGCGCATACAAGCTGCGTGATATGGATGGCCATGAGCTACCACGCACATGGAACATTTGCAATCTCAAGAGATGCTATTTTTAGGAAAGGCTACGACCCACACACAGACACCTCTGCACTTTAGTAAGTGCCTAATAAATGTCCGTGTACTTACATTATCTTTTGTTTAGGGAATTGTCTTTTATTTTCAAAAATTTGCAAGAATTAATCAAACATCGTGGTTTCTAGCTAACTCCGCGACACATTTAACTTTATTGCTTATATTTTATTTATGTCTCAATATTGTTAATTTATATTTTTGCCTACATGGCGTGCATGCATTTGTTAAGACCCACGATGGCAGAAAGGATGAGTAAACCTAATAAATAACTCGTTGAGTAAGAGGGTTGCAAACCCATCAACATTGGATCACGCATCCTTGCTAAACACCTTACTCTCAAGACGTCGAAGTAAGTTTAATGCGCATCCCACGAAGGATACGCAACAATGCACACTGTGCACGTTAGCAATTTAGGAGCCAAGACTCTTGGTTCCTTGATATGGTATTTGCAGCACGCTGCAAGTTAATCCATATACTTATGGATTTTTTATTCACATATACTGATTAAGTTAAGGACTTAATACATTTTTCTAAGTATGTTTTGGTCACAATTTGACTCTTGGAAAGTCTTTCACGAAAAGACAAATAATCTAAGTACAAACAAGATGATATAAACATGCGTACAGAAACTAATATTATTATTCATCAACTACGGGTTTATACAAGTTATAGATTCAAAATATACAACAAAAAAGGTGAATCTATAGCAGTCTACATGCTGCGAGTGCGTCTATGCCCTGAACTACTAGCAGTGGACGCCACATGCCCAGCCTCTTCAATCCTTTTAATAGGCTACTATCTTCCTGCGACACTATCGGCACACTGACAGGAATCCCATCAGACCTAGGAAGATGCGTCGCACCAACACCGCACAAGATTGCCTTCCCTTTCATGCCCTTCTTCCTTGCAAGCCTAGTAGCATGAGCTTCCAAGGACTCCTTCAGGGATACCTCTCTCTCCAAAGCGAAAGGGTTTAGCACATAACGTGGGCGCAAAAAAACGGGTACATGTAGCTGGGACTCATCTGGCTTCAAAAAGAAGTCAGGATGCGCTTCGGCATCCTCCGCTATGTGCCTCGCCAGAGTTAACCCCTGCATAATCACATTAATAAGGTAATCCTGGTCACGCTCCAGTTGGGCGATGTGGGGGAACTTGAAGATCTTCATCTTCTCCATGGCCGCAACCAGCTCTGCATAGCCATCTCCAGCATACCCTGGCACCTCTGCGGGGGATACAGTCAGCATCTTCCCCTTGTGTAGCTCTTCTATGGCTTCAGCCTTGCCATGCGCCAAGGCACACTGCACGACATTCCCAAAAGCCTCAAGGACCTCTGGGGACTCTAGCGTGCCCATAGCAGCCAAGCGAAGACCATGACTGATCAACCACCTAAGAATACAACAACACACGCATTACAAGATAATAATTTCAAGGGAATTAAACGCAAACAGCTGGTAAAGAAATCAACAATTCCTGCGCTCAGCAACAGCAGACACCAAATGAGGGTATAGCTCTTCATCGTATTCGATGCTCAGTTTGCGCAACTTACCCTCCTGCTTCTCCAAGGCAACCTCTACAGCCTTGCAGAAATCGTCCAACTAAGGAAAATGCTTGCTCTTATTCTGCTGCAAGTACTTCAACCCCCACAAGCAGTTAGCCTTATACTGCTCAGAAGCAACACGTTCCTGGCTCAAGTCAGCCAGTAGAGACAACCTCTCATCCGCAAGCTTTTTGGAGTACGCCGTCGTTGACTCTAAGGCAGCTTGTGCACTCGCCAACTGTGCCCTCAATAGCGCAATCTCCTCATCTTTATGTGCGCTGCTGCTACCCTCACCAGTGTACTACGCCTTGAGTTGATCAACCAAAGTAGCCTGGCGCGCAGCAGCCATGCCCAACTCTTATATCAGCCCTTCCACAGACTTTTCCTCACCTGCCTTGGAAGGCTCTCCAACCTGCGAGTGACTCACCTTAGGTGGCACTTGCTCCATATGCGATGCATCACCCCCTACAGCTTTGTCACTACATATAAAGAGCAACAAGTCAAGACATTATATCAATAATAAAAAAGAAAGAAAAAGAGAAGAAAAACCATGACATTATTACTTACATGGGAAAGGAGGTCTCAGCAGTGTCACGCGCAGCCACAGATAGCGACGCCTCCTCATCTGTGGACTCATCCACAATAATAATGTGGTGCCTGCGCTTGGATGTGCCTTCGCCACCATTACTAGAAGCCTTGCGCTTCACTCCCTGACTCGCCTCCTTAGAGTCAGTATCGACTTTGAAGATCCCAACACCTTCAGAAGACTCAGTTTGCGCAGGCTCAGGGGCCGACACTTCCTGAGAAGGAATATTCTGCACAGTGGTGGTAACGTTAGCTGGTTCCTCTTGCGCATAAGTGCGCCCAGCTGTAGCTTCTAGAATGAGTGCCTCACCTTCCCTCAGAGGACGCACTCCCACCGTTACTTGTGTAGGCTTCGACAGCTTCACCACACTGAACAAGTCCATCTCTGCGCAACAAATAGCAAACAATAAAAAATGGAGTTATTAAAGTTGCAATATAAAAGAACGCTTACGCTACAGATGCAAAGGAAAGGAAGGACAAGCACCCACCCCAGCCGCTCTCATCCAGAAACGTTGGCACCTTGTTCGCGCCTTGAAAAAAGTTGCGGCTTATCCCCATGTGCACCAAAAACTCCTCGGGGTAGGAGTTGATGGGGATGCGATTAGCATTGATGGTCTCCGCATCATCCATATTGTATGTCCCCGGGTCGGGGCGCTCATCCTTTGGCAGGGTCCCCTGCATATAGAACTCAAAGAGCCAGGGGAACACCTTATCGTCAACCCAGAAGAACCACTCCCTCCAATTCCTGAGGGCGTCTAACTTCTCAGCGTAACATTGAAGGCGCCCTGCGCACTTCGAAAACGATACCCACCCGTTTGATCACGTTGTGTGGTAAAACGCGCGAAAGAAATTAAGGGTTGGGTTTATAGCAAGTAAACGACAGTTTACTTCAAAATTTGTTATCTTCGCCGCACCTATACAGTGCAGCTGAGATATATGCAAACGATAGAAATTGAGCACATCGCTAAAAAATAGGGATATGGGCACGCGCTGATTCGCAAACTCGAAAAAGCGCGTGTATACCCCTATCTTTCCCTCAGGGAAGTCGGCAATAGATGCGTCCGCCTCCGGTACTTCCGGATGCAACGCGAGGGGTATGAAATAGTCGAAGGTGAACTGACGGAGTTCATCCTCGTCCATCTCGGAGACAAAATCGTTTAATTGGCGAACCATTTTTCAAATATGCTTTGGTCAAGAAGCACACGCGCTATTACCTTAACGGATACTAGGTTTCTTGATTGGTATTAGATGATCTTGAAAATGGAGGAAATGGCGTTTTTACCGTGATAATCACAGTGAAAATGGGGAACCCTTTATATAGGGTTACCCCTAGCCTTGGATGGATGCCACGTGGATCCCACTAACTTAATTGTGCGGCTAGAATACCAACAGGTACATCACTTTTTCACGTTTTTCAAGGGATACGTGGGACTTTTTAAGCCTAGATACACCGTATATTCTTTTTGGCGGGAAATACTAGAAGCTTCCCCGCCACGCTTACCGCTATAGTTATTAGTCTAGCATACGCAGCTACGCCCCGCGCATACTAGACTGGGGGGACATGATGACGTATAGTCCATACTCGGGTCACGAACCCGATTAAAGGACATTACTAACGCCCAAGCCCATCACGAGTGGGCTATCATAATAATGATTTGGGCTACCATGCTAACGGTTTGGGCTCGCGAAAGCCCAAACCCAAATATTATTTATGGTCTAGATAATGATCTTTTATTTATGGGATAAAGATCAATGATCGGATAAGCGTGATACGCCGAAGAGTAAGGAGCACGAAATCTACAAAGATTCCGTGCCTATATAAAGAATATCACAATTCTCATTGAGGTACGATCTAAAACCCTAACTCTTCAATACACCCTAAAACCAATTACTTACTCTCACGCCGGAGGATAATCGTGGGAAACAATCCCACGATAAGCCTAACGGTGTTTGTTTGCTTTCTTAGTGCGCAAGTCTCAAGCATTAAGATCTAATTGGTACGAGAACACGAACCCAAACAAGGAACGCCCAACTTTTGTATCAACAGAATATAAGGGGATGGCGTCAGATATGGATCTAGGCAATCCGAGGGAAGCACGGCGTCACATGTATAACGTGACGCCGTCAGATTGTATTCTCTATATATAGTTTTCTAAATTTCATTCATTAGGGAGAGAACTTTTGGAGGAACATCACCCTAAACCCTAGGACGAATTTTAGCCTTTTTGTAAGGGTTTCAAACCCTTATTTCATCCATGATTAATTAAAGACAAGTCTTCCAATAATCATTCAATATGTCTATGTGTTGTTTGATTCTATCTTATGCTTGTCTTTACATTAACATGCTAGGCTAGGTTTATTTATGTTTGCTTAGATGTAATGAAACCTATCTATTGATTATTGATTGATTGTTTGTTATTAATTGTTGTTGGATGAATAATTTCGATGTTAGGGTTTATGCTCCAAAGTTGCATACCTTACAATGAAAATAATACGAATATATATATATATATATATATATATATATATATATATATATATATATATAGGATTACATTCGTGACGGCGTTAGGTCGAGGCCGTCACCATCGCTTGAGTCGTCACTTGTAAATTCTGAAACTTCAACATCTTTGATTTCTTCAAGTGACAACATCACTTAGTGCTTGTGACGTCGTCACAGAGCCTTTTCTGTGTTTTTTTTTTTTCCCGATTTTGTCGTATTCTTCTTTTTTCTATCTAATCGAGCCCAAAATGTCCATTTTCCAACATTTGCTTCCAAGTACAAAAAACTCAAATAGAAGTGATTTAGGGCAATAAATGATCGAATATGCATGGATTTAGAGGCTAAATGACCCATTAAAAATGTATAAATTACACCTCATCAAGTATCCCCACACTTGGGATTTGCTTATCCTCAACCCTAGTTATAGATAGAGCACTCAGTTTGTCTCTTTGACTGTGCTGCTTCGAATGATCGGTTTTAATGGCTTCCCTAGTTGTGCTAATCTATGTGGCAGTTCACTACGCGCCGAATGATTCTTTGTTATTTCCTGTCTCTCTCTCTCCTCTCAGTCTGCGTGAAAAGAGTTCCCGGGACAGTCAGAACAAGATGATGATTTTTGGTTTCATTTAACGAGATAAAGGATCAAACCTTCACTGCTTTGGCGTAAGCACCTAGGAAAAACTATCAAAAATGACTTTACAAGGGTTGTAACATTAGGTGTAAGGGTAAGGAAAAATACGGTTTTGGGGATATGGGGAATTTCCTGGTGGCAAGTTAATAATCTAAGTTAATTACATGTACAAAGTAGCATTGCTAAGCCAATACTCGACAAAGTAACTCAAACTCTTTCATTGTTTTTCTTGACTTAAACATAAGCATGATGGCAATCCGTATGTTTTTCTTTATTTTTCAAAATTTTTGTTTCTATTTTTTTATTTTTTTTATCCTATACATTTTCCCTGCCATCTTTTAATCTGCTGAAAATAAATAACATAGATAACTCGGGATTTATAACTGCATCCCTACACTTACATTTTTGCATAAATATAAACTAACTAATGACCCGAATTGCAAGAAACAAAACATGTGGAGTACTTAAGCATTAACGTACATATGGTAATTTGATTTTCTTCCTCATTACTTCATAATAAGTACTACAATAAGTCCCAATCTTCCCAAAACTGTATTTACAAGATATGACTCGACTTAGCAACCATGTAAACAACTAGATAATTAACTAAGGGTTTAACATATATGTTGTAACAATTATGCACTAAAATAAGTGCATACAAGGAAGGCTAAGGCGATTTGGGTGTAATATTTAATGGCGTGTAAACAACGCTATTCATTAATATTTCGTAATCTACCCAAATATCACGAGAACCGCGAAAATGATAGGCTCAGAGGAGTGTACTTGGGGTATCTTGTACTAAAAATGAGTAGATAGCAAGGGTGAGGGGTAATTATTTGACCAATATAGTCAATTTAATTATAATAAATAGGCTAAAAACAAGGGTTATCCTAGCACCTCTTATCATTTAGTAAATCCTAACTAAACAAATGTGATCTCACTAGCGATCTCGGAATGCATCACTAAAGCAAGTTCTATAATCTATATACTACTGATACACTCATAAACATTAAAAATGAATGTTTTATCATATATATCTAAAGGCGAGCCTCATATTTTTGGGGTAAAATTTTTGAGTGATATGATTTTTGTGTTAGCTATGTAACTCTATCCATGTAACGCTTTATTAAGTCTAAAGTTTCACTTTTAAATGCCATAAAAAAAATTAAATTTGTACTAAATTTACCTTTACAAGGATTTCTTTTGGTTTATTACACAATTACTTAAGAACAAGACAAATAGCGATGTGAGATTAGTTTATAAGGTGTCCCTTTTTACCCTCTTTGTACTTACAATAAAAATTGTTCCCAAATTTCTAAAAGTACCAAAAAAGTAAAGGAAAAATAAAATAAAATAGATGAAATAAACTAATACTCCCCTAGTTTGCTCTATATGGACGGAGAACAAACATACAGGATTAAATCTTCATCCAAGAACCGTCAAAAGACCATCCTCATCTAGTCCAATCCTGTAATGGAAGACAAAACAACAAACCAAAGCTTTAAACCAAACAAAGAAAATTTACAAAAAGATGTAATTCCAGACTTAAAAATAAAAACAAAATAAAACAATTAAAGGGTATGATACTTGTAGAATGAAATACAAATAGCATGTAGTAAAATTGGACATTTAAGAAATTCTATAATTTTTCAAAAGTTAATTTTTGACATTTAAAAAAAATCTGGAAAAACTATGCTACAATAGTTGACGCCATCAAGTGCAAATTTACTTCGTTTTGTTTTCTGGAATTTTTTTTCTAGAACAACCTATTTTTTAAATCCGTTTCCTGCAAAAACTCATAAAACATATCTACAAGTATTGACACACAAAGACAAATAAAACAAACAAACATACTAAGAATTTAAACTATAAATCATCACATAATCAATTTAGGTTCTTAGTAACCACATTTGATCTTCCCTACACTTATTACATGCAAAGTACCTTTAATTACCAATGAGACGAAGTCAAAAGTAAAAGAAAGCATATTTGCATACAAATCAATCAAGCAACAATTTATAATCAAATACTAGCATGCAAATGTCCTAAAAACAAAATCAAAAAGCAAATAAAGCAAGTAAATAAAATATGCCCGGGTTGTCTCCCGAGAAGCGCCTTGTTTTTGTGTGAGTCACGAACCTGACTCTACCCTTATTTAACGGATAAAGGGGAGGTTTTCCTCACACGTAGGATTAAGTGCGGGTTGTGAAAAACTATAAGGGGGGTTGAATAGTTTTACCGATTAAAATTTAGTTTAAAAAACAATTAGATCAAGTATATGTGAAACCTTTTGGATAGTGAGGTATTGATAATGCAAGAATATAAGTAATGAAATAAATACGATAAAGTAAAGTAAATAAGATATAGAACCGTGACACAACGATTTATAGTTGTTCTGCTACAAGAACATCCCCGAGTACCCAACTCGAGAGTTCGTAAATACTGTGTCAACAAGCTCATTATCCGGTGGAGAACCCTCACAACATCGCTTACACTTTATTCGATACAAAGCTAAATACTTTACAACGGAAGAACCAACCCAACAACCCAAACTAACACGATAAGTTTATGGTACAATGCAATGAATGAAATACAAGAATCAATTCAGCGATCTTGTGATGATGATGAAGGCTAGCAAAACTTCTCTTGAAGCTTGCAAGTCTTGTATGCAAAATCGTGATCTCGTCTTTTACGAAGAACTTTGAGAATCACTAAAAGAAAAGCTACAAGAATGATTTGAGATATGAGGTTAGAGAGATATAAGAATATGAGAAGAGATGTATGAGAATAGGTGAGTTACAATGAATAAATGGCATTCTATTTCTCTGAACCGCCAGATCTGGCCAGCTTTACCCAAGGGAGTTGGCATATTAGTTCAACCAGTCAGGATTCTGGGTAACATACCAGGTTTTGGGTCATGGGTTCCGGGTTTTGGGTCACAAAAACCCAACAAATCTTACAAGATCTTCCATGTGATGTCATGCATTATGTAAGTAATATATTTACTTAATTATTAAGTTAAAAACAAATGTAAAATGTAACTAGTAAATAATGTGTAGTTTAGTAAAAATAATTATGATGACTAGTTTAAAAACATGTGAACTTAGATTTCTTACTTGAGATAATTTTACAATTGTTATCGACAACATATATAGAGATCGAGATATATAAATAAACATTTTTACGGTTTATTTGTATTAACAATCTCCCCATTTTTGTTAATGACAAAATGTAAAATTATTGTAAGTAAAACTTAAGTTCAAGATGTTTTTATTAGTTGAAAATTTTGAATGTTTTGTTTTACTCTCTTCTTCCCCTTTTTGTCGAAACAAAGAAAGTGTCGAAGAGACATTATTGTGGAATAGATATTCCAAATGCAATACTCCCCCTTGATGATAACTCCCCCTTAATGAGGACGTCACATGCAAACTCAATACCACCAACAACACACATACCCAGGCGGCCCTACTCACCCTATGCCTAGATCTCAACACGCTCAGGTAGCCATATCACTAATGTCCACCCATGTACAAAGCTCGCAACAACAAACCTCATCCATAGACCTGTTTAACACACTAATGACCAAGGTTCTAGACTTAACAAAACATTGTAACTATAAGATGGTTGGTGATGACGTGCCTGAGCATCTTCGTGCCCTGGAAATAGAGAGGCACCAGTTCGTGAAATGGATTACAGACTATCAACTCCCAGTAGGCTAAAGCTTCAGCTAAGTTACACATGCACGTCGGAGTCACATATCCCTACACATCTCGCAATTCGAATGTGTGGCGAAAACAAACACCTGAAACAACCCAATGCCTTGTCACATATTTCAACGCACCTTCGCAAGAGCGAGCAGTCGTTTGGTTTAAAGGCCTGGACAAAAATAGAATAACGGGATGAGAAGATCTCAAGGAAAAGTTCATTAAGAACTTCCAGCCTAGAAGGGAATACATAGGCGATTATGTCAACCTACAATTCATCAAGCAACTCCAGGATGAGCACTTGATCGACTTTACTAAAAGATTTAATGACGAAGCAAACAAGATACCAGGAGTCAGGGACGACCAGAAGATTTCACTATTCATAGGTTACATTATAAAGGGACAATTCTATATCAAGCTTACTCGTAAAACATCAAAGACATGGCAAAAATTGATGGATCGTTCCATGGAGTCCATAATGACAAGCAAGAGGAATAGAAAAAATTAAAGACAAAAGTAACAACAACATTGGTAAACACAACTTTTGGAAATCCTCATCAAACCTTCTATGCATGTTATATATAACTAATCACACTGATAATGAAAAATAGGTGTTAAGCATGTAACTAACCTAAAAATTTAATTGATATTTTAGTAGAAAATACACCAAAAAATATTTTTTAATCCACAAAACAAGTGTTAAGCATGCAACTAACATCCAAAATTAAGTGGCAGCTTAGTGAAAAACACACCAGCAATCACAACAAAACACATATTTTTTAATCCTTCTTAGCAGACGGCTCGGCTGTGTGTGAACAGTGCCGAATCAAGCCAATGCTCCACATTGCACCCAAGCCATCCTCATCTCTGCAGCCAACCTCCAACTCAACGACTTCGCAACAGCGCTGATTCTAAATTTCACTTTTATGAATGTTATATAATATAATAACAATATTACTAAAACAAAAAACATTGCTATGGAAAAATTAAAATCTAACACTACAAATCCTACTTTCCTACTCTTGTTGGGTCCATCTCATTTCCCAATTGTCCTTTTTCCATATCCACAATGGTAATATCCAATCATCTTATTATAGCCATTAAATTTTGGATAAAAAACTTTAATAGCGTCTCACACATTGACAAATAATGTGACGTTAACATGATTATTGTACCAAACTACCAACTACACAAGACTCTTTTTTTCCAAAAGTTGGATATGATATGACACACAGATTCATTTCTATCACCTACAAACTTCTTCTTTTTATCCTAACCCAAATTCAAGTAAAACATACTTTTCTTACCCCATTAAAACTCCCGAAAAGACATTAAAGACAATGTCATTTAAATTATATTCATTTTTATTTATCATTTCTGCACTTTAAAAAAGTATACTTAACATTTGGTGCAACTTAAAAGCCACATTTTTTTTTATACGTATATACTTTAAATTTTCTTGTCTAAAAAGCCAAAACTTATATCTCCTCCACTAACAGAAATGATTTCACAAAATCAAAACAAAAATATATTATTTTTTTAAAAAGATCCAACAAAATACGGTCCATATTTATATATTAATTTCCATTTATTTATTGATGAAATAACAAACCCTAATTTATCCATTTTCCCCCAAATCAAAAACACACACAAACACACACACTGAAGGTGCAATCTTTATTTGATCTTCAAAATCAAGGTTTATATCATTACAGGTTATTAGTTTTATTCCATGGATTTCAAGATTACTGTTTTTGTACCTTTTTTTTTTTGACTTTTTTTTACATGATCTTGATTACTTTTGTGCTAATTTGATTGATATATTGTGTGATCTGATTAATGGGTATGTTTTATTTGTTATGATTATTGTTAAAAATTGAGTCTTTTTTAGGTTTTTGTTGGAATTAAGGTTCATTTTTAGTGTTTTTTTAGTATTTTTTTAGGTGGGTATGTTTGATTTGATCTGATTAATGTTAAAAATTGTATCTTTTTTAGGTTGTTGCTGGAACTAGGTTAAATATTAGTGTTTTCTAAGGACCCTTTTAAGGAAAGATGCAGTCGAGGTCGTATACGAATCTGTTAGAGTTAGCGTCTGGGAATTTCCCTGTAATGGGGCGAGAGCGAGAGAAGCGTAAAATGATGCCGAGGGTAATGACTGTACCTGGGAGTATAACTGAGCTTGATGATGATCAAGCGAGTAGTGTTACGTCGGATAATCAGAGTTCGTTGTCAATGGATAGGATGATACTTGTGGCGAATCAGTTGCCGTTGAAGGCCAAAAGAAGGGCGGATAATAAAGGTTGGAGCTTTACGTGGGATGAGGATTCGTTGTTTTTGAGGCTGAAGGATGGGTTTCCGGATGATATGGAGGTTTTGTATGTTGGTTCGTTGAATGTTGATGTTGATCCGATTGAGCAAGACGATGTTGCTCAAGTGTTGTTGGATAGGTTTGGATGTGTGCCGACGTTTCTTCCACCGAATTTGATGGAGAAGTATTATGATGGGTTTTGTAAGAAGCAGTTGTGGCCACTTTTTCATTATATGTTGCCGTTTTCTGCTGATCATGGTGGGAGATTTGATCGGTCTATGTGGGAGGCGTACGTTGCGGCAAATAAGTTGTTTTCACAGAAAGTTATTGAAGTGATTAATCCAGAGGATGATTTCGTTTGGATCCATGATTATCATTTGATGGTGTTGCCTACTTTCTTAAGAAGGCGTTTTAATCGTTTGAGAATGGGTTTTTTTCTTCACAGTCCATTCCCGTCTTCTGAAATTTACAGGACACTTCCTGTTAGAGAAGAAATCCTCAAAGCTTTGCTCAATTCCGACCTAATTGGTTTCCACACGTTTGACTATGCCCGGCATTTCCTTTCATGCTGCAGCCGGATGTTTGGTTTGGAGTATCAGTCAAAAAGAGGATACATTGGGTTGGATTATTATGGAAGAACAGTTGGAATCAAGATAATGCCCGTTGGAATTTATATGAGTCAAATTGAGTCGGTGATGAAACTTGCTGACAAGGAGTGGAGAGTCGGGGAATTGAAACAGCAATTCGAAGGGAAAACTGTGTTGCTGGGAGTTGATGACATGGATGTTTTTAAAGGTATCAATTTAAAGCTTTTAGCAATGGAACAAATGCTTAAAGTTCATCCATCATGGCAAGGAAGGGCAGTTCTTGTACAAATTGCAAATCCAGCTAGAGGCAAAGGCGGGATAGATTTGGAAGAAATACAAATCGAGATACAAGAAAGCTGCAAACGCATAAATGAGCAATTTGGTAAGCCTGGGTATCAACCAATAGTTTACATTGACACCCCTTTGGGTATCAATGAACGAGTTGCATACTACACCATAGCAGAGTGTGTTGTTGTTTCAGCTGTACGAGACGGGATGAATTTAACTCCTTATGAATATATTGTGTGCCGGGAGGGAATTTCTGGGTCAGAAACGGGTTCGGATTTAAGCGGGCCTAAGAAGAGCATGTTGGTAGTATCAGAGTTTATCGGGTGTTCTCCTTCTCTAAGTGGTGCAATTAGGGTCAACCCTTGGAACGTTGAAGCAACTGCTGAGGCTATGAACGAGGCTATATCTATGAGTGATTCTGAAAAGCAATTTAGGCATGAAAAGCATTACCGTTATGTTAGCACACACAATGTCGGTTATTGGTCTAGAAGCTTCTTGCAAGATATGGAGAGAACATGTGCAGATCATTTTAGGAAAAGGTGTTGGGGAATCGGTTTGGGTTTTGGCTTCAGGGTTGTGTCTTTAGACCCTAATTTCAGGAAGCTTTCAATTGATGATATTGTAACGGCTTACATAAGGGCTAAAAACAGGGCGATATTGTTGGATTATGATGGGACAGTAATGCCTCAAAATTCGATTATTAAGACACCAAGTAGAGAAGTTATATCAATCTTGAATAGACTGTCGGGAGATCCAAATAATAAAGTCTTTATTGTTAGTGGAAGAGGTAGACAGAGCTTAAGCAAAGCGCTTGCTCCTTGCAAAAAGCTTGGAATTGCAGCCGAACATGGTTACTACATGAGGTGCGTTTCCTAGCTATCTGTCATTTGTGTTTATATTTTTTGTAATTATACTTCTAGAATGTGGTAGGTTACATTAGGCCAGCACAGAAAATGTGGCAAATTCAACCTTTTACTTATGAATGGGTCAGTTTAGGCTGTCTCTGATCTCAAACAGGTCAATATCATTTTTAAGCTAAATTGGAACATGTCAAATGGGTTGAACGTGTTGAATGCCACCCAAAGTCTAAAAATACATACAACCTCCTGGATTGTTTATATTCAGAAATTTAGATTGTTATTGTAATAATACTGTTTTCTTAATCATAATTGACATATTATTTATTTATGAAAAGCTTTCGGAAATGCACAAACAGTAGTTTTTGCAGGTCAGCCTGGACCGTTTGAGCCCGAAACCAAAAACTGGCCTTGTCAGCCCGGGCCTCTTTTTTAACCGTTTGCCTAATGGACCCATATTTCCACTTTTACTACATAACTTTGTTTTCACTTTTTTGCACTATCTTTTGCAGTTCATTTCTGGTTCACCCCAAGTAGTTTTGGATAAACTATTGTTCTTTTTTTGCTATTTTCCAACTCTTTTGTCTGATCATTGAGCTCATCAAGAAATAAGTGATTGTGTGATTTCTAATAACTGAAGTACGATACATTTTTGAACACAAACCTAGAGATGCAGGTTATTAAAAAGATGCAAGTTATTAATATACGTGGTCTTGTCTTTTTAGTGTACTTATAGCTTCTGGGGTACAAGAAAAAAAGTATGTCAAATAGTAGCCACTGTTATGAAAAATGCTAATAGAACCTCTATATTCTAGACAACTTACTGTTTTCAGATATCTGTATTTTGAAATGTGTGTGAACTGTATGAAACATATGATAATGCGTCACTTCCTTATGGGTTGTTGCAAGACTTCTATATAAAGTGGTGGATCTTTGCTGTGGACATAGTTGGCATAGATTTAGTTTTTAATTTGATAGGTCTATTTGATTGCATAGTAAAAGAAGACATCCCTTCAATTTAGTGTGGGTAGTGTTGAATATATTCCGTCAGTCAACAAATACTATTTAACATTGAAGTGTTTCAATAATTGATAGATTTATAAACTGATTAGTGCCAGAGTTTATTTCAACCTTTTTTTACTTGTTTTCAAAATTTTTTTGTGGGAGAAGAGTTTAGTATACTATCCAAAACTGTAATAATGAGATAATTAATTGTTTGAGTGTGATAAATGCTGATTTTTTAAGAACTTCGTTTTCATTAATTAAATGACTCTAAAGGTAACACATATAGTGATAATGGGAGTAAAGATGTCTCAAGTTAGGTTAGAAGGAGAGGTAATTAGGCAGTCACTTGTACGTTTTGGTAATTAGTTCTGACTGTTCTGTTGCATTGCAACTACTTTGCAGCTGATTATCAGAAACTTCTTATTTGACTTTCAGATAATAAGATATTTGCAGTAAACCTTGTTATACTCAAACATTAAGAACTGATGTCCTGCTGTCAATTTTTGTTCATGTACTTCATGTAATGACATTGTATTTTATGTATTTTAGGTGGTCTGGAGATTTGGAATGGGAAACATGTGGCCAGAGTAGTGATTTTGGATGGATGCAGATGGCTGAGCCTGTAATGAAACTGTATACAGAGTCAACTGATGGCTCTTCCATTGAAACCAAGGAAAGTGCGTTAGTATGGCAGTATCGGGATGCAGATCCAGGCTTTGGATTTGCTCAGGCAAAGGAGATGTTAGATCACCTAGAGAGTGTCTTGGCAAACGAACCTGTTGCTGTCAAAAGTGGGCAATATATCGTTGAAGTCAAACCTCAGGTATGCCATTTTCTTGGTCCTGCTTTTCTCTAATCAAATAATTTGATCCATTTTCTTGGTGGTGATTCTGATCCTTTTAGCAAAAATTTTAAACTAATCAAGCATATTAAAAGTCTCGAGGTTCAACCTTCTAACTTTGCTTTGTGCAAAAAAATTGGAAGTTTATAATAAAAAACAATACTGTGATAAATACTTTCTATATATGAAAAAAAAATTAGACAACTACGTGTTTGTTGGTCATGTCAACCCGAACCATATCCTGTTTAGACACATTACCCAACCTATCTGCCTGTCTATATTTTCAATACGTTGGAAGATGTGATTTAAGAACCTCCTCCTAGTTGCTGGTCAAACAACGAGTTTCTGTTCCACCGTCAAACGACGAGTCATGTGCAATTCTGGTCTGATTCGGCCTAGTTTGTCAGAAAAATCTGAACGAATCTGATTGGTGTAGCTCGTTTATCTATATGAGTTGATGGGTTGACCCGTTTAATTCACTTCAACCGCGACCTGTTAACAGAATGGGTTAGATGGGTTAAACCAGACCACGACTTGAATCCTGTTATAGACCCAATCCGAACCTGTTTAATTTCTTGTCGGTTTCTGGCAATGTCACGATTTGCCAACGCTGTATGCAACTGTTACTGTTAGTTATTTAGGTTTGGAAACAAGGATTTTAGTCACACAACCTCTTCCTTTTGTAGAATGGATTTTATAACTTGATAACGTTATTCTGCACTAAATGTTTCAGGAAGCAAGTAAAGGTCAAGTAGCAGAAAAGATCTTCACATCCATGGCTGAGAATGGGAAGCAGGCTGATTTCGTTCTTTGCATTGGTGATGACAGATCTGATGAGGATATGTTTGAAATTATTGGCAATGCAATTTCAAGAAACATGCTTTCGGTCAATACAAACGTGTTTGCCTGCACTGTTGGACAGAAGCCCAGCAAAGCCAAATATTACCTGGATGATACCTCGGAAGTTATTTTGATGCTCGAAAACCTTGCTGAAGCTACCGACTCTCCGGTCACATCTGATGATGACTCTGAATAGGTCCCGTTAGTCATTTTTTCTCATAAATTTATCCTTTTGAATGAACCTTGTTGAAAAACATTGTTTCTACTCGAGTCAGGTTTTTAGGTTTTAAGGGTGAAAGGCTTGCAGTACCTATTAAGGTTATTTTGACTTTTTGGTTGGAAGGTCATAGGTTCGAGTCAACTAAGGCTACGCGTGTTAACCATCTTTGCTTGTGGTGTTCATTCTTCTCTTCATAAAAATGAAAATATTTGTCTTGTTTTTTCTTGAAAAGAAATTTTACATTGAAGGACGGCAAGTTTGAGCATCTTATAAACTATTGGGTGTGGTGACAACCATACCTTCTAGTTTATCGGAAATTTATTGGGTTAGTTTGTTGCTTCATAAGGTGTTACAGAACATACATGGGGTGGGGTGGGTCGGGGTTGATTGTTCTTTGCGGGCTATCTGCGGAACTTTACTTGTTTATGGGGTGGCTGAATTATGGTTTTGCAGCATCAAAATAAGCTGGGTGGGTGTGGTGAGGGGAAGTAAATTGGTAGGGAAGATGAGACTGGCATGGCCTTTTCGTCTTGTTTGATGTGCTCTTATTATTATTTTTTTTCTGTTGTCCTTTGAACATAATATGTAAATTCATTTGTTTGGAGACTGGGATTAGTTTTGTAGATCGTTGTAACGTTTAATACATATTTCGTTTGTTGAGATCCAATTGTACACTAGCATATTTCGTCTAGTTTGATGTGCGTCGCAGGTTATTTGTACCTAAATTTGTTGGCATTGATCACACACATAGGGGGCCAACTAATATGTATCTGGCTAAAACTTATTAAACTTGCCCATTTCGTTCTTATTTTAATTTTAACTTCAATCTAAATTTTGATTTTAATTTTAATTTTTAAGTAAGAACATTTGTTGGAAAACAAATGTCTGGGCAGAGGGGCAAAGAAACTTCCCAATCAAATCTATCTGTCTTAGAGGGTGCCACACGATCATTTCGTGAAAATTCAGTGCCAGCCGTTGGTGAAAGACCTGCATGGAGCCGAGCCCTTCTCACCTACCTGCTTTGGGGAGAGTTTGATCCGGACAAAACGAGTGGGTGTCTTGGCAAATGAACAGTATTTTTTATTTTATTATTTAATGAAATTTTATGAGAAAGGTTATATATATTTGTAAAGGCAAATAAATAAAAAAATGATGTGTTGGGTGTATTTTTATACACCTCTTTTACCTAAGGCATAATGAGATACATACGAGCGGCTTCAGAATTTGGTACGTGCCTAACGCCGAACATCGTGGTAGAAAAGATTAATGGATACTGCTATAGCAGAAACACAGCCAGAAGTAGTTTGTGCCTTGGCTCTAGCTTCATCATTTTCATGGGTGTCAAAAACACATTAGTTCAATAGAATTGTTATCCAAAGGGGCAGTATTTGTGTCCCAAACAACTGCGTGTGTCAAGGAGTTTGGCTTCAAAGATTGCTGCAAGATATGGATAAAACATATTGGAGCGATGTGTTTAATGACAATTTGTCCACTCTCAGAGTGATTATTTTTTTATGATGTATGCGAGAACAAAACATATAAATAAAACACACCGATATGTTCACAAAACAGTACTGCCAATATCAATGTTTGAAGAACTTCATGCAGGGAGTCTACTGCATACGTGTCACTAAGTTTATATCTAATCTACCTTTTTACGTTAGTTTCTCAGCTACGGTATTTCTCTTTGGTCTACCTCCTTCTGCGCTATGATATTTCTCTCGTAGGTGCTGATTATATAGATCTTATTTAAAGAGCAATACCCAAAGGACTAACTGAAATATTTGGTTACCAATTTCAATTAGTTCATTTTGGATAGAATAATAGCTTTTTTTACTCGATTGTTTGTCTTGCAGCCTATGTTGACCTGTGTTCCAATGTATGAGACATGGTATAAAATCATAGAAAATGACATGAATGATTTCCTTTAAGAAAGACATTATAAATTATCAATATGTGTCTTTTCAGGCTTGTACTAAATTAGTAAACAACATTATTTTGCCGGATAATTATTTGGATTCAGGATTGACCTTGACTTGCAGAGTTTCATAATAAAAACTGAAAGCTACCTTGAAACATAAATATGTCCCTTTAAACCAAACTCCCGTTTCCTCTTAACCGATGATGGCTCGATTATCATTTTTGTATATCTCTTATGCTTACTTTTACTTACTTTTCGGAGCGGCCTTGTTTCATTTATGCTTATCCAATCAAAACTTGGATAATATATTATGCATGGAAGATGAGAGGCGAGCCCTTCTTGAGTTCAAGCATGGACTCGTAGATGAAGGAGATCGGCTTGCTTCTTGGGTTGGTGTGGAGAGCGACTGCTGCAGATGGGCGGGGATTGTTTGTGATAACATTACTCGTCATGTCCATCAGATTCATCTTCCTGGATGTGACAGTCGGTTTAAAGGGAATCTGAGTTCCTCCTTGTTGCATCTGACACAACTTAGGCATCTAGACATAAGCTGCAATGATTTTGAAGGGATTCAAGTTCCAAGTTTTATTGGTTCTATTAGAAACTTGAGGTATCTTAACCTCTCGAATTCCAGATTTGGCGGAAATATCCCTCCTCAATTGGGGAATCTTTCAGAATTGCAAGTCCTTTGTCTTGGAAACTTTCATGAAAGTAGCTATATAGAGTCAACCAGCGTATCGAGCATGCATTGGTTGTCTAGTCTCCGTATGTTGCAATATGTGGATATGAGTAACATGGATCTTAGCAAAGCACTTGATTGGCTTCATGTAATTAACACCCTGCCTTCTTTGGTCCAACTACATTTCTCTCGTAGTAAACTTACGCATATACATTCTAATGTTCTTAGTCTTAATATCACATCCCTTAACTTGCTCGACCTTTCCGGAAACTATTTGAGAAGTTTCATGCCACCATGGATATTCAGTATAACTAGTCTAGTTTCACTGGATTTACATAACTGTGGTATTCATAGCCTTACTCCTGGTAGTAAAGATGGCTTCCATAACTTGACTCCTCTCGAGTTCCTTTCTGTTTATAGAAATGGTTTCATGAATTCTTCTTTTGTATTAAAAGGGCTGTCTAGTAGTCTCATTTCTTTAGATGTTAGTTCTTGTGGAATTTCTAGCCCAGTTCTTGATTCGCTGCACAACTTGACCTCTCTTCTAAGCCTCGACTTGTCAGATAATCAACTTACCAAGACAATACCTACATCATTGGGCAGCCTGTGTAATTTAAGAGATCTTGATATGTCATATATGACATCTCTTAATATTAGCTTAATAGATATTCTTGATGGTTTTTTTGAGTGCAAATCACCTGCCTTGGAGTCATTATTTTTGAAGTCTTTGGGGTTTTCTGGTCATCTACCGGATCAGCTTGGACGAATGATACACTTACGGCACCTGGAAGTCGGATTTAACATGATATCTGGTATAATTCCAGTTTCTATAGGCTATTTAACTTCTTTGAGGACGTTATCTCTTATTTCGAATCAAATTTCGGGTCCTATTCCATTCTCAATTGGAGAATTATCTTCGTTGGAGGCGTTGAATGTTGAAGGAAATAGATTGCATGGCATTCTTCCCGAGTCGATTGGACGATTATCATCGTTGGAGACGTTGGATATCTCAAATAACCGACTGAGTGGCAGCATTCCTGATAGCCTTGGTCAACTTTCAAAGTTGCATTCTTTAGATTTGTCTTACAATAATCTGACTGGTCCTATCCCACACTCAATAGGAAGACTTTCATCATTGGAGCAGTTACACCTTTCAAAAAACCAATTCGATGGAATTCTTCCTTACTCAATTGGACAACTATCATCACTGCAGGTGTTGGATCTTTCAGATAACCGACTGAGCGGAAGCATTCCTGATAGCCTTGGTCCACTTTCAAAGTTGCAGAATTTATTTTTGTATAACAATTCTCTGACTGGTCCAATCCCAAATTCAATTGGAAGACTTTCATCATTGGAGCAGTTAGACCTTTCAGAAAACCAATTCGACAGAAGCCTACCTTACTCGATTGGACAACTATCATCACTGTGGTGGTTAGATCTTTCATATAACCGACTGGATGGAAGCCTTCCTGATTCGATTGGGCGATTATCATCATTGGAAAGATTGTATCTTGCGAACAACCGACTGAATGGCAGTGTTCCAGATAGCATTGGTCAGCTTTCGAGGTTGGAACATTTACATCTTCAATATAATTTTTTGACTGGTCCAATCCCAAACTCAGTAGGAAGGCTTTCATCATTAGAGTTGTTGGACCTTTCAAACAACCGCTTCACCAATAGTCTTCCTATTGGCTTACGACACCTTCAAGATTTGTATGTTTTGAATATACATAACAATCTGTTGAATGGTTCAGTCACTGAACACCACTTTTCAAATCTCCGAACACTGACAGCTTTTAGGGCAGAGAACAACAAATTAACACTGCATCTAAGTACTGACAACTGGGTTCCGATTTTTCAATTATACGTGCTGAGAATAGGTAATTGGCAATTAGGCCCTCGCTTTCCTTCATGGCTACTGTCACAAAGAAATCTGAGAGACTTTGACATATCTAACACAGGTATTTCAGATATCGTGCCTAGTTCGTTTTGGAGCACATTTTCTGCTATTGCTTTTTTGAATATATCCCACAATGATATTAAAGGGATGTTGACCTAAGATCTTAGTTTACTTGCAGCGAGGGCAGCTGTAGATCTAAGCAACAACCATTTTGAAGGTCCATTACCTCTGAAATTTAATGAAGTTGACTTACTGTTTCTGGATGTATCAAACAATCAGATTTCAGGATCTCTTGACCAATTCTTGTGTCCAAGAATAAAAAGATACAGATCTCTCCAGGTTCTTGATCTAGCCAATAACAATCTTTCAGGTGCCATTCCAGATTGTTGGAGGAATTGGGGCGCTTTATTAGCACTAAACTTAGAGAACAATGGACTCTCTGGTGGAATTCCACAATCTGTCGGGAACTTATCTTACCTTGAATCATTCAACATTCGCAACAACAAGCTCTCTGGAAAGATACCCACGTCTCTTCTGAATTTGAAAAGCATACAAATTCTTGAGCTCTCCGAGAATGAATTCACTGGAAGCATACAAATATTGATAGGGAGAGAAGAGACAAAGTTAAAACTTCTCAGCCTAAGGTCAAACAAGCTAGAAGGTGAAATTCCGTATGAACTATGTGGTCTCACTCGTATCCAGATCTTGGATCTAGCTCAGAACAATCTTTCAGGAACACTACCAAGATGCTTCCACAAGTTCATAACCATGTCTGAAAAACAAAACATGAGTGTAATTGTGCAATCTTATGGCAGTGCATTTGTGGGTCCTAAGCCAAGAGGGTTTGGATATTTCGAATATCGGTTTAACTATAAGGTACAAAATGTATTGTTGGTGACTAAAGGAAGTGAGTATGAATACAGCAACAATCTTTTTTTGGTTACAGCACTAGATCTTTCAGGTAACCAGTTCTCAGGCCCCATCCCCAAGGAACTTATGTCCCTCGTTGGCTTGCGTTATATGAATTTGTCAGGAAATCATTTAACAGGAATAATTCCAGAGGAGATAGGTAAAATGACATCACTTGAATCTCTTGATATTTCTCTTAACAAACTCAATGGGAGGATTCCTTGGAGCATCTCAGGGTTGAGCTCACTAAGTTCCTTGAACGTGTCTTTCAACAAGTTGACAGGAGAAATTCCAACAGGTACTCAGCTCCAGAGCTTAAACGAGACTAGCTTCATGGGGAACACACTCTGTGGGCCTCCACTTGCAGAACAATGCAATAAGAAAAGGGCTCCCCCTGGTGCTGAAAGTACACAAGATGTATCATCAGATGGACAGAACTGGGGATTAATCATCAGCATTGTGCTTGGATTTACAATTGGATTTTGGGCTGTGATTGCTCCTCTCATAGCAAGCAAATTATGGAGAAGTGTTTACTTCTATTTTCTCTACAAAGCATGGTTGAAGATTCGTGTTGTGTTGCAACCATCGTCATGGTTGACGTGATAAGATTTGAATTTGTGTATTTCTAATTACGCTTAAGTCAACTTGTAGCCGTCTGATCATGGTTAATGTCATAAGATTAGAAGTTCCAGTTTGTGTATTTCGACATTCCAATTATTCAACAATTTCGCTAATTTGCTTGTGTGTTAATATCAATATTAATGTGTGTGTGTGTGTGTGTGTAGATGTTTTGATGTGTACATGCATAGATGGATGTATTTTCTTTATGTCTACTATGAATAACAGCTTTAAAACCTGACAATTCATGGTGATGATTGTTACTGCACGACTTCCTACTCTTTGTGTATTGAGTATTGACACATTATAGAATTGTGTGTTGAGCTTTTATCGAGTTATTTGAGCTCAGGCATAGAAAAAAGAGTTTGAAACATATAACAAACCTAACTTGAGCTTATAAAAGACTGACTCGATTTATTTCTGAACCTTCTTGTAATACACTTTTTCGAGCAATCAAGGCATACTCTTTAGAAAAAAGAGTTGGAAACAAGTGTTGTTATCATAATTTTCAAGCTACTTAAGCCAATTTGAACATGCTTGAGACAAACTTGAGAGTCTGCATTCCAAAGGCTCACTGAGCTATTGAGCTGAACTTTAGCTTCAACCTCATGCATTCAAGCAGAGTTCAAGCTTATCTAAAGGTGATTGAGCTTGGCAGCTCTCTTGGAGTCCTAGACTCAAAGAGTCCACAGTCAGGATTCCCATCATCGCTTACCTCAACTTAAAAGAGTCTACCCACCATTTCCATTTCAATGAATTCTAAAGAGTGGTATTATGATAAACCGATTGTTGAGAATTCAGACGAATGCATACCGTATAAAACATAAAAGCATATCACGATAAGCACACAATGCGCTATAACATTAGGAAGAAGCAGTAGCCATTTTTCTATGTATGAACATCAGTAGTAGAAATATTACAGATTACTAAAAAGTAACAAATCAAAAACTGTGATCAACAATTATATTACATGTCACAGTGTAATTTAACTATATTTTCATACACTTACTGGACTTGGGGTAGCAGGAACCACCCGGTTTTCAACAGGAATTTCAGTAAATTCAGAAAGAATTGCCCGAAACTCGTCACCACTCATCGTTTCTTTCTCAATAAGAACCTCGACGATCTTATCCATAGCTTCACGGTTGTTTCTGATATGACTCAATGCAATTTCATATGCACTGTCTGAAAGCTTCTTAATGGCTGTATCAATGTCTTCCGCTAGCTTCTCAGACATCGAGTTTCTGGCCATCATTCTCATGATTACATCTTGGCTTTGACCAGATCCGTCCATCAGTGACCATGGTCCAATTTCCGACATGCCAAATGCTACTACCATCTACACAGAATTAGGCAATTAGCCAACCCCATCACATTTCAGTTTGGTAAAAACAAATAAATTAAATCAATGTGCATGTTTAGAAAACCAGTTAAATTGGGTTATACTTTTTGGCTGTTGTCAGCACCCAGCAGTATTATTCAAAGTCACATATGGCATACTCAAGTATCAAAATCGACAATTAGATAATGAAGGTAAAGATAGTTATGTGATTTTACTTTTATCTCAACAACCAGTTTTCTTAAAACATAGATTATCAGAGAATTCTTATATGATCACTAGAAACCTTGATTAAGGAGTTTTTTCTTGAAAATATTATGATATACAAGGCATGATAAAACTTCTTTTACAAAAGAGAAATCGTGGGAAAAATGTAAATAATTACCTGTTTGGCCAGACCCGTGATCTGCTGTAAATCACCAGCTGCACCTGTAGTTACCTCAGTATCACCAAAGATTATTTCTTCAGCAGCCCGTCCACCAAGTCCACCAACAATTCGTGCAAATAGTTGTTGCTTGGAGATCAAAGTAGGGTCGTCTGCTGGAATGAACCAGGTCAATCCTCTTGCTTGACCACGTGGGACTAAGGTCACCTTTTGGACCGCATCATGCCCTGGTGTTAGAGTTCTGCGTCACAAGCACCAAATACACTATATTACTCAAATTCACAAGATGATGATATACCCATGCCATACTACAGTCTACAGGCAAGTTACCAAACTGATGTGGTAGGATAAACTGATAAACATTATCTATAATAAACTATTGGAAAGGGAATTTTTGCCCAATTGTATAATACTGGGTCAGGTTAGGCTTTTTTGTTATCGTTTGGGTTTGAGTAAAACAATATATCCAAATGGGTCAAAACTAGAAGCCCTTCAAAAATTTACATGTGGCATCGGGTGGCTTTGACCCAATAACACTTCTCTTATCCTCGTTCATTACAGTTTACAACTAATTAAAGGATAGAATATGACTAAAACTAAAGAAGTAAAATCATAATGTAAGTTTCTGGAACAAAACGACTTGGGAGACATTAAGCAATTCGTAGTTTCGACCGATCACAGCACCGTGGTAGTTAGATTAATACTTTTTAAGCTATATATAATTGATTTTAGTAATTGAAATCTAAACAATGGAAAGACTATATTGGTTGACAATTGATATACAAATGAAAACAGAAACATTAGCGGGTCAACCCAACCCAGGCACGTTTTCTAAAATATGACCCGCTGTGCCCTGTTAGGCTGTTACCCAACCCGACTATTTCGGCACCTATAGAAATGATCAAGACGTAAAATCCAATAGAAACCATTCAAGAAAATTAAAACTGTAGATAAAAAACGACATAAAAGAAATAAGAATTAATACTTACCCACAAATGGCATGTCCAACCTCATGATATGCTACAAGACTTTTGCTTTTCCCATCTGTCATTACTGTTCCTTCCATTCCAGCTACAATTCTGTCAATGGAATCATCAATTTCTTTGGATGCTATTGCGGTTTTGCCACGGCGACCAGCCAATATAGCTGCTTCATTCAAAAGATTTGCAAGATCAGCTCCACTAAATCCAGGTGTTCTCATGGCAATAATCTCAAGAGAGACATCCTTGTCAAACTTCTTGTTGCCAGCGTGAACCTTTAGGATCTCTGTTCTTCCTCGAACATCTGGAACATCAACGGACACCTGACACCATAATATTTAACTTTAGTAAATGCCACATGCGATCAAAATACGGTTTATAATCTGACGACTTAGATAAATAGCAATACACTTTCACTTCATCTCTTATTGATTTAATAGACTTAAAAAAGTCGTTAATTTTGTAAGTACCTGTCTGTCAAATCTTCCAGGTCTCAATAAAGCAGAGTCAAGAATATCTGCACGGTTAGTAGCTGCAACAACAATAACACCAGTGTTTCCTTCAAACCCATCCATTTCAGTCAAAAGCTGGTTAAGTGTTTGTTCCCTTTCATCATTACCTCCTCCAATACCGGTCCCTCTTTGTCTACCAACCGCATCAATTTCATCAACAAATACAATACACGGTGCATTCTCTTTCGCCTTTTTGAAAAGATCACGAACTCTTGAGGCACCAACACCAACAAACATTTCAACAAATTCTGAACCCGAAATCGAGAAAAATGGAACACCGGCTTCACCAGCAATAGCCTTAGCCAGCAATGTTTTTCCGGTTCCTGGTGGACCCACGAGAAGAACACCCTTTGGAATACGAGCACCAACAGCAGTAAACCTCTCGGGTTTCTTCAAAAACTCCACCACTTCCATAAAGTCCTGCTTAGCTTCATCAACACCCGCAACATCATCAAATGTCACACCCGTGTTAGGTTCCATTTGGAACTTTGCTTTTGATTGACCGAAAGCAAGAGGATTCCCAGGACCACCAGGACCTCCCATTCCACCCCCGGAACGTCTTGACAATAGAAACAAACCACCAATCAAAACCAGAGGAAATGCAAGATTTCCGATCAAATTGAACAAAAAGGAACCGGAATCTTCTTGAGCATTGTGTGCTGCAAAGTCGATGTTTTTCTCACGGAATTTTTGAAGGAGTTCTTGGCTGAGACCTGGGAGTTGGACTCGGACTCTCTGAACACGGTTTCCCAATTCAGGAGAAACAGCTTCAACAATTGCTATAGTTCCATTTTCAAATAAATCGACTTTGTTGACTCTGTCTTTATCCAAATACTCCAAGAATCTAGAATAAGACATTCTTGAGTTAGAAACTCCTTGTTCGTCATCGGCGGCAAGAGCTTTTCCATTACTTAGCAAAGCAGGAGCTGCAAGTCCCGCATTTCCGAGCAATAATTTCAGGAACCCTCTTCTTCCTTCATTCGGTTTTTGGTCTAGAGATGCTTTTACAGCTGTTTTTCTAGCCTTAAAAAGAGATGGAAAGCTCGGAGAAAGGTTTAACTGCTTGCCATGAATTTCCTTGCGCACATTACTTTTAGTGGATAGACCATTGCTGATAATAAATGCTGACGAAGCAGCCATTGTGTATAACTGCTGAAGAAATTTTATTATTGTTAACAAATTAAATTTTAATAAAACTATAGACCACACATATAACAAAGCCTACATAAGAAAATGCATTACAATTTCAACCATTTAGTACATTCAAAGACACTAACAGAAATAGGCCTCACTGTTGAAAAAATTAGTATGACTTTATTGTACGCATTATGATTTCTGACTCTAAATGTCAAAATAAAACCCATTTTCACATACATGTGTTAAAATCACCACTTTTATAGAACATCAAAAGTGATTTGTCGGAACGATTATCATGAATAAAACACAAACGCATTACAATTTGCAACAATGTATGATATAACTAACCACTTATTGTCCTATGTTTCATGCTAACAAGCTTTGATTAGTAATCTATCAGCTCATTTGACGAGAGCAGGGTCAAATAACTAATTATCTCTCACCTTTAACTACTAAAACTACGAAAATAATTAGTTCATGTAGTTTGAACTGCACATAAATTTGCTTAATCAGAGTCTAACTGACAAGAAATAAAAATAAAATACTGCTAACTGCTGCAAATGAGCTTCAGAACAAACGCAAGAAATGGATTTACGTCCTTCTTTCAACATTCCCAATTTAAACATCTCAAATGGAAAAATTGAAAGACATAAACAATGCGATCAATACCAAAGGCTAAGAACCATATGTAATAAAGACAGCTAAATTATAAATTTTACTACTCATCGATTTTTATACAACCCAAATGTTTAAAACCAAATTTACACACTCTTTCTTAAACTGCACAACTTTGTAATATTTATCGATTCCTAGAAAGGCACATGTAGACACTCTTTTGGATGAAATACCATAACTAAACAAATACAATGACCTCTAAATCCATAACAATTATGTCTAATATACTATCCAATTATGACCAAAAGAAAAACAATAGTAAAGAAATGGCCATTTTCGAAAAAGAATGAATCCAGGAAACATATGTACAACGTTTAAGAGAAAAACATATGAACACCAATAACTAATCTAACTAAACATAAAGTGAATTAAAGTAAGGAAAACATAGTACCTTGTGTTGTTTGAAGTATGAAAGAGTGATGATTTGAGAAGCAAGAAGGAAGATATGAAGTGATTTTATAATAATAAGAAAAATGAAGGAATGGATGTGGTTTGTTTGTTGAGACGTGTTCTTTTTTCGATGTTTAAATTTTATCTACACTTCCTTCCTATTTGTTCACTTCCACACCTCTTGTTTTTCCTCTTTTTCTATTTTGGAAGAAAATAATTATGGTTTTTCATATTGGACTTTACTTCTTTTCTTATAATGTGATTGTGATTTTTTCTTAAAAATCTTATGGAAATGTTTGTAAAAAAACTTTTGTTGTCAACTTGAATGGAAATTCGTTGACCACCTTTCATGGGATGTCGGTTGGCATCTTCAAATCAAAACTCACTACTACATCAAATCTTTTACATAAAAAATTATTTACTTAATTTCGGAATAATTTTGTCAAACAATATTATTATTAAAAAAGAATTAGACCAATCATGTTACTTTATTTTGACATTTGATAAAATCAAGTAAGTAGTGTAATTGACCAATAAAAGTCAAAATTGAAAATCAATTTAATTAAACTATTAAATTTCCGTCTAATTTATAAAATGTGCTAAAAACGAATGTATCAATTTTGTTAAAAAAACTTAAAAAGGAGAGTTAACTAATAATATTTAATTGTTAAATTTTAAATAAAATCAGTTTTTATGTTTCTTAATAACTTTATAAATATAACAAATATATTTTATATTTTACAAAAAAATCCAACATTATGTTAAATTAATGTATTTGCATTCAATTATTATTATTATTATTATTATTATTATTATTATTATTATTATTATTATTATTATTATTATTATTATTATTATTATTATTATTATTATTATTATTATTATTATTATATATATATTAAACTAATGTATTTGCATTCAATTATAAATATAAAGAGAAAAACACGAGTTACTATGACATGTAAATGAATGCACAAGATTATAAATATACGAACGACTCATGTTATTCCCCTGTATGAGATTAAAGTAAGGATATCCAGACAAATTTTTTCTTTTTATTTTTATCAATATTTAGTAACGATTCGTGTTATTCCTTTTTATGAGTTTAACCTACGCACAGGTTTAAAAGTCGGCTTAAATTATTATTAACAGGGATATAAATTTTTTCTTTTTATTTATTTTTTTTTATCAATATTTAGTAACGATTCATGTTATTCCTTTTTATGAGTTTAACCTACGCACGGGTTTAAAAGTCGGCTTAAATTATTATTAACAGGGATATAAATATCAAAATGAAGTCAAACTTTACATGTTAATATGAGATGAAAATAAATAGATGAGAATTCTGCATGTAACAACAACACATATTTTTTCAAGGTCATTATGTGCTACCAAACAGCAGGGCTGAGCAAAATCACCTGAAAATCGACCCGAACCGACAAAACGACCGAAACCGGGCCGAACCGAACCGAACCGACCTTATTCGATTCGGTTTTTGGTTTTGTATAAACATTTCGGTTTTACTCGGTTCGGGTCAAAACACGCCTTTTAGGTTCAAAATAGCTTTGTCTCGGTTTAGCTTCGATTTCAGTTTTGATAGTTTTTTCTCGGTTCGGTTCTTGGTTCACTTTGGGGGCGTCCATGGTTCTGGAACCGTATCGAACCGGAACCGGAACCGAAAGAACCGAGAACCGAAAATAAGGAAAAAGTGGAACTAAGAACCGTCCCAAGTTTTTCAGTTCGGTTCTTGTACGGGAATTTTCGGTAATTCCCATGAGTACCAAAGTGTTAAAAAAATATGTTTGGATGGAGGTGAAATTACGGTGCTCGGTTCGTAGAACTTCGAAATAAGTTGACAACCTTAATAGTTACATATATCCGGTAATAACAAACTCATTATCCACGAAAATAATTGCAAACTCATTGAGAATATTATATATCAATCATGGTGACTAGCTTACGATAACTTACATGGTGACAATATATCATGCAGTGACGCCATAATCGTTAATTGTTTCTCGACTTTTATCATTAAATTAAATAAACAATAAATATCAATAGTTAGTTACAACTTCTTGTTAGACAAACACAAAATTGTTCAATATGCGCCTATGCACATATTCGATATTTCAGTTTAGAAAAAAGAACGATGTTTGAATCTTTGAATGGAATCAATGGATTATTATTATTATTAATATTTTTTCAACGCAGCATACTTGCATGTACATAATGTCCCAAACAAACCTATAAAATTACATATTTTCATAAAATTCAGTTCTTTCGGGAAAGTACCGGAACCGGACGGTTCGGACCCGAACCTTCCCGAGAACCAAAATTTTGGAATTTTAGGAACCAAGAACCGTACCATGGTTCTAATACACGGTCCCGTTCCCGGTCGGTACCACTAGGCTAGGCAACCATTTGTTATTGCGGTGATGGAAAGGTAGGAGGGAAACACAGGCCGCTCACAGCTTTTTCAAGCGATAAGCGTACCACTAGGCTAGGCAACCATTTGTTATTGCGGTGATAAGTCTAAATAAAACGACTGGAACCACAAACTTTGTTGTTCAAACTAAAACAAAACATGTTTATATAAACAGAAGCAATGAAAACCTTGTATAATAATCTGAACTTTGCCATAGTTTATGAAACACAGCTACACAAGTAACAACAGCACAACATAGAGCCTGAGCCAAACACTTATGTCCCAAAAACTGAAAATAACAGTATAAATCCAATGACCTATCTATTTTGTCGTGTTTGGTTTCCTAGAAACAACATTATTTCCTGATATCGCCGAACCAATACTTACCATAAGGGGATAAACAGGACTAAATTCCTTATCCCCTCTTGCTCTTACCTGAACTGCGTAATCATCAAGAGTTGCTTTAATCCCTCTCCAAATCTGGTCCTCCCCATGTTCATCAAGCCATAACGAATACTGTTTTGGGGTAAGTTTATTCCTCTGCATTGGCGACTGTAGCTCATCTGGGCCTCGAGAATAAAGATGGTGAAGTAGGACACTTGGTGGCAAGTCCTGGAGAAGAGGCGATGCACCAAGTTGTGAAGTTTCAAGAAATATAATGGGTCGTAGGGCTCTTAGGGCTCGATATGGTGCACCAAGCTGTTCAACTGGAAACAAGTTTTGACCCACTGCTAGTTCTAATTCAGCCATATCTCGAGCCATTCTGAGCTTGCCTGATTCGGATAGTGGCCTGACTAAAGAGGCGTGTCTAATGAATAACATTAAAACCCGTGAAGCCATGCTTCTAACTAGCCTTGTGCAAATGGTTTCGGTCCCGATGGATATCACTTTAGCTGATGAAGGTAATAGTTTTGATAGAAACTCCTTACGAAAATGTGAAATGTGTCTTTGTAATTCTTCCATGTAAGGTGATGAGTTGTTGTCCATTGCGGAATCTGAACCGATTGGTGAGAAATTTTGATTGTGGATTTGGAGGATGCATGACTCGAGACATTCAAGCATGGACTGGAATAAAGATGTGACAGAATCACAGGCAACTTGATATATGGTCTTGAGTGAGGACAGGAACTTGTCAGTTGTGGGTAATCCGTTTGTCATAGCGGATACGCTTCCATGGATGTCTTGTAAATGCTGGCAGAGTGTGAAGTTTTTTACTTGGGCCGGAGTGGCAGGGCCAGATATTTGACGTGCCTCGGGTCCTGTTGATATCTACAAGCAAATGTTCAATATGACCAGTTAGAACCAAAATCAACTAGAAAGAAATCATAATGGCATTGAAGTTCTAACTATTTAACTTCTGTTTAATTATTTTGTGTTAAAAGTTAATTGCTCATAAACTCAAATACCAGACTCAAAATTCAATGGTAGTATTTGGTTTTTTGTGTACAACTTTTTTCTGTTCTAATATTGCTATATGATTTATTAACCTTACAGGTGGCATAATGGGCGGGTTGGATGAACTGGATAATCCGTAATGGGTAACTATCAAGTGTTGGACTAAACAGGTTAGGTAGAATCATAATCAAGAAAGAGCATAGTCATGATGCGTTTTAAGCCAAATCAAAACACCTTTTTATCTTTCTATTCTTTAAAAAATGATTAATGTGGTAAATGTAATTACACATACTATGTTATAAGAAAACTTTACTTAATGGGAGGCTTTTATAGATTCAAATACACTTGATGACTTTTAACACATTTAGCTTGACACAATTGACTGATTAAGAAGGAAGCATAACCCAAATCATTCCGCTTATAGGTAATAAATGGCTAAGGATTGCAACATCTGAATGTGATAATTAAGAAAATTACTGTATATCATAAACAATAACAAACCAATGTCAATTTTGAAGTTAAAGAGGTATACATATAACAATAACAAGTCAAACATGGACTCTTTTTGGGATATGGGAGTCGGTTATTTTATACTAAACAAAGAATGGCTAACATACAACAACTTATGCATCCACAATTAACAATGAACATCAAACAGAAGTATCAGAACCCCAATAAAACAAAAATCATTAGTAGTCCACGCTTTGTATGTGATATGTTTTTACCATCACGATCTTTATCCCATATTCCCATGCAACTTTGCAGGTGGACAATATCAAATAATAATGTGATGTCTTTTCCACCAGAAAAAAAAAAATGTACTTCATATAATGGATGATCATAAATTCATATTTCCCTGATGTTTCTTGTTCCAAAACAATTCTATCAAAATTCTCTGAAGTCATGGTTAGTTAAATTGAATGACAAAAGTAAGTAACCATTTCTGATCTACTGTTGCAAATATGGCACTATGTAGTATATACAAGCTTATAAATTGTTAGTAATTTTCCATACATATCAGCACCTATAACAAGTAAACAAAGCCCGTTCCAGAATGATATTTCAAAAGCTTAATTAAACCCATAACTTTACCCCATAGCATGTAATTAAACTATCATGTAGCTACCCATATCATCATGGTTTCCAACTTGAGATGACAGCAGCTCAGGACATGTGAAACATCCTCTTTAGGGTGTGGATGTTATGAAAAGCACATTCTTTAAGCATTTTGAATTAAAAGCAAAATCTAAAAGGAAAAAATAATATTCATAGAAGTTGTCCCCTTCATGTTTAGATTTTATGATTTGGAAGAAACGGTACACATTTATTTTTGCCAGTTCCTTTCTCTCCCTGTGCCCGACATTGTTCTACGACGATGTCCCCTGGGCGAAAGGGGACACTGTTCTCTTTTTTTCTTCAATCGTTCCGATCAGGACAAGTATGTACTAGAATGTATTGATGGCAAAGGTTCTAAAACATATGCTACTGTTTCTTCCTCTTCATCATAACATGGATAACCCTTTTAACAACTTACTGATCCATATAGATGTATAATAAAAAAACCTAAATCATTGGAGTCTACATATCAGATTCTTCAGTGCAAATCTAAGGAGCGGAAAGTAGATAAGCATAACTTCAACATCATACCCCTGTAACCTCTCTAAATTTACATACTTCCTATACTATGTCATATCAGAGTCAAAACAATAGCAACTAAAAAAAATCAAAAAGCCAGATATCTTTAATCAAAACATGCTAGACTGAAATCAAGATGATATTAAAAATTTGCAAGGCAGCACTTAGACATTCTGTTTCACCTATTTATAAATTGTGGTTCAATTGTATAATGATATATATAGCGTAGACTGCATACAAACCATGTATATATAATATATCTGATGAACTAAAAAAGTCTCTTTGACATGTTCTGTTCAATACATCCAGGACTACTATATTAACTTATATTATCTCGTTTGAATCATGATAACTAGGAGTGGAAAGCACAGGGCTTCAAATAAGTACTTATACTAATAGTGTCAACATGAATGTACCTGGTACTCAGCTCGTTCCGCAAGCAAAATTAGAACTTTGCTGATCTCATGTAGTACAAGAAGTGTCAACCGTGCATCTAACTGAACAGCTTCGATCTCTTCCTGGATACGTGATATAATTCTCGAGATATGTTCTTTGGAGGGAACACTACCACGGTTTGACATAGAGAATACACTGTTAACAAGATCTGATAGGCGACTCAAGCATAGACCCAAGAAAGCTGTCTGAAACACTTCAATGGCAGCAACCATTTGATGTCTACCTTCTACAGTTATAGCAGGTAAAACCCCTTTAACATCTGTGTCGCGTGAAATCCTTTCAAGAAGATTTTCAATCACAGAGAAGAGCTTTGGATAACCAACAGTAAAAACCTCCTTAACAAAGCTTGATGCTGTGAAAGCAGATTTCATATGGTTGGCAAACGATTTAACAATTGCATCCCAAACACGAGCAGTTAAAATAGGGTCACCATCCTACAAAAGATAAGCAGACATGAGCACACAACTTTCCAGGAGATGCATTGCTAAATCATTTAGAGCAATAATATTGCAAAGGAATACACTAGCAAGTCAATCCATAAGATACATCACAATCCCTAAATATAACGGCTAAAGGCAGTTCAGTCAGTGTTCTACAAAAGGGCCTAGGGAGTTGACTAAACACCTAGCATTCAAAACAAGAACACGATATTATATCTGATTATTTTCGTTTCTTTCCAAATATTTCCCTTCTCCATTTTTTTCCTTGTGAACACTGTAAAGACAAAGAACCAAAAGGTGCTGGGCTGAGCTAAAGGTGGAACTACAAAAAAACACCAAATCAGTTGAGAACTTGAGATGTATAGCATACAACTTCATGTCTAGTAAGTTGCTTAGCCTTTCCGGTCATTTGCTAGAAATGAACAAACTTTAACTTTATTTGTAAGCTTTAGAACAATGTACTTCCAAACAACTTTATCTTACATAAAATTTCACATTAGAAACTTTGCGGTGCTGGTTGAAATTTTAAACATGATCCATAATAGATACATATTAACAAAAGATATGGCTGGAGGAAATACATACATATTTTTTCTCCATGATACCAGTATAAAAAAAATGTCATTATAAACGATTACTAATATCAAACCTATTCTAAAACATTAGTCCTGGATGGGATAGAAGAACAATGTGTGTATGTAAGTTATTTAAAAAGATAGTTAACCTCTTAACATAACGGATCACCAGGTTATTTTGGGATGAAACAATAAGCTTCCTTTAATCAGGATTGACACTAGCAGTAACATAACGGATCATCATGAACATATATCTTACATATGATTATTAACTATTGTACCAACATGTTTCATACATCTTATCAAGCAACAAGCCATTTTCTAACTCAGCGCTACGAGTATATACAATCTAGGTGCATTCAAACAAATAATACTAAATCAACATACAAATACTTTAACATAAACAAAACCAAAACATCAGATTGTATACCTGCATAACCTCATCAAGCAACAAAACATGAGTAAACGGATCCCTTTTCTTCGACAACACCCTCTGCAAATGCCAAACACCAACCACAACCGAATGCAACTGATCCATACAAACACCCAACCTCGCCCACAACGCCTCCTTCGCCTTCCCCCCACTCCCAATCTGCGGCGTCCCACTTCTCTGTATCCCACCCGGACCTCCAAACCCCCCTCCACCAGACGAAACCGCCTTCATATCCAACGCAACACCAACACTCTTCACACCCACACTCTTATACTTACTAACCAACCCGTCAACAGTACTCCTCAACTCACCCAAATTATAAAACACCTGCAAACCCTTCCCAACTTCCGCTTGATTAAACCCTTCCAAACCCCTCTCCAAAACCTTCATCCCTTCAAACCTTAACCGCTCGCCAACCTCAACCACCATCTTCATTTCCTCATCAACGCAAACGACCCCACTCAAATCATTCTCATTAACTAAACTAATAATCTCGGTATACAATTGCGCACATTTAGTAACATCAAGCGTCGTCTCATTTTCATTAGCCATAGAGAATAGTTTCTTAGTAAGACGTAATAGCCTCACCGTTGATTGAATTAAATCAACGGTGAGATGTAAATTAGACAACTGGGTTGTCTTTAATTTAATCTGACGGGTGGGGTCAGAAATCTCTGATCTCACCCGTCTGATTACATTTTGTAATGTAGCTACATTCGTACGGATGGATGAGAGTGATGACTCAGCATCCGTGACGGATGAGAGAGAATGTAGTAAATGAGTGTGACGTGTCATGACTTCGGATCGGAGCTGTTTTTCGAGAATTTGGATGCCGTCTTGGATTTTCTCAGCGCGAGCCGCTGCGGTGCCCGAAGCGAGTGCTTCAGACGAGAACGAAGTTGAATTGAAATCTGGGGACAGGAATTTTGAAAAGATGGGATCTGATGCCATGGTTTCGAGGAGTGTGGTGGTGGAGAGTGGTTGTTGGGTTGTGGTGGTTGTGACGGTGGTTGATGGGTGTTTGAAGGTGGTGGAACGGTGGATCGTCGGAGATGCCATTGTTGGTTTGTTTTCCGGTGAGGGTTTGGGAGATTAACCAGTGATCTGTGAAAATGAATGAATCTAAAGAGGAGTTGGAAATAAAGACTAACAAGAATAGTCCTTGTAATTTGTAAATAAATACTCTACTACTGACTCGGCAAATACTCTACTACTGACTCGGCAAGAGGCGGTAAGATGTTAGACTTTTTTTTCCCCTTCTTTTTCTTTTTCAGTAACAGCGTCCATAGTGATAAACGGCCGAACATTAGAACCCACACCAACATAAAAAGTTTCATATTATAGCTTCATATTCACTCGTCGACCTAAATTTGTATGGCCTCTCGGTCCATTTTCTCAATGATATTATCGTTTCTTTGATCTTATGCAAATATAGTCCAAAGGACCTTAACTAAATTTCGTGGAAAACTCTCGTAGCAACGTCATATTTACCCTTAAACATTCTTGCATTTACGTTTTTCGTAAATAAAATAAGCCATAACCCACAAAACCGCTTGCCATGGCTCTTTTGCATCACAAGCAACTAAAAATCTACCTCTATACTTAAGATTTTATAAAGCTATTAAATAGACAATCACCCAACAAAAGAAGACAAACTCCCAAATCTAAAGAGCATATTATAAAACCCTAATGATGTACCGACTCGGTTTTATCATCGCAATTGGGACATAAAACTTAGTCAAGATAAATCCATTTGTTGTCAAGTTCTACCCTAACTAGTACTTTTAAGTTTCAATGCTTTTCAGATAGAAACGTTGAGTTTTCTAGAAATCAAATTAGACCACTTTATTTGAGTTGACTATTATTATAATTTTTAAGTTTAGCTTGTATTAAACTAAAATAAGATTTTCTTGTACAATATTGCATTTTCGTACAAAAATATGTATTTCATAGGTACAGGATAAAGTTCTCAATTATTTAGTGTATAGCGAAAAAAGAAAAATCATAGCTAACGAGGATGGTTACGAACCGCCGCGATGTGGCGGGGCAGTTGATATGTACTTGAAAACGTGCTGTCTTTTGGTAGCGCTTTGGTTTTTTGTGTGGTGTATTTATGTAGTGAAGTGTGTATGGGTATTAGAGTGTTTGTAGCGGTCATCTAGTGTTACATTACGTTTATCAACATTTTTAGACATGTGTGGCTATACAGGTGTCCGAAAGGATTAGTTTATTAGTTCTACCAACAATGCGAAATGGAGTCATTTGTTAGTATACCTGCGTAGGTCGTTTTTATTAAACGATTTGCCTAGGCTGTAGAGAAATCCGGTAATGTTTCATTCGCCAGAAGCACCATACCTAGCCGATCAAAGAAAACCAACCGCCAGAGAAATCAAACGTCGGAAACTGTGAGACCAAAATACATATCCACAATGTATTAACGTAACGAAATCCAAAAAAAAAAATAATAATAAAAAATAAAAAAGGAGACGGACCAATATAATTTGGAATGGGCTAGTAGGCTACCAAACGGGCCATGAACTTGGGCTCCCAAATGCTGGCGTAAGCTAACGTAACGGAAACGTACGCAAATGGAGGCCGGCCAATAAGAAGGGACCGAAAACATGACATTTAAGTATATATAGTACCGGAGTAATTACATGTGTACGATAATAAATACTAGAGAACATGATATAGATAACACTAAGGGCCTGTTTGGTTTGTAGATGGGTTTATGATTAGGATTTGGATTTGGATTTTAATTTGGTTTAGGATTTTGATTTGGATTTAATGTAAGAGAGAAAAAATATTATTTAAAGAATATTATTTGTTATAATAGCTAATTTAATATTTAAATATAGAATTTATTGATATAAAAGAATATAAATAAAAGGAATAAGTGGTTGAGGTATGATGATGGCCCACATATTTATGAAAAGATACGAAACGATTTGTAATCCTGGACATCTTGCCTAGGTTGATACAAAGCAAATTTTGAGTATTCAATCCAATATTGATAGCCCACTGCATGTACCAAACAATAAACTTTTACCATGATGCCTTAAATCCATGGAAAATCCCATGAACCAAACGCGCCCTAACATTTTTTTGTTGTTGTACTACAAAATTATTATTATTATGATTATTATTATTACAGTATTATTTTATAAAGAGATCACTTTATTAGGAAATTATAAAATATACAAGAAATTAGTAGAAAGCCGAGATACTAACGAGCCCCGCTCCTCTAGCTATAGCAAAGCTATTATTATTATTATTATTATTATTATTATTATTATTATTATTATTATTATTATCACTTTATTGAAAAATAAATAGGATTTTACAAGAAATTAGTGGGGAGCCGAGATACTAACTGAGCCCCCACACCTCTAGCTATAACAAAACCTATCCTACTAAAAATATGTGGAGCAGCACGTGCTCCAATGTCTTGGGTCATCGAGAATCGTCTAATGCGCTTTAATAAAGTCACTGCATCCTTTTCAAGTTCTCCAAAAGAGGAGAATGAAAAGGGGAGGAACCCATATCCAATATCAGTGCATTTAGCTGCGTACTTGACACGTTTACGTTGTGCGGCTTCAATAACCGCCCGACCGGGCATAAAATCAACCATACACGAACGCGTCAAAGGTGACGATCCTGTAAGATCAACACAAACATCAAGGCGATCATCCCAAGAGTAAAGTAACATATCAGCTGGATGTAAGGTTTTGTCCCTCTCTCCACGAAGCCCAATATCCACCTCCTTACGAACTGAAACTCCAGACCGAGAACATATATCAACAAGAACATCACACACAACATTATGCCGATGTTTAATACCAACTATGCCTGCGCACGATACAACATGATATTCGAAAATATCTCCAGGAAAAACCTTAGAACAAGCTGAACATGGCATCTGGACAGTAAAAAGAGGAACCCCCAACCGATAACACAACACACATCGGTAAGTCCTGGCATTCATAGTTTGTCCCAATCCGGATATAGGTGCCACCCTAAGCCAATCTGACGTGTAATCCTCTTTTAATGAGTTCCATAAAGCCATCTGTCTAGAGGATAATTGGAAGGTGGATTCAACCGTTTGGGCAACACGTGCGAAATGTATGTCTGCCAATTTCTTCATAAATTTGGGGGCAACGATCTCACTAGGGTTACTCAAAAGGTCAATATCCATATTCACATTAAAAGTACACAATGCATCATCAAAAGAGGGACCAGTAGACATATTACCAGAACTACGGAGAAGCTTAGTCTGTAAGCTGGCAGATTGAAGTCTAGAAGCAAGGAAGGCATAGTTCAAGACATCACCTGCAGAATACACACCAAGTCCCCCAAGAGCAAAAGGTAGGGTGGCAAGTCTCCATTGCCAATCGCCAAACCCAGGTCCAGAGGCAGTAACAATACGTTCCAAAGAAGAGCGAAGTGCTGCATCAAAAGAAACCTAAGCACTCTCAAAGACCCGAGGAGGACATGTGCGCATAAAAAATACAACTTGGAAATATCGGCACATGCACGCAGTAGCAACAACTCACACTGAGGATCATTAAGCTTAGCAACAGCATCCATAAGCTCAATAGTTTTAGCAACCCTTTTCATAACAAGCTTACTACTAAACTCAAAATCCACACAGGCGGGGCCCCCAAATAATTTAACACCATGCAAAGGTCGAGAAATATTAGGGGGAAAAACACCAACATACCTGCTCCTGGGGTCTTCCTTCGGCAAAAAAACCTCAGTTTTATCAACATTGAGGTGTAAACTACAACTAGGTCCATCCATCATAATCAACTCCAAAACCTTCCCCACAACCAAAGTATCCCCAATAATAGTACCATCATCAAGATATCAAGCTTGAAGAGAAAGAGTGAAGGAGTCTCGAATCTTACATGCCAATGGATGTAACACTAAAGCAAAAAGAAGAGGCCCAAGTGGATCACCCTGCTGCACCCCTTGGTGCGACCATAAAGTATGCTCACCATAATATAATCTAGTAGGACTGGAGTAACAGAATTCCACCCAACGTGAAATAGCCGGAACACGAAGGCGAACTTCTCGTAACATAACCGCACGATCCACCATATTGAAAGCGTTTTTAAAGTCCAGCAACAACATTGATAAACCCACATCACCCCCACGATCTTCAATCAACCGATTCACAGCATGAAGGATTGCCTCCCCACCTCTCGAAACACCCTCACCAAATTGCAAACTGTCAAAATAACCATCCAAAGAATGGCCAATCATAGAAGCACAAACCTTGGAGACTAAACGCCTCCAAACAGTCCCAACAGCGATAGGACGGATCCCCCCTCCTGGTTTAACCAAGGGCATGAGCGGAGCACTAGCAACATACTCGCCCAACACCCTTGGGCATTTACCCTCAAGAAAAAGGTTCACCACCTGGGTGATAGAAGCGACTAACTCATCAGAGATGGCAACAGCAGCACCGTTTAAACAATCCAAAAGGTGTTGAGCATGCAAACCATCCCTTCCACAAGAAGTACCACGAGGGAAACTCTTAACCATATTAAGAACCATAGCAGGAGATGCCAAAAGGTGATGGTGATCAATAGGTATATCTGGCAAAAGGGGGGCAGATTGAAAAGGGTGCTTAGCTTTTAGATCCGCGAGAGTAGTATCATCATAAGCCACAATACCCGAAGAAGAAAGAACTCTAACAGGAGCAATATAATGGCCATCACAAATTTTCCTCTTACACTGCTTGATATTACGGTCACCCAAGTTCAGGTTTTCCTCATCAATATTAGACCATAAAGGAGGGGGTTCGGCTAAAACCTCACGCACAACTTGTAAACTACCACCAAGTGCGCCCCAAGATGAAATGGCATTAAAAATATACTCTTCCTGTCGTTGACGCTTGGTAACAGACCTACACTCTTGATTACTCCTCGGGCAAAAGGTTTTAAGCAAACAAAGAGGCAAGACTAACAAACCAACCCAACAAGAAATGTCATTAGGCGAACAAACAACCTTATCAAGGGCTCCTTTCAAAACCCGAGAAAACCCTAAACGACATTTAGAAGGGATGGATTTGACAGTACGCAACCCCTTAGAAAGTAGAGTATCCAGGAGATGTAAATCAAAACCACCAAACTCATCAGAAACCAAATCCTCAACAAGAGCAACATGAGAAGGGACCTGAGGCTTGATGAGATCATGCAACACGAACCGAACAACACCATCACCATAATCAGGAGGTGACACAAAATCAGACCCCCCAACATGTCGACATTTAGCCCGGAAAGTATGCGTTTTGAAACAACCACCACATAACCACAATCCCATACGCTTAAGAGTAACCTCAGTCCTTTAAAAAACAACCAAATCCGACACAAGAGCATGTCTAGTGATAGCCCGCGCCTCCCCATTGAAGTGTCGATCGCGAAGATGTGTGATCAAATAAGTCTTGGTAAGCCAATTTCCACCCCCATCACGACACCCACTAAGACCCGCGAAAGGACAATGGAATCTCACAATAGGCATAGGAAAATAGCACCAACTAAACACCAAAAGTAAAGGCAAAATAAACTCCAAATGAAAATACAAAACAGAAACTAGCTTCACAAAAACTGTATGGCGGATGTAGTAGCAGCATTGTAGCAAAGTAGCAGCCCTAGAAGCAAACAAAAGCAGTTCATACCACACTAAAAGTTACTGTAGCAGGAACCAACTCGCAAACCCCAAGCACCAAAGCTGTTCACAACAGTGCCTGAATACCACACAGCCTGAATAACCTAGCACTGTTACTGTAGCAGATAACCTAGCACTAAATAATCAATCACGCTGTTAAAGAATAATCATGCACAAACCACCACATCCAAACTGCACGCAGAAACCATACAGAAGACAATGAAGCAAGATAACCAAAATCCCTAACCAAACCTGTCCACCATTGTGATCAAACTACTCATATAAACAAGCCCATAAAGCAGTCACAAACCAAACCCCAGAACTGAAACGCAGGTACCATTCAACCCCAATAACTGACGTTAAGGAGAATGATAAAAGGGAACCCACAACAGTAATGATGGAGCAAGCACGATCGCCAAAACTACGGTGCAAATATGGTTTCAAGAACGAAATCCTAAAAAAAACCAATGACTGAAAGACGAACAAAAAAGAAACCCTAAAATGTAATGCAAACCCCGATCACCAAATCAGGATGTTGAAGGACGAAGGAAACAAAAACCTTAATCAACTGAGGATGTTGAGAAGGACGATGATGAATGCCGCGAGATCAAGGAGATCCCTGTTAATCGCCAAAATCGCCCCTACAAAGTGAGAGAACCGTTTTGTATTTACAAGAAATTATTATTATTATTATTATTATTATTATTATTATTATTATTATTATTATTATTATTATTATTATTATTATTATTATTATTATTATTATTATTATTATTATTATTATTATCATCATCATCACTTTATTGAACAACAAATAGGATTTTACAAGAAATTAGTGGAAAGCCGAGATACTAACTGAGCCCCCACACCTCTAGCTACAGCAAAATCAATCCTACTAAAAATATGTGGAGCCGCACGTGCTCCAATGTCTTGGGTCATAGAGAATCGTCTAATGCGCTTTAATAAGGTCACTGCATCCTTCTCAAGTTCTCCAAAAGAAGAGAATGAAAAGGGGAGGAACCCATATCCGATATCAGCGCATTTAGCTGCATACTTGACACTTTTACGTTGTGCGGCTTCAATAACCGCCCGACCGGGCATAAAATCAACCATACACGAACGTGTCAAAGGTGACGATCCTGTAAGATCAATACAAACATCACGGCTACCATCCCAAGAGTAAAGTAACATATCGGCCGGACGTAAGGTTTTGTCCCTCTCTCCACGAAGCCCAATATCCACCTCCTTACGAACTGAAACTCCAGACCGAGAACATATATCAACGAGAACATCACGCACAACATTGTGCCGATATTTAATATCAACTAAACCTGCGCACGATACAACATGATCTCCAAAAATATCTCCAGGAAAAACCTTAGAACAAGCTGAACATGGCATCTGGACAGTAAAAAGAGGAACACCCAACCGGTATCACAAAACACATCGGTAAGTCCTGGCATTCATAGTCTGTCCCAATCCGGATATCGGTGCCACCCTAAGCCAATCTGACGTATAATCCTCTTTTAATGAGTTCCATAAGGCCATCTGTCTAGAAGATAAATGGAAAGTGGATTCAACCATTTGGGCAACACGTGTGAAATGTATATCTGCCAATTTCTTCATAAGTTTGGGGGCAGCGATCTCACTAGGGTTATTATTATTATTATTATTATTATTATTATTATTATTATTATTATTATTATTATTATTATTATTATTACGATTTTCAAATAAAAAATGTTAACCATAATAAGAATATTACGTGAAAGGAGTTCACAAATAGAGTTTGAGTGGTTAATGAGCTAAATTGTTATTCTAATATGCTTAGAGCGCTAGGTATAGTGTGGAGCAATTGGGTGGTGACATTAGAAAGTGATGCAACCTTAACACTTTTTGTCCATAACACCAGTTTTGTTTATGGCATCAAAACACCCCTTCTTGGCATAACATCGGCTTTCTTGTGTCATGATGCATAATTTTTTTTCCCATTTATTTAAATAAAACAATATATTTAACTAAAATTAAATTTCATTAATAAAAAACACATTAAATAAAAAAAGTATGTAAACTAAAAGTTAGATGTAAAAATAAAAGTAAACTAGTTTTGGGGATAATAACAGAGAAGGTATACGAAAGACCTCTTTCCACAAACAACCCAAACCATCTACAAAACCTGAAAATTGCATAATCAAATGACTAAACATTAGTATGCGTATCATATGAAATAAGATGCAAAATAACACACAAGGTAAAAAACTAACTACCCAAAATTTATGTCCAAACCTCACCAACAAAAATCATATAAAACCTGAAAATCACAAAAACAAAGATGTAAACATTAATACATAGTAGTGCTCATAAAAGGGTTCCTTGTATATGTATAAAATAACTTACATGCAAAATCAAGAAAAGTAAACATGATAACTTGAACTCAAAACAAAAAACACGAACGGTAATCAAAAACCCTAACACCTCGTTCAACTCTTTTAGCTAACTCTAAAAATATAGTAAGCATAATCATCTGTTCCACTCATCATTCCATCCAAAAACCCCTAAACAATTTAAGCTACTACCAAGTAAATCTACAAAACCTAAATAACAACAACATTAAATAAATTTTGTGCCTAATTGTATTACCTGAACCACTTGTGTGTGTGCCTGATTTTGGTACAAAAACCCAAACAAATGAGAAATCAGATATGATTTGAGGTGTAAAACCATCTACAACCAATAATGAAAAACATGTGTACAACATCCAACAAATCTAATCGACACCTAATTACGTACCCACTAAGAAACTCATTAACCATTATTTAAATCCATTTAAGCTGATGGCTGGACGTGTGAACACTGCCGGCTCGAGCTGCGGCTCCACAGTTAACCCAAGCCGCCCCATTTCCTCAAGCCGATCCCCCAAGCCAGTGGCTTCAAAAAAATGTCGGCTACAAAAACACTTCAATGAATAAAATTAACTTAGTTAATTTAATAATCTCGGCCCCTTTAATATTTATTAACTGCGTAATAAATATTTTCTTCCATTTGTTATGCACTGGTGTGACCATTTAGTGTCTTAATTATTGGATATGATTTCTCATATATATAATTAAATATATATTATGTATATATAAGTTGTGCACATTATTCCTTCAGACTTCCACTTGTGCAAGATAAGTATATACCCCTTAAATCACGGTCTTACTGAGGTCTCTAGCATGACTATTATAAGGTTACCGGTTCTTAAGAACTCTCACGCCTTGTATTGTACTTCCTCGATCCTCATCAATCTTTAGGACTCAATCCTTGTCAGCCTTTAGGACTAAACTGGTGTTACATAGAGGTGATGTGATAATGGTACATATTCCGACCGAGGACAATCCTACTGATCCCTTAACAAAACCAGTCGGAATCTGTACCAATAATTACTACTCTAATAATTTAAGTTTGTTATTTCTTTGTTTCTATGTTCCTTCCATGGATTTAAGAGAAATCAAAATTCTTAAGTGCTTGTAAGTCATAAGCATAAGCTGCAAATATATATTCCTTCACCTAAGTCTTAAATTATGAGTTACTAATAACTTGTAACATGGTTTTATATAAATTTGTGACAATTTGCTATTGTAAGTTTAATAATTGTTAGGTAACTGGTAAAATATAAAACTAATTGTTCTATTTGTTTTTGCTAACCGAATTATTATTGCTTTATTTTTCGGTGTCTAGTAGTTACACCAATGATAAATTTATGTGAAAATATTTAGTAGTAAAAAATTTCATAAAAGCTAGATTACATAGCCTAATGGGAAAACCAAATTTACCCACTAAATTTACCTTCAAGAATAGTGAATTTCCACGTCAATGTATGCGCTTACGTATCTTTTTGCCATTGGTGGTATCAAATACATTTTACGTCGAAATGTGAATCTATTTTTTTTATAGAACCAACATTCATTGTGCACTATATAAGTGGAGCTAGGCTAAACTATTAAAGTTTTATCTGAATTTTTTTTTTGAGAATTCCGATTGGGATCAACTGAATGAACCAAGCAACAAAGAGACGACTACACTAAGTAAGTTGCATTTCTTAGATTCTTTAATTTGATAAATTGAAAGAACGTTTAGGAATTTGCTATTTCGGGCTTGATATGAGATGTAAATTAAGAATTTTCAATTTCGTGTCGATTATTGTTCCTAACCCATAATTTCTCAAAAGTAATAAGTGCTCAAATCGATGAATGATTGTTTTCTTAAGTCTTTGCGCAATTGATATTTTTTTAGAACTACCAAAAAGTCGATAAAAGTTTCATAGACATCTAATTAAACAAAGCTAATTGTCAGATTTAGTTCTAACCTCGATGACAACCATATATATTTACTCTCAATGATATTTCTATAAAGTTGAACTATTTCTGATGAACTTAGGCGTTTGGTATGCTAGCAGGAATCACTCTATGTATTGGTTTAATAGAGGGGTGGAATGTGAATGGGTATAAGTTTTGGAATGATTTCCAATTATGTTGTTTGGTTTAATTATATAATGGATATCATCTTATCATTTATGAAGCATGTGATACTGAAAGACAAAAGCAAATTGTTATTTATTACTGTTGCTATTTAAGAAAATGTACAAAGTAATAAATAATAGGAGGGAACTATTATTTTATAAATAATAGGAATGGTTTAAGGAAACTCACTGACTCACACTCCTATGAAGAAACCTACGTTTTATGTCTTTTGGTGGCACTCAAAATCTATATCTTCAATCCAAACTTATGTATTGATTCCTATACCCATTCTTTATTGCAAAAAGTGTCAACCAAAGGCCTCCTAAGTGTTTATTGACAATGATAATCGGCATATTTAGTAGTTGTTTACATTTGATGACCGTATATGTGTCTATAGTTTAATATTTAGTGGATACTTATGTTTTTATGGTGACCGATTTTAAGCCAGTTTCTTCACATCATAGTACATAGTTCGAGGTCTTATAGTATTGATCTAATGGACTACTTGTCTTTATCATTATAATTTGTTTTTCTTTTTCTTTCCATCTTACTTCTATGGTTTACATGAAATGCAAATACTCTGCTAATTTTATAAATGCTAAATTTATATTCACTTTCATGGATCTAAGTCTTATATTAACTCAGTTACTTAGATACTTATTTAAGCATTATTACAGTAAATTTCTTGGAAAGTGGATAGTTATACTACCTTACCTTTATACATCCTGAATTTCCGAGTTGATGTAATGGTTTCCTTAGATGGGTTCCATTTTACTACATATAATAATACAGATATATGCGGGTCTTTGTGAAACTGGTTACATTGAAGACCTGTTACGTCATCTCGTTGAAATGTGAAATGAATTAGTATGGGGATTTAATCACTGCTCTAACTATACACTATAGGTGGAGCTCTTGAGGTTATATATTTATCTAACTTGCACCCATAGGATTTATATAAAAGTTTACTGTGCTTTCGCTTTACAACTTCTGATTGTGATCAACTGAAACAAGCGAAAGCTGACTGCACTATGTAGTAGCAATGTTTCACTTTACTCGAATCTATCAATTATTTTAGTCGAATAGTTTGTTTTCATTAAGTTTTGCAGATATTTTTCTTTCTTTTTTTTCCCTTAAAAGCATGATTACATCTCTTAGGCAGATTACATTGGAAAAGAATTTATAAGGGAATTTTGCTGTTGCTAAATAAATGTTACTGCAAATTTTGTAACTTTCCAATTTTTATTAAAGAAATTGTACTGAATGACATTTTTATCACGTGATTGCCATTCTGATAGCAAAGAAAATAGCGGAAATAACTTGCCTATTGACATCTTGACTTTGATCATGGTCATTGTTGGAACATCTTCCATTTTTTTAGTTATTTCTTAGTTAGTTTATCAATAAGTGAGAAACGAACTTACGTTTTACTAAACTCGATTACTTTATGAAAAATGGTACTTTTCCTTATTTTCTCCCCCTTATTTACAGTTAAAAAATTTGTGACCCCGGTCGCTTTTAGCACTGGTTCCATCCCGATTATCTGTGACGTAAATCACTTCTTACTTTTTTTTTTTTTTTTTTTTTTTTTTTTTTTTTTTTTTTTTTTTTTTTTCATAATACTAGATGAATTGCCTAGATCTCTCATTTCATTTCAAACTTTATGCAGTTGCAAGGAGTTTAAGAAGCTCGCTAAACAAGCAAGTGTGTTGAAGCAAGTAAATTTTCTAGGTTCTGCTTGTACCCTTGATTACACGTATCATTGTCATTCCAAAGACTTGCTTTTTGTGGGTGCCAAATACGGAAATCAGGATGCTGAGTCTAGTTTTGGTAAGGTAACCGTGTTTGCATATAATAATTAAGGGAAAGTTATTTTACATACCAAACTTTTCTCATATACCAAGGAACAAATCTCAGCCATTTATTTTTCTGTTGAGAAAAAAGAGGTATTATTAAATATTTAAATTAAACATACATCTATTTTTTTATAATTTAAATATGTCATTAACCGTTTATTGTTAGACAAAACAAATTATACCGTTATAACGAGCATTTAATTATCTTTTTTTGACAATTTTTTTTGTCGTTTTAGCAGTTTAAAAGATATTATTATTATTATTATTATTATTATTATTATTATTATTATTATTATTATTATTATTATTATTATTATTATTATTATTATTATTATTATTATTATTATTATTATTAAAAAAAGGGTGAAAGTATGTTTGTTATGCATATACGTTTGGGTTTGTTGCAGAGGTTGCAATTTCATCCTTTTTACCTATCAATGGGTCGATATAGATTATTATTGTAATACAGAAATAATCTTTTTGGGTCAATCTTTCTCTGACCGATTTTGACTTTATTAAAAGTCGACCCACTTCAAACCGAGTCAGTTTGATCTTTTACCCTACCCGTCGTACCCGCTCTATTGGTTGAGAAAACATGAGTACAAGTTTTGTAACTTTTATATTGTTCGATTCCTTGAGCTGTTTTCTTTTTTAGCTAATTTTTGTTTTGTTTTACAAATTACAAGTTTGATTTTTTACTTCGGAGTACTAAATTATACATCAAACTAACACATAGCAACATAAAAGGAATGAATTTTCCCATGCAGCATTATGCATCAGTAAAACTTTGCTTAACCAGTTGACTAATAATAATCTTATTATGTTTGGTGAGTTTTTAACAGGGTCTTTTGGATGGCGATACCTGTTGTTGGACGACATTGATTTTCTTAAACAGTAATCCTGCAAGTCCGTGATGAAAATGGATGCACAAATATTAACCACCACATGAACATGCATAATGCTTCGAGAAGGTGTTAAACAAGAGGTATGTTGGTTAACTGGAGTAGTTTAATTTGTTACCAGACTGAACCATATGAGAGGTTGCAGTTTCTACAACCATAATCAAGAATATGTGTGACTATTGTCAATCGTCATGAGTTGAACCAATGTGGTTGCTTGAAACTTGACCATTTGTCTAGAAAAGTGAACCAGAAACTCCTCATTTATCAGAACCAACCCAAAATTGACTAAGATTAATATCTTTTGAAGCTATCTTTAAAAAATATATATTTATCTATAAAACTATTGCCGGTTAATTATCAGGAGGAACCAACAGTGATATGAAATTCACTAATGTAGAACAAACAATACTCTAGGGACAATATCACGTATGTTCCAAAATCTTTATTCAACACCACCGTGGGACTTATGAAAATTTCTCATTTAGTTAACCAACCAATACAAACCTTAAAAGTACATATGTTCAATCTCTCTCTGTTAGTGGTGCATTGAACTATAGATCGATTATTTATAAGTTTCGACTGCTGTACATGTTATTATAGGAAAAAGCGGAAAATATAGGAACTAATATTATGTTTAGATATCCCCATCTTTGGACTTAGGTTCTATATCTGTATGCATCTCTTAAGTGAAGTCAAAGTTTGTTACTTTAATAGTGATTAATCATAAAAATAGAGATACTATTTTCTTTACAAAAGTTAGTTACTTCAATTAATAGTCTAAAAAGTACCACTTCAAACATAGATTAAAAGCAACTAAAAGATAGAGAAAGAAATGGTAGCTGTGCATATGATCCACTTCCAACTAGCTTATTTGAAGACAACACATCTAGTTAACCCACTTTTAGTTAGATGTGTTGGTTGAACATTGAAGCAAGCTGTCACAAATAGAAATTGATTATTTAATAGCAGGTAATAGCATAACTCCTTGTACAAGTAGATACCAAAAACTAACCTCGTCAGGCATTGAGTGATCATAATCTAGCGAAACTTCTCCTTCCATACCATTCAGAATAGGGAAGAAATCATCATATGTATGTCCTGCTGGAAAGGTATCATGATGACCAGAAACTTCTTCTGGATTATTAACATACTCTGCAGCAAGGGGCATACGGCCACACATTTGTAAATCAACTAGATCTTGAGAGTGATTACTTGTGAGTGTCTTGCTGTTTGATGAACTTGCTGTTCCTCGCTTTCGGAGAGACTGCCATCCACGACGAAATTTATATCACAATAATTAACTAAAAATATAACTATCTGAACAACAAGAAATAATAATTGTGTTGGAAAGCTAGATACTGATATCTTCTGCAAATTGAATGTCCTCTCCATTTCGTCAATGGTCCCTAATAAATGTTACTATTCTTAAAGAGCAGAGCTGAAGTGAGGTTCGTCAGTAGTTATTTTTAACATCAAAGAATGTTCAAATTTCAATATTTAACCTAGTTTCTGAGAGATGATATAGTACTACGTCGCTCTGTCCCGGGTACCATGAAATTCTTTATTGTTCATTTGTTTTCATAAGCTGTTGGTGGATTGAGATATCCCTCATATCAAAAGCAAGTAGTCATATTGTGACAATGTTAAGAGTGGTGTGCCATTCGCTTTTGACTCCCTTTATAATATCTGATTTTAGTTCTTCTTAAAACTAATTTAACATGACTATTCATGTTAGGTTCAACTTTATATGATCTCAATACCATATCTATATATGAGGGTGTGTGAGGTGATTAACACACTTGGCTCAAAGTATTGAGGTCCTCAAATATGTCAAAGTTAATATATATTTTTGGCCTTAAGGTCTTACAAAATAAGCGATATAATTAACCCTATAATATACTCAAAATTTTAATCTAGGTATACACACAATGAAAACTAAAAAGCCAAGTAACAAGATTTGATTGTCCCTGTATATTTTATGTAAGCCCACTTTGTATTTTGGGTTCTAGAATAATCCTCAAAGGATTATATTTTAATCGTGAGTTAAATAATGGACAAATCAAATTATACTTCCAATACTAAGATGATTAAGGGTGCGTTTGGTTCGCAAGTGGGATTGGAATTGGATTTGGATTTGGGAAAGGTTTGAAAGATTTGAGAAATGTTTGAGGAAAAAGTATGAGAGAGAAAATTAAGAGAGAGAAAATATATTTTATTTGATATAATAATTAAATGACATTTAAATATAATATTTTAATAAAAAAAAGAAAATGTTGTGAGAGATTTATAGTAGGTCCCACGGGTTTTGTATAAAACCAACCTTATTAGTGTGGAATGAAAAAGAGGTGGGTCCCACGGGTTTAAAAGGATTACTTGATTAACCAAACATCATTTATTGTGTGTCATACCCGAATCCAAATCCGACACCCCCAACCAAACGGCCCCTTATTCTTTTTAATCTTCACTACCAGCCTCATTCAATATTTGCAAAGGTCTCCCCAAAACTTAGAGACGCCGCCATATATGCTAAAAAAACGATAACGGTCATACAAAAACAACTTAATCACCAAGGATTTTGGTCATAAAAATAAACCATAGCTTTCTAGGAAGGGCTTGATTTATTAGAATTGATTATATAGTTTTCAACAGGAAGAAATACAGGATCAAAACTTAACCTGAAGATGACTCGCAACTTGCATTCTTGTAAGGCCGGGTACTCCCATAGCATTAAGTATAGTTTTGGGGAAACAATCTGATAACATAAAAAAAAACGCATTCAGTGCTCAACTAGAACCCTAGCTTGTTCTATAGATTAAATAAATTGAAGTTAAAGATAAAAAAGAAAATGGAGTCATACTTCCATCTCCAAGCTTTTGGACAACACTGACGAATTTGGAATGAAGTTCTTTTGTCCATTCAACACAAGACCTTTTCCCGGCAGAAACACTTTTCATGGCCGAAACACTTTTCTTTGCAGAAACATTTTCATTTTCAAGCAAATGAACATCTAGATTTTCTTTAGCATAACATGTTCTGTCTCTCTTCCTTGCTTCACTAATATCCATTTCTTTGGGTCTTGCACTTTCCACCTCTTTTTTTTCAATTTTAGAAGATACTCTAAACTGTCCAGACTTATGAATCCGCTCTCTAAACACATGTTGTCTTACATGGATTATGGTGTCAGTTGTGAGTTTCTTTTGTACTACAAGAAACGCTCCGTTTTCAAGTGCTTCTAACAGAAAAGCATCATCTGCCTCCTCCTTCATTACTTTAGTTAGTAAAAAAAAAAAAACATTTTAATATATAATTAATTGAGACAAAGAGTATATTTTTAACATTACCATATATATATATATATAAGACTTATCTAAACATTACCAATTTTGAGTATGTTCATGTCCCATATATATATATATATATATATATATATATATATATAAGACTTATCTAAACATTACCAATTTTGAGTATGTTCATGTCCTTTGTTGATCGTAGGACTGGGATCATCTCTACATCTCTCAAGTCACTATCTAGTAATAGGATATCGAAATCGGCCTTATCGTCATTTAGCATATTTAATGCAGTGCCAGCTTTATCAACACATGTCACTAATTCAATCACAAACATAAGAGCAAGGTAAATAAACAAAATGTAAAAACTTTATGAATTGAAAATCTAGGATGTGTAGCAATGATTTACTATGTATATATGAAATCATTAGTACTTTATCATGCCACAATATATATTTAAACTGGTTTTATATGAACATTACAATACACCTAGGGGATTAATTATCCACAAAATCATGAGAAAGGAAAGAAAGCTTTTTAGGCAAATAAAACGAAATCAATGAAAATAATATATAATTTAAGCTACAAAGTTCGATCATCACTGTTCATGACCAAGATTTATTACTTTTCTACTTGCTCTCCTAAATTATACATCATTTGTAAGCAAATATTAGGCCACGTATGGCACAAATATATGGATTTAATAAGACAATAATCCAACTCACACGACAATTTTTGTTCCAAGCTTCACTAATCATATAGCGTACTTATAGCTTCTTTTTTCTTTGGGTTACCTGGGTTTCGACTCGACATTGCGAGCCGATTAATCCTAGGGGGACTACCCTTTTGGATCGCCCGAAGTTGGCGCAGGTGAACCTCTGTGGCAACAAGGGGACTAATTTTATCCCCGTTGGATTTGAACCATTTCCACTTTGGAAAACTGGTATTCTTACCGTTGGTTCACCCTTTGTGGTTTACTTACAGCTTTTTTGGATACGAAGTGATTTCATGAAGATTGTTAATACCATGTAAGCAAATCCAATCATTCTTGCTTGTAGGTTATCGAAACCGGTTATCATAGTGTAAAACTATCTTCCATTATGATAACCGAGCAAATTCAAGGCGACATTCATATGTTATGTTTAGAATCACTAGCTCTGGTTCATGCATTCAGATTCTGTTATAGTGTTTAACATTTGCAGAATACTCATTTATGAGAATTTCTTATAATTAAGTTAGAATCACTAGCTCTGGTAGATGACTATTCTCATCTTTGGAACATCTGCAGCATAAAATTACGAGAATTTCTTATAATTTTTTGCATTATTTTGGTACATGAAATCTTTTTTTGTGATATTAAAGTGGTTAAGCCATGGGGAAATTACTATTTTATCATTATTTGGTACAATAATGTTTGTTGTTATTTTTCACAAAATACAGAGAACGCGTTCATATGATATTGTTTACTATTCTTAAAAAAGAAAAATAGGAATTACAAGGGAAACAAGGAAAACAAAAAGAAATATGTTTTATGTATAGTTTTTCTTGTTAAGTTAAATGCATGTTTTCTGTTTGGTAGAGAATTTGATGGAAAATAGTTGATTTGAACGCAATATCTATTTTCCTTGTTTTGTACCTATTAATCCTCCTACCTATATATGTATATGACGTGTAACTTATTTATTCATTTTCTTCATGCAACTCAATTATTTTTTCAAGTGCTCCAGTCATATGTCTAGGAGGATAAATATAATAATTTTGTAAAGAGATATAGGAATGTTGAATCCAACATAGGTGAAAGATTTTTTTTTTCTTTATTTTTTTTTAAAGTAATTTGACTTTATGTTTAGATCGATATAATTATATAAAGATAACAAAAAATTAAACCCAATACTAATAAGTCAAACAATAAATAGTAAAATTGAATACCCATTAATTATTTTTTGGCCTTTCTTAAATTAAGGTTCTCATTTCTCCAAAAATTATTTGGCACTCTTGTAATTTTGACACAAGTTCATCAATTTTCATTGATGCAACTTTAGATGCTTGTTATTATCAAAATATCTATCACACCACATATATTTATAAACTCACTTATATAGCTGTATTTTTACGAGCTACTCAAAATGCTTTTTGATATTGTTTGATACTTGTTTTAAATATAACTTGTAATAATTGCAATGTTTTAATTAATTAAATGATAAACATCTTTTCAAAAAACAACTAAATAATAAACTTACACACTTCTTTTAGATTTTTTTTCTATTTTTTGAACATGTTTTATATGCTTAGGGAAAAATAACTTGTTGTATAATTTAATCCTCTAATTTAAGTATCATATAAAAGTAATTTTATTTATTGTAAAAACATATTTCTATATTAAACATGCAACTAAGAATTAATTTACTTTTAAAATCTAAAATCAAAATATTATTTTACATAAAGTTATGATTGTTATGACACCAAATGAGAAAACAAATACAAAATCATATTATTTGGATAAAAGTAAAGTTTAAAACTTGATGCGTGAAATAAAATCTAAAAGAGAAAAAATGTTCAAAATACTAAATCTATGATCATTTAAATCCACCATATAAAACATCAAGGATTTCCTTTCGTGATGTCAACAGAGCTTATAAAATTGTGCTTCGTTATATAAAAAGTTAAAGATAAAAATAAAATAACATCGATAACCAAAATCATAAATCTCTCCACTAATAAATAGATATAACAATAAACTAAATATTTACAAACTATTATAATAAATTTAATATTATTGTGGTAATCATTGAAGTTTTAAGTCATTTTTGCACAAGAAAAACATTTAATTTTAGTTTGTTGTACACAATTTGTGAGTCGTAAATATATAGTTGACGCAACTACATATTTATAAATAAAAACTAAAAATACACGAACTTGAAATTTGATTTTGAAACTATTGACTTGCTTATAACATAAATCAGATGAAATTTACATCAGTACAAATGAAAAATAGTTACCTTCAAATAAATGTAAAGAAAGAAATTCACCAAGATGAGCAAGAATTTCCTTCTTGTTATCGACAACCATTACTTTAAGCGGAGTGCTCAAAATTGATTGTTTATCTAAATTCCTAGAGCCAATTTTCGACATTGTAACTCGATATAGATAGACGAAATACTTAAAAGGTGAGGAGGTAATGGTGTGGTCTATGTTGCTACTCAATACACCTAAAAGCAAAATAACTACTTAGCAATGTTGGTATACATGATGCATGATTTTATATATAGGTGAAATTTGTTGTTATGTAATTTAATTTTATAGATAGGACATGTATAATAATGTTCTTTTTGTCATTGCGTAAAACTAGTCTTCAAAATGTAGTAAACATGTATTGGAATAAAAGAGAAAAGATGGAACGAAAGCGGTACCAAGAGGAAACTTTTAATAATTTGTCATTGTAATATGTGCCTAGTTTTTATTAGGGGCAATTTTGTTTTTGCCTCATGGATTTCACTATGCTCAAAGCCTAGCCCAATGTTAATCTCCATAGGAGGTTTTGCCCCAATGCGACTTTTGCATTCTATGCCTTTTATGCAAATTGTATTTTTTTTGCCCAAAATCAAGTACAGGTGTGTAGGTGTGTGTAAGACACAAGTACATTTGCATAATAGTATACTTTGAAATGGTACAGGTTGCATGAAAAAGTACACTTACACAAGTGTACTTGTGTCTTACACACACTTACACAGGTGTACTTGGTACAAGGACATGTGTCAACATGCTATTAGTTTGTACAAGTCGCTTAAGTTGCGTAAGTCGAAAAAGGGCAAATGCACAACGTAAAAAAAGTTGAGGCTAGGCTTTGAGCATGTTGACCTAGTTGGGGCAAAAACAAAATTGTCCCTTTTTATTATGTGATATTGTATAATAGTGTCATATATCATATCATGTTTGTACTTTCACGCATGGATGTCTCTGATTTTCCGCAATTTTCACAGTAACTATGAGGAATGATTTTGAAACTTTATTTCAACTATGTATTTACGACTTACAAATTGTGAACTACAAACTAAAACTATATGTTTTTCTTGTGCAAAAGCGACTTAAAACTTCAATGATTACCACAATAATACTAAATTTCTTATAATAGTTTGTAAGTATTTAGTTTATTGTCATATATACTTATTTGCAGGAGAGATTTATGATTTTGATTATCAATGTAATTTTATTTTTATACTTAACTTTTTATATAACGAATTGAAGCAAAATTTTATAAGTTCTGGTGACATCACTAAAGGAAATCCTTGATGTTTTTTGTAGTGTATTTAAATCATCATAACCTTAATATTTTAAACATTTTTTTTCTTTTAGCTTTTATTTCACGCATCAAGTTTAAACTTTAATTTTATCCAAATAATATGATTTTTTATTCGTTTTCTCATTTGTTGTCATAACGATAATAACTTTATCTAAAATAATATTTTGATTTTAGATTTTAAAAGTAAATTAATTCCTAGTTACATGTTTAATATAGTAATATGTTTTTACGATAAATAAAATTACTTTTATATGATACTTAAATTATAGGATTAAATTATACAAGTTAATTTCCCTAAACATATAAAACATGTTTAGAAAAAAAAACATAAATTCTAAAAGGAGTGTGTAAGTTTATTATTTAGTTGTTTTTTGAAAAGATGTTTATTAGTCAATTAATTTAAACATCGCAATTATTACAAGTTATATTTAAAACAAGTATCAAATAATATCAAAAAACATTTTCAATAGCTCATAAAAATACAGTAGTATAAGTGAGTTTATAAATGTATGTGGTGTCATAGATATTTTGATAATAACAAGTATCTAAAGTTGCATCAATAAAAACTAATGAACTTGTGTAAAAATTACAAGTGCCAAATAATTTTTGGAGAAATAAATTGAGAACCTTAATTTAAGAAAGACAACAAAATAATTATTGGGCATTTAATGATTTAAGTTTCTACTATTTATTGTTGACTTTTAGTATTGGGTTGAATTTTTCGGTTGTATTTATATAATTATCTCGATCAAAACATAAAGTCAAATGACTTTAAAACAACAATAAATTCTTTCACCTATATTGGATTGAACATTCCTATATCTCTTTACAAAATTCTTCTATTTATCCTCCTAGACATGTGACTGGAATACTTGAAAAAATCATTGAATTGCATGAAGAAAAAAAATAAATAAGTTACACATGTCATATACATATATAGGTAGGAGGGTTAATAGGCACATAAAGTACGAATTTATCATTTTTCATGCTGGATTGTTAAAAATGATAGCTTAGTTACGACATCGTTGCTTACACGAAAATCCTAAGAGTAGTTGCAACGTTTTTTTTTATGAATCAAAGAAATTATTTATTATAAGAGTCTCCGTAAAAATGATGAGAATCTTAATACAATATGAAAGTGATAATGACTATAGAATTAATTACGAATTACAAATAAGATAAACAAGCTTTCTAATAACTACCAAAATAGTGATTTAATCACAACCCATGATCATTAGTGGCTTGTTGTAAACCTAAAACTTTAACCCAATGGCAAATTACTAATCATCCTTCTTATTATAGTATTATAATTTACTCATAAAAAGGTTTTTTTTTTTTTTTTTTTTTTTTTTTTTTTTTTTTTTTTTATATAGAGATATAGTCTTTTAAAATTTAACAATATTTAAGAAAATTAAGAGAAGTAAGAAAGAAATTTATGTTTGTGAAGATGGTCAATTCTTATACTTTTGCACAAAAGATTAAGGGTTCAAATCACGACCAACACAATAATTTTTTCATATAGCTTTAGAATTACATTTTTTTACTATATTAGTTAAAACTTTTAAATTTATTCAAGAATCAAGATGCTTTAATAATTTTTTTATTCAAATAATTTCTTGATTTATATAATATACTATTATAATTTTAAGTTATAAAATTAACTACTTCTTCCGTCCAGTGTCAAAACTACTATTTTATTTGTCCCCAAAAAATTGTTCAAAGTTTAAATTAATGGTTATAATTGACTATTTTGACAATTTTACCCTCAAGAAATCTTTCAAAATAGAAAAAGGGTTTTGCTAAACAATGCCTAATGGGAAATGTTTAATATGAATATAAAAGGAAATTTAGACTTTATTAAATCAAAAATCGCATATATTTAAGTTAATTTCTATGTTCATTTATTGTGCATTAAATATATAATTACTTTCAACATGGAAAGAACAGATTGCTTAATGTAGCTTAAACATTGCCCAGTGGGCGGTGTTTAGCAAAACCCATAGAAAAAAAGTTGATTACTACATTTGTTTCATTTAAGGTTAAACATGACATTTAGTTGTGAAATTAAAGCAACTATTTAAAAATGAAGTTTTTAGTTTTTGGACATTTAAAGTGGGATGAGGGGAGCACATGATTATATGTTTGTTCAAAGTATAAATATCGTGTATATCTATAGTTGTATCTATATTATCTATAATGCATTTTAAGATTTTTACAAATAGAAATATTAAGTTTTTTTAAGTTTACATATCTTACTACATTTAATAATTTTTAAAACAAAACTTAAAAAAAAAAACACTATTTACACATTACTTAATAGCATTAAATTGGATGTTATAATGATAAAACATAACTAGGGATAGCAAAAAAACCCGAACCCGATGTGGAAACCCAAAACCCGAACTTTTTGGGGCGGGGTGGAGCGTGCTTATCGGGTTTTGGGGCAGGTTTTGAGGCTTTAACATAGATTCTTATGGGGTTTGGGGCGGGGACGGGGTCACCATCCCCACCCCGAAATATATTTATACATAAAATATTGTGTTAGTATTTAGGTACTAAAAATATAATTCTCTAATTTTGTTAGTTTTTATCTTTGTAATATTTCAAATTATGATGATGGAAGCTTGTTTTGTGTGATAATATTTAAATAGTTGTGAATTATTCGAATACTTAATTTATTATTCATGGTTCTCGATTTTTTAAGTTATTCCATAAAATCATATTGTTAATATTGTAAAAATAAGAGTAAACGGGGAACGACACAAGTATGATAGAGCATCATGCTAAAAAAATAACCCAATAAGACCCCAATGGGGAATACGGCGGGTTTGGGGGAGCATCTCGCCCCAACAGGGCGTCCCGATAAGATCCTCAATGGGGATTGGGCGGGTTTGGGGCTGACTTTTGTAATCGGGTTTGGGGATGGTGATAGCTGCCCCGCCCCATTGCCATTCCTAAACATAACTACTATAATAAACCCGTTTGTTTAATTTTTTCATTAAGTCGTGTTAATTAAAATTATTTTTTGGGGGAAGATAGTTTTAGCTTCCTTTGCATCAAATTGACTTCTTTAAAGAAAATTTTGATTAAGCTCTTTAAAAGGTGGTTAAGGCATTTTAGAAAGGTGGTTAGGGAATCTCGTTTAGATTATGACTAACAGACTCAACTCACCACATATTTTCACCTAAGTCAATCCGTCATTCTAATGCTACGGATGCTATGGTTGCGTGAGTAGTGATACACTCACAAAAATATTCCGCAAACACGTCTACAAAACTACTTGGCATTGTTTGATTGGTTTTTATTTGTTATGTTCTCTCTCTTCTTTTGTATTCAACCAATCAAACAATGACAATTAGTTTTGTGGACGTGTTTTATGGATTATTTTTTGTGAGTGTAACACTACTCATGGTTGCGTTTAGTTAGAGAAAAACAAGAAAAATAAAGATTGCATTCAAATCAAATGTTTCCCATCAAATTCTCTACAAAACACAAAACATGCATTTCCCAACCTAACAAGGGAAACTATAAAACATATTTTTTTGTTCTCCTTGTTTCTCTCGTAACTCCCCTTGTTTTCTCTAGAATAGAGAACAATATCATATGAACGTGTTTTCTAGGTTTTGTGGAAAATTGACCCCTTCCTTTCTTTACAAATATGAAAATAGAAAAGTAATAATTTTTTTTCTCTAACTAAACGTGCCCTATAGTTTTTGTGGCATCTTCAAGTGAAATCTCTGGCATACTAAGGGGGTGTTTATTTTTTTCCTTAGCTAAGGGACTATGTGGGTCATACGTGGGCCCATGTCTGTTAATGCCTCTATATGGGAAGAGTGACGTATTTTATGGCTTGTGTATACAGAGGGATTAGTGGAAATTTGTGAGCTCCACATAAAAAAGAATTATTATTAAATGCTTGTGTGGACTCATGTGGTTTTTATCGCTTAGCTAAGAGAAAAAAGAAATACACCCTAAAACACTGACCCAAAGAACTTATAACATCTCAATTTTCAAATCTTTTATCTACATAAGAAGATGATAAAACAACAACAAACATTCATTGTACCAAATAATGATAAAATATTAATTTCCCCATGGCTTAACCACACTAATATCACAAAAAATATTTCATGTACGAAAAGAATGCAAAAAATTATAAGAAATTCTCGTAATGTTATGCTGCAGATGTTTCAAAAATAATAGTCATCTACTAGTTTATTACTCAAGATCATAATATTATGCTTTTAGAAGTCTAATTTAATTATAAGAAATTCTTGTAAATGAGTATTCTCAAATGTGAAACACTATAACAAAATCTAAATGCATAAAGCAGACCTAGTCATTCTAAGCATAACATAGGAATGTTGCCTTAAAATTGTTCGGTTATCATAATGGAAGATAGTTTTATACTATGATAACCGGTTTCGATAACCTACAAGTAAGAAAGATTGGATTTGCTTACATGATATTAACATTCTTGATGAGATCACTTCGTATCCAAAGAAGCTGTAAGTCAACCACAAGGGTGTCCAGCGGTAAGAATACCAGCTTTGGTTCGAATCCAAGGGGGAGACAATTAATCCCCTTGTGGCAACAAAGGTTCACCTACACCGACTTGAGGCCATCCAAAAAGGTAGTCGCCCTGGGATTAGTTAGCTCGCGATGTCAAGTAAGAAACCAAAAAATAAATGAAGCTATAAGTACACTATATGATTAAAATTGTTGTGTGAGTTGGATTATTGTCTTATTAAATCCATATATTTGTGCCATATGTCGCCTAGGGTTTTGCTAACCTCTGCCCAGTGGGCATGGGTTAATTTGTTTATAAAAGGAATATTTTAATTCATTTGAGTGAAAATCATGTTCAAATATAGTAATTTACAAGTTCATTTAATGTGTATTCAATACATTTTTTGCTTAATTAAGAAGTTTGTGTTTATTAACTACACCTTAACCTTTGCCCAGTGGGCATTGGTTAGCAAGATCCATGTGGCCTAATATTTGCTTACGAATGTTATATAATTTAGGAAAACAAGTAGAAAAGCAATAAATCTTGGTCACAAACAGTGATGATCGAACTTAATTTGTAGCTTAAATTATATATTATTTTCATTGATTTCGTTTTATTTGCCTAAAAAGCTTTCTTTCCTTTCTCATGATTCTGTGGATAATTTATCCCCTTGGTGTATTGTAAGGTCCATATAAAACTAGTTTACATATTTATTGTGGCATGATAAAGTACTAATGATTCCATATATACATAGTAAATCATTGCTACACATCATAGATTTTGATATTCATGAAGTCTTTGCATTTTGTTTATTTACCTTGCTCTTATGTTTGTGATTGAATTAGTGACATGTGTTGATAAAGCTGTTACTGCACTAAATATGCTAACTGACAAGAAAGCCGATTTCGATATCCTATTACTAGATAGTGACTTGAGATATGTAGAGATGATCCCAGTCCTACGATCAACAAAGGACATGAACATACTCAAAATTGGTAATGTTTAGATACGTCTTATATATATGGTAACGTTAAAATATATACTCTTTGCTTTGGTTAATTATATATTATTATTATTTTTTTTACTAACTGAAGTAATGAAGGAGGAGGCAGATGATGCTTTTCTACTAGAAGCACTTGAAAACGGAGCGTTTCTTGTAGTACAAAAGAAACTCACAAATGACACCGTAATCCATGTAAGACAACATGTAATTAGAGAACGGATTCATAAGTCCCAAAGAGATGGATATTAGTCCAGCAAGGAAGAGAGAGAGAGAACATGTTATGCTCAAGAAAATCTAGATGTTCATTTGCTTGAAAATGAAAATGTTTCTGCAAAGAAAAGTGTTTTGGCCATGAAAAGTGTTTCTGCTGGGAGAAGGTCTTGTGTTGAATGGACAAAAGAACTTCATTCCAAATTCGTCAGTGTTGTCCAAGAGCTTGGAGATGGAAGTATGACTCCATTTTCTCTTTTATCTTTAACTTCAATTTATTTAATCTATAGAACAAGCTAGGGTTCTAGTTGAGCACTGAATGCGTTTTTATTATATTATCAGATTGTTTCCCCAAAACTATACTTAATGCTAATTGCTATGGGAGTACCTGTATTTCTTCCTGTTGAAAACTATATAATCAGTTCTAATAAATCAAGCCCTTTCTAGAAAGCTATGGTTTATTTTTATGGCCAAAATCTTTAGTGATTAAGCTGTTTTTGTATGACCGTTATCGTTTTTTCAGCATATATGGCGGCGTCTCTGAGTTTTGGGGAGACCTGTGCAAATATTGAATATTGAATGAGGCTGGTAGTGAAGATTAAAAAGAATTTTAATCATCTTAGTATTGGAAGTTTAATTTGACTTGTCCATTAATTAACTCATGATTAAAATATAATCCTTTGAGGATTATTCTAGAACTCAAAATACAAAGTTGGCTTACATAAAATATACGTATAACACTTAGAGCATGGGGAGTGGTAACTCAAGTTATCACATAACTCAGCGCCACGTCAGCGCCACATCATCTCAACACCAAATAACATAACACCAAAAAACACCATGAAATCATAACAACAAACAACACCACTTCTTGGGACCAACCTTTTTTTAAAATTACAATTTATAAATTAACCCCTTAACTAATATTTCATTCATTAAAAACCATTAACTAATATTTCATTCATTAAACTAATACACAAATAACATTTTTATAAAAAAAAATAAAAAATAAAATAAAATACATAACTATTAACTATTAACCAAACTATCTAAGTGTTAACCAAAAAAATTACAATGTGTGTTGGTCCAATAGTATCTAGCCCAACCCATACCCACACTATTAGTAATAAACTGATAACCAAAGGAAAAAAACCCCTACTCTATTCCTACGCAGGTAACGCAGCCATAGTGTGATAAGCAAAAAAAAAAAAAAAAAGTTCATCTTCTCTACCAAAGCCTGCACACACACAAACGCAAACCAGCTGTTGGACATGAATTGAGGGGTATGTTTTGCAAAATAGTCATGCGTTACAACGCAAGTTGTTTCAACAGCGTGGAGAGCAACACACAACCAACGCAAAGGACATGGAAGTGGTCTTAACGCCGAAATGACGTTGTTTTCGTGCCAGATACACAATAACACCCCATTTATGTTATTACTCCCCATGCTCTTAGAGGGACAATCAAAACTTGTTACTTGGCTTTTTAGTTTTGGGATAATTACCAAAATAGACTGGGCAACCAAGGGCAATTCGGTTCCTAAACCGGGATTCAATAATGTCTTTTTTAGACAAGGGCAACTCATACAATTGGGGAGTTGATGAAGCGTCACTTTTCTGCAAGTGACAAGTATCGCTTGTCTGTCAGTTATTTGGGCAACTTGTGTATTTTTTTGGGTATCAGCCGCCATTTTTTGAGAAACTAGAGACACTTGTCATCATATGGGTCGAGTTGCCTAGTTGCTTGGTCTAAAAAAGACATTTTTGGATCCTGGGTTAGGAACCGAATTTCCCTTGGTTTCCCGGTCTATTTTGGTAATTATCCCTTTAGTTTTCATTGTGTGCATACCTAGATTAAAAACTTGAGTATATTATAGGATTAATTATATCGCTTATTTTGTAAGACCTTAAGGCCAAAAATATATATTAACTTTCACATATTTGAGGACCTCAATACTTTGAGCCAAGTGTGTTAATCACCTCACACACCCTCGTATATGGATATGGTATTGAGATCATATAAAGTTGAACCTAACATGAAAAGTCATGTTAAATTAGTTTTAAGAAGAACTAGTATTTGATATTGGGGATAATTTGGCTACAATTTTTGTAGCCAACTAGCTACAATTATTCATAAAAAATACACATGCAATGAATCAGGGACCCACAGGGGACCCACAAAAAAGAATCAGGACCCATATTTATAGCATAATATTGTAGCCAATTAGCTACAATAAATTGTAGCTAATATAATTCCTTAGATATTATAAAGGGAGTCAAAAGCAATGGGCACATCACTCTTAACACTGTCACAATGTGACTACTTGCTTTTGATATAAGGGATATCTCAATCCACCAACAGCTTATGAAAACACATGAACAATAAAGAACTTCATGGTACCCGAGGCAGAGCGACGTAGTACTATCATCTCTCAGAAACTAGGTTAAATATTGAAATTTGAACATTCTTTGACGTTAAAAAATAACTACTGATGAACCTTACTTCGGCTCTGCTCTTTAATAGTAGTAACATTTATTAGGAACCATTGATGAAGTGGAGGGGACATTCAATTTGCAGAAGATATGAGTATCTAGCTTTCCAACACAATTATTATTTCTTGTTGTTCAGATAGTTATATTTTTAGTTAATTATTGTGATATAAATTTCGTCGTGGATGGCAATCTCTCCAAAAGTGAGGAACAGCGAGTTCATCAAACAACAAGACAATCTCAAGTAATCACTCTCAAGATCTAGTTGATTTACGAATGTGTGGTCGTATGCCCCTTGCTGCAGTGTATGTTAATAATCCAAAAGAAGTTTCTGGTCATCATGATACCTTTCCAGCAGGACATACATATGATGATTTCTTCCCTATTCCGAATGGAATAGAAGGAGAAGTTTCGCTAGATTATGATCACACAATACCTGACCAGGTTAGTTTTTGGTATCTACTTGTACGAGGAGTCATGCTATTACCGGCTATTAATTAATAATCAATTTCTATTCGTGACAACTTATTTCAATATTCAACCAACACATCTAACTAGAAGTGGGTTAACTAGATGTGTCGTCTTCAAATAATCTAGTTGGAAGTGGATCATATTCACAGCTAGCATTTCTTTCTCTACCTTTTAGTTGCTTTTAATCTCATATTTTTCAACCAATAGAGCGGGTAGGATGGGTAGAGTAAAAGATCAAACTAACCTGGTTTGAAGTGGCTCGACTTTTAATACAGTCAAAATCGGTCAGAGCAAGGTTGACCCAAAAAGATTATTATTACAATAATAAGATATATCGACCCATTCTTAGGTAAAAGGGATGAAATTGCTACCTCTACAGCTATGTTTGGCAGGGGCTTAAACGGGTTGGGGATTAGACTTTTAAAATAAGCTGGCTAATAAAATAAGTCTCGTTTGTCATGGAGCTTATGTAAGGGCTTATAAATTAAAGTAAGTCGGCTAAAAACTTTAGCCCCATAAAAGGGGCTAAAACTTTAGCCCGGGGCTTTTAAAGAATAAATTACTTATTTACCCACAAAAATATCAAACATATATAAAAAACTCATTTAATCATGTCCTTTTTAGTAATTTTGTAATAATAAGCCCGAGCTCCAGCCTATTTGCCAAACAAGTTTATAAAAATATAAAAAATGTAATTTCGGCTTATAATATAAGCCCAAGCCCATTTCGCCAAACATATCCACAACCAACAAAAACTTATCATAAAAAAGTTAATTGTTATATGCAAACACGGTTACCTTTCCGAAACTGGACTCAGCAACCTGATTTCTCTATCTGGCACCCGCAAAAGATACCCTAAAAAAGGAAGTCTTTGATATCTATAAATTTGTCAAGGGTACAATTAGAACCCTGAAATTTTGATATCTTCAACACACTTGCTTGTTTAGCGAGCTTCTTAAACTCCTTGCATCTGCATAAAGTTTGAAATGAAATAAGAGATTTAAACAATTCATGTAGTACTATGAAACAAAATTATAAGAAAAAAACTTAAGATGTGATTTACGTCGCAAATATCCTGTTGGGTTATGATAGTTAGATTAGTCATTATACGACTAGAAATGTGTGAGCTTACTGGGGGCACACACGTTAATACACGAAGAGTACGTTTATTAAATAATTAATATATATACTTGTTATATTTATGGGTAAACTGCAAATTTAGTCCTTAACCTATCGCGAAAGTGAAAAAAAGCCACCCACGTTACGAATAAGTGTAAAACGGCCACCGAGAGCTAACTCCCGTTAGTTTCCTCGTTAACTGCATACTCATTGAGGGTAGTATCGTCTTTTCAGTGTTCGTTTTCCCTCCCGCCAATTATAATTCAAGGACTATTTTTGTCAACAAAGTTAAACACTTAAAGCAACAAGATTACTACTAGAGTTGCTTTTTCAGAACATTAACTCCCCAAAACCACCCACTTATCCAACTTAAAGATAACCAACCGTCAAACCCTAGCTTTAAAAAAAAATCCTACATCAGAAAAACTAAAACCAGCTATGGTGAATAATGATAATCGAAAATCTTTGATGATTGGGGAGGAGAAATCATCAGAAAAGTTATGGGGGAAGGTTTTATTAAATGAGGAAGTCTTTCATGAAGTTTTGGAGGCATTTGGTGATGAAGTAATTGCCAGGTATGGTTAGCATGCCAACATAGCGAAGGAGATGATAGAAGAAATTCTTCAATGGATGTAGAACAAAACCTTCAATAGACCAAATATGGATGGCAGTGGTGCGATATCTAATCCTACTCTTGGAAGTGCTAGTGGTTGCTCCAAAGATGTAGTTGTAGAGAAAAAAAGAGGGTGGGGGAGGCCCAGGAAAAAAGTTACGTTTTCTATACCAATCAATAATCAGAGTACAATGTCACCAAAAATGAAGAGGGGAAGGCCTGTTGGGAGTGGGAGGAAGAGTAAGGGGAAGGAGGAGCATACAAATATTAGTATGTTAATGGAGTAGTATATTTCATTTACGTGTCATTTTTAATTTGCTTATGTTGGATGTTATGTTAATTTTGATAGAATTTTATATGCATCCCCTTCGAGTGGCATGATTCAGTGCCCTGATTGGTAGGTTTAGGATAAACATAATATTATGGGTTATGTTAATTTTGATAGACTTTCATATCAATAAGTCTTCATATCAATATGTGAACAGAAAAATGATTAAAAACCATACTTAAAACATTGTTTCTAAATATAATTATTGTAATTAAGTATTCACCTTGGTTATAAGCAAGTCTTCACATTGGTTATAGGTGCTGGTTGAGTAGTCATGGTGAGAAGGTTAGCCTGAAATGTAGGTAGATGGTTAAGTGAAGTAAAAGGTTAATTAGAGTTATATAATTGTCAAGGTGGGTCAACTCGATCTTTAAAATGTCAATTAAGAGTTTTACCCGCCAAACAGAAGTATTCTAAGTAAGTATTCACATTGGTCATCAGTCATATCTTCTAATTACTCTCACCATCTTAAATGTCTTGTTAGTTGCTATACAATGTTGCAAATTAGCTTACTTATTGTAATGTAGTGATAGCTTATCAGTTGTAGTAGCTTATAGCAATAGTCAAGGTGGGTCAACTCTTTCAAATGTCAATTAAGAGTTTTACCCTCCAAGTTCTTGCCTTTATATGCAGATGTAATAGCTTCATTTAACTCAATCAATGAAAAAATATTTCTTTCAATCACTCTGTTCTCTCTTTATTTTCTCATTATATTTTATGATATCTGTTCTTACTAAAGGAACAACAAAAGATTGTTTTATATATCAAATTTGCTTACTGATTATAATATAGTGATAGCTTATCAGTTGTAGTATTGACTTTCGAATTTAAAATGTGGCAGATTTACTTGGTTATGGGGCGGAGTTGTGTTCAACATGCACAATAATGGAGTCTTTGAATTTGGTCCATTAAGGTATGTACAAGGGAATGTTTCTACACTTTGTGGCTTTGTCTATCATAGAGATGTCTTTAGCCTAGGTCTGGATGATATGTTATCACGCATTAGGGGAGAAAAATGGGCTGTGTTCTTTTGTTTGCCTGGAAAATCATTAGAAGAAGGTTTGAATCTGGTTCACACAGACAATGATGTGCATATAATAATTGAGCTAGGTTGTCGTGCCAATTTTGTAGACTTGTTTGTTGCTCACACAAAACAGGTGTTATCTTCCTACTATTTAAAGAGCATTGATGCAGAGGGTGATGGTGGGGAGGTTGTCGGATGGGATGAAGAAGATGCTAGCTTGCGGTGCTCTATTACTTCAACTCCTTTTAGGACTACCACTTCAAAATCTTATAGAGTTGTGGCTAATGTTGATGATTCAAAGCCTGAATTCGGGAAGCATAAAAAGAGTGTGAAAAGGTCTTTGGATAGAGATGGTGGTTCTATGAAGAAGACAGCAGGTGCAAGTGGTTTAGTGAATGTAGGAGCTACGGGTGCGGGTCTTGTGAGGCCAAAAAGTGATGTAAAAATCACTAATTGCGTGCTGGCTCTAAGGGCACCAAGATCAATGGGAAACAATGTGGTTTTATTTTGACTAAGTGAGTCTAATGAATTGATTAGCAAATTTTTTGTGGATACATTGCATTGCCTATTATAGTAACCTCATTTTATTACATACTTTGATTGTTCAGGTATAGTGGCACACCTATCCGGTAGAAGCTTTTGAAGATTGACATATGGGTTTAATCTTTTAGAATTATGTAATGTGTAGAGAAAAATATCAGTTTTAATTTGGTTGTATTTACTAATGTAACTTGAACTATTTTACCTCCCTTTCAAATACACCAAAGGGTGTGTGGTGGCATTGTGATGGGTTCATCTATTTTTGTACATGCCGACCAATATTATGTACTTGAACAATATTTCAGATGGGTTAAATTTTTAGTCAATATTGACTACTATCAATACTCTGTTTTGTGTTTCTGCTATATAATATGTTTGTCTTTGTTTCTTTGTTTGTGTTTGTTTCTTTTGTGTTTGTGTTATATGTTTGCGTCTTATGGTTCGAATTCATTGTTTGTTATACAAATAGAAGAGTATAAATTATAAACCAAGAAAATCGGGATCAAATGACCCCTTCCATTCATAACCATACATTTACAACCATAACATAGGGGAAACCACAACCCCTATCTACACCTACAACCTTATGACAAGGGCACCAAAATCAACAAAAGAAATCACAAATGCCCGACCACCTACCACCTACTATCTACATTCATCATACACAACAAAACAACCCATCACAGCCTCCAGTACCCAACCCCTTCACATGTACGTTTGCCTCACAGCAAACTCAATCTTGGAAACAATGCTATCGTTTGTTTGCCTAAGTATCCTCATCAACTATAACAACCCACAAACACCCATTACTATCATTCCTATTACAAATACCTATAGTAGGTATTTCACATGTAAATTTTTGCTTTTTACATACATAATTACTTGCATGACTCGCTAGACCTGCTCACGTAACTACACAAGCCAAATAACTCAACACTCACATCCTATAAACCCCAGGTATGTCAAGCATAAACTCATAACAACACCATAATAAGTAATACACCAATCTAAAACACTAAACATAACATAAAACCCTAATAAACCCTAAACTAAAACTTAAGTAGAATTATGTGCTTATCTAAACCTATATGCTTAGTTAAACTAGTAAGAATGTGTTGAAGGCTTAAGTAAAAGTATCTTTAGGTATATTAGGATATATTAGGACTATTAGGTTATAGAATAGAACCCTTAGAACTTAGATATAAACCCCCTAAGCCTTAAACCATAACTAGGTCATAGATAACTAGAATTAGGTCTAAACCCACCCAAAACTTACCCATAGGTCACTACCACTTAGTATAAGCCTTTAGGAACTTAGGAATAGTTATTAGATACCCTTAGGACACTAACTTAGGCACAAAACCATAGGATAAACCCTATTCTCTCACTAAACCCACTTTGGTCATTTAGGTTACAAAACTAGGTCAAACCTTCCCAAAACTTCCCCATAGGTTACCCACACTTAGTATAAACCCTTTAGGTCTTAGAATTAATCACTAGATATAATTAGGAACTTAGTTTAGGCACTAAACCTTAGGTAAAACCTTAAACACATAGTAAGTAGAAACTAGGTCTAAACATAACTAAAACTTAGTAAAACCTAAACATAAGCACCTTAAACACCTCAACCTAGCACCCTAACACCTTAGTCATACCCAAGCACACACCATAACACCTCTAAGCACACACACAAGTAGGTGCATCAACTACTTGGCTAATCCATCACTAATCACCACTAATCCACTCTAAACCTTCCCTAATCCACCACTAAACCACCCCTAATCACCCTAAACCACCCTTAAACACCCTAAGCTGCTTACAAGCACCTCCAAGCACCCAAGCAAGGAGGTGCATCACCTCCATGTAAGCTGCTACCCTTGAACCGCCTCCCACGGCTGATTTCCACCACAACCGGCCTACTCCAGCCCCTAGCTATTCCCTAGCTCTTCCTTGTCACCATGTAGCCTCACCACATCGCCTCCTAGCCTTTCTTGCTCAGCCCTCCCCCTCCGTGACACCTATGAAGCGTTTTTCACCCAAACCGCCTATGTCGAGCCTATAAATACCCCCTCCCCTGTCATTTCTTCTCCACACATGATACGTGGGAATCACACCAGGCTTTACCTCTCGAGGGATCTCGAGAAGCTTACAACCCCAACTAAGCAGTGTACCTGATCGTTGTAGTATAGTATAGTGACAAGTACCGGGGGATTGATCGTTCAGCTCAGGGATAGTGTCGCTAGGGTTAGAAAACCTAAAAACTAGGTCTAGAGGTGAGAGATGATCCTTTTTGTATTTTTATATTTTATAAAAGCAAGTAAAATCTCGGGTTTTGGAAGAGTGGGCGGAATTAGTTGCTAGCCAACTAACCCAAATCAACTAAGATGCAATCAAAATAAAATGACAGTAATGAAAATAAATCTAATTAAACTAGTGGTGTAAACAATGATGGGGAAAGTTGTGTTTACTTAGGTTTCATTACTCCCTAGATATGTTTTACAGGTTGATAGTTTGTTACAATTGCATGGATGACGGGTCGTATTCCTTAATACTAGTCGTAGGGCCGTGTACAATATTCCCTAACTCTATAGGATCCTACTTCACTCCTATGTCGAGCAGTTAGAAGCTCCTAACATGGGATCATTATAATTCTCCTATGCATTAAATACAACCAAAAATCATAGTACACCTCTGATCATGTTTCTTAAGACGTTCAAGCATGTTACCAATGGAAGTCTGCCAGTTTTCTTAAGCCTAACATTGAATACAATCATCTGTAATAACTCTAAACAAACAATCAACCCATAATTAACATCTAGGTTTCACTACATCTAAGCAAACACAAAAGAGATCTAGCCGAGCATGTTAAATTGAAGACAAGTGTAAGATATATTCAAGCAACACACAGACATATTGATTGAATTGGAAGAATACTTATCTCAAATTGACATGAAAAGTTCAAAGGGTTGAAACCCTTGAAAAAGCTGGAAAAATTCATCCTAGGGTTTCTCCCTCAAAGTTGCACACTAATGAATGAAATTTGGAAAACTATATATAGATTTTACAGGGTGACGGCGTCAAGAAGGAAATTCTGACGCCGTCAACTCGCCGCCCATAATGAAATCGGATTGCCTAGATCCACTTTTGACGCCGTCATGTGTAATTTTGTTCTGGGCCGTCACTAACATTTGGACCATGATGTGTTGGGATCAAAGTTTTACTATTTTATCAAGTCTCGGTCATTTGTAATAATAGGTTGCTTAAGTTATTATTTACTTTCATTAATGTTATGTTTACAAGTTTACTAGACTTAAGTTACATAGTCCATGGGCCTTAAGCCCATATGAATTGTAAGAAGGGAAGGAGTAGGAGTGTTGCCCTAGCTCCTTACCTATAAATATTAGTCTTGGGTCTCTTGTAAACTTGGTTGGTTATTTGATATCTTAAGGAAACTCTTGCACTTATATTTCTCTCATTCTTATAATCACCCAAATCCTTATATCTATCTCATTCTTGCTTGTGTGAAATCAATGTGGTGACCTAACAAGTGGTATCATTCGCCGGAAGAAGGTGTAGTTCTTGTTTTTAAGTTGAATCCGATCCAAAACCTCTTTTTCTACTCGATTTTTTGTGAAATTTTTGTACTTTCTTGTTTGTTTCTTGGTTTTTATCACATCTTTGCTTACAAACTTGTGCTACAAATCATAACAAACAAAAAAATGTCAAACTTTCTTTAAAAAAAAAGTGATTTGAGCTTGTGTATTTCGAATTTTTTAAGCTCCTACACGTTTTATTCGAAAAAATCCTTACTTTTCTTGTTTTTCTTGGGTTTTAACATTTTTTTGATTACAAACTAGTGTTATAAACCTTTCCCAACAAGAAAGTTTCAATCTTTTGAAAGTTTCAAGCTTAAAAAATTCGATTTTGGTTATTGTACTTGTTTTCTAGAACACAAAATTTTTTCATAAAAATCATCAAGTTTGCAACTTTCTTCAAGTTTTGGTGTTTTTATAACTAGAAGTACAAGAATCTTGGAATACAAACTTCATTTGGGTGAGCTTTTAGCAAATTCAAAATTTTGGCAAACTTTCTAGAACACAAAAAATTTTCATAAAAATCATCAAGTTTGCAACTTTCTTCAAGTTTTGGTGTTTTTATAACTAGAAGTACAAGAATCTTGAAATACAAACTTCATTTAGATGAGCTTTTTGCAAAATCAAAATTCTAGCAATCTTTCTAAATCACAAAGTTTCGAGAACACACTTGCTCCCGTTGCTTACTCGGTGTTTCCCTTGCTTGTATAAGTGAGAAAACACTTCGACTCGTGGTATACTCTCTAAATTGTATAATTTAGAAAGTTTTGGTGCTAAGTTTCTAGAACTCTGAAAAGTTTCTAGAACACTGAAAAGTTTCTAAAACACTGAAAAGTTTCTAAAACACAAAAAGTTTCTAAAACACTGAAAAGTTTCTAGAACACTGAAAAGTTTCTAGAACACTGAAAAGTTTCTAAAACACTGAAAAGTTTCTAGAACACTGAAAAGTTTCTAAAACACTGAAAAGTTTCTAAAACACAAAAGTTTCGAAAACACTCATTTTTCAAGAATTGGCATTACATCTATACCTTCTATAAGATCCATCTATCACACAAGTTTCTTTCTAACATCTTCTTACTATCTTCTTTCTATTTCTTAAAAAAAAAAAAAATCAATCAATTTTTAGGACAAAATTCAAATTTTTTCGGTAAAATTTGGCGGCAAAATTTTTTAAACTAAAATTTTTTGTGTGACCTTAGAATAGCATTTTACAGTAATTTTTAAAATTTTGGAACAGAAAAATTTTCAAATCATTTTGGAGGGAAAATCTGAAATCACTATTTCAACCTTGGTTTTACATTTTTGTTTGATTATTTCGATTACATCGCAACAATCAAGGGGGAGAGAAATGTCGTTTACAATGTCTCAAGTACCTTCTGCCAACTACCTTCCTCACCAATATTCTCATCAGCAACAGTATCATCAACAACAAAGTCACAGCTCCCTTATTCGTCAAGTTCTGCTATTTGGCAATGAATCAAGGCCTCCAATGTTGCTACCAGGAACATATACTGATTGGAAATGGAGATTTCTACAATGGCTCACAGATCGTCCTGCTGCAGATCTTATGCTTAAATCCATTCAAGATGGTCCATACAAAATGATATTTCTTGCCGACTCAACAGGAATTATAAGACTACAAACTTTTGAAGATTTGAATGCTATTGAACTTGGTCAATACTGTGCTGACAAACAAGCTTCATGTTTCATGACAATAGCCCTTCCCAATTCAATTTACATGAATATGGACTTTCAAGCCAGCGCTTATGAAATGTGGAAATATCTTGAAGCTATGCATCGTACAGAAGAACTTCATCACATCAGAATGAAGCAAATTCTTAAATCCTGTTTAAGCATGAATCCTCTAAAGACCATTCTCCCTGCTCCACCATCTCCAGCTGTTGACCATGGATCATTAATTTACACTCCGAATGGTCTCTTCTTCAATCCTCTAAATTCATCTGAACCTATCTTCATCCCACAATACTCTCCTGCAACACTATATAATCATATGCAATCACTTCTGCAAAATCTTGTGAAGCTTGGAAAAGTATATACTGATAAAGGCAAATGCATGATGGAAGATACTGACGATGAAGAAGATCTTATCGAACCAAGCATGGCATTCTTGGCATATACGGAAAATATTGCAGATGTGGAAGCTCAAGATTATGATTCAACTTCACTCTCTGACGATAATGTTGAATACAATGCCACACTTAGTCAAATGGAAGTTGAAGGGGGTAATCTCAATGCAGTTTTGCAAAGTGTCATGGGAGATATTCCATCTGATGATGAATATGCAGATTTGGAATCCAATACAGCAGATTTTGAAGCCGATACAACAGATGTGATGTTAATGGCAAACATACAGGAATTTCACATGAAGTATACAGGCCCAGAGTATGATTTTGATGATTCCGAAGATCCATTTGTGAAATTACACAAAGAGAAACGCATGACATCTTTAAGATTACTTTATTCACACCTTAAGCTTCTCTCAAACAAAGACTTAGCAGAAACTTGTTCCGAGATTGGATTCAGATGGTAATTTCCAAAATTATTTGGAGACAAAATTGATATTTTCACTACTTCGATGTTCGACAACGTGAATCAACTTGAAAAGATACTTGCAACTGAAGAATTTCACGAGAGTGAATCCAATGCTGCCTTCAGAGTGCTCAAGAAACAGTTTCAACATTTCATCTATTATGATTGTGAATATGGAAGCGATTATTTTTTAGAATACACTCGAATTGAGGCTCAAACCTTCAAAGATATATTGCTCTAACACCTGGATGCTATTGAAAAGTCAATTATTGAAAGAGTACTTCACAGACTAGAGCATGACAAAAAGGTTAATAAAAGGAAGTCGCAGATTCAGGAAGAGCAAGTTCATAAAGTTGATGTGTTGGAAGCTAACAAACTAATAGGAATTGGATAGCTTCTAAGAGTAGTTGCGTAAATAATCATGTTGCTTGTGCTTTAAAATATCTTCAAAAGGGAAATTCTCTTGAAAAGGCTCAATCGACTAAGACAAACAAACCCGTTGAACCAAAAGTCATAAGTCAGAAACCTAAGAAGTGGATCAATATAGGACGTAGGTTTTCTCAACGAAGTGATGCTCCCACATTTCATTCAACTGCATCTAAAAAGAAAACATCTCCTAGATCTAACACTAGGTGGGTACCCACGGGTAGAATTTTCAAATCAATTGGTCTTAAGTGGATTCCTACAGGAAAGATTTTAGGGTGCGTTTGGTTTCCTCCTAAGGGAATCAAACTATCACTATGAAAGTGAGAGTTTGTGTTTGTTTAGAATGTCTGAGCCCACAACTATGACTATGAAAGTCTAATATATTCCATACTCCATATACAACTCTTGAGGGGGGAATGGATCTTTCATAGTTGAGGGACCCACCACTACTATCAAACTCATACCCATTGTCATTCCTCGCAGCATACCAAACGCACCCTTAGACTTTTGCACCAAAACTAATGTAAAATCCACAACATCTATCCCTGAGGCGAGAAAGGAAATCATTGATATAGTGTGTCCGAGTGTCAAGAAGATAATTGACACTACATCTTTATGCTTCTAACATCCAGAACCCAATTACACTTGGGGATCCATGTTCTCTGTTTTTGTCTATTCTTTCTTCTTTTCAGATATAACAGGAATGGCTTCGGAACAAATCAGTTTCGGACCCGAGCTTAATGGAATGGCTTCTGAGCACAACAGCTTAGGACCCGCAGCCAACCATTTTAAAAGCACTTCAGCAATGGCTTCTGAGCACAACAGCTTAGGACCCGTAATCAACCGTTTTAAAGATACTTCAGCTATGGCTTCTAAGTACAACAACTTAGGACCCGCATCCAACCGTCTAAACTTTCTGGATTCTTCGGCTGAACTATTGTCACTCTCCCGTAAAGAATTGGAAACCGTGTTTGCTCAACTTTTTGATGATTCAATTGAAAACCGTCCTCAAGAGGTCTCACCAATTTCCGTTGCACACCCTGAGAATATTCAACAACCACTGTTGAGAAAGACGGTCCTCCAAGTGAATCTCCAACAACAGCAAGACAAACCGCTTCCAACTCTAGACAATCAGCTGAAGATCCATAACTACAATCAGTACCACAACCTGCAGATTATGACGGAAATGCTTTCTTCAATCCATTTGCACCGACTCCAACCGTTCTTGATATAATAGAGTCATCTTTTCGCAATTTGGATCCGTCTAATATGCATACGTTCTACCAACATCACCCTTCGACACATCATCGGAATTAAATGGATTTGGAAAACAAGTTGGACGCACTTGTTTAGTTTCAAAGGATACAGTCAATGAAGCAGGATTGTACATCACTGTCATCAACAAAAGCTTAGTATGTAGCCAAGTCTGCTTTCTGTGCTCAAGTCATTTGGATGAGAACTTAGCTCACGGACTACGGCTATGTATTCGACTAGATCTCAATGTACGACGACTCAAAGTGTGCTTTTGCAATCTCATGCAAAACCATTCATCATTCCAAAGCCCAACAAATTGCTCTCCTCTACCATTTCATCTAAGAGCATGTCAAGAAGGGTACAATTGAACTAGAGTTTGTGGGTATTGAATACCAATTGGCAGACTTGTTTACAAAGGCATTACCTCCATCAAGGTTTGTTGATTTAGTTCACCATATTGGTATGTAGTGTTTGACTCTAGATGATTTGCAAAACTTTCTTAAAAACTAAGAGAGTCAAACATCAAACTCTTTTGTAAATATTCTATCATAAAGAAAATACAAAAACTGCAAAAAGAATCTTCTTTCTCTGTGTACAAACTTCTAATCTTCAAAACTATGTTCCTACATTAAAACAAATTTTGCTTCACATTGTCAAAATGGAACATGTTTTGAGGGGGGGAAAATTTTTCGCAAAATCATGAAGTTTGTACGCCTAATCGTTATTCTTCAAGGATAAAATGTTTCTTCATCATTCGGATTAAAAACTCATTTTCAAAAGGTTCTATGATCTCTCAAATTAAAATGTGCAAAAAATGTTCCACAAAATAAATGCTAATTCGAGGGGGAGAAAAGGAATTTTTTCTGCAACGATTCCAATTTAATCTAGTTTGGACTTCAAATGGAAAAGTAATTAACCTTTAATGAGTATAAAGTTCACAAAAGTCTTAAACTTAGGTAAAAGGACATTGCATGAAAAAGTAAAACAAGCTCGAATCAATGTTTTCACAAATGTTCTCAAAAGTTTCACACATAATTAAAAACCTCAACGAATCAGACTAACGATTTTTTGTTTCCTCGATTCTTTTCGATTGTGAGCTTCTAATTTCTTCATTGTTGTTGTCTAATCATTCCCTAAATGTTTCAAATGTTTTCAACAGTCAAAAAGGCATAATTAGAAACTAGGGTTCATGTAATTATCGATCATGGCATTTTCTTTTATGTGTTTAGTCTAATTAATTATTTCATATAGCTTTAGAGAACACTAAAGAATGCTCGATTGGTGTGTTTGCTCGATTAGAAACAACATAGGTTTGTAATCATGTGATTTAGGGTTTAAGATGTCGATGTCTTTGCTGCTACTACTAGGGCATTTGTTTGTACAATATTCTTGCATTTTGATGCTAACATGCGTGCAAAGTCTCAATTTATAACCCCAAACCATGACAATAATTGGAAAATGTCGAGTGAAAGAATGAATTAATCTGTGATTTTGTGTGTTAATTTGAGAATTCTGAGCACTTAGGAAGATTTAGAATGAGATTTTGATTCATCCGCATACTTGTTTATGCCTGATGCATTTTCTCTGTGTGCAAGTACATGTCATCCCATTGAAAGTCAAAACTTCAACAATTGTCAAAATGTTTCTCACGGAACATATTTTGAGGGCAAAGGGTTAAATGTGTTTGATGAGGCGAAAAATGAACCACTTTTAGGGGGTCATTTAAGCCCGGAATTGACTTTATTTGATCAAATATTGCCCTAAATCGTTCCTTTTGTGATTTTAGGTACTTTGGGAGTGGAATCTGGAAAAGGAAGCAATTCGGACATTTTTGGAGCATAAAAGTGAAGAAAACGCCAAAGTCTTAATTTTCCTTGCTGGGAACAGTAGGTGACGGCGTCAAGAAGGAATCCTTGACGGCGTCAAGAGCAAATTTCCATGACGATCCAGTACAGATTTGACGGCGTCACGAAGTAGGGCGTCAAGAGTAAAATGCATGACGGCCTGGAAATGCATAATACATGACGGCGTCAAAAGTAGATCAAGGCAGTCCGAGAAGAGTTTTGGCGGCGAGGTGACGGCGTCACAAGATTGGTCTTGACGCCGTCAGACCCTATTTCCTATATATAGTTTTCTAATTTTCACATTAAAAAGGAGAGAAGTTTTAGAGAAACCCTAAGTACGAACTTGGTGCGAATTTTGCAGGTTTTTCAAGGGTTCTAAGCCCTTGATACCTTTCATGTGTAATTGAGATAAGTGTTCTTTTAATTCAATCAATATGTCTATGTGTTGGTTGTCTATATCTTGTTCTTGTCTTAATTCCATCATGCTAGGCTAGATCTATCTTGTGTTTGCTTGGATCTAATGAAACCTAGATGTTAATTATGTGTTGATTACTTGTTTATAATTGTATTGGATGAATGAATTTGATGTTAGGCTTAAGAAAACTGGCAGATCTCCAAATGGTAACATGCTTGAACGTCTTAAGAAACATGAACCGATGTGCACTAGGTCTTTATTGGTTGTATTTAATGCATGAGCCACTGTTTATAATCCCTATGGTTGTGCTGGGTATGGTATAGGAGGAGATAAGAGCTCATAGAATTGGGGAGTTAAGTGCGCCACCCCATGAATGATATTAAGGAATACGATCCGTCATCCATGCAATTATAACAAGTAATTAACGTGTAAAAGATGTCTAGGGAGTAGTGAAATCTAAGTAAACACATTTTCTCCACTTATTGCTCACAACCTTAGTATAATTTAGTTTAATTTCATTTCTAGTATTTTATTTTGATTGCATCTTTAGTATTGGGTTAGTTGACTAGCAACTAATTCCGCCCAAATCCTTCAACCCCAAGATTTTTACTTGCTTTCTAAAAAAATATAAAAATACAAAAATAATCATCCTTCACCTTTAGAACTAGTAATTAGGTTTTCTAATCCTAGCGACACTATTCCTAGCCGAATGATCAATCCCCTGGTACTTGTCAGTATACTATACTACAACGATCAGGTACACTGCCTGGTGGGGGTTGTAAGCTTCTCAAGATCCCTTGAGAGGTAAAGCCTGGTGCGATTCCCACGTATCAAGTTTTTGGCGCCGCAACCCGGGGAATAGTTATTGTCTAGGTTAGAATTTCTTTTTATTAGGTCTACTTGCTAGATTCCTTTCTAGTGAGATTTTATTTTTATTTTTAGGTTTTCTTTAGTCTATCTTTTTCTTTGTGCCTTTGTTAGTAAATTAAATTCATTGACTATTCCGTTGACCATTATGGAAAACGCGAATCCACCCCTTTCCCCTAGAGAAGTGGCTTTGTTGCGTGAACAAATTGAGAGTGAGATTAGGGAACTTAGGGAGCTTAATAGTTTGATCAAGGTTGAGCTCGAACATGCATTTAGTGACCTAGCGACCGCCTTGTATTCAAATGAGGACCTAGGGCCTAATGACTTTGTGAATGTTATTGAGGGACTTAAAGAGGGGGAAATAGATCCGAAGCTTAATGACTATTTTAATCTATACCCCACTAAGGAGGAGATTGCATATTATAATAATCTTATTGATAACCCACGATCTCCTTTCACTATAATTAAACCTAAGATAAAGAGAGGCGATCCTAAGAATGCTAAAATACCATGTATGATTGGGTATAGGCACATTAGCAATGCTTACATTGACTTTAAATCTCCAATCAACATTATGTCCTTAACTGTTTATAATGATATAGTGAAAACAAGACTTGAACCTAGAAAAGAGCCCAAATACCCCTGTGGAGTTTGTAACTTTGTCGGGAGAGTCAAAGGTCTCTATGTCTTTGTTGGTAATTTCACTTTTGTTACCGACTTTATGATTGTGGAAGATCTTGCTAATGTTATTGATTGTTGGTTATCAAATGTTGTGTTTGGCAAAACCGTTTGTTGAGGAGTCTAAGTTGGAATATGATGAGATAGAAGGAACGATCCGATTTGCAAGTAACACCGATAGTATCACTTATAGGATGCCTAATAGGATGAAAGAATTTCGCTTTATATCCCGTTTTGATAAGGACAACGTTTGTGCTTTTGAGGACATCAATGAAGAGGATTAGAAAAAGGGCATGGATTATGTATGGGAAAAAAGGAGTCTTTATTACAAAGATTGCTTGGCCCTTGGACCAAGGTATAAATTCGATAAAGAATTTGCCCAAAAGATTATGGGGGCGGTTGAGAAAAAGGTGATTGGTTTCTACAAAGAATATCTACAATCGGAGAGTGAAACCAACGATGAGGTCACGTAGTAACCCATGACCTTGAGTCTAGCTACAAGACTCGTAAATAAAGAAAAGCGCTTCTTGGGAGGTAACCCATGTTTTGTGTGATTTTATTTTGTTTGTTTGTTATTTGCTTCCGTATGCATGCTTTATTTTTATTGTTGGTAGATCATGTTTCTAAACTAAATAGTGGAAATACTTTACTTTGTTGTTTTGATCTAGTCTTAACTCCATCTAAAAGTATTTTTGCAAAAGATAAGTGTAAGGGGAAACCCCAAATATGTTTTTAAGAAACAAACCGATCATGATTCTCCACAATATTAAATGAACATGTATATTCGTACTTGTTAGAGTCAAATGCTTGTATTGAGTCACAATGAAGTTTTGCAGGATTTTCCAGGAAGTAGGACCAAGTTTTTCCAGAAATTTTCCGGAAACTTAACACAAGAATTTCCGTAGGTCACTTCTGACGGCGTCAAGTGTAAAAATCTGGAAATTTTACCAGTTTTGTTTTTCTAACGGAGTCTTATGGTTTTTGTGAATTATTAAGTTTTATAGTCTCCAGGAAATCTGCAAACTTCATTCCACAAGCATTATATCTTATCTTGTTTTCTAGGATTTAGTAACTTATATAGGATGCCGCCGATTTTACGCGAGGTTGTTTTGTCTATTTTCTCAGGATTTACAGGTTATGTATGACAAGAAGATGATTTATATTCTGGAAGGGAAGCTTTGATTGTTCATTTTCTTGGAGGAAGATTTAACCTGGTCACCTTATTATCCATACCGAGCGAATCAGGGGAGTATTTGATTTCATTCTTTTTACTTTTTTTCACTTTTACATTCTTTACTTGAACATTGGGGACAATATATTCATCTTAAGTGTAAGGGGAGGGTAAAAAGATGATACCTTACATATGCACTTTCGCTTGAGTTTGTTTTGTCTAGTGGTAGATGTGTAATAAAACTATAAGAAATACTTGTTAGTGCAATTTTAGCGCCAAATTTAAAATTTTTTACAACATTTAGGAGTGAAACTTTAGCCATAGCAAGCGTTTCATGGATAGGAGATTGTATGACTAGCACATAACCGTATATTCAGAAAAATTTTCCACCCAAATATGTGAGCTTCGCCTTTAGATTTGATAGGAAAAGCATTTAGTATTAGTGCTTATGAGTGTACCGGTAGCATTTAGATTCTAGAACTTGCGTTAGTGATGCATCCCGAGACAGCTAGTGAGACTACATTCATGTAGTAGGATTTACTACATGATAAGAGGCATTAGGATCACCCTTGTGTTAAACCCGTATCATAATTACTTGACCATTTAAGTCATATTACTTGGCTAGTTAAGTCAACTAATTTTTCCCACACCCTTAGCGTTGTACTCATTTTTAGTACATGAAACCCCTAGTACACCCCTCCGAGCCTATCTTTCATTTCTAACTTTAAGCATTTTACTTAAAGGAAGAATTTGTTACACCCCACTTAAATGTACACCCAAATCGCCTTAGCCTTTCGTGTATGCGCTCATTTTTAGTGCATTATTGTTATGTGTTAAACCCTAAGTTAACTTTCTAATTGATTACATGGTTGGTAAGTCGAGTCATATCCTGGTACATATTGTTTTGGGACGATTGGGACTCATGGGTAAAGTACTTATTTTATGGAGTAATGGGGAAGAACATCATATATTACCCCCATATGTACGTTAATCTTAAAAGTACTCAAAGTGTTTTGATTTTCTTAATTCGAGTCATTAGATTAGTTTATTGTAAAGTATGTAAAGATTCAAGTGTAAGGGGAATGTTCAATCCCTATGATGTATTATTTTGGATGGTAGGGTAAGAGTGTATGCAAAAAAAAAAAAAAAAAAAAAAAAAAAAAAATCGAAAAATCAAGAAAAAAAAGAAAAAAAAAAAGAAAAAGAAAAAGAGAAAAAACATACGGACTACCATCCCTTTTTATTCTATGTTCATTTTATGTTTTTGTCATTTTTCATTTATTAGCTTAAGTCGAGTCTAGTCTTGGCTTAGCAACGCCACATTGTACATGTAATTAACCAAGATTGTTAACTCGCCACCAGTAAAAACTTCCTGTATCCAACAAAACCGTGTATTTCATATCCCTACACCTAACATTACAACCCTTTAGAAGACCTCTTTGGTAGTTTATCCTAGGTGCTTACGCCATGTGGTGGAGGTTTGATCCTTTCCCAAGCCTATGGTAATCTATTTTGCTATGACAGGTAGTGAGAGATATCTTCCGTTTCCATATTGTAATTTATACTTTATTACACCCGAGAGATGTGAATATCTAAACACTATTTGTGAGGTGCTTGTGAATGATCTCCGTGCTTGTCTATTGGTCTTTAGTGGAACGATTATTTGTTGTAATTACTTTTATATTAGTGTTAAATGACCCCTAACTTGTATTTTAAGTAGAATAAAAGCGCATTTGCTTGAGGACAAGCAAATCTCAAGTGTAAGGGTATATGATGAGGCGAAAAATGAACCACTTTTAGTGGGTCATTTAAGCCCGGAATTGACTTTATTTGATCAAATATTGCCCTAAATCGTTCCTTTTGTGATTTTAGGTACTTTGGGAGTGGAATCTGGAAAAGGAAGCAATTCGGACATTTTTGGAGCATAAAAGTGAAGAAAACGCCAAAGTCTTAATTTTCCTTGCTGGGAACAGTAGGTGACGGCGTCAAGAAGGAATCCTTGACGGCGTCAAGAGCAAATTTCCATGATGATCTAGTACAGATTTGACGGCGTCACGAAGTAGGGCGTCAAGAGTAAAATGCATGACGGCCTGGAAATGCATAATACATGACGGTGTCAAAAGTTGATCAAGGCAGTCCGAGAAGATTTTTGGCGGCGAGGTGACGGCGTCACAAGATTGGTCTTGATGCCGTCAGACCCTATTTCCTATATATAGTTTTCTAATTTTCACATTAAAAAGGAGAGAAGTTTTGGAGAAACCCTAAGTACGAACTTGGTGCGAATTTTACAGGTTTTTCAAGGGTTCTAAGCCCTTGATACCTTTCATGTGTAATTGAGATAAGTGTTCTTTTAATTCAATCAATATGTCTATGTGTTGGTTGTCTATATCTTGTTCTTGTCTTAATTCCATCATGCTAGGCTAGATCTATCTTGTGTTTGCTTGGATCTAATGAAACCTAGATGTTAATTATGTGTTGATTACTTGTTTATAATTGTATTGGATGAATGAATTTGATGTTTGGCTTAAGAAAACTGGCAGATCTCCAAATGGTAACATGCTTGAACGTCTTAAGAAACATGAACCGATGTGCACTAGGTCTTTATTGGTTGTATTTAATGCATGAGCCACTGTTTATAATCCCTATGGTTGTGCTGGGCATGGTATAGGAGGAGATAAGAGCTCATAGAATTGGGGAGTTAAGTGCGCCACCCCATGAATGATATTAAGGAATACGATCCGTCATCCATGCAACTATAACAAGTAATTAATGTGTAAAAGATGTCTAGGGAGTAGTGAAATCTAAGTAAACACATTTTCTCCACTTATTGCTCACAACCTTAGTATAATTTAGTTAAATTTCATTTCTAGTATTTTATTTTGATTGCATCTTTAGTATTGCGTTAGTTGACTAGCAACTAATTCCGCCCAAATCCTTCAAACCCGAGATTTTTACTTGCTTTCTAAAAAAATATAAAAATACAAAAATAATCATCCTTCACCTTTAGAACTAGTAATTAGGTTTTCTAATCCTAGCGACACTATTCCTAGCTGAACGATCAATCCCCCGGTACTTGTCACTATACTATACTACAACGATCAGGTACACTGCCTGGTGGGGGTTGTAAGCTTCTCAAGATCCCTTGAGAGGTAAAGCATGGTGCGATTCCCACGTATTAGTGTTTAAAGGCTAAAACTGGTAAAAGGATTCAAAATGGTGAGAAACAAATTTTTTCCAAACTCTACACTCTCGTTTTACTCCGATAAAGCAAGTGTGGAGACCAAAGCAAAGTCATTTAAAACCTTTTAAAATGTGGAATGCTTTGGCTACAATAAAAGAATGTCTCTGATTTGAATATCCCAAATACCGGAAGTTTTCCGTCCATAACAAAAACAAATCTTCAAAAAGAACCCATGAGGTTCAACTTTAGATGGAAATCTTCTTCTTCAGATTTTAAAACTCAAAAGAAAGACTTTGGGTATCAAACAACTTTCAAAAGTAAAAGAGTTTTAAATTTCCATTGATTCAACGAGTGTTATTTCAAAATGATACAAAGATTTTTCAATCCTCGTTGGAATTCTACATCTTTTAATCGGATTGACACAACCTACAAATGGATTTCAAATTTTGGTAACAAAGGTTTTCAGTCCTCAAGGTTGTTGTCTAATTTGATATTCAAACATTCTTTGTTGTATAATACTTGATTGTGTTTTCTAAAACCTTGAGCAGAATCATCTCATGAATTTTCAAAAAGTATTTCTTTAATACGATTCAATGTTCTGCTCAAGAAGACTATCTCTCGAATAAACTTCATTATTTGAGGGGGAGTATTTTGTTAAAAGAAAACAAATTTTGTATTCAAACGACGACTTGTGCACTCATTTCAGTGTACAACTCGGTTTTCAAAGAAAGGAAAGTGCCTTTCTAAACCATTTCTTAAAACCATACGTGCACTTATCCTAAAAACAAGAAGCAAGTTCTCACGCTAAGTTTATCTAAATCTTCTTAATCTTGAGCAAAATTTATTCAAATTTTTTTCAAAAGGTTTTTTCAAAACTTTTCAAAATTTTGCTCAAGAGTTTTCTAACCTTTACTCCCCAATTCGCTTTGAAAGTTTAAAATTCTCAAAACATATGCGAGTTTTTGAGGGGGAGTATTACAAAAACAAAATGTTTTGTCAAAATCATGCTCAATGGCTTGTGCACACATAACAGTGTACAACCCGCTCTTGAAAAGAAAGGATCATGAGGTACGCATCAGTGCCTCAATCCTTATATAAGGAGCGAAGGGTTCTTACTTTTGAGTAGAGTTAATCAAACATTTTATGGTTTTCATAACTCTGCTCAAAAGACAAGTATTTCACCTCAATGAGTATTCACTTGTTAAGGGGGAGCACTTGAAAAACTCATCGTTTGAAATACAAAAAGTTCTTGTTGATATCTCCCCATAAGACTCAAAAAGCATATTTTAATCAAAAGTTTAACAAAAACAACATCTCATATGCTATTTTTGAGGGGGAGAAAAAGTGAATGTGATTAAAATATGAATGTTCAAAGTTGTTTAATGTCAAATCTCATGCGAGCTAGACTCAGAATTGACCCAAGAATTGACGAAACATAAAAGTTAGTAATCTCGAAAAGACTTATCCTCGACGGGTAATAACATCAAGTTAGTTACTAGAGCTAGTTGTCACCTAAAAGTTGACAATGGAACTCTTTAACTAGCCACGTAAGCGTGTCTCAAAAAGGATAAGTCTTAGTAGAAATGTACCGTTTCAAGAAACTTTCTGTGGATTTGACCAGGCCGGGTAATAACTTCAAGCTAGTCTAACTAGTGATGTAAGCGTGTCTCGAATCGGTCAGGTTCACTGAAAGTGGATCAATTCAAAAAGTGTTTGCTCCTCCCACATGTGCAAATTTATTTAAACATTTATGAGCACATGTGAAGGGGGAGCCCTTCAAAAGTAAACACAAAACTCTCAAAGTGTTAAACAAAATGTTTGATATTCACAAACACTTTGAGAGATTTTCAATCAAAGGTTTCTTGGCTATTGTCAGATAATTTTGGAGTTATAAGGTGATTAAGATAGGAAATACAGTCCTATGATCCGCCAGAGCCGGAGGGATCTACCCAAGGACATCACCAATAGTTAGAATTAGAAGTCCTTAGGTATGATACGATAAAAGGAGAAAAGAATGAAAAGGGAAAGAAGGAGTTGAAGAATTAAAAAGAAAAGTAAAGAAAAGGGTGAAAAGAAATAGCCCTCCATATGTTCAACCTTAGGGCAGACACCGGGTTCAACTCATATGCTACTGGTTGTTACTAAGGTGACACCGGTATTGAAGACAAAGATGTCATGGACCCAGTGACGCACTGCACTAAACCTTCTTAACCACTCAAGTTCTCTTAAAAGAGCTTGTTTCATTCTCACAGGGAACCGATGTAATCTATCGACTTATCTCTTAGAGATGGTTGATATTGAAGCAGGAGACCCCTCCCAAGTCTCCGCATAGGAAACCTAAGTGTGCACTTTTCGAGTCTAGAGCCATGAGATACATCAAAGATCTCTTAGGAACACTTAGTATTTCTACAACTGGTGTTCTACATCAATGGACATCAGCTGTAAATTATCGAGTCCTTCGCAGATCTTAGCAATCTGCCGAGAACGTTTATGAGAGAATATATATAAGTATTTCTCAATGATTGAATGGAAATCCTGCCAGGATCAACATCAAACAGCCCTGACAGCAGGTCACTTCGGTAACTCCTTGTGGGTTACACTTAGTGTTTACGGTGGTTTCTTAGCGGTCTACAGTCGTGGAGTGATCCCCAGCGACTCACCCAGTCATTGAGCTACTTAGTAGGTCTTGTAAGCTCCTTCGGGAGTATATGACATGGGAACGGCCTTGATAAGGGTTAGAAGGAGTCTTCACAATATGCTGTTGACGATCTCTAATTCCATATTTGTAAGTACCGGATGTTTTATTGCTAACTGTTTACATGCGGGGTTACATCATCTCCATGGCAACGGATTCCACATGCTCATACATGCATCTTGAAGTCATCAAAAGCTCCCTCAAAGATCAAAGCAACACAAAGTTCAAAGAAAGATTCTACACCAAAAAGAAGAATCTACAAAGTATAAAGACTAAAGATCTTAAGAGAAAGAAAGGGACTACGTGCATATATAAGTCAGAATTCAAAGATGTATGAGCATGTTGGAATGGCGGACTACCACCACAGACGCGGAAGTGACGAAAGGCAGACAACTTCATTATTTGATCACTATCATAACAACAATGAACAAGGCACAAAGAACGATGAATGATTATTATCTCATGATTATTGAAAGACGTCTAAAGCTATGAAAGTCAAAGATGAAGAAATGACAAAGACGTCAAGCAACCGTGATGACCGACCCTTAGGGGGAGATTGTTGGGATCAAAGTTTTACTGTTTTATCAAGTCTCGGTCATTTGTAATAATAGGTTCCTTAAGTTATTATTTACTTTTATTAATGTTATGTTTACAAGTTTACTAGACTTAAGTTACATAGTCCATGGGCCTTAAGCCCATACGAATTGTAAGAAGGGAAGGAGTAGGAGTGTTGCCCTAGCTCCTTACCTATAAATACTAGTCTTGGGTCTCTTGTAAACTTGGTTGGTTATTTGATATCTTAAGGAAACTCTTGCACTTATATTTCTCTCATTCTTATAATCACTCAAATCCTTATATCTATCTCATTCTTGCTTGTGTGAAATCAATATGGTGACCTAACATGATGGCCTATGGTGACGCCGTCATCTCCTTAGTAAAAAACTTTCTGGATCGTCACGTGTATCATCCACTTCCACCTCTTGTATTGCTCTTGACGCCGTCATGTAGAATCTTGTGACGCCGTCAGGTACTGTTCCCAGCAAGGAAAATTAAGACTTTGCCTTTTTCTTCACTTTTATGCTCCAAAAACGTCGAAAATGCTTCCTTTTCCAGACTTCACTCCAAAAGTACCTAAAATGACAAAAGGAACGGTTTAGGGCAATATTTGATCAAATAAATTCGAATTCGGGCTTAAATGACCCCCTAAAAATGGTTCATTTTTTGCCTCATCAACACCTCTCCCCCTCCTCTCTACCTCACATTTATGTAGTACTAAGCCCTTAGGAGCTGCTAGGAACGAATAGCTAGGCCCTGGTTGAGTTGTGTTGTGGTTTGAAGTCGTACGAGGCATAAGAAACCCTAGAAAACCCTAAACCCTAGTTCTAACCTACGTAAACCCCCCTAGCCAAGTAAGTCTTACTTTTAGTTAGTATAGCTTTAATATAGTCTTAGGATAGATTTAGGATGCCTTAGATAGCTTAGATAACCTTGCATGAGCCTAGAACCATTCTACTTGCTAGTTTACATTTTAAAACCCTAGATTGAGTCATATACTTGCATGCATGCTATAAGTATTTAAATTAGGTCATACACTAGTTAAATATAACTTAGATAACTTAAAATAAGTAAAACATAGGCTAGAAAACTTAAATACTAGATAAAATACAAGTTACATGCATATTAGGACTAGTTTTGCAATAGTTTACATGCATAGGGGTATATATCATAAATTCCTGAAATTATAAAGTCTAGGGACTGTTTTTGACCTTTCTTAGAAGTTATAAGTAGTAATGATTAGTTTTGCATAATATTAAAACCCTAGGATAGATAATAACATAAGTATAAACTAAAAAGGACTAAAAACATAAATAGTATAAATTTAAAGGTCTAAAATGGTAAATATAGAAAACTTAGGAGTCTTAGGTTAATATAGAAGTCTAGGGACTAGTTGTGTCAAGTATAGATAATTATTAGTATAAGTAATATAAGTAATATAAAACTTAAGGTAGAAAACGTAAATATATAAACTATAAGGGTAAAAAGTGAAAATATCATATAAGTATAAAACCTAAATAAATTTAGAAGTATAACACAATACTAGGGAGCTTCATGCGAGGAGTACTATGTGGATATTTCATTTTTGACGAGTTTGTTGGGTTTACGAATTAAAGTGCCCTGACTCCTCGAACGATTATTGCATATACTTCTGAGATATGATGGCCTGAACGGTGATATGATTATAACTAAACCCTAATAACAACATAACTCAATACTAGGGAGCTTTGTGTGAGGAGTATTAACTTCTGAATTATGATGGCCCGAACGATATTATGTTGATAACATAATACAATAGTAGGGAGCTTCATGTGAGGAGTCATATACTTCTGAATTACAATGGCCTGAACGGTGTTATGTTATATCTAAAACATTAACAAACCTAAAAACAATAACTTAAGAAACATAAACATGATAACTAAAAGCTTGACATACATACAAAACCAACAACAACACACTAGGATACGTGAGTAAGGCGGTCTAGTTCCCGAGTTACTATTTGCATTACTTAGATTACTCTACACCCAGGTGAGTCTTCATAGCCTTACATCTTTTTAAACTTTCAAACTAAATGCTTTTACAAACCCTGTAAGGGGGATACATGCTAAATGCTTTACTTAAAACCGAATACTAGTCTTTTTATTTGGTTGTTTGCACGAGTAAACTAATAGCCACCACTACATAAACAAAATTCATGAATCTAATCGTTTGGAAGGTTTTATCCAATCGAACGTGAATATAGTTGATAGATCTATTGGAGTTTGACAACTCCCGTTGGTATTAACACCCCACTAGGTGGTACCAATAAGTACTATATTTGAATCCACTCAAGGTATAACTTTGGCAAGTTATCCTTCTATCCCCTCATGTTGGGTCTGTAGCCCACATGACCCAGATCGTTAAGGTGTGATTCATGAGCTTAGTGCAACCTACTAAACTCCTGATAATTGTGCATGCATTACAATTATCACAAAAACTTGTATTTTCCCAGATGGGTGTAACAACTGAACCTAGGGAACTTGTATTCACTAACCCCTAAGCCAATGATTCTCACTCAACACCTAGTGTTGACTTTTTAAGCATGTATTCTAGGTTTATTACTTCTATGGACCTATGGCGGAAGGAGGTACTGAACTCAGAGGACTTCTCATGGTTATCATTCAAACACCACCAACCTAACTCTTAGATTTTTGGGACCTCAACAAAATAAAAGTATATCTTTTATAATTAAAACTCTGATAATTATGAATGATAACTAATTTTTTTCAAAACGTCTCTTTTTAAGTCGTTTTCTATTACTGTATCTGTGATTCTATGAAGTAATACCCCAAACACTTTATCCGCTACGATCAGTGAAAAATGGGGGTGTTACATCAACCCCCTCAGTTTTCTAATATCAACTGTCTGAATCCTCCTAAGCTTGTTCACATTGGCCCTTGCAGCTCTCGAGTCCCTTAAGAGTTGGAGCTCCGCAATCAGGTCCCCCCTAATACCCAACATGTTAGACAGCTTTTGGCACCTACTCATCAACTCTTGTGCATGATGCATGTCTTCCTCAACCTCTCGGTGGTAATGGGATAGCATCATTTCCGATATGACAAACGAGTTACAGGCAATCACGAGATCAAGACAGCGAGACATGTTACTAGAAAAGGGAGTGATAATTTTTTGGTTATGGGTGTGTGTGTGTTTCTACTTGTGTGTGTGTGAAGCAGTAAGGCGTTGACAATTTAATATGGAAACTTATAGACAAACTTTGCAAATTTAGCCATTGAGGTCATGTCACATTTATACCAAAAAGGTCGGGAGGGAAAATGAACACTGAAAAGACGATAATACCCTCAATGAGTAGGCATTTAACAAGGAAACTAATGGGAGTTAGCTCTCGGTGGCCGTTTTGCACTTATCCGTAACGTGGGTGGCTTTTTTGCACGCCTTTATGCCTCGGTGGCTTTTTTGCACTTTCGTGATAGGTTAGGGACTAAATTTGCACTTTACCCTATATTTATTAAGTTATTAATATGTTTTACATAATAATTTAACTAATTTAAATATATGTTAAATATAAAGAGAGGGACTTGGATGTCGGAAAATGAAACTCCCAGACCTCCTTCCAATGTGGCCAGTTATGGGAAGGTTCTAGGAGGGGAGGAGAGTGTCGATTTTGTGTAACTAAAGGAAGTGAAAGACAATGATTTGTTAGACAAGTTGAGATGCTATATAAACACCCCTTTGGCATCATTGTCTAATACACGACAAAATAATATATACGACACAGTAAAACCAAAACCATATATCTTGTTTTCCTTCAGTCAAAGATATATGGCAATATAAAACCATTAAGGTTTTGGTTCTCTGTTTGTAATTACAACATATATAAGCAAAGTAGGATCTTTGTTTATTTTGTCTTACTCTCTCTTTAAAACCATTCGAACATAATACCTCTTGGTATTCGAATTGGTTTCAAGCGAGACAAGAACAAGCAAAGTGTTTTCCTTGTTCGACGTGAAGCAAGTGACTAACATCGCAACATATTTGTTTGAAGTGTAGTGTGAGCACTCGTAAATGTGTTACTTTAATCACTATTTGTTTCTTTTGCGGATGACTACGAGGGTTAGTTTTTTATTTATTATTTATGTGTTTTCCTTTTATACTAATTTGTTTATTATTTGTGTGTTAATCATAATTGCTAAACTAGATCTATTATCCGCTGCGTACTCGTAGTTAATTCATAAACTTGGTATGTAAATTCCAACAGTGGCATCACGAGTCAACTCGTTTAGTGATTATGAGTTACACGATTTAATAAACAGCGAAAAGGCTGCATGAAATCTAACTTAATTATTTATTTTATTTTTTGTTTTGACAGCTATCATGCAATACTTGTCATTAATTAATAAAGAATGACTAGATGTAAATCAATTAAAATTAATGGTTAATTAAACACATTTAATAGCATATTAAAAGTTAATTAGTTTGCCATGATTATTTTATGTGTGAATTCCAGCTATAAGACATACGCAATCAATTTTTTGATGCATGTGGTGATCTAGGCACTTGATGAAAACCTAGTGAGGGTCTTATGGTTCTCCATTTGGGGAAGACTCCTAGTGGACTCGGATTTTATATGTTTGATTAATGTCTTTGTTTATGTACTTGATTCATTATTTTCTAATTGTTACATGTTTTACACACCTAATTGAATGCAATATGGAATAATACATATATCATGACATTAAAGTGGTGTTAGTTTACACGCCTAATTACCATGCTCAATTGTGACCTGCTATTTGGTTCGTGGAAAAATTGTTTTGGTAAAATGAAGAGACCTAAATTATTGAAACAAGTTTTTCATGAAATAAAAAACAGGATGCTATGGACACTTTGGAAGTACGACTCACCTACTAGAACAAACTATAAAGGGGTTTAAGACGGTGCGCACAGTCACACCTAAAGGATTTCCGGTCATAGCTTCACGCTGACCCGGTCCTCCGCCACCTTGTGAGTTCGATTGGAGCTACCATGAACCATGATGATCACTCTAGTGTCATTACTAAAGTTTTTAAAAAAGAGTGTTACAAAGTTGTTTTGCATGCTTCTTTGTACACGAATTTTACCACATTTATGTGTATACCCCAGATGAAAATTTTAAGTCTATGCCAGCCAACCAAGAACACGTGCATTTGAATTGACCTCTTTGGTCAGTCCTTAGGGCCATTCCAACCCATGGCGAATTTTGCTCATTGGTCAGACCTTTGGCGATTTTTGCAAGTTCTTGCTTGGTCGACTTAATTTGAGTATGCTTGGTCAGACCTTGGACCCGAGGCATAAGTCTAAGAGTTGCATTTTAGGCAAGTAACGCTCATCGCTTACCTCTTGCCCTACTTGTTTACACACTGTTCAGACCTCCGGTAATAAGTGGGAGGTCAAGATGGATCTTAGTCTTAATTAGTGATTAATTGGGTAGTTAATTCTTTTAAGAATTTAATTATCGAAAATACTAAAATTGAACTTTCTATGTTCTGATTAAAATTTTGTTGTTGCAACATAATTCGTAAACAAAAGTTTTTGTTCCTTAAAAAGACAAACTTAGTCTCTTTTCCTGGTAAGAAGAGTGAGACTTATTCATTTTTTTTCTCCTTAGTTGACAAACTAATATAGGATTACAATTGTTAAACTCACTTATGATCTTTCATTACCCTTTCAGGTCTTGAAATAACTGAAAGATAAAATATATTGTGTAACTAGAAAACATTTTGTCTATAGCTACCAAAACAAATGACATCTTACACTTGTCACGATGTATGAGTTTAAACCGCAAAGAGTAAAGAAATTACTAGCATATTCGCTAAGTTTTTTTCTTGGACTCTCATTATTCCTTAAAGTGGTAAATACCCTTGTGGCTATGTAGACGATAAAGGAGGAATTGCATGCTAAATATTCAAGTTAAATGAAAGCATGAATGGCTAGTCCCTCCTCTACATAAGTAAAAAATTCATATACTCTTCAATACCTAAGTACATTGTTTATCTTAAATGGGGGGGGGGGGGGGGGGGGATGGAGAATTAGAACGATACTTGTCCTTATTTTTTCCAAAAATATGCATTAATCTGTGCTTAATATGTTAAATTTAAAATTTTTCTAGCATGTTTTTGTTAAATCTAAATTACATAGCCGCACACATAACTACCATTTTAAAAAAGTTGTGAGAATTGAGCGTATCCGTTTCCCAATATTTACCCCAAATTCCACAAATATATGAGTGTGCCGGTGACTTGTAAACTTTGGAACTTGGCTTGTATACTATTCGAGACCACAATAATGAGTATTATTGATATAATTGGAGTGACTTGTCTAACCTGGTAAATTGGTTTCACAAATGTAATACACCGTAAAATCCCAGGTCATTTATAAATGCTAATTACCAACATTATTCTAAACTAAGCCATTTTTGCGGGCTAATTTAAATTTTTACACGAGACACTATTTGATTGAACACCCGATTGTTTTGGTCACTGTTTGTTTGAGCACCCGAATGTTATTTGTCACCCAAATGTCACTCTTGGATGTCACCCAATGAGGATAAGCATGGTAACTCCCACTTGCGACCCGACACCCATTTGAACACTGAGAGATTATTAATATATATATACTTACATATATATAAACTATCACAATTATAATTACTATATATATATACGAGTATATATATATATATATATACACAATTTAAATACTTATGATTATCACGAACCGACACCGAAATTAATATCACAATTTTACGGAACACCGACACCCCGATATTTTGGGCCGAATCACCACCACTAAGCCCACACGTATATTTTTTCACAACTTGGGCCGTATAGTATTTTAAGCCCAAGTCTCTCATTTTCTTTCTTTCGCATCGCAGCTGGGCCAACACACAAGTCACAAGCCCATTTAACTTTTGTTTTTATTGGATCGAATATGTGAGCCCAATGGCTATTGCTTGTTTCTTTTCTTCCCTTGCGCAGCGTGCTACCCAAACGAGCAAACACCTTTACAATGCAAGCATATTTACACACTTTGTAATCTTTGGTTCCCTATTCACACAACACTTAGCATGCTACTCCTAGTTGACTTTACAATGAGCCACCATGTTGAGCCGTCAAACCCTTGGTCACTCGAATTACCCACACTAAACCCTTTACCCATGGGATCGGATGTTTCATTAACCAAAAACATGTTCCTTAAACTAATCTTTAAAGTACACACATGCCTAATTGTGCTAAGAGTCTAGCTTTGACATGAAGATGTAGCCCCCAAGTCCTTACAACTCGACAAGATATCACAAGTGCAGGAGAGACAACCTTGTCGAGCAAGAAGTGACAATTCGACCTTGTTGTGTTTCTAGGAACATTCGAACCACCCCATCCACCCGATATAAGCCACAATAAATGCTAGAAACTCACACACCCTCAACTCCACAAAACTTCCAAGTCCAAAACACTCTATTGCTTCATTGGTGTTGCTGAGGAAACGAGCTAAGGATTCGGGTTTGAACGAGTTGGATAACTATTGGGATAAAGGATTTCTAAGACGAAAGGAGGGTACCACGTTGCTCATTCACTTGTCTCGTATCACACAAGTCGTCACCACCTTTTGGTGATTGTAAGTCTTCGCATCCTATTTCAATTTTCCTACTCTAGTCTCATGTTTATCACAAGAAATCTCATGCACATGACACACGTATAATTTTAAGTATAAGTCTTCATTACACTATAACATTCATCACTTGCCTCGACACCCCTAGAAATGCCCTCACCATTTCGTTTCTACACGTACGACCCACTTATATTTTTCGATCACCTAAATCTACGACTCACCCACAATCGAATTAGCAAATCATGCACAACTCACTCGACTTTATGACACGAAAACTAGACCCAAACTAAACCATAGTCGAACCGTATTTTTTCCTTAACAACAAACTAAACACCCTTTGGGCCATAAAAGGGCTAACGAGCCCAAGAACATTTCATAATAAGTTTTCGGTTTGAAAACTTGAAGAAAAGTCGAAATAAATAAGACTTTAGAAAACCGAATTTGAACAAGTTTTGAGGTTATAAAAGTCACTTTTTATTGTGTCAAAAGTTTGGTTTTCGAAAACTTCAACAAGGACTATTTTCGCAAAAATCCCGCGTTAAGGGACTAAATGTGACAAAACATGAAAACTTTCGAACCAATTTTTAAAATACCGAACTCTTTTTGAAAACAAGGGTAAAAACCGTCATTTGGCCTAAGTTTGAGGATTAAAGTGAAAAAGGTACAAAAGGGACTAAAATTGTGATTACTTTTAACCAAGGGTACAAAGTGTAATTTTGTAAAAGTTAAGGGTTAAATTGTGACAAGTTATATTTTTATAATTCATTATACAATTTTTATAAAAACATTTATAAATAGTTTTCTTTAACTTTAATATATATATATATATATATATATATATATATATATATATATATATATATATATATATATATATATATATATATATATATATATATATATATATATATATATATAACTTTATTAAAAATACTTAATCATAAATATTTTTAAACGATATTATTTTCACAACGAGTTAATATTTATCGAACACCGATTCGTAGCAACACTAACAATAACTACGTAAAGTTATTTGAAATATATTTAAGATACCCGAAACGGATATCACCGTACACGAGACATATCAAATGTCATTTACGACACGAATCTAAAACACCGATTACAATGTATTATTTAGGTCGCAAGTCGGAGGAATTTCATTGCTAGTCATAGCAATACACCATCACTTTTGAGCACCTTGTGATTACGTACCTTTCAGGTGAGTTCATGGTCCCACATTTTTAATTGTTTTTAAACCCCGTGGGGAGATACATGCTATAAATCGAACACAAGTATTTTTCTGTATGCTGTTATCACCTGATATTGCCTAAGTTGACACCTGTGCTACAAGTCCCTCATATCACGAACCTTAATCACTTGCGAGTGAGTGCGAATGTAGTTGATAGATCTAGTGGAATGGCAGCCCGCCTCTGTCAAGGTGATCACTTGGCAAGAGGTGTGCTATATTCAAGGTATTATGGAAATTTGGCACATTTCCTGTCACCGAGGGCCCCTTGTCATTTACATCCGCTGTGGTGTAAATGATTATTATTATCTTTATGATATGTCAAATCAATGTTAAGGCTTGCATTTCGTGAGGCTTAGGAGCAATATTACACCCGATTTAGTCAAGACCTGTCTATCTTGGTTTGTTTATTTCAAATGCTTGACTTGTGTTCACACTATTACTATTTAAACTACTATGTATTCACTCAACCTTTGTGTTGATTTTTAAGCATGTTTATCTCAGGAAATTAGCAAGCATGGCGGCACGGAGCTGGCTAAGGGCACAGGACCTCCCTTTTGATTTCAATAATTATATCATTCTTTACAAACTCATCACTTCTTTTGCTAAACAATTAACGTTTTGGAAAAATGTTTGTAACTCTGAATATTTGAGTTTTCATGGAATGATATTGACAATCTTTTGAATTGTTTTCTATGAGTATGACTGTGTACTAAACTGTAATGACCCCGATTAGACTTCCGCTGCTTAATCAAATTTCGGGGTGTTACAGATTGGCGTCAGAGCCATGGTTATAGAGAACCAAATGATTTTTTCAAAACATTGGACTATAACCTCACCAGATTTTTAAACAAACTATTTTTCACCGAAGTGCCCTCCGTGCCAGCGCTTGCCAACGCTATGTTTTAAGGTTTGATTTTTAGCACCCATTGCATTTAGCTCACTATGACACTATGATCACTGTGCATGTAGCATTATGTAGACTAAATGACTTATATCACTGCTATTTTTGGGATATTACAGTACCATGTCGCCCCCGGTTATTATTTTGTTCGACAGTGACGACGTCGTACCAGCATCGTCCACTCACCCTACTATTGACTTATCTGACTATGACACCCATGACACCCGAGACACCCATGATTCTGACCATGACACCCAACCTGTATCACCTGCTATACCATCTCCTGTTCCATCTGGAGACCCCTTTTCTGATACTGAGCCCTTTGAGGAGGGTGAGGTTGCTTCTACACCCATTGATTCCTTTGCTATTCAGCCTCTCTTTCGTCCTGTTTGTGGACCTATGACACAGGGACAGTGCCTTTACGACCAGTACCTGACATCTCAGCAGTTTCTTGCGGCTGATGATCGTCCTACACCACCTGCTAGTCACCACTCCGGTTCAGATGCTGATGACGAGTCTTCTGACTCCGATACTTCTGACACTGCTGCTTCTGTTCCACCATCATCCCCGCCTGCACCGATTCGTCGGCGCAAGCAAGTGAGGATTCTTGAGCCCTATGAGCCTGAGCCTTTCAGCGAGTTGTTTCGATATCATGAGGGAGACTTTACTCGTAAATGCACGGCTCGGAAACGAGTCTGTATTTTGCCTGCTTCTACTGTTACACCACCTGTATCTACACCTGTACCTACACCTGTACCATCACCCATGTCTGTATTACCACCTGTTTCTATGCCAGATTTGACACCTGTGGCATCACCAGCACCCCCACCATCACCTGTATCACCCCCACCTGAGCCACATCCTTACATGTTGCCTACTTACACCGCACCCCACACTTCTGAGGTTTTACCACCCATGCCACCACCTACAGTTTTCTACTCTCAGACTACCACTGTACCGATACCATCACCTGCTACATCACCTGTACCATCACCTGCTCCCACCGAGACACCCACCTCACCTGGTATTCATAGATTGGTTGATGCTAGTCGATGGTCATTTTTGTTAGACTACATACGTAGATGGAGATTGGTTGAGGGATCACCTAGGGCTGCTGAGCTTGGAGATGGCTCTTCAGCGGTGTTACCGGTCACTAGAGAGCCGATACACCATACTATCCCTCTTTTGGCTGCTAGACTAGTTAGACATGAGGATCGTCTGGATGAGCTGTTGAGTGTTATCGAGGATATATCCTTGGAGAGGATTGAGTGTATGTAGGAGGAGGTCACGAACCTCGTGGTACATAGGACAGCCTTAGAGATGGTATTTGAGATGATGGGGACAGAGATCGAGGAGGCACAGGCTACCATCACTGAGTTTGGTCATCGGCTAGATGTTCAGAGGCACGAGATTGATGATTTGAGAGCGATTGCAGCCATTACACAGGAGATGATGGAGCATCAGGCACAGGAGTTAGCTGCATCTAGTTCTACCATCCACACACTTTCAGCTACTATTGAGGAGATTCAGGCCCGTGAGAGATCCAGAGATATGGAGATGTTGGGGATGATCCAGATCATCAGAGAGCTAGAGAGGAGATCAGGAGGCGCACCTGGACCTTCATAGATCTATGACATGTCATTACTTACAGAGACATCTTAACTTGCCGCCTGTGGCATTAATAATTGTTGTATCTTATTGTTTTGTAACAATGAATTCAAAAATTATTAAAACTTTATGTTGGTTACGATTGTAACGTATTGATATTGATTTATGATGTTCTAGTTGTCTGATCTTTCTTTTTATTATGCTCCCATATTGAGATTCATTATAATTTCCATGTGTGTTGTTACATGTCGTGATGTTTATTTATGAATGATATGGTTTATGTTGATGTATGTATTTATGGTGTGGTTGTGATATGTACTTTGTGATGATCTCGACTATTATGAGTTGGTTACACTATTTCTCTTGTTATTGATGTTTGGATTTGTACTTATGCACTTGCGATTTTATAGAGTTATGGCCCCAAGGAAAACCGCTACTGCTACCTCGTCACCCGCTATGACCCAGGCTGCTATAAGAAAGTTGGTTGCCGACAGTGTTGCTGCAGCTTTAGAAGAGCAGGCTGCTGCAATGGCACGAACTAGTAGCAATAACCGAGCCACTGCTGAGAGCGAGTCTGCTGCGACTCGGAAATGCACCTATAAGGACTTCATTGCTTGTAAACCATCTCACTTCAAAGGAACTGAAGGAGTAACAGAGCTTGCTCGATGGTTTGAGCGAACTGAGACTGTGTTTGTAAGGAGCGGTTGTGCCGCGGAAAGCCGAGTCTCGTTTGCTACTGGAACATTGTTGGAAGACGCGTTGTCTTGGTGGAATGCAACTGCTCAGAAGATAGGTGTGGAGGAGGCCTATCAGATTACCTGGGCTGATTTTAAGGAAAAGATGTTGAAGAAGTTCTGCCCTAGAGGTGAGATCAAGAAGTTAGAAGATGAGTTTCACACGTTGGCTGTGAAGGAAAATGATCTCAGGGCTTACGATAGGAGATTTCAGCAGCTTGCCACACTTTGTCCTTCAAAGGTTCCAGATTTGGAAAAGTTGTTGGAAAGGTATATTGAAGGATTACCCAGGAGTATTGAGGGAAACGTCACCTCGTCTAAGCCTCAATCTTTGGATGAAGCAATGTCCATTGCCCAAAGACTGCTAGACCGGGAGATTAAGCGTAACTCTGCTCAGGGAAACAACGATCACAAAAGGAAGTTTGATGATCGAAGGACGAACAACAACAACAACAATCACAACAGCAACAACAACAGCAGCAACAACAACAACTGTAACCCCAACCGTAACTACCACCATGACAGAAACACCCACCACAACCAACAGAACCGACGACAGGAAGCTGTCAGAGCTTATGTCGCTACACCAGTTAAGGATGCTAGGTATGCTGGACCTCTTCCATTCTGCGACAAGTGTAAGATGCATCACAATGGACCCTGCTATGCTAAGTGCGGGAAGTGTTCAAGGGTTGGACATAAGACACAAGATTGCAAGGCGACATGAGCCAACTTGCAACCCGTGGCTGTAGTATGCCATGCTTGTGAAGAGAAAGGACACTACAGGCGTCAGTGCCCTAACAAGGATAACAATGCACGTGGGAGAGCATACGTGCTGGGAGATGGAAATGTCCAACAAGATCTGAACGTAGTCACGGGTACGTTCTTTCTAAACAATCGCCTCGTTAAAGTTTTATTTGATTCCGGAGCCGATCAAAGTTTCTTATCTATTTCTCTTGCACCCCTGCTTAATATTACACCCACCCAACTAGACACCACGTATGAGATTGAACTAACCGATGGAAAGCTAGTAAGCACTAACACTATACTCCGAGGTTGCACCTTAGGAATGCATTGGTTATCTGAGAACCGCGCTAAGATCATTTATGACGAAAAGGTCGTTCACATTCCACTGAATAACGAAACCCTGGTTGTTCGCGGAGAGCGAAGTAAGACACGTTTGAGCGTCATTTCTTGCGTCAAGGTTGTGAAGTACATCAAACGAGGATGTCAAGTCTTCTTGGCTCAAGTCACCGAGAAGAAGTCAGAAGAGAAGCGACTAGAGGATGTGCCAGTAGTCAGGAACTTTCCAGAAGTTTTCCCTGAGGACTTGCCTGGCCTTCCGCCGACTCGTCAAGTGGAATTCCAAATCGACTTGATGCCAGGAGCCGCACCCGTAGCACGAGCACCCTATAGACTTGCACCGTTGGAAATGAAGGAGTTATCTGGGCAATTGGAGGAATTGTCGGATAAAGGATTTATTCGCCCTAGTTCATCACCGTGGGGAGCCCCGGTGTTGTTTGTAAAGAAGAAGGATGGAACCTTCAGAATGTGTATCGATTATCGTGAGTTGAACAAGCTGACGGTTAAGAATCGATATCCGTTGCCAAGGATTGACGATTTATTTGATCAACTACAAGGATCGAGTGTCTACTCGAAGATTGATTTGAGATCGTGTTATCACCAACTGAGAGTTAGGGAAGAAGACATCCCTGAGACGGCTTTCAGGACAAGATATGGTCACTACGAATTCCAAGTAATGCCATTCGGTCTAACAAATGCACCCGCTGTATTTATGGACTTAATGAACCGAGTGTGCAAACCCTATTTGGATAAGTTTGTGATTGTATTCATCGATGATATCCTTATTTACTCACGTAGTAAGGAGGAGCATGCAGAACACTTGAAGGCTATACTAACACTGCTCAGAGAAGAGAAATTATACGCCAAATTTTCCAAGTGTGATTTTTGGATTGAGAAGGTACAATTTCTTGGCATGTTATCGACAGTAAGGGTATTCATGTTGATCCCGCCAAGATCGAAGCTGTTAAAAATTGGGCGTCACCTACGAGTCCCACCGAGATACGCCAATTTTTAGGTCTTGCCGGATACTATCGGAGATTTATTGAAGGTTTTTCAAGGATTGCTAAACCTTTGACTGAGTTAACACAGAAGAAGAAGAAGTTTGAATGGGGAGATGAACAAGAATCGGCATTTCAGTTCTTGAAGCAGAAGCTTTGTGAAGCACTGATACTAGCACTACCCAAAGGAAGTGAGGACTTCGTGGTATATTGTGACGCATCAATCCAAGGTTTGGGTGCCGTATTGATGCAAAGACTTAAAGTAATCGCTTATGCTTCTAGATAACTTAAACCCCACGAGGAGAACTACACTACTCATGATCTAGAATTAGGAGCGGTGGTATTCGCTCTGAAGATCTGGAGACACTACCTATATGGAACCAAGTGTACGGTTTTCACCGATCACAAGAGTCTTCAGCACATTTTAGATCAAAAGGAGTTGAACATGAGGCAACGTCGATGGCTAGAGTTGCTAAGTGACTATGATTACGAGATTCGTTATCACCCGGGGAAGGCAAACGTTGTAGCAGATGCCTTGAGTCGAAAGGAACGACTTAGACCCCTCAGAGTTAGGTCATTGGGTATGACGATTAGATCACCACTGCCGTCTAAAATTCTTGAAGTTCAAGCTGAGGCACTTAAGGAAGAGAATAGACCGCACGAGAAGATTTACGGCATGCCAGAAAGCACAAATGGATTTGTCAAGAAACCAGATGGAAGGCTGTGTTTCAAAGACAGAAGTTGGATTCCATTGTATGGAGGAATACGAGACCTCATCATGCACGGGTCTCATAAGTCTAAATATTCCATTCATCCTGGTTCGGATAAGATGTATCAAGATTTAAAGAAGTTGTATTGGTGACCAAACATGAAAGCTGACATTGCTGAGTATGTCGGTAAGTGTTTGACCTGCTCGAGAGTAAAGGCTGAGCATAAAAACCATCCGGTCTTTTGATTCAACCCGAGCTACCAATGTGGAAATGGGAAAGGATTACAATGGACTTCATCACGAAATTGCCCAAGACATCGAGTGGTTTGGACACTATTTGGGTTATTGTTGATCGTCTCACGAAGTCAGCGCACTTCTTGCCAATCAAAGAGACTGATGATATGGACGTTCTTGCACTTTTGTACCTTAAGGAGATAGTTTCCTGGCATGGAGTGCCGATTTCTATTATCTCCGACCGAGACAGCCGTTTCACGTCTAACTTTTGGCGATCTTTACAGAAAGCCTTGGGAACTAAGTTAGATATGAGTACAGCTTACCATCCACAGACTGATGGCCAAAGTGAAAGGACTATACAAACCCTGGAAGACATGCTTAGGGCATGTGTGATTGATTTTGGGAAAGGCTGGGATAAACACCTACCATTAGCAGAATTTTCATATAACAACAGTTATCACGCTAGCATTAAGGCTGCACCGTTTGAAGCACTTTATGGAAGAAAGTATAGATCACTAGTTTGTTGGGCTGAGATTGGAGATGTACAACTCTCAGGTCCTGAGTTGATTCTTGAAACCACTGAGAAAATTGTAAGGATTAGGCAACGATTACAAGCCGCTAGGGATCGGCAAAAGAGTTATGCCGATGTGCGAAGGAAACCAATAGAGTTTCAAGTTGGAGACAAGGTCATGCTTAAGGTATCACCTTGGAAAGGAATGATTAGGTTTGGAAAACATGGAAAGTTAAACCCAAGATACGTTGGACCCTTCGAAATCATTGAAAGGATCGGTCCCGTGGCATACAAACTTGAGCTACCTGAGGAACTCAGTAGAGTACACAACACCTTCCACGTGTCAAATTTGAAAAAGTGTTTATCGGATGAAACACTTGTGATTCCACTGAAAGAGATCAGAATCGATGATAAGTTGCACTTTATTGAGGAACCCGTTGAGATAATGGATAGGGAGGTCAAACGACTGAAGCATAGTCGCATTCCCATTGTTAAGGTCAGATGGAACTCTAAGAGAGGACCTGAGTACACATGGGAGTGCGAGGATCAAATGCGTGCCAAATACCCACAACTATTCGATGAGACAACCCCGAGCACCGATTCAACTTTGGATTCCGGGATGAATCCAATCTAACGGGTGGGTACTGTAATACACCGTAAAATCCCAGGTCATTTATAAATGCTAATTACCAACATTATTCTAAACTAAGCCATTTTTGCGGGCTAATTTAAATTTTTACACGAGACACTGTTTGATTGAACACCCGATTGTTTTGGTCACTGTTTGTTTGAGCACCCGAATGTTATTTGTCACCCAAATGTCACTCTTGGATGTCACCCAATGAGGATAAGCACGGTAACTCCCACTTGCGACCCGACACCCATTTGAACACCGAGAGATTATTAATATATATATACTTACATATATATATATATATATATATATATATATATATATATATATATATATATATATATAAACTATCACAATTATTATTACTATATATATACGAGTATATATATATATATATATACACAATTTAAATACTTATGGTTATCACGAACTAACACCGAAATTAATATCACAATTTTACGGAACACTGACACCCCGATATTTTGGGCCGAATCACCACCACTAAGCCCACACGTATATTTTTTCACAACTTGGGCCGTATAGTATTTTAAGCCCAAGTCTCTCATTTTCTTTCTTTTGCTTCGCTGCTGGGCCAACACACAAGTCACAAGCCCATTTAACTTTTGTTTTTATTGGATCGAATATGTGAGCCCAATGGCTAATGCTTGTTTCTTTTCTTCCCTTGCGCAGCGTGCTACCCAAACGAGCAAACACCTTTACAATGCAAGCATATTTACACACTTTGTAATCTTTGGTTCCCTATTCACACAACACTTAGCATGCTACTCCTAGTTGACTTTACAATGAGCCACCATGTTGAGCCGTCAAACCCTTGGTCACTCGAATTACCCACACTAAACCCTTTATCCATGGGATCGGATGTTTCATTAACCAAAAACATGTTCCTTAAACTAATCTTTAAAGTACACACATGCCTAATTGTGCTAAGAGTCTAGCTTTGACATGAAGATGTAGCCCCCAAGTCCTTACAACTTGACAAGACATCACAAGTGTAGGAGAGACAACCTTGTCGAGCAAGAAGTGACAATTCGACCTTGTTGTGTTTCTAGGAACATTCGAACCACCCCATCTACCCTATATAAGCCACAATAAATGCTAGAAACTCACACACCCTCAACTCCACAAAACTTCCAAGTCCAAAACACTCTATTGCTTCGTTGGTGTTGCTGAGGAAATGAGCTAAGGATTCGGGTTTGAACGAGTTGGATAACTATTGGGATAAAGGATTTCTAAGACGAAAGGAGGGTACCACATTGCTCATTCACTTGTCTCGTATCACACAAGTCGTCACCACCTTTTGGTGATTGTAAGTCTTCGCATCCTATTTCAATTTTCCTACTCTAGTCTCATGTTTATCACAAGAAGTCTCATGCACATGACACACATATAATTTTAAGTATAAGTCTTCATTACACTATAACATTCATCACTTGCCTCGACACCCCTAGAAATGCCCTCGCCATTTCGTTTCTACACGTACGACCCACTTATATTTTTCGATCACCTAAATCTACGACTCACCCACAATCGAATTAGCAAATCATGCACAACTCACTCGACTTTATGACACGAAAACTAGACCCAAACTAAACCATAGTCGAACCGTATTTTTTCCTTAACAACAAACTAGACACCCTTTGGGCCATAAAAGGGCTAACGAGCCCAAGAACATTTCATAATAAGTTTTCGGTTTGAAAACTTGAAGAAAAGTCGAAATAAATAAGACTTTAGAAAACCGAATTTGAACAAGTTTTGAGGTTATAAAAGTCACTTTTTATTGTGTCAAAAGTTTGGTTTTCGAAAACTTCAACAAGGACTATTTTCGCAAAAATCCCGCGTTAAGGGACTAAATGTGACAAAACATGAAAACTTTCGAACCAATTTTTAAAATACCGAACTCTTTTTGAAAACAAGGGTAAAAACCGTCATTTGGCCTAAGTTTGAGGATTAAAGTGAAAAAGGTACAAAAGTGAAAAAGGTACAAAAGGGACTAAAATTGTGATTACTTTTAACCAAGGGTACAAAGTGTAATTTTGTAAAAGTTAAGGGTTAAATTGTGACAAGTTATATTTTTATAATTCATTATACAATTTTTATAAAAACATTTATAAATAGTTTTCTTTAACTTTAATATATATATATATATATATATATATATATATATATATAATATATATATATATATATATATATATATATATATATATATATATATATATATATATATATATATATATATATATAACTTTATTAAAAATACTTAATCATAAATATTTTTAAACGATATTATTTTCACAACGAGTTAATATTTATCGAACACCGATTCGTAGCAACACTAACAATAACTACGTAAAGTTATTTGAAATATATTTAAGATACCCGAAACGGATATCACCGTACACGAGACATATCACATGTCATTTACGACACGAATCTAAAACACCGATTACAATGTCTTATTTAGGTCGCAAGTCGGAGGAATTTCATTGCTAGTCATAGCAATACACCATCACTTTTGAGCACCTTGTGATTACGCACCTTTCAGGTGAGTTCATGGTCCCACATTTTTAATTGTTTTTAAACCCCGTGGGGAGATACATGCTATAAATCGAACACAAGTATTTTTCTGTATGCTGTTATCACCTGATATTGCCTAAGTTGACACCTGTGCTACAAGTCCCTCATATCACGAACCTTAATCACTTGCGAGTGAGGCGAATATAGTTGATAGATCTATTGGAATGGCAGCCCGCCTCTATCAAGGTGATCACTTGGCAGGAGGTGTGCTATATTCGAGGTATTATGGAAATTTGGCACATTTCCTGTCATCGAGGGCCCCTTGTCATTTACATCCGCTGTGGCGTAAATGATTATTATTATCTTTATGATATGTCAAATCAATGTTAAGGCTTGCATTTCGTGAGGCTTAGGAGCAATATTACACCCGATTTAGTCAAGACCTGTCTATCTTGGCTTGTTTATTTCAAATGCTTGACTTGTGTTCACACTATTACTATTTAAACTACTATGGATTCACTCAACCTTTGTGTTGATTTTTAAGCATGTTTATCTCAGGAAATTAGCAAGCATGGCGGCACGGAGCTGGCTAAGGGCACAGGACCTCCCTTTTGATTTCAATAATTATATCATTCTTTACAAACTCATCACTTCTTTTGCTAAACAATTAACATTTTGGAAAAATGTTTGTAACTCTGAATATTTGAGTTTTCATGGAATGATATTGACAATCTTTTGAATTGTTTTCTATGAGTATGACTGTGTACTAAACTGTAATGACCCCGATTAGACTTCCGCTGCTTAATCAAATTTTGGGGTGTTACAACAAATGTTTTTAAAAATTGTTTTGTTACACCCTTAAACCATAGCCTACCCTATAGATTTAAGTTCGTGGTTAGTTGCTTTTGGTAAAAGTGTGTTTCCCCACATTTCCTGTGTTCATGTGCTTATTTCATTATCTATGGTTAGGTCGGGAAATTGCACAATGCAATGGAGTAAAAGTAGATATTTTTTTTTTTGATTTTCGTGTATTTGCTACTTTCACTATTACCTTTATGTCTAAAGTTATGAGAAGTATAGATAAATTATCCAGAATTATCGTGATAGTGATGTGGTGAAATTTTACACCATTATGTTTATTTGGTTAAAAAAAATCAAAAAAATTCAAAAAAATGAGAAAAAAAAAGAAATAAGAAGTTGGAAATTTGGAATACCAACAATGTGAAGTTATGTACTAGTAGAGATATCACTACCGCTGTTGTATCATATTTATGGATTGAATGTGAGTTGGCCGTTATGGGAATGCCAACTAAGGTTTATTCTTTGATTAAGATGTTATTGAGTCTGATTCATGTCTACTTAAAGCGTGAGTTTCCGTGTTAAAGCGTGTGTTAGTCTATGATTTGTGTCTTATTCATGGGATGGTTGGGAAAGTGATTAACCACACTAGGACTTAATCTATTTGTTTTGTTTAAATGTTTTTTTATTTTAAACCAAATTTTGTTTCCATGTTATTATCCATACCCATTACCAAATAATTATATTCGTTGTTAGCGTTCGAGCATCCGAGTATGATAATGGCCTAGTGAGAATGTCAAATGTATGAATTAGGTAGTGACCATTTGAGTTTTAGACTAATCAAATAATGCACCAGCGATCTGGTGTGCGACTTGATGACCATTCGAGTTTAAGATTAATCAAATGATGTGCTAGCGATCTAGTGTGTAACTTGGTGACCATCCATTATGAAAATAACGCGCCAGCGATCTAAGAAACGCATTAGCGACCATCCATTATTTGAAAGATCGAGAACTTGCGCCAGCGATCCAAGAAATACATTAGTAACCATCCGTTGTTTGAGGAATTGAGGACTCGCGCCAGCGATCTGCTAAGTTTGTGCAGGAGATGTGTAAACAAAGTCAGGTATCACCCAAAACCTTTTCATGACCGATTTACCGCTTTAGACTTGTTACTCTTTGGCTTTAGTGGTGGAGATGTGTATCCTTGCTAAGCTTATGATAGAATATTCATCACGATTGAGCAATTGAACAAATTAAATTAGTTGAGAGATTGAGAGATTTTATTTTATTTTCTATTTCGTTAAGTTTGATGAATTGGTTATGATTGATGATAAGAGATGAGATATGAAGAGATTAGATGGGAGTTATCTAGTGGGAGAGAAAACGTTATGTGGGAGGCGGAGTAAAATATGTGTTTAGGGTTAAGGTAATATGAGTGTATTTAGGGTAACAATCTCATAACCGGTTCTTATCATATGCACTCATATTTCGATTGGGTTTATTGGTTATGGGCCGAAACAAAAGTCATGGAATGGGCTGTTGGCATTTGAATTGCACTTCAATATGTTGGACTAAACATGGGCTGTAAGTTAAAAATGTTGACAACATTTTTTAAACTTAGAAAAGTGGTTATCCGAAATGTATTTTTGGGTACACATTTTTACAACAGTTGGTATGAAGAATGGTATTTTGGATTATAAATTTTCACGGGGATACATTGTTCACGGCTAAAATTGCTATGTTAAACAAAAATGACTACGGGGTTTTTGTACGATATTATTGATTTGACTTTGAAGTGATATTTCATAAAGTGTACTTATTTATCTCAAAGTCTAGGGGTGGTTGGATGCACGACTGTTGAAGATAACTTGTCTGTGCATATAGAAATTCAGTCTTGACAATCTAGTTATTACTGATGTAAGGAGTTATGTTGTAGTGCTCATGGTATAGCTATCACTTAAAGGAGTTATGTTGTAGTACTTAGTGTCACACGAAGTGGTGGATTGTTCAAGTGGCGAATATTTCATGCAACCTCATACTTAAAGGAGTTACGTTGTAGTGCTCAGTATAGGTATTAAGTCACATCTATCGTACAAGCATTAAGTCACAAGATGGGAAGTTTACTTCGTTTTGAAGTTGGTCATATCAGGTTGTCTCCATATGTGGTCATTACTAGTAGCCAGTGAATTCAAAGGAGGCTCGATTACAGGTTGATTTGAGAGAAAAGTATTGAGAGTATATTTTTGTGACATATACTCACAGAATATGCTTCAACGAGCTGTTATAGCTTCTAAATTGCATCAAGTACAAGGTGCTTATACGGCATGTACACAACATTATGATGATTCCGATAACTCGCAACTATTAGGAGGGAGAAGAACATGCCGAAAGAAGTAGTGTTTCATCTTCAGTGATTGGATTTACTGAGAGAATTGTGCTTAACATCGTGAATGGAGAAGTAGTGTGTGTACATCAGGGCTTATTACCAACTTGGATGCAATGTTATGTGAGTTATGTCGATAATATGTTGCTCCCCAAACAACAACCACAGTGCTACAGTCAAGTGTCTACTTTCTCCGCTGCGTGTTAGAAGACTTAAGAGATTTGATGAAAGAAGAAAGGTTGTTGGTTCAGGAGGGAGCAGGAAAAAGAAAGTAAAGGCTCACTAGTTAGGAGGGAGTAATAACCTAACTAGACCGTTACAGTTGAAGTTCAGAGCTACAAAGATTTGTGCCGTCAGTGCCAAAGATCAAATGCCGAGATCGTCGGAAGAGAAGAACTTCAAGTCTGCCTTAGTATCTAGACTACAGAGACTGCGCTTCAACAACGTCAACATTGTTTATTATTATTATTTTAATTTACTTTGTTTATAGGTCTCATTGTAACCATTCACGTGTGATGATATCTTGGAGGGAGATTGTTAGCCTCGCTTTTTTATAAAGATAACGTCACACATGTGAATTGGACTAGATTAGTAACAAGTAGTACCCGCAGGGACTACTATCATACACTAGGCAAAGTAATATTGTAATAAGCCTATAAATACCCCTCATGACTCTCCATGAGGGGTGTGGGAAATCATTGTGTAACCTTCATTTGTTCAAGCTAATAAACATTGTGTTTCTTATCTACCCTCTCTCTACTTTCTCTCACTAAAAAGATGAATACTTTCATCTTCTTTGATCAACCTAGACCTCCCGAACCACATGAATCATAGTATTTTTGGTCCTACAGTTTGGTTGTGCAATTATGATGAAAATGAATAAGTGCTTAACTATAAAAATAAATCCTAAACTTTATTTAGGGTACATTTTTATAAGTTTGAATCTAGAGTTTACTTGAAGACAAGTAAAGTTCAAGTGGAGGGATATTTGATGACATCAAATAAGTACATATTATTGCCATCATTTATCCTATGTATTTGACTTGTTTAATATTATTATATATGAGAATTGATACTTAATCGTTTACTTTTGTAATTCTCAGTTATAAACAAGCGTTTGGTGAAAATTAGCTATTTTGGACGTAAAATGGAGCAGATCAAGTTGGAAAAGTTTACTGAACTGAAGGAAGATACGCCATATCATTTTAGACAGATACGCCATACGACCATACTTAGAAGAATTTGAAGACCATTGCCTGACTTTGAAGAATGCGCCGCATATGAAACCTTGGTCAACGAAGAAGATCTGACTTGTCTACTCCAGATACTCCGTATTGCTTTCCTGACATACGGCGTATCAATCTCAAGATTTCACCAAAAATATCCAAGACATAAAAGAACATGCGCTGCATTGGAGTTTGAAGTTACGCCGCATCTAAAGGCGGTGTACGAATATTTATGGATATTTTATTCTTGGACCCCACGCAAAGTTTTCGAGATATGCCGCATCAATTTAGTTGATGCACCACATCGTGCCCTCAGAAAGAAACTATAAATACCCCATTCGACAGCCGAATTTTGTATGCAACAAAACCCTAAGGAGAAGAATACAGACGATTTGGCAACACAAGACACCACCCGAACGAAGACCTCAGAGCAGTAAGAAGGTCATGCTAGCGTTTAATTCATTAAGTGGTTTTGTTTTATTGTATTTGTACACTTTAATCCATCAGGATTGCTTGGATTGTCTACACCATAGGACTCCCTCTTATATTTTTTTCCCATCGATTAAAGTTTATTTGGTTCTTTATGTATGTACTTTGATTACTTCTGTGTCTAGCCGTGGCTTGTTTGCGCTGTCATATGCCTCCCACAATTACTTCATTAGCATTATAAGTTGATGTAAGCGCTTACAAAGTTAAATAATATAGACATAAATAATCATTAAGAGTTTACTCGCCTGTAACTAAGATACCAATAAGAGAAAATAGGTTTTAGTACTCATCCTATAAAACTAGCAATAAAACAAGTGACAAGCTACTTAATCATCGGCCAAGTCTCTTATATTTATCTGTTATCTATCTATGTACGTGTTCGCCATTCGTATATTTGACTCATTAGTTTTATTACTTTTATAATCAACTCAATCGTGCCAGTCTCTCATGCTGAAAACCCCCTTGTGTTAGATTAGATTTTAGAACTAACTCAGGAATTAAAGTACTGATACACATTCTAGGTGTTAACGTTCTACTCTTAGTAATCGACATTCTACTTACCAACTAGCTACATTGATTGGGTACAGTGCTCGTTAGTGTGTGTTATAGGTTAAGTCGGCTAAATATAAATTTAAAACTTGATAAGAATAATCTATACCTACAACGATATACGCACGCATCAATATACAAACTTACGAATGCATAAGTCATTTATTATGCGACTACAAAAGAAATTAAATGTAATGTTGCTGTAATATTTCATTAATTGGTCCAAGTATTATAGCTCCAACTCAAGTATGCCATCATCTATTTCTTTCTTTTTTTCAATCTTTTTTACAAATATATATGTATAACATTTTCAAGACTAGTTTATGCAATGATTAAAAAAACCATTTCAATAACCGCATTTTATAACATCATTCTAATGTTTATCTACATGATAATATGATGGTAATACAAAACACCCCTTTTAAGTTTGATGGAATGATAAGCGATCCCCTAAAGACATTTAGCTCTATACATTACCACCTCTCAAGTTTAGTCAAAAACCGAATTAATCGCTACAACATTAAATTTTGTATCTCAACATCCAATTAACTCAATAGCAGTTTGTATCCATCAAATATAATACGGGAATTATGTAGGTCATTTTTATTTTTTGATTTATTTTAATAATAAAAATTATTTATATACTTATTTTCTTATTACTAATAAACAAAAATGAATAAATCATACTGATAAAAGCTATAATCTTAACTTTAAATTATAATGTTTGTTTAAATCCGTTGTAATGTGTGAGGTATTAAAACTCATTACTATATGTAACATCACCAACCATAGTAATTGTGTGAAACTTATTGATACACCATGTTTTGATGTTTATACTATAAACATGGCTACGTAAGATCGCTCATAAAACTGTCCATGAGGTAATATGTTACAAACTTTTAATCCTTTAAGTTTAAGATTGTTGTACTGATAATTATATAAATATTTAGTTACAAGATTGAATTTTAACAATTGAATGATCATTATACATATGTGTTGTTAAGAGCTTAATGATCATTACTATAGACTTGTGTATTTATAAATGTGCATTATATTGTTTTAACTTAAGTTTTAATGTTCAAATTAATGTGTACAATTAAAAAATATTGATAGTTATAGTGAATAATTATTACTCGTATTAAATTGAATATATATTGTTTTTTGAAAAAATAACTTCTTGTAATAGCAAGTGTGTAAGCTCAAGAATGTTAAGACTCTTAAAACTAAAAGTCTTAAATGCATTAGTAGAGAATGATTTATTCTTAAAGACTCATGAATTAAGATATTATATTACATTAAATTCATATTTTGAATGTTAGATGACAACAAAAAAAAAAAAAAAAAAAAAAAAAAAAAAAAACCTTTCTTTTGTCAGCAGTAGCAAAACAAATTTGGTGTAACATAATTTTGTACTTGCACAAATGTCAAATTGTTATCAAGTTATATTATTTATTATACCCTTTATGCTTAATATTTTTATGTACTTCGTTTAGTGAAATTCTATTATTTTTTGTAACTGTCCATACATTAAAACATGTGGTGCTGAACAATGATGGAGAAAGTCAACCGAAAATTTTCCTTTATTTTAGATGATAATATTTACATAAATTTATGTTATTTTATTTGCTAGACTATTAATTGGCTTTGAATTATGAACATACAACATCTACATCACATTTAGCTTTTATTATATTATCTATATGACATACAAAATTGAGTTTAATATTCACCAATACTTTCTTTCTAAACATGAACATATCAAAACATTAATATACTAACTTTAAAAGACATAAGTCATTTATTATGCGACTACAAAATACATTAAATGTAACATTGTATTAAGCATATTTCATTAATTGGTCCAAATATTATAGCTCCAATTCAATTGTGCTATCATCTTTTTCTTTCATTTTTTCATTTTTTAATCTTTTATACAAATATATGTTTCTAACATTTTCGAGACTAGTTTTGTGCAATGATTACAAAAACCATTTAAATAATATCATTTTAAAACATAATTTTTAATGTTCATCTACAGGAGAATATGATGATAATACATAACACCCCCTTTAAGTTTGATGGAATGATAAACGAGCCCGTAAACACATTTAGATTTATACATTACCACCACTCAAGTTTACTCCAAAACTAAATCAATCCCTACAATATTAAATTTTATATTCTCATGTCCAATTAACTCAATAGCAGTTTGTATCCATCAAATATAATACAGGAATTATATGAGTCAGGGTGTTCCAATTAACTCAATAGCAGTTTGTATCCATCAAATATAATAAGGAATTTATATTCATCCAATTGACTCAATATAACTTTTTTTCGTCTAATTTGATCAAGTTTTGAATAATACGAACACTATTCAACTTCAGGGTGTTCATTTTATTAATCAACAATCAAATTTTGATAAAGTTTTACATAACACATGATTTTGGTCGAGTTTTGCATAGTATCAAAGCACACAGTCGAGTTTTGTATAGTGCATACAGCAACACACACGTAGTCGAGTTTTGATCATGTTTCAAAACACTTAGTCGAGTTTTGCATAGTAAAATACTAACACAAAAATTTTCTTGTCGAGTTTTGATATAACCAATCACACTTAGTCGAGTTTTGTACAATGCACATATTCAACGATCGTGTTTTGCATATTATCATACTTTATAAATCGAGTTTTGAATAGTTCCAGGATAATTTGTCGAGTTTTGAATGAAGAACAAGTATACTCTTTTAATCATCGGTGACAATTGGTTTATTAAACTTTTAGTCCTTAGTACATAAACCATTACAATGATAACAAAACTAACCATATACTTATTATAGACTATTGTTACATTCATATATAATTCCTAACAATTATAAATCACCTTTTAATAAGCATGTAGGTTGGTGCTTAAGTGCTTGTAAGTCATAACCATAAGCTGCAAATACATAATCCTTCTCCTAAGTCTTAAATTCACAGTTACTAATAACTTGTAGCATGGTTTTTCATATAAATCTATGACAATTGTAAGGCTCTTTCAATTCAGAGTTGAGGTTTTGTTATCTAAACTGTTTGTGTCTTTGTGACAAGACATTGGGTCAAGTACGTTGCATTTTAACAATGACAGATTAAAAAAAGGAGTTACATGTAGTTGTCTATGTTTTCACTAGATATTGAAAAGAGACCACTTTGCAAACATGGGGCGCACTGTGTTATCAAAATTGGGTAAAAAAAATTGTGAAATCATATGGTACTGATCTCAATAATTACTAGTCTAATCGTTTATGTAACAATTCGCATTTTCAGGTTAACTTTTATTCCTGAAAATTTTACTATTCACATCAAAAATTTTTATTTCATATTCTCGTAAGTTAAACTATTTTAATGACAATCCGAGAATTTCACACTCGTCAGATCATTTCTGCAAAAATCACGAAGCCGTGTCCGAGATTTACTTTTAGGTTTAAACGTCATTCCAGCATCCCGATATGTCCATAAAACATTATAAACAATAGAAATATGATTTTCTCTCATTTTAGGACAATTCCAAAAGTTTCGGAATTTTACGTTTTCCAGTTCAGCATTTTACGCGAATTACGCGTTTTAGACCCGCGTTTCCAGTTTTAGCAGCGTTTAAGCAACCCGATAGAACTTGTCACTCATTAAATATGCTAAGATAGGTTATATTGATAAGTTCTAACATATTTATAAGTTTCATATTTTTAGGATACCCGATTTTAAGTTTCATGACTTAACGACTTACCGTTAGCGATTACCGGGACCAAAACTCACTCCGTAACTTAGATAAGACCATGACTACTCATCTAGTCACCCTTATCTCATTATGGCCGACTTAGGAGGGGGGAGTCACCTAGCATGTGTCTTGATCTTATACTTGAAGTCTTGGATTCATTACATGTGTTAAACTTGGCCATTAAGCTTCCTAAATATCCTAAAATCCTAACCTCCTCATTTTTAGTATAAAAGAGAGCATTCTCTTCCTTTCTCCTTCAATACCAACGACCAAAACAGCCCTTATACACCATTTTGATGATGGTTCTTGCTAGTTTAATCCATCATAAGTTATACTCTTGTATTCCTTGTTGATTACTAGTTCCATTCCATCCATAAAACACTAAAATTCACCACAAAAACTCATCTCATTTCCAAGTGTTCTTAGTGAAGATTTTTACTAAAGGTTGTTTTTATGTTAGAATAGTGTTTATCAAGGGATTATAAGATAGGGTTTTTGATATGGAAGCATGGCTATGGTTGGAAAGGTTTTGGAAGATTAAGTAGTGGTTCTTGGTTTTGATCTTGGTTCTAGTTAGTTTCTTCACAAGTTGTAACAAACCCTAACATACTCCTTGCTTAATTATCATTTTCATACTTATTATGTTTCTTTCATGCTATATATGGTCTTTGTATTGTGTTCATGATGTATAAAAACTAGTAAAACAAGTTATGTATATATATGTTAACTTATGATATTTAAACAAGTAAACTAGTGACTTTTATGGAGAACCACGACCAAAATAGTATAACTATGATATGAAACACTTGCATACTGGTAAAGAGGGTTTTGAAAGGAAAACATAGCAATTTGAATCACCCAAAACGAGTACACGAGTCAAAAGATACGGCCATAAGAAGTTAGAGAAACCAAAACGCCGAAACTGCCAATACCCTACTGTTTGCATTCTGCCATTTTGAAAGTCACCCTTCTGGTCCGATTCATCAAAAAGTTAAAACACGAAAGTTGTCCGGAACGACGTTTTCGTTCAGGAACAAAGAAGCTCGAGCCCTGAAAACGCTTTCTGAGTGATAATTTTCTTCAAATTCTTAACAGCCCATTTTTAGACCAAAGTAACTATATAATGGTTATTATTAGATGAGACCAAGAGGTCTAATGACCTAAAGCCAAGACCACAACCATGGCTAAAGCCAAGGTTGAGTCTCAAGACCATGGTAACAATGACCAAGGTCACGGCAAAGCCACGGCTAAAGACCATATAACTCTTAAAGATCAAAAAGCTTATATATATATGTTATCAAATACTACAATAGTAGGGAGCCTCATGTGAGGAGTTCATTAAGTAAGCCGTCGAGATGAGTTGTGGATTTATGAATTAAAGTGTCCTGGCTCCTCGAACGTTTACTTCATGACTTCTGAATTATGTCGGCCCGAACGGTAGTAAGAGATTTACAACCTATACATGTTTCATAAACCATTTATATTCAAAGACTTACACTATATACTAAGTACTACATCATGAACTATATGCAAGACATATATAGGCAATTCTTCGTATTCTTAGACGTTACTCCAAACCTAAGTCGCAACGTTCTATTATAGGCTGCTCTTAGAGACTTTCGCGATTCGACTACCACTTTCATTTCTCATTACATAAGCTTAAGGTGAGTCATAGCCCCTACTTTTTCATACTTGTTTTAACTATTTGGGGGAGATACATGCTCAACTACTTGCTTACTTGTACAAATATTCAAAGCTTTTATACTTGATCGTCTTATACTTGATTGCATTATACTTGATTTCATACATACTTGATTGTGTTATACTTGATTGGCATTATACTTGATTGCGTTATACATACTTATTACACTATACTTGCTTAATTTAAATACAAGATTCGTATTTACGTGCATACATAATACTCTATTCTGTCGGAGAGGTATTGGTAGTACTCATGGGAAGATTCCCCTACCCTTGTGTCTATGCTTGACCTTGGATGTCGTAGTACTATTTGGGAAGATGCCCCCACCATTGCCATATATTCCTGGCCTTGGGTGAATATAATCCGGTGTATTATGAAAACTATCTTTAGCAGTGGGTTGTGAACACACAGGTTGCAAGTCTCTTATGGCGGGACTTGCAACTGAGTGGATTCACGATGCCTTTGCAGTGCGAATATTCTTTAAGGCTTTTCAACTGTTTTAAGACAAACTCTATGAACTCACCAACCATTGTGTTGACACTTTAGCATGTTTATCTCAGGTTAGTAAGGCGATAGCTAGTGCGTGGAACTTAGAGTCAAGCTGCATATTTTGAAGACTTACGCTTTTATCATTTACCATTCAAAACATATACATTTATGTATCATACTTTGGAATCTCATGTTTGTAACTTTGAATTCATTAATCGAATGGTAACTTTTCAAAACGTCTCATTTAGAGTTCGTTTTCTATAACTTGTACTTTGTATTATGAAGTAGCACCCCAGTGACACAGTCTTCCGCTGCGGTATTTTGGGGGTGTTACAGTTTAAGTTTTTTATTTCTTTGTTTCTATGTTCCTTCCATTAATTTAAGAGAAATCAAAGTTTGCTTGTAAGTTATAAGCATAAGCTGCAAATATATATTCCTTCACCTAAGTTTTAAGTTATGAGTTACTAATAACTTGGAACATTGTTTATATAAATTTGTGACATTGCTATTGTAAATTGAATAATTGTTTGGTAACTGATAAAATATAAAACTAATTGTGCTATTTTTTTCGTTAACCCCGAATTATTATTGCTTTATTTTCGATGTCTAGTAGCTACACCAGTGATAAATTTATGTGAAAATATTTTGTTGTAAAAAATTCCGTAAAAGCTAGATTACACTAGCCTAATGGGAAAACCAAATTTACCCAACTAAATTTACCTCTAAGAATAGTGAATTGCCATGTCAATGTATAATCTTACGTGTCTTTGTGTCATTGGTGGTATCTCAGATCTGTTACGTCGAAATGTCAATCTATTTATTTTTTTTATAGTATCAACATTCATTGTGCACTATATAAGTGGAGCTAGGCTAAACTATTAAAGTTTTATCTGAATCCCAAAGCAAAGGTCGAATCGGTCGGTATTTTTTTGAGAATTCCGATTGGGATCAACTAAATGAACCAAGTAGCATAGAGAGGACTACACTAAGTAAGTTGCATTTCTTAGCTTCTTTTATTTAATAAATTGAAAGAACGATTAGCAATTTGCTATTTCGGGCTTGATATGAGATGTAAATTAAGAATTTTCTGTTTCGTGCCGATTATTGTTCCTAACCCCTAATTTCTTAAAAGTAAAAAGTTCTCAAATCGACGAATGATTGTTTTCTTTGGGGATGTTTGGTACGAGTGAATGACAGAGAATGGAAACACAATAAAGAATAAGAATGCTAGAGAATGGTCATGAATAAATAAAAATTATTCCAATGTTTGGTACGATGGGAGAATAAACATAAGGAATGTGTTTAGTTATAAATTATCATGCTGGATTTGTAGCAAATTAAGTGTGCTACTCACGTGACTCTTTATGTGATATTTTTAATTTTAGGCCTTTCTTCAAGGGAATGGGATGTGAATGGAGGTACGTTGTAATCTTCCATTCTCCGCTTTCTTTACAATTTGAGGAGAATGCAAAGAATGGAAATGATTCCAACTTAGACCCCCCTTGTTTCCATTCTTACGTCAAAGCAAACAAAGGAAATAATTCCCTTTCTCTTTCTCATCTTTCCATTCCACTGTACCAAACATCCCCTTAAGTCTTTGCGCAATTGATATTTTTTTAGAACTACCAAAAGGTCAATAAAAACTTTCATAGACATCTAATTAAACAAAGCTAACTGTTAGATTTAGTTCTAACCTCGATGACAACTAAATATAGTTACTCCAAATGACATTTCTGTTTAGTTGAATTATTTCTAATTAACTTATACTAAGATTAACGAATAGAGAAAAAGGTTATGTGCTTATTTACAATGATAGTGGGCATATTTAGAGGCGTATTTAGTAGTTACATTTGTTGACCCTATGTGTGTCTACAATGTAATATTCAATGGACACTTTTGTTTTTATGGTGACCGATTTTAAGCCAGATTCTTCACATCATAGTACAAAGTTCGAGTTCCTATAGTATTGATCTAAAGGACTACTTGTCTTTATCATTATAATTTGTTTTTCTTTTTCTTTCCATCTTACTTCTATGGTTTACACAAAATGCAAATGCTCTGCTAATTTTACAAATGCTAAATTGATATACACTTTCATGGATCTAAGTCTTATATTTAAGTATTATTATAGTAAATTTCTTGGAAAGTGGATAGATATACTACCTTACCTTTATACATCCTGAATTTCCGAGTTTATGTAATGGTTGCCTGAGATGGGTTCCATTTTACTGCGTATGAAGAATACAGATATATGTGCATCTTTGTGAAACTGGTTGTATTGAAGACCTGTTACGTCAACTCATTGAAATGTCAAATGAATTAGTATTGGTATTTAATCACCGCTCAAAATATACACTATAATCTGGAGGCTATATATTTATCTATCTTACACCTATAGGATTTATATAAAAGTTTTCTGCGCTTGCGATTTAAAATTTCTGATTGTGATCAACTCAAACAAGCGAATGCGTACTGCATTATGTAGTAGTAATGCTTCACTTTCCTCGAATCTATCAATTATTTGAGTCGAATAGTTTGTTTTTCATTAGGTTTTTGGCAGATTTTTTTATAAAAGCATGATTAGATCTCTTAGGTAGATTACTTTGGAAAATGGGTAGAGAAATTTTTGTGGTCGTAAACTCGTTGTAACTTTCTAAAACTTTATGCAGTTGCAAGGAGTTTAAGAAGCTCGCTAAACAAGCAAATGTGTTGAAGCTAGTAAATTTTCCAGGTTCTACTTGCACCCTTGATTACACGTATCATCGTCATTCAAAAGACTTCCTTTTTGTGGGTGCCAGATACGGAAATCAGGTTGTTGAGTCCAGTTTACGAAAGGTAACCATGTTTGCGCATAACAATTAACTGTTTTTTTTTTCTAACATTAAGTATGGGTTTGTTGTAGAGGTTGCAATTTCATCCCTTTTACCCATGAATGGGTCGATATAGATTATTATTGTAAATAAATAATCTTTTTGGGTCAACCATGCTCTGACCGATTTTGAATGTACTAAAAGTCGACCCACTTTAAACCAACTCAGATTGATCTTTTACCCTACCCATCCTACCCACTCTATTGGTTGTAAAAAAGTGAGTACAATTTTAACAACTTTTATATTGTTCGACTCCTTCGAGTTGTTTTCTTTTAAGCTATTTTTGTTTTGTTTTACACGTTTGACTTTTTACTATGGAGTAATAAATAAATTATGCAGCAGACTAACATATATGAACATGAAAGGAATGAATATTCCCATGCTGCATTATGCATCATCTAAACTTTGCTTAACCAATTGACTAATGATAATCTTATTGTGTTTGATGAGTTTTTAAAAGGGTCTTTAGGATGGCGATACCTGTTGTACGTTGGGAATATGATTTTATTACACATTAATCCTGACCTCGATGAAAATGGATGCACAAATATTAACCAAAAGATGAACATGCGTAATGCAACAAGAAGTTGTTAAATGAGAGGTATGTTGGTTAATTGGAGTAGTTTAATTTGTTACCAGACTGAACTATATGAGAGTTTGCAGTTTCTACAACCATAATCAAGAATATGTGTGACTATCGTGAATAGTCACGAGCTGAATTGATGTGGTTGCTCGAAACTTAACCATTTGTTTAGAAAAGTGACTAGAAATACCTTCTAATTAATAAACAACCCAAAATTGACTTAGATGAATCTCTTTTGAAGCTATCTTTAAAATATATATATTTATCTTTAAAATTATCGCCAGTTACCCAAAATTGACTTAGATGAATCTCTTTTGAAGCTATCTTTAAAATATATATATTTATCTTTAAAATTATCGCCAGTTAATTATCAGGAGGTGCCAATAGTGATATAAGATTCACTTATGTACATCAAACAATACTCTAGCAGGGACAAAATCATGTATTTTCCAAAATCCTTATTCAACACCCCGGGGACGTGTGTTAATTTCTCATCTAGTTAACAAACCAAACCATCACACAAACCTTAAAACTGCATATATTCTATCTCTCTGTTTGTGGTGAATTGAACTATAGATTGATTATTAAGTTTGACTACAGTACATCTTTGGACTTATATTCTATATCTGTATGCATCTCTTAAGTGAAGTCACAGTTAGTTACTTCATTAGGATTAACATAACAGTAGAGATAACATATTCTTTATAAAAGTTAGTTACTTTAATAGTCTATGAAGTACCACTTTAAACATAGATTGAAAGCAACTAAAAGGTTCCAACTCTCATGGACATTATTAAGGTAGAGATAGAAATGCTAGCTAAGAATATGATCCACTTCCAACAAGTTTATTTGGAAAACGACACAGCTAGGAAGACTTGTTCGTCATATCTTTGATCAAATTTCTCGTCATTAATCCACTTCTAGTTAGATGTGTTGGTTGAACATTGAAGTAAGCTGTCACAAATAGAAGTTGGATTATTTAATAGCAGGTAGATAGCATAGCTACACGTACAGGTAAATACCAAAAACTAACCTGGTTAGGCTTTGCGTGACCATAATCCAGAGAAACTTGTTCCGATCTGTAGTTGCAGTACTGTCCTGATGGATAGAGTCCAATGCCTGCAAATGTTTCTTCTCCTTCCATTCTATTCGGAATATGGAAGAAATCATCATATGTATGTCCTGCTGGAAAGGTATGATGACCAGATGCTTGTTCAGTACTATGTAGAGAATTTATTTGCTCAACGTTATTAGTTCCAAACTCGTTCATCACTGAAGAATCACTCACAAATTCATTATTCATGAAAAATATATCCATTTGTCCTCCATTCTTTGAAAGGGTGACATCAGCTGAAGTCATTGTTTCTTCTGGATTATCAATATGCATTGCAGATATAGCCAAACATTTGTAAATAAACTAGATCTTGAAGTCATCAGTTCAAGTCATTATATTGTTTCTTCTGAATCTTAAGATCTAGTTGATTTAAGAAAGTTTGGTCGTATGCCTCTTGCTGCAACGTATGTTGATAATCTAGAAGAAACAGTAACGACTTCAACTGGTGTCACCCTTTCAAGGAATGGAGGACAAATGGACATGTTTTTCTTGAATAGTGAATCTTTGGGTGATTCTTCGGTGATCAACAGTTTTGGAACTAATAACATTGAGCAAATGAATTCTATACATAGTACATACAAAGGTTCTGGTCATCATACCTTTCCAGCAAGACATGCATATGATGATTTCTTACATTTTCCAAATGGAACGGAAGGAGAAGAAAAATTTTCAGGCATTGGACTCTATCTATCAGGACAATACTGCAACTACAGATCAGACCAGGTTTCTCTGGACTATGGTCAAGCAATGCCTAACTAGGTTAGTCTTTGGTATTTACTTGTACGTGGAGCTATGCTATCTATCTGCTATTAAATAATCCAACTTCTATTTGTGACAGCTTACTTCGATGTTCAACCAACACATCTAACTAGAAGTGGATTAATAAAGAGAAATTTGATCATATATGTGATGAACAAGTCTTCCTGTCTGTGTCGTTTTCCAAATAAACTAGTTAGAAGTGGATCATATTCACAGCTAGCATTTCTATCTCTACCTTCATAATGTCCATGAGACTTAGAACCTTTTAGTTGCTTTCAATCTATGTTTAAAGTGGTACTTAGTAGACTATTACAGTAACTAGCTTTTATAAAGAATATGTTATCTCTATTGTTATGGATAAAAGGTCAAGGGTTCGAGTCTCGGCTCTTGCTCACTCCAGTTGGTGCCCCACTGGGCCAAGAGAGTTGCCGGAGCTATTTTTTGTAAGGTGGACAATGGGCTGGTGCCAAAAGGCACCCGGGTACATGTTCCCGCTAATTCACACCTTTTGTGGAAAGTAACCAACTTTGATTTCACTTAAGAGATGCATACAGATATACAATATAAGTCCAAAAATGGGGGATATCTAAACATGATTTAGCCTGTAATAACATGTACCGCATTCGAGACTTGATAATCAATCTATTGATCAATACACCACTAATAGATCTGAGAGAGAGTGAGAATATATGTAGTTTTAAGGTTTGTGTGATAATTTGGTTAGTAACTAAATGAGAAATTTACACATGTCCGATGGTGGTGTCAAATAAAGATTTTGGAATTAACCGGTAAGTTACAATTTTATAGATAAATATTTAAATTTAAGAAATGTTCGAAAGAGTTTGATCTTACGTTTTTTTTTTTTTTTTTTTTAAGTGTCTCTTAACATCCTTTTAATCTGACTCGTTCAAGTACGGTCAAATATTTTGGTCATTAAGTGCGTTTGTTTTTCTTCGGTCAGAGGCAATTAGAGTCTCAAACCTCTTAACCATCAAGATGCGTAGGGGATGTCTTGTTGCCTCTTAATGTCTTTTAATGTTATGTGTCGTAAGAATAAATCTTTTTAGAAAAAAACAAACAATATTATTTCATTCAGATTCAGACATTTACGCATCAGATTCAGATTCAGATGTGCAAATCAGATTCAGATTCAAAGCCTCTTAATAAACAAACAGCACATTAGTCAATTTTGGGTTAGGAGGTATTTTTGGTTCACTTTGCTAGTCAATTTTGGGTTAGGAGGTATTTTTGGTTCACTTTGCTAGACAATTTTGGGTAAGGAGGTATTTTTGATAAGCTTATAATCAAGGTGTTATACAATGGTGCACCATCAATACAACTAATTACAAATAGAAATTCACATTTTTTTAAATCATAATTAACATACAAACATATTTACATCCCCCCACTTTAGATGAACCATAATTGTCTTCGACGTAGGTGTGATTCCCGAATTTCTTCACTTAGACCTTGAACTTGGGCATACAATGACTTCCTAATCATAAACTGAGACTATACGATAGGATAAGGTGTAAGGGTGTATCGAAACAATTATATAGGGGTATGAAATGAAAGGATAGGCTTAAAAGGGTGTATCTAGGGGTATCTTGCATTAAAGGTGAGTGAAACAAAAGGTTTACACGGGGGTCGAGAAGTCAATGTGACTAATCGATAAACACACACATATAAGGCTTTTTGGGTGATAATCCTAAAATATTGTCTCCTTAAATTATTTCTCCCGAATGCATCGAGATAACTCAACACACTACTGGTCTATGGTATCGCAATGATGTAAAGGCAAAGTTATAAAGTTTACAAACTACTGGCACACTCAATATTTGGTAGATTTGGGGTAAATCAGCAGAAATGGATAGGCTAAATCTCACCATGGAAATTCAAGGGTTAAATGTGCTCGGCTAAGGTCTATTCTAGTTAGGTTAAGAAAAACATGTAAAATTTTTAAAAATGGCATAATTTTTCAAAATAAACTAGAAAAACGAGGGAAAACAAGTTCAAGTAATAATTCTACTCCCGTCCCCACACTTGAATTGTACAAAGTCCCTTTTATACTAGGAATTAAATATGTGTGAAGAGAAAGTAGAATTAGAGCGAGAACTTCCCTGAAATTTGCTTCTAAAATAAAAGAAGGATCACGTGAGAATGCGTGCCTTCGACTTGCATCCATGAGCAAACTTCAAACCCTGAAATCACGATACAACCACAAGCATAAACCTAAAAAAATAAAAGGAAAAAGGAAAACAAACGAATCCTAACTCACTTTCGTAGGAATCACGGTTGCATTTAGCGTATGCAACAAGCCTTTTAAACCACTTGCTGTCCCAAGTGGACGAGTGTAGTCTCGTGAGGGTTTATAGTGAATATACCCACAAAATTCATTTAGCTTCTAATACAAGGTTATGGTATGAAAGTTTTAATGTTTTGAAAAATAGATGTCAAGAATGTGTTACGGCGTAACCTTATTTCAGAGTTGCGCCGTAGTTAATGAAAAACCTGGAGCCATATAAATAAAAGGAGGATGTTATGGCGTAACACCATACACCAGCTACGCCGTAATGAGCAGTCCGAGAGCCTCAATTCCAGCCATAAAGAGGTCTTATTAATCCTCCATGCTCCAATTCCTGCAAAACATAAAACAAAAATACCAAACCAACAAAAACAAAAATAAAGAAATGAAAGGGATCATATGGGTTGTCTCCCGTAAGAGCACTTTTGTTTATTATCGAGTCTTTAAGTTAGACTCACTCCCACGGGTCATCACGTGGGTGGGAGATGAACTTGCCAAACCTCGTCCATTTCTTTCATTAAATTTTCCCGTATCCAAGCGACATTCGTGGAAGTACATAGGAATTCCTTCTTATCTCGACTCACGACCTTAGTGAACTTCTCATCCAGCCCAATCGAATATCTAGTGATCTCTAATGTTTCAGCATGAATAAGAGATGGTTTCTTGTACGGTATTCCATGTAATTTACACCTACGTTGCTCATAGGCTTCATCATCCATGTCTATAAACCCATCGTATCCTTGTATATCAAGGTAGTCCATCATCATTGGATTCCGTACCCTTATACCAATCGTCATGGAGTTTGTCTTCCATTAGGTCAAGGATTTGCCGATTCCTATCCTCGTTTGGACTTATTGTTTAATCTTCCGTTTCATCGTTATGCAAATCCTTGCATTCCTCATCGTCCATACTCTTCATGTAGTCCTTCCATATTTTCTCCTTAGCCGAGTAGTCTACTCTACCATACCTTATCTTCACCCAATTGTCAAAACCCAATCTATCGACCCATGGAAGCTCGCACCTTCCTCTATCATTGGTGGACTTCTAGTGGTACGACATATCTCCAACTCTTTCTTTACTGCTTCCACCATTACATTCATCATCATAAGGGTTACAAGATGCCCAAAATGATTCTACGTTATTATTACGAATTCTAATCTTCTAACACCAATTCTCATTGCCAATTTCATCCATTCATTTGCCATTCGTGTCATGATCCATATTATCCTCATTTCTCTTGAGGTCTTTAGTGTGATCATTGCTGAATGAGTTGTCATCATCATCGATGCGTTTCACTTCTTCCTAAATTTCCATTTTCTTGTCCCTATCAACCTTACCATAGATAATTTTTATCCATTCGTCGAAAGCTATCGTCCCTTTCCACTTCAAATTCCTTCTAAATTAATCGAGAGTAGAAGTCCATAGATGCTTATTACCTCACAATCTTTCTTCATCACCTCCCCCATCACAAAGCTCCTTACTAGGGTTGCATAATGGCCAAAGATCATAAGATCTCTTATTCTCTACTGGGATGGCAACACACCAATGGTATTTAGTTTCAAGGTTAATTGGAACTTTAGAAGGGTTCTTATGTTGTCCGGTCTCAACTTGAGGATGACTTGCGACAATCTTGAGTTCTTCATTTCTTGTTGCATCCTCCTTAACATTGGGGATAATCATTACCTCTGGCGTAATTCAGTTCTGTTATGTAAAAACACTTTTGATACAGCGTCAAGAGGTTCGTCGTTCATGGGTATAGCCACACAAACCTTAGCTTTCTCAATTACCATATTTTCCTTCACGTCTTTGGATAAAAATCCGATCTTTGCTTCAAGGTTTTTGAGAGTCTCGTCATGAGTCTTAAGATTAGCCTCAGTCCCTTCTTGAAAATTCTTAAGCCATTGTTCCCTTTCTTTTTTTCTTTTAGCAGATTCTTCTAGGAACTTGTTAATAGATTCCTCAAGAGTGGGCCTTCTTTCCCCATAATGAGGTCGGTTATTAAATCGGGAATTGAATCCTTGTGTTCCCGTATGATATCCATTACCCTGAAAAGGTCTTCCGTCTCCATATTTAACTTCTTCAATCATTTTCTCTTCCTCATTCAATGGGCCATCTTTTGCAAGGTAAGCTCCTTCACAAATTTCTCATCCGACTTGGATAGCATGCACGCTTTCTTTGAGTTTCTTCATTTCCCTGCCAAGATTCATAGTTTATTTGTTAGAGCGTTCATACCTTCTACACTTCCACCTGTACTCCTAGTGCTTCCTCCATCATGCCAGCTCTGTGAGTGGTCAGCCATATCTTGAATAACATCAAGGGCTTGAGCAGGTGTCATTCCCGGGATAGGTCCCTGGGAATCGATCATTTTCCTTGTTATTAATTCCCTAGTAAAATACGTTTACCTTCTATTGGTTGTTCAAGTCATGTGTAGGGCACCTGTATAAGAGGTCATTGTACCTATCCCATGCCTTGTACAAGAGCTGGAGTTAATATTCATGTTATATACAAGAGGAGACAAGAGTTTAACACTCATATTTACAATGCCTAAAATTTTTGTTGGCTACTTCTTTTCAGCAACCTTCTTCTTGACTTAAAGCAAATTTTCTGAATGGTTAATCACGTTTCTCCTTCTGTTTCTAGTACATTTAACTGCAATGAACCAAATTTGATAAATTAAACGACTACATAATTTTTGTAGTATAACTAGAAAATATCAAGAGAGAGTACATATCACTACTTACACATTCAACACGAAATACTTTCTTTGCTTTAACAATTTCCTTTGCTTTTGCTAGATAGACTTCATCAAAATATGTCCTGACTGGTTCTCTTTTTATCTCAGTACCATATAGGTCAAGAAGCTCATTATGAATGTTACCTTTGGTGACGGCTATTAGCTGATACAACATCAATTTGATGAACAAGTAGTATTCAGGGATTAAAATCTATTAAAAAGAGAGATAAAAATGATAATGTTACCTTCTCACTGAGATTGTCAAGCAGTTTTTCAAGAGAAAAGATAATGCCCGACCAATGGCCAAATATTTTGTAGCACTCATATTCATGTAAATCTTTAAAATCCCCAGAAAGAAATTGGCGGAGTAGTCTCAAGAATCTGCAACAGAAATGGAAAAAAATAAATAGATTTAATTTGCAAAATTGAGCAGTGACCACAAAGAAGCAGCGAAAAACTACGCATACTTGACATATTCATTAAGGGATGTTGCAGTTTCTTTGGTCTTCTGGATTCTAGTGTAGACTGCCTGTTAATTTGAAAAAAATGATCAAGTAAAGATGATAGCCATTAGATTTGAAAAGAAGAGAGTTAAATTCTGTAGCTCAACACAAATTATTTAGCTGCCTTACTCGATGCAGTCTGAAAAAGAGGTAGAAGGTATCATTTCCATAAACACTCAGGATTCTGAAGATTTATTCACACTATCGACAAAACATGCTGAAAAACCACCTATATCAAGATCCACAATGGGAGCTAATTCAATATCATATGTGGCGTATATAAGATAAAAGCCAGTTTTCAAATTTACTCCCCAAAATGATCTTCACTGCGAGAAGATTCTACTATAACTGACACAACTACTATTACCAATTATATCAATGTAATGTTGGTTTTCATCATTGCATGCTGCAGGCTGTGGAAGCAGACCAAAAATGGTTCCAGAAATGAAGTCCAGAGCTTCATAGATTTATCAAATTGCTCAGATAAACAAATATCTGCACTAACAAGTCGTATGAACTGATATACGTCTTTATGGATGTCCATATCAGAGTAAATGAATTCCATCTTTGGAACATGTTTCCTTTTACGGTCAGAAACTTGCTGAAGAAGCTCATCTTTTTCAGACCTTTGTTTGCTGATGCTTTCGTTTTCTTTGAATAAACCTACAACATGGAAAGAGAACTAAGCATGATTAATTACCAATCATTGCATTCATGGTAAATAGATGATATGATGAGAGTGTCAATTGGTTTACCTTCATCAGAATATATGTTCGAGTAAAGCTCCTCAAGATAGGCAGCTTTATGATCTAGTGACTTGTGATGCTTTGCGATCAAAATGTGTTTCTAGTGTTGATTGAAGTCATTGAACTGAGAACGGTGTGCATCCCACTGCTCTTGTTTTTGCTTCAAACGAATTAATATTGTTGGGAGATAACAAGACAAAATCGTCTTTAAACTATTGACCACATAAAGCCCTTGATCGCCGTAAAGCTCTTTTATGAAACTCAAACTTGAGTTTCGAAAGTACACTTCTAGAGGAAATTCACCATCTGTCTCGTCAACATATTGCTAAACCTCACCATTAGCTCCTCTGTTTTTTGGTTAGTAGCATTTGCTTCTATCCAACAAGCAGAGGAGCTAATGGTGAGATTTAATGAGCAATCTGTTGACAAGACAGATGGCGAATTTCCTCTAGAAGTGTACATTCCAAACTCAAGTTTGAGTTTCATAAAAGAGCTTTACGGCGATCAAGGGCTTCATGTGGTCAATAGTTTAAGGACGGTTTTGTCTCGTTATCGTCTCCCAACAATATTAATTCGTTTGAAGCAACAACAAGAGCAGTGGGATGCACACCATTTTCAGATCAATGACTTCAATCAACACCGGAAACAAATTTTGATCACAAAGCATCACAAGTCGCTAGATCATAAAGCTAGCTATCTTGAGGAGCTTGACTCGAACATATATTCTGATGAAGGTAAACCAATCGAAACTCTAATCATATAATCTTTTTACCATGAATGCAATGATTGGTAATTAATCATGATTAGTTCTCTTTCCATGTTGTAGGTTTATTCAAAAAAATCGATAGCATCAGCAAACAAAGGTCTGAAAAAGATGAGCTTCTTTAGCAAGTTGTTGACCGTAAAAGGGAACATGATCCCTAAATGGAATTCATTTACTCTGATATGGACATCCATAAAGACGTATATCAGTTCATACGACTTGTTAGTTCAGATATTTGTTCATCTAAACAATTTGATAAATCTATGAAGCTCTGGACTTCATTCGTGGAACCCTTTTTTGGTCTTCTTCCACAGCCTGCAGCACGCAATGATGAAAACCAACATTACGTTGATATAACTGGTAATAGTAGTTATGTCAGTTATAGTAGATGGTTCTCGAAGTAAAGATCATTTTGGTGAGTAAAACTAAAAACTGAATTTTATCTTATATACGCCACAGATGATATTGAATTAGCCCCCGTTGTAGATCTTGATATAGGTGGGTTTTCAGCATGTTTTGTCGATAGTGTGAATAAATCTTCAAAATCTCGAGTGTTTTATGGAAATAATACCTTCTACCCCTTTTTGAGAATACATCAAGTAAGGCGGCTAAATAATTTGTGTTGAGCTATAGAATTTAACTCTCTTCTTTTCAAATCTGATGGCTGTCATCTTTACTTGATCATTTTTTTCAAATTAACAGGCAGTCTACACTAGAATACAGAAGGCCAAAGAAACTGAAACATCCCCTAGTGAATAAGTCAAGTACGCTTAGTTTTTTGCTGCTTCTTTGTGGTCACTACTCAATGTTGCAAATTATATCTATTTATTTTTTCCATTTCTGTTGCAGATTCTTGAGACTACTCCGCCAATTTCTTTCTAGGGATTTTAAAGATTTACATGAATATGAGTGCTACAAAATATTTGGCCATTGGTCGGGCATTATCTTTTCTGTTGAAAAACTGCTTGACAATCTCAGTGAGAATGTAACATTATCATTTTTATCTCTCTTTTTAATAGATTTTAATCCCTGAATACTACTTGTTCATCAAATTGATGTTGTATCAGCTAATAGCCGTCACCAAAGGTAACATTCATAATGAGCTTCTTGACCTATATGGTACTGAGATAAAAAGAGAACCAGAAAGGACATTTTGATGAAGTCTATCTAGCAAAAGCAAAGGAATTTGTTAAAGCAAAGAAAGTATTTCGTGTTGAATGTGTAAGTAGTGATATGTACTCTCTCTTTGGTATTTTCTAGTTATACTACAAAATTTATGTAGTCGTTTAATTTATCAAATTTGGTTCACTGCAGTTAAATGTACTAGAAACCGAAGGAGAAACGTGATTAACCATTTAGAAAATTGGCTTTAAGTCAAGAACAAGGTTGCTGAAAAGAAGTAGCCAACAAAAATTTTAGGCGTTGTAAATCTGAGTGTTAAACTCTTGTCTCCCCTTGTATATAACATGAATATTAACTCCAGCTCTTTTCGTTTCCATAAACATCATAAAGTTTGTAACATTTCTCTCTTTTGGAAAGTTTAGATTCAATTATATATTTCGCTCCACAAGGTTCCTAATATATGCTACAATATGATTCCAAAAAAGATGCAGAAATGGTAAGGACCATATATATCGGTTTTACACTTACAATTTACGAATGATGTTCAATACAAAAATGAATGGTATTTCATATGGTATCTTATTTATATTACAAGAATGATCTTCAATACAAATATCATCAATACTCATGGAATTATGAAGTATTGTGAACATTCAGATATTATCTCATCGTTTTAATATTGTCTTAACTATTATTATATTGCTGCTCATTCTATACACAAATGTAAGCTGATCTCTAGGCTAGAAAATATTAAAGAAGCTGTAACAAATAGAAATTGATTATTTGCTGCTGATTCCCCTACTTCTAGTTAGATGTGCTGGTTGAACATTGACGTAAGCTGTCACAAATAGAAATTGATTATTAAACAGCAGATAGATAGCATAACTCCTCATACAAGTAAATACTAAAAACTAACCTAGTAAGGCATTGATTGATCATAATCCAGCGAAACTTCTCCTTCCATTCCATTCGGAATATGGAAGAAATCATCATATGTATATCCTGCTGGAAAGGTATCATGATGTCCAGAACCTTCTTCTGGGTTATTAACATACACTGCAGCAAGGGGCATACGGCTACACATTTGTAAATCTATTGTGTTAATCCCAATCCGCTGCACCAAATGGCAGATAGGAGTTAGTTACTAAGTTAGTTATAAAAACAGTTATTTAACAGTTATAGTCAAAGGGTCATGTCTGTTGGATTCGAACCAACACAACCTTTCATTTTTACCCATTCGACATGTATATATAGATAGCTATTGTATTCAAACAAGAATGATGATAGATTTATAAAACTTTTATTTCAAGTAAAGATTAAATCCCGTGTTTGTGTCTTGGTATATTTTGACCACATTATAGACCATAGATCCATCGATTAAGGCCAAAAATTGGTATTAGAGAAGGTTTGGTAATTTCTAACCAAATCATCATATACCAAGGCTTTACAAACTCTGTTCTTGAATCGTTACACGTTCCAGTGTCTCGACAAACTTTTTTTTTGCAAAAACCTTTCGAACCACAATAATCAAAATTCATTTTATTGTGTTTTACATCAAAGAGAATCCATTCTTTTTGTCACCAAGGTAACAATCACAATAGTGACTATTTACCAGAATCAAAAAAAGGTTCCTCTTCTAGTTTTGTTTTTGCAAAAAATACAGTAAAAAATTCATACCGAACTGTAATACCCCCCAAAATTAGGTACAGCGGAAGACTAATCAAGCTTTCGAGGTGCTACGTGGATTGGTATCCATCACAAGTCATAAAAGAATGAGATAAAGTAAATATAATTAAAACAAAACCATATGGGGTTTTTAAAGTTTACATTCATCCCAAATTGTTCAAAGTAAGGCCCAAATAGATTAAACGTAGGTCCACAAATACATATCAGAGTTTGAGAAAATAGATCCTTAAACCGGGTTACCAAAGCGAAGCCTTCCAAACCATGCATCCAAAGTCATCACTTAATTACATGAGAAAACGCACTAAAAGTCAGCTTTCGCTGGTGAGATCATAGGTTTAAATTCTTAATTCAATCAAGTGGACATATACGCAAAATGCTTGCTAGCTAGACTAGGCCTCAAATCACTAAACCAATCCTATAGATGCACACTATAGTCCAAAATCAAATCAAATCACTATGCATTCGCAAGGATGCGACATGCCCAAAATTCGTAAGGATACGACATGTTCATGCATTCGTAAGGATACGACATGCACAATAACCTATCTAGTTCTATAAGCATAACAAGTTTTAAATAAATAGCAATAATAGTCCACATAAAACAATTTGCACGTTTCTCACCCTAAGTATTGAAAACAATGTTCAAAAGTAAAAGTGGGGCTATGACTCACCTCAAGTCCAGATATCAGCACAAAGAAACCGATAGAATCAAGAAGTATAGCAACTCAAAAGACAGCAACTACGGACTCGACACTTCCTAACAATATAAGCTCTTTTCAGAAATATTTCCTCAAAATCAAATATTCCCAATCCCGAACGTATTCCATTTTACTTTCCAAAAATCAATTTCTCGTATTAGTTTGGCGTTTGGTATCTATGCGGGTGGAAGGTCAACTCAACACAAACCAAGAAGATATATCAAAAGAAACAATAAAGAAAACTCTACAGGTCTAATATTGGCCCAATATATTATTTAAATAAACATCGAAGTTTATCAAATCCGTCGACTTGGTAATCCTCTACAACTTATTTACCTAATATATTATTCCAAGATCATACCAAAACCTAAGTCACATAGCACGTAGAATAGTATATGGTAAGTATTTAAGTTAATAAGTTTCCTAAATATATCGTTAAACTTACCAAATTCGTCAATTTGGTAAACCTCACGAGATATTTAGTAGCTCATTATCCCACACTCCTACCACAACCTATAGGCGTCGTAGGATACAGTACCCGTTAATAGACCTTTTGTATATAACCAAGTAGGTCCTATTTAATCCGTCGATCAAATACGTTACGTAGTTATATAAAATGAATATATTAACGTCACACATCCGTGACAACCACAAAAGTTATTAAATAAATTAGATGGCCCACTTGGACTCAAGTGCCCTTGATCTCGTATAACTCGTAAGTTCCTCATTTTATTTTCCAAAAGTGCATTTCATTTCGTAAAGCATTCAACGTTATATTTATATAATTTTTTATAATAGTTTATTTGTAATAAAGTTCCCGACATTTATTATACTATTCTCATAGTATAATATATATCGTTACATTATTATTTTTATTACTCGTGATCACTTTATTTTTAATATACACACTTATATAAATATATATATACATTTTCACATTTATATATTTATATAAATGTTTATATCGTTAATATAGGTTATAAAGAGTCTTTATTATTAAGTTTAATTATAATTAATATCGAGTTATAAAAGATGAGTCAAATGTCCGAGTCATCACTCTCGGCTCATTATCCAAATCCAAGTGCTAAAGCGTTTTGCCAAAATCAATCGTTGACTAGAAAGTCAATGTGACTCTGACTCGCACAACCATGAGTCCAAAGTAATACCGTCCAAACCACAATTCCGTCATTTGTCCCATTTCACATGCTACAACAATAAGGTCCGACTACGGCACCTTTCTAACCTATCTTCGTCAATCTAATAACCGTCACACAATCGGTTTCCGATATCACACTTCGTCAACACAACTTTAAAATACAAGTCCATTGCCGAGACCACAAGGTCTCGGCCCAAAAGTAACAACAACAACGACAAGGACAATGATACAACAACAAGAGAAACATCACAATATCAATCAAAATGGGTCAAAATCAAGTAAACTTAGAACCGGAAGACCCGTTAGGTCTCGGTCCACCATTCGAGCCAAAATAAAACAAACAAGAGACCATGAAGGTCTCGGTTGGCTCTAACCCATAAACGGCTCAAACCAAACAGACCAAGGGTCATGTTAAGCTCATATGAGCTCCAATACCACAACCAAACGGACCAAGTGGTCACGTTAAGCTCCCAAGAGCTACAATATCAAAACCAAACGGACCAAGGGGTCACGATAAGCTCCCAACGAGCCAAAGATTACGACACCGAGACCACATGGTCTCAGTTGAGCTGCATCGAGCCACAAACTCAACCAAAACGCATCCAAATCTCAAATCCGAGCACCAAATCAAGAGATAGTCGACACCCATGGATACCATTTCAAATTTTATATTAAAACCCATTTTCATCTTAAATTTTAACACCCAATATCAAGATTAAATCCGGGTTTGACTCGAATTAGTCAAACTCGACGCGTAACCCGCGATTTTCTCACCTTCTAATCAAATGAAAACCAAGAAATTAATGGTGTGGTGAAGTGTGTGGTGTTTATGTGCGGCGGTAATCAAGAAAACGGAGGGGAGAGGTGTTTGTTTTGGGCACGTGTTTCACACCACACGAACAAAAAAATGAAGGTGAGTATTTCGGTGGTGGTGGTGTTTCTTGGAAAATGGCGGTGGTGGTGTTATGGTGGGTGGCAGCCGGCGGCGACAAGAGGAGAGGGGAGAGGGGGGAAAGTGTTGGTGATATTATGAGGGTTAGGGTTAGGGGTAAGGGTAATATACATAAAAATTGCAAATAGGTCCCTTAAGTTTCATTTTTCCAACTTAAGCCACAATAACTTTAATGTTTAAGTAAAAGTATAATTAATCGGTTTTCCCGTAACAATATTATTTATTTTCAAAATTATTAGATGTTGCCAAAATATATTTTTATAAGCCACCACAAATTCCCAAAGACATTTCCCGAATTATATAAGAGATAAAATGTTTATTTAACGTATAAATGCGACCGTTATTCAAAAGATTTAAACTCGTTAGGTTTTTCTAGTGCCGGAGTTAACGTACTGCAACTAAAACATCTCATCAATAATTCACAACATGTATATCTCATAATAAATCAATAACTCGAATTCAATATCTCATAAACTTCAAAATTTAAAACATCAGTTTAAATTTCACAAATCAATTACGAATAACATTTCAATTATTTAATAAAACTTCAAACTTTTAATGTAATGCGAGTTTTAAAGTCTCCCTAATTTGACAGTTGTTACATCCTCCCAGCCTCAGAAGAAACCCGTCCCGGGTTTCTCTCGGAACATTCCATCTACGAAGTGAAAAGCGTAGGATATCTCTTCTTGAACTCATCCTCACGTTCCCACGTAAATTCCGATCCATGACGGGAATTCGAACGAACCTTGATGAGTGGAATATGACTACGCTTGAGTCTCTTAATCTCTCAATCCAATATCTCAATCGACTCTTCAACGAAGTTCAAACTCTCATCAACGCGGATATCCTTCATCGGTATAACCGATGTCTCATCAGAAAGCCACTTCTTCAAATTACTCACATGAAACACATCGTGAACCTTATTCAATACTTGTGGTAGCTCCAACCGACAAGCTATGGGCCAAATTCTCTCCAGATTTAGAAATGATCCAATGTAGCAGGGGTTGAGTTTCCCATGTTTCCCGAAACGTATCACTCCTTTCCAAGGCGAGACTTTCAGCATCACTTTGTCTACAACCTGGAACTCAAGAGGTTTACGTCTCTGATCGGCATAACTTTTCTGCCTATCTCGAGCTGCTTGTAACCGATCACGAATTTAGTCACTTTCTCAGTAGTCTCCAAAATAAGCTCGGGGCCTGTGAGTTGGCTATCTCCAACCTTAGCCCAACCAATCGGTGAATGGAATTTATGACCATATAAAGCTTCGAATGGTGGAGCTTTAAGACTTGTATGGTAGCTGTTGTTATAGGAGAATTCCGTAAGGGGTAGATACTTCTCCCAGCCTTTACCAAAATCTATTATATAGGCATTAAGCATATCCTCCAAAGTCTATATCGTTCTCTTACTCTGACCGTCGGTTTGGGGATGATATGCAGTACTCATATCAAGTCTCGTCCCCAAAGCGGTTTGGAGTGATCGCCACAAAGCTGACGTGAAACGACTGTCGCGATCCGAAATTATCGATATTGGAACACCATGACGAGAAATGATTTCTTTCACATACAACCTCGCAAGTTTGTCGATACTATCATCTTCACTAATTGCTAGGAAATGAGCAGACTTAGTTAATCGATCCAAAATTACCCAGATAGCGTCACAACCGCTAGCTGTCTTTGGTAACTTGGTAATGAAGTCCATCGTAATCCGCTCCCATTTCCAAACTGGGAGTTCTGGCTGCATCAATAACCCTAACGGTTTCTAGTGTTATGCCTTAACCTTTGAACATGTCAAACACTTGCTAACGTACAATGCTATATCTGCCTTCATGTTTGGCCACCAATACAATTTCTTCAGATCTTGGTACATCTTGTCAGACCCATGATGAATAGAATACCTTGACTTATACGACTCATGCATAATCAACTCACGAATTCCTCCATACAATGGTACCCAACTTTGGTCTCCAAAACATAATATTCCATCAGAACGCTTAACAAATCCCTTCTCATTTTCTGCCATCCCAAAGATATTTTTAGCAGGTATAACATCCCGTAAAAATTTTCATCCGATTAACATGTAATTACAACATAAATTAACCATTTTTACCAACGTCAAAAAAAAATTTTCTTTTTGTCAAGCACAACGTTATTCGCTATATACCTTGGAACGATAGTTACACATAAATCTTAAAATTTAAATATCACAAGTAACTTAAAACATTTATAAATAATAAATTTACATTTTGTCAAATAACTCAACAAGCCCAGTATACGCCCAAATGCACTCTTTTATTTAATTTATACATGTCACATGTAGCGTTTACTTTAACCATATATTTCACAATTTCTTTTAACAACTCAATAATATTTTTTCTCGACACCATTATCCTCCCAACTGAGAGTTAAGGGTGACAAACAACTTTCATTTTTACGAACATTGGATAGCTCAAATATCATCACAGTTTGACTCGATATCCCGATTTTCAACTTTACTCAAAATTTAGTTTTTCTTAAAAACTTATTCGTTTGACTCACAAAACTACTCTAAACAATCCGCATTTCAATTGTAGTCACATTGGCTCCTAATATCCCACGTACGTACCACATCTTCAGCCCACTACAAAACTAAATTGCTTCCCTTGTTGGTGTTATACGAGCAGACTAGGAAAACCAAATGGACTCCTTATTTTCTTGGTTCCTTTTTCCTTTGGACCTGATCCATCAGCAGACTCATAAGTCCAAACTAATTAAACTCACTATAAAGATTCAGGAATGACAAGGCTTATACCCTATACAATCATAAGATGGAAACTGATCAAGAGCAAGAGCTTAACCTATTCAATATTTCGAAATATTCTTATAATGTGTCAACAAACCAAACCCTTAGACATCTCTCTAGTCGATCTATCTATATTTCTTGTGTTCTGTTTTCTCATCAACAAAACGACATGCCAACTTGAATAAATTATCTCTATATACTCTCCTATATACCTGTCGACATATACATGAAAACCCATCACAGTGTTTACCTTCAGCCAAAACCTTATAACGTTCCACCTCAAATACAACTAAGCCATTTTTCTTTCTTGTTCCCTTCTCCTGGTCGACGAGGCAAGAGTACAAGAACCATGTCACTTTCTTTACTTACGCATACAAGCTATGACACACTCGAACTCACTGACACACTCCACCTTAAGTCACATGGAACTTGATAAGCTAACCAAACCGTGTGAATTCAAAACCACCTCCAATGTTACCCAATCCAAGAACACCACACGCAAGCTCCTCAAAAATTCAGTTGCCTCGCGACATTTGTTTCATTTGATGAACCTTCATATGCCACCTCCAACAATCTCCAATCCAAATACATGCATCATCATAGAAGGCCACGTGTGGGTACAATCTAGCATATATAAACTCTCTTTCCCTTCATCTTATACGTACAAACACAAACTACTTCCATTTCTTTTTTTTGTTGTTCCTGTTGTACGAGAAGAAGAGAAGAAGAACATGAAGGCGTAAGTTATTATTGGCAAGTTCTAAGTCATTTCGTTGTCTGCTATGTGACGGGTTCAAAAGCTAGGAAGCCTTGAGGTTGTTTTGGCTTTGTTTCTCGCTCGTCCCTTGCTCGTCTTCCACACCGTTTCCCACCACCACAGTTGTTGTTGTAAGTCTCCAAACCCATTCCATCGTATTACTTTCCTTCATGCATATATAAAATCATTAAGGTGGTATCGTCAAGACTTGTGTGGCAAATCTTTAAACTCGTTAACACTTATAAACATCTCAAAGTATAAACTAGTACTTATGTGTTCCTAATCGACATGCACATATATAGGCCGGATTGTTTAAAGTTTCCAAACTCAAAATGACTAAAGAAAACATGAAAAGAAACTGATCAAAATATATACGAGTCAAACTAACAAGTTTTAGTTTTGTTTTAAATGGATTGAGTACCAAGTTCTTGTGTTTCGTTGAGTGGCGAGGAAACACTAAACAAGTGAAACTTAACGAGAGAAAAACTACTAGAACATGAATAATCACAAGCTCAATTTTGGTTTAAGAATATGAAACACAAACGATTTTACAAACATACAAAACCCACGACTATATATACATGCTGGGTATAATTTACACCAGATAGAAATACTGTAATAAGGCCTTAAATAGATTTTAATATAAAGGATAATCAAAAACCACCCTAGCTCAGTTGGTTGCAACGAATGGTGTGTTGAGCGAGAGGTACTGAGTTCGAACCTTGCCCTAGCATACTTACTCTTTTATTTTTGCCACATTTGTAACCTGACAAGAATAGCCCCTCCACTATAAAATAGTTATCACTTTACTAGAAAACTTTTATAAACTTTATAACTTATATGAATAATTACGTTTTCCACCCTTCAACTTTAAACCACTTTAACATTTTCATCCTAAAACTTTTGTACGATAATAAACTCACATTTTATTTTTACCATTTCTTGCTAAATAAAGTTGTCTAACACTTATTTATTTGGTAACAATATCAGCATAAAATATTATATAAACTTGTACAAGAATTTTGATATATATATAATTCATATATCCAACGGTCAAATAAATAAAAGTTAACAAGTAATATTTTACTAGGTCATTATGAATAACTATATGTGATAAGTGTGAAAATACTCATCATTTTTGTCTTATATGAACTGTCAAAACATCCAAAAACACTCAAACACGCATCAAAATACAGAAATTATTCCAAAAGTGTGTTTTATATGTTTTAGATGCAAAATGTTTAAAAACAAATGAAAAATGAATAAAGTTTGCACAATTGGCAGTTTCAGTCCCTCAAGTTTCAAAAATTGACAAAACTAGTCCCTGAAGTTTTAAAACGAAAGAAAAGTCAACACAAAGTTTTTAAAAGTCAAAAATTATCAAAAACAATCATTGGGTAAAAAGTTTGAGAAAATTACACTTTTACCCCTCAAAATCCAAAATTGCAATAAAAGGTCCCTAGAGTTTCAGAAATTGACAGAATTAGTCCCTGTGAAATATTTTTGGATAAAAAGTCAATTCAGGTGTTTGGAAAATCAAAAGTTGGCAGAAATAGTCCTTGAGTGAAAGTTTTAAAGAAATTGCAATTCAGTCCCTCAAGTTTCTCCAATTGGCAATTTTAGTCCCCGGGATTTTCAAAAGTGGAAAATTATATTAATGGTCCTTGGTTTATCATATCTTGCAAGAATGATCCTTATGATAATTTTGGAAACTTGCCACATCAGGTCCCTGAACTTTACAACTTTTACACTTTTGGTCCTTGTGGTATTTTAAATAACAAACCAAACGGATACCATTTTGTTTATTTCAATCCAATAACAAATCCCACTTTGGCCCATCCACTCCAACAGCCTAACTCACCTTTTTAATATATCCCACCAGGTTTGACCTCTGTGAAACTCATCATCACCTCCCCTCTCAAAACCACTCCACTTCCCTGGCAAAACCACCCACATGTGACCTCTGTGAAACTCATCATCACCTCCCCACTATCCTCCCCTTCACTCCAAATAGACACCCTAATCACAAAAATAACCCTGACACACGCAAAGACAGTCCTGAGCTATTAAAAGCAATTTGGCGCCAAAACCATTTAAAGGCCAAGATTGCTTCTACACATCCAATGGCTCCAATTGTTGCTGGGAAAAGACAAATGGGTACCCTAAACCCTAATTTTGGACTATAAAAAGAAGAAAATGGAGCAGAGAAGGGAGTTAGATAGTTAGTAGTTAGATTAGTCAGTAGTGTAATTTAGCTCATGTTCCCAATTCTTGTAATTCAGTTCTTGTAGTGATAACCCTAGCTTGAAGCTTGTTATATTTCAGTTAAATGTAAGTTTTTAGTTTTTAATCCAAATGTTGAACTATTTTCAGATTTAATGAAAATTGGAAGTTCTTAATTAAATCTTTGTGATCCTCAATCATGGTTGAAATGTTTTCATAATTTCTTTTTAATGTTAGAAATATCAAGGAAAATACAAAAATAAATAAAACAGAATCATAGGTTAAGGGAAGGAGTACACCACAGGGTATCTTGGCAGGAAATATTGTGGGAGACTATTGGAAGTGGCCTGACATGGACAAGCAAGATGGAAATTTCACTAGCTTGTTTAAACAAGCTAGTGTTTGTAGCAGTAAAAAGGTTCCATGGATTAGCTTGGAGTAAGGTTTCATATTCTTGCTCTTAAGTTCCATATATTCAGTGAAGTTTTGCATAATTTGTCCTTGTTAAGTGATGCTGCTAATTGTTGTTTATTTTAGTTTGTTTATGTTTAGATTAGCTTAAGTTCAATTAACATCTCAGTTTCATGGTATAAATACATCATTGGTTCAATCATTTGTTAGAAACCTGTCCTTAAAGGGGTGTTTGGATGTGATGATTACTGGATGCTATTGTTGTTGTATTGTAGAGTTCTCTGCATAAGTAGTATTCCCTAGGTGTATTTAGGTTAGTAGCTGCATAATATAGGTAGGTTTTTTTACAAAAAGTCAAAAACAAGCTTGGTGCTTATTTCTATTTGCTTAGTGTGTAATCTGTTCCTACCACTATGTTCAATTATTGCATATTAAGTTTGAAATTGTGATTTCCTTGCTTAAATATGCTCATTTGACACCTAGTGATAGATTTGATCCACTGAAATTAGGATTAGTCAAAACATGTTCACAATTTCCAAAAGTCAAATTTTCTTGTTTAATAAAATGGACCAGAATATGAGATCAAGCCTAGAGTTCAATATTGAAAGGAAATGGATAGAAGTTAATGTTTTGTGTTCTCTGGCAGCCCCTTTTTAAGTAGCAAAAAGAAAATCCCAAGTTGAAACTCATTTGCTTATTGATAAGGTGGATTAAAGTTCCCTGTTTGCTCATATAACTGTCCTGCACCACAGTTTTCAATTCATTTTCATAAGCTTCAAATCTGTTTCTCTTGCAAGATTATTGTATTATTTCAGTTGTTTTTTAATTACTTCAGTAGTGTTTACATGTCCATGTGCTTAATGTCCATTTTCCAGCTTATTTGCCAACTTATTTGATGTCAGTTTTAGCTACTCAGTGACACCTTTACACTGAGGAATCAGTGTGGAGTGTCCAACTTCCAAAACCCCCTCAGAGTTCAAATGTGGACATTAGCTTGTGAACTTAGATGTTTTTAGGAGCCCTTTTAGCATACTACTTACCCATGTGCTCACTTTTCATTTTCAGCTTATTTCCACTACTTAAATTAACCTCCAAATCCATCCCAGTGAACCAGATTCACTGATTGCTCAGTGTGGCTGAGTCAACTTCATAAGCTCCTTAAGAGCTTATTAGTGGGCTTTAGAACCTGAATCCTGGCTCATTTGGAAGCTTACCAGTCTACCTTTTTAGACCATCACTTGATTTGGCATCCCAATCACCGCTGTGGGACCCACAGCTGGCTGCAGTTGCCACTTTGGCCCTTTTGGCCTTTGCAAATTGGCATAAGAGCTTATTTTGTTGTCATCAGCTTATTCAGGGTAATCTCTTGCAAGTTTTAGCTTATTTCTTGTGCACTTAAGTTGTTAGTAACTTGTTTTACCTTTGGCTCAGTTCTTGTAGTTGTTGTGTAGCTTTTTCACATCAAATGTCCTAATAAGCTTTAAATCATTATCTGTCATGCATTTAAGCTTATCCTGAGCTTATTTGTAAGTTTCAAAAAAGTTTCCTTTTCAAAAGTTGCTTATATTTAGTTATTTTTTGGTTTTGTAAAAAGAAAATTGAAAAAAAAATAATTTTGCAAAAAGTGGGTGTGGGATTCGAACCTGTGACCTTGGCTAGTATAACATGCATATCTCCCCACACCCCTTCCATTGCACTGGGGCACCAGTTCCGTTGTATTGTGTATTCCATGTATATTTATGTAGGTTTTTAGTTTAGTTAGCTTATTAGTCCTAGTTAGCTTATTTAACTACTTATTTGTTAACCTTTTTAGCTTTTTATATTTTTTACACATTTCTGTCAACATTTAATACTTATTTAAAAATTCTCAGATTTTTAGAAAATAGTTTAGTATTTATTAAAATTAAAAATAGTTAAAATATGTATTAAATAATAATTAGTATTAAATTATAAAATTAGCTTATTAATTAGTTTTTAGGAAATTTTATATTTTTATAAAGTTTCTATTACTTTAATATAGTTGTAAAATAAGTTTTATAATTTTAACTTTTTATTTAGTATTTATTATAATTAAATTAGCTTAAATAGTTTAATTAAGTTTTAATAGTTTTTAATTAATAAAAATTAAATAAAAAGTCTAAAAAAATATTTTCTTTTTTTTAAAAATTTTCATTTATCATTAGGATCGTAAAAATTTAATTTTCATTTCCATAGGGTTTGCGTAGCTCAAATTTCACTTTTTATTTCGCGCACTCGCGTTTATTTTAATTTTAACTCGCGTTTTATTTAAATAACTTTTGCGTTTTTAATTTTAGGTTACGTTTGTAAAAGTAGTTTTGTAAAATAAAGAAAAACCAAATTTAAATAAAGTGATAGCTTCTATTTAAGCCGCTTGGCTTATTTTTCTGCTTATTTATAAGCAAATTCTGATTTTAAGTTTTTTAGATTACGTTTTAGGTTATTAGGTTTCGCGTTACCGTTAATATAGTTTGTTTAAATCATTTTCATTCGTATTTCCTTAGTGTAATCATTCACAACCCCTTTCTGTCCAAATTCACCTGATCACAAACCCGTTTTTGATTACAATCCACACCTCGTCGGGACATAACGACCCGAGGAAACCACTATATTCCGCGGAGCATTGACTCTAGGCTGTTTGACCTTGTTGACCATTACTTGGTCTATATAAGTTGACGGTTTAGCATCAATCAATTTTTGGCGCCGCTGCCGGGGAGGTTGTGTGCGTATCTAAACGGTTTTTCTGATTAGTGTCTTTGGAATTCGTTCCATTGTACATTTATCCATCCTTTGTTCATATTTTCCCATTATCAAAACAAAACCGTTCACGAAAACATTTTAAATCAGTTTTCAACGAACACAAAAAAAAAACACAAAAACATTTTCTTTCTCATTTGTATAAAATGTCTTTCCAAAAACCCAAAAAGATTCACCTTTACCCTCTCACATATTTGATTCTTCATCCCTACCCCTCCCAAACCATTTGATTCTTTCTATGTCTCATCCACACTTTCTGGTTTGCCATTGGTGTGGTAATCCTCATAATGGTGGCAATTGCCCCAGTTGTGGCATGGTAGAATCTGGAAACGGGTCTGTCTATAACCCAGATCCCTATTCCCACCATGACACGACTGATTCATTCCATCAGTTACCACACCATGATACTCAGCAATTTTACTGTTGTGAGTACTGTGGTGGTTCACACTACAGTTCTGATTGTCAATCGGGAAACACGCTTGTCTATGAGCAGTTTCCTGATTACAATCATGACTTAAACACATACGACTCACAGCCACATCAGTATTACTGTTGTGATTACTGTGGAGGTCCACACTCTAGCTCGGATTGTCAAACAAGGAATCCATTTCCTTGTAACAATTACGACTATTCATTTTCAGACCCACCTCCACAGTACCAAATGATTCACACAACTCCTCGTGATACTGAGAAAGACCTTTTACTAAAGGCTCTTGATATATTGAAAGAACTTAAGGAGGAGTTGGCTACTACATCGTTTCAAAACTCTCGTGAGAAATCCATGGCAGAATTACTTGCTGAAGAACGAGATGCTAGAAACGAATTGAGCAAGGAGGAATTACTTGTCTTAGAAAAAGCAGCTAAAACACGTGCCATATTTCGCAATGCTGCTCTTCTTGACGATGATGATGATGATGTTACCCTTGATATTTCTCAATTTTGTAAGGGTTCATCAAGTTCATCTGTTGTGATTCCTTCCTCGGAAAATCAGGGAGAAAAGACTATGATAGAATTACTAGCAGAAGAACAAATGAAATTTATAAAACCCATGTCTGCTAGTCCTTCTCAACTCCCTCAGTCTATTGATATCACACCCGAAGTTCACACTCACTCTCTGAACATGGGGGATGAGCATCTTGACACTGTTCCTAATAAGGAATCGGACGAATTAATAAAGTCTAGTGTTGAGATCCTTGTCCCAATCCCGAGAGAGTCACAGGGAACTTTGGATCATGTATGTGATATTCCTTCATCTATTGAGTGTCCTAAAGATCAATTTGAGACTTTCTCAGATTTTAGCGATGATTGTATATCTTATGGAGACATCGAGTATGTTGAGGCATCAGTTCCACATTCTGATGCTGATCATCTTCTTGAGGAGTTCGCTAATGAACTTGCTCACGTCAATCCACTTTCATTGGAAAGTGATGATGGTCTCCTTGACTTCGAAGCCGATCTGGGAGAAATTGAAAGTCTCCTTTATCATGATCCGTCACTCACTTCTTATCCCAGCAGTCCAATAGAGAATGTTAATCTCTTTGTTCCCGAAACATTCAATACGACTCTCACCAATCCTCTATTTGAATTCGAATCTGAATTCACTATGATTTCTAACAATCTAATCTTTGACGAGGATTGTGATGAGTCCGCAATGGAACATGAGTTCACAAATTCACATATTGTGAATAATTCTCTTCATGAGGAGTTCTCCAGTGAACTCACTCATCATACCATGACTCCTCCGTAGTTTGATAGCCCGGGGGGAGATGCTCTCAATCTTGAGAATTTGCAAATTCCCACCCACCCTCCCGGGTTATTTATGAGCTTACCCTTTGAAATCCAAACTCAGGCTATTGAGCCTCCTCTTGAGGAAAATGATCAAATCATGATCTTCATCATGGTTTTCTTCCATTTCTTCACCTATAAGGTGACTTCTTCTCTTCTTCACTCCTTCGGGAATGAAGACACTATATTTGATCCCATCATTTTCATGTATCATTATCTTGAGCCGGATACTTATCTCATCGGTGTGGAACTTTCATGTGCCTCAAATGTTTGTCCAAACATCTTGAATGAAAGTCCGATTGAGATTGTTTCTTCCACATCATGCTTCCCCAAGGACAAATGAATTCGGGGTCGAGTCAAGCTAGCGACTCGATAAACAAAAACAGTAGCATGCTTATAGGGTTTTCACCCTAAGTGTGGGGGAGTCCCCCATGCTATGGTTACAGAAGTGAAAAACAAAATGGTGTTTTCCACGCTTAGCTTGTAATGTTGCCCTTTTACGTTCAAAATGTCGGCATAATAGCCGGGATTTTGAATATTGAGGACAATATTCATCCTAAGTGTGGGGGGGGGGGTATTCGCTATTCTAGCGAATTTTATCACATTTTAGTACATAATACCCCCGTTTTTGCCAAAATTTCAAAAATTTCAAAATTTTTTCACTGGTGCTTCAAAATTTTTGTGGTAATCAGTCCGCCTTGTCTAACCGACAAAAGGGATTGGCTAGTCTAGGAGCAAACGGCTCTTGGTAAAGACATCTCAAATCCATTTATGGCTTGCAATTTGCCCAAAATTGTATGGTTCCTCAACTCCCCAAAAACAAATGAGTTGACTAGCCCGCAAGATTACGGCTTGTGGTAAAGGCCGTGGAAAATCCATAATTGGTAATCAGCTCACCAAGATGCTATTCCATCAAGAGTTGGCTAGTCCAGAAGCAAACGGCTTTTGGTAAAGACTAATCAAATCCGTTGACAGCTGGTGGTTTGCTCAAAATCACACGGTTATCAGGTGTACCACAGTTCTCACACATGGCTACTCCAGAAGTGATGGCTTTTGGTAAAGAGTTTCAAATCCATTAATTTTTCTCAAAAGATTGCTAGGGACTTGTTAGGTCACCATTTTGTAAACACAAGTATGATTTAGAAAGAAATGAGATGAGAAAAGAGATTGGTTGATTATGAGATAATATGAAAGGTGAAAGTGCAAGAGTTTCCTTAAGATAATCAAATAACCAATAAGTGAAATGTTTACATAAGCTCTCTATTTATAAGGAAGGAGTTAGGGCAACACTCCCTTCCTTCCTTATCTCTTAATTCGTGGGCTTTAAGGCCCATATGGCTTTAACACATAAGCCTTGTAACATAAACTAAATGAAATAAATACTAAAGCAACCTATTACAAAATGTAATGACCGAGACTTGACTAAATACAAAAGTATGATCCCAACAATCTCCCCCTAAGGGTCGGTCATCACGGTTGCTTGGCGTCTTCATCTTTGTCGTTGACTTGTGACATGTAAAACTCTAGACGTCTTCAAAATGGTTGAATGATAATGAATGTACTTTGCTCTGTGTCTTTGTTCTTTGGTGATGATGTAGTGATTATGTTATGAAGTTGTCTGCCGTTCGTCACTCCTGCGTCTGTGGTGGTTGTCCGCCATTCCAACATGCTCATACATCTTTGAATTCTGACTGATACATGCACGTAGTCCCTTTCGTTCACTTAAGATCTTTAGTTTTTAAACTTTGTAGATTCTTCTTTTTGCGTAGAATCTTTCTTTGAACTTTGTGTTGCTTTGATCTTTGAGGGAGCTTTTGATGACTTCAAGGTGCATGTATGAGCATGTGGAATCTGTCGCCATGGAACCTGCATGTAAACAGTTAGCAATAAAACAACCGGTACTTACAGATAAGAATTTAGAGATCGTCAACAGCATATTGTGAAGACTCCTTCTAATCCTTATCCAGGCCGTTCCCATATCAGATACTCCCGAAGGAGCTTACGAGACCTACTAAGTAGCTCAATGACGGGTGAGTCGCTGGGGATCACTCCACGACTGTAGATCGCTATGGAACCACCGCAAACACTAAGCGTAACCCTTGTGGGGTTACCGAAGTGACCTGCTGTCAGGGCTGTTTGATGTTGACCCTGGCAGGATTTCCGTTCAATCATTGAGAAATACATAAGTAATCCTCTCATAAACGTTCTCGGCAGATTGCTAAGATTTGCGAAGGACTCGATAGTTTACAGCTGGTGTCCATTGATGTAGAACACCAGTTGTAGAAATACTAAGTGTTCCTAAGAGATCTTTGATGTATCTCAAGGCTCTAGACTCTATAAGTGCACACCTAGGTTTCCTATGCGGAGACTAGGGAGGGGTCTCCTGCTTCAATATCAACCGTCTCTAAGAGATAGGTCGATAGGTTACGCTGGTTCCCCGTAAGAATGAAACAAGTCCTTTTAAGAGAACTTGAGTGGTTAAGAAGGTTTAGTGCATTGCGTCACTGGGTCCATGACGACTTTGTCTTCAATACCGGTGTTGTCTTTTGCAACAACCAGTAGCATACGTATTGAACCCGGTGTCTGCCCTAAGGTTGAACATATGGAGGGCTATTTCTTTTCACCCTTTTCTTTACATTTCCTTTTAATTCTTCAACTCCTTCTTTCCCTTTCATTCTTTTCTCTTTTTTTTTTTCTTTTTTTTTTTTTTTCGTATCATACCTAAGGACTTCTAATTCTAACTATGGGAGATGTCCTTGGGTAGATCCCTCCGGCTCTGGCGGATCATAGGACGGATATTCCTATCTTAATCACCTTATAACTCCGACAGTAGCCAAGAAACCTTTGATTGAAAATCTCTCAAAGTGTTTGTGATAATCAAATAATTTGGTTAACACTTTGAGAGTTTTGTGTACATTTTTGAAGGGCTCCCCCTGCACATGTGCTCATAAGTGTTTAATAAATTTGCACATGCGGGAGGAGCAATCACTTTTGAATTGATCCACTTTCCGTGAACAAGACCGATTCGAGACACGCTTACATCACTAGTTAGACTAGCTTGAAGTTATTACCTGGCCTGATCAAGTCCACAGAAAGTTTCTCGAGACGGTACATTTCTACTAAGACATATCCTTTTCGAGACACGCTTACGTGGTTAGTTAAAGAGATGCATTGTCAGCTTTTAGGTGACAACTAGCTCTAGTAACTAACTTGATGTTATTACCCGTCGAGGATAAGTCTTTTCGATTTAACTAACTTTAATTGTCTCGTCAATTCCTGGGTGACTCTGAGTCTAGCTCACACAAGATACAACTTTCAGCTTTTACTTCGTATATTTTAATCACTTTTTCATTTTCTCCCCCTTAAAAATAGCATATGAGATGTTGTTTTTGTTAAACTTTTGATTAAAATATGCTTTTTGAGTCTTATGGGGAGATTCACCAAGAACTTTTGATTTTGAACAAAGTATTATGTTTTGACAAGTGCTCCCCCTCAACAAGTGATTAGTTCTTATTGAGGTGAAATACTTGTCCTTTTGAGCAGAATTATGAAAAAACATAAACATTTGATTAATTCTACTCAAAAGTAAGAAGCCTTCGCTCCTTATAAATAGGATTGAGGCACTGATGCGTACCTCAGGGTCATTTCTTTACAAGTTCGGGTTGTGCACTGTAATGCGTGCACAAGCCATTACGAAGTAAATTATTGACAAATCAAATCAAATTCTTACAATTTTACTACCAATCAGGTCTCTGAAATGTCAACACCGGGAACTTTTGTCTGCCTCCAACATAACTTTCCAACCTTCGAAACTGATCCCTGCGCTTCAATCTGTTCTCAATCCTTAAGATGAATCTTCGAGCATCCCTGGCTTCATTGGTGTTCCACCTTTTGGATTTCCCCAGTTCTATGTCATTGATTCTGCCTTTGATCCCATCTCTGACGAACTTCAGGGTTTCATCACAGAATTTATGAATTTCTTCATAACCCATAAAGCAGTTGCGACCGTTAATACTGCGGTAGGTGAACCCAAATGGACGTCTGATCAAGGAGTATTGAGGTAGATGTTGAAGGTCGGGGATGTCAAACAAGTTTGGTTTGGTGAGATTGAGCTTCTTCTGATAACTTTCTACTCCCAATTGAAGATCTTCAACTCTTTCTCTTATGACAATCTGCCTGATGAAGATTAGAAGAGCTTGGATAAAGGCAAGCTGCATCTCTTTAGGCAAGCCACAGAGTTTTCCTTGAACTTTGAGCAGGTACATGTCTTCGATGTCGTTGAGACGTAGTCGTGGAAAGTCAGACTCGGAAATATCGTACTCCTTTTGATCAAGTCTTTTCAGTGTGATTTTGCTGAGGAAGGGGTACCCAAAGAAAGTGACAGTCGAGATGAATTGAATGGAGACTATCTTCAGATCACTTGCTACATCACCCATCGTCTGATTAAGTCTGCTGCTTCGATAGTACTGTGCCCGGTTGTTTGGCCAATGATGTATGCCGTAAAGAGCATTCCGGTCATATTCAACAATTTTGTCAACGAATAATGCTGAAGCTTCTTCTTCGATGGCATTGTTGAGATATCGAGCTGCAGGGAGAAAGGCGAGTGAGGTAACGTACTTCTTCTCAATCTTGCTGCCAAGTTTCAGAAATTCCAAGTCAGTGTTGTAGAAGAACTTGTATGGGATCTTTGGTTCCTTAGGCTTCCCAATCATCGGTAGTGGTTTGGACCAGTCAGTAATGTAAGGTGCGGTTTTCTTTGTGACTGGATCGACATATGATTCAGGATTGATCCAGTCAATATTGCTTGACATAGCTCGAGCAATATTTTCCAGATGGTATTCAAGCTCGATTGAGTTAGCAGACCTATCTTTCAGAAGATTGAAAGCATCATTCTTGATTCTTCGCAGCTCTTTCTTATTCATCTTTTTCATCTTAAACTTTTGCTGAATCATTTGAGCATATTCCACCGTTCGACCATCTTGAGGTTCATGATTGTCTTCCAGTGGTGGTTGCGAATTGATCATCTTCTCAAACCAGGAGTATTCGGCACTGTTGTCTTGATCTAGCCAGCTAAGGACTGTTTTAGGTTTCTTTGGTTCGATGCCTTTAGATGAGGTGCCTGGTGTGGGTTGATGATGCTTTCCCTTCTTATCTTTCTTCTTCTTCTTAGGAGACGGTTCTGGAACTTCATCGGGCTGAGGAATGTCGTCACCACCAGTGTATTCAAAGTGGTCGTGTGCTTTGGGAGCAGAACCTGATGCCTTCGGTTGTTGTGAGGAAGTTGTTGTTGTTGGAGGGATTACCGGTGTTTTGAACTGAGATGAGGGTCCTTCGGCTTGTTTTTGTTTCTTTGCCTGAGAATTTGGATCCCTGTCTTCATCGTCTCTTTGACGTTTCAGTTTATCGGCCTCTGTGCTGCAAGTATCTTTGTTCATCTTGTCTTTTAATGCTTCTAGGACTTTGGCTTCTTCAGGAGTCAAGGTGAACTTGTTTGCCAGCTTTTCTAAGAGTTGAGCTTCCAATTCATCCAGAGATAGCCCTGGTAGTGGAACAATGGACTTGTCAGCTCGAAGAGTGAATGTGGTTGATCGGATCACTTTCTTGACTGCTTGCTCTGCGAACTTGGTGAGTTCGTCTCTCATGGGTGCCAGCAGATCTTTCAACTCAGCAACCAAGTGTTGTGCCATGTATTCTTGTGCTTGAGCTGCTAGTGCGGCTTCCAAGTTCTCCTGTACGTCTTTAGCTAAGAAAGTATCAACTTTGTCTTGCAGCTCTTGGACGTTCGAGTTCAGCTTAGTCAATTCAGCAACTTGGGTTGCAAGGGTTGCAACCTGATCTTCCAGTCTGCTTCTCTTCTTTTCATGTACTTTCTTGAAAGCTGACTTAAGTAACTTTGATGCAGCAGAGGCTTTGGTGCTCGGTTTCTTGATTGACTTGTCATGTGTCGATTCAGATGCAGGAGGAGATGACTGTGATGATTCAATGATGGTGGTAGAGTCTTTGTCATCTCCTTTCTTTGGTTCGGGTTGTTCAACTTTCTTATCTTTGGCTGCTTCTTCTATCACCCTTTGTTCTTCAGCCAGTTTATCGGCTTCTGCTTTAAGCCTTAGTTCTTCAGCAAGCCTGGCTTCTTCTTCATTCTTTAACTTTTCTTCAGCCAGTTTGGCTGCCTCTTCTGCTTTTTTGCTCTCTTCCATTCGGATAGTTTCTTCTAGTTTAGCTTGGGCAATCTCTTCAAGCCTGGCCTCTTCTGCTTCCTGTTTCTTCTTCAATTCTTCTTCCTGAGCCCTTTCTCTGAGCTCCATTTCTTCTACAGTCATTAACCTTGGAGCATCGGTATCCATGGGATCTTCCTCTTCTTCCTCTCCCATAGTCATTACAATGTTGGTGGGAGATACTGAGGGATTGTCATAAGCAACTAAGTCTGTGGTGATCCCTGTGGTAGGCTCAGGAATGCTGCTTGATCCGCCAGCTTCGGTGGTCTGAGAGAACACTGGAGGTGGAGGCAAATCAGCATTGAATGCATCAATTCGGCTGTGGGGGAGACCCAGATTGAGAGCCTTTCATTTTCTTCTTCGACTGAAGGGCCTCCAGTCTCATGTTCAGCAGTCACTTGTTCTTTCATCTTCTTTCTCCTGATCATTTCTTCTTCCAAAATAGTCTGAGCTTTGGTGAATGGTCTTTGAGTGAGGTATGATGGATATATGGCATTGTCAGCAAACGCATCAATGTCATTATTCCAATCATCGAAAGTCAAGTCTTTATCGTCAATTTCATCAAGATTCACATCCTTATCGATGTTAGCATAAGCTTGTTTGTACACTGGACCTTCGTCGGATTCGGTTTGTTCAGAGTCAGCATGTTTTGGAGAAGATTGTGGTGAGGGAAACCACCCAGGTTCAGGAATGGTTGCAGGCTTCTTGGTAGGAGTCCTTCTCTTGAGAGTACCCTTCTTCTTCTTAGCCTGAGTAGAACTACCGGAGCTCCCAGTCTTGGTACCTGTCTTTCCCCTGAATGGTTGAACTTCGTCCAAGAAACCAACTTTGTCATCCTGAAGAGCTTGTTCGTAATACTTGTAATTAGTGCAAGCCTTCACCTTGTCAGTCAAGAGACAATCGGGAAATTTAATTCCTTGTTTCCGAGTGCTGGTGTCCATTCTCTTGATGACTCTGAGAGTATCTTCATTTCTGAACGTGTTCTTATCCTTGTCATCAAGTCTTTGTGGGATATCGTCATACTCACGAAGGAAGCTTTCGATGAGTAGTTTTGTGAAGCGGACAAATGGAATGTTGGTTGTCTTGTGTTGAATGTGTCATACAAGGTCTTCCCAAATGATGCTGGCATAATCAACTTTCTTCACGTTAGCCACTGCCCAGAAGAGTTTGAGGTGTTGGAGCTTTGGATGTTCATGCCCAGAATCTCTGCCAGATAAGGACTTGGCAATCAGAATGTATAGGGTTCTCCATGGTTGTGGAAGATACCTTATGTTGACCCTAGAATGTCTGGTAATAGCTTCTTCTGATTCGTCATAGCCAATATCACGTAACCACTTAATCAAATCTTCTTCAGAGGGAACTTGATCATATACTTCATCTGGGCCGAGTTCAGGTAAACCAAGTACATTCCTAAGCAGGTCAATGTCCACAGAGACTTGACGGTTATGAAGTGTACATGTGAAAGAAGCCTCCCCAAGATCTAGTTGTAGTGTATGCCAGAACTGGTGGATGTAGAAGCAGGAAACCGAGGCAGACTTGGTGAACAATAGCTTATTCGGGTGCTAAAGAAGAGCATCTATAGCCACAATACAAGAGGACTCGTTGCAGGTCATCTTGTTGAAGTTGATACGGAGGTTGTTCTTTCCAATCTTCCTGTTGTAGTCATCTGGGAATGTCTCTTCCCATGAAAGCTTAGGTTCGGGTTCTGGTCCGTATGGAATGTCGTTGTTTTCTGCCATCTGAATAGATCATAATCAAACACAAACATGGCAATTGTTGACTGGGTTAGCAATGACATTCAATTATGATGTACACTTTTATACATTGATCAGTGGGAGTTTGTGTGTGTGAAAACTTTTGATATATGACAAACTTGAGTTATATTATATGATAGAAACTTATAACAATTCAGTTACAACATAAGTTTATCATTACAAGAAGTTACTCTTTGGAAATTTCACAACACTTAGAAAAAATTTGGATTTTGACAAGTTTACGCGTAAGTAGGTAATTTTACGCGTAACCTGACTTAAGCGTAAGAGAAGAAATTATGCGTAAGTGCAAAAGCTACGCGTAAGTTAGAATATTACGCGTAAGGTGAATCTTATGCGTAAAATCAATTTTCGTAAGATAAATCTTAGGCGTAGAAATTGAAGTTACGCGTAGGATTACCCTTAAGCGTAAATTGTAACTTATGCGTAGGTAATGACTTATGCGTAAGTTCCAGACTTATGCGTAAGGTCAAAACTTATGCGTAAGAGTTACATTTATGCGTAAACTATGTCTTATCCAAGACACAGTTTGTCCATGTGTCGAATCTTACGCGTAAGATTCAATCTTACGCGTAGGATGACCAATTAACGCGTAAAGTTGCCTTTTTCAGAAAAATCACCTCTCGTATTAAGTGTTGTTTGATTCCTGAAAGTAAAAACACACTACCACTGATCAATAAACATTCTAACACACTTAATAAGCACTTATTATGCGTAAACATGCATATTACTAAGATACGCGTAAACCCGTATGAACATTCAATCATAATCACAATCAAACATGAATCTGGGTATGTCTAAGCATGGGGCAAATGTTTCTAACAACATAAGGATCATATGGTTCAATTATTAACACAAATCATCCACAGAATCTCAAGATTAAATCTGCTAGTGTCATACGAACCCTAAACCTTTGATTCAAGAACTAAACACGATTAAGATGCAATTAAACCATATACCAATGATCTAAGACATACAAGAACACTATCCTCATCACTAATCTCAATCCAAACGCTCAAACTCTTGAACCCCTAAATCACACGTATGAACCCTAATTCAAAAACACGATCGATTAGTGTATCTGGGTGTGATTAGAGTGTGAAAAACATGTTTATATACATCTTAAGAACATATCCCATCAACCAATTCAATCCTAACAACCACAAATTTCTGGGTTAATGATTACGCATAACCCTAGACCAAATTATACGATTGACATAAATTGAACCGTTGGATTGTTATGAAATTTAAAACCCTTGTTTATAAACATGACCAAAAGCGTTTGACACTTACAGATTTGAAGATTGATAACCGGATTAGAGGAGTGATTCTGAGTCGTTAGATTGAGTAGGTGAAAAAAGTTATTACTTTTGCAGATAGAGTAAATGCGCGGTCAAGGTGTGTTTTGACCGAGTGTAAAACAAGTTACAAGTAATGACACAATTGGTCCCTTAACCTAATAAAACATTTACTTCTAATGCCTAAACACTTAATCACATTTAACTTTCGTTAATTAGCACCAAGACATGATAAGAACAACTCGTGGTACTCCCCCTCGACCTTAGACCATAGTAAAATACTGAAAAATTAATTATGTAGGTCAAGGAGAGTAACCCGAAACACTTATTGAATCAACACATATGATAAAAACGTATTTATTTTTGGTAAAATGCAAGTATAAAAGACAAAATATCTTATAGAAATTTGAAAAACATGACTTCTCCTCCCCCTCAACACTTGTTTTAAATAAGTGAAGACAATTTTATAAAATAGTGTTGAAAGAGGTGGTTTATACTTGCATTTTTTTTAAAGGTTTTATATTTTTGTATTTTGTTTTTGAAAAAATATTTACAAAGATAGTTTTGATGTTTGACGATCAATTGTATTTTAAAAACTTTTCCAGATCCTCTGGAGTCAAACATCGCATACCAATTTGGTGAACTAGACTAGCAAACCTTGATGGTGCTAAGGATTTGGTAAGTAAGTCCACTAATTGGTACTCAGTCCCAACAAAATAAAGTTCAACGGTACCCTTTTCCACATGCTCTTTGATGAAGTGATATCGGAGATCGATGTGTTTGGATTTGCAATGATGTGCGGTGTTGCAGGAGATAGCAATTGCACTTTTGGAATCACAGTAGATGGGAATCTTGTTGAATAGGTAGCCATAATCCTTAAGTTGTGATCTCATCCAAATGACTTGAGCACAACAGGCGGACATGGCTACATATTCAGATTCTATTGACGATAGTGATGTGCAGTCCTGCTTCTTTGATTGCCATGACACAAGTTTGTCTCCGAGAAATTGTAATCCACCAGATGTACTTTTGCGTGTGTCTAAACATCCTGCATGGTCAGCATCTGAAAAAGCAATTAGTTCAAAGCCAGAATCCTTTGGATACCAGATTCCCAAGTTAATGGTTCTCTTTATGTATCGAAGGATTCTTTTGACCTCACTGAGGTGTTTTTCAGTTGGTTTAGACTGATAGCGAGAGCACATGTAGACAGCAAATACTATATCAGGTCTACTAGCTGTGAGATACATGAGGGACCCAATCATACTACGGTATTTGGTAGGGTCAACAGGAGTCCCATGTAAATCAGCATCTAGTTTTGTGGTATAGCCCATTGGTGTATTATAAGTATCACTGGTCATCATTCCATGTTTCTTTAAAATTTCAAGAGCATACTTGGACTGATTTATAAAAATTCCACGGGGTGATTGATGAACTTGTAGTCCTAGAAAGAACGACAGTTCACCCATCATGGACATTTCAAAATTATCTTTCATTAATTTTGCAAAATCATTAGAGTAATTTCTTTTTGTTGAGGCAAAAATGATGTCATCGACATATATTTGAACAACAAGTAAGTCCTCCCCGTAGGTTTTTGTAAATAGTGTTGGATCCACTGATCCTTTTGAAAATTTATTGGCCAGCAAGAAAGTGGACAGTTTGTCATACCACGCCCGTGGGGCTTGCTTGAGTCCGTAGAGTGCCTTTTTGAGTCGGTAAACGTGGTTAGGACGCTCAGGATCAACGAAGCCTTCAGGTTGACTAACATAAACTTCTTCACGGAGTTCTCCATTAAGAAATGCGGTTTTCACATCCATTTGGTAAACAACCATGTTCCTGTGTGCAGCATAGGCCAAAAAGATCCGAACCGCTTCATGTCTAGCCACTGGAGCAAAGGATTCAGCAAAATCAAGTCCTTCCAGTTGAGAGTATCCTTTCGCTACCAGGCGTGATTTGTTACGTATGACAGTTCCTTCAGCATCAAGCTTATTCTTCCAAATCCATTTTAACCCGATGACAAAGACTCCGTCAGGTCTTTCAACTAATTCCCAGACTTCTAATCTTATGAATTGCTGAAATTCCTCTTGCATAGATTCAATCCAGTTGTCATAAGTCATTGCATCTTTAATGTTCTTAGGTTCTTCGTGACAAACTGTGAGTGCATAGATACAAGTTTCTCCATTCATGTGAAGTCGTTGTCTTGTCATAACAGGTGCATCTGGATGGCCAATAATATGAACTAGTGGATGGTCTCGAGTCCATTTGTGTGTGGAAGGGTGTAGTTGATAGGTATCTCGCATGTTAGCAGGATCCAAATTGCGGGTTGACGACTCTGCTATGTCAGGAACTGTAGGAGCCGGTGCAAACGGGTTAAAGAACGCATCAGGATCTTGCTCTGCTGGTTGGGGAACTGATTGTGGTGTTGGATCTTCATCTGAATGGTGGGAGTTAGAGACAGTTTGTTCTACTGTAGATGGTGATGCAATTGGAGGACCGTTTCTCTCAACACTTGTAGTAGTTTGTTGAGGTGAGTCTGGTACTGGAATGTTTTCAGGTTGAGCAGTGGAATTAGGTGAGACCTCAGTAGAACGGTAGACAATTGTATCATCAAATAGTGGAGCAAACAAGGTTTCCAATTCTTTGCGATTGAGTGGCAATGGTTCAGCCGAAGATTCCGGAGAGTTAAGACGGTTGAATTCGGGTCCTAAGCTGTGTTGCTCAGAAGCCATTTGTGTGAGTTCATCAAAATTAGCGTGAATGGTTTCTTGAATTTCTCTTGTTCGACGATTCTAGATTCGAAAACCTTTATAATTTTCACAGTATCCAATGAACACTCCTATGTCAGCCTTTGCTTTAAGTTTACCTAAATCATCACGATCATTTTTCGGATAACAAAGTGCTCCAAATACATGAAAGTAATCGATATTCGGTTTTCTTTTGTGAACAATTTGATAAGGTGTTTTGCGATGGCGTCTTGTTATCATGGAACGATTTTGGGTATAACATGCGGTTGAAACAGCTTTGGCCCATAAGAAATCTGGTAATTGAGCATTAATCAACATAGTTCTAGCAGCTTCCACTAACGTTTTGTTGCATCTTTCAACAACTCCATTCTGTTCTGGGCTTCTAGGAATAGATGTTTGATGTTCAATTCCCACTTTCTCAAAATATGACCGAAGTGTCTGATTCTTAAATTCAGTTCCATTGTCAGTTCTGACTATTCGTACCGTATTGCGTAACTGAACTTGAATTTTAGTGAGAAAGGTGATGATCATCGAAGGAGCCTGATCTTTACTTCGTAAGAAATAAACCCAAGTCCATCTGGAGAAGTCATCAACAATTACTAGTATGTAGCGTTTACCGTTGATACTTTGAACACGCATCGGTCCACACAAATCCATATGAAGCAGTTGTAAAACATGATTCGTACTTTGCTCAGGTTTTGAAGGAAAATGAGCTCGAGTACTTTTTCCTTGTTCACAGGCTGGGCATAAGTGATCTTTGGTAAAGCGGAATCTTGGAAATCCATCAACAAGTTTGTGACGAGCAAGGTCAGTCATTGTTTTGAAATTCAAGTGCGAAAGACGTTTGTGCCATAACCAAGATTTAGTCGATTCTGCTTTGGAGAGAAGACATATCGGAGATGTAGCAATCATATCTGACATTGATATTGTATAAAGATTAGAACCACATGAGCCAGACATAAGATCGTTTCCTTGTAAGTCACGAACGAAACAGGTTTTCTCACGAAATGCAACTTCTAGATCTCCATCACAAAAAGGACCGACTGAGAAAAGGTTGTGTCCAAGGCCTTCCACATAATAAACACGACTTATTTCAATGTTCCCACTGACATAGTCACCATATCCCATGATTAAAGCGTAATGATCATTCCCGAATCTGACAGTACCAATGAACTTTGAAACAAAGTTGTGTAACAGTTTAAGATTGCCTGTCATATGTCGGGTGCATCCGCTATCAACAATCTAGAGAACAATCTGTACCACCTGCATCACAAGAAGAAGATACGGATGGAACAGAAGTAAGGGTGGAACCCAAAGAAACTGCGGGTTCCTGTTGGTTAGAAACACAAGTATTCAATAATTTAGGAATCCATTTAAAGTCTGGTTTGTGTTGTAACCAACGTTGCCAATTCCAACTAGTTCTTGCTTTCTTAATGTTATATGCACTAGTAGGTGGCTGATTCCTAGATTTGTTCTCGGCACCTATGGGGGTAACTTCAACTTCGTTAGAAACCGTAGAAGACGGCTTTCCTAAGTTAGACTTAGAGGCAGTAGTGGGCCTAGAAGGAATGCGTGTCCTACGTTTCTTATGACGATTAAGAAGAGAATTAGCTATACATTTTGTATGATCACCAGATGATACGCTTTTACGACAAAACACACAAGATGCATTAATATTCAAAACATTCAAAGGTTCATCATTCGTTACATTTAGATTTTGATTACAATTTGCCAGATTAGAATCTAAATCAGATGCAACATGAGTTTTATTCAAGTTCCTAAGTTGGTCTCTACTCCTTGAGCTTCTAGTGATCCTCTTTTACGTTGCCAGAGCCTATTCTTCTTAGTACTTTTTCGCTTGGGTCTGCTAACGCTATTAGTGGAGACTAGTCCTGTAGAAGTGGAGGTATCAACATTAGTATTTTGAACAACATTTCCTTTAGAAGATTTGTCTAATTGATACATTCCTGGTGCTATCACCGTGGTGTCAACCATCTTTCCTTTTTGAAGTAGCTTAATTTTCTCTTTCAAATCGATGATGATGTGATTTTTATCCTGAATTTGAGACTCAAGTTTCACATTGCAATAATTAATGTCATCGCGGTTTTGTTGCCATTTGACATTTTCAATTTTTAAATCCGCAATTTCTTTCTCATATTTGAGACAGAGACTTTTTAAAGACTCATTGGTTTTGCAAAGCTGACACGAGTTTGAAACATTTTTATTTTGAAGTTTCAATTCCTTTTCAAGACTTTGAGCTTGACACCATTCAAGCCTTTGTTTGAGTTGACAAATTTCTTTTGAAAATTGTTTTATCACATCATCATTCTTAATTCTCAGCTTTTCATTCTCATTTTTCAGTGTCTCAATTTCCACATTCAACAAGTTATTATCAACACAAAGATCATCCATAAGCATAGAAGTACCAGATTTATAGAGATCATTCATGATAACAAACAAAATATCAGCATTGAGAACTTGTTCCAAGAGTCGATCAGCATCATTTTTTAAAACTCTATTTCTTTGCTTTTGAACCAAAATGTCATGTTCAGTTGCGTTGAAAACGTTTATCATATTTTTGACCTCCTTTTGAAGCTCCTGATCCCAACGTGTAGCACATAGACGGAGGTGTTGAACAATTGGCTTCATTTGTTTTTGAAAAATATCTCTCTTTTCTCGCTCGTAAGCGGATTGAAAAGTTTCAATTTTTATTTCAGAATTACGTTCAATTGTTTCCTCCAAAATTTCGATGTCTTCCATGAAGGTTTTGAAATAATTTAAGACACGACACGTTTTCGGTAAAGGTGTAAGTTCACCGGATGATGGTAAAGGACCATTTATTTGTGCTACAGTTTGGACAGGGGCCTCATTATGAGATGAAACATATGACTCTTCGATAAACCATGATTTCTCAGGTAAATCCTTTTGAGTAACAAAAGATTTAGAAAGAGGTGGAGCTTTGGAATAGTCATATGGTGTCCAATGTTGAACATAACTCATTTTTGATCGACTCTCGTCTTCAAGTTCTTCTTCTTCCTCAGTATCAAAAACAACAGCACGCACAATTGTATTATCAAACATATGATCAATACTGTAAATCTTGGGATTTTCTTTAAATGCTGTGTGAAGAAACATTGATTTGAAATCGCAAAGTGCAAATCCTTTATCGGGTCTCGGTTTTAAAGCAAATTTTTGAATTGTTGTGACAGAGTTCCCGTGTTTGTAAACAATGTGACGAAATTCTTTGAGTTGTTTTTCAAGATCAACAATATCACCAAGTAAGTCATCTATATACTTCCTTTTTCGTGTTTTATGTTCACAAAACTCCTTTTTGCAATTTGACAATTCTGTTTCTGTTTTTGAAAGGTCTCTTTGAAGACGTTCAACTTGCATTTTCAATTCACACTTCTCACTTTCAAGTTTCGAAATCAACTTTCCATTTGACTCAATTAAATCTTGCATTTTACGTTGAAGATCTTGTTCTTTGTTGTAAGATTCTTGAAAAGCTTTTTCAAAACTTTAGCATGTTTAATCTTTTCTTCCTGATTTGAAAGCTGAATTTTATAACACTCAATATCTCTTGCAAATGACGCATTTTGTTCTTTTAAAGCTTTATTTTTCTCGTTGCATTTTATGATTTGCAATTGTTGAGCATCCAATTGTTTAGATAACAATATTAGGTCAGGGTCTGGATCAAATGATGGTTCATGTTGTTCTAAATGATCATCTTTATCATTCTTAATAGGATCATCAAATGAAACAACTGTGTCATCATCAAATATGACAACTGGGCTTATTTGTTCATCTGTTTGAGAAGATGAAGATGATTTAGATGGAACAACTTGCGCCATATCTGATTCAGAAGCAGAAGGTGAAACTATTTCATGTATAAGGCATGCTTTATGGTCATGTACCTGAGACAAGCCGTCAGTGTCATACACTGGACCTGAATCATTAAGCTGAAGTTCCTGCATGTTGGCCATAAGCATCACAGCAGCATTGGCTTCCAGATCTTCCATGTCATCATCGTTGTTCACATTTGCCATGAAGTTGTTGTCCTGTTCAGGGAAATGTCCATCCTTTTCATCTTGAAGAGCCATGAGTAATGCCTGCTTGTGAAACTTACTACCCCGAGTTCTCGGTTTGGGACATGCTGTAGCTATATGACCTTGTTCATTACAGTTATAGCACCACACTGCATTCCCTGAGTTGGAGTTTCTAGTTGCAACTGGTTCAGACCTTTGCTGAGAAGATCCTGAGTTGTTCCTGAACCCTCCATTGTTACTAAACCTCTGACTATTCCCATAATTTCCTGAAGAACTTCCTGAACCAGATCGACCATAGCTACGATTCTGAATTTCCACTCTTCCATCATTAACAACAGCTTGATTCCTTGTGTTAGAAGATGAACGTTGACGGTTGTTTGTTTTGTTGGAGAATTTGCTGAAAGCACGAGCAATAAGAGCAAGTCCTTGATTTAACGTATTAAAGTCATCATCGTCATCATCATTGGAGTTGGAGTAGTACACAGCATCATTGTTGTTTAACGGAACAAGTTGAGTAGAAGAATCTTGTGGAGATGAATCATAAGGGACCATTTGGTTCGAGGTGGAAGATTGTGGATAACTGAAGTAGCTTTGCTCTTGTACGTATGCATGATTTGACATTGGTGGTGGAGCATATGGAGATTGAGCTACGAGAGCCAAAGAATTTGGTGTTGGTGTTGGTGTGTATCCTCCTCGTAAAGCTCTATCTTTTTCCACTTCAGGTTCATGGTGTTTCAGAAAATCATACAACAAACCATATGGAGCATCATGAAGATTCTTCGTTTGACGAACAAATGTCACATATTTATGCCAATCAGGGCCAAGACTACCAACAAATTTGGAGTTCACAGCAATCCTTGGTATTGTGATTTTATGACGTTCCAGATCATTGACCACATTTGTGAAACGATGATAGTAGGATTCAAGTGTCTCTCCTGGTTCAATTGTGATGTCAGTATATTCCATGTAGAGTTTGGATTCCATGTCATCTTTGTTCAGTTGAGTGCCTTCCATAAGGAGATGAACGTGTTCCCACATAGCTTTGGCTGTTTTCTGAGCATCGACACTTCGATAGATCGGATTAGGTATACCTTGAAGTATATAAGCCATTGCATACTCATCAGCTTCACGATGTAGTTTCTGTTCTTCAGTGAGTGCAGATTCTGGTAGGGGTCTATCACCAGGAGGACGTGTAGGATCAGCATGTGGATCACCAGCTTCAAATCTAGTTGGCCACTCAAATGGTCCTTCAAGTATCACTTGCTTTAAGAATTTCCCATGAGGTTTCTTTAATTCAAGGAATCGTAAGAATCGACTTGACCATTGAACATAGTTCCCAGGTGTTAGCATTGGAGGTGATTCAAGTGATCCTGCCTCATGTCGGGATTGTTGAGTTGTAATAACTTCACACATTCTGTCAAACCAGTGAGGTTGTTTGGAGGAAAACTGAGTGTTTTGTTGTGGCACTTGATATGGTTGTTGTTGAGGAATGATCTGATGTTGTTGCATCATTAGGTAATGATGTAGTGGATTGTATGTTTGTTTTTGAGAAGGTTGTTGATACATTTGGTGCGGAAGGTATTGTTGTTCCTGATACTGCTGATGTTGATGTTGCTGATACTGCTGATGTTGATGTTGCTGAGAATGAGGGAAGTAGTGATTAGGTGGTTGAGACATCTTAAAACACTTGTGTAGAAATGGATCTTTGTAGAAGTTTGAAATGCACGTTCCTTTGATTAAGTCAAAATTCCTTGGGGTAAGTAGAATCTTATGCGTAACTTTTAATCTTACGCGTAAACTGTTAGGTTATGCGTAAAGAGTTAGTTATGCATAAACAATAAGTTTAGGCGTAAGTTTACTCTTTACGCGTAAGCTTTGGCTTATGCGTAAGTTTAGACTTATGCGTAAGGTTATACAACCAAACAAATCTTCCAAACTTATCCAAGCTTGAAAGATATTCGAAGTCGAAGTAATCCACTAACTTGTCCAAGCTAGGGAAGTACTGAGTCACCGGAACACAAGGAGAAGATCTTTGTTGAAGATTAAGCGTAGAATCTGAAACTTACGCATAAGATAGACTTATGCGTAAATTTAAGGCGTAGGATCTGACTTGTGCGTAGGAATTCACACTTACACGTAGAAAGTGACTTTACTCGTAGGTTTTAAGGCGTAGACTTCCAAGTAACGCGTAAAAACAGGGTTTTGACCAGAGTTATGCGTAAGAAAAGGGTTTTGACCTTAGTTACGCGTAAGAAAAGGGTTTTAGGCCAAAAGTTATGCGTAAAAAGGACAGAAAGTACTGTTGACAGCTTTAGAATCGTACTATGCACCTAAGTTACGCGTAAACTGGTCAGAAACTAGAAAAATCTCAAATTTTTGAAGAAAAAATGCTTAAAAATAAGGTACTTTTGATCAAATAACTTCACCAATACTTAGAAAACACTAACTATTGAAGATTTTTGCTACCAAAACTAGTTTTCCAATATCAAAGAAGCTATAAAACCTAAAAAAAAACCTTAAAAATCACAACTTTATGCAAAAACTAAGCTTCAAATCACTATATCAACCTTGAAACTTGTCCAAGCTTCAAGATTTGAGTGAAAGAAACAAAGAAAAATGCAAAAAGATGAAAAATAAGCACCAAATCCCCACGTTGAAACAAAGAAACACACTTCAAACTCTAGTAGGCGAATGATACCACTTGTTAGGTCACCATTTTGTAAACACAAGTATGATTTAGAAAGAAATGAGATGAGAAAAGAGATTGGTTGATTATGAGGTAATATGAAAGGTGAAAGTGCAAGAGTTTCCTTAAGATAATCAAATAACCAACAAGTGAAATGTTTACATAAGCTCTCTATTTATAAGGAAGGAGTTAGGGCAACACTCCCTTCCTTCCTTATCTCTTAATTCGTGGGCTTTAAGGCCCATAGGGCTTTAACACATAAGCCTTGTAACATAAACTAAATGAAATAAATACTAAAGCAACCTATTACAAAATGTAATGACCGAGACTTGACTAAATACAAAAGTATGATCCCAACAGGACTAGCAATAGTTTAGTGTGGGGGATTGATAAGTGTGTAAATACTCATCATTTTTGTCTTATATGAACTGTCAAAACATCGAAAAACACTCAAATACGCATCAAAATACATAAATTATTCCAAAAGTGTGTTTTATATGTTTTAGATGCAAAATGTTTAAAAACAAATAAAAAACGAATAAAGTTTGCACAATTGGCAGTTTCAGTCCCTCAAGTTTCAAAAATTGACAAAACTAGTCCCTGAAGTTTTAAAATGAAAGAAAAGTCAACCCAAAGTTTTTAAAAGTCAAAAATTATCAAAAACAATCATTGGGTAAAAAGTTTGACAAAATTACACTTTTACCCCTCAAAATCCAAAATTGCAATAAAAGGTCCCTAGAGTTTCAGAAATTGACAGAATTAGTCCCTGTGAAATATTTTTGGATAAAAAGTCAATTCAGGTGTTTGGAAAATCAAAAGTTGGCAGAAATAGTCCTTGAGTGAAAGTTTTAAAGAAATTGCAATTCAGTCCCTCAAGTTTCTCCAATTGGCAATTTTAGTCCCCGGGATTTTCAAAAGTGGAAAATTATATTAATGGTCCTTGGTTTATCATATCTTGCAAGAATGATCCTTATGATAATTTTGGAAACTTGCCACATCAGGTCCCTGAACTTTACAACTTTTACACTTTTGGTCCTTGTGGTATTTTAAATAACAAACCAAACGGATACCATTTTGTTTATTTCAATCCAATAACAAATCCCACTTTGGCCCATCCACTCCAACAGCCCAACTCACCTTTTTAATATATCCCACCAGGTTTGACCCGGTCAAACTCCACATCAAAACCACTCCCCTCTCAAAACCACTCCACTTCCCTGGCAAAACCACCCACATGTGACCTCTGTGAAACTCATCATCACCTCCCCACTATCCTCCCCTTCACTCCAAATAGACACCCTAATCACAAAAATAACCCTGACACACGCAAAGACAGTCCTCAGCTATTAAAAGTAATTTGGCGCCAAAACCATTTAAAGGCCAAGATTGCTTCTACACATCCAATGGCTCCAATTGTTGCTGGGAAAAGACAAATGGGTACCCTAAACCCTAATTTTGGACTATAAAAAGAAGAAAATGGAGCAGAGAAGGGAGTTAGATAGTTAGTAGTTAGATTAGTCAGTAGTGTAATTTAGCTCATGTTCCCAATTCTTGTAATTCAGTTCTTGTAGTGATAACCCTAGCTTGAAGCTTGTTATATTTCAGTTAAATGTAAGTTTTTAGTTATTAATCCAAATGTTGAACTATTTTCAGATTTAATGAAAATTGGAAGTTCTTAATTAAATCTTTGTGATGCTCAATCATGGTTGAAATGTTTTCATAATTTCTTTTTAATGTTAGAAATATCAAGGAAAATACAAAAATAAATAAAACAGAATCATAGGTTAAGGGAAGGAGTACACCATAGGGTATCTTGGCAGGAAATATTGTGGGAGACTATTGGAAGTGGCCTGACATGGACAAGCAAGATGGAAATTTCACTAGCTTGTTTAAACAAGCTAGTGTTTGTAGCAGTAAAAAGGTTCCATGGATTAGCTTGGAGTAAGGTTTCATATTCTTGCTCTTAAGTTCCATATATTCAGTGAAGTTTTGCATAATTTGTCCTTGTTAAGTGATGCTGCTAATTGTTGTTTATTTTTTTGATGAAATTGTTGTTTATTTTAGTTTGTTTATGTTTAGATTAGCTTAAGTTCAATTAACATCTCAGTTTCATGGTATAAATACATCATTGGTTCAATCATTTGTTAGAAACCTGTCCTTAAAGGGGTGTTTGGATGTGATGATTACTGGATGCTATTGTTGTTGTATTGTTGAGTTCTCTGCATAAGTAGTATTCCCTAGGTGTATTTAGGTTAATAGTTGCATAATATAGGTAGGTTTTTTTTACAAAAAGTCAAAAACAAGCTTGGTGCTTATTTCTATTTGCTTAGTGTGTAATCTGTTCCTACCACTATGTTCAATTATTGCATATTAAGTTTGAAATTGTGATTTCCTTGCTTACATATGCTCATTTGACACCTAGTGATAGATTTGATCCACTGAAATTAGGATTAGTCAAAACATGTTCACAATTTCCAAAAGTCAAATTTTCTTGTTTAATAAAATGGACCAGAGTATGAGATCAAGCCTAGGGTTCAATATTGAAGGGAAATGGATAGAAGTCAATGTTTTGTGTTCTCTGGCAGCCCCTTTTTAAGTAGCAAAAAGAAAATCCCAAGTTGAAACTCATTTGCTTATTGATAAGGTGGATTAAAGTTCCCTGTTTGCTCATATAACTGTCCTGCACCACAGTTTTCAGTTCATTTTCATAAGCTTCAAATCTGTTTCTCTTGCAAGATTATTGTATTATTTCAGTTGTTTTTTAATTACTTCAGTAGTGTTTACATGTCCATGTGCTTAATGTCCATTTTCCAGCTTATTTGCCAACTTATTTGATGTCAGTTTTAGCTACTCAGTGACACCTTTACACTGAGGAATCAGTGTGGAGTGTCCAACTTCCAAAACCCCCTCAGAGTTCAAATGTGGACATTAGCTTGTGAACTTAGATGTTTTTAGGAGCCCTTTTAGCATACTACTTACCCATGTGCTCACTTTTCATTTTCAGCTTATTTCCACTACTTAAATTAACCTCCAAATCCATCCCAGTGAACCAGATTCACTGATTGCTCAGTGTGGCTGAGTCAACTTCATAAGCTCCTTAAGAGCTTATTAGTGGGCTTTAGAACCTGAATCCTGGCTCATTTGGAAGCTTACCAGTCTACCTTTTTAGACCATCACTTGATTTGGCATCCCAATCACCGCTGTGGGACCTACAGCTGGCTGCAGTTGCCATTTTGCCTTTGCAAATTGGCATAAGAGCTTATTTTGTTGTCATCAGCTTATTCAGGGTAATCTCTTGCAAGTTTTAGCTTATTTCTTGCGCACTTAAGTTGTTAGTAACTTGTTTTACCTTTGGCTCAGTTCTTGTAGTTGTTGTGTAGCTTTTTCACATCAAATGTCCTAATAAGCTTTAAATCATTATCTGTCATGCATTTAAGCTTATCCTGAGCTTATTTGTAAGTTTCAAAAAAGTTTCCTTTTCAAAAGTTGCTTATATTTAGTTATTTTTTGGTTTTGTAAAAAGAAAATTGAAAAAAAAAAATAATTTTGCAAAAAGTGGGTGTGGGATTCGAACCTGTGACCTTGGCTAGTATAACATGCATATCTCCCCACACCCCTTCCATTGCACTGGGGCACCACTTCCGTTGTATTGTGTATTCCATGTATATTTATGTAGGTTTTTAGTTTAGTTAGCTTATTAGTCCTAGTTAGCTTATTTAACTGCTTATTTGTTAACCTTTTTAGCTTTTTATATTTTTTACACATTTCTGTCAACATTTAATACTTATATAAAAATTCTCAGATTTTTTGAAAATAGTTTAGTATTTATTAAAATTAAAAATAGTTAAAATAGGTATTAAATAATAATTAGTATTAAATTATAAAATTAGCTTATTAATTAGTTTTTAGGAAATTTTATATTTTTATAAAGTTTCTATTACTTTAATATAGTTGTAAAATAAGTTTTATAATTTTAACTTTTTATTTAGTATTTATTATAATTAAATTAGCTTAAATAGTTTAATTAAGTTTGAATAGTTTTTAATTAATAAAAATTAAATAAAAAGTCTAAAAAAATATTTTCTTTTTTTTTTAAATTTTCTTTTATCATTAGGATCGTAAAAATTTAATTTTCATTTCCATAGGGTTTGCGTAGCTCAAATTTCACTTTTTATTTCGCGCACTCGCGTTTATTTTAATTTTAACTCGCGTTTTATTTAAATAACTTTTGCGTTTTTAATTTTAGGTTACGTTTGTAAAAGTAGTTTTGTAAAATAAAGAAAAACCAAATTTAAATAAAGTGATAGCTTCTATTTAAGCCGTTTGGCTTATTTTTCTGCTTATTTATAAGCAAATTCTGATTTTAAGTTTTTTAGATTACGTTTTAGGTTATTAGGTTTCACGTTACCGTTAATATAGTTTGTTTAAATCGTTTTCATTCGTATTTCCTTAGTGTAATCATTCACAACACCTTTCTGTCCAAATTCACCCGATCACAAACCCGTTTTTGATTACAATCCACACCTCGTCGGGACATAACGACCCGGGGAAACCACTATATTCCGCGGAGCATTGACTCTAGGCTGTTTGACCTTGTTGACCATTACTTGGTCTATATAAGTTGACGATTTAGCATCAATCAATATGTTTATGCATATATATAATATATAACGTGAATTATATAATATGAAGTTATTATCGATACCCTGAATACGCATTAGAAATGATAATTCCTAAAATAAAACTCATCGGTTCACTTAACCTGACGTAAACTTGCAATTACTATAATTTATCATTTATCAACTTTTGATACATATCATTGATTTATGACGAGAAATATAAATAAGAGACGATACTTATACATAAAGACAAGTTATATTGTATATAACTTGCTCTTGAACTAATAAGCGTTTTGCCACGCAAGCCCCTCTGCCACAAATCATTCTGTCATCAAATCACGATTCTCGATAAGACGAACTTATCTCGGGCTTCCATAACATTCAGGTTATCCTTGAAGTCATTTCCATTCTACCTCTGACTTTACGTTATCTAAGCCTATCATAACTCTCAGGTGAGTCATAGCCCCTACTCTTACTTGTTTTTACAATGGTTTATAAACGTTTTTGGGGGAGATACATGCTTAACTACTGTTTTTACATTTACAAGTATTCATTAACTAAATACATGACTGTATTTCATATAAACTTTACTGGTTTACACATTTTTATATCTCATAAGGAAATACCTGCTATAGACATGATTACAAGTGATTTTTCAACGATATGCTATATTTGATCTCTATTGCCTAAGTACCTATTACCAAAAGTCCCTCGATCATGCGCCTTAATAACTTGCAGGGTGAATGTAAATAATTGTGAATAGATCTATTAGGGATTGACAATCCCCATTTGGTCGCTAGAGGAAAGCCACCAAATGCACTTTATTTGATTTCATAGGTTACTGGTAAATACCTATCTTGAGGGCCACTGTTTTACATCATTATTATGGATAATTTTGATGCCTGTTAATCGTTGAGTGTCATGAGCTTAGGGTAATAGAAAGGAAATAATGTAGCACTACAATAACTGATGTTTGTGGTGTACAATGCTGTAGCCCACTGTTTTATTAAACTATGAGATTGTGCTCACTATATAGTAGGAAAACTATTAATAATTGGCAAACGAACTACTATTTTGATATTGACCCGGTTAGGTCAAACAAACTAATATTTTAGTGTTGTCCCAGTTAGGACAAACGAACTACTATTTTGGTGTTGACCCGGTGAAGGGCAAACCAACGGATTATTTTTGAATTATTAAGGAAATCACTCACTTTTTGATTTTGATAAATCAACAATCTAAGCTATGAATATTATGGATTTACTCACACTTTAATTTGATAATCAACTGTTATTATAACTTCTATAGAATCATAAACTCTTTGATTTTGGAAATCGATATTCGAAACTATAAACTCTATGAACTCACCAACCTTTGTGTTGACACTTTTAGCATTCAGGTCCATAATGAGCAAGGATGGCACGGAGGAGCACGGATACTCATAAAGGCTATAAATTTTCCTATCATTAGAAAACTGATTTAACAAACTTTGGGACAAACAAGGACCTCTTTTATAACTCTGGTGTTTATATTCGAATGATAGATCTTTAAAATGACTAAAATGACAAATCATTTTCTACTAAACTGTGCGCTACGAAGTAACACCCAATCTATTTTTCACTGCATGTTTTCAAAAACTGGGGGTGTTACAGCAGGTCGATTTTCTGCTTTCAACGCTTCCGTTTGAGCTTCTAATATCTAAGATGGTAACGGCGATACGATAGTCATTCCCAATGACCTAACTCGTAACGGTGGTATTATCTCCTTCCGAATAAGAGCATCAGCAACGACGTTTGCTTTACCTGGATGATAGCGGAGTTCGCAATCATAATCGCTTAGCAGCTCAATCCAATGTCGCTGTCTCATGTTGAGCTCTTTTTGATTCAAGATGTGTTATAGACTTTTGTGATTAGTGTATAAAAAACACTTGGTTCCATATAAATAATGTCTCCATATCCTTAGGGCAAAAACCACATCACCTAACTCCAAATCATGGGTGGTGTAGTTCTTCTCATGCTTCTTGAGCTGTCAGGAAACATAAGCTATCACCTTCTCTCGTTGCATTAACACAGCTCCCAAACCTTTATCAGAAGTGTCACAGTAAACAACAAAATCTTCATTACCTTTAAGCAATGCCAAGATAGGAGCGCTACACAACATCTCCTTAAGTACTTGAAATGCTTCCTCTTCCTTATCTCCCCATTCGTATTTAACGTTCTTTTGAGTCAATTTGGTCAACGGCTTCGCTACTTTCGAAAATCCCTCAATGAATCTTCGATAGTAACCGGCTAAACCCAAAAATTGACGAACTTCAGTTGGGGTCGTCGGTGCGGCCCAATCTTTAATAGCTTTAATCTTAACGGGATCTACATGAACTCCTTGACTATCAATCACATGACCTAAGAATTGTACCGTCAGAATCCAAAACTCACATTTGGAGAACTTGGCATACAGCTTCTCCTGCTTGAGCAATTATAAGATAAGCCTTAGATGCTCCTCATGCTCCTTCTTACTCTTCGAATAGATTAGAATATCGGCGATAAACATGATCATAAACTTGTCTAAGTAAGGCTTACACACCCGATTCATGAGATCCATGAATATTGCGGGTGCGTTAGTCAACCCAAACGGCATCACTTGAAACTCATAATGCCCATAACGGTTTCTGAAAGCCGTTTTCGGAATATCTTCCTCGTGCACTCTAAGTTGATGATACCCCCATCTCAGATCGATCTTCAAATACACACTCGATCCATGAAGCTGATCGAACAAGTCATCGATCCTCGGTAGCGGGTATCTATTCTTCACAGTTAACTTGTTCAGCTCTCGATAGTCAATACACATACGAAATGATCCATCCTTCTTCTTCACGAATATAACTAGGGCTCTCCAAGGTGAAGAACTTGGTTGTATAATCCCCTTCTCTGCTAACTCCACCAATTGTTTTGACAACTTTTCTAGTTCAGTCGGTGCGAGTCGATAAGGTGCCCGTGCCACGGGTGCAGCACCAGGTATCAACTCAATCTGAAACTCCACTTGTCTAGTGGGCGGGATTCCTGGCAAATCATCAGGGAATACATCCGGAAAGTCACGAACTATCGACACGTCTCCAATGCATCTTTCTTTCTTCTCCTTCCCTCCTTTCTCAGAAATTTGGGCTAAGAAAAGTCAACATCCTTTTTCCATTAGCTTCGGTAACTTAGTGCAAGAAATGACTGCTAATCTAGATGGGCTCCTCAAACCTTTTCGATCTCCTTGTATATTTAAAATCTCCTTGCCATACGGCACACGTACGATTTTCTCATCGCAAAGTATATGAGCACAATACTTCGATAACCAATCCATACCAATAATGACATTGAAACTTCCTAACGTGACGGGTAGAAGATCTATGTTGAAAGGGTGACTCAAGAAATTTAACGTGAAACCACGGATGATAGTTTTAATCCTTTCTATGTTTCTGTTAGCTAACTCTACATCATAACCAATTCCTATGGCCATCGGGGATTTTCTAGTAAGGGCGCAAAAGTAGTGGACAAAAAACTTCTATCGGCACCGGTATCAAATAGTATGGAAGCATAACAATTATTGAGAAGGAACGTACCAGTAACGACGTTCGGGTCTTCTCCTCTCTCATTCCCAATTGCATACACTCTCCCATGAGAAACTCCTACTTCCACACGCTGGTTCGCATTGTCATGTCGTCCACGGTTTCCTCCAGCTCCACGGTTTCCATGATTGTACCCATTACCATCCGATCCATGATTTCCTCGGTTCCACGATTCCTGCACTCATTCCTATAGTGTCTCTTCTTCCTACATCCAAAACAAGTAACATTCGCCTTACTCATAGTTTCAGGAGTAGCTTGAACCATAGCAAGTGGCCGAGCTCAACAATCCTTAGCTATGTGCCCCATCTTTGAGCAGTTCTTGCACATCACAGTACATCATCCAGAATTATTCTTGTAACAGCGACCACACTTGGGTACATCTCCATTGTGGTTCCTCTTATCTCCATCCCCAATAGCATAAACCTTGGCAACAGCTTGTCGCTTGTTTTGGTGATCATTACCCTTAGAGTGATGGTCTCTCTTCCTCTTTTCATTGTTATCCTACTCAGCCTCTTCCAGTTCAAACGAATCCATCAATTGTTGAGCGATCATGATAGCCTCATGAACATTTTCAGGCCTATCAGCAATCACATTGTTCCTTGTAGCCACAGGCAACCCATCGGTATACCGCTCAATCATTTGAGTCTTAGTTTTCACCATATCTGGGCAAAGCAAGGCTAACTCCTGGTAACGATGATTGTAAGTCGTCATGTCAGTACCCTTCACTTTGTGATTCCAAAACTCAATCTCCAATTTCTTAACCTCATTACTTGGGCAGTAAGTCTGAATCAGCAAGGACTTGAACCGCTCCAAAGTCATGGCATAGGCTACTTCACTCCCAACTGAATTTCGGTAATTGTTCCACCAAGTTAGTGCATCATCCTTAAAAGTATAAGAAGCAAACTTTACCTTTGGATTCTCTGTAACGTCCCGTAATTTTCCCATACGATTAGTAAATATCAATATTTGAATAAAAGGATATTACGTGAATTAAATACCATTTTTACGGGGAACAATTTTTTTTTTTTATTATACATTACATATTATGTGAATCACTACGACAATTATGATTGACTATTTGCCTAGGAACGATGCTTACACACGAACCTTGATAGTCTATTAATATCGCGAATAATAAATTTAAAACATTTATATTTTATGAATATACGTTTCGTATATTTACCGTACAATATTTATATATTTCCGGAGCCTACGAAAATTCCCGAGATTGCTCACTAATATTTTTAAACCTCGACACGATACTTTGAACCAGCTCATCAAGCTCCACAGCCCAAGCACACCTCTAACTATTATATTTACAAGTCACAAGTACATGTTTGCTTTAGCTCAGTTGATTTTAACTTTTACACACGACGTATCCCTTTTATTTAACAACTCTAGTTTCCATGCTTCTAAGAACCATGAAAGACAATTGTTATCAACTTTTAAATATAACTACTATACTAGAATATTGATCAAGTTAAGGCACCTTACACGTTTCATCTCAAATTAACACAAATAGTAATGACACTTCGTATAAATTCTAATAAACCACTAACTTTCTGTAACGAATTTAAATCCTAATTTTAAGGCTTTTCTACTCCGAACCAGGAAAAGTGTAAAACACAAAAGTTGTCTGAAACAATGTTTTACATCTAGACATATGAGATTTTGAACCAAAAATGCAATTCGTGGCTGTTATCTATAAAATACGATCTGGACTCAAACTTGGGTACTACTACATGTGCAAAACTCATACACCACCTCCCTCACTTGATTACTCCCTCAAATGTAACCTAGAAACCATGTGCATCACCTCCCTTGCTCCCCAATCAACACAAACCCAATACTAAACGTTTTGTCACTTGTCAGAAACTAATTCACACTTCTCGTTCTCCATTTACACTTGTAACTTCTCGATTTGATACTAGGAGAGGCAACATGCAAACCATTCGATCCAACACTCCATATTACAAGAACCTACCTTGTATACACCTCCAAAAGCTCACTATATAAGTCTTCACATGCAAGCTCAGTAGTTACATACACTTATACATACCACTCTACACAAAATAATAATGAATGAAGAAGTATCGAAGGACGAACGGATTGCCCAAGAGTACCATGACTCAAAGAAGCCTAAGACTCCAAGCTTGACGTCTCTTGAACCCTTGGTGGAACGTGAAGTGAACCACAAGACTCTCGTACCCTCACACGATACCCGAAGCATGCAACGTGGGCCCACAACACTTAATGGGCCACTTAAACCCAAACACTAAACCAAACGGACCCTTAATTATTTTTGTTCTTTGTTTTCTGCTGGGCCGAACACAAACACAAGCCCACCAGGCTTATTAGCCCAAAACACACCGTTAGGTTTTGTTTCTGCTTGCCGCGACACACACCAAAACCACCCCATTTTCTTGCAATTTTGACAAACACCATTCCAATATTATTACCCAACCTATTTCCCCTTGTTACTGAGAATTGGGAATGATAAATTTCATGACCCTCCTCACTTGTTTACTACCTTAGATACGACCAAAGCAAACCATGAAACTCACCCTTTGGAAATTTCACCCAACGTGTCACAAACATTCTTACAAGCCACCCAAGCCTCCCAATCACATCAAATCATCCATACACGTCTAGGAATATCAGAGAATGTCAGAAACATTCAGAGGTAAAGCCTTACACACATACGATTTGTAATATCTTAATTGGTTACAAAATAAGGTGGACATGCATACTTGTGATCAAACACTCAATCTCGTGTGAACTCTACCTTGCTTCCACACTCATATATTGCCTATATAGTCACCCCTTGTGAGCTCAGTTATAAACACACACAAAAACACATCAATATTACAAACTTTATTAATGTTATACGAGAAGGTGGGACAGAAAGATTGCCAAGTTCTCGAAGGGTTAGAAACAAGTTCAAGGTTCAAGTTTTGTTCGTCTTGCATCCTTGGTGAGTTGTGAACCAAGTTACATAGCCCTCTTGTCCCAGCTCGACCTCTACGTCTAATTTTACCCCACCCTTTTGAGGTGAGGTGAGAATACTTGAACCTTTATCATATTTTTCATTTCGTTAATATTGAATTTTTGCACGTTCACTTTGTCATAATCTCTTGTAAATCAAGAACGTAACATATACTTTTTATTCGACCTCCTAAATGTTTAATGTACTAATAATCGAGATATACAAAGCTTGAAACTAGATAATAACATATACTTAATAAAAATCACACGTTCCTAAGATAGTTGGGCCTATACGATTTTGTCTAAAAAGACTTAGAATATTTTTGAGTAAAACTATTTTCAGAATTGATTTTGGTCATTTACTTTGGCCTCGTAGAAAATTATTTCGACACATGACTTATTATTTTTATGGCTCGACGTCGTTATTGACTTGGTATACAATCAGGAAATACAATTTATTCGAATTTATAACATAAAAATGATCCCAAAGCCAGGCCCAAACCTTTCGTAAGCCCAACAGATCTAAAAATGTTAACGGGCCTTAGATTTAAGCTCGTTAAGCCCATTTTATGAAAATAAGAGATTTTGAGCTATTAAGCTATTCAAATAAGCTAACCTGAATACTCTGAGCTTATATAAAAAATGAAAATGTCAAACTTTTAATTTGGTGAAATTTGGACTAAATTTGCAAATTTTATTAACCGAGGGACTAAAGTGTAAATTCTAAAAACTTAGGGTAGAAACTGTCAAATCTGAATTTATGAGTTGTAAACTGTAATTATTAAAACTTAGAAGTAATAAATGTAAATATCGATACTTTTGAACCTAAAATGTAAATATATATAACTTTGGACTAACGATGTAAAGTTTATATCGTTAAGGTTAAAATTGTAACTTTTGTGAAACTTAAGGGGATTTTCTATAATATCATTTTATATAAATTATAATAATGTTGAATATATATATGTACATACATTTGACGTAAAAACTTAATAAATTCAACATATATATATATATATATATATATATATATATATATATATATATATATATATATATATATATATATATATAAATATATATATATATATATATATATATATACGATATAAATATTCGCGTAACTATAATTAATATCTAACGACATAACGATACAATATTCTTTTAAAATAACATCATAACACATCGTCTACACACTTCGACTTATTCTTGATGATTTTTCATCGCACATCGATCATCAATCATTACACTCACAAGTTATATGTATATATAACTTTGTTCTTGAACTTCAAGCATTTAAACGAACACGAGTTTTAATCACAACTGAATGACTAATATTCGCGATAAAACTAGATTTAGACTATCAACTAAAACATACCATATCTTTTAGGTTGTGTGTGAAGCCGTTGCCTTGCATCGTTGAGATTATGTTACTACCACTACTACTGTACTACTAAGGTGAGTCATAGCCCCTACTTTTACTTGTTTTACAATGGTTTATAAACGTTTTTGGGGGAGATGCATGCTTAACTACAGTTTTTACTTTTACAAGTATTCATTAACTAAATACATGACTGTATTTCATATAAACTTTACTGGTTTACACATTTTTATATCTCATAAGGAAATACCTGCTATTGACATGATTACAAGTGATTTTTCAATGGTATGCTATATTTGATCTCTATTGCCTAAGTACCTATTACCAAAAGTCCCTCGATCATGCGCCTTAATCACTTACAGGGTGAACGTAGATAATTGTGAATAGATCTATTAGGGATTGACAATCCCCATTTGGTCGCTAGAGGAAAGCCACCAAATGTACTTTATTTGATTTCATAGGTTACTCGTAAATACCTATCTTGAGGGCCACTGTTTTACATCATTATTATGGATAATTTTGATGCCTGTTAATCGTTGAGTGTCATGAGCTTAGGGCAATAGAACGGTAATATTGTAGCACGACAATGACTGATGTTAAGGGCGTACAATGTTGTAGCCCACTGTTTTATTAAAACTATGAGACTGTGCTCACTATATAGCAGGAAAAACTACTAATAATTGGCAAACGAACTCCTATTTTGGTGTTGACCCGATTAGGTCAAACAAACTAATATTTTGGTGTTGTCCTAGTTAGGACAAACGAACTACTATTTTGGTGTTGACCCGATGAAGGGCAAACCAACGGACTATTTTTGAGTTATTAAGGAAATCACTCATTTTTCTGATTTTGATAAATCAACGATTTAAGCTATGAATATTATGGATTTACTCACACTTTAATTTGATAATCAACTGTTTTTATAACTTCTATGGAATCATAAACTCTTTGATTTTGGAAATCGATATTCGAAACTATAAACTTTATGAACTCACCAACCTTTGTGTTGACACTTTTAGCATGTGTTTATCTCAGGTAACTGAACAAGAAGGAACTTGAAGGCACGGAGTGGGCTTGTAACCCGACATGGGCTTAAATAAATGTTTTGACACATTTCAAATAAACTTGTTGTTTAAACTATGAAACATCTTGATGTCTCGAATATTTGGTATTTTGAATGAAATAAACTTTAAAGCGTCACTTTTGTGTCGTTTTCTATGATTGTGACAAAAATCCTCGAAGTAGCACCCAAAAAGTCTTCCGCTGACATTTTTAAGTCTTCTGCTGACGTGATGATTTTGGGGGTGTTACAGATTGGCATCAGAGCTACAGTTATAGAGAACCAAGTGTTTTGAACATTGGACTATAACTACACTTTTAAAATGGACCACTTTTACAAAATACCACCTTATGCCCTCCGTGCCTACGTGTTTCCAATATCTGGTAGAGACGTTACTTCTACACGATTTCTTATACTCCCTCCGTCCCATAAAAACTGTCCAGTTTGACTTTTCAGAGTCAAGCTGGTTCAACTTTGACCTTAAATATTTTTTATGTGTTATATCATACTTGATGAAAAATTATACCAATGAAAAACACACTTAAAACTCAATCCATTCATATATTTTTCATAAAGTATTATATAATAATCACAAAAATAGATAAGGTCAAAGTTGAACTAGTTTGACTCTGAAAAGTCAAACTGGACAGTTTTTATGGGACGGAGGTAGTATATGTTAACATGTTATAATTATGCTAATGACTTATATTTACTAATCTGGATTATTACAAATACCATGTCTTCATATTCCCACCCTATTGTCTTGTCATCGGATTTATAGGCTTCCCCTTCGACATCACCTGATCCAATTCACCGAAATAGGAAAATTCGACAACTTCAGCCGTATGAAGCAAATTCTTCTTATATTACTACCAGCTCTTGTCATACCACCATCGGAATCAGTTGTGCCACCACCACTTACACCACCTGTACTATCACCATCACCACCTACTAACTTCTACCAATAGATCCATGAACTTCTTACTAGAGCAGTACGATAGGCAATTTTGAATGCACATCTTTTGTTCGACGAATTTGATCGGCATTTCGTGCCATATAAGCATATCTTCACTAAAAAGTCATTAGGGCTGCTTTTACCCATGCCATAAATAGGAACAAGTTCAATCCATCCTCCTTCCCTGAATATATTGTGTTCCCTACATTCGCTTCGCCCTCCGCTTCTGCGCAAAGATTTTGATCCCCCGTTTAGCGAGTCATGGAAAACACTACCTTATGTTTAGACATATTGATTCCAGTAAAAAGCCAAATAGAGAGTTTTTGCGTATGCCTGCTTTAAGAGTAAGGAAAAAGCTTGAAAAGCATACTTGCTTTAACAACGGAAAGAGGTTCCTTCAACAGTTTGACTTTACATCTACATAGGAGTTATTTGCGTAGAAAAACCCCAAATAGTCCTCTTAATATCGAAACCTTCTTTTGACAACTTGTCAAGGAACGTGAATAAACTGAAAGACTTTAGACCTCCCACCTGAACAAAAGCTGAAGTTCAGCAACCTTCTCTACGTCCATCACTTTTATCCGAAACCCTCATTGTTAAATATCTGTTACAGAAAAACTTTTTGTCTAAATGGGTAAGTTACCCCACAAATTTTCACGGAATGTGAGCAATAATTATTTTCCAAACACAATAGAATAACAATCTTCAATGAAACTGTTTCTCAAGTCAAGACAACGCCACTAGTTAGAGCTACTCTACAATTATGACTGTGTGATACGTTATCACCCAAGAAAAGCTAATGTAGTAGCAGATACGTTAAGCTAGAAAGAACAATTAAAAACCACTCAGGATTAGATCATTAGGAATAACTATTTATTCGCCCCTTCATCACACTATACCCTTGTTGGCAGATAGACTTGTTCGACATGAGAATCGAATCAATACTATTACCGACACCCTCAATGACTTTCTTCGTGAACACGTCGAGACTCTTACAGATAAGATTGAGAACTTCGTAATTGGCCAGTTAGCTATAAAGGCTGTATTTGAACAGATGGATACTCTGTTTTGGGAATCAATGAAATTTATAGGAGCATTGTGTGGAGCCAACACTTCAACAGAAATAATGATGGGAGCCCTGGATCGTGAAATTGAGAGGATTGACATGGAGAATGTGTATCTTAGGCAACCTTACAAGAATCCCTAACTAGGGAAAGAACAAAAGATCAAACCATCGAAACTATAAACACTGCCATTCAAGAACTCCAAAACCGTATAGACAAAACCTTAGGAAAACCGTGAATCTGAGACTTGTCAGCTTAACAAACCAATGTTCTATTAATAGGGAATCTTGTCATATGATGTTTTGTAAACATTCAAACAAGTATTAATAAATGTTGTAATGACATCGATTTATGTTTGTCCTTCCGACATGATGTGACACATCTTAATTTAAATTTCTCATTGACTAAGTTGTTATGATTATAACCTATTCTTGGTTGTATTAGAGGTATTCTAACTTAACATGGTCAGTATGAAATTCTAAACATACGTCTTTCTTCCGTCGATGATAGCAACATGGCTAGAACTAGAAGAACAACTACAACCGCTACACCAACAAACCCCGAAGTTATGACCCCAGCAGTGATACAGCAAGCAATTGCTGATGGTGTCAATGTCGTCTTAACTGAACAAGCCCGCCATAGAGATACTGGCACACAAATGGCTGGAAACGCGACACCCGCACCTCGTTACCACACCTATAAGGACTTTATAGCATGCCAACCCACATACTTCAAAAGTACCGAAGGGATATCCAAATTAGCCCAATGGTTTGAGTGATGTGAAACGATCTTCCAAAGAAGTTCGCAACGGGAACTCTAGTGCAAGATGCCCTATCTTGGTGGAATGCTATTGTCCAGACTCTAGGAGCAACAATAGCATATCAACTCTCATGGACTGAATTCAAGACCAAGATATTAAAGAAGTATTGTCCTCGTTCGGAATTGAGGAAGCTTGAGGATGAGTTCTATGTGTTGGTAGTAAAGGGAATCGATCTGAGAACTTACAACCAAAGGTTTCAGGAACTTAAGATACTATGCCCATCGATGGTGCATGACCTTGAGAAAACCTTGGAGAAGTACATCGAAGGACTCCCTAGGAACATTGAAGGAGATGCCACCTCATCAAACCTGGAAACAGCAATGAAACTTGCTCAGAGGCTATTGGACCAAGAGGTCAAATGCAATGAGCTCAAGAGGAAACTCGATAATAAAAGAATCACCCATTACCACGACAACAACCATCATGGCAACACCAGCAATCACCGCAACAACAACAACAACAACAACAACAACAACAACAACAACAACAACAACAACAACAACAACAACAACAACAACAAACCTCGCAACAACAACAACGGAAAATGGAAAAATAACCAGAGAGGTTATAATAACAACCAAAACCATAATGCTAATCGTCATCAACAACAGAATAGGAAACAGGGGGCTGCAATAAGATATGTGGCAGCACGAGCACAAGGCAAAGGTTATGCGGGGACCCAACCACTATATAATCGATGTAAGTATCATCACTCGAGTCCTTGCCCTGCTAAGTGCTACAACTGTCAAAAACCAGGACACCTTGCTAGGGACTGTAAAGGCCAAACTATCATTACATGTTTTGGATGTGGAGAGCAAGGACACTATAGAAACCAATGTCCCAAAACTAAGGTCAATAAATCGAGGTCGCTCGTGGGAGAGCGTATATGCTAGAAGCTGGAGAAGCTCACCAGGGTCTCAACAACGCAGTTTAGAATTTAACCGTCCAAATTCCTTAAGCACTTTGTGGTACTAACTGATGTCACCTTTAAGTGTTCGTCTTTCTCACGACTTAGGTCTACTTTCTGTTCAATAAGCGACTCGCTGTGATATTTCCTCATCAATTGTGCTATCTAGTTCTTCCTGAATCCCATTTTATCCACTCCTTCTACTCTAGCTATCATTTTATTTGTGGCATGGCCAAAATCCATTTCAACACCAAACCAACGAACAATTTTAGTATTGACTGAGTTAGGGCAATCACTCATACCTTGATTTAGGAAATCAACCGTTTGACTTATAAACTCTACGAACCAACAACCAGACCGGACATCTTACGGGTCGATTGGTTCAAGCATTGCATTATTACTCATAAATTATACATAGCCTGATCACCTATGTCTAATTTAGGAAGAATCATGCAATGAAGGGAACAATTGTCTCTGAGGTGTAAGTAAGTTATACTTGAGATATAGGATTTCTAAGGAACACGAAGACAAGATTCGCATCAAGTACTCACATCTTTTCCCTAGACACCTTTGGCAACTATCTTAGACTAGAATTCTGGGACGGAATTTCCTGTAAGAGGTAGGTAATGTAACCTCCCGTAATTTTCCCATACGATTAGTAAATATCAATATTTGAATAAAAGGATATTACGTGAATTAAATACTATTTTTACGGGGAACAATTTTTTTTATTATACATTACATATTATGTGAATCACTACGACAATTATGATTGACTATTTGCCTAGGAACGATGCTTACACATGAACCTTGATAGTCTATTAATATCGCGAATAATAAATTTAAAACGTTTATATTTTATAAATATATGTTTCGTATATTTACCGTACAATATTTATATATTTCCAGAGCCTAAGAAAATTCCCGAGATTGCTCACTAATATTTTTAGACCTCGACATGATAGTTTGAACCAGCTCATCAAGCTCCACAGCCCAAGCACACCTCTAACTATTATATTTACAAGTCACAAGTACATGTTTGCTTTAGCTCAGTTGATTTTAACTTTTACACACGACGTATCCCTTTTATTTAACAACTCTAGTTTCCATGCTTCTAAGAACCATGAAAGACAATTGTTATCAAATTTTAAATATAACTACTATACTAGAATATTGATCAAGTTAAGGCACCTTACACGTTTCATCTCAAATTAACACAAATAGTAATGACACTTTGTATAAATTCTAATAAACCACCAACTTTCTGTAACGAATTTAAATCCTAATTTTAAGGCTCTTCTGCTCCGAACTAGGAAAAGTGTAAAACACGAAAGTTGTCCAAAATAATGTTTTACGTCTAGGCACGCGAGATTTTGAACCAAAAATGCAATTCGTGGCTGTTATCTATAAAATACGATCTGGACTCAAACTTGGGTACTACTACATGTGCAAAACTCTTACACCACCTCCCTCACTTGATTACTCCCTCAAATGTAACCTAGAAACCATGTGCATCACCTCCCTTGCTCCCCAATCAACACAAACCCAATACTAAACGTTATGTCACTTGTCAGAAACTAATTCACACTTCTCGTTGTCCATTTACACTTGTAACTTCTCGATTTGATACTAGGAGAGGCAACATGCAAACCATTCGATCCAACACTCCATCTCACAAGAACCTACCTTGTATACACCTCCAAAAGCTCACTATATAAGTCTTCACATGCAAGCTTAGTAGTTACATACACTTATACATACCACTCCACACAAAATAATAACGAAAGAAGAAGTATCGAAGGACGAACGAATTGCCCAAGAGTACCATGACTCAAAGAAGCCTAAGACTCCAAGCTTGACGTCTCTTGAACCCTTGGTGGAACGTGAAGTGAACCACAAGGCTCTCATACCCTCACACGATGCTCGAAGCACGCAACGTCGGCCCACAACACTCAATGGGCCACTTAAGCCCAAACACTAAACTAAACGGACCCTTAATTATTTTTGTTCTTTGTTTTCTGCTGGGCCAAACACAAACACAAGCCCACCAGGCTTATTAGCCCAAAACGCACCCTTAGGTTTTGTTTCTGCTTGCCGCAACACACACTAAAACCACCCCATTTTCTTGCAATTTCAACAAACACCATCCCAATATTATTACCCAACCTATTTCCCCTTGTTATTGAGAATTGGGAATGATAAATTTCATGACCCTCCTCACTTGTTTACTACCTTATATACGACCAAAGCAAACCATTAAACTCACCCTTTTGAAATTTCACCCAACGTGTTACAAACATTCTTACAAGCCACCCAAGCCTCCCAATCACATCAAATCATCCATACACGTCTAGGAATGTCAGAGAATGTCAGAAACATTTAGAGGTAAAGCCTTACACATATACGATTTGTAATATCTTGATTGGTTACAAAAGAAGGTAGACATGCATCCTTGTGATCAAACACTCAATCTCGTGTGAACTCTACCTTGCTTCCACACTCATATATTGCCTATATAGTCACCCCTTGTGAGCTCAGTTATAAACACACACAAAAACACATCAATATTATAAACTTTATTATTGTTATACGAGAATGTGGGACAGAAAGATTTCCAAGTTCTCGAAGGGTTAGAAACAAGTTCAAGGTTCAAGTTTTGTTCGTCTTGCATCCTTGGTGTGTTGTGAACCAAGTTACATAGCCCTCTTGCCCCAACTCGACCTCTACGTCCAATTTTACCCCACCCTTTTGAGGTGAGGTGAGAATACTTGAACCTTTATAATATTTTCATTTCGTTAATATTGAATTTTTGAACGTTCACTTTGTCATAATCTCTTGTAAATCAAGAACGTAACATATACTTTTTATTCGACCTCCTAAATATTTAATGTACTAATAATCGAGATATACAAAGTTTGAAACTAGATAATAACATATACTTAATAAAAATCACACCTTCCTAAGATAGTTGGACCTATACAATTTTGTCTAAAAAGACTTAGAATATTTTTGAGTAAAACTATTTTCAGAATTGATTTTGGTCATTTACTTTGGCCTCGTAGAAAATTATTTCGACACATGACTTATTATTTTTATAGCTCGACCTCATTATTGACTTGGTATACAATCAGGAAATACAATTTCTTCGAATTTATAAAATTGTTTAAGCATTTTACTCGACCATTTTTGAATCAACCAAAACTGTTTTGAAAACTCTTTATAAATAACAAGTTGGGCTTATTAGCCCGTTAAGCTGTTTTTAAGCTTATTCGATAAGCTGGTCCTATAAGATCTACTCTAACTTTTTTATAACATAAAAATGATCCCAAAGCCAGGCCCAAACCTTTCGTATGCCCAACAGATCTAAAAATGTTAACGGGCCTTAGATTTAAGCTCGTTAAGCTTATATAATGAAAATAAGAGATTTTGAGCTATTAAGCTATTCAAATAAGCTAACCTGAATACTCTAAGCTTATGTAGAAAATGAAAATGTCAAACTTTTAATTTGGTGAAATTTGGACTAAATTTGCAAATTTTATTAACCGAGGGACTAAAAGTGTAAATTCTGAAAACTTTGGGTAGAAACTGTCAAATCTGAATTTATGAGTTATAAACTGTAATTATTAAAACTTAGAAGTAATAAATGTAAATATCGATACTTTTGAACCTAAAATGTAAATATATATAACTTTGGACTAACGGTGTAAAGTTTATATCGTTAAGGTTAAAATTGTAACTTTTGTGAAACTTAAGAGGATTTTCTATAATATCATTTTATATAAATTATAATAATGTTGAATATATATATGTACATACATTTGACGTAAAAACTTAATAAATTCAACTTATATATATATATATATATATATATATATATATATATATATATATATATATATATATATATATATATATATATATATACACACGATATAAATATTCGCGTAACTATAATTAACATTTAACGACATAACGATACAATATTCTTTTAAAATAACATCATAACACATCGTCTACACACTTCCACTTATTCTTGATGATTTTCCATCGCACATTGATCATCGATCATTACACTCACAAGTTATATGTATATATAACTTTGTTCTTGAACTTCAAGCATTTAAACGAACACGAGTTTTAATCACAACTGAATGACTAATATTCGCGATAAAACTAGATTTAGACTATCAACTAAAACATACCATATCTTTTAGGTTGTGTGTGAAGCCGTTGCCTTGCATCGTTGAGATTATGTTACTACCACTACTACTGTACTACTAAGGTGAGTCATAGCCCCTACTTTTACTTGTTTTACAATGGTTTATAAACGTTTTTAGGGGCGATGCATGCTTAACTACTGTTTTTACTTTTACAAGTATTCATTAACTAAATACATGACTGTATTTCATATAAACTTTACTGGTTTACACATTTTAATATCTCATAAGGAAATACCTGCTATAGACATGATTACAAGTGATTTTTCAATGGTACGCTATATTTGATCTCTATTGCCTAAGTACCTATTACCAAAAGTCCCTCGATCATGCGCCTTAATCACTTGCAGGGTGAACGTAAATAATTGTGAATAGATCTATTAGGGATTGACAATCCCCATTTGGTCGCTAGAGGAAAGACACCAAATGCACTTTATTTGATTTCATAGGTTACTGGTAAATACCTATCTTGAGGGCCACTGTTTTACATCATTATTATGGATAATTTTTATGCCTGTTAAACGTTGAGTATCATGAGCTAAGGGCAATAGAACGGTAATAATGTAGCACTACAATGACTAATGTTAAGGGCGTACAATGCTGTAGCCCACTTTTTTATTAAAACTATGAGACTGTGCTCACTATATAGCAGGAAAAACTACTAATAATTGGCAAACGAACTACTGTTTTGGTGTTGACCCGATTAGGTCAAACAAACTAATATTTTGGTGTTGTCCTAGTTAGGACAAACGAACTACTATTTTGGTGTTGACCCGATGAAGGGCAAACCAACGGACTATTTTTGAATTATTAAGGAAATCACTCATTTTTTTGATTTTGATAAATCAACGATTTAAGCTATGAATATTATAGATTTACTCACACTTTAATTTGATAATCAACTGTTTTTATAACTTCTATGGAATCATAAACTCTTTGATTTTGGAAATTGATATTCGAAACTTTAAACTCTATGAACTCACCAACCTTTGTGTTGACACTTTTAGCATGTATTTATCTCAGGTAACTGAACAAGAAGGAACTTGAAGGCACGGAGTGGGCTTGTAACCCGACATGGGCTTAAATAAACGTTTTGACACATTTCAAATAAACTTGTTGTTTAAACTATGAAACTTCTTGATGTCTCGAATATTTGGTATTTTGAATGAAATAAACTTTAAAGCGTCACTTTTGTGTCATTTTCTATGATTGTGACAAAGATCCTCGAAGTAACACCCAAAAAGTCTTCCGCTGACATTTTTAAGTCTTCCGCTGACGTGATGATTTTGGGGGTGTTACATTCACTGCACAATTGCTAACAGTGAACACTGACTCAGTTTTCCCTATCCACCTGACCAAGTAGACCACTCCTTCCGTTCCACCAAACTCAATGGGTCCATAGATTCAGAACTCCTTGTAGTTACATCCAGTAGTACGACCAGGTGGAAAAGTTCCAGCTGAGTTATTGGAGTGATTCGACTCAGTTAGGAGTTCAGCAACACGTTGTTCCACAAGTTGATTGATCATAGCTTGATCCACGGTAGGTGCATTCGGTGGAGTATGATCATTGTCTCCTTGAACATCAACGTTTTGATTCCTGTTGTTGCGATTGGTGGTGTCCAGGTTGTCGGGAGTAGGGGTTTCAACATTTCGTGTAGGACAGCTTCCTCGGCGACCAGGGGTAGTCACTGCAGGACCAATTCGGGAAGCTCTGACAGGGTTTCGTCGTGGGGCCATTGATCTGAAACACAATACAAGGTTCATAAGTCTCCGATAGTATTTATCATATGCTCAACAAGAATTGGATAGATGAAGCCAAGACATCGGTTGAATATCAACAATACACCCCAAGACATCAATCAAACAAATAGGAACGCAATTTCCATAACATCAAAAACCACATAACATCATACAAAATAACCATCATCCATACAAATAGCGATCAAGACATTGTTCCAACTACCAAAGACATAAAGGATACTAATCGTTCCAAACGAGACGACCATACAACCGAAATACATCAAAGATAAGATAACTAGCTTTTCTAATCAAGCACTCCTTGGTTCAGAAAGCAACATAATAACATAATCCAACCATCTAGCCACTATGCTGGCGTAGACCCCTTAGCTCCGATCTCAAACCATTCAACTCTCTCCATAACGATCCCAACTCGACACTGTGAGTATCACTATCCCTCTTGAGGTCTGCTACCTCCTTCTCTAGCTCCGTGTTCCTCTGCCACAGCTTGCGATCTACTTCGCAAGCCGTGATGAAACCTCTCTGCAGACTCTCTATCTGTTCATGTATCTCCATCATACCTCTCCTAATCTCTGTAATCCTCCTCTCAACAGTAACCAAATCAACCCTCAACTCGCCAATAAACTCAACAGTCACTCTATTAATCTGATCTACCCTCTGCGAGATCCTCTCGCCCTGTGTGGTAAGCCGAGCCCAAATCCTACCAGTCTCACCCAAATCTGCAGGCTCAGCAGAAATCTGAAATGGCGCATCCGACGCCACGAGACTGCCAGGTGGTGAATCAAACAAAAATGGGTGATCAGGTGAAACCGGCTCTAACGGATGTATTGGAGAATCGGGCTCTGCAGAATGAGCTGAATGTTCTGGCGAACCATCATCATCAGGCATCTCCTCCTCTTGAGGATCATCCTCCTCCTCACCCTCCTGTGGGTCATCATCCCTCTGCTCAACCTCCTGAGGGTCATCAGGCTCCTCCTCACCCTCGTACTCCTCCTCCTCATCTGAGGGGTACTCCATCAATCATCATCTTCGAACACGTGAACCATGAGGTGATAGGGTAGGCGATCTATGACGATGATGGAATGATGTGGGTGGTGCATTTGACAGAAGAGTACAATGTATTCCCGGGTCGTTATGTCCCAGCGAGGAAAGCAATTGTATTAAAAAACGTTTTAAGTGATCGGGTGATTTAACAGAAGGATCAGGAATATGGTTATTGTGATTAAACTATGAGATTATGATTGAGAATGGTTTAGAAAGACTATAGGAACAATTACTGATGATCAGATAACTTAGAAACGTAAGTTAACCTAAAAACGCGCGTTTGAATTAAAAATAACGCGAACGCGCAAAATAAAAAGTGAAACGTGAGCAAATAAAGTCCTACGAACGTGAAAATTATATTTTTATAATCCTAATAACTTAAGAAAATTTTTAGAAAAAGAAAACTAATTTTTACACTATTTAATTAATTACTATTAATTAATTACTATTTTCTAATTACTTTTTAATTAACTAAATTACACTAATTGTTAATTAATTATGAAAATTAACTAGAAAAATGAAAATTAAATTTAGAAAAATCTAAAATATTATAAACTATTTTTAAAACAGAAAACCTAATTTTTCTACCTTTTAGTTATTTAATATTAATTAAAACTAATTATTTAATTAATTTAAACTAACATTAATTATTAAAAATACCAAATGAACTAGGAAAAATCTGGAAAAATTACTAAAATTATTTTAACTAAAAAGAAGCCTAAAAAAAATTTAAGAATGAAAATTGCTTATAAATAAGTAGAAAATAAGCCAAAATGGCTTAAATAGAAGCTATCACTTTCTCAAAATTTAGCTTTTTCCAATTTTTCTTTTACACAACTGATTATCTATTAAAAATGAACAACTTTTGTAAAAGAACTTGGTGTGGAACTCAGAAATAAGCTCAATGCTAAGCAAAAAGCCCAACAGTGAGCTTATAAGCTTATATATGAGGTTTAAGCTCTCAATAAGCAATGCAGTGAACAACAGCTATGAAATAAGTTGTAAGCAGCTTAAGGAAACTTAAATGGACTTAAAACAACAAGAGAATCTCAAAGAATAAGCCAATTAAGACAAATAAACAATTCCAAGCTCACTCAGATTCAAGCAGGCCAGCAGTCAACTTTTAAGGGCCAATTCAGCTTATATAATAAGCTGAAAAATGCTGAATAAACCTTAGACTAGCAAGCTGGGGTGGTAGACTTTCCAAAATGCCAAAGCTCTCAGGGTAGGACCCACTGGAGAGTTTAATAGCAGCTTATGAAAAACCTTGGATCCACTGAGTGTTGGATGCACCCAGTGATAAGGGACAACCTAGAAGCTGAATGCAGCCCTAGTGAACAAGCTTGAAAAGGCTTGTTGTGAATTGAAACTTGGAAAATGGTGGCTAGGCTTCACAAAGAGCTAAGGAACAAGCCCTGGGGTTCACTAAGAAGCAAGAAACAGGCTTGTAAAAGTGGGCTTGTGAGACACTGATGTGAGGGTCAAAGTACAAACTTAATGGCTTTAAACCTCACAAGAGATGGTAACATGCTGAGAGCTCAATGTAAAAAGTTAAAAATAGCCCTAAAAACAAATAACCAACCTAATTTTACAACACTTGTAAGTTAATTCAAGCTTCTTATTGCAAACAATGATGAGATGCTTGAGGTGTGAGACAGCTTATTGCAATAAGCAGTTAACACAAGGTCCAAAGCTAAGGTTCCACTAAACTATTTATAAGCATAAGCAACAAAAATCACTGAAGACAACAATCAAGCAATCCTAATTTACTTAGGAGTTAAGGTAAAGGCATTCAGATGCTGATGATATAGTGTTAAGCAAAATGGGTCCAAGTGAGCAACTGAGGGAGGTAAGAATAAGCTGTGAACTATCAATTCATGCCAAACCAAAGAATGATCAAACAAACTAAGCTAACACAATACACAAAACTCAAAATTCCAAGTCTTAAGTCTAGCACATGAACCAGATCTAGGCTAATGAAAAACTGATCAAATTTGAAAAATCATGATGCAGGGCATATCCTTGCCCTGCAGTCTTGTTTGAGAACACAAAGAAGCTAAAGGAAAAAATCTTAAAAATAAGCTCTAAGTGAAAATCACTAGTTTAGCTGAGATGCTATGATCTGTAAAAGTTTCAATGTCTAACTTTGAACACACAAATCACTAAAATTCCTAGAAAATTTGGATTTTTTCACAAGACTGAAACTTTGACTTTTTGAAATGTGAGCAATATTTGACTTTGATGAATTTTAACTGATTCCTAGTGACTAAATAAGATATATGAAGTTAAAATGAAATGAGTTTAAGTTAAATAACCTATTTATGCACTGATTAGACAGAAACTTAAGCATTAAATCCTAACAGTAAACAGAATGTGAGGAATCAAATGCTATCTTGACTTTTTATAAAAAAGGGACTTGATTTTATGACTGAATCTGACTATTAGGAACTAAGTAGACTTGTAGCAACCACCAACTTTCAGTAAAACTCACTGAAGCTCAGTTGGTTCTCTTTATCCAAACACTCCCTTATAAACCTGAATGTGTGATTAATTGAAGTAAACAGAACCTGGTGATGGATTAAATGATTCAAACAACTTTTTACTGATTAATGAACTTATAGCAGCACAGAAACAATGGTTACAACTACCAATACCCAATGTACCAACTTTATACTAAATTGACAGTCACATTAAAAATTTAGAGCACAAGAGATCTTAATCAATTACCAACTAATTTTAGTCTAAATTATCAGTAATAAACTTGAAATAAACTGAACAACACAACAACAAACAACTTAGTAACTATGAATCATCAGATAAGGAAAAAAGTTAGAACTAGCTCACATTGTGCAATCCTGCTCAACCCACAGAACCAAGTACCAATATCCATCCTAAGGCTTCCATAAGCCACTATCCCACAGCCATCCCATATACACTGTGCTCCACTACTTGTCTCCTTCTTTTTTTTATATTTTTTTTATTTTCTGTATTTATAATTTTTTATTTTTTTATCTTATTTATTGTTTGATGAAACTAAAAATGAAAGTGCACTAGAATTTCTGAAATATCACTTTTATTAATACTGAAAGAGTCAATTACAACTGAGATTAAAATTTCAATACTTAGAAAATTAAATTAAAACTAAAAAAAAAACACACTATCTCCACAGCTTCAATACCCTTTTTATACTTGAACTTTAGGGTTTCTTGGACCTTAGTGAGCATATCCCAGCATTAATTTTGACCATAGGATCAATAGGATTCAATCTTGCCCTTTTATTCATTTTGGCGCCAAAATTGCGTTTGGCGTTTTCTTTGATAACTTGCTGCCAGAGGGGTAATTTTGAAGCTTAGTGTTTGTTTGGATAGGCAGGGTTGGGTTTGGAGTATGCAGGTGGTGAAGGGGCTAGGGTGATGATGGTGAAGCTTGGATTGTAGCAGGGAAGTGGGTTCTGATGTGGAAGGGAGGGTGGTCAAAGGTCAAGGGTTGACCTGGGTGTTTATATTATTAAACGGATGGGGTGTATTTTGGGCTTGTGGAGTGGATGGGCCAAATGGTGAGGGTGTGTGGCTGGATTGGAGTAATAAGGTGGTAGTGTTTGGATTGGTAATAAATAAAAGGATCCGTTTAGTTTTGTAGAAATTAAATCACAAGGACCAATTTGTAATTACCTAAAACATGAAGGACTGAAATTGCCCTTATTCCATAGTGTTACAAAGGACCAATGTTGCTCAACTCCAGTAGTACAAGGACCACAAAAGTTAAATTTCCATAATATTAAATCCCGGGGACCAAAAATGACAAGTTTCCAAACTCGAGGGACCAATATTGTAATTTCCACAAACATTTTACCCAAGGACCATTTTTGACACATTTTGATTTTCCAAGGATAAAAATGATTTTTTCTTTCAAAATTATCCCACCAGGGACCAAATCTGCCAAATACTGAAACTCCAGGGACCTTTTATTGCAATTTTGGATTTTGAGGGGTAAAAGTGTAATTTTCTCAAACTTTTTCACCTAAGGACTTATTTTGATAATTTTTGACTTTTCTTTGCCTTGGGTTGACTTTTCTTTCATTTTAAACTTCCGGGGACTAGTTTTGCCAAATTTTGAAACTTGAGGGACTGAAACTGCCAATTGTGCAAACTTTGTTCGTTTTTCATTTGTTTTTAAACATTTTGCATCTAAAACATATAAAACACACTTTTGGGATAAATTGTGTATTTTGATGCGTTTTTGGGTGTTTTTGGATGTTTTGGCAGTCTAGATACGATAAAAATGATGAGTGTTTGAGCACTCATCAATCCCCCACACTAAGCTATTGCTAGTCCCTAGCAATCTTTTGAGAAAAACTTGATGGATTTTAAACTCTTTACCAAAAGCCATCACTTCTGGAGTAGCCAGGTGTAAGAACTGTGGCATACCTGATAACCGTGTGATTTTGAGCAAACCACCAGCTGTCAACGGATTTGATTTGTCTTTACCAAGAGCCGTTTGCTCCTGAACTAGCCAACTCTTGATGGAATAGTCAACATCTTGGTGAGCTGATTACCAATTATGGATTTTCCACGGCCTTTACCACAAGCCATAATCTTGTGGGCTAGCCAACTCATTTGTTTTCGGGGAGTTGAGGAACCATACAATTTTGGGCAAATTGCAAGCCATAAACGGATTTGAGATATCTTTACCAAGAGCCGTTTGCTCCTGGATTAGCCAATCCCTTTTGTCTTTTAGACACGGCGGACTGATTACCACAAAAATTTTGAAATAAAGTGAAAAATTTTTGAAAAATTTGGGCCAAAATGGGGGTACTTGAAAGTATTTTGCGATAAAATTCGCTAGAATTCCCCCCCCCCCCCCCACACTTAGAAATGAATATTGTCCTCAATATTCAAAGTCCCGGCTAATATGCCGAATCTATGAACGTAAAAAGATAATATTCGAAGCTAACTGTGGAAATATTGTTTTGTATTTTTCACTTTATTTTATCTGTACATACAATCAAATTTTTTTTTTTTTTTTCTGAAATATATACATTTCAAATAGCGGGGGGTTGGCCATTCCCCCACACTAGGGTGGTAGAAAGTAGAAAGAAATCAGAGATACGGGTGAAAACCCGTATATGTTGCTAATTTTTGTTCACCGAGTCGCTAGCTTGACTCGATCCCCGAATTTAATTGTCCTTGGGGAAAGTTTGGAGATTCGGGACAACCATGGATGGTATGTCCTCTCCAAAGTAGTGCTTCAAACGATGTCCATTCACTTTGAAATTAGGACCGTCATTTTGTGATAGCTCGACGGTGCCATAAGGATAAACCTTAACGATAGTGAATGGACCAGTCCATCTGGTTTTTAGCTTTCCCGAGAAAATCTTGAGTCTAGAGTTGAAAAGAAGGACTCGATCACCAACGTTGAAAACACGGTTTTTGATTTTGGAGTCATGAATCTTCTTTGTCTTTTCCTTATAGATCAAAGAGTTCTCGTAAGCTTGATCACGGAGTTCATTTAATTCATTGAGTTGAACTTTCCGATGATCACCCGCAGTTTTGAGGTCAAAATTGGCATGCTTGAGAGCCCAATAGGCTTTATGCTCAAGCTCGATCGGTAGATGGCATGCTTTCCCGTACACAAGCTTGTATGGCGTACACCCAATGGGTGTTTAATATGCCGTACGGAAAGCCCAAAGTGCATCATCTAATTTATCCGACCAAGATGCATGATTTTCCCCAACGGTTCTTTCCAATATTCTCTTGATGCCTCGATTGGAAACTTCTACTTGTCCACTAGTTTGAGGGTGGTACGCAGTAGAAAGACGGTGAGTTACACCATACTTTTGCATGACTTTATCAAATTTGTCATTGCAAAAATGCGTACCACGATCACTAATTATAGCACGTGGAGTTCCAAATCGAGCAAAAAGAGCTTTCAAAAACTTCACAACAACTCGGGCATCATTAGTGGGTAAAGCTTTTGCTTCAACCCATTTTGACAAATAGTCAACTGCCACGAGTATGTACTTATTTCCATGAGATGACGGAAATGGCCCCATAAAGTCGATGCCCCATACGTCAAATATTTTACAAACTTGTATTGCGTTTTGTGGCATTTCATTCTTTTGTGAAATATTCCCGTGACGTTGACAAGCGTCACAGGATTTGACCAATTCATGGGCATCCTTGTAAATCGTGGGCCAAAAGAAGGAATCAAACACCTTTTTGGCGGTGTAGTTGGGATTGTGGTGGCCCCCCGTGGGACCAGCATGGCAAGCCTTTAAAATTTTAGCGGCTTCTTGACCATAAACACACCGCCGGATGACTTGATCCGCACATATTTTGAAAAGGTAGGGGTAGTCCCAGAAATAATGTTTCACATCTTTAAAGAATTTATTTTTCTGTTGGGACGACATCCCTTTCACAATGAAGTTACCCGCAAGGTAATTTGCAAAATCGGCAAACCAAGGGGTAACAGAATCTCCACGAAAGGCAACCGCACTGAGTGTCTCGAGAGGGAAGGTTTCATTAATTTCCCTTTTTTTGGAGACATCTTGATGAGGGTTTTCCAAACAGGAGAGATGATCAGCAGCTAGGTTCTCAGCTCCTTTTTTATCACGAATTATGATATCAAATTCCTGTAGGAGGAGAACCCACTGAAGAAGTCTTGGCTTTGCATCTTGTTTTGCAAAAAGGTACTTCAAAGCCGAGTGATCCATATACACTATGCTTTTGGTTAGTATCAAGTATGGCCGGAATTTTTCAAAAGCATACACCACAGCTAATAATTCTTTTTCGGTGGTGGTGTAATGGCTTTGAGCCTCGGTCATAGTTTTGCTGGCATAGTGTATAGGCTGAAAATGTTTAGACTTTCGTTGCCCCAAGACTGCCCCTATAGCATAATCGCTAGCATCACACATAAGTTCAAAGGGCAAGTCCCAATCGGGAGCAACAAGAATAGGTGCCTCAGTAAGCTTTTTCTTTAGAGTTACAAAAGCTTCTACGCACTCAGGTGAGAAGATAAAAGGAGCATCCTTTTCGAGGAGATGGGTCAAAGGCCGGGCGATTTTAGAAAAATCTTGAATGAACCTACGGTAAAAACCGGCATGACCCAAAAAGCTCCTAATACCTTTGACGGTAGTGGGATGAGGTAATTTTGCAATGACATCAATTTTGGCTTTGTCAACCTCAATCCCATTCTTTGAAATCTTATGGCCGAGGACAATGCCCTCTTTGACCATAAAGTGACTCTTCTCCCAATTGAGACACAAGTTTGTGTCTTCACAACGTTTCAACATACTTTCCAAGTGGGAGAGACAAGATTGGAACGAATCCCCAATGACCGAAAAGTCATCCATGAATACCTTCATTGTTTTTCCGATCATGTCAGAAAAGATTGACATCATGCACCTTTGGAAGGTGCCAGGAGCGTTGCATAAACCAAAAGGCATGTGACGGTAGGCAAAGGTTCCGTAAGGGCATGTGAAGGTAGTTTTCTCTTGATCCTGTGGATCAATGGGGATTTGAAAGTATCCCGAGAAACCATCGAGGAAACAATAGTACTCATTCCCCGCTAATCTCTCAAGCATTTGGTCCATGAAGGGTAGAGGAAAATGGTCATTGCGGGTGGCTTCATTGAGTTTTCTATAATCTATACATACACGCCATCCCGTGACCAAACGAGTTGGAATCAACTCGTTATCCTCATTGGTGACAACAGTAATGCCACCCTTCTTAGGAACACAATGAATGGGATTCACCCAAGGACTATCAGAAATAGGGTAAATCAATCCAGCATCAAGAAGTTTTAGAACTTCTTGTTTGATAACTTTGTGAATTTTTGGATTTACCCTCCTTTGATGTTGCACCGCGGGTTTGAAGTCATCCTCCATCAAGATTTTGTGTGAACAAAATTCAGGGTTAAACCCTTGATATCGGATAGTCTCCAAGCAATTGCTCGCTTGTGTGACTTCAAAACCTTTATGAGCGCGGTTTTCTCCTCATCTTTCAAGTCTTTAGCAATAATGACGGGTAATTTATCATCACCCTCCAAAAATGCATACTCAAGATGAGGAGGCAACTCTTTGAGCTCGACCTGAGGAGAATCATCAGTTTTCTCAACATTTTTGATCTCCTCTTTATGAAGTGTTGGTGGTAGAACAGGAAGAGGAGAGGGATCTTCGTTTAACAATTTTTCAAGTATGAGAATATCCCTCTCGAGGTCAATCTCTTGGTTATCGATTCCATCGGGAATCGAATCACTTTTGAGAAAGGCCTCAATTTCTTTTGAGATGAAGTCACTTCCCTCAAACGGAGTGAGGGAAGGAAAAGAATTGGCAATGATGGGGTAAGAAGATGGAGTGAGGTTTTCACTCGAAGAATTATCATTGAAACCTAGAACCTCTTGAGTGTACTCCTCAGAGGCAACATCAATGACATCGATTCGGTTAACCGATTCAGTGTCATAATTGGAGGAGTACCTCAAAGTTTGATCGAGGTTGAATGTTACTGCTTCATTACCAACACGAAGAGTTATTACCTCTTCGTGCACATCAATTAGAGCCCGGCCCGTCCTCAGGAATCCTCTTCCAAGAATGAGAGGAACCCTTGGATCAGCATCGAACTTAACAACAACGAAGTCAGCGGGGAAATGGAACTTTCCTACTTTCACGAATACGTCTTCAGCAATGCCGAGTGGACGAGAGATTGAACGATCGGCAAGCTCAAGAGTCATGCACGTAGGAGTAAGTTCTGGAAGAGAAAGTTTCTCCCATACTGAGTAAGGCATCAGGTTGATGCTCGCGCCAAGATCGGCCAAGGCGAAGCATTCAACCATCCCAGGGAAAACACATGGAATGAGAAATCTCCCAGGGTCTCCAAGCTTCTTAGGAAGCTTCTTTAAGATAACCGCAGAGCAGTTTTCATTCAATGGAGTTTTTGCCATTTCGTACAATTTTTCCTTGTTGCTTAACAAGTTCTTGATCATTGATGCAAATTTGGGCATCAGGATGATAGCATCCGCAAGGCTAACGTCAAAGTGCAAATCTTGAAAGATTTGATAAAACTTATCCATTTGGTGACTAGCCTTTTCGCGGAGCTTTTGCTCATTGAGTCGTGATGGATATGGTATTGAAGGTTTGGATTTAGGGTTCTCAACAGGAGTTATTGGTGGTTCAAATACGACTCCTGGTTTGGTCTTTGGAACATCCTGAGGGTGGACATGTGCGGTACTTCGTGGGCTAGTAGATTGCACCTTGTCCTTGGTTGCCTCAGGCTCAATTTCCACTACCTTGGGAAAAGGAGGAGGAGGAGGAGGAGGAGGAGGAGGAGGTAGTGGCGGTTCATCATAAGCTTTACCACTATGTGTGGTAATAGCTTTGAGTTCACCCTTAGGGTTGACAACCGTATTACCAGGAAGACCTCCCGAAGTAGAGGGTGAAGCGATATGACTCATGAAACTAGCAAACATATTCTCAATCTTGTTTTGAGATTGATCAATTTTGTTGTTTGTTGCTATAAGCTCATTCTTCAGCTCATTACCTTGCTTGGTTATTGAAGATTGAAATTCATTCTTCAAAATTGAGATTTGATTCTGCATTGCCCTCATTTTGGTCTCATTAACTTTAATGTAGTTATTGAGCTCGTTAGGGAGAGGGTCTTGGTAATTAGGAGCTGAATACCCTTGATTACCCCTTTGGGGTGGGTACTGATTCACCGGGGTATGAGTTTGATTTTGCAAGTTATTACCCCTTGGTGGATTAGGATTATACCTATTTGGATTTTGAGGAAACCCGGGTGGTCCACCTAGGTCGCTAGCACGGTAGTTTGGTTCCACATGAGGACAGTATTGGTTACCTCCTTGGTTGGAACTTCTGGCTATTGCATTGACTTCAAATGGATTGCCTTCAGTGGCAGTGCAATTGTAATACGAATGTGGACTACCACACGTGACACAAACTTCTACCTTTTTGATTTCAGCTTGTGGAGAAGAATGAGGAGAAGAAACTTTCTTGCTTTTGGTGAGAACCAAGTCATGAATAGCTTCCGTGAGCTTGTCAAGTCTAGCATCGGTGCTAGATTGAGCCACGGGCGATGAAGTAGAAGGACTAACATTCGTTTGAGAAACAACAGGTTTGCTTCGTGGAATGCGGACCTTAGACTTATTTTCAATGATCGCTAAAGCATCCTTTGTGGTTCGATTCAAGAAATTACCTCCCGCGGAGGAATTAAGAGAGTCCTGATCGAGTTGGCTCACACCATTGTAGAAAGTATCGAGTTGCATCAACTCGGAAAAGCCATGGTGAGGGCATTTGCGGAGCAATTCCTTATAGTGATCCCATGCCTCACTAAATGATTCATCAAATTTCTGCGTGAATTTCATGATCTCATTCTTAAGACTTGTGGTTTTGGAGGGAGGAAAGAATTCATTCACGAACTTTTTTACCAAATCTTCCCAGGTTACAATCGATCGAGGGGTTTGTTTATCAAGCCAAATCCGGGCAGCCCCATCGATGGAAAATGGGAAGAGAAGAAGTTTAATTGCCTCTTCAGGGACATTTTTGCATTTGATGGTTGATGTAATTTTGTTAAACCATCGAATGTGATCTTGAGGATCGTCCCTCTCAAAACCGTAGAATTGACGCGAAGTGACCAGGTTTATCAACCCAGTTTTAAGCTCAAAATTCTCGGCCACGATGGCCTGTACAACGATAGCATCTCCGTAACCCTCAACGGGTGCTTGGAGAAGCTCGTTCATAGTTGGCTCAGCAGCCATGATAACGAAAGATGTGGGAACAGTACGGATCTCAGATCCGACTGTTGGTGCTGAATGTCGACGACGTCTTCTAGGTATTCTTACAAGCTCACGTAATGGGCTAGTAGACCTAGAAGAGCGAGTGCGCATGCACTAAAAACAAACTCACTCAAAACAAAATGAGGCAAAACGACAGTGAACTTAAACCAATAATCGCAAGCAAGTGGCTTCTTTAAGAAAGGTACACCACTCACGAGGATACAAAGGCAAGTTTTAAATCTTTGGTTTGGGAACTTATTATGTCCACACCCCCAGTTGGTAGGTGTTCTGTCTTGGTTTGCGACGGTTTATTTTTTACGTAGAATTATTATTCACAAGAAAAAGACGAATGTTTTTGGGTTTTTGTGTATGGGTTAAAAACTTTTGGACAATATTTTTGGTATCGATTCGTTTACCAAAAGCGTATCTCTTTAAGAACCACCTTAAAAGAAATACGAAATAGAAAACGTAACGATCTATTTTGTTTGTTTTTTATTTTTTTGGTGTTGTTAACACTTTAGGAAAAGTGTTAATGACGTTTTTGTTTATGATTTGAATTTACAAAAAGGTGGTGGGTTTATACAGTGACGAATGAAAAATCACTAATCTCTAAGAAAACGTTTTGATTACGCAGCTACCTCCCCGGCAGCGGCGCCAAATTTTGGTTGGTTCTAAACGGTCAACTAAGTTTCCCAGGTAATGGTCAACCTAGTCAAATGTCTAAAATCAACAAACCATGGAGTACAATGTATTCCCGGGTCGTTATGTCCCAGCGAGGAAAGCAATTGTATTCAAAAACGTTTTAAGTGATCGGGTGATTTAACAGAAGGATCAGGAATATGGTTATTGTGATTAAACTATGAGATTATGATTGAGAATGGTTTAAAAAGACTATAGGAACAATTACTGATGATCAGATAACTTAGAAACGTAAGTTAACCTAAAAACGCGCGTTGAATTAAAAATAACGCGAACGCGCAAAATAAAAAGTGAAACGTGAGCAAATAAAGTCCTACGAACGTGAAAATTATATTTTTATAATCCTAATAACTTAAGAAAATTTTTAGAAAAAAGAAAAAAAAAATTACACTATTTAATTAATCACTATTAATTAATTACTATTTTCTAATTACTTTTTAATTAACTAAATTACACTAATTATTAATTAATTATGAAAATTAACTAGAAAAATGAAAATTAAATTTAGAAAAATCTAAAATATTATAAAACTATTTTTAAAACAGAAAACCTAATTTTTCTACCTTTTAGTTATTTAATATTAATTAAAACTAATTATTTAATTAATTTAAACTAAAATTAATTATTAAAAATATCAAATGAACTAGGAAAAATCTGGAAAAATTACTAAAATTATTTTAACTAAAAATAAGCCTAAAAAAAATTTAAGAATGAAAATTGCTTATAAATAAGCAGAAAATAAGCCAAAATGGCTTAAATAGAAGCTATCACTTTCTCAAAATTTAGCTTTTTCCAAATTTTCTTTTACACAACTGATTATCTATTAAAAATGAACAACTTTTGTAAAAGAACTTGGTGTGGAACTCAGAAATAAGCTCAATGCTAAGCAAAAAGCCCAACAGTGAGCTTATAAGCTTATATATGAGGTTTAAGCTCTCAATAAGCAATGCAGTGAACAACAGCTATGAAATAAGTTGTAAGCAGCTTAAGGAAACTTAAATGGACTTAAAACAACAAGAGAATCTCAAAGAATAAGCCAAGTAAGACAAATAAGCAATTCCAAGCTCACTCAGATTCAAGCAGGCCAGCAGTCAACTTTTAAGGGCCAATTCAGCTTATATAATAAGCTGAAAAATGCTGAATAAACCTTAGACTAGCAAGCTGGGGTGGTATACTTTCCAAAATGCCAAATCTCTCAGGGTAGGACCCACATGAGAGTTTAATAGCAGCTTATGAAAAACCTTGGATCCACTGAGTGTTGGATGCACCCAGTGATAAGGGACAACGTAGAAGCTGAATGCAGCCCTAGTGAACAAGCTTGAAAAGGCTTGTTGTGAATTGAAACTTGGAAAATGGTGGCTAGGCTTCACAAAGAGCTAAGGAACAAGCCCTGGGGTTCACTAAGAAGCTAGAAACAGGCTTGTAAAAGTGGGCTTGTGAGACACTGATGTGAGGGTTAAAGTACAAACTTAATGGCTTTAAACCTCACAAGAGATGGTAACATGCTGAGAGCTCAATGAAAAAAGTTAAAAATAGCCCTAAAAACAAATAACCAACCTAAGTTTACAACACTTATAAGTTAATTCAAGCTTCTTATTGTAAACAATGATGAGATGCTTGAGGTGTGAGACAGCTTATTGCAATAAGCAGTTAACACAAGGTCCAAAGCTAAGGTTCCACTAAACTATCTATAAGCATAAGCAACAAAAATCACTGAAGACAACAATCAAGCAAGCCTAATTTACTTTGGAGTTAAGGTAGAGGCATTCAGATGCTGATGATATAGTGTTAAGCAAAATGGGTCCAAGTGAGCAACTGAGGGAGGTAAGAATAAGCTGTGAACTATCAATTCATGCCAAACCAAAGAATGATCAAACAAACTAAGCTAACACAATACACAAAACTCAAAATTCCAAGTCTTAAGTCTAGCACATGAACCAGATCTAGGCTAAAGAAAAACTGATCAAATTTGAAAAATCATGATGCAGGGCATATCCTTGCCCTGCAGTCTTGTTTGAGAACACAAAGAAGCTAAAGGAAAAAATCTTAAAAATAAGCTCTAAGTGAAAATCACTAGTTTAGCTGAGATGCTATGACCTGTAAAAGTTTCAATGTCTAACTTTGAACACACAAATCACCAAAATTCCTAGAAAATTTGGTTTTTTTCACAAGACTGAAACTTTGACTTTTTGAAATGTGAACAATATTTGACTTTGATGAATTTTAACTGATTCCTAGTGACTAAATAAGATATATGAAGTTAAAATGAAATGAGTTTAAGTTAAATAACCTATTTATGCACTGATTAGACAGAAACTTAAGCATTAAATCCTAACAGTAAACAGAATGTGAGGAATCAAATGCTATCTTGACTTTTTATAAAAAAGGGACTTGATTTTATGACTAAATCTGACTATTAGGAACTAAGTAGACTTGTAGCAACCACCAACTTTCAGTAAAACTCACTGAAGCTCAGTTGGTTCTCTTTATCCTAACACTCCCTTATGAACCTGAATGTGTGATTAATTGAAGTAAACAGAACCTGGTGATGGATTAAATGATTCTAACCAACTTTTTACTGATTAATGAACTTATAGCAGCACAGAAACAATGGTTACAACTACCAATACCCAATGTACCAACTTTATACTAAATTGACAGTCACGTTAAAAATTTAGAGCACAAGAGATCTTAATCAATTACCAACTAATTTTAGTCTAAATTATCAGTAATAAACTTGAAATAAACTGAACAACACAACAACAAACAGCTTAGTAACTATGAATCATCAGATAAGGAAAAAAGTTAGAACTAGCTCACATTGTGCAATCCTGCTCAACCCACAGAACCAAGTACCAATATCCATCCTAAGGCTTCCATAAGCCACTATCCCATAGCCATCCCATATACACTGTGCTCCACTGCTTGTCTCCTTCTTTTTTTTATATTTTTTTTTATTTTCTGTTTTATAATTTTTTATTTTTTTTATCTTATTTATTCTTTGATGAAACTAAAAATGAAAGTGCACTAGAATTTCTGAAATATCACTTTTATTAATACTGAAAGAGTCAATTACAACTGAGATTAAAATTACAATACTTAGAAAATTAAATTAAAACTAAAAAAAAACACACTATCTCCACAGCTTCAATACCCTTTTTATACTTGAACTTTAGGGTTTCTTGGACCTTAGTGAGCATATCCCAGCATTAATTTTGACCATAGGATCAATAGGATTCAATCTTGCCCCTTTATTCATTTTGGCGCCAAAATTGCGTTTGGCGTTTTCTTTGATAACTTGCTACCAGAGGGGTAATTTTGGAGCTTAGTGTTTGTTTGGATAGGCAGGGGTGGGTTTGGAGTATGCAGGTGGTGAAGGGGCTAGGGTGATGATGGTGAAGCTTGGATTGTAGCAGGGAAGTGGGTTCTGATGTGGAAGGGATGGTAGTCAAAGGTCAAGGGTTGACCTGGGTGTTTATATTATTAAACTGATGGGGTGTATTTTGGGCTTGTGGAGTGGATGGGCCAAATGGTGAGGGTGTGTGGGCTGGATTGGAGTAATAAGGTGGTAGTGTTTGGATTGGTAATAAATAAAAGGATCCGTTTGGTTTTGTAGAAATTAAATCACAAGGACCAATTTGTAATTACCTAAAACATGAAGGACGGAAATTGCCCTTATTCCATAGTGTTACAAAGGACCAATGTTGCCCAACTCCAGTAGTACAAGGACCACAAAAGTTAAATTTCCATAATATTAAATCCCGGGGACCAAAAATGACAAGTTTCCAAACTCGAGGGACCAATATTGTAATTTCCACAAACATTTTACCCAAGGACCATTTTTGACACATTTTGATTTTCCAAGGATAAAAATGATTTTTTCTTTCAAAATTATCCCACCAGGGACCAAATATGCCAAATATTGAAACTCCAGGGACCTTTTATTGCAATTTTGGATTTTGAGGGGTAAAAGTGTAATTTTCTCAAACTTTTTCACCCAAGGACTTATTTTGATAATTTTTTACTTTTCTTTGCCTTGGGTTGACTTTCTTTCATTTTAAACTTCCAGGGACTAGTTTTGCCAAATTTTAAAACTTGAGGGACTGAAACTGCCAATTGTGCAAACTTTGTTCGTTTTTCATTTGTTTTTAAACATTTTGCATCTAAAACATATAAAACACACTTTTGGGATAAATTGTGTATTTTGATGCGTTTTTAGGTGTTTTTGGATGTTTTGGCAGTCCAGATACGATAAAAATGATGAGTGTTTGAGCACTCATCATAGGTCCATAAATAAATATCAGAATTTGAGAAAATAGATCCTTAAACCGGGTTACCAAAGCCAAGCCTTCCAAACCATGCATCCAAAGTCATCACTTAATTACATGAGAAACGCGCTAAAAGTCAACTTTCGCTGGTGAGATCATAGGTTTAAATTCTTAATTCAATCAAGTGGACATATACGCAAAACGCTTGCTAGCTAGACTAGCTAGGCCTCAAATCACTAAACCAATCCTATAGGTGCACACTATAGTCCAAAACCAAATCAAATCACTATGCATTCGCAAGGATGCGACATGCCCAACATTCGTAAGGATACGAAATGTTCATGAATTCGTAAGGATACGACATGCGCAATAACCTACCTAGTTCTATAAGCATAGCAAGTTTTAAATAAATAGCAACAATGGTCCACATAAAACAATTTGCACGTTTCTCACCCCAAGTATTAAAAACAAAGTTCAAAAGTAAAAGTGGGGCTATGACTCACCTCAAGTCCAGATATCAGCACAAAGAAACTGGTAGAATCAAGAAGTATAGCAACTCAAAAGACAGCAACTACGGACTCGGCACTTCCTAACAATATAAGCTCTTTTCAAAAATATTTCCACAAAATCAAATATTCCCAATTCCGAACGTATTCCATTTTACTTTCCAAAAATCAATTTCTCGTATTAGTTTGGCGTTTGGTATGCATGCGGGTGGAAGGTTGACTCAACACAAACCAAGAAGATATATCAAAAGAAACAATAAAGAATACTCTACAGGTCTAATATTGGCCCAATATATTATTTAAATAAATCATCGAAGCTTGTCAAATCCGTCGACTTGGTAATCCTTTAAAACTTATTTACCTAATATATAATTCCAAGATCATACCAAAACCTAAGTCACATAGCACATAGAATACTATATGGTAAGTATTTAAGTAAATAAGTTTCCTAAATATATCGTTAAACTTACCAAATTCTTCAATTTGGTAAACCTCATGAGATATTTAGTAGCTCATTATCCCGCACTCCTACCACAACCTATGGGCGTCGTAGGATACAATACCCGTTAATAGACCCTTTTTATATAACCAAGTAGGTCCTATTTAATCCGTCGATCAAATAAGTTACGTAGTTATATCAAATGAATATTAACGTCACACATCCGTGACAAGCAAAAAAAGTCATTAAATAAATAAGATGGCCCACTTGGACTCAAGTGCCCTTGATCTCGTATAACTCGTAAGTTCCTCATTTTATTTTCCAAAAGTGCATTTCATTTCGTAAAGCATTATAATTTTTTATAATAGTTTATTTGTAATAACATTCCCAACATTTATTATACTATTCTCATAGTATAATATATATCGTTACATTATTATTTTTATTACTCGTGATCACTTTATTTTTAATATACACACTTATATAAATATATATACGTTTTCACATTTATATATTTATATAAATGTTTGTATCGTTAATATAAGTTATAACGAGTCTTTATTATTAAGTTTAATTATAATTAATATCGAGTTATAAAAGATGAGTCAAATGTCCGAGTCATCACTCTCGGCTCATTGTCCAAATCCAAGTGCTAAGGCGTTTTGCCGAAATCAATCGTTGACTAGAAAGTCAACGTGACTCTGACTCGCACAACCATGAGTCCAAAGTAATACCGTCCAAACCACAATTCCGTCATTTGTCCCATTTCACATGCTACAACAATAAGGTCCGACTACGGCACCTTTCTAACCTATCTCCGTCAATCTAATAACCGTCACATAATCGGTTTCTGATATCACACTTCGTCAACACAACTTGAAAATACAAGTCCATTGCCGAGACCACAAGGTCTCGGCCTTGCATTGCTCTCGGCCCAAAAGTAACAACAACAACGACAAGGATAATGACACAACAACAAGAGAAACATCACAATATCAATCAAAATGGGTCAAAATCAAGTAAACTTAGAATCGGAAGACCCGTTTGGGTCTCGGTCCACTATTCGAGCCAAAAGAAAACAAACACGAGACCATGAGGGTCTCGGTCGGCTCTAACCCATAAACGACTCAAACCAAACGGACCAAGGGTCACGTTATGCTCATACAAGCTCCAATTCCACAACCATACGGACCAAGGGGTCACGTTAAGCTCCCAACGAGCCAAAGATTACCATACCGAGACCACAAGGGCTCGGTTAAGCTCCATCGAGCCACAAACTCAACCAAAACGCATCCAAATCTCAAATCCGAGCACCAAATCACTAGAGAGTCGACACCCATGGATACCATTTCAAGTTTTATATTAAAACCCATTTTCATCTTAAATTTTAACACCCAGTATCAAGATTAAATCCGGGTTTGACTCGAATTATTCAAACCCGATGCGTAACCCGCGATTTTCTCACCTTCTAATCAAATGAAAACCAAGAAATTAATGGTGTGGTGAGGTGTGTGGTGTTTATGTGCGGCGGTAATCAAGAAAACGGAGGGGAGAGGTGTTTGTTTTGGGCGCGTGTTTCACACTACACGAACAAGAAAATGATGGTGAGTATTTTGGTGGTGGTGGTGTTGCTTGGAAAACAGCGGTGGTGGTGTTATGGTGGGTGGCAGCCGGCGGTGACAAGAGGAGAGGGGAGAGGGGGGAAAGTGTTGGTGATATTATGAGGGTTAGGGTTAGGGGTAAGGGTAATAATACCCAAAAATTGCAAATAGGTCCCTTAAGTTTCATTTTTCCAACTTAAGCCACAATAACTTTAATGTTTAGGTAAAAGTATAATTAATCGGTTTTCCCGTAACACGATTATTTATTTTCAAAATTATTAGATGTTGCCAAAATATATTTTCATAAGCCACCATAAATTCCCAAAGACATTTCCCGAATTATATAAGAGATAAAAACGTTTATTTAACGTATAAACGCGACCGTTATTCAAAAGATTTAAACTCGCTAGGTTTTTCTAGTGCCGGAGTCAATGTAGTGCAACTAAAACGTCTCATCCATAATTCACAACATATATATCTCATAATAAATCAATAACTCGAATTCAATATCTCATAAACTTCAAAATTTAAAACATCAGTTTAAATTTCACAAATCAGATACGAATAACATTTCAATTATTTAATAAAACTTCAAACTTTTAATGTAATGCGGGTTTTAAAGTCTCCCAAATTTTCCAGTTGTCACGTCCTCCCAGCCTCAGATGAAACCCATCCCGGGTTTCTCTCGGAACATTCCATCTACGAAGTGAAAAGCTTAGGATATCACTTCTTGAACTCATCCTCATGTTCCCACATAAATTCCGGTCCATGACGGGAATTCCAATGAACCTTGATGAGTGGAATACGACTGCGCTTGAGTCGCTTAATCTCTCGATCCAATATCTCAATCGGCTCTTCCATGAAGTTCAAACTCTCATCAACGCGGATATCCTTCATCGGTATAACCGGTGTCTCATCACAAAGGCATTTCTTCAAATTACTCACATGAAATACATCGTGAACCTTATTCAATTCCTGTGGTAGCTCTAACCGATAAGCTACGGGCCCAATTCTCTCCAGAATTAGAAATGGTCCAATGTAGCGGGGGTTGAGTTTCCCACGTTTCTCGAAACGTCACTCCTTTCCAAATCTAGACTTTCAGCATCACTTTGTCTCCAACCTGGAACTCAAGAGGTTTACGTCTCTGATCGGCGTAACTTTTTTGCCTATCTCGAGCTGCTTGTTACCGATCACGAATTTGAGTCACTTTCTCATTAGTCTCCAAAATAAGCTCGGGGCCTGTGAGTTGGCTATCTCCAACCTCAGCCCAACCAATCGGTGAATGACATTTACAACCATATAAAGCTTCGAATGGTGCAGCTTTAAGACTTGTATGGTAGCTTTTGTTATAGGAGAATTCCGCAAGGGGTAGATACTTCTCTCAGCCTTTACCAAAATCTATTATACTGGCACGAAGCATATCCCCCAAAGTCTGTATCGTTCTCTCACTCTGACCGTCAGTTTGGGGATGATATGCAGTACTTATATCAAGTCTCATCCCCAAAGTGATTTGGAGTGATCGCCACAAAGCTGACGTGAAACGACTGTCGCGATCCGAAATTATCGATATTGGAACACCATGACGAGAAATGATTTCTTTCACATACAACCTCGCAAGTTTGTCGATACTATCATCTTCGCTAATTGCTAAGAAATGAGCAGACTTAGTCAATCGATCCACAATTACCCAGATAGCGTCACAACCGCTAGCTATCTTCGGTAATTTGGTAATGAAGTCCATCGTAATCCCCTCCCATTTCCACACTGGGAGTTCTGGCTGCGTCAATAACGCGCCAGCGATCCAAGAAACGCATTAGCGACCATCCATTATTTGAAATATCAAGAACTCGCGCCAGCGATCCAAGAAATACATTAGTAACCATCCGTTGTTTAAGGAATTGAGGACTCGCGCCAACGATCTACTAAGTTTGTGTAGGAGATGTTTAAACAAATTCAGGTATCACCCAAAACCTTTTCATGACCGATTTACCGCTTTAGACCTGTTACTCCTTGGCTTTAGTGGTGGAGATGTGTATCCTTGCTAAGCTTATGATAGAATATTCGTCACGATTTAGCAATTGAACAAATTAGATTAGTTGAGAGATTGAGAGATTTTATTTTATTTTCTATTTCGTTAAGTTTGATGAATTGGTTATGATTTATGATAAGAGATGAGATCTGAGGAGATTAGATGGGAGTTATCTAATGGGAGAGAAAACGTTATGTGGGAGGCGGAGTAAAATATGTGTTTAGGGTTAAGGTAATATGAGTGTATTTAGGGTAACAATCTCATAATCGGTTCTTATCATGTGCACTCATATTTCGATTGGGTTTATTGGTTATGGGCCGAAACAAAAGTCATGGATTGGGCTGTTGGCATTTGAATTGGACTTCAATATGTTGGACTAAACATGGGCTGTAAGTTAAAAATGTTGACAACATTTTCTAAACTTACAAAAGTGGTTATCCGAAATGTATTTTTGGGTACACATTTTTACAACAGTTGGTTTGAAGAATGGTATTTTGGATTATAAATTTTCACGGGGATACATTGTTCACTGCTAAAATTGCTATGTTAAACAAAAATGACTACGGGGTTTTTGTACGATATTATTGAATTGACTTTGAAGTGATATTTCATAAAGTGTACTTATTTATCTCAAAGTCTAGGGGTGGTTGGATGCACGACTGTTGAAGATAACTTGTCTGCGCATATAGAAATTCAGTCTTGACAATCTAGTTAATACTGATGTAAGGAGTTACATTGTAGTGCTCACGGTATAGCTATCACTTAAAGGAGTTACGTTGTAGTACTTAGTGTCACACGAAGTGGTGGATTGTTCAAGTGGCGAATATTTCGTGCAACCTCATACTTAAAGGAGTTACGTTGTAGTGCTCAGTATAGGTATTAAGTCACATCTATCGTACAAGCATTAAGTCACAAGATGGGATGTTTACTTCGTTTTTAAGTTGGTCATATCGGGTTATCTCCATATGTGGTCATTTTCAAGACTAGTTTATGCAATGGTTAAAAAAACCATTTCAATAACCGCATTTTATAACATCATTCTAATGTTTATCTACATGATAATATGATGGTAATACAGAACACCCATTTTAAGTTTGATGGAATGATAAGCGAGCCCCTAAAGACATTTAGCTTTATACATTACCACCTCTCAAGTTTAGTCAAAAACCGAATTAATCCCTACAACATTAAATTTTGTATCTCACATCCAATTAACTCAATAGCAGTTTGTATCCATCAAATATAATATGGGAATTATGTTGGTCATTTTTATTTTTTGATTTATTTTAATAATAAAAATTATTTATATACTTATTTTCTTATTACTAATAAACAAAATCAAATAAATCATACTGATAAAAGCTATAATCTTAACTTTAAATTATAATGTTTGTTTAAATCTGTTGTAATGTGCGAGGTATTAAAACTCATTACTATATGTAACATCACCAACCATAGTAATTGTGTGAAACTTATTGATACACCATGTTTTGATGTTTATACTATAAACATGGCTACGTAAGATCGCTCATAAAACTGTCCATGATGTAATATGTTGCAAACTTTTAATCCTTTAAGTTTAAGATTGTTGTACTGATAATTATATAAATATTTAGTTACAAGATTGAATTTTAACTATTGAATGATCATTATATATGTGTTGTTAAGAGCTTAATGATCATTACTATAGACTTGTGTATTTATAAATGTGCATTATATTGTTTTAACTTAAGTTTTAATGTTCAAATTAATGTGTACAATTAAAAAATATTGATAGTTATAGTGAATAATTATTACTCGTATTAAATTGAATATATATTGTTTTTAAAAAAATTAACTTCTTGTAATAGCAAGTGTGTAAGCTCAAGAATGTTAAGACTCTTAAAACTAAAAGTCTTAAATGCATTAGTAGAGAATGATTTATTCTTAAAGACTCATGAATTAAGATATTATATTACATTAAATTCATATTTTGAATGTTAGATGACAAAAAAAAAATAATAATAATAATAAAAAAAATAACTTTCTTTTGTCAGCAGTAGCAAAACAAATTTGGTGTAACATAATTTTGTACTTGCACAAATGTCAAATTGTTATCAAGTTATATTATTTATTATACCCTTTATGCTTAATATTTTTATGTACTTCGTTTAGTGAAATTCTATTATTTTTTGTAACTGTTCATACATTAAAACATGTGGTGCTGAACAATGATGGAGAAAGTCTAGCGAAAAATTTCCCTTATTTTAGATGATAATATTTACATAAATTTATGTTATTTTATTTGCTAGACTATTAATTGGCTTTGAATTATGACAATACAACATCTACATCACATTTAGCTTTTGTTATATTATCTATATGACATACAAAATTGAGTTTAATATTCACCAATACTTTCTTTCTAAACATGAACATATCAAAACGTTAATATAATAACTTTAAAAGACATAAGTCATTTATTATGCGACTACAAAAGAAATTAAATGTAATGTTGCTGTAATATTTCATTAATTGGTCCAAGTATTATAGCTCCAACTCAAGTATGCCATCATCTATTTCTTTTGTTTTTTTTTCAATCTTTTTTACAAATATATATGTATAACATTTTCAAGACTAGTTTATGCAATGGTTAAAAAAACCATTTCAGTAACCGCATTTTACAACATCATTCTAATGTTTATCTACATGATAATATGATGGTAATACAGAACACCCATTTTAAGTTTGATGAAATGATAAGCGAGCCCCTAAAGACATTTAGCTTTATACATTACCACCTCTCAAGTTTAGTCAAAAACCGAATTAATCCCTACAACATTAAATTTTGTATCTCACATCCAATTAACTCAATAGCAGTTTGTATCCATCAAATATAATACGGGAATTATGTTGGTCATTTTTATTTTTTGATTTATTTTAATAATAAAAATTATTTATATACTTATTTTCTTATTACTAATAAACAAAATCGAATAAATCATACTGATAAAAGCTATAATCTTAACTTTAAATTATAATGTTTGTTAAATCTGTTGTAATGTGCGAGGTATTAAAACTCATTACTATATGTAACATCACCAACCATAGTAATTGTGTGAAACTTATTGATACACCATGTTTTGATGTTTATACTATAAACATGGCTACGTAAGATCGCTCATAAAACTGTCCATGAGGTAATATGTTGCAAACTTTTAATCCTTTAAGTTTAAGATTGTTGTACTGATAATTATATAAATATTTAGTTACAAGATTGAATTTTAACTATTGAATGATCATTATACATATGTGTTGTTAAGAGCTTAATGATCATTACTATAGACTTGTGTATTTATAAATGTGCATTATATTGTTTTAACTTAAGTTTTAATGTTCAAATTAATGTGTACAATTAAAAAATATTGATAGTTATAGTGAATAATTATTACTCGTATTAAATTGAATATATATTGTTTTTAAAAAAATTAACTTCTTGTAATAGCAAGTGTGTAAGCTCAAGAATGTTAAGACTCTTAAAACTAAAAGTCTTAAATGCATTAGTAGAGAATGATTTATTCTTAAAGACTCATGAATTAAGATATTATATTACATTAAATTCATATTTTGAATGTTAGATGACAAAAAAAAAATAATAATAATAAAATAAAATAAAAATAAAAAATAAAATAAAATAACTTTCTTTTGTCAGCAGTAGCAAAACAAATTTGGTGTAACATAATTTTGTACTTGCATAAATGTCAAATTGTTATCAAGTTATATTATTTATTATACCCTTTATGCTTAATATTTTTATGTACTTCGTTTAGTGAAATTCTATTATTTTTTGTAACTGTTCATACATTAAAACATGTGGTGCTGAACAATGATGGAGAAAGTCTAGCGAAAATTTTCCCTTATTTTAGATGATAATATTTACATAAATTTATGTTATTTTATTTGCTAGACTATTAATTGGCTTTGAATTATGAACATACAACATCTACATCACATTTAGCTTTTGTTATAATATCTATATGACATACAAAATTGAGTTTAATATTCACCAATACTTTCTTTCTAAACATGAACATATCAAAACGTTAATATAATAACTTTAAAAGACATAAGTCATTTATTATGCGACTACAAAAGAAATTAAATGTAATGTTGCTGTAATATTTCATTAATTGGTCCAAGTATTATAGCTCCAACTCAAGTATGCCATCATCTATTTCTTTTGTTTTTTTTTTCAATCTTTTTTACAAATATATATGTATAACATTTTCAAGACTAGTTTATGCAATGGTTAAAAAAGCCATTTCAATAACCGCATTTTATAACATCATTCTAATGTTTATCTACATGATAATATGATGGTAATACAGAACACCCATTTTAAGTTTGATGAAATGATAAGCGAGCCCCTAAAGACATTTAGCTTTATACATTACCACCTCTCAAGTTTAGTCAAAAACCGAATTAATCCCTACAACATTAAATTTTGTATCTCACATCCAATTAACTCAATAGCAGTTTGTATCCATCAAATATAATACGGGAATTATGTTGGTCATTTTTATTTTTTGATTTATTTTAATAATAAAAATTATTTATATACTTATTTTCTTATTACTAATAAACAAAATCGAATAAATCATACTGATAAAAGCTATAATCTTAACTTTAAATTATAATGTTTGTTAAATCTGTTGTAATGTGCGAGGTATTAAAACTCATTACTATATGTAACATCACCAACCATAGTAATTGTGTGAAACTTATTGATACACCATGTTTTGATGTTTATACTATAAACATGGCTACGTAAGATCGCTCATAAAACTGTCCATGAGGTAATATGTTGCAAACTTTTAATCCTTTAAGTTTAAGATTGTTGTACTGATAATTATATAAATATTAGTTACAAGATTGAATTTTAACTATTGAATGATCATTATACATATGTGTTGTTAATAGCTTAATGATCATTACTATAGACTTGTGTATTTATAAATGTGCATTATATTGTTTTAACTTAAGTTTTAATGTTCAAATTAATGTGTACAATTAAAAAATATGGATAGTTATAGTGAATAATTATTACTCGTATTAAATTGAATATATATTGTTTTTAAAAAAATTAACTTCTTGTAATAGCAAGTGTGTAAGCTCAAGAATGTTAAGACTCTTAAAACTAAAAGTCTTAAATGCATTAGTAGAGAATGATTTATTCTTAAAGACTCATGAATTAAGATATTATATTACATTAAATTCATATTTTGAATGTTAGATGACAAAAAAATAATAATAATAATAATAAAATAAAAATAAAAATAAAAAATAAAATAAAATAACTTTCTTTTGTCAGCAGTAGCAAAACAAATTTGGTGTAACATAATTTTGTACTTGCATAAATAGCAAATTGTTATCAAGTTATATTATTTATTATACCCTTTATGCTTAATATTTTTATGTACTTCGTTTGGTGAAATTCTATTATTTTTTGTAACTGTTCATACATTAAAACATGTGGTGCTGAACAATGATAGAGAAAGTCTAGCGAAAATTTTCCCTTATTTTAGATGATAATATTTACATAAATTTATGTTATTTTATTTGCTAAACTGTTAATTGGCTTTGAATTATGAACATACAACATCTACATCACATTTAGCTTTTGTTATATTATCTATATGACATCCAAAATTGAGTTTAATATTCACCAATACTTTCTTTCTAAACATGAACATATCAAAACGTTAATATACTAACTTTAAAAGACATAAGTCATTTATTATGCGACTACAAAATAAATTAAATGTAACATTGTATTTAGCATATTTCATTAATTGGTCCAAATATTATAGCTCCAACTCAATTGTGCTATCATCTATTTCTTTCATTTTTCATTTTTTAATCTGTTATACAAATATATGTTTCTAACATTTTCGAGACTAGTTTTGTACAATGATTACAAAAACCAATTAAATAATATCATTTTAAAACATAATTTCTAATGTTCATCTACAGGAGAATATGATGATAATACATAACACTCCCTTTAAGTTTGATGGAATGATAAATGAGCCCCTAAACACATTTAGATTTATACATTACCACCACTCAAGTTTAATCCAAAACCAAATCAATCCCTACAACATTAAATTTTATATTCTCATGTCCAATTAACTCAATAGCAGTTTGTATCCATCAAATATAATACGGGAATTATGTGAGTCAAAGTGTTCCAATTAACTCAATAGCACTTTGTATCCGTCAAATATAATAAGGAATTTATATTCATCCAAGTGACTCAATATAACTTTTTTTGTCTAATTTGATCAAGTTTTGAATTATACAAACACTATTCAACTTCAGGGTGTTCATTTTTTTAATCAACAGTCGAATTTTGATAAAGTTTTACACAACACATGATTTTGGTCGAGTTTTGCATAGTATCAAAGTACAGGTCGAGTTTTGTATAGTGCATACAGCAACACACACTTAGTCGAGTTTTGATCATGTTTCAAAACACTTAGTCGAGTTTTGCATAGTAAAATACTAACACAGAAATTTTCTTGTCGAGTTTTGATATAACCAATCACACTTAGTAGAGTTTTGTACTATGCACATATTCAACAATCGTGTTTTGGATAGTATCATACTTTATAAATCGATTTTTGAATAGTTCCAGGATAATCTGGTCGAGTTTTGAATGAAGAACAAGTACTATAGTCTAGTTCTGTAATTATGAAACTTTTTGGTTAAGTTTTGGGATATATTGATGACAGTCAAAATCATTGAAAGTCATAGTCGAGTTTTAAAACTCTATTACTTTTAAAATTCAATTAACCATCTGCTCTGATACCAATTGTTAGTCCCAGTTAGAAGGAGAAACAATTGGTAGAGAAAGGTCTACATTATGTCAAATTTACCACAGATGAAGAATATGAAAAGAATTGTCATTGTCATCCAATGGTTGGGGGTATTTATACTCTTTTAATCATCGGTGACAATAGGTTTATTAAACTTTAGTCCTTAGTACATAAACCATTACAATGATAACAAAACTAACCATATACTTATAATAGACTATTGTTACATTCATATATAATTCCTAACAATTATAAATCACCTTTTAATAAGCATGTAGGTTGGTGCTTAAGTGCTTGTAAGTCATAAGCATAAGCTGCAAATATATAATCCTTCTCCTAAGTCTTAAATTCACAGTTACTAATAACTTGTAGCATGGTTTTTCATATAAATCTATGACAATTGTAAGGCTCTTTCTATTCAGAGTTGAGGTTTTGTTATCTAAACTTGTTTGTGTCTTTGTGACAAGACATTGGGTCAAGTACGTTGCATTTTAACAATGACAGATTAAAAAAAGGAGTTACATGTAGTTGCCCATGTTTTCACTAGATAATGAAAAGACCACTTTGCAAACATGGAGCGCACCATGTTATCAAAATTGGGTAGACAAAAAATTGTGAAATTATATGGTACTGATCTCAATAATTACTAGTCTAATCATTTAAGTTTGTTATTTCTTTGTTTCTATGTTCCTTCCATTAAATTAAAAGAAATCAAAGTTTGCTTGTAAGTTATAAGCATAAGCTGCAAATATATAGTCCTTCACCAAAGTCTTAAGTTATGAGTTACTAATAACTTGGAACATTGTTTATATGAATTTGTGACATTGCTATTGTAAATTGAATAATTGTTAGGTAACTGATAGAATATAAAACTAATTGTGCTATTTTTTTTCGCTAACCCCGAATTATTATTGCTTTATTTTCGATGTCTAGTAGCTACACCAGTGATAAATTTATGTGAAAATATTTTGTTGTAAAAAATTCCGTAAAAGCTAGATTACACTAGCCTAATGGGAAAACCAAATTTACCCAACTAAATTTACCTTCAAGAATAGTGAATTGCCATGTCAATGTATAATCTTACGTGTCTTTGTGTCATTGGTGGTATCTCAGATCTGTTACGTCGAAATGTCAATCTATTTATTTTTTTTATAGTATCAACATTCATTGTGCACTATATAAGTGGTGCTAGGCTAAACTATTAAAGTTTTATCTGAATCGAAAAGCAAAAGTCGGTCGAATCGGTCGGTATTTTTTTGAGAATTCCGATTAGGATCAACTAAATGAACCAAGTAGCATAGAGAGGACTACACTAAGTAAGTTGCATTTCTTAGCTTCTTTTATTTAATAAATTGAAAGAACGATTAGCAATTTGCTATTTCGGGCTTGATATGAGATGTAAATTAAGAATTTTCTGTTTCATGCCGATTATTGTTCCTAACCCCTAATTTCTTAAAAGTAAAAAGTTCTCAAATCGATGAATGATTGTTTTCTTTGGGGATGTTTGGTACGAGTGAATGACAGAGAATGGAAACACAATAAAGAATAAGAATGCCAAGAAAGAGAATGGTCATGAATAAATAAAAATTATTCCAATGTTTGGTACGATGGGAGAATAAACATAAGGAATGTGTTTAGTTATAAATTATCATGCTGGATTTGTAGCAAATTAAGTGTGCTACTCACGTGACTCTTTATGTGATATTTTTAATTTTAGGCCTTTCTTCAAGGGAATGGGATGTGAATGGAGGTACGTTGTAATCTTCCATTCTCCGCTTTCTTTACAATTTGAGGAGAATGCAAAGAATGGAAATGATTCCAACTTAGACCCCCCTTGTTTCCATTCTTACGTCAAAGCAAACAAAGGAAATAATTCCCTTTCTCTTTCTCATCTTTCCATTCCACTGTACCAAACATCCCCTTAAGTCTTTGCGCAATTGATATTTTTTTAGAACTACCAAAAAATCAATAAAAACTTTCATAGACATCTAATTAAACAAAGCTAACTGTTAGATTTAGTTCTAACCTCGATGACAACTAAATATATTTACTCCAAATGACATTTCTGTTTAGTTGAATTATTTCTAATTAACTTATACTAAGATTAACGAATAGAGAAAAAGGTTATGTGCTTATTTACAATGATAGTGGGCATATTTAGAGGCGTATTTAGTAGTTACATTTGTTGACCCTATATGTGTCTACAATGTAATATTCAATGGACACTTTTGTTTTTATGGTGACCGATTTTAAGCCAGATTCTTCACATCATAGTACAAAGTTCGAGTTCCTATAGTATTGATCTAAAGGACTACTTGTCTTTATCATTATAATTTGTTTTTCTTTTTCTTTCGATCTTACTTCTATGGTTTACACGAAATGCAAATGCTCTGCTAATTTTACAAATGCTAAATTGATATACACTTTCGTGGATCTAAGTCTTATATTAAAGCATTATTACAGTAAATTTCTTGGAAAGTGGATAGATATACTACCTTACCTTTCTACATCCTGAATTTCCGAGTTTATGTAATGGTTGCCTTAGATGGGTTCCATTTTACTGCGTATGAAGAATACAGATATATGTGCGTCTTTGTGAAACTGGTTGTATTGAAGACCTGTTACGTCAACTCATTGAAATGTCAAATGAGTTAGTATTGGTATTTAATCACCGCTCAAACTATACACTATAATCTGGAGGCTATATATTTATCTATCTTACACCTGTAGGATTTATATAAAAGTTTTTTGTGCTTTCGCTTTAAAATTTCTGATTGTGATCAACTCAAACAAGCGAATGCGTACTGCATTATGTAGTAGTAATGCTACACTTTCCTTGAATCTATCAATTATTTTAGTCGAATAGTTTGTTTTTCATTAGGTTTTTGCAGATTTTTTTTATAAAAGCATGATTAGATCTTTTAGGTAGAACACTTTGGAAAATGGGTAGAGAAATTTTTTGTGGTCGTAAACTCGTTGTAACTTTCTAAAACTTTATGCAGTTGCAAGGAGTTTAAGAAGCTCGCTAAACAAGCAAATGTGTTGAAGCTAGTAAATTTTCCAGGTTCTACTTGCACCCTTGATTACACGTATCACCGTCATTCAAAAGACTTCCTTTTTGTGGGTGCCAGATACAGAAATCAGGTTGTTGAGGCCAGTTTATGAAAGGTAACCATGTTTGCGTATAACAATTAACTGTTTTTTTTCTAACGTTAAGTATGGGTTTGTTGAAGAGGTTGCAATTTCATCCCTTTTACCCATGAATGGGTCGATATAGATTATTATCGTAAATAAATAATCTTTTTGGGTCAACCATGCTCTGACCGATTTTGAATGTACTAAAAGTCGACCCACTTTAAACCAACTCAGATTGATCTTTTACCCTACCCATCCTACCCGCTCTATTGGTTGTAAAAAAGTGAGTACAATTTTAACAACTTTTATATTGTTCGTCTCCTTTGAGCTGTTTTCTTTTAAGCTATTTTTGTTTTGTTTTACACGTTTGACTTTTTACTACGAAGTAATAAATAAATTATGCAGCAGACTAAGATATATTAACATGAAAGGAATGAATATTCCCATGCTACATTATGCATCATCTAAACTTTGCTTAACCAATTGACTAAGGATAATCTTATTGTGTTTGATGAGTTATTAATAGGGTCTTTAGGATGGCGATACGTGTTGTACGTTGGAATATGATTTTCTTACACATTAATCATGACCTCGATGAAAATGGATGCACAAATATTAACCAAAAGATGAACATGCGTAATGCAACAAGAAGTTGTTAAACGAGAGGTATGTTGGTTAATTGGAGTAGTTTAATTTGTTACCATACTGTACTATATGAGAGTTTGCTGTTTCTACAACCATAATCAAGAATATGTGTGACTATCGTGAATAGTCACGAGCTGAACCGATGTGGTTGCTCGAAACTTAACCATTTGTCTAGAAAAGTGACTAGAAATACCTTCTGATTAACAAACAATGCAAAATTGACTAAGATGAATCTCTTTTGAAGCTATCTTTAAAATAAATATATTTATCTTTAAAATTACCGCCAGTTAATTATCAGGAGGTACCAATAGTGATATAAGATTCACTTATGTACATCAAACAATACTCTAGCAGGGACAAAATCATGTTTTTTCCAAAATCCTTATTCAACACCCCGGGGACGTGTGTTAATTTCTCATCTAGTTAACAAACCAAACCATCACACAAACCTTAAAACTGCATATATTCTATCTCTCTATTTGTGGTGAATTGAACTATAGATTGATTATTATGTTTCAACTGCGGTACATGTTATTTCGACTACATTACATCTTTGGACTTATATTCTATATCTGTATGCATCTCTTAAGTGAAGTCACAGTTAGTTACTTCAATAGTGATTAACATAACATTAGAGATAACATATTCTTTATAAAAGTTAGTTACTTTAATAGTTTATGAAGTACCACTTTAAACATAGATTGAAAGCAACTAAAAGGTTCCAACTCTCATGGACATTATTAAGGTAGAGATAGAAATGCTAGCTAAGAATATGATCCACTTCCAATAAGTTTATTTGGAAAACGACACAGACAGGAAGACTTGTTCGTCATATCTTTGATCAAATTTCTCTTCATTAATCCACTTCTAGTTAGATGTGTTGGTTGAACATTGAAGTAAGCTGTCACAAATAGAAGTTGGATTATTTAATAGCAGGTAGATAGCATAGCTACACGTACAGGTAAATACCAAAAACTAACCTGGTTAGGCTTTGCGTGACCATAATCCAGAGAAACTTGTTCCGATCTGTAGTTGCAGTACTGTCCTGATGGATAGAGTCTAATGCCTACAAATGTTTCTTCTCCTTCCATTCTATTCGGAATATGGAAGAAATCATCATATGTATGTCCTGCTGGAAAGGTATGATGACCAGATGCTTGTTCAGTACTATGTAGAGAATTTATTTGCTCAATGTTATTAGTTCCAAACTCGTTCATCACTGAAGAATCACCCAAAAATTCATTATTCATGAAAAATATATCCATTTGTCCTCCATTCTTTGAAAGGGTGACATCAGCTGAAGTCATTGTTTCTTCTGGATTATCAACATGCATTGCAGATACAGCCAAACATTTGTAAATAAACTAGATCTTGAAGTCATCAGTTCAAGTCATTGTTTCTTCTGAATCTCAAGATCTAGTTGATTTAACAAAGTTTGGTCGTATGCCTCTTGCTGCAACGTATGTTGATAATCTAGAAGAAACAGTAATGACTTCAACTGGTGTCACCCTTTCAAGGAATGGAGGTCAAATGGATATGTTTTTCATGAATAGTGAATCTTTGGGTGATTCTTCGACGATCAACGGTTTTGGAACTAATAACATTGAGCGAATGAATTCTATACATAGTACATAAAAAGGTTCTGGTCATCATACCTTTCCAGCAAGACATGCATATGATGATTTCTTCCATTTTCCAAATGGAACAGAAGGAGAAGAAAAATTTTCAGGCATTAGAAAATTTTCAGGCATTGGACTCTATCTATCAGGACAATACTGCAACTACAGATCAGACCAGGTTTCTCTGGACTATGGTCAAGCAATGCCTAACCAGGTTAGTCTTTGGTATTTACTTGTACGTGGGGCTATGCTATCTATCTGCTATTAAATAATCCAACTTCTATTTGTGACAGCTTACTTCAATGTTCAACCACCACATCTAACTAGAAGTGGATTAATAAAGAGAAATTTGATCATATATGTGATGAACAAGTCTTTCTGTCTGTGTCATTTTCCAAATAAACTAGTTGGAAGTGGATCATATTCACAGCTAGCATTTCTATCTCTACCTTCATAATGTCCATGAGACTTGGAACCTTTTAGTTGCTTTCAATCTATGTTTAAAGTGGTACTTAGTAGACTATTACAGTAACTAGCATTTATAAAGAATATTTTTCTCTATTTTTATGGATAAAAGGTCAAGGGTTCGAGTCTTGGCTCTTGCTCACTCCAGTTGGTGCCCCACTGGGCCAAGAGAGTTGCCGGAGCTATTTTTTGTAAGGTGGACAATGGGCTGGTGCCAAAAGGCACCCGAGTACGTGTTCCCACTAATTCACACCTTTTGTGGAAAGTAACCAACTTTGATTTCACTTAAGTGATGCATACATATATACAATATAAGTCCAAAAATGAGGGATATCTAAACATGCTTTAGCCTGTAATAACATGTACTGCATTCGAGACTTGATAATCAATCTATTGATCAATACACCACTAATAGATCTGAGAGAGAGTGAGAATATATGTAGTTTTAAGGTTTGTGTGATAATTTGGTTAGTAACTAAATGAGAAATTTACACATGTCCGACAATGGTGTCAAATAAAGATTTTGGAATTAACCGGTAAGTTACAATTTTATAGATAAATATTTAAATTTAAGAAATGTTCTAAAGAGATTGATCTTAGGTGTTTTTTTTAAAAGTGTCTCTTAACATCCTTTTAATCTGACTCGTTCAAATACGGTCAGATATTTTGGTCATTAAGTGCATTTTTTTTTTCTTTCGGTCAGAGGCAATTAGAGTCTCAAACCTCTTAACCATCAAGATGTGTAGGGGATGTCTTGTTGTCTCTTAATGTATTTTAATGTTTATGTGTCGCAAGAATAAATTTTTTTACAAAAAAAAACAATATTATTTCATTCAGATTCAGATGTGCGAATCAGATTCAGATTCAAAGCCTCTTAATAAACAAACAACACATTAGTCAATTTTGGGTTAGGAGGTATTTTTGGTTCACTTTGCTAGTCAATTTTGGGTTAGGAGGTATTCTTGGTTCACTTTGCTAGACAATTTTGGGTTAGGAGGTATTTTTGATAAGCTTATAATCAAGGTGCTATACAATGGTGCACCATCAATACAACTAATTACAAACAGAAATTCACATTTTTTTAAATCATAACTAACATACAAACATATTTACATCCCCCACTTTAGATGAACCATAATTGAGAGTTTGGAGGGTCTTCTAATGATCTTCAATAATTTGCCTTCGACGTAGGTGTGATTCTCGAATTTCTTCACTTAGACCTTGAACTTGGGCATACAATGACTTCCTAATCATAAACTGAGACTATACGATAGGATAAGGTGTAAGGGTGTATCAAAACAATTATATAGGGGCATGAAATGAAAGGATAGGCTTAAAAGGGTGTATTTAGGGGTATGTTGCACTAAAGGTAAGTGCAACAAAAAGGTTTACACGGGGGTTGAGAAACGAGGGCAAACAAGTTCAAGTAGTAATTCTACTCCCATCCCCCCACTTGAATTGTACACAGTCCCTTTTATACTTGGAATTAAATATGTGTGAAGAGAAAGTAGAATTAGAGCGAGAACTTCCCTGAAATTTTCTCCAAAAATGAAATAAGGATCACGTGAGAATGCGTGCCTTCGACTTGCCTCCATGAGCAAACTTCAAACCCTGAAATCACGATACAACCACAAGCATAAACCTAAAAAAATAAAAAGAAAAAGGAAAACAAACGAATCCTAACTCACTTTCGTAGGAATCACGGTTGCATTTAGCGTATGCAACAAGCCTTTTAAACCACTTGTTGTCTCAAGTGGACGAGTGTAGTCTCGTGAGGGTTTATAGTGAATATACCCACAAAATTCATTTAGCTTCTAATACATGGTTATGGTATGAAAGTTTTAATGTTTTGAAAAATAGATGTCAAGAATGTGTTACGGCATAACCTTATTTCAGAGTTACGCCGTAGTTAATGAAATACCTGGAGCCATATAAATAAAAGGAAGATGTTACTGTGTAACACCATACACCAGCTACGCCATAATGAGCAGTCCGAGAGCATCAATTCCAGCCATAAAGAGGTCTTCTTAATCCTCCATGCTCCAATTCCTACAAAACATAAAACAAAAATACCAAATCAACAAAAACAAAAATAAAGAAATGAAAGGGATAATACGGGTTGTCTCCCGTAAGAGCACTTTTGTTTATTATCGAGTCTTTAAGTTAGACTCACTCCCACGGGTCATCACGTGAGTGGGAGATGAACTTGCCAAACCTCGTCCATTTCTTTCATTAAATTTTCCCGTATCCAAGCGACATTCGTGGAAGTACGTAGGAATTCCTTCTTATCTCGACTCACCGACCTTAGTGAACTTCTCATCCGGCCCAATCAAATATCTAGTGATCTCGAATGTTTTAGCATGAATAAGAGGTGGCTTCTTGTATGGTATTCCAAGTAATTTACACCTACGTTGCTCGTAGGCTTCATCATCCATGTCTATAAACCCATCGTATCCTTATATATCAAGGTAGTCCATCATCATTGGATTCCGTACCCTTATACCAATCGTCATGGAGTTTGTCTTCAATTAGGTCAAGGATTTGCCGATTCCTATCCTCGTTTGGACTTATCGTGTAATCTTTCGTTTCATCGTTATGCAAATCCTTGCATTCCTCATCGTCCATACTCTTGATGTAGTCCTTCCATATTTTCTCCTTAGTCGAGTAGTCTACTCTACGATACCTTATCTTCACCCAATTGTCAAAACGCAATCTATCGACCCATGGAAGCTCGCACCTTCCACTATCATTGGTGGACTTCCAGTGGTACGACATATCTCCAACTCTTTCTTTACTACTTCCACCATTACATTCATAATCATAAGGGTTGCAAGATGCCCAGAATGATTCTCCATTATTATTACGAATTCTAATCTTCTAACACCAATTCTCATTTGCCAATTTCATCCCTTCCTTTGCCACTCATGTCATGATCCATATTATCCTCATTTCTCTTGAGGTCTTTAGTGTGCTCATTGGAGAATGAGTCGTCATCATCATTATGCATTTCACTTCTTCCTAAATTTCCATTTTCTTGTCCCTATCAACCTTACCATAGACAATTTGTATCCATTCGTCGAAAGCTATCATCCCTTTCCACTTCAAATTCCTTCTAAATTAATCGAGAGTAGAAGTCCATAGATGCTTATTACCTCACAATCTTTCTTCATAACCTCCCCCATCACAAAGATCCTTACTAGGGTTGCATAATGTCCAAAGATCATAAGATCTCCTATTCTCTACTGGGATGGCAATACACCAATGGTATTTAGTTTCAAGGTTAATTGGAACTTTAGAAGGGTTCTTATGTTGTCCGGTCTCAACTTGAGGATGACTTGCGACAATCCTGAGTTCTTCGTTTCTTGTTGCATGCTCCTTAACATTGGGGATAATCATTACCTCTGGATCATTGTTACGCCGTAGTTCATTAATCTTGTTGCGGCATAACTCAGTTCTGTCATGTAAAAACACTTTTGATACAGTGTCAAGAGGTTCATCGTTCATGGGTATAGCCACACAAACCTTAGCTTTCTCAATTACCATATTTTCCTTCACGTCTTTGGATAACAATCCGATCTTTGCTTCAAGGTTTTTGAGAGTCTCGTCATGAGTCTTAAGATTAGCCTCAGTCCCTTCTTGAAAACTCTTAAGCCATTGTTCCCTTTCTTTTTTTCTTTTAGCAGATTCTTCTAGGAACTTGTTGATAGATTCCTCAAGAGTGGGCCTTCTTTCCCCATAAGGAGGTCGGTTATTAAATCGGGAATTGAATCCTTGCGTTCCCATACGATATCCATTACCCTGAAAAGGTGTTCTGTCTCCATATTTAACTTCTTCAATCATTTTCCCTTCCTCATTCAATGGGCAATCTTTTGCAAGGTAAGCTCCTCCACAAATTTCGCATCCGACTTGGATAGCATGCACGCTTTCTTTGAGTTTCTTCATTTCCCTGCCAAGATTCATAGTTTATTTGTTACAGCGTTTATACCTTCTACACTTCCACCTGTACTCCTAGTGCTTCCTCCATCATGCCACCTCTGTGAGTGGTCAGCCATATCTTGAATAACATCAAAGGCTTGAGTAGGTGTCATTCCCGGGATAGGTCCCTGGGAATCGATCATTTTCCTTGTTGCGATATTAATGCCCTTGTAAAATATGTTTACTTTCTATTGGTTGTTCAAGTCATGTGTACGGCACCTGTATAAGAGGTCATTGTACCTATCCCATGCCTGGTACAAGAGCTGGAGTTAATATTCATGTTATATACAAGAGGAGACAAGAGTTTAACACTCAGATTTACAATGCCTAAAATTTTTGTTGGCTACTTCTTTTCAGCAACCTTCTGCTTGACTTAAAGCAAAATTTCTGAATGGTTAATCGCGTTTCTCCTTCTGTTTCTAGTACATTTAACTGCAATGAACCAAATTTGATAAATTAAACGACTACATAATTTTTGTAGTATAACTAGAAAATATCAAAGAGAGAGTACATATCACTACTTACACATTAACACGAAATACTTTCTTTGCTTTACCAATTTCCTTTGCTTTTTCTAGATAGACTTCATCAAAATATGTCCTGACTGGTTCTCTTTTTATCTCAGTACCATATAGGTCAAGAAGCTCATTATGAATGTTACCTTTGGTGATGGCTATTAGCTGATACAACATCAATTTGATGAACAAGTAGTATTCAGGGATTAAAAGCTATTAGAAAGAGAGATAAAAATGATAATGTTACCTTCTCACTGAGATTGTCAAGCAGTTTTTCAACAAAAAAGATAATGCCCGACCAATGGCCAAATATTTTGTAGCACTCATATTCATGTAAATCTTTAAAATCCCCAGAAAGAAATTGGCGGAGTAGTCTCAAGAATCTGCAACAGAAACGGAAAAAAATAAATAGATATAATTTGCAAAATTGAGCAGTGACAAGAAAGAAGCAGCGAAAAACTAAGCATACGTGACATATTCATTAAGGGATGTTGCAGTTTCTTTGGCCTTTTGGATTCTAGTGTAGACTGCCTGTTAATTTGAAAAAAATGATCAAGTAAAGATGATAGCCATTAGATTTGAAAAGAAGAGAGTTAAATTCTGTAGCTCAACACAAATTATTTAGCCGCCTTACTTGATGCAGTTTGAAAAAGAGGTAGAAGGTATCATTTCCATAAACACTCGGGATTCTGAAGATTTATTCACACTATCGACAAAACATGCTGAAAAACTACCTATATCAAGATCCACAATGGGAGCTAATTCAATATCATATGTGGCGTATATAAGATAAAAGTCATTTTTCAATTTTACTCCCCAAAATGATCTTCACTGCGAGAAGAATCTACTATAACTGACACAACTACTATTACCAGTTATATCAATGTAATGTTGGTTTTCATCATTGCGTGCTGCAGGCTGTAGAAGCAGACCAAAAAATGGTTCCACAAATGAAGTCTAGAGCTTCATAGATTTATCAAATTGCTCAGATAAACAAATATCTGCACTAACAAGTCGTATGAACTGATATACGTCTTTATGGATGTCCATATCAGAGTAAATGAATTCCATCTTTGGAACATGTTTCCTTTTACGGTCAGAAACTTGCTGAAGAAGCTCATCTTTTTCAGACCTTTGTTTGCTGATGCTTTCGATTTCTTTGAATAAACCTACAACATGGAAAGAGAACTAAGCACGATTAATTACCATTGCATTCATGGTAATTAAATGATATGATGAGAGTGTCAATTGGTTTACCTTCATCAGAATATATGTTCGAGTAAAGCTCCTCGAGATAGGCAGCTTTATGATCTAGTGACTTGTGATGCTTTGTGATCAAAATTTATTTCCAGTGTTGGCTGAAGTCATTGAACTGAGAACGGTGTGCATCCCACTGCTCTTGTTTTTGCTTCAAACGAATTAATATTGTTGGGAGATAACAAGACAAAACCGTCCTTAAACTATTGACCACATAAAGCCCTTGATCGCCGTAAAGCTCTTTTATGAAACTCAAACTTGAGTTTGGAAAGTACACTTCTAGAGGAAATTCACCATCTGTCTCGTCAACAGATTGCTAAATCTCACCATTAGCTCCTCTGTTTTTTGGATAGTAGCATTTGCTTCTATCCAACAAGCAGAGGAGCTAATGGTGAGATTTAATGAGCAATCTGTTGACGAGACGGATGGCGAATTTCCTCTGGAAGTGTACATTCTAAACTCAAGTTTGAGTTTCATAAAAGAGCTTTACGGCGATCAAGGGCCTCATGTGGTCAATAGTTTAAGGACGGTTTTGTTTCGTTATCTCCCAACAATATTAATTCGTTTGAAGAAACAACAAGAGCAGTGGGATGCACACCATTCTCAGTTCAATGACTTCAATCATCACCGGAAACAAATTTTAATCACAAAGCATCACAAGTCACTAGATCATAAAGCTGGCTATCTTGAGGAGCTTAACTCGAACATATATTATGATGAAGGTAAACCAATCGAAACTCTCATAATATAATCTATTTACCATGAATGCAATGATTGGTAATTAATCATGCTTAGTTCTCTTTCCATGTTGTAGGTTTATTTAAAGAAATCGATAGCATCAGCAACAAAGGTCTGAAAAAGATGAGCTTCTTTAGCAAGTTGTTGACCGTAAAAGGGAACATGATCCCCAAATGGAATTCATTTACTTTGATATGGACATCCATAAAGACGTATATCAGTTCATACGACTTGTTAGTGCAGATATTTGTTCATTTAAGCAATTTGATAAATATATGAAACTCTGGACTTCATTTGTGAAACCCTTTTTTGGTCTGCTTCCACAGCCTGCAGCACGCAATGATGAAAACCAACATTACTTTGATATAACTGGTAATAGTAGTTATGTCAGTTATAGTAGATGGTTCTCGCAGTAAAGATCATTTTGGTGAGTACAATTGAAACTGACTTTTATCTTATATACGCCACAGATGATATTGAATTAGCTCCCATTGTAGATCTTGATATAGGTGGTTTTTCAGCATGTTTTGTCGATAGTGTGAATAAATCATCAAAATCCCGAGTGTTTTATGGAAATAATACCTTCTACTTCTTTTTCAGAATACATCAAGTAAGGCGGCTAAATAATTTGTGTTGAGCTACAGAATTTAACTCTCTTCTTTTCAAATCTGATGGCTATCATCTTTACTTGATCATTTTTTTCAAATTAACAGGTAGTCTACACTAGAATCCAGAAGGCAAAAGAAACTGCAACATCCCTTAATGAATAAGTCAAGTACGCTTAGTTTTTCGCTGCTTCTTTGTGGTCACTACTCAATGTTGCAAATTATATCTATTTATTTTTTTCCATTTATGGTGCAGATTGTTGAGACTACTCCGCCAATTTCTTTCTGGGGATTTTAAAGATTTACATGAATATGAGTGCTACAAAATATTTGGCCATTGGTCGGGCATTATCTTTTCTGTTGAAAAACTGCTTGACAATCTCAGTGAGAAGGTAACATTATCATTTTTATCTCTCTTTTTAATAGATTTTAATCCCTGAATACTACTTGTTCATCAAATTGATGTTGTATCAGCTAATAGCCGTCAACAAAGGTAACATTCATAATGAGCTTCTTGACCTATATGGTACTGAGATAAAAAGAGAACCAGAAAGGACATATTTTGATGAAGTCTATCTAGCAAAAGCAAAGGAATTTGTTAAAGCAAAGAAAGTATTTCGTGTTGAATGTGTAAGTAGTGATATGTACTCTCTCTTTGGTATTTTCTAGTTATACTACAAAATTTATGTAGTCGTTTAATTTATCAAATTTGGTTCACTGCAGTTAAATGTACTAGAAACAGAAGGAGAAACGCGATTAACCATTCAGAAAATTGGCTTTAAGTCAAGAACAAGGTTGCTGAAAAGCAGTAGCCAACAAAAATTTTAGGCGTTGTAAATATGAGTGTTAAACTCTTGTCTCCCCTTGTATATAACATGAATATTAACTCCAGCTCTTTTCGTTTCCATAAACATCATAAAGTTTGTAACATTTCCTCTTTTGGAAAGTTTAGATTCAATTATATATTTCGCTCCATAAGGTTCCTAATATATGCTTCAATATGATTCTAAAAAAGATGCAGAAATGGTAAGGACCATATATATCAGTGTCACACTTACAATTTACGAATGATGTTCAATACAAAGATGAATGGTATTTCATATGGTATCTTATTTATATTACAAGAATGATCTTCAATACAAATATCATCAATACTCAAGGAATCATGAAGTATTGTGAACATTCAGATATTATCTCATCGTTTTAATATTGTTTTATCTAATTTTATATGGGAGGTGATTTGCACACTTCTATTTTTGATTGGAACACTCCAAACTATGCATTAAATAGTTGTACTGTAAATATAAACTGCTTTAACGATTTGTACATTGAGTGTTCCAATCAATTTTTTGAGTGTGCCAATCAATTCCCATTTTATATTGCTGTTGATTCTCTATACAAATGTAAGCTGATCTGTGGGCTAGAAAATATTAAAGAAGCTGTAACAAATAGAAATTGATTATTTGCTGCTGATTCCCCTATTTCTAGTTAGATGTGTTGGTTGAACATTGAAGTAAGCTGTCACAAATAGAAACTGATTATTAAACAGCAGATAGATAGCATAACTCCTCGTACAAGTAAATACCAAAAACTAACTTAGTAAGGCATTGATTGATCATAATCCAGCAAAACTTCTCCTTCCATTCCATTCGGAATATGGAAGAAATCATCATATGTATATCCTGCTGGAAAGGTATCATGATGACCAGAACCTTCTTCTGGGTTATTAACATACACTGCAGCAAGGGGCATACGGCCACACATTTGTAAATCTATTGTGTTAATCCCAATCCGTTGCACCAAATGGCAGTTAGGAGTTAGTTACTAAGTTAGTTACAAAAACAGTTATTTAACAGTTATAGTCGAAGGTTCATGCTTGTTGGATTCGAACCAACACAACCTTTCATTGGTACCCATTCGACATGTATATATAGATAGCTATTGTATTCGAACAAGAATGATGACAGATTTATAAAACTTTTTTTCAAATAAAGATTAAATCCCGTTTTTGTGTCTTGGTATATTTTGACCACATTATAGACCATAGATCCATCGATTAAGGCCAACAATTGGTATCAGAGATTGTTTGGTAATTTCTAACCAAATCATCATATACCAAGGCCTTACAAACTCTGTTCTTGAATCGTTACACGTTCCAGTGTCTCGGTATATATATATTTTTTTTTTTTTTTTTTTTTTTTTTTTTTTTTTTTTTGCAAAAACCTTTCGAACCACAATAATCAAAATTCATTTTATTGTGTTTTACATCAAAGAGAATCCATTCTTTTTGTCACCAAGGTAACAATCACAATAGTGACTATTTACCAGAATCAAAAAAAGGTTCCTCTTCTAATTTTGTTTTTGCAAAAAATCCAGTAAAAAATTCATACCGAACTGTAACACCCCCAAAATTTGGTACAGCAGAAGACTAATCAAGCTTTCGAGGTGCTACGTGGATTGGTATCCATCACAAGTCATAAAATAATGAGATAAAGTAAATATAATTAAAACAAAACCATATGGGGTTTTTAAAGTTTACATTTATCCCAAATTGTTTAAAGTAAGGCCTAAATAGATTAAACGTAGGTCCACAAATACATATCAGAGTTTGAGAAAATAGATCCTTAAACCGGGTTACCAAAGCCAAGCCTTCCAAACCATGTATCCAAAGTCATCACTTAATTACATGAGAAAACGCGCTAAAAGTCAGCTTTCGCTGGAGAGATCATAGGTTTAAATTCTTAATTCAATCAAGTGGACATATACGCAAAACGCTTGCTAGCTAGACTAAGTCTCAAATCACTAAACCAATCCTATAGGTGCACACTATAGTCCAAAACCAAATCAAATCACTATGCATTCGCAAGGATGCGACACGCCCAACATTCGTAAGGATACGACATGTTCATGCATTCGTAAGGATACAACATGCGCAATAACCTACCTAGTTCTATAAGCATAGCAAGTTTTAAATAAATGGCAATAATAGTCCATATAAAACAATTTGCACGTTTCTCACCCCAAGTATTGAAAACAAAGTTCAAAAGTAAAAGTGGGGCTATGACTCACCTCAAGTCCTGATATATGCACAAAGAAACCTGTAGAATCAAGAAGTATAGCAACTCAAAAGACAGCAACTACGGACTCGGCACTTCCTAACAATATAAGCTCTTTTCAGAAATATTTCCTCAAAATCAAATATTCCCAATCCCGAATGTATTCCATTTTAATTTCCAAAAATCAATTTCTCGTATTAGTTTGGTGTTTGGTATCTATGCGGGTGAAAGGTCGACTCAACACAAACCAAGAAGATATATCAAAAGAAACAATAAAGAACACTCTACAGGTCTAATATTGACCCTATATATTATTTAAATAAATCATCGAAGTTTATCAAATCCGTCGACTTGGTAATCCTCTACAACTTATTTACCTAATATATTATTCCAAGATCATACCAAAACCTAAGTCACATAGCATGTAGAATACTATATGGTAAGTATTTAAGTTAATAAATTTCCTAAACATATCGTTAAACTTACCAAATTCGTCAATTTGGTAAACCACACGAGATATTTAGTAGCTCATTATCCCGCACTCCTACCACAACCTATGGGCGTCATTGGATACAATACCCGTTAATAGACCCTTTGTATATAACCAAGTAGGTCCTATTTAATCCATCGATCAAGTAAGTAACGTAGTTATATAAAATGAATATATTAACATCACACATCCGTGACAACCACAAAAGTCGTTAAATAAATAAGATGGCCCACTTGGACTCAGGTGCCCTTGATCTGGTATAACTAGTAAGTTCCTCATTTTATTTTCCAAAAGTGCATTTCATTTCGTAAAGCATTCAACGTTATATTTTTATAATTTTTTATAATAGTTTATTTGTAATAACGTTCCCGACATTTATTATACTATTCTCATAGTATAATATATATATCGTTACATTATTATTTTTATTACTCGTGATCACTTTATTTTTAATATGCTCTCTTATATAAATATATATACGTTTTCACATTTATATATTTATATAAATGTTTATATCGTTAATATAAGTTATAACGAGTCTTTATTATTAAGTTTAATTATAATATCGAGTTATAAAAGATGAGTCGTCCGAGTCATCACTCTCGGCTCATTGTCCAAATCCAAGTGCTAAGGCGTTTTACCGAAATCAATCGTTGACTAGAAAGTCAACGTGACTCTGACTCGCACAACCATGAGTCCAAAGTAATACCGTCCAAACCACAATTCCGTCATTTGTCCCATTTCACATGCTACAACAATAAGGTCCGACTACGGCACCTTTCTAACCTATCTCCGTCAATCTAATAACCGTCACACAATCGGTTTCCGATATCACACTTTGTCAACGCAACTTCAAAATACAAGTCCATTGCCGAGACCACAAGGTCTCGGCCTTGCATTGCTCTCGGCCCAAAAGTAACAAGAACAACGACAAGGACAATGACACAACAAGAGAAACATCACAATATCAATCAAAATGGGTCAAAATCAAGTAAACTTAGAACCAAAAGACCCGTTTGGGTCTCGATCCACCATTCGAGCCAAAAGAAAACAAACACGAGACCATGAAGGTCTCGGTTGGCTCTAACCCATAAACGACTCAAACCAAATGGAACAAGGGTCACGTTAAGCTCATACGTGCTCCAATACCACAACCAAACGGACCAAGGGGTCACGTTAAGCTCCCAAGAGCTACAATATCAAAACCAAACATACCACGGGGTCACGTTAAGCTCCCAACGAGCCAAAGATTACCACACCGAGACCACATGGTCTTGGTTGAGCTCCATCGAGCCACAAACTCAACCAAAACGCATCCAAATCTCAAATCCGAGCACCAAATCAAGAGAGAGTCAACACCCATGGATACCATTTCAAGTTTTATATTAAAACCCATTTTCATCATAAATTTTAACACCTAATATCAAGATTAAATCCAGGTTTGACTCGAATTAGTCAAACCCGACGCGTAACCTGCAATTTTCTCACCTTCTAATCAAATGAAAACCAAGAAATTAATGGTGTGGTGAGGTGTGTGGTGTTTATGTGCGGCGGTAGTCAAGAAAACGGAGGGGAGAGGTATTTGTTTTGGGCTCGTGTTTCACACCACACGAACAAAAAAATGATGGTGAGTGATGAGGCGAAAAATGAACCACTTTTTGGGGGTCATTTAAGCCCGAATTCGAATTAAAAAGGGGAGAAGTTTTGGAGAAACCCTAAGTACGAACTTGGTGTGAATTTTACAGGTTTTTCAAGGGTTCCAAGCCCTTGATACCTTACATGTGTAATTGAGTTAAGTGTTCTTTCAATTCAATCAATATGTCTATGTGTTGGTTGTCTATATCTTGTTCTTGTCTTAATTCCATCATGCTAGGCTAGATCTATCTTGTGTTTGCTTGGATCTAATGAAACCTAGATGTTAATTATGTGTTGATTACTTGTTTATACTTGTCTTGGATGAATGATTTATATGTTAGGCTTAAGAAAACTGGCAGATCTCCAATTGGTAACATGCTTGAACGTCTTAAGAAACATGAACCGACGCGCACTAGGTCTTTATTGGTTGTATTTAATGCATGAGCCACTGTTTACAATCCCTATAGTTGTGCTGGGCATGGTGTAGGAGGAAATAAGAGCTCATAGAATTGGGGAGTTAAGTGTGCCACCCCATGAATGGTATTAAGGAATACGATCCGTCATCCATGCATTTATAACAAGTAATTAACGTGTAAAAGATGTCTAGGGAGTAGTGAAATCTAAGTAAACACATTTTCTCCACTTATTGCTCACAACTTTAGTATAATTTAGTTCATTTTCATTTCTTGTATTTTATTTTGATTGCATCTTTAGTATTGGGTTAGTTGAGTAGCAACTAATTCCGCCCAAATCCTTCAAACCCGAGAATTTTAATTGCTTTCTAAAAAAATATAAAAACACAAAAATAATCATCCCTCACCTTTAGAACTAGTATTTAGGTTTTCTAATCCTAGCGACACTATTCCTAGCTGAACGATCAATCCCCCGGTACTTGTCACTATACTATACTACAACGATCAAGTACACTGCCTGGTGGGGGTTGTAAGCTTCTCAAGATCCCATGAGAGGTAAAGCCTGGTGCGATTCTCACGTATCAAGTTTTTGGCGCTGCTGCCCGGGGAATAGTTATTGTCTAGGTTAGAATTTCTTTTTATTAGGTCTACTTGCTAGATTCCTTTCTAGCAAGATTTTATTTTTACTTTTAGGTTCTCTTTAGTCTATCTGATTTCTTTGTGACTTTGTTCGTAACCACCCGACATCATGGAAAACGGGAACATCTTTGAACCCGTCATCCCACCACAACAAAACCCACCATTAGAACCCCTTAGGCCCCGAACCTTAGGAGAGTATTCCCGACCTAGCCACCAAGGCTACCGAAACACCATTGAGCTCACCGGAGCCAATGTGACCCCCTTGCGATCCGACACCATCCGGATGTGCATTCCATGGACTTCGTTCCGAAGATCCAAACCAACATCTTAAGGACTTCTGATTCGCCTCAAACAGTCAGATAATTATTGATCAGCCACTTGTGAATGGCCAACTGTAATAGTCAAACAGATGAGGCAAATGCTTCCAAGGAATACAGTGTTTTCCCGGGTCGTAATGTCCCAACGAGGTGTGCGATGTGATATTATAAACGAATCTGTGATTAGTGAATGTGAACAGGGAAGGTATAAAAGTGCGTGTGTGTGATTTAAACTAGGGTTTTATAACTTAAAATAACTATTAGAATGATTACGTAAAAGCTAGGTATTTAAAAACGTTTAAAACGTACACCGATTTAAAATCAGACGCGACTGCGTACTGAGAAAAAGGTGAGTTTTAAGAAAAATAAACTATAAGGGTTAAAAATGAAAATTCTATAAACTTAAACTTAAAATAAAATTAATTTAAAAAGAAAACTATTTTTTAGATTATTATATTATTTATTATTAATTATTTAATAGAAAACTATTTAACTATTTAATTAGAAAATTATAAATACTACAAATTAAACTAAAAACTTATAAAAATAATTTCTAAACTTAAAAATGAACTTGAAGAAAGTATAAAAAATAAAAATAAATCTTTTTGTCTTTTTATGAATTTTTTTATTAATTAAAAACTATTAATATAAATTATACTAATTAAACTATTTTAAATTACAAATAATATTAAACTAACTTAGAAAATTATGAAAAAGTTTATAAATCTAATTAACCATTACAGGAATCCTAAAAAATTATAAAAACTTTATTTTATGTATTTTTAAACTAGTTTACTATTTATTATTCTATTTATTATTTAATTACTATTTAAACTATTTAAATTATAAAACTATTAAATGAACAGTAAAAATCACAAGAAAATTTCTGAAATTATCTTATGACTTATAGAAGCTAGGAAAAATATAAAATATAGGTGTTCCTATGTAAAAACTAATTATGCTAATTAAAACTTATTTATTAATTAATTACTAATAAAACTATTTTTAATTCTAATTAATACTAAAAGACAAAATTAAAATCTGAGAAAATTTTTATAATTACTTTAACTTAAAATAAAATTAATAAAAATGTAAAAACACAAATTACTTAATTAAAATTTAAAAATGGAAATTAAAATTAAATTAAATTAAATAGAAACTATCACTTAATTTTATGTTTGTTTTTCTGGATTTTTATTTTACAAAACTAATTTATACATGAAAACAAGCAACTTTAATGAAAACAACTAATTTCTAGCTTATTATTAAGCACTGTGGAAGCTTATTGCTTCCACAGTTGACCTTTGTTGACCAAACAAGCTAATAAGCTCAAATGAGCTTATGTGGGACCCACCTAGGATATTTCTGGTTCTAATAAGATAGGTAAACAAGTTAAAGCAAGAAAAAGCCATTGGGGCATACTGAATAAGCCAATAAGCCACAATAAGCATTGGCTTATTGTGGACTGAGACAGATTAGGGGACAATTTTCATGGCTTAGTCTAGGTGGGGTCCACTGAGTATCAGGTCAAACCAATGGTCAATATAGATAGCCTACTAGGAGGGGGGTTGGGGGAATCTAACTAGAGGGTGTGGGACCCACTGAGGTGGTCACAAAACACCACCAAAGGTGGTGGTGTGACCAAGGTCTGATGGAGCAGGGGAGGTCTTTCCCCCTGCAGTTAACTTGGGAGGTCTGGTGGGTCCCACACAAAAATCACAAAAATGAAAGGGTACTGAGACCTTGAAGTATAAGTGGTAGACTACTAATCCACGTATATCTCACTACATAAATCTATAAAATTCCCACTAGTTTGGTGAAAATCTAAGAGATAACTTTTGACTTTTCAATTTTCTTAACTATTTTGACTTTTATGAACTTGAATCTCAATCTAATGACTTATTAAGCTATATTAAGCTACTGGAACATGAATTTGAACTAAATTACCTAGTTATGCAATGAAATGTATGGATTAGTGATCAAAATGGCATCACAGTTAACTGTGATGCATGAATCATTGTGATTTGGACTTTTTGGCTAACAAGACCTGATTTTTATGACCTATTATAGTTATTGAGACTTTAAGTAATCTAAGTGAACCCTAAGTAACCTCAAATGATAACCTGAGCATATGGATTAAGCATGATCCAAACACCCCTTATACAATGGCCTGTGGAGTTTTTTCAAGTGGAAACCACCATTTATAAGCTATAAGTCTTGATTTTACTAATTAACTATCTTTATTAAACTCTAATAAGCTACTTTAAACAGATAGATAAGCAATAGAATAAGCTATGCCTTATTTGGCTATTTTTGGCTTTTTTAAGGATTTTTAAGAAAATGAGACTTAAGCTTAAACTAAGTATCAAACTAGCCTATAATTACTTTAAGTAAAACAGATAAGCACAGAAAATGACAATAAGCAATAGAATAAGCTAAAGCACAGTATAATAGGAACTAGGAAAATAGTGCAAGAAAATGAAAATGCTTACAACTGTATTGGGATATGAAACAAAGGAAATTGATCAGAGATAAGCCTAGCTTGTCAGAACCAAGCTATAAACCCAATTAAGCTTTCCAATACAGCTTATCATCCAACACTGCTGATTTTGGCTTATTGTTGACTTTTTTGACTTTTTCTACTTTTGTTGAAATTAACTAAATTAAGTGACAATAAACTCACAACAAGCTGTCACAGGCTTATATGAGCTTATTGAACTTTAAATAAAAGCTTTTAAACTTTAAGTAACAACTGAATCGAATCACTGAATTAACATGAACTTGAATTAAAACTGAAATGGTACAAAGCTTTTTGAAACTGAAATTGAAACTGAAATATGAAATTACAATAACATGAGATTGATTACCACTAAAAGCTTATTCTAATTTTGACTTAAAAGTAAATTACACTACGAATGGTCTAAAGCAGGGACAATCTTTTTTCTTGGTCTTCATTTCTTTAAATAGATATCCACTTAGCTTAACTGAACCTTCCTGAGCAAATCCCATCAAGAATCTCAGCTGTTGGATGAGTCAAAGACATCTTGGCCGTTTAAAACACCTTTGGCGCCAAAAGTCTTTAAGATAACTTGTGGCAGTTTCAAAACAATTAAAGAAGTTTGGAGGTTTGTATAGGTGTAAGGAACAAGTTGGGATAGAAGGGATTGAGTTGAGGACAAGTAACCCACAAAAACAGGGAAGGTGGGATGGTTTTTAGGAAAAGTGGTGGAGATGCATTTAATGCATTGTGGGCTTTTGTACAAAGGTGGAAAGGTGAGCTGGTGGTAGACAGGTGTGAAGGTGAGGTGGTGGGTGATGTGGTGAGAGTGGGGAGCAAGAAACCGGTGAGGTGGAGGGGGGTGGTATTGGTCTGAGTGGTAATGGTGGTTTGGGAGGGAAAACGTGGTAACTGGTGTGGTTTTGTTGACCGGGGGTTGACTTGGGGTTGGACTGGGCTTGGATTTTGGGCTTGGGTAAAAGAGATGGACCAGGTTTGTGTTTGGATTGAATTTTGGGTTAAGTTTAAAACTTAAGGGTCCGGTTGGTTTATTTTATGCACAAGGACCACTTTTGTAAATTGGTTAAAGTTTAGGGCTGTTTGTGGCATTATCCAAAGTTTATCATAAGGACTTAATTTGCCATATATGAATAGTACAAGGAGTATTTTTGATATTTTTCCATTTTTAAACCCCGGGGACTATTTATGCCAAACCTTCAAACTTGAGGGACCAATTTGTAATTTCTCCAAACTTTTCACATAAGGACCAAACCTGCAAAAGATTATTAGTATAAGGACCAAAATTGATTTTCTCAAAGTTTTTACATCCCAGGGACCATTTCTGTCAATTTCCAAAGTACAGGGACTAAACTTGTAATTTTATGAAACTTTGCACCAAAGGACTAAATATGTAACTTTATGATTAAAAAGGACCTTTGATGACTTTTTCATGTTTTAAGAATAACCAGGGACTAGTTTTGACAATTTATGAAACTTGAGGGACTGAAACTGCCAATTATGCAAACTTTGTACGTTTTTCATTTGTTTTTGCATATTTTGCATTTAAAACATATAAAACACACCCTTAAGATATTTTAAGTATTTTGATACATATTTGAGTGTTTTTGTATGTTTTGGCAGTTCAGATTAGTATAAAATGATGAGTATTTAGACACTCATCAATCCCCCACACTAAACTATTGCTAGTCCCTAGCAATCTATTTAAGAAAAACTTAATGGATTTGAATAACTCTTTACCAAAAGCCATCACTTCTGGAGTAGCCAGGTGTAAGAACTGTGGCACACCTGATAACCGTGTGATTTTGAGCAAATCACCAGCTGTCAACGGATTTGATTAGTCTTTACCAAAAGCCGTTTGCTTCTGGACTAGCCAACTCTTGATGGAATAGTCAACATCTTGGTGAGTTGATTACCAATTTATGGATTTTCCACGGCCTTTACCATAAGCCATAATCTTGCGGGCTAGCCAACTCATTAGCTTTTGAGGATAATGGGGAGTTGAGGAACCATACAATTTTTGGCAAATTGCAAGCCATAAACGGGTTTGAGTTATCTTTACCAAGAACCGTTTGCTCCTGGATTAGCCAATCCTGTTGTGGGTTAGACATGGAGGATTGATACCATTTGTTGTATTTAGTGCAAAACACTAATACCAAATGAAAAAATTTTAAATTTTGGCCATTTTTGGGAAAAAGGGCATAAGTGATCAAATTCGCCAGAATTCCCCCCCACACTTAGAAATGAATATTGTCCTCAATATTCAAAATCCCGGCTATTATGTCGAATCCTTGAACGTAAAAAGATAACATTTAAAACTAAGTGGGGTAACACAACAATTATTTTATTTTTCTGTATTTACAATTTTCAAAGTTTTTTCAGATCTATATACGAAATGTGGGGCACACCCCCACACTTAGGTGGTAGAAAGGGGTAAGAAATAAGAAACGGTTAAAAATGAAACCTAAATGAGATTTTTAATACATGAACTGGATAAACCTAATCTATATCTTTCCAGGAATTATACTAAGCACAGTAAACCCTTTTTTAGTGTAAACATGGTGTTTAATCACATTTAGACCTAGGAATATCAAGATTAGAAAAATTGACAGTCAAGTGTAAATCAAAGCACATATAGATTTCAACCATAAAATCTTTTTATATTTTATATTTTATAATGTTTTTGTATTTTTATCTTTTTATATATATATATACAGAGAAAAGAAAAATCCTAACAACCGCCCCTCGAAAGGGAATCTGGGCTTGACAAAGCTCAGCAACTGGAATCCGACAACTGAACGATCAAACGTTCTCAATAGAGGAGTTAACAAACTGCGCGTTTCCGCCCCTTAAAAGGGAATCTAGGTTTGTAACGTCTACCAAATTGTTTTCAAAACAGCCAACAACCAAATGTTGTAACTGAGGGGTATATCAAACTGGGCAAGTTGTATGCTACAAAAAGGAAAATATTTTTGGTTTTTTTGTGTTCGTTGAAAACTAATTTTAAAATGTTTTCGGGAACTGTTTTTGTTTTTATATTATAATAATATGAATAAGGATGGGTAAATATACAAGATAAACAACATTTAAACTAATATGCAAGATTCTAGGGTCTAACAACATCATAGTGCTCATATTGAGATGATCAAATTGTCAAGTTGACTTCTAACATGCTACACCACTTAATTGAAGCTATCACTGAGTCAAAATAATCATATATGGCATATATCAAACAAGAATAACACCCTACACAACCTCTAACACAGTTAAACCATTAGATCCTAACAACCTTTAAATGAAACCTAATTAAGTTACAAGAACATGAAACTAACAAATAATAACAACAATTGAACATTTATGCAAGGTTATTAGATCACACAATCTCACAGTACTCATAATGAGATCATCAATGTGTCAAATTGACTTTCTACCATGCTATACCCTTTGATTAACATTTCACTGAGTTATTTAGATCACGTATGCAGTATATCAAACAAGAACAACTATAAAAACAATCCTTAACCCAGTGTAACTATCCAATCTAAACAACCCTTTAATGAAATTAAAATGAGTTTTTCAAAGCATAGAACTGTATAAACTAATTTCATCCAATCCAGAGATCATAATTTGTCAAGATTCAAATCTTTTTAAGCATAAACATGGTGTCAAACAGCTTAAGCCTAGGATTATCAAAAATTATGTATATAGACAGTTATCATACCATTTCAAACCATAGTCAGATTCCAAAACATAAATGCAAAAAAATATTGCTAAATTATCATTAAGAAACAACAAATAACTAAGAAAGGTAAAAGATGGTAAATATAAAATGGGTGTATATCCATAATCACTAATACGCAAAAACGTTTAAAATAAGCGCACAACCTCCCCGGCAGCGGCGCCAAATTTTGATTCGCCTCAAACAGTCAGATAATTATTGATCAGCCACTTGTGAATGGCCAACTGTAATAGTCAAACAGATGAGGCAAATGCTTCCGAGGAATACAGTGTTTTCCCGGGTCGTAATGTCCCAACGAGGTGTGCGATGTGATATTATAAACGAATCTGTGATTAGTGAATGTGAACAGGGAAGGTATAAAAGTGCGTGTGTGTGATTTAAACTAGGGTTTTATAACTTAAAATAACTATTAGAATGATTACGTAAAAGCTAGGTATTTAAAAACGTTTAAAACGTACACCGATTTAAAATCAGACGCGACTGCGTACTGAGAAAAAGGTGAGTTTTAAGAAAAATAAACTATAAGGGTTAAAAATGAAAATTCTATAAACTTAAAATTAAAATAAAATTAATTTAAAAAGAAAACTATTTTTTAGATTATTATATTATTTATTATTAATTATTTAATAGAAAACTATTTAACTATTTAATTAGAAAATTATAAATACTACAAATTAAACTAAAAACTTATAAAAATAATTTCTAAACTTAAAAATGAACTTGAAGAAAGTATAAAAAATAAAAATAAATCTTTTTGTCTTTTTATGAATTTTTTTATTAATTAAAAACTATTAATATAAATTATACTAATTAAACTATTTTAAATTACAAATAATATTAAACTAACTTAGAAAATTATAAAAAAGTTTATAAATCTAATTAACCGTTACAGGAATCCTAAAAAATTATAAAAACTTTATTTTATGTATTTTTAAACTAGTTTACTATTTATTATTCTATTTATTATTTAATTACTATTTAAACTATTTAAATTATAAAACTATTAAATGAACAGTAAAAATCACAAGAAAATTTCTAAAATTATCTTATGACTTATAGAAGCTAGGAAAAATATAAAATATAGGTGTTCCTATGTAAAAACTAATTATGCTAATTAAAACTTATTTATTAATTAATTACTAATAAAACTATTTTTAATTCTAATTAATACTAAAAGACAAAATTAAAATCTGAGAAAATTATTATAATTACTTTAACTTAAAATAAAATTAATAAAAATGTAAAAACACAAATTACTTAATTAAAATTTAAAAATGGAAATTAAAATTAAATTAAATTAAATAGAAACTATCACTTAATTTTATGTTTGTTTTTCTGGATTTTTATTTTACAAAACTAATTTATACATGAAAACAAGCAACTTTAATGAAAACAACTAATTTCTAGCTTATTATTAAGCACTGTGGAAGCTTATTGCTTCCACAGTTGACCTTTGTTGACCAAACAAGCTAATAAGCTCAAATGAGCTTATGTGGGACCCACCTAGGATATTTCTGGTTCTAATAAGATAGGTAAACAAGTTAAAGCAAGAAAAAGCCATTGGGGCATACTGAATAAGCCAATAAGCCACAATAAGCATTGGCTTATTGTGGACTGAGACAGATTAGGGGACAATTTTCATGGCTTAGTCTAGGTGGGGTCCACTGAGTATCAGGTCAAACCAATGGTCAATATAGATAGCCTACTAGGAGGGGGGTTGGGGGAATCTAACTAGAGGGTGTGGGACCCACTGAGGTGGTCACAAAACACCACCAAAGGTGGTGGTGTGACCAAGGTCTGATGGAGCAGGGGAGGTCTTTCCCCCTGCAGTTAACTTGGGAGGTCTGGTGGGTCCCACACAAAAATCACAAAAATGAAAGGGTACTGAGACCTTGAAGTATAAGTGGTAGACTACTAATCCACAAATTTTCAAGACCTAGATCTCACTACATAAATCTATAAAATTCCCACTAGTTTGGTGAAAATCTAAGAGATAACTTTTGACTTTTCAATTTTCTTAACTATTTTGACTTTTATGAACTTGAATCTCAATCTAATGACTTATTAAGCTATATTAAGCTACTGGAACATGAATTTGAACTAAATTACCTAGTTATGCAATGAAATGTATGGATTAGTGATCAAAATGGCATCACAGTTAACTGTGATGCATGAATCATTGTGATTTGGACTTTTTGGCTAACAAGACCTGATTTTTATGACCTATTATAGTTATTGAGACTTTAAGTAATCTAAGTGAACCCTAAGTAACCTCAAATGATAACCTGAGCATATGGATTAAGCATGATCCAAACACCCCTTATACAATGGCCTGTGGAGTTTTTTCAAGTGGAAACCACCATTTATAAGCTATAAGTCTTGATTTTACTAATTAACTATCTTTATTAAACTCTAATAAGCTACTTTAAACAGATAGATAAGCAATAGAATAAGCTATGCCTTATTTGGCTATTTTTGGCTTTTTTAAGGATTTTTAAGAAAATGAGACTTAAGCTTAAACTAAGTATCAAACTAGCCTATAATTACTTTAAGTAAAACAGATAAGCACAGAAAATGACAATAAGCAATAGAATAAGCTAAAGCACAGTATAATAGGAACTAGGAAAATAGTGCAAGAAAATGAAAATGCTTACAACTGTATTGGGATATGAAACAAAGGAAATTGATCAGAGATAAGCCTAGCTTGTCAGAACCAAGCTATAAACCCAATTAAGCTTTCCAATACAGCTTATCATCCAACACTGCTGATTTTGGCTTATTGTTGACTTTTTTGACTTTTTCTACTTTTGTTGAAATTAACTAAATTAAGTGACAATAAACTCACAACAAGCTGTCACAGGCTTATATGAGCTTATTGAACTTTAAATAAAAGCTTTTAAACTTTAAGTAACAACTGAATCGAATCACTGAATTAACATGAACTTGAATTAAAACTGAAATGGTACAAAGCTTTTTGAAACTGAAATTGAAACTGAAATATGAAATTACAATAACATGAGATTGATTACCACTAAAAGCTTATTCTAATTTTGACTTAAAAGTAAATTACACTACGAATGGTCTAAAGCAGGGACAATCTTTTTTCTTGGTCTTCATTTCTTTAAATAGATATCCACTTAGCTTAACTGAACCTTCCTGAGCAAATCCCATCAAGAATCTCAGCTGTTGGATGAGTCAAAGACATCTTGGCCGTTTAAAACACCTTTGGCGCCAAAAGTCTTTAAGATAACTTGTGGCAGTTTCAAAACAATTAAAGAAGTTTGGAGGTTTGTATAGGTGTAAGGAACAAGTTGGGATAGAAGGGATTGAGTTGAGGACAAGTAACCCACAAAAACAGGGAAGGTGGGATGGTTTTTAGGAAAAGTGGTGGAGATGCATTTAATGCATTGTGGGCTTTTGTACAAAGGTGGAAAGGTGAGCTGGTGGTAGACAGGTGTGAAGGTGAGGTGGTGGGTGATGTGGTGAGAGTGGGGAGCAAGAAACCGGTGAGGTGGAGGGGGGTGGTATTGGTCTGAGTGGTAATGGTGGTTTGGGAGGGAAAACGTGGTAACTGGTGTGGTTTTGTTGACCGGGGGTTGACTTGGGGTTGGACTGGGCTTGGATTTTGGGCTTGGGTAAAAGAGATGGACCAGGTTTGTGTTTGGATTGAATTTTGGGTTAAGTTTAAAACTTAAGGGTCCGGTTGGTTTATTTTATGCACAAGGACCACTTTTGTAAATTGGTTAAAGTTTAGGGCTGTTTGTGGCATTATCCAAAGTTTATCATAAGGACTTAATTTGCCATATATGAATAGTACAAGGAGTATTTTTGATATTTTTCCATTTTTAAACCCCGGGGACTATTTATGCCAAACCTTCAAACTTGAGGGACCAATTTGTAATTTCTCCAAACTTTTCACATAAGGACCAAACCTGCAAAAGATTATTAGTATAAGGACCAAAATTGATTTTCTCAAAGTTTTTACATCCCAGGGACCATTTCTGTCAATTTCCAAAGTACAGGGACTAAACTTGTAATTTTATGAAACTTTGCACCAAAGGACTAAATATGTAACTTTATGATTAAAAAGGACCTTTGATGACTTTTTCATGTTTTAAGAATAACCAGGGACTAGTTTTGACAATTTATGAAACTTGAGGGACTGAAACTGCCAATTATGCAAACTTTGTACGTTTTTCATTTGTTTTTGCATATTTTGCATTTAAAACATATAAAACACACCCTTAAGATATTTTAAGTATTTTGATACATATTTGAGTGTTTTTGTATGTTTTGGCAGTTCAGATTAGTATAAAATGATGAGTATTTAGACACTCATCAACTTCCTCAAAATCGTAGATTACATAGACCTAGATGTTGCAACTAGAGAGACAACCCGATTACGCCTATTCCAATTCTCTCTACAGGATCAAGCTAGTCAATGGCTTGAGTGTTTACCCGCGGGATCCATCACCACATGGGATGATCTCACCACTCGTTTCCTTGCTCAATTTTTCCCACCGGGGAGAACTACTAAGCTTAGAAATGACATCTTGATGTTCCAACAATGTCAAAATGAATCTCTTTATGAAGCATGGACTCATTTCAAGGACTTACTCCAAAAAGTCCCTCATCATGGCATAGATCTTTGGCTCCAAGTCCAAATCTTTTATGACCATATCGACATCTCTACGAGGCGAGCCATTGACCAATCGGCCGGTGGTAAGCTATGTCATCTAAGTGCGGAACAATCATGGGAACTCATAGAAGATCTTGCTCTCTATGACAACGAAAGTTGGAATGATCCCCGTGATTTGAACAAAACGGTCAAGGCAATATCTTTGCCATCGAACAATTCTAGCACTCCCGACCGTAGGATCATGGAACTTGAAGGTCGAGTCAAGTCTCTCATGAAATCTTACGAAGCCCCAAAATCTTTAAGCCAAGTAAGCAGAATTTCTTCTACATGTAAATTATGTAGTGGCCCTCATGAGACTCATAACTGCATGGAACTTCCAAAACGTGCTTATAACGAATTCACATCATCACACATGGGTCAAGGTCCTCGAACTTCTAGCGAGGCCTATGAGGCATGGAAGGATAAACCTAATTTCAAAGGGTACCAAACGCGGAGCGTATCTTTCAATGACTCCTCGCCACTCACTTGGTTCGAGCATTTTCCGTCACAAGGCATTCCCAGGCAAAGCTGTGAAGATGCCCTGAAAAAATTCATTCTATCTCAAGAATTACAGCTCTCTACGCTCGAGGCTAAATTTAGACAACAACAGGCTGATGTGAACAACAAGATTAGTAGTCTGTTAACTGCTATCAAAGAGCATGTTGTTAATAAGCCCGTTCACATTGATGAGGTTAAGTCTGTGACCGTCATGAGTCCACCAACCTCCCCCGTGAAAATAAAATGTCCTAGCAAGTTATTCAAACATCTATCCCCCAAAGGATAAGAACCGGTCAACCCCCTAGGACCAATCCATTTCGTAAACACCATCACCATGATATCTGCTTCTACACCCAACCCAACCCAACAACAAACTGACAAATTCAGTCAGACAGCTAAAGATGAGACCTTAAGGGTAGACCATGATTTGTCTAGAAAACCTACCAACTCATCCGAGCAATACACCGCGCGAGAATCTGGCAAATTGAATGAAGGGAAAGAGAGATCGGAAGAGCATGAGAGAAATCCAACCATTTGGGGGTAAGTCTATTATAGAAGAACCAGAGAGAAAAATGGAGGATAATACTGATGGGAGTAGTGATAGGACAAAAGAAAGTAATCCTAAAGTTTTCAAGATCGCCTGCACCATTAAGGAAAAGCTCTTAACCGATAGTCAAATAGATCCTAGCTTCCCAGTCAACATAATTCCCCTTTCCCTATACCACGAAGCCTTCCCAGGACACATTGCGTGCGAGAGAGTGATGAAAAATTTGTCAATCAGGATTGGAGAACTTGTTTACAACACTGACCTCACCATGGTCGATGACGTGGACCCTTTCACCAATCAAACATTAACCAACCTTGTTCTTGGAAACCCATTTATCAATGAATCAGGAGTGATCCTTGATGAGAAAGATGGTAGTGCATTATTCACCAATGGTGTTAAGAAGGTAATCTTTCGTAAGGGTAATGAGGAGGTGTACAAGTATCGTCCTTCCCTTGAAGGGAATCTATATAGGTCAAAGAATGGAGAGTCGAGGAAGATAAGACAGCGTGATCCGAACAATCTCAAGATTCCCTGCATGATCGGCCATAAGTACTTCAATAACATCTACATTAACGTATTCCTGCCAAAGAATTTTATGTCCTTATTCCATTATAACAATAACTGCAGATGGGGAATGATTTACAAGGGAGAGAAAGTGGTAGGTAAGGATCATGAGATTCAGGTGTTTGTAGGAAATATGGCATTTACTATGGAATTTACGATCATGGACAACATCGAAGACTATGTCGACCCCAGATTATCACAAATTATTTTTGGGGCACCCTTTTGTGAGATTACTAATCTGATAATTGATGATCGGAATGGTATTATGACCTTCGCTGATGGGATTAGGAGGGTTTCATACCAAATGCCCTACAAGAGAAGAGACTTTAAGGAAATCGATTGTGTCGGGCTTGATAAGATAAGCTCCCAACTTATTTTGTGCGATGAAGATGTTCGGAGAGGGTGTAAGGACATTTCTGATTTATCATGTGGATTCTTTAAGGATGTTAGTAAGCTTGGCTCTAAGTATCGAAAAGATATCTTCGAGTTTGAAGACCCGAAGTACTTACACTATGAAAGCAATACTAGTTTAGAAGACGACCTTAAGAGTGGAACCAATGATGAGATCATGTAGTAACCCATGACCTTGAGTCTAGCTACAAGACTCGTAAATAAAGAAAAGCGCTTCTTGGGAGGCAACCCATGTTTTGTGTGATTTTATTTGTTTGTTTGTTATTTGCTTCCGTATGCATGCTTAATTTCTATTGTTGGTAGATCATGTTTCTAAACTAAATAGTGGAAATACTTTGCTTTGTTGTTTTGGCCTAGTCTTAACTCCACCTAAAAGTATTTTTGCAAAAGATAAGTGTAAGGGGAAACCCCAAATATGTTTTCAAGAAACAAACCGATCATGATTCTCCACAATATTAAATGAACATGTATATTTGTATTTGTTAGAGTTAAATGCTTGTATTGAGTCATAATGAAGTTTTGCAGGATTTTCCAGGAAGTAGGACCAAGTTTTTCCAAAAATTTTCCGGAAACTTAACATAAGAATTTCTGCAGGTCACTTCTGACGGCGTCAAGAGTTTACTCTTGACGGCGTCAAGTGTAAAAATCTGGAAATTTTACCAGTTTTGTTTTTCTAACGGAGTCTTATGGTTTTTGTGAATTATTATGTTTTATAATCTCCAGGAGATCTGCAAACTTCATTCTACAAGCATTATATCTTATCTTGTTTTCTAGGATTTAGTAACTTATATAGGATGCCGCCAATTTTACGCGAGGTTGCCTTGTCTATTTTATCAGGTTTTACAGGTTATGTATGACAAGAAGATGATTTATATTCTGGAAGGGAAGCTTTGATTGTTCATTTTCTTGGAGGAAGATTTAACCTGGCCACCTTATTATCCATACCGAGCGAATCAGGGGAGTATTTGATTTCATTCTCTTTACTTTTTCACTTTTACATTCTTTACTTGAACATTGGGGACAATGTTCATCTTAAGTGTAAGGGGAGGGTAAAAAGATGATACCTTGCATATGCACTTTCGCTTGAGTTTGTTTTGTCTAATGGTAGATGTGTAATAAAACTATGAGAAATACTTGTTAGTGCAATTTTAGCGCCAAATTTAAAATTTTTTACAACATTTAGGAGTGAAACTTTAGCCATAGCAAGCGTCTCATGGATAGGAGATTGTATGACTAGCACATAACCGTATATTTAGAAAAATTTTCCACCCAAATATGTGAGGTTCGCCTTTAGATTTGATAGGAAAATCATTTACTATTAGTGCTTATGAGTGTACCGGTAGCATTTAGATTCTAGAACTTGCGTTAGTGATGCATCCCGAGACCGCTAGTGAGACTACATTCGTGTGGTAGGATTTACTACATGATAAGAGGCATTAGGATTACCCTTGTGTTAAACCCGTATTATAATTACTTGACCATTTAAGTCATATTACTTGGCTAGTTAAGTCAACTAATTTTTTCCCACACCCTTAGCGTTGTACTCATTTTTAGTACACGAAACCCCTAGTACACCCCTCCGAGCCTATCTTTTCGTTTATAACTTTAAGCATCTTACTTAAAGGAAGAATTTGTTACACCCCACTTAAATGTACACCCAAATCGCCTTAGCCTTCCGTGTATGCGCTCATCTTTAGTGCATTATTGTTATTTGTTAAACCCTAAGTTAACTATCTAATTGATTACATGGTTGCTAAGTCGAGTCATATCTTTGTACATATTGTTTTGGGACGATTGGGACTCATGGGTAAAGTACTTATTTTATGGAGTGATGGGGAAGAACATCATTTATTACCCCCATATGTACGTTAATCTTAAAAGTGCTCCAAGTGTTTTGATTTTCTTAATTCGAGTCACTAGATTAGTTTAATGTAAAGTATGTAAAGATTAAGTGTAAGGGGAATTTTCAACCCCTATGATTTATTATTTTGGATGGTAGGGTAAGAGTGTATGCAAAAAAAAAAAAAAAAAAAAAAAATCAAAAAAATCAAGAAAAAGAAAAAAAAATAGAAAAAGGAAAAAGAAAAAAAACATACGGACTACCATCCCTTTTCATTCTATGTTCATTTTATGTTTTTGTTATGTTTCATTTATTAGCTTAAGTCGAGTCTAATCTTGGCTTTGCAACGCCATATTGTACATGTAATTAACCAAGATTGTTAACTCGCCACCAGTAAAACTTCCTTTATCCAACAAAACCGTGTATTTCATATCCCTACACCTAACGTTACAACCCTTTAAAAGACCTCTTTGATAGTTTATCCTAGGTGCTTACGCCATATGGTGGAGGTTTGATCCTTTCCCAAGCCTATGGTAATCTATTTTGCTATGACAGGTAGTGAGAGATATCTTCCGTTTCCATATTGTAATTTACACTTTATTACACCCGAGAGATGTGAGTATCTAAACACTATTTGTGAGGTGCTTGTATATGACCTCCGTGCTTGTCTATTGGTCTTTAGTGGAATGATTAATTGTTGTAATTACTTTTATATTAGTGTTAAATGACCCCTAACTTGTCTTTTGAGTAGAATAAAAGCGCATTTGCTTGAGGACAAGCAAATCTCAAGTGTAAGGGTATATGATGAGGCGAAAAATGAACCACTTTTAGGGGGTCATTTAAGCCCGAATTCGAATTTATTTGATCAAATATTGCCCTAAATCGTTCCTTTTGTGATTTTAGGTACTTTGGGAGTGAAATCTGGAAAAGGAAGCAATTCGGACATTTTTGGAGCATAAAAGTGAAGAAAACGCCAAAGTCTTAATTTTCCATGCTGGGAACAGTAGGTGACGGCGTCAAGAGTAACTCCCTGACGGCGTCAAGAGCAAAATTCCATGACGATCCAGTAAAGATTTGACGGCGTCACGAGGGTAGGGCGTCAAGAGTAAAAGTCATGACGGCCTGGAAATGATTAAGTCTTGACGGCGTCAATTGTAGATCAAGGCAGTCCGAGAATAGTTTTGGCGGCGAGGTGACGGCGTCACAATGTTGGTCTTGACGCCGTCAGACCCTTTTTCCAATATATAGTTTTCTAATTTTCACATTAAAAAAGGGGAGAGGTTTTGGAGAAACCCTAAGTACGAACTTGGTGTGAATTTTACAGGTTTTTCAAGGGTTCCAAGCCCTTGATACCTTACATGTGTGATTGAGATAAGTGTTCATTCAATTCAATCAATATGTCTATGTGTTGGTTGTCTATATCTTGTTCTTGTATGCTAGGCTAGATCTATCTTGTGTTTGCTTGGATCTAATGAAACCTAGATGTTAATTATGTGTTGATTACTTGTTTATACTTGTCTTGGATGAATGATGTATATGTTAGGCTTAAGAAAACTGGCAGATCTCCAATTGGTAACATGCTTGAACGTCTTAAGAAACATGAACCGACGTGCACTAAGTCTTTATTGGTTGTATTTAATGCATGAGCCACTGTTTACAATCCCTATAGTTGTGATGGGCATGGTGTAGGAGGAGATAAGAGCTCATAGAATTGGGGAGTTAAGTGTGCCACCCCATGAATGGTATTAAGGAATACGATCCGTCATCCATGCATTTATAACAAGTAATTAACGTGTAAAAGATGTCTAGGGAGTAGTGAAATCTAAGTAAACACATTTTCTCCACTTATTGCTCACAACTTTAGTATAATTTAGTTCATTTTCATTTCTTGTATTTTATTTTGATTGCATCTTTAGTGTTGGGTTAGTTGAGTAGCAACTAATTCCGCCCAAATCCTTCAAACCCGAGAATTTTAGTTGCTTTCTAAAAAAATATAAAAACAAAAAAATAATCATCCCTCACCTTTAGAACTAGTATTTAGGTTTTCTAATCCTAGCGACACTATTCCTAGCTGAATGATCAATCCCCCGGTGCTTGTCACTATACTATACTACAACGATCAGGTACACTGCCTAGTGGGGGTTGTAAGCTTCTCAAGATCCCTTGAGAGGTAAAGCCTGGTGCGATTCCCACGTATCAGTGAGTATTTTGGTGGTGGTGGTGTTGCTTGGAAAACGGCGGTGGTGGTGTTATGGTGGGTGGCAGCCGGCGGCGACAAGAGGAGAGGGGGGAAAGTGTTGGTTATATTATGAGGGTTAGGGTTAGGGGTAAGGGTAATATACCTAAAAATTACAAATAGGTCCCTTAAGTTTCATTTTTCCAACTTAAGCCACAATAACTTTAATGTTTAGGTAAAAGTATAATTAATCGGTTTTCCCGTAACACGATTATTTATTTTCAAAATTATTATATGTCGCCAAAATATATTTTTATAAGCCACCACAAATTCCCAAAGACATTTCCCGAATTATATAAGAGATAAAATGTCTATTTAATGTATAAACGCGACCGTTATTCAAAAGATTTAAACTCATTAGGTTTTTCTAGTGCCGGAGTCAACGTAGTGCAACTAAAACGTCTCATCAATAATTCACAACATATATATCTCATAATAAATCAATAACTCGAATTCAATATCTCATAAACTTCAAAATTTAAAACATCAGTTTAAATTTCACAAATCAGTTACGAATAACATTTCAATTATAAAACTTCAAACTTTTAATGTAATGCGGGTTTTAAAGTCTCCCTAATTTTCCAGTTGTCACATCCTCCCAGCCTCAGAAGAAACCCATCCCGGGTTTCTCTCGGAACATTCCATCTACGAAGTGAGAAAGCTTAGGATATCTCTTCTTGAACTCATCCTCACGTTCCCAAGTAACTTTTGGTCCATGACGGGAATTCCAACGAACCTTGATGAGTGGAATACGACTACGCTTGAGTCACTTAATCTCTCGATCCAATATCTCAATCGGCTCTTCCACGAAGTTCAAACTCTCATCAACGCGGATATCCTTCATCGGTATAAGCCGTGTCTCATCAGAAAGGCATTTCTTCAAATTACTCACATGAAACACATCGTGAACCTTATTCAATTCTTGTGGTAGCTCCAACTGACAAGCTACAGGCCCAATTCTCTCCAGAATTAGAAATGATCCAATGTAGCGGGGGTTGAGTTTCCCACGTTTCCCGAAACATCACTCCTTTCCAAATCTAGACTTTCAGCATCACTTTGTCTCCAACCTGGAACTCAAGAGGTTTACGTCTCTGATCGGCGTAACTTTTCTGCCTATCTCAAGCTGCTTGTAACCGATCAGGAATTTGAGTTACTTTCTCAGTAGTCTCCAAAATAAGCTCGGGGCCTGTGAGTTGGCTATCTTCAACCTTAGCCCAACCAATCGGCGAACGGCATTTATGACCATATAAAGCTTCGAATGGTGCAGCTTTAAGACTTGTAAGGTAGCTGTTGTTATAGGAGAATTCCGCAAGGGGTAGATACTTCTCCCAGCCTTTACTAAAATCTATTATACAGGCATGAAGCATATCCTCTAAAGTCTGTATCGTTCTCTCACTCTGACCGTCGGTTTGGGGATGATATGCAGTACTCATATCAAGTCTCGTCCCCCAAGCAGTTTGGAGTGATTGCTTGATGCGTGGGAATCGCAACAGGCTTTACCTCTCGAGGGATATCGAGAAGCTTACAACCCCCACCAGGCAGTGTACCTGATCGTTGTAGTATAGTATAGTGACAAGTACCGGGGGATTGATCGTTCAGCTTAGGAATAGTGTCGCTAGGATTAGAAAGCCTAAATTACTAGTTCTAAAGGTGAGGGATGATTATTTTTGTATTTTTATATTTTTATGAAAGCAAGTAAAATATCGGGTTTTGAAGGATTAGGGCAGAATTAGTTGCTATTCAACTAACCCAATACTAAGATGCAATCAAAATAAAATACTAAAACTGAAAATAACTAATTAAACTAAGGTTGTGAGCAGTAATTGGAGAAAATGTGTTTACTTAGATTTCACTACTCCCTAGATATCTTTTACACGTTAATTACTTGTTATAATTGCATTGATGACGGATTGTATTCCTTAATACCATTCATGGGGTGGCATACATAACCCCCAATTCTATGAGCTCTTATCTCCTCCTACACCATGCCCAGCACAACTATAGGGATTGTAAACAGTGGCTCATGCATTAAATACAACCAATAAAGACCTAGTACGCCTCGGTTCATGTTTCTTAAGACGTTCAAGCATCTTACCATTTAGAGATCTGCCAGTTTTCTTAAGCCTAACATATAAATCATTCATCCACAACAAGAATAAACAAGTAATCAACACATAATCAATATCTAGGTTTCATTAGATCTAAGCAAACACAAAAGAGATCTAGCCTAGCATGATAGAATTAAGACAAGAACAAGATATAGACAACGAACACATAGACATGTTGATTGAATTAGAAGAACACTTATCCTGATTAATCATGCAAGGTATCAAAGGGTTGGAACCCTTGAAAAACCTATAAAGTTACACCAAAATCGTCTTTAGGGTTTCTCCCAAAACTTCTCTCTTTAAATGTGAAAAACTAGAAAACTATATATAGGAAAATAGGGATGACGGCGTCAAGACAAACAATGTGACGCCCTGTGTGTGACGCCGTCATCAACTACGGATTTTTATTATTGAGGTTTTGACGCCGTCAAGACAACTCTTGACGCCTTCATGAACTACGGATTTTTATTATTGAGGTTTGACGCCGTCAGGGAATTACTCTTGACGCCGTCACCTACTGTTCCCAGCATGGAAAATTGAGACTTTGCCGTTTTCTTCACTTTTATGCTCCAAAAACGTCCAAAATGGCTTCTTTTCCAGAATTCACTCTCCAAGTACCTAAAATCACAAAAGGAACGATTTAGGGCAATATTTGATCAAATAAAGTCGGATTCGGGCTTAAATGACCCCCTAAAAACGGATCATTTTTCGCCTCATCATATACCCTTACACTTGAGATTTGCTTGTCCTCAAGCAAATGCGCTTTTATTCTACTCAAAATACAAGTTAGGGGTCATTTAACACTAATATAAAAGTAATTACAACAAATAATCGTTCCACTAAAGACCAATAGACAAGCACGGAGGTCATATACAAGCACCTCACAAATAGTGTTTAGATACTCACATCTCTCTGGTGTAATAAAGTAATATAACATTATGGAAATGGAAGATATCTCTCACTACCTGTCATAGGAAAATAGATTACCATAGGCTTGGGAAAGGATCAAACCTCCACCACATGGCGTAAGCACCTAGGATAAACTATCAAAGAGGTCTTTTAAAGGGTTGTAACGTTAGGTATAGGGATATGAATTACACGGTTTTGTTGGATAAAGGAAGTTATTACTGGTGGCGAGTTAACAATCTTGGTTAATTACATGTACAATATGGGGTTGCTAAGCGAAGACTAGACTCGACTTAAGCTAACAAATGAAAAATAACAAAAACACAAAATAAACATAGAATGAAACGGGATGGTAGTCCGTATGTTTTTTCTCTTTTTCCTTTTTCTATTTTTTTTTCTTTTTCTTTTTCTTGATTTTTTTTTCGATTTTTTTTTTTTTTTTTTTTTTTTTTTTTTTTTTTTTTTTTGCATACACTCTTACCCTACCATCCAAAATAATACATCATAGGGGATGAACATTCCCCTTACACTTGAATCTTTACATACTTTACATTAAACTAATCTAATGACTCGAATTAGGAAAATCAAAACACTTGGAGCACTTTTAAGATTAACGCACATATGGGGGTAATAAATGATGTTCTTCCCCATTACTCCATAAATAAGTACTTACCCATGAGTCCCAATCGTCCCAAAACAATGTGTACAAGGATATGACTCGACTTAGCAACCATGTAATCAATTAGAAAGTTAACTTAGGGTTTAATAAATAACAATAATGCACTAAAAATGAGCGCATACACGGAAGGCTACGGCGATTTGGTTGTACATTTAAGTGGGGTGTAACAAATTCTTCCTTTAAGTAAGATGCTTAAAGTTAGAAACGAAAAGATAGGCTCGGAGGGGTGTACTAGGGGTTTCGTGTACTAAAAATGAGTACAACGCTAAGGGTGTGGGAAAACTTAGTTGACTTAACTAGCCAAGTAATATGACTTAAATGGTCAAGTAATTATGATACGGGTTTAACACAAGGGTGATCCTAATGCCTCTTATCATGTAGTAAATCCTACTACACGAATGTAGTCTCACTAGCGGTCTCGGGATGCATCACTAACGCAAGTTCTAGAATCTAAATGCTACCGGTACACTCATAAGCACTAATAATGAATGCTTTTCCTATCAAATCTAAAGGCGAACCTCACATTTTTGGGTGGAAAATTTTTCTGAATATACGGTTATGTGCTAGTCATACAATCTCCTATCCATGAGACGCTTGCTATGGCTAAAGTTTCACTCCTAAATGTTGTAAAAAATTTTAAATTTGGCGCTAAAATTGCACTAACAAGTATTTCTCATAGTTTTATTACACATCTACTATCAAACAAAACAAACTCAAGCGAAAGTGCATATGTAAGGCATCATCTTTTTACCCTCCCCTTACACTTAAGATGAACATTGTCCCCAATGTTCAAGTAAAGAATGTAAAAGTGAAAAAGTTAAAAAGAATGAAATCAAATACTCCCCTGATTTGCTCGGTATGGATTATAGGTTGGCCAGGTTAAATCTTCCTCCAAGAAAATGAACAATCAAAGCTTCCCTTCCAGAATATAAATCATCTTCTTGTCATACATAACCTGTAAAACCTGACAAAAATAGACAAGACAACCTCGCGTAAAATCGGCGGCATCCTATATAAGTTTCTAAATCCTAGAAAACAAAGTAAGATATAATGCTTGTGGAATGAAGTTTGCAGATCTCCTGGAGATTATAAAACTTAATAATTCACAAAAACCATAAGACTCCGTTAGAAAAACAAAACCGGTAAAATTTCCAGATTTTAACTCCTGACGCCGTCAAGAGTAAAACTCTGACGCCGTCAGAATGGACCTGCAGAAATTCTTATGTTAAGTTTCCGGAAAATTTCTGGAAAAACTTGGTCCTACTTCCTGGAAAATCCTGCAAAAACTTCATTATGACTCGATACAAGCATTTGACTCTAACAAATACGAATATACATGCTCATTTAATATTGTGGAGAATCATGATCGGTTTGTTTCTTAAAAACATATTTGGGGTTTCCCCTTACACTTATCTTTTGCAAAAATACTTTTAGGTGGAGTTAAGACTAGGCCAAACAACAAAGTAAAGTATTTCCACATTTTAATTGAGAAACATGATCTACCAACAATAAAAATAAAACATGCATACGGAAGCAAATAACAATCAAACAATTAAAATCACACAAAACATGGGTTGCCTCCCAAGAAGCGCTTTTCTTTATTTACGAGTCTTGTAGCTAGACTCAAGGCTATGGGTTACTACGTGATCTCATCATTGGAAATGATATACCCCATGTAGTTGCGATCATTACTATTATGGTGGTAGTGCCTCAACCTATCGATACTTGCAATCACTATTCCACCTAATTTGCTTCTCAATTTAGCTACCCCATCTTGGCTTAATCCTTCGATTGTTAATGGCCCAAGTTCCCTTCCTCAAATGGTGTATGATTTTTTTCGTGTCGAGTATGTTCGAGTTCAACCTAAACCTTACTGCTTTTTCTCCTTTCATCCTTAGCTTTCTTATAGCTTTTGATTCTTGCCTCCCATGCAAGAATCTTATTCTGAACACGAATGGGTGTCGCGCCAATGTTGTTTTCGATCATTCTCCAACTCAAATTCTCATGCCCACCTCGCGGGGTCATGGGGAAGCTAATCTTTCTTTTTCCAGATTTAAGCTCAATCTTCCTACCTTCATATTTAATGACAGCCCTAGCGGTGGTGAGGAATGGTGCCCCAAGTATTATTGGCATGCATCCATCCCCTTTATCATCGATGATCATAAAATCAACTGGGTACATGAATCCTGCAACATTAACTAATACATCTTCTGCGATTCCTGGGGGTATACGTACGAGTGTCCAACAAGAGATAACCTAACACGAGTAGGTGCTGGCATTTTTGACGTTAGTTGGATGTAAATAGTTAGGGGCATAAGATTTACTTCCGATCCTTGGTCGGCGAAAGCACTAAGATGTTTCAAGTCCCCGATGCTCGTTGTTATTTCAAAGTTCCCACATGCTACCTGCTTAGTAGCCACTTTCTGTACCAATAACCTCTCGAATACTGATCCTCCAGGAAGCGTATCATACTCATGTTTGTTGTGAATTCTGTGAAGTAAGAATTCTGCTGCTGTTTCTGCTGAAAGGTTCCTGCTGAAGAGTTGGTTTCTGCTGAAGCAGTGTATCTGCTGAAGACATAGTTCAGCTTTATTAGTTTCTGCGGATATAGTATTTCCGTGTTTTATGTAATGTAGTTTGGATATGCATGAGTTTATTTAGGAAGTGATAATGCATATCTTTTACAAGTTTTAGAGTATACGTTTCTTGAGAAACGGTTTAGGGTTCCTTGAGTATAAAAGGAACACATGGTTTATGTATTGAATAACTTTTAGAAAATTCTTATTATAATTAAAAAGGATCCATAGAGGATCAAGAGTTCTTAGTATCAAGCTTGTGTTTTGTTTCCGCTTTATAAATACAAGTTGTAGAGATTGTCTATTAGTGTGTTATTGATTACAGTGACATTACTAACGATTCTAGAGTGCTCAAGAAGATCTATCAAGGTCTATAGATCAACAAGTGGTATCAGAGCCTCGAGAGAGTCTCTGCCATACTAAGAATCACAAATCTTACACCTTTACAATCCAAACAAATCAACAAACATGCCTGGATCAGATGATGATGTAGATACAACCCAGAACATTAACACCACTTCTCTTCAACAACTCAATCTCTCCAACAGTAATGCTAAGTTTCCATATTTGAAGAATGCAGAAGATTATCATCTGTTGTCCATGAAGATGCAGAACTGGATCACAAACATTGATTGGAATCTGTGGGAGGTTGTTAAGAAAGGGAATAGTCTGAAGAAGCATGTTACAGATTCTGATGGAGTTGTTACTATTGTAGGACCCAAAACTGCTGAAGAGATTCTGGCTGTGCAGAGGGAGAGTAAAGTCAGAACTATTTTGCTCCAAGCTATACCAGATGACCATATGGGTGACTTCCATTTTATGGAGGATGCCAAGGATATTTGAATGGCTATTAAAGCAAGATTTGGTGGAAATGATGAATCAAGAAGGTTGCAGAAGTCTCTGCTGAAGCAAAAGTTCCAAGAATTTCAGATATCTGAAGAAGAGGGTATTCATAAGGGTTATGACAGGTTTCATCGAATATTGAGTCAACTCAATCAGTTGAAGGCTAGACCCGACAATGAAGACTGCAATTCTAAATTTCTGAGATCTCTACCACCATCGTGGTTACAAGTTTGTATTGCTCTCAAGACCAAAGGTGGGTTGGACATGATGTCTTTTGATGACCTCTACAATAGGCTTAAATCACTTGAGCCTGATGTTAGAAGTCCCATTCGTCCATCCACTCATTCTGCATTTGTTGGTGCCTCTACTAAACCTGTGCATCAAGCCTCAAGTTCATATTCATCAGGAGCATCTTCTCAAACTTATAATCAAACTGCTCCTAAATCAAAATCAAGTAGTGTGTTGGAGGATCTTATTCATTCATTTGTGGCTGAATATGAACCTCAGCAGTTTATTGCTTATGAGGACTTTGAACAGGTAGATCCATTGGAAATGAGATGCACTTGAAATGGGAGCTTGCAATGATCTCAATGAACATCAGAAGGTTTGAAGCCAAGTCTGGAAGAAAGTTTGGTTTTAATGGCAAAGAAGCAGCAAGGTTCGATAGAAGGAAGGTTAAATGCTACACTTGTGGTCAAGTGGGACATTTTTCAAGGGAATGCAAAGATAGAAAAGCTGGAGATGAAGTTAGATATGGTTCTTATCCATTGGAAGCAGGGAATAACAAGACTGTACCATCAAAGGCCATGGTGACTCTAGATCACCAAATTGATTGGGCTGATCATGAACCTGCTGGAGAGGAAGCTGCTACTTCTTCACAATTGAATCTGCTGGCATTCACACCTTCAGAAGACAAGAAGGAGCAAGTCTCCTTGATGGGAATCTCTCAGATAAACAACTGTGTATTTGGATGTAGTTTAAGGTACAATGAGCTTAAACAAGAGTTTGATGAATTGAAACCAAAGTACAATGAGTGTTATATAGAGGTAGAGTCTTATAAAATGGCTTTAAAAACATTAGAGAAACAAAAAGTCTGGTTTCAAAAGAATCAAGTTAAATATGATGAAAAAATAAGAGTTCTAGAAAGTGATTTAGAGGTTGCTAAGATAGAATTAAAACGTACTGAAAAGGAGAAGTCTGATTTAGAAAAAGAAAAACAAGAGTTACAAGCTAAATTAGATAAAGAGATAGCTGGTCGTATGAAATGGCAGGAAGGGGCTTCAAATTTAGAGAAATTACTTGATAGTTCTCAATCTGTTAGGTCTAGAAGAGCATTAGGGTACGATAAATATATAGATCCAGAGGAATTAACTTACCCTGATATATCTAGTGTTTTTGACCCTGAACCTCTCCTAGAATTTCAAAAACCTGTAAAATATGTTAAGGAAGGGGGATTGAATGCTGTACCTGGACCTATTAGAGGAGAACACATGCCTATAGACTTGTCCAAACCTGTTGACTTTGATGGATCACATCACTTATATGGCAAAAAGTCAACTGACTTGCAAGACCCTATTGTGAAATCTAATGACTTTGTCTCTTGTTGTAACAGTGACAAGTCTTCTGATGAAGGGTCTACCTCATTTGCTAGCTGTGATTCAAGTGAGAAGTCAGACCTGCCCAAGACCATGCCCAAGACCACTCCCAAAACCACATCAAAGACATCACCCAAGACTCCCCACAAGCCTTCTAGAGTTGCTGCTGATAACAAGACAGTTTCTTCTGAAGACTTATTTTTCAATTCTTTGCATAATAATACTTTTGGCTTTGTTAAAAACAATTCTGTTTGTCATGGTGATTTGAATACTTTTTCATGTTATGGAAATTCTTTTGGTTTGCATACATCTTCTAAAAAGAAGAAGTGTTTTGTGTGTGGAAGTAAATATCACTTGATTAAGGATTGTACATATCATGAGCAAAGAATGGGTGCATGTGTTAGTCAAAGAAAAACTAGGCAAATGTGGAAGAATGTTAGTGAAATACCATCTTTTGTTCCACATCAGCTGAAACCTAATTCTGCTGAATCTTAACTTTCATGGAGAAGAACCAGTACTAGACCATATGTTCGACCCACTAGTTCTTTCTTTTATAATGGTTTTTGGCCTAATCACTTTGACTCAATGTACAATGTTGGTGGGAAATGGAATACTGCTGTGAAGCCCTCAGCAGGTTGTTCTTGGCCTAAGAAGGGACCTAATATGCATTACAGGCCCAAGAACAATGGTGGATCTAAAATATCTACATGGCCTGTTACTAATGATCCACAAGGCAGGCTCAAGTCAGTAATGACTTGAGTCTCCACTGTGTACTAATTTTGTATATTTTGTTGTTGTTGTAGGAACATCCTTTGAAAAGTACTGAAGTTGGTATTGTTGATAGTGGTTGTTCAAGAAGTATGTCAGGGAACAAGGATAAGATGCATGACTTTGAACCCATTGAGGGAGGAAGCACTGTAACCTTTGGTGGTGGAGATGGCAAAATAACAGGGAAAGGAACCATAAAGACACCCTTGTTAGACTTTGAAAATGTTTACTATGTGAAGGAACTGGGGAATTTTAATCTTATCTCAGTATCACAAATTTGTGATACTAAGCATAAGGTTTTCTTCTCTGAAGATGAGTGTCTTGTACTTCCCAAGGACTTCAAACTCCCAGAAGACACAACTGTATTGCTGAGAGTTCCTAGAACCTTCAACCTATACACATTCAATCTGAATGATGTTCAGCCTGAAGGTGATCTAACATGTTTGGTTGCCAAAGCTTCCCTGGATGAATCTAATAAATGGCATAGAAGAATGGCACATGTGAATTACAAGACCATCAACAAGTTATCAAAACTTGGTCTTGTTAAGGGCCTTCCTTCTAACTCTTCACAAATGAACACATTTGTATTGCTTGTAACAAGGGAAAGCAACACAGAGCCTCTTACAAAATAGTCCAAGCAGTGAGCACCATTTCAGAACCTCTTCAGTTGCTGCACATGGATCTTTTTGGTCCAACCCCTATTAGAAGTATTGATCACAAGTACTTCTGCCTAGTTATTACAGATGATTATAGCAGGTTTGGCTGGGTGTTCTTTCTAAAAACTAAGGATGAAACAACTCTAATTCTGAAAGAATTCATTCTCTTAGTTGAAAACCAGCTGAATAAAAAGGTGAAAGGAATTAGGTGTGACAATGGTACTGAATTCAAAAATGTTGTTTTCATAGAATTTTGTAAGTCTAAAGGAATAAGAAGGGACTATAGTACTCCAAGAACTCCACAACAAAATGGGGTTGCTGAAAGGAAAAATAGAACCCTCATTGAGGCAGCAAGATCAATGCTTGCAGACTCCAAACTACCCACCATGTTTTGGACTGAAGCAGTCAGTACTGCATGTCATGTCTTGAACAGGGTATCCATCAATAGACTTCATGTCAAGACACCTTATGAACTTCTCACTGGGAAAGTTCCACACATACATTACCTTAAGCCTTTTGGATGCAAGGTGACTATTCTGAATACTGCTGATATACTGGGTAAATTTGATGGGAAAGCTGATGAGGGATATATAGTTGGGTATTCAGCTCATAGCAAGGCCTATAGGGTTTATAATCTGAATGCTAAAAAGATTGAAGAGACCCTTAATTTGAGATTTCTTGAAGATCAGCCTAATATTCAGGGACAAGGCCATTCTTGGTATTTTGACCTAGACTATTTGACTGACTATTTGGGTTATACTAGGCATGCTTCTAATCCTGATGCAGGTACCAAAGATTCAAGTTTTAATCCTGCAGGTTCCATGGATGATGACTTAGAATGTGAGTCTGAGCTAGAAGAGAATACTTTTGTTGTACCATCTTTTCCACCTAACCATTTTGTAGGCAATCACTCTGCTGCGGAACAAGATGATGAGTCACATTATGCAGAAGATCTTGCAAGATTGCAGAAGCAGGAACATGCTGCTACTAAGGAAGCTCAGAAACTCAATGATAAGGTTTCACAAGAGACTGAGACTATCCTACATCAGTCAGCACAAGCAGTCAGTGGAAACAAGGATACTGCTGAAGGCACACCTCTTCCCACTGATAATGTCAAAGATGCTGATTCTGCTGATGTTTACTCTCCCATTTCTACTGAAGTCTCTGCATATTTTGATAAGCCCTTTACCAGATTTCCTAGTCCTTCTGACCTTGGAAATTATCAACCAAAACCTGGCTTGTTTAACTCAGCTTCATATGATACTGAGTTTGAGCCTACACTCACCAACATTGATGCTAACATTGATGTTCCACCTACAACTACCAAAAGGATTCACAATGCTCATCCCCTATCCAAGATTATTGGTAATCCTAAAGACCCTGTTAGCACTAGAAGCACTGTCAGGAATACAAAATATGGAGAAGTTGCTTTTATCTCTTATGTCTACAATCAAAACAGGAACAATCACACAGATTTTAAACATTGTCTGTTTGCATGCTTTCTTTCTCAGATTGAACCAACTAGTGTTCCTCAAGCACTGGCTGATTCAAGTTGGCTTGAGGCAATGCAAGAGGAGATGCTGCAATTTAAGAATCAGCAGGTTTGGATTCTAGTTCCTCTTCCTGATGGGAAATATGCCATTGGGACAAAATGGATTCTGAAGAATAAAAGAGATGCCAGGGGTATTGTGGTGAAGAACAAAGCAAGACTAGTGGCTCAAGGTTTTAGACAAGAGGAAGGCATTGACTATGATGAGGTCTTTGCACCAGTGGCCAGAGTTGAAGCTATAAGGATATTTTTGGCCTATGCCTCTTATATGGGCTTTATGGTTTATCAGATGGATGTAAAAGGTGCTTTCTTGTATGGAGAGATTGAAGAGGAGGTTTATGTGACTCAACCCAAGGGATTTGAAGACCCTGATCATCCTGAGTATGTGTACAAAGTTGTCAAAGCTCTCTATGGACTACATCAAGCTCTCAGAGCTTGGTATGCTAGACTCTCCACCTTTCTGCTGAAGAATGGCTGCAGAAGAGGTGCCATTGACAAGACTTTATTTCTCAAGAAAGATTCTAGGGATATTATTCTTGTGCAGGTGTATGTGGATGATATTATCTTTGGTTCTACCAAAGAAGCCTGGTGTAGAGAGTTTAAGGATTTGATGAAGGGAGAATTTCAGATGAGTGCCATGGGAGAACTCACTTTCTTTCTGGGTTTGCAAGTTCAGCAGAAACCTGATGGTATATTTATACATCAGGAGAAATATGTAAAAGATATGTTGTCCAAGTTTGCTATGGAAAATGTCAAGACTGCCACAACTCCATATGAGGCTCCCAAACCAAAGAACAATCTTACTCCTAATCTTCCTATGAATGTTCATTTATACAGGTCTATGATTGGTTCTTTGATGTACTTGACTGCCTCAAGACCTGATATTACATTTGCTGTGAGTGCATGTTCAAGACACCAAGTCACTCCACTTACTTCTCATATGAATGCTGTCAAGAAGATTTTTAAGTATCTTAAAGGCCAACCACAATTAGGTATTTGGTATCCCAAAGAGTCTCCATTTCAGCTAGCAGCTTATAGTGATAGTGACTATGCTGGTGCCAATTTGGATAGAAGATCCACAACTGGAGGTTGCCAATTTCTTGGAAGAAGACTGATTTCTTGGCAATGCAAGAAACAGACCATAGTTGCTACCTCTACTACTGAAGCAGAGTATGTTGCTGCTGCCAATTGTTGTGGACAGGTTCTATGGATTCAGAATCAATTACTGGATTATGGGTATAACTTCATGAATACTACCATTTTCATTGACAATCAAAGTACCATTTGCATTGTTAAAAATCCAGTTTTTCATAATAGAACCAAACATATTGAAATCAGACATCACTTTATCAGGGATGCTTATGAGAAACATTTGGTTAAAGTGGTCAAAATTCACACAGATGAAAATGTGGCAGATTTATTAACCAAGGCATTTGATGGACCCCGGTTTCAATATTTGGTGGTCCATATTGGAATGTTAAACCGTTAACTGCAAAGTTTAAGGGGAGGCATAAGCCTCAGGGGAGGCATATACCTCAGGGGAGGATGATGACTGTAAACTTTGTAATATTTGTATAAGTTGCATAATTTCTGAGTTTTAACAAGTTTTTAACACTAACCCTCTAACAGTTGTGCAAGTTGTTTGGTGTATTTGCTTGTTTGATGATTGATTTGCAGATGTTCTAAGAATGAAAGTTCCATGATTAATGTCACCAAGAGCTAAAGTCAAAGGAATGTGGTCGATATGCTGAACATGGTTTCTACTGATCAATTGAAACATGCTGAAGGTCTTACACAATGGAGAAATTCAACTAAGATCTTTTCATTCATTCATAGAAACAAGTTACAGCTTACATTCAATGTTGCAACTGAGATACAATGACCATTCCTAAACTATTGACTAATTCAGTACTACTAGCTTCTATCACTTATTACAAAATACTTGAGGCTATGACAAGTACAATGAAGAAGCTGAAGATGAAAATGGAAAAAGAAGAGAAGGAAGACTGGGAAGATGCTCATGAATTAAAGTCAAGAGAATACTCAAGAACTTTGCCTCATGGTTACATTCCTCAATCACCTACTTCTGCTTCTCCTTTCCCTTACGTATAATCTCAGAACTCTTGCTCTGTCCAATATATTCTTGATGTGGAAGACCAGGTCCTGGAGCAGGAAGATCCAACACCAAATTTTGTGATGTTGGAAAAGATGGATCCCTAGTACTTGATCTTAGTTGGGATCTCTCTGGTGTGGAAGGAGGAAGAAAGGATGGATCTTCATGTTCTTCCTCTGAAGAGTCTTCATCAGAGGTATAGATGAAGGGAGAGACAAGCTCTCTCTCAGCAGGATTGGGTGCATTGCTTGGTTCACCCTTCAAATGAGCATTCCATTGTTTTTCTTGTGCATCCCATCAGTTCTTCAATGCTCTTTCAAAGTCAGAACCTTCAAACCCCCATGGATATGGTGGTATATCTTCTTCTGATGATGGAGAAAAGGAATTTGAATCTGAGGTTTCTGGGTGTGAAGACATGTTTTGAATGGTGAATTGGGGTTAATAGAAGTTAGGGTTTGAAAGATAATTTGGGAAATTTGATGAATGAGATGTGTGATTTGAGGTGATTAAATAAGCTAATTTTAGGAGTTACGATATTTAATGCGAGTTGGTTGGCACAATAAAATCAAGATATTGACCGAAGATATTTTTACCTTTGGTTGATTCTGCTAATAGTCGACTATGCTTCAGCAGGTTTGACTTTCATTGCTGCTGAAGGGTTAATTTTCAAATTAGAAGTTTTGTCAGACTTGGTCAATAAGTTGTTCCGATAATTTTGACCACGATTGGGGAACTTCCAAATTTAACTCACTCTGCATATCTTTTCGATTCAAAATTATTCGCTTATCACTTCAACTAAACCCATTATTCTCTGGAGTAATTCATAACTTTCTCACACACATTCAGTCAAATGGCTCAACTTGACTTGAAGTGCGACCATAACAAATATGCTATTCTGAAAACAAAGAAGGGACATGAAGAATTCGATTTGATGGTGGAGTTTCTAAAAAGGACGAAGATTAATTATGCTTTGACATATTGTCCCAATTTGGTGTGTGAATCCTTGGTGAAACAATTTTGGGCATCTGCTACTAAGAGATCTGCTACAGAGATTGTAGCTGTAATAGATGGTGTAGAATATGTGGTGACAGAAGGGTTGATAAGGGCAAAACTTCAGTTGGATGATGAAAATGGTGTGTATCATTCCAACACTGCAGAGATTCTTGCTGGGCTAAGAGAAGCTGGATATCAAAGTACTGATACATCCAAGTGGCACAAGAATCAATTTTGTCCTAAGTGGAGGTATTTGGTGCATCTGCTGCTTCAATGTATGAGCAACAAGTGTGGTGGATGGAACCAGTTCTCTCTGCAATTGGGTTGTGGTATTGTCTGTCTTTCTAAGGGTGAAACTTATAATTTTTCTAAGTTTATTTTTGAAAATATGCTAGAAAATATAGATAAGGAACAGCATAAGTTTTTAATGTACCCTAGATTCTTACAGATAATCTTAGACATAACCACTGAAGATATGACCCATATACCCATTAAAAGTCTAGGTTCTAAGTTGTTTGCCTCAATGAAAACTAATTATGCTGGGGAACATTACCCTATGTTGGAAGCAATGTTGCCACAAGGCAATGCTAATGTAGTTGAGGGGGATGATGCTGGTAATGTACCTGCTTCTAATGCTGCTGATGATGGTAATCCATCATCTTCTGGTGTTGCTGCTGATGGTAATCCTTCAGTGGTAATGGAGGAAGCGCCAGCTACAACTGCTGAACCTTTACCTGATTCTACTGACTTACCACCACCTACCCCTGTACAAACGTCACCTAGCCCTACCATATCACCAGTTCAGGATGCTCCTACTGAGCAAATTCATGAGTTTGAAGATGACTTACAGACTCTTGAACCTAATCATACTAGACTACCTTCACCTAGTCCTTTGGGAGAGCTTCTCCTAATGTTGTACATGAGTCTGTTTCTCCTGCTGGGTTCAATGAAGCTCCACATACCACTGAGCAATCTGCTGGTAGAGCTGAGGACCCTATTACTCTCACTTTTGTATATGATTCTCTTAACATGTACATGAAAATGACTGAAGATCTCCAGAAAGAACTTGCTGAGACCAAGACTACTCTTGGTAATGAAATTCAAAGTCTGAAAAGCAAAGTCAAAGATTTGGAGACACAGTTAAGTCAGCAGAAGGAAAGCAAAGATGGATTGGACTCTACTGAAGTAGCAAAGGAGGCAAATTTGGATTCTCTTGAGATTCTAGCTGAAGTTGCTAGACAGTCTCATGTTGTTCCTCCTAAAGCTGCTGCAACACCTCAATCTAAACCAATAATACTATTTCAAAGAAGAAGTACAAGACAGTATTTGGCAAGACAAACTGCTGAAGCTTCAAAAGTATCTGGTGGTGATAATGATGTGCTGATGACTGAAGCTGTGGATATACTTCAGGAGAAACAATCATTAAGAAAGATTACTGCTGATCAATCTACTGACAAAGGGAATACATCAGGAGAAACGTATTTTGTAGCTGGGAAAGAATACTTGACTTCTCCTGTTCATCCTTCATCAGAGAATATACAAGTTTCTACTGATAAAGAGGTTCAAGATGTACATGATGAACCTATGACAGATGTGCATGTGTCTAATGATGATGTTGCTGCAGCTAATGTTCCTCATGATGATTTGGATGAGCTTGTAACTGCTGAAGATAGAGCTAGTCAAGGTAAATTATTACAAGAATGGGAAAATTATATGAAGAGTGCAAATCTAGCTGAGGAAGTACAAGCTAAGTTTGATGCAGAATTAGATTCTGAGACTCAAAGATATGTTTCTACCTTACCCATTGCAAGACAAAGGGAATTGGATGCAGCAGTTCTAGAGTTTGATGAGTCAGACTGGCAGATGATTGGAAAACAGATGCTTGCTAATCCTACTATAACTGCTGATCTTATTGGAAAGAGAGTAGGAGAACAAGATTATGAATCTGAGATTGTTAAAATGTTAAAGATGAGGAAGAAGGCAGCTGATGAATTAAAAGCTAAAGCAAAAAGGGAAAAACCCATGACTCAAGCACAGCAAACAGAGTATATGAGAACATATGTGAAAAATCAGAGCATCTCATTATTTAATTCTGCTTGGTCTAAGAAACAAGTATGGGGACTTCCATTTGACAAACTAGTTGAGATTTATAATAGAATCAAAACTAGGAATGCTAAAGCTGGAATGGATGCTTCAAAGAATATTCCACTTCTAAATGTTGATGATAATTCATCTGAGAATATTCATATTGCTGCTGCACAAGTATCTTTACCTGCTACTTCTGCTGGTGTTGATGTTTATATGGATAAAGGTAAAGCCAAAGTGACAACATCAGATGCTCCAACTAGGAAGAGAACTAGGAGACAAGTGGAGCTGGAAAGATTAGGTGAAGAAACTGCTAGAAAGTTGACTGAAGATCAGGAAGCTGAACAAAGGGCTGAGCTTGCTAGATTTCATGAACTGAAGACAAGAGAAGTTGAAATTCAAGCTGCTAGAAACAAACAAATCAGGAAGGCTATGGATGAACAATATGCCTCTGCTACACTTGAATCTTCTGAAGATTCTGCTGATGACCAATTGGATACTCCATCAGTGGATACTGCAGCTGCAGAAGGTGATTCTGCTGATGTAGCAGTTCATGATGCTATTTATGTTCCTGGAAGAAGAGGAAAGAGAATGGCTAAAGTAGGATCATCACATTCAAAACAAAGTCTAATTAATGTGAATGATTCTGATGCTTCATTTATAAGGGAAGGATCATCTGATGATTGGCCAGAAGGAACTAGAGTTGTTCTGGTGAGTTGGGAGTTAAGTAAAGATGGTCAAATCAATACTATTTATAGATTGGATAAGACATCTATCTCCTTTGCTTTTCTTCAGCAGATTCTTCATCTTGTAAATTATCAAGATTTGGTCACTCTATATGAGTTGGTTACTAAGTATTATGCCACTCATACTCCTGAAGGTTCTGGATTGTATTTGTTGGGTGATCTTCAAGTATTGTTTGATTCTTCTACTCCTACTGGTGTAAGTTATGATATCTGGAAGAACAATCAGAAATGGAAAGTTCAGAGTTGGAAGTTCTATCCTATGTCTTATGTGCATGTGCTGGAAACTACCACTGGTCTGAGGATTATCATGGATATTACCAACAAATATCCTCTGAAGGTATCTTTGATGGAGAAAATGTTACAACAGAAGTTGGAAACTCCTCCTGATCCAGTTGGTAATACAAGATTGTTTGCTGAATCTTTGGTAAAGGTTTTCAAACAAAGGATTAAGACTTCCAGAGCAGTATCTGAGTAGAGATATTATGTTGTATATTTATTTTCTTATTAGTAAAAAAAAAAAAAAAAAAAAAAAAAAAAAAAAAAAAAAAAAACGAACATATTGATAATAGTATTTGTCTGCAGGTTTGGTTATCAACTTACCTGATGTTGACTATTCCATCATAAAGTTGGCTAGTCCAAAGGGTACAGCTTTGGTAAAGACATGTCAAATCTGTTGATAGCTGTAATGGTTTGCTCAAAACCATAGGGTTTTCAACTCACCCATGCTTTGTTGCTGAGTAGTTGAAATGGTTGTCAATTGACCATGGATTTTTCCTTTATGGATTCTGAATAATTGGCTAGCCCACATGTATATGGCTTGTGGTAAAGGCAGTGGAAAACCATATTTGGTAATCAGTTAACCAAGATGATTTTCATCAAGATAATTGGCTAATCATGAGCAAACGGCTACAGGTAAAGACATCTCAAATCCGTTTATAGCTGATGATTTGCTAAAAATCATGTGGTTATCAGTGTACCTTTGAACACTTGGCTACTCCAGTAGTGATGGCTATTGGTAAAGAGACATCAAATCCATTATTTTCAATGATTCACCTCTCACAGGAGTTAACACACCTGGAAGTGATGAGAATAGTATGAAACTAATTTGTTTTGATGTACATCTAGTCATTTGTTGCTGCAAAGAATGGAACTTTCAAGTATATGCTGATCATAGAGATTCTGCTGATGATACTTCTTTGCTGGTGCTATTTTATTACAATCCTCTTGGTATGTTACTTTAAAGATCTATCAAGAATCTTGAACTTAACTAGGTCAAATTCAAGATTAGGGGAGGATTGTTGGGAATTCTGTGAAGTAAGAATTCTGCTGCTGTTTCTGCTGAAAGGTTCCTGCTGAAGAGTTGGTTTCTGCTGAAGCAGTGTATCTGCTGAAGACATAGTTCAGCTTTATTAGTTTCTGCGGATATAGTATTTCCGTGTTTTATGTAATGTAGTTTGGATATGCATGAGTTTATTTAGGAAGTGATAATGCATATCTTTTAGAGGTTTTAGAGTATACGTTTCTTGAGAAACGGTTTAGGGTTCCTTAAGTATAAAAGGAACACACGGTTTATGTATTAAATAACTTTTAGAAAATTCTTATTATAATTTAAAAGGATCCATAGAGGATCGAGAGTTCTTAGTATCAAGCTTGTGTTTTGTTTCCGCTTTATAAATACAAGTTGCAGAGATTGTCTATTAGTGTGTTATTGATTACAGTGACATTACTAACAATTCTAGAGTGCTCAAGAAGATCTATCAAGGTCTATAGCTCAACAATCTTCATCTTCTTCCTCATTCTCAGGAACCTGTCCGGAGGATTGGTTATGCCCATCACCCTTAATCCAATTTGTTATGGTGTTTTTGTTTATATCATGTTTCAGGTAGTAACTCAAAGGTTGGGATTCTGGTGGTTTTTCTAAGGTCTGTTTAGCAGGAGTTTCTACCTTCTCGTTATCTTTATGGACAATGGTGATGGAGTTAACAAACTGGGTGGTGGGAGTGACGCTTTCTTTCCTTAGTAGTATTCATTCGGGGGTTCTCTGGTTGGCATACTCCTCCAATAGACTCAACATCTCATTTATTTTCTCCTGCATCTCCTCTTTTTGTTTATAAACTGCTTCTTCGAATCTAGCAAACCGATCTGAGTGAGTTGCCATATATTCTCTCATCCTAGCCTCAAACTCCGAGCTAAGTTCCTTGGGAGGGGAACAAGGTGGGGTGCACCTTTGAAAAGTCTCGACATGTTCTCTAGAAGGTGACTCAGATAATGGTGCTGAAGTTGGTTTTGAGACAGAATTGACAGTGGCTTGTCTAGGACTTAAAGGTCGCCTTTGCCTTTCCTCAAAATATTCAACTTTTGCCTCAAGTTTGCATAGGAGTTCATCGGGGATTTCGGTGGTTCCTCCAGATGTCGAGACTGCATTGATGGCCGCTTCTATCGTATGTTTAAATTCCCACATCTCATGATTATCAACAGCGAGCTCTTCGATAATTTCCCAAGACTCCTCGGCTTTCTTATCACGCAATTTACCTCCTGCGGCCCTGTCGATGGTGCGCTTAGTGTGATAGTCAACATGGTCGTAGAAAATCTGGACTAATAACCAAAGGTTTATGCCATGATGAGGGAGCTTGTGGAGGAGATCCTTAAAACGGGCCCAAGCCTCGTAGAAAGTTTCACCCCGCTGTTGCTCAAACATCAAAATGTCCCTTCTAAGCATTGCAGTCTTTTCCGACGGAAAGAATTGGGTGAGGAAGCGATTGGCGAGATTGTCCCATGTGGTGATGGATCCCACGGGTAAACGCTCAAGCCATTGACTAGCTTGATCCCGTAGAGAGAATTGGAATAGGCGTAAACGGGTAGTCTCTCTAGTTTCAACACCTAGGTCTATGGAATCTACGATTTTGAGAAAGTCCTTAAGATGTTGGTTTGGATCTTCGGAACGAAGTCCATGGAATGCACATCCGCTTTGCACCAACCGGATGGTGTCGGATCGCAAGGGGGTCACATTGGCTCCGGTGAGCTCAATGGTGTTTCGGTAGCCTTGGTGGCTAGGTCGGGAGTACTCTCCTAAGGTTCGGGGCCTAAGTGGTTCTAATGGTGGGTTTTGTTGTGGTGGGATGACGGGTTCAAAGATGTTACCACCTTCCATGATGTCGGATGGTAAAGAGTTACGAACAAAGGCACGAAGAAATAAGATAGACTAAAGAAGACCTAAAAATAAAAATAAAATCTTACTAGAAAGGAATCTAGCAAGTAGACCTAATAAAAAGAAATCCTAACCTAGACAATAACTATTCCCCGGGCTGCGGCGCCAAAAATATTGATGCGTGGGAATCGCAACAGGCTTTACCTCTCGAGGGATCTCGAGAAGCTTACAACCCCCACCAGGCAGTGTACCTGATCGTTGTAGTATAGTATAGTGACAAGTACCGGGGGATTGATCGTTCAGCTTAGAAATAGTGTCGCTAGGATTAGAAAGCTTAAATTACTAGTTCTAAAGGTGAGGGATGATTATTTTTGTATTTTTATATTTTTATGAAAGCAAGTAAAATCTCGGGTTTTGAAGGATTAGGGCGGAATTAGTTGCTATTCAACTAACCCAATACTAAGATGCAATCAAAATAAAATACTAAAAATGAAAATAACTAATTAAACTAAGGTTGTGAGCAGTAATTGGAGAAAATGTGTTTACTTAGATTTCACTACTCCCTAGATATCTTTTACACATTAATTACTTGTTATAATTGCATGGATGACGGATTGTATTCCTTAATACAATTCATGGGGTGGCATACATAACTCCCCAATTCTATGAGCTCTTATCTCCTCCTACACCATGCCCAGCACAACTATAGGGATTGTAAACAGTGGCTCATGCATTAAATACAACCAATAAAGACCTAGTACGCCTCGGTTCATGTTTCTTAAGACGTTCAAGCATCTTACCATTTGGAGATCTGCCAGTTTTCTTAAGCCTAACATATAAATCATTCATCCACAACAAGAATAAACAAGTAATCAACACATAATCAATATCTAGGTTTCATTAGATCTAAGCAAACACAAAAGAGATCTAGCCTAGCATGATAGAATTAAGACAAGAACAAGATATAGACAACCAACACATAGACATATTGATTGAATTAGAAGAACACTTATCTTGATTAATCATGCAAGGTATCAAGGGGTTGGAACCCTTGAAAAACCTGTAAAGTTACACCAAAATAGTCTTTATTGTTTCTCCCAAAACTTCTCTCTTTAAATGTGAAAAACTAGAAAACTATATATAGGAAAATAGGGATGACGGCGTCAAGACAAACAATGTGATGCCCTGTGTGTGACGCCGTCATCAACTACGGATTTTTATTATTGAGGTTTTGACGCCGTCAGGAAAACTCTTGACGCCTTCATGAACTACGGATTTTTATTATTGAGGTTTGACGCCATCAGGGAATTACTCTTGACGCCGTCACCTACTGTTCCCAGCATGGAAAATTGAGACTTTGCCGTTTTCTTCACTTTTATGCTTCAAAAACGTCCAAAATGGCTTCTTTTCCAGAATTCACTCTCCAAGTACCTAAAATCACAAAAGGAACGATTTAGGGCAATATTTGATCAAATAAAGTCGGATTCGGGCTTAAATGACCCCCTAAAAATGGATCATTTTTCGCCTCATCATCGCCACAAAGCTGACGTGAAACGACTGTCGCGATCCGAAATTATCGATATTGGAACACCATGACGAGAAATGATTTCTTTCACATACAACCTCGCAAGTTTGTCGATACTATCATCTTCACTAATTGCTAGGAAATGAGCAGACTTAGTCAATCGATCCACAATTACCCAGATAGCGTCACAACCGCTAGCTGTCTTTGGTAATTTGGTAATGAAGTCCATCATAATCCGCTCCTATTTCCAAACTGGGAGTTCTGGCTGCGTCAATAACGTTGACGGTTTCTGGTGTTATACCTTAACCTTTGAACATGTCAAACACCTGCTAACATACAATGCTATATCTGCCTTCATGTTTGGCCACCAATACAATTTCTTCAGATCCTGGTACATCTTGTCAGACCCATGATGAATAGAATACCTTGACTTATGCGACTCATGCATAATCAACTCACGAATTCCTCCATACAATGGTACCCAACTTCGGTCTCCAAAACATAATATTCCATCAGAATGCTTAACAAATCCCTTCTCATTTTCTGCCATCCCAAAGACATTTTTAGTAGGTCGGTTTTCAGCTTTCAACGCTTCCATTTGAGCTTCTAATATCTGAGATGGTAACGGCGATACGATAGTCATTCCCGATGACCTAACGCGTAACGGTGGTATTCTCTCCTTCCGACTAAGAGCATCAGCAATGACGTTTGCTTTACCTGGATGATAGTGGAGTTCGCAATCATAATCGCTTAGCAGCTCAATCCAACATCGCTGTCTCATGTTGAGCTCTTTTTGATTCAAGATGTGTTGTAGACTTTTGTGATCAGTGTATAAAACACACTTGGTTCCATACAAATAATGTCTCCATATCCTTAGGGCAAGAACCACAGCACCTAACTCCAAATCATGGGTGGTGTAGTTCTTCTCATGCTTCTTGAGCTGTCGGGAAGCATAAGCTATCACCTTCTCTCGTTGCATTAACACAACTCCCGAACCTTTATCAGAAGCGTCACAGTAAACAACAAAATCTTCACTACCTTCAAGCAATGCCAAGATAGGAGCTATACACAACATCTCCTTAAGTACTTGAAATGCTTCCTCTTCCTTATCTCCCCATTCGTATTTAACATTCTTTTGAGTCAATTTGGTCAACGGCTTCGCTATTTTCGAAAATCCCTCAATGAATCTTCGATAGTAACCGGTTAAACCCAAAAATTGACGAACTTCAGTTGGGGTCGTCGGTGCGGCCCAATCTTTAATAGATTCAATCTTAGCATGATCTACATGAATTCCTTGACTATCAATCACATGACCTATGAATTGTACCGTCGGAATCCAAAACTGACATTTGGAGAACTTGGCATACAGCTTCTCCTGCCTGAGCAATTATAAGATAAGTCTTAGATGCTCCTCATGCTCTTTCTTACTCTTTGAATAGATTAGAATATCGTCGATAAACACGATCACAAACTTGTCTAAGTAAGGCTTACACACCCGATTCATGAGATCCATGAATACTACCGGTGCGTTAGTTAACCCGAACGGCATCACTTGAAACTCATAATGCCCGTAACGGGTTCTGAAAGCCATTTTCGGAATATCTTCCTCGTGCACTATAAGTTGATGATACCCCGATCTTAGATCGATCTTCGAATACACACTCGATCGATGAAGCTGATCGAACAAGTCATCGATCCTCGGTAGCGGGTATCTATTCTTCACAGTTAACTTGTTCAGCTCTCGGTAGTCAATACACATACGAAACGATCCATCCTTCTTCTTCACAAATAAAACTGGGGCTCCCCAAGGTGAAGAACTTGGTCGTATAAACCCCTTCTCTGCTAACTCCGCCAATTGTTTCGACAACTCTTCTAGTTCATTCGATGCGAGTCGATAAGGTGCCCGTGCCACGGGTGCAGCACCAGGTATCAACTCAATCTAAAACTCCACTTGTCTAGTGGGCGGGATTACCGGCAAATTTTCAGGGAATACATCTGGAAAGTCACGAACTATCAACATGTCTCCAATGCGTCTTTCTTTCTTCTCCTTCCCTCCTTTCTCAAAAATTTGTGCTAAGAAAAGTCAACATCCTTTTTCCATTAGCTTCGGTAACTTAGTGCAAGAAATGACTGCTAATCTGGATGGGCTCCTCAAACCTTTTCGATCTCCTTGTATATTTAAAATCTCCTTGCCATACGGCACACGCACGATTTTCTCATCGCAAAGTATATGAGCACGTTACTTCGATAACCAATCCATACAAATAATGACATCGAAACTTCCTAACGTGACGGGTAGAAGATCTATGTTGAAAGGGTGATTCAAGAAATTTAACGTGCAACTGCGGATGATAGTTTTAATCCTTTCTATGTTTCTTGCACATCACAGTACATTATCCAGAATGATTCTTGTAACAGCGACCACACTTGGGTACATCTCCATTGTGGTTCCTCTTATCTCTATACCCAATAGCATAAACCTTGGCAACAGCTTGTCACTTGTTTCGGTGATCATTACCCTTAGTGTGATGGTCTCTCTTCCTCTTTCCATTCTTATCCTTCTCAGCCTCTTCCAGTTCCAACGAATCTATCAATTGTTGAACGATCATGATAGCCTCATGAACATTTGCAGGCCTAGCAGCAATCACATCGTTCCTTGTAGCCACAGGCAACCCATCGGTATACCGCTCAATCATTTGAGTCTTAGTTTGCACCATATCTGGGCAAAGCAAGGCTAACTCCTGGTAACAACGATTATAAGTCGTCATGTCAGTACCCTTCACTTTGTGATTCCAAAACTCAATCTCCAATTTCTTAACCTCATTCCTTGGGCAGTAAGTCTGAATCAACAAGGACTTGAACCGCTCCCAAGTCATGGCATAGGCTACTTCACTCCTAACCGAATTTCGGTAATTGTTCCACCAAGTTAGTGCATCATCCTTAAAAGTAAAAGAAGCAAACTTTACCTTTGGATTCTCCGCACAATTGCTAACAGTGAAAACTGACTCAGTTTTCTCTATCCACCTGACCAAGTAGACCACTCCTTCAGTTCCACCGAACTCAATGGGTCCACAGATTCGGAACTCCTTGTAGTTACATCCAGTAGTACGAACAGGTGGAAAAGTTCCAACTGAGTTGTTGGAGTGATTCGACTTAGCTAGGAGTTCAGCAAGACATTGTTCCACAAGCTGATTGATCATAGCTTGATCCACAGTGGGTGTATTCGGTGAAATATGATCATTGTCTCCCTGAACATCAACATTTTGATTCCTGTTGTTGCGATTGGTGGTGTCCATGTTGTCGGGAGTAGGGGTTTCAACATTTCGTGTAGGACGTGTCCTCGGCGACCAGGGGTAGTCACTGCAGGACCAGTTCGGGTAGCTCTGACAGGGTTTTGTCGTGGGGCCATTGATCTGAAACACAATACAAGGTTCATAAGTCTCCGATAGTATTTATCATACGCTCAATAAGAATTGGATAGATGAAGCCAAGACATCGGTAGAATATCAACAATACACCCCAAGACATCAATCAAACAAATAGGAACGCAATTTCCATAACATCCAAAACCACATAACATCATTCAAAATAACCATCATCCATACAAATAGCGATCAATACATCGTTCCAACTACCAAAGACATAAAGGATACTAATCGTTCCAAACGAGACGACCATACAACCGAAATACATCAAAGATAAGATAACTAGCTTTTCTAATCAAGCACTCGGTTCAGAAAGCAACATAATAACATAATCCAACCATCTAGCCACTATGCTGGCGTAGACTCCTCAGCTCCGATCTCGAACCATCCAACTCTCTCCATAACGATCCCAACTCGACATTGTGAGTATCACTATCCCTCTTGAGGTCTGCTACCTCCTTCTCTAGCTCCGTGTTCCTCTGCCACAGCTTGTGATCTGCCTCGCGAGCCGTGATGAAACCTCTCTGTAGACTCTCTATCTGCTCATGTATCTCCATCATACCTCTCCTAATCTCTGTAATCCTCTTCTCAACAGTAACCAAATCAACCCTCAACTCGCCAACAAACTCAAAAGTCACTCTATCAATCCGATCTGCCATCTGCGAGATCTTCTCACCCTGTGTGGTAAGCTGAGCCCAAATCCTACCAGTCTCACCCAAATCTGCAGGCTCGGCAGAAATCTCAGATGGCGCGTCCGAGGCTACGGGATTGCCAGGTGGTGAATCAAACAAAAATGGGAGATCAGGTGAAACCGGCTCTAACGGATGTATCGGAGAATCGGGCTCTGCAGAATGAGCTGAATATTCTGATGAACCATCATCATCAGGCATCTCCTCCTCCTAAGGATCATCCTCCTCCTCACCCTCCTGTGGGTCATCATCCCTCTGCTCAACCTCCTGAGGGTCATCAGCCTCCTCCTCACCCTCGTAATCCTCCTCCTCATCTGAGGGGTACTCCATTAATCGTCGTCTTCGAACAGGTGAACCATGAGGTGATAGGGTAGGCGATCTAGGACGACGATGGAATGATGTGGGTGGTGCATCTGACAGAAGAGCGTGAGCATCAAAGTGCATGGGTGGTGACGAAAGGCGCATAGACATGCGTGCTGTAGCTCGGTGGGCAAAACGTGGAGCCACACGAGCCAAAGCCTGATGAAGTGTGAGTTGTCTCGACGTACCAGGAAGCCCCAAAGAAGATGAGGCTCCCTGAGAAGTAGATGAAGCAGGTGGTGCAGAAGTAACTGTTGTCGGTGATGAAGTAGCTGAATGCATGGCAAACCTATAAGGATCATCAGGAGCCACGGTGATCTGTGCTGGGGGCGGTATGGATCAGCAAGAAGATCCTCAGAAACATCGAACATATGGGAGGCCATGGTCTGTGACAACGGCGTAGGGTAGGTGTAAGTGTTTCAAAACAACTAAACCAAGAAACTCAAAATACCGTATCAAAATCATCATAAAATCCCAATCATATAATTCCAAGAAAGATTTTTCAAATACCACATTACTAAAACATTTCTAAAACAAATAATCCATATAATCCCCCAAAACGCCATCATATCACATAATCAACATATCCAAAATTCTCAAATCATCTCAAAATCTCATATCTAATCATTATCTCATAATACCTCAATATAATCAAAGATGCTTCGGCTTGGCGGGCTGGCGGGCATTGGTCGAGGATCATTTTCTATAAAAATCGGTTATAGTTTAGGTGTTTATTACCTAGTTCTCTATAACCTTGGCTCTGATACCAATCTATAACACCCCCAAAATTTGGTACAGCGGAAGATTAATCAAGCTTTCGGGGTGCTACGTGGATTGGTATCCATCACAAGTCATAAAAGAACGAGATAAAGTAAACATAATTAAAACAAAACCATATGGGGTTTTTAAAGTTTACATTCATCCCAAATTGTTCAAAGTAAGGCCCAAATAGATTAATCGTAGGTCCACAAATACATATCAGAGTTTGAGAAAATAGATCCTTAAACCAGGTTACCAAAGCCAAGCTTTCCAAACCATGCATCCAAAGTCATCACTTAATTACCTGAGAAAACGCGCTAAAAGTCAGCTTTCGCTGGTGAGATCATAGGTTTAAATTCTTAATTCAATCAAATGGACATATACGCAAAACGCTTGCCAGCTAGACTAGCTAGGCCTCATATCACTAAAAAAATCCTATAGGTGCACACTATAGTCCAAAACCAAATCAAATCACTATGCATTCGCAAGGATGCGACATGCCCAACATTCGTAAGGATACGAAATGTTCATGAATTCGTAAGGATACTGATGCGTGAGAATCGCACCAGGCTTTACCTCTCGAGGGATCTCGAGAAGCTTACAACCCCCACCAGGCAATGTACCTGATCGTTGTAATATAGTATAGTGACAAGTACCGGGGGATTGATCGTTTAACTCAGGAATAGTGTCGCTAGGATTAGAAAGCCTAAAAACTAGGTCTAGAGGTGAGGGATGATTCTTTTTGTATTTTTATATTTTTTATAAAAACAAGTAAAATCTCGGGTTTTGGAAGAGTGGGCGGAATTAGTTGCTAGTCAACTAACCCAATAACTAAGATGCAATCAAAATAAAATAACAGAAATGTAAATAAAGCTAATTAAACTAGTGGTGTGAACAGTAAATGGGAGAATTGTGTTTACTTAGATTTCACTACTCCCTAGATATCCTTTACAGGTTAATTGTTTGTTACAGTTCCGTGGATGATGGGATATATTCCTTAATATCAATCGTGGGGTGGCGTACGTACTTCCCCATTTCTATAAGCTCCTACTTCACTCCTATGTCGAGCCTGCAAGAAGCTCCTAACATGGGATCACTAGAATTCGCTCATGAATTAAATACAACCATAAAAACCTAGTACACATTGGTTCATGTTTCTTAAGACGTTCAAGCAAGTTAAACAATGGAGATCTGTCAGTTTTCTTAAGCCTAACATCGAAATCATTCATCCATTACAACTATAAACAAGCAATCAACCTATAATCAACATCTAGGTTTCATTACATCTAAGCAAACACACAAAAGATCTAGCCTAACATGTTAAAATCAAGACAAGCGTAAGATATATTCAAACAACACATAGACATATTGAACGAATTAAAAGGATACTTATCTCAATTGAACATGAAAGGTATCAAGGGGTGAAAACCCTTGAAAATACTGTAAAAGTCGTGCTAGGGTTTATTAAATTCGACCTTAAAATTCTCCTCTCTTTAGAATAAAAATAACAAAGAGTATATATAGATTTCCTAAGGTGACGGCGTCAAGAAGAAACTTATGACGCCGTCAACCCGCCGCCCATAATATTCTTGGACTGCCTAGATCCAGATCTGACGCCGTCATATGTAATGTTGTTCTGGGCCATCACCACTTTTACTCTCGACGGCCATGCTTTGACGCCGTCACGTTTTCACTGGGCCGTCACCTCTTTTGCTCTTGACGCCATCATCAAAATTCTCTTGATGCCTTCAGGTAGTGTTCCCAGCAAGGAAAATTAAGACTTTGCCGTTTTCTTCACTTTTATGCTCCAAAAACGTCCAAAATGCTTCCTTTTCCATAATTCACTACAAAAGTACCTAAAATCACAAAAGGAACGATTTAGGGCAATATTTGATCAAATAAATTCCAATTCCGGCTTAAATAAACCCCTAAAAATGGATCATTTTTCACCTCATCATATACCCTTACACTTGAGATTTGCTTGTCCTCAAGCAAATGCGCTTTTATTCTAGTCAAAATACAAGTTAGGGATCATTTAACACTAATATAAAAGTAATTACATCAAATAATCATTCCACTAAAGACCAAAGACAAGCACGGAGGTCATACACTAGCACCTCATAAATAGTGTTTAGATACTCACATCTCTCGGGTGTAATAAAGTATATATCACAATATAGAAATGGAAAACATCTCTCACTACCTGTCATAGCAAAATAGATTACCATAGGCTTGGGAAATGATCATACCTCCACCACATGGCGTAAGCACCTAGGATAAACTATCAAAGAGGTCTTTTTAAAGGGTTATAACGTTAGGTGTAGGGATATGGAATACACGGTTTTGTTGGATATAGGCAGTCTTTACTAGTGGCGAGTTAATAATCTTGGTTAATTACATGTACAATATGGTGTTACTAAGCCAAGACTAGACTCGACTTAAGCTAATAAATGAAAAATAACAAAAACATAAAACAAACATTAAATGAAACGGGATGGTAGTCCGTATGTTTTTCTCTCTTTTCTTTTTTTTTCTATTTTTTCTTTTCTTTTCTTTTTCTTAATTTTTTCAATTTTTTTTTTTTTTTTTTTTTTTTTTTTTTTTTTTTGTGCATACACTGTTACCCTACCATCCAAAATAATAAATCATAGGGAATGAACATTCCCCTTACACTTGAATTTTTACATACTTTACAATAAACTAATCTAATGACTTGAATCAAGATAATCAAAACACTTGGAGTACTTTTAAGATTAACGCACATATGAGGGAAATAAAATGATATTCTTCCCCATTACTCCATAACATTAGTACTTTAACCATGAGTCCCAATTGCCCCAAAACAATATGTACAAGGATATGACTCGACTTAGCAACCATGTAATCAATTAGATAATTAACTATGGGTTTAAACAAATAACAATAATGCACTAAAGATGAGTGCATACACGGAAGGCTAAGGCGATTTGGGTGTACATTTAAGTGGGTTGTAACAAATTCTTCCTTTAAGTAAGATGCTTAAAGTTAAAAACGAAAAGATAGGCTCGGAGGGGTGTACTAGGGGTTTCGTGTACTAAAAATGAGTACAACGCTAATGGTATGGGAAAAATTAATTGACTTAACTAGCAAAGTAATATGACTTAAATGGTCAAGTAATTATGATACGGGTTTAACACAAGGGTGATCCTAATGCCTCTTATCATGTAGTAAATCCTACTACACGAATGTAGTCTCATTAGCGGTCTCGGGATGCATCACTAACGCAAGTTCTAGAATCTAAATGCTACCGGTACACTCATAAGCACTAATAGTAAATGATTTTCCTATCAAATCTAAAGGCGAACCTCACATATTTGGGTGGAAAATTTTTCTGAATGATACGGTTTTGTGCTAATCATACAATCTCCTATCCATGAGACGCTTGCTATGGCTAAAGTTTCACTCCTAAATGCTGTAAAAAATTTTAAATTTGGCGCTAAAATTACACTAACAAGTATTTCTCTTAGTTTTATTACACACCTACCATCAAACAAACAAACTGAAGTGCAAGTTTATCCTATAAGGTATCATCATTTACCCTCCCCTTACACTTAGGATGAACATTGTCCCCAATGTTCAATTAAAGAATGTAAAAGTAAAACAGGTAAAAGAATGAAATCAAATACTCCCCTGATTCGCTCGGTATGGATAGTGTGGTAACAAGGTTAGATCTTCCTCCAAGAAAATGAACAATCAAAGCTTCCCTTCAGAATATAAATCATCTTCTTGTCATACATAACCTGTTAAACCTGAGAAAATAAACAAGGCAACCTCGCGTAAAATCGGCGGCAATCTATATATGAAAATAAATCCTAGAAAGCAAAGTAAGATATAATGCTTGTGGAATGAATGTTTGCAGATTCCCTGAAGTTTATAAAACTAAAGAATTAACAAAAACTTTAAGACTCCGTTAGAAAAACAAAACTAGCAAAATTTCTAGAATTTTACACATGACGCCGTCAGGAATTTCTTCCTGACGCCGTCAGCAGTGACATGCAGAAATCTTTATGTTAAGTTTCCGGAAAATTTCTGGAGAAACTTAACATAAAGATTTCTGTTCCGGAAAATTTCTGGAGAAACTTTGTCCTACTTCCTGGAAAATCTTGCAAAACATCATTATGACTCGATACAAGCATTTTACTCTAACAAATACAAATATACATATTCATTTAATATTGTGGAGAATCATGATCAATTTTGTTTCTTAAAAACATATTTGGGATTTCCCCTAACACTTATCTTTTGCGAAATACCTTTGGATGAAGTTAAGACAAAGCCAAACGACAAAATAAAGTATTTTCACTATTTTAGTTTTGAAACATGATCTACCAACAATAAAAATAAAGCATGCATACGGAAACAAATAACAATCAAACAATTAAAAATCACACAAAGCATGGGTTGCCTCCCAAGAAGCGCTTTTCTTTACTTACGAGTCTTGTAGCTAGATTCAAGGTCATGGGCTACCGTGTGTCGCTTATGCTCACATAACCAAGGGTGAGCCATCTAATAGTCGCCTCATCTTTCTTATAATCATCACTTAACTCTAAACATCCACGATAATACCTTTTATCTTTTTCATGAGGATATTTAGGCCCTTTTCTTTTATCATTCTCGCTTAGCATTTCTAGGGGCGGATACCTGCTACACTTCTCCATGGAGAAATCCTTGAACCTAGGGTGTGCACGGGGCATTTGGTAAACAAAATCTTCATCCCCATCCGATAATGTAATTAACCCTTCCATAAGCTTTTCATCAAGGTTGGTCAACCTTTTGAAAGGTTTCCCAAACGCAACTTGGGTTAACTTACTATCGATAAATACTCCTAGATTCTCCATAACCATGAACTCAACAAGATAAACAAAGCTTCCTACAAACACATGCAATGACATTGCCCTAGAAATAATATTATCTCCTTTGTATTCTAACTCATCTACCATAATTTTATTATATTCCCTACGTGAGATTATGTTCATTAGGAGAGATGAGTTAAGGTAGGCATCAAAGCTCCTAAATCCAATCTTACAAGGAAGTTGCATATTGAATTAGCTATCACTCTCAATCCTTGTTCTAGGGTCGACATACCTAATAGGGTCCACTTCATCTTCCATCCTATCCTCATTAATCACATCACCATCATCTAGATCCTCATCGGAGTCTGAATAGTAAAAAGGAATAGCCCTATGGTCATCATCATGGTCAGACTCCTCCATTTCAGAATTATTGTTAAAGTGGTGGTCAGGCAAGAGGTTAGGTGGGTTCTCATTTTCCACTAAAGGGATTGGGGCGGGCATTTGGAAAATCCTGCGACGAAAAACACGAATAACAGGGATCAAACGATCAATGTTATTGTTATCCATCGAGATAGTTTACGAACGAAGGAAACAAAGAAATAAGATAGAGTAAAGAAAACCTAAAAATAAAAATAAAATCTTACTAGAAAGGAATCTAGCAAGTAGACCTAATAAAAAGAAATTCTAACCTAGACAATAACTATTCCCCAGGCTGCGGTGCCAAAAACTTGATAGCGCCGCACTCTTTTGCGAAAGTTTAGGAATAAATGTAAAGATAGACAATCCCCGGCAGCAGCGCCAAAAACTTGATGCGTGGGAATCGCACCAGGCTTTACCTCTCGAGGGATCTCGAGAAGCTTACAACCTCCACCAGGCAGTGTACCTGATCGTTGTAGTATAGTATAGTGACAAGTACCAGGGGATTGATCGTTCAACTCAGGAATAGTGTCACTAGGATTAGAAAGCCTAAAAAATAGGTCTAGAGGTGAGGGATGATTCTTTTTGCATTTTTATATTTTTTATAAAAACAAATAAAATCTCGGGTTCCGGAAGAGTGGGTGGAATTAGTTAATAGTCAACTAACCCAATAACTAAGATGCAATCAAAATAAAATAACAGAAATGTAAATAAAGCTAATTAAACTAGTGGTGTGAACAGTAAATGGGAGAATTGTGTTTACTTAGATTTCACTACTCCTTAGGTATCTTTTACAGGTTAATTGTTTGTTACAGTTGCGTGGATGATGGGTTATATTCCTTAATACCAATCGTGGGGTGGCGTACTGATGAGTGTGCTCAAACACTCATTATTTTTGGTCAAATCTGAACTACAAAACATACAAAAATACTCAGAAATGCATCAAAATACTAAAAATATTTCAAAATTGTGTTTTATATGTTTTAGATGCGAAATGAGCAAAAACAAATGAAAAACGCACAAAGTTTGCAAAGTTGGCAGTTTCAGTCCCCCAACTTTCATAAAATTACAAAACTAGTCACTGAAGGTTTAAAATTAATTAAAAGTCAACTTTAGTCCATGGGAAGTCAAACATGTTCACAAATAGTCCCTGGATGAAAGTTTACACAAACTGGCAATTTTTACCCCTCAAAATCCAAAATGGGCATAAAAGGTCCCTAAACTTTCAGAACTTGACAAAACCAGTCCCTGGTGAAATATTTGTGAAAGAAAGTCAATTTGGTCCTTGGGAAATCAAAAGTTATCAGAATTGGTCCCTGGGTGAAAGTTTGAAAAGTTTACAATTTTGATCCTTTAACTTTGGAAAATTACATAAATGGTCCCCAGGAATTTTAAAAGTGAAAAATGCAAAAAAAATGGTTCTTAGGTATTGGTGATTGGCAAAATTGGTCCTTATTACAACTTTGGGATATCTACAACTTCAGTCCTTAAGTTTTGGAATAATTACATAAAAGGTCCTTGTGCTTAAATTTCATTTAAACCAAATGTACCCTATTATTAATATTACCCCATTTACTAAACCCAACAAAACACCATCCCACCACACATTCACCCAAGCCCATAAACAAACCAAAGCCCAACCCACCCTCCTAATAACCATTTTAAAAAATAAACGGTCAAACATATGTTTGACCGTGCCCTTTCTTCCCCACTTGGCTGACAGACTCAGAACCACCACCATAGCTAGCAATCATCACCAAACTCATCACACTCCATCTCCACTTGCTCCTTATCCCTCCCCAAACAACAAACAAGAAGCTAGCAAACAAACCCACCGCCCAAATCCATCCACTGGCTTAAACTATTTTTTGGCGCCAAAACACCCAATGGCCAAGATTGAAAGAGAGTGATCATGTGGCTGTTTTTATTAATGGGAAAGTTCAAGTGGGACCCACAGAGCTGATAGGGTCAATAAAAAGAAGAGAGAAGCAGAATGGAAGGGTGTTAGATTAGTTTTAGTATAGCTTAATATCGTATTAGTGTAATTTAAATCTTTCAGTTGTATTTTCAATTTAAATAGCTTGTACTCATCTAATTTCATGTCATTCAAACTTTGTTTCAAATTAATTCCAAGTTTTAGTTACTAAATTCAAAATTAGCAAAATTCAAGTGAAATTGACAAATTCATTTGAGCCTTGTTAATTGTTTTTATTTTAGTTTGTTTAAGATCAATTCAGTTCCCTTATAAGCTTTTTGAAGCTTTGGTTCCATTTAAAGGACCCTCAGTTAGTTTACACAAAAATATAAAAAAATCAAGAAAAAAAATAAAGAAAAATAAAAAATCAAGTTCAAGGGAGATGGAAGACAAGGTATTGGTGGATGGTGGATCTTTTATGGTTTAGGACCTCATGGGAGGTGTAGGAATGTATTTCTTGGATCTTGTTTCTATGTCTTCAGCTTGTAGCACATGGTAAAGTTTTTTGTTCAAATTGTCATTTCACTATTTCACTTATTCTTGTCTGTTTATTTATGCTTATCTATAATTATGGGATGTAGTTAAGTCATATGGTGAACTAAAATGAAGTGTTAATCATTGTAATTCCTTGCATTCAATAATTCATAAGTAACTGTCTTATTTAGAGTTTTATAGAAAGTTAAGTGTTTGTGGTTTTAGCCTGTGTTTCTGAGTTCATTTAAGGTTGCTTAATCATGTTTAGTTGTTAGAAATCTGTTTTGAAGCCTAAATATCCACTTTGCTTCTTTAAACCAAAAACAGGTTAGTATAAGGGGGTGTTTGGCTCAGCTTGATATTGAGTGTACTTGGTGGTGTTAGTGGTCTAGGATAGTTTAGTTACATTACTTTAGGTTTTATTAGGGTATTGAAGTCTTAAAACTCAGGTCACTAAGGTTAAATAGTCAAAATCCTAGTTAAAGTCTATTAACTGTTAACTGTTAGGGATTTGGTGGCTCAAGTTACTCATAGCTGATCATTAGTTGGTGTTCTAGCCTAATTTCATTCTCTAATAGCTTAAAATAACATACTCAATCATTAGGAGTGATCCAAACTTCACAAAAGTCAAAATCTTAAGTTTCCTAAAAAAGTCAAAGTGCATGGTTTCTTAGTTTTTACCAAATCTTCAAAGAATTGTTTTGAATTTTATGTTTGCTTTCATGGCTTGAATCTTGTTTCCATGTACAGCCTACCAGCTCAACTTTAAGTTCCCATGTCCCTTTGATTTTTGCAATTTTTTCCTTGGGCCCCACAAGGCTCCAAAGTCCCTTGCAGGGTTGTCTGCTCCCCTGCATAGCAGACCCTCCATCCCAACACCACCACTTGGTGGTGGTTTTCTGGCCACCACAGTGGTCCACAGCCACCCTTCCTTGGTCCTCACAACCCCCCTCCTGGTGGGCTTCAAAGATTGACCAACCATTTGATCTAGGACCTAGTGGACCCACCTAATTTAGCCCTCCTTTTCTGTCCCAATTTTCAGTTAAGTTGCAAGTTTCAAGTGCTTATTTTTAGCTTAATAGCTTATTCTGTGGTTCTCCTTTGCTTTTTACAGCTTATTCATGTTCTCTTAACTTGTTAGGACCTGAATCAACCAGAGTGGGCCCCACTTAATGCCATTTTAGCTCATTTCACCACTTGGTCAAACAAAGTCAACTGTTTGGCTTTTAGCTTTCCATAGTGCTTATTTTTAGCTTATAAAAAAGTTGTTTTCACAAAAGTTTGTTGTTTTTAGGTTTAAAATAGTTTTCAAAAAGAAAAATCCAAAAAAAATCAATTTAATTTTAAGTGATAGTTTCTATTTAATGTAATTTAAATTTTAATTTTCATTTTTAAATTTTTGTTAAGCACTTAGGTTTTTTATATTTTTATTAATTTCCTTTTAAGTTAAAGTAATTTTTATAATTTTCTCAGATTTTTATTTTATAATTTAGTATTTATTAGAATTAATCTTAATTTTATTAATTATTAATTAATACTTAGTTTAAAATAGCATAATTAGTTTTTATTAAGTAAAACCTAGTTTTTATATTTTTCCTAGCTTTTATATAATATAATATATTTTTAGAAATTTTTCTAGAATTTTTACTGTTCATTTTCTATTTTTCTTAATTTAAAATAGTTTAATTATGTAATTAGTATTTAATTAATATAAAATTCACAAAAAGACAAAAACACTTATTTTTAATTTTAAAACTTATTTTTAGTTATTTTATAATTTTAGAAATTTTATTTTCATTTTTCTAGTGTTTAAATAATATTGTATTATATTTATGTATTTTAAATATTAATAATTAGTAATAATTAGTATTTAATTAATATTAAATAGTTAATTAGTGTTGAATTTTATTTTCTTTTTCTAAAAATTCTCTTTTACCTTTAAGTTTGTAAAAAAGTCATTTTCACCCCTAGGTGTTTTCAGATCTCCGTTTTCACTTTTTATTTTGTACGTTTACGTTTTATTTAAACGTGAACGTACGTGTTTTAAGTTTTAAACGTTTCTGGTTTTTCTGACTTTCCAGTCTTGTTAATATAGTGTATTTAAGCTATTATCTTTTATATTCCAGTAGTGTAATCATCACAACTCTCTTATACCCTTTCCCGTCCAAATTCACCCGATCACAAACCCGTTTTAAATACCATCCACACCTCGTCGGGACATAACGACTCGGGGAAACACTATACTTCCACGGAGATTTGGCCTGAGATGTTTGACTTAGTTGACCATTCACCTGGTCAATTTAGGTTGACCGTTTGGGACTAACCAAATTTTGGCGCCGTTGCCGGGGAGGTTGTGCGCGTAATCTACACGGTTTTACAGATTGGTGAATCTGGATATACACTCATTGTATATTTACCATCCTTTGTTCATATATTCTTGTATAAAAACAAAAACTGTTCCCGAAAACTTTGTAAAATTAGTTTTCAACGAACACAAAAACACAAAAAGATTTTCTTTCTCATTTGTACAAAATGTTTATCCAAAAACCCAAAAATATTCACCTTTACCCTCTAACATCTTTGATTCTTCATCCCTACCCCTCTATGAACCTTTGATTCTTTCCTATGTCTTATCCACACCATTGTGGTTGCCAATGGTGTGGTGGTCCTCATAATGGTGGGAATTGTCCCGGTTGTAGCATGGTAGAGTCAGGAGATGGGTCTGTCTATAACCAAGCTCCCTATCCTTACCATGGCACATCTGATTCATCCTACCAGCCACCACATCATGAGATACTAACATATATGTGTGGGTTTTGTGGTGGTCCACACCAAGGATTTGAGTGTCAATCCGGAAACACGTTTGTCTATGAACAGTTTTCCGGTGATGCTCAGAACTTTGGTTATGACCAATAACCATATGATTCACCAGTCCAGACTCAACAGTTTTACTGTTGTGATTACTGTGGAGGTCCACACTTCAGCTCAGATTGTCAAACGGGAAATTCATACCCTTGTGACAATCTTGACACACCTTATTATGACCAACCTCCACAGTACGATATGATTCAAGCAACTCCTCAAATCCAGCAAGACTTTTTAGAGGTTCTTGAGAAATTTAAAGAACTTAAGGAGGAGTTGGCTAATATTTCACTTCGCCATGCTCCAAGTTCTTCTTGTGCGTATTGTGGGGGACCTCATGATGATTTTCAATGTCAACCGTATTATAAACCTGAACATTGTTCTAGTTCTGATACATCCGGTTTTGACACATCCACACCCCCACAATTTCCACTCATTCAGTATTCCCGTGGGAAATCCATGGAAGAATTACTTGCTGAAGAACGAGCTGCTAGAAACGAAAAGACCATGGAAGAATTACTTGCTGAGCAAAGAGCGGCTAAAATACGTGCCAATCTTCGCTTTGCTGCTCTATATGATGACGATGATGACAGTGATGATGATGAAGATAACATTGTTATTATTCAAAAATATTCATCAGACTTATCTGTTGTGATTCCTTCCATGGAGAATCAGGGAGAAAATAATGTGACGAATCACTAGCCGTTGATCAAATGGAACTTGAAAATTCCATAACTACTAGTACTTCTAAACTCCCTCAGTCTATTGGTATCACACCCGAAGTTCACACTCACTCTCCAAATATGGGGGATGAGCATCTTAGCACTGTTCCTCAAAAGGAATCGGACGAATTCATAAAGTCTAGTGTTGAGAACCTTGTCCCAATCCCAGGAGAGTCACAGGGGACTTTTGATCATGTTTGTGACCTACCTTCTCACCCTGAAAATAGATCATTTTGAGATTTTCTCCGATTTTAATGATGATTGTATATCTTATGGAGAAGTTGAGTATGAAGAGGCACCACTGCCTCATTCTGATGTTGCCCCTCTTATTGAGGAGTTCACAGATGAACTTACTCACATCGATCCACTTCCATTAGGAAGTGATGATGGTCTCCTTGATTTTGAAGCCGATATGGGAGAAACTGAAAATCTTTTAAACTCTAATCCCAACATCGAGCGTAGTACTTCACATGTTGATGAAAATTCTTTATCTTCTGGAGACATCAGTCATGTGGACGGATTACCTTCTGAGCTAGTTAGCTTAGAAGAAGAGAATGATGAGATTGACACTGAAATCAAAGATGAAGCACTTCGTGCAACATTATTGAAAGTCAATCTCCTCATTTCTAAAATCGAGGCTTTCAAAGAGAAACCTATTTTATATCCTATCCCCATTAAGGATAGTGACATTTTCTCCGATGATCCTATTCCGGAGTTTGAAGCATTTACTATTGATCCTATGGGAGAGAAGATTAGTGGCATTACCACTTCTCATTCTCATAATTCTCTCCCCGATTATGAATCATTTACCTTCGATGAGTTCTCCTGTGAACTCACGCACATCAGTCCCGAATATGATTCATTCACATTCGATGAGTTCTCCTGTGAACTCACTCATATCACTACTCCTCCGGAGTATGTTAGCCTGGGGGGAGATGCACTCAATCATGAGAATTTTCAAATTCCCACCCACCCTCCCGGGATATTTACGAGCTTAACCCTTGCAATCCAAATTCAGGCTACGGAGCCTGACCTCGAGGACGAAGATCAAATCATGATTTTCATCATGGTTTTTTCCTTTTCTTCACCTACAGGGTGACTTCTCCTGTTCTTCACTCCTTCGGGAATGAAGACATTATCTTTGACCTCGGCATCACCGCTTATAGTTTATACTATCTTGAGCCGGATACTTATCTCATCGGTGTGGAACTTTCACGTGCTTCAAATGTTTGTCCAAACATCTTGAATGAAAGTCTGATTGAGATTGCTCCTTCCACATCATGCTTCCCCAAGGACAAACGAATTTGGGGTCGAGTCAAGCTAGCGACTCGGTAAACAAAAACAGTAGCATGCTTATAGGGTTTTCACCCTAAGTGTGGGGGAGTCCCCCACAATGATTACTTATGAAGTGAAAATACAAAATGGTGTTTTCCACGCTTAGCTTGTAATGTTGCCCTTTTACGTTCAAAATGTCGGCATAATAGCCGGGACTTTGAATATTGAGGACAATATTCATCCTAAGTGTAGGGGGTATTTCGCTATTCTAGCGAATTTTATCACATTTTACTATCTTTATCCCCGTTTTTGACCAAAATTTTTCAAAAATTTTTCACTAGAGCTCAAAATTTTTTGTGGTAATCAGTCCGCCTTGTCTAACTGACAAAAGGGATTGGCTAGTCCAGGAGCAAACGGCTCTTGGTAAAGACATCTCAAATCCGTTTATGGCTTGAAATTTGCCCAAAATTGTATGGTACCTCAACTCGCCATATCCTAAAACGCGAATGAGTTGGCTAGCCCGCAATATTATGGCTTGTGGTAAAGGCAGTGGAAAATCCATAATTGGTAATTAGCTCACCAAGATGTTGACTATTCCATCAAGAGCTGGCTAGTCCAGGAGCAAACGGCTCCTGGTAAAGACTAATCAAATCCGTTGACAGCTGGTGGTTTGCTCAAAATCACACGGTTATCAGGTGTACCACAGTTCTCACACCTGGCTACTCCAGAAGTGATGGCTTTTGGTAAAGAGTTTAAAATCCATCAAGTTTTCAAAACAGTTATTGCTAGGGACTAGCAATAGTTTAGTGTGGGGGATTGATGAGTGCTCAAACACTCATCATTTTTGGTCAAATCTGAACAGCAAAACATACAAAAATACTCAGAAATGCATCAGAATACTAAAAATATTTCAAAATTGTGTTTTATATGTTTTAGATGAGCAAAAACAAATGAAAAACGCACAAAGTTCGCAAAATTGACAGTTTCAGTCCCCCAACTTTCATAAAATTACAAAACTAGTCCCTGAAGGTTTAAAATTAATAAAAAGTCAACTTTAGTCCATGGGAAGTCAAACATGTTCACAAATAGTCCCTGGATGAAAGTCAAACATAAAAGGTCCCTGAACTTTCAGAACTTGACAAAACCAGTCCCTGGTGAAATATTTGTGAAAGAAAGTCAATTTGGTCCTTGGGAAATCAAAAGTTATCAGAATTGGTCCCTGGGTGAAAGTTTGAAAAGTTAACAATTTTGGTCCTTTAACTTTGGAAAATTACATAAATGGTCCCCAGGAATTTTAAAAGTGAAAAATGCAAAAAAAAAATGGTTCTTGGGTATTGGTGATTGGTAAAATTGGTCCTTACTACAACTTTGGGAGATTTACAACTTCGGTCCCTAAGTTTTGGAATAATTACATAAAAGGTCCTTGTGCTTAAATTTCATTTAAACCAAACGTACCCTATTATTAATATTACCCCATTTACTAAACCCAACAAAACACCAGCCCACCACACATTCACCCAAGCCCATAAACAAACCAAAGCCCAACCCACCCTCCTAATAACCGTTTTAAAAAATAAACGGTCAAACATATGTTTGACCGTGCCCTTTCTTCCCCACTTGGCTGACATACTCAGAACCACCACCATAGCTAGCAATCATCACCAAACTCATCACACTCCATCTCCACTTGCTCCTTATCCCTCCTCAAACAACAAACAAGAAGCTAGCAAACAAACCCACCGCCCAAATCCATCCACTGGCTTAAACTATTTTTTGGCGCCAAAACACCCAATGGCTAAGATTGAAAGAGAGTGATCATGTGGCTGTTTTTATTAATGGGAAAGTTTAAGTGGGACCCACAGAGCTGATAGGGTCAATAAAAAGAAGAGAGAAGCAGAATGGAAGGGTGTTAGATTAGTTTTAGTATAGCTTAATATCGTATTAGTGTAATTTAAATCTTTCAGTTGTATTTTCAATTTAAACAGCTTGTACTCATTTAATTTCATGTAATTCAAATTTGTTTCAAATTAATTCCAAGTTTTAGTTACTAAATTCAAAATTAGCAAAATTCAAGTGAAATTGACAAATTCATTTGAGCCTTGTTAATTGTTGTTATTTCAGTTTGTTTAAGCTCAATTCAGTTCCCTTATAAGCTTTTTGAAGCTTTGGTTCCATTTAAAGGACCCTCAGTTAGTTTACACAAAAATACAAAAAAATCAAGAAAAAAAATAAAGAAAAATAAAAAATCAAGTTCAAGGGAGATGGAAGACAAGGTATTGGTGGATGGTGGATCTTTTATGGTTTAGGACCTCATGGGAGGTGTAGGAATGTGTTTCTTGGATCTTGTTTCTATGTCTTCAGCTTGTAGCATATGGTAAAGTTTTTTGTTCAAATTGTCATTTCACTATTTCACTTATTCTTGTCTGTTTATTTATGCTTATCTGTAATTATGGGATGTAGTTAAGTCATATGGTGAACTAAAATGAAGTGTTAAATCATTGTAATTCCTTGCATTCAATAATTCATAAGTAACTGTCTTATTTAGAGTTTTATAGAAAGTTAAGTGTTTGTGGTTTTAGCCTGTGTTTCTGAGTTCATTTAAGGTTGCTTAATCATGTTTAGTTGTTAGAAATCTGTTTTGAACCCTAAATATCCACTTTGCTTCTTTAAACCAAAAACAGGTTAGTATAAGGGGGTGTTTGGCCCAGCTTGATACTGAGTGTACTTGGTGGTGTTAGTGGTCTAGGATAGTTTAGTTACATTACTTTAGGTTTTATTAGGGTATTGAAGTCTTAAAACTCAGGTCACTAAGGTTAAATAGTCAAAATCCTAGTTAAAGTCTATTAACTATTAACTGTTAGGGATTTGGTGGCTCAAGTTACTCATAGCTGATCATTAGTTGGTGTTCTAGCCTAATTTCATTCTCTAATAGCTTAAAATAACATACTCAATCATTAGGAGTGATCCAAACTTCACAAAAGTCAAAATCTTAAGTTTCCTAAAAAAGTCAAAGTGCATGGTTTCTTAGTTTTTACCAAATCTTCAAAGAATTGTTTTGAATTTTATGTTTGCTTTCATGGCTTGAATTGTAACAATTCGCAATTTCAGGTTAACTTTTATTCCCGAAAATTTCACTATTCACTTTTACTATTCACTTTTTACTATTCACTTTTCACTATTCACTTTTTACTATTCATCTCAAAAAATTTTATTTCATATTCTCGTAAGTTAAACTATTTTAACGATAATCCGAGGGTTTGACGCTCGTCGGATCATTTCTGCAAAAATCACAAAGCCGTGTCCGAGATTTACTTTTAGGTTTAAACGTCATTCCAGCATCCCGATATGTTCATAAAACATTATAAACAATAGAAATATGATTTTCTCTCATTTTAGGACAATTCCAAAAGTTTCGGAATTTTACGTTTTTCAGTTCAGCTTTTTACGCGAATTACGCGTTTTAGACCCGTGTTTCCAGTTTTTAGCAGGGTTTTAGCACCCAATAGAACCTACCACTCATTTTATATTTTATTATAGAGTATATTGACATGTTTGACCATACTTTCAAGTTTCATATTTTTAGGATACCCGGTTTTACGTTTCGTGACTTAATAACTTACGGTTAGCAATTTACGGGTCCAAAACTAGCTACATACTTAGGATAATATCATCAAAAGTCCACACCTTGTTCTCCAAGTTCATGAACCGCCACTAGGGGGGGGGGCATTCACACTTGTGGCATCATCTCATGACTTTAGCCATTAGATCATATTTATTTACAACTTTGTCTCCAAGTTTTAGCACTTTCCTAGTAACCTTCCTAACCTCCTCATTCATAGTATAAATAGCAAGCTAATCCCTTCCATTCTCATCAATAAAAAAATGCCACAACACAATCCCTAACTCCATGATCCTTTGATCTTCAAACTACAAGTTACACTACAAAGTTCAAGGTCTTAGTATTCTCTACCTAGTTCTTAAGTTTGTTTGGTGATACCATGGTTGAATTAGGAGCTACACAAGGTGATTAGGGGCTGAAGTTAAATGGTTTTCACAAGGTTTATATCAAGTCTATCAATGGTTACAAGAGTTATGGTGAAGGGTTTACAAGCATAGGTTTAGTGTCCTAGTTCATATTTGACTTCCTTTCTTAAGTGAAAGCCAAAAGTTGTAAGAAACCCTTATACACTTTCTTGCTCAATATCATTTTCATGCTCTTTGTGTTCTTTTCATGCTATATATGTTCTTGTTATTGTGTTCATGATGTTTAAAAATGGATAAAACGAGTATTGGTATACATATGTTAACTTATGACAAGCAAACTAGTGATTTTTATGGAAAACCACGACCACAATAGTATAATTTTGATATTTGACACTTACTTACTGTTAAAGAGGACTTAAGGAAAACATAGCAATTTGAATCACCCAAAACGAGTACACGAGTCAAAAGTTATGACCATTTGAAGTTAGCGAAACCAAAACGGCAAAACTGCCTAAATAGCATTCTGATCAAATTTTGATTTTGAAAGTCCCACTTCTGGTCCGATTCATCAAAAAGTTAAAACACGAAAGTTGTCCGGAACGACGTTTTCGTTCAGGAACAAAGAAGCTCGAGCCCTGAAAATGCTTTCCGAGTGATAATTTCTTTAAATTCTTAACAGCCCATTTTTAGACCAAAGTCACTATATTATAGTTATGAATTACTAAGACCAAGAGGTCTAATGACCTAAAGCCAAGACCACAACCATGGCTAAAGCCAAGGTTGAGTCTTAAGACCATGGTAACAATGACCAAGGTCACGGCAAAGCCACGGCTAAAGACCATATAACTTTTAAAAGATCAAAGACTTATATATATGTTATCAAATACTACAATAGTATGGAGCCTCATGTGAGGAGTTCATTAAGTAAGCCGTCGAGACGAGTTGTGGATTTACGAATTAAAGTGTCCTGGCTCCTCGAACGTTTACTCCATGACTTCTGAATTATGTCGGCCCGAACGGTAGTAAGAGATGTACAACCTATACATGTTTCATAGACCACTTATATTCAACGACTTACACTATATACTAAGTACTACATCATGAACATTATGCAAGACATATATTGGCAATTCTTCGTATTCTTAGACGTTACTCCAAACCTAAGTCGCAACGTTCTATTATAGGCTGCTCTTAGAGACTTTCGCGATTCGACTACCACTTTCATTTCTCATTACATAAGCTTAAGGTGAGTCATAGCCCCTACTTTTTCGTACTTCTTTTAACTCTTGGGGGGGATACATGCTCAACTACTTGCTTACTTGTACAAATACTCAAAACATTTATACTTGCTTGTTTTATACTTGATTGTCTTATACTTGATGGCATTATACTTGATTTCATACATACATGACTGTCTTTTATCTTTGGGAAGTGGCTCCCAGTAAACTTATATCTTTGGGAAGTGGCTCCCAGTAAACTTATATCTTTGGGAAGTGGCTCCTAGTTTTCTTTGGGAAGTGGCTCCCAGTTGTCCTTGGGAATTGGCTCCCAAAGTGAGGTCTTCGAAGATGAAGTAGAGACTCACTACTAATTGCTTAATTGTCTTGATGAACTTATACATGACTTTATTATACTGTATGTTAGCAGTGGGTTGTGAACACACGGGTTACAAGTCTCTTATGGCGGGACTTGTAACTGAGTGGATTCTCGATGCCTTTGCTGTGTGAATATTCTTTTAAGGCTTTTCAACTGTTTTAAGACAAACTCTATGAACTCACCAACCGTTGTGTTGACACTTTAGCATGTTTATCTCAGGTTAGTAAGGCGATAGCTAGTGCGTGGAACTTAGAGTCAAGCTGCATATTCTGAAGACTTACGCTTTTATCATTTACCATTCAAAACATTTTGTATACATTTATGTATCATACTTTGGAATCTCATGTTTGTAACTTTGAATTCATTAATCGAATGGTAACTTTTCAAAACGTCTCATTTAGAGTTCGTTTTCTATACCTTGTACTTTGTATTATGAAGTAGCACCCCTGTGACACAGTCTTCCGCTGCGGTATTTTGGGGGTGTTACAGATTGGTACCAGAGCCTTGGTTATAGAGAACTAGGTTGCATTTAGTGCCTAGACTATAACTGCTATATACGTTGGGACCTTCCTCTTTATTTGCCTTACACACAATACATACACATATGCTTTTTGGTTAGAGGTTTGCTTAGTTCCACGCTGTTAGATGATGTGACTTTAGTATTATAAGGAGCCACAGAGATTCGTCGAGTCATTAAAAACATGGAGCTCAGTAATAACTAATTAGTTAACTTGATCTTGTGACAGTTCTTGTTTGATGAGACACAAGATTTGAGTTAAATAATATTATTGCTTAGCTTTAGGGATTTGATGACTTGATTATCTTACTATCGGCCTCAGAAGGCGGATTTTGTGTCGGAAACTCTTAAGTAGGATGATTTAGAATCTCCTTATTTAAATGGATTGGGACGCCTCTTCAGTTAAATAAAGAAATTGTAAATCACCGAACCATAAGTTTATGATCCCTTACTTACATAAATTTGGACGCTTCTTTATGTAAGTAAAGAGTTATAAATAAGTGGGCTTAATTGTAGCCGATACAACTCCTTAACCAGAACCTTAGACGAATCAGAGTGAACACCACTATATTGGAGATTCCGAATTCTCCTAGACACACTAAACTTCGGGACGAAGTTTCCTTAAGGGGTAGAGACTGTAACAATTCGCAATTTCAGGTTAACTTTTATTCCCGAAAATTTCACTATTCACTTTTTACTATTCACTTTTCACTATTCACTTTTTACTATTCATCTCAGAAATTTTTATTTCATATTCTCGTAAGTTAAACTATTTTAACGATAATCCGAGAGTTTGACGCTCGTCGGATCATTTCTGCAAAAAACACAAAGCCGTGTCCGAGATTTACTTTTAGGTTTAAACGTCATTCCAGCATCCCGATATGTTCATAAAACATTATAAACAATAGAAATATGATTTTCTCTCATTTTAGGACAATTCCAAAAGTTTCGGAATTTTACGTTTTTCAGTTCAGCGTTTTACGCGAATTACGCGTTTTAGACCCGTGTTTCCAGTTTTTAGCAGGGTTTTAGCACCCAATAGAACCTACCACTCATTTTATATTTTATTATAGAGTATATTGACATGTTTGACCATACTTTCAAGTTTCATATTTTTAGGATACCCGGTTTTACGTTTCGTGACTTAATAACTTACGGTTAGCAATTTACGGGTCCAAAACTAGCTACATACTTAGGATAATATCATCAAAAGTCCACACCTTGTTCTCCAAGTTCATGAACCGCCACTAGGGGGGGGGGGGCATTCACACTTGTGGCATCATCTCATGACTTTAGCCATTAGATCATATTTATTTACAACTTTGTCTCCAAGTTTTAGCACTTTCCTAGTAACCTTCCTAACCTCCTCATTCATAGTATAAATAGCAAGCTAATTCCTTCCATTCTCATCAATAAAAAAACGCCACAACACAATCCCTAACTCCATGATCCTTTGATCTTCAAACTACAAGTTACACTACAAAGTTCAAGGTCTTAGTATTCTCTACCTAGTTCTTAAGTTTGTTTGGTGATTCCATGGTTGAATTAGGAGCTACACAAGGTGATTAGGGGCTGAAGTTAAATGGTTTTCACAAGGTTTATATCAAGTCTATCAATGGTTACAAGAGTTATGGTGAAGGGTTTACAAGCATAGGTTTAGTGTCCTAGTTCATATTTGACTTCCTTTCTTAAGTGAAAGCCAAAAGTTGTAAGAAACCCTTATACACTTTCTTGCTCAATATCATTTTCATGCTCTTTGTGTTCTTTTCATGCTATATATGTTCTTGTTATTGTGTTCATGATGTTTAAAAATGGATAAAACGAGTATTGGTATACATATGTTAACTTATGACAAGCAAACAAGCAAACTAGTGATTTTTATGGAAAACCATGACCACAATAGTATAACTTTGATATTTGACACTTACTTACTGTTAAAGAGGACTTAACAAGGAAAACATAGCAATTTGAATCACCCAAAACGAGTACACGAGTCAAAAGTTATGACCATTTGAAGTTAGCGAAACCAAAACGGCAAAACTGCCTAAATAGCATTCTGATCAAATTTTGATTTTGAAAGTCCAACTTCTGCTCCGATTCATCAAAAAGTTAAAACACGAAAGTTGTCCGGAACGACGTTTTCGTTCAGGAACAAAGAAGCTCGAGCCCTGAAAATGCTTTCCGAGTGATAATTTCTTCAAATTCTTAACAGCCCATTTTTAGACCAAAGTCACTATATTATAGTTATGAATTACTAAGACCAAGAGGTCTAATGACCTAAAGCCAAGACCACAACCATGGCTAAAGCCAAGGTTGAGTCTTAAGACCATGGTAACAATGACCAAGGTCACGGCAAAGCCACGCCTAAAGACCATATAACTTTTAAAAGATCAAAGACTTATATATATGTTATCAAATGCTACAATAGTAGGGAGCCTCATCTGAGGAGTTCATTAAGTAAGCCGTCGAGACGAGTTGTGGATTTACGAATTAAAGTGTCCTGGCTCCTCGAACGTTTACTCCATGACTTCTGAATTATGTCGGCCCGAACGGTAGTAAGAGATGTACAACCTATACATGTTTCATAGACCACTTATATTCAACGACTTACACTATATACTAAGTACTACATCATGAACATTATGCAAGACATATATTGGCAATTATTCGTATTCTTAGACGTTACTCCAAACCTAAGTCGCAACGTTCTATTATAGGCTGCTCTTAGAGACTTTCGCGATTCGACTACCACTTTCATTTCTCATTACATAAGCTTAAGGTGAGTCATAGCCCCTACTTTTTCGTACTTCTTTTAACTCTTGGGGGGGATACATGCTCAACTACTTGCTTACTTGTACAAATACTCAAAACATTTATACTTGCTTGTTTTATACTTGATTGTCTTATACTTGATGGCATTATACTTGATTTCATACATACATGACTGTCTTTTATCTTTGGGAAGTGGCTCCCAGTAAACTTATATCTTTGGGAAGTGGCTCCCAGTAAACTTATATCTTTGGGAAGTGGCTCCTAGTTTTCTTTGGGAAGTGGCTCCCAGTTGTCCTTGGGAATTGGCTCCCAAAGTGAGGTCTTCGAAGATGAAGTAGAGACTCACTACTAATTGCTTAATTGTCTTGATGAACTTATACATGACTTTATTATACTGTATGTTAGCAGTGGGTTGTGAACACACGGGTTACAAGTCTCTTATGGCGGGACTTGTAACTGAGTGGATTCTCGATGCCTTTGCTGTGTGAATATTCTTTTAAGGCTTTTCAACTGTTTTAAGACAAACTCTATGAACTCACCAACCGTTGTGTTGACACTTTAGCATGTTTATCTCAGGTTAGTAAGGCGATAGCTAGTGCGTGGAACTTAGAGTCAAGCTGCATATTCTGAAGACTTACGCTTTTATCATTTACCATTCAAAACATTTTGTATACATTTATGTATCATACTTTGGAATCTCATGTTTGTAACTTTGAATTCATTAATCGAATGGTAACTTTTCAAAACGTCTCATTTAGAGTTCGTTTTCTATACCTTGTACTTTGTATTATGAAGTAGCACCCCTGTGACACAGTCTTCCGCTGCGGTATTTTGGGGGTGTTACATGAATCTTGTTTCCATGTACAGCCTACCAGCTCAACTTTAAGTTCCCAGGTCCCTTTGATTTTTGCAATTTTATCCTTGGGCCCCACAAGGCTCCAAAGTCCCTTGCAGGGTTGTCTGCTCCCCTGCACAGCAGACCCACCACACCAACACCACCACTTGGTGGTGGTTTTATGGCCACCACAGTGGTCCACAGCCACCCTTCCTTGTTCCTTACAACCCCCCTCCTGGTGGGCTTCAAAGATTGACCAACCATTTGATCTAGGACCTAGTGGACCCCACCTAATTTAGCCCTCCTTTTCTGTCCCAATTTTCAGTTAAGTTGCAAGTTTCAAGTGCTTATTTTTAGCTTAATAGCTTATTCTGTGGTTCTCCTTTGCTTTTTATAGCTTATTCATGTTCTCTTAACTTGTTGGGACCTGAATCAACCAGAGTGGGCCCCACTTAATGCCATTTTAGCTCATTTCACCACTTGGTCAAACAAAGTCAACTGTTTGGCTTTTAGCTTTCCATACTGCTTATTTTTAGCTTATAAAAAAGTTGTTTTCACAAAAATTTGTTGTTTTTAGGTGTAAAATAGTTTTCAAAAAGAAAAATCCAAAAAAAATCAATTTAGTTTTAGGTGATAGTTTCTATTTAATGTAATTTAAATTTTAATTTTCATTTTTAAATTTTTGTTAAGCACTTAGCTTTTTTATATTTTTATTAATTTCCTTTTAAGTTAAAGTAATTTTTATAATTTTCTCAGATTTTTATTTTATCATTTAGTATTTATTAGAATTAATCTTAGTTTTATTAATTATTAATTAATAATTAGTTTAAAATAGCATAATTAGTTTTTATTAAGTAAAACATAGTTTTTATATTTTTCCTAGCTTTTATATAATATAATATATTTTTAGGAATTTTTCTAAAACTTTTACTGTTCATTTTCTATTTTTCTTAATTTAAAATAGTTTAATTAGGTAATTAGTATTTAATTAGTAATTAATTAATATAAAATTCACAAAAAGACAAAAACACTTATTTTTAATTTTAAAACTTATTTTTAGTTATTTTATAATTTTAGAAATTTTATTTTCATTTTTCTAGTGTTTAAATAATATTGTATTATATTTAAGTATTTTAAATATTAATAATTAGTATTTAATTAATATTAAATAATTAATTAGTGTTAAAATTTATTTTCTTTTTCTAAAAATTCTCTTTTACCTTTAAGTTTGTAAAAAAGTCATTTTAACCCACTAGGTGTTTTCAGATCTCCGTTTTCACTTTTTATTTTGTACGTTTACGTTTTATTTAAACGTGAACGTACGCGTTTTAAGTTTTAAATGTTTCTGGTTTTTCTGACTTTCCAGTCTTGTTAATATAGTGTATTTAAGCTATTATCTTTTATATTCCAGTAGTGTAATCATCACAACTCTCTTATACCCTTTCCCGTCCAAATTCACCCGATCACAAACCCGTTTTAAATACCATCCACACCTCGTCGGGACATAACGACCCGGGGAGACACTATACTTCCACGGAGATTTGGCCTGAGATGTTTGACTTAGTTGACCATTCATCTGGTCAATTTAGGTTGACCGTTTGGGACTAACCACGTACGTACTTCCCCATCTCTATAAGCTTCTACTTCACTCCTATGTCGAGCCTACAAGAAGCTCCTAACATGTGATCATTAGAATTCGCTCATGCATTAAATACAACCATAAAAACCTAGTACGCATTGGTTAATGTTTCTTAAGACATTCAAGCAAGTTACACAATGGAGATCTGCCAGTTTTCTTAAGCCTAACATCGAAATCATTCATCCATTACAACTATAAACAAGCAATCAACCTATAATCAAAATCTAGGTTTCATTACATCTAAGCAAACACGCAAAAGATCAAGCCTAACATGTTAAAATCAAGATAAGCGTAAGATATATTCAAACAACACATAAACATATTGAATGAATTGAAAGGATACTTATCGCAATTGAATATGAAAGGTTTCAAGGGGTGAAAACCCTTGAAGATACTGTAAAAGTCGTGCTAGGGTTTATTAAATTCGACCCTAAAATTATCCTCTCTTTAGAATGAAATTAACAAAGAGTATATATATATTTCCTAAGGTGACGGCATCAAGAAGAAACTTCTGACGCCGTCAACCCGCCGCCCATAATATTCTCGGACTGCCAAGATCCAGATCTGACGCCGTCATGTGTAATGTTGTTCTGGGCTGTCACCACTTTTAATCTTGACGGCCATGCTTTGACGCCGTCACGTATTCACTGGGCTGTCACCTCTTTTGCTCTTGACGCCGTCATCAAAATTCTCTTGGCGCTGTCAGATACTGTTCCCAGCAAGGAAAATTAAGACTTTGTCGTTTTCTTCACTTTTATGCTCCAAAAACGTCCAAAATGCTTCCTTTTCCAGAATTCACTCCAAAAGTACCTAAAATCACAAAAGGAACGATTTAGGGAAATATTTGATCAAATAAATTCCAATTCCGGCTTAAATGACCCCCTAAAAATGGATAATTTTTCGCCGCGTGAGAATCGCACCAGGCTTTACCTCTCGAGGGATCTTGAGAAGCTTACAACCCCTACCAGGCAGTGTACCTGATCGTTATAGTATAGTATAGTGACAAGTACCGGGGGATTGATCGTTCAACTCAGGAATAGTGTCACTAGGATTAGAAAGCCGAAAAACTAGGTCTAGAGGTGAGGGATGATTCTTTTTGTATTTTTATATTTTTATAAAAGCAAGTAAAATCTCGGGTTTTGGAAGAATGGGCGGAATTAGTTGCTAATCAACTAACCCAATAACTAAGATGCAATCAAAATAAAATAACAGAAATGTAAATAAGCAAATTAAACTAATGTGATGTGAACAATAGATGGGAGAATTATGTTTACTTAGATTTCACTACTCCCGATATCTTTTACAGGTTAATTGTTTGTTACAGTTGCGTGGATGACGTGTTATATTCCTTAATACCAATCGTGGGGTGGCGTACGTACTTCCCCAACTCTATAAGCTCCTACTTCACTCCTATGTCGAGCCTGCAAGAAGCTCCTAACATGGGATCACTAGAATTCGCTCATGCATTAAATATAACCATGAAAACCTAGTACGCATTGGTTCATGTTTCTTAAGACCTTCAACCCGCCGCCCATGTGTAATATTGTTCTGGGCCGTCACCACTTTTACTCTTGACGGCCATGCTTTGACGCCGTCACGTTTTCACTGGGTCGTCACCTCTTTTGCTCTTGACGCCGTCAGGTACAGTTATGCTCCAAAAATGTCCAAAATACTTCCTTTTCTAGAATTCACTCCAAAAGTACCTAAAATCACAAAAGGAACGATTTAGGGCAAAATTTGATCAAATAAATTCCAATTCTGGCTTAAATGGCCCCCTAAAAACGGATCGTTTTTCGCCATATCATATAGACATGCGCAATAACCTACCTAGTTCTATAAGCATAGCAAGTTTTAAATAAATAGCAATAATAGTCCACATAAAACAATTTGCACGTTTCTCACCCCAAGTATTGAAAACAAAGTTCAAAAGTAAAAGTGAGGCTATGACTCACCTCAAGTCCAGATATCAGCACAAAGAAACCGGTAGAATCAAGAAGTATAGCAACTCAAAAGACAACAACCACGGACTTAGCACTTCCTAACAGTATAAGCTCTTTTCAGAAATACTTCCTCAAAATCAAATATTCCCAATCCCGAACGTATTCCATTTTGCTTTCCAAAAATCAATTTCTCGTATTAGTTTGGCGTTTGGTATCCATGCGGGTGGAAGGTCGACTCAACACAAACCAAGAAGATATATCAAAAGAAACAATAAAGAACACTCTACAGGTCTAATATTGGCCCAATATATTATTTAAATAAATCATCGAAGCTTATCAAATCCGTCGACTTGGTAATTCTCTAAAACTTATTTACCTAATATATTATTTCAAGATCATACCAAAACCTAAGTCACATAGCACATAGAATACTATATGGTAAGTATTGAAGTTAATAAGTTTCCTAAATATATCGTTAAACTTAGCAAATACTTCAATTTGGTAAACCTCATGAGATATTTAGTAGCTCATTATCCCGCACTCCTACCACAACCTATGGGCGTCGTAGGATACAATACCCGTTAATAGACCCTTTTTATATAACCAAGTAGGTCCTATTTAATCCGTCGATCAAATAAGTTATGTAGTTATATAAAATGAATATTAACGTCACACATCCGTGACAAGCACAAAAGTCATTAAATAAATAAGATGGCCCACTTGGACTCAAGTGCCCTTGATCTCGTATAACTCGTAAGTTCCTCGTTTTATTTTCCAAAAATGCATTTCATTTCGTAAAGCATTCAACGTTATATTTATATAATTTTTTATAATAGTTTATTTGTAATAACGTTCCCGACATTTATTATACTATTCTCATAGTATAATATATATCGTTACATTATTATTTTTACTACTCGTGATCACTTTATTTTTAATATACGCACTTATATAAATATATATACGTTTTCACATTTATATATTTATATAAATGTTTATATCGTTAATATAAGTTATAACGAGTCTTTATTATTAAGTTTAATTATAATTAATATCGAGTTATAAAAGATGAGTCACATGTCCGAGTCATCACTCTCGGCTCATTGTCCAAATCCAAGTGCTAAGGCGTTTTGCTGAAATCAATCGTTGACTAGAAATTCAACGTGACTCCGACTCGCAAAACCATGAGTCCAAAGTAATACTGTCCAAACCGCAATTCCGTCATTTGTCCCATTTCACATGCTACAACAATAAGGTCCGACTACGACACCTTTCTAACCTATCTCCGTCAATCTAATAACCGTCACACAATCGGTTTCCGATATCACACTTCGTCAACACAACTTCAAAATACAAGTCCATTGCCGAGACCCCAAGGTCTCGGCCTTGCATTGCTCTCGGCCCAAAAGTAACACAACAATGGCAAGGACAACGACACAACAACAAGAGAAACATCACAATATCAATCAAAATGGGGCAAAATCAAGTAAACTTAGAACCGGAAGACCCGTTTGGGTCTCAGTCCACTATTCGAGCCAAAAGAAAACAAACAGGAGACCATGAGGGTCTCAGTTGGCTCTAACCCATAAACGACTCAAACCAAACGGACCAAGGGTCACGTTAAGCTCATATGAGCTCCAATACCACAACCAAACGGACCAAGGGGTCACGTTAAGCTCCCAAGAGCTACAATATCAAAACCAAACGAACCAAGGGGTCACGTTAAGCTCCCAACGAGCCAAAGATTACCACACCGAGACCACAAGGTCTCGGTTGAGCTTCATCGAGCCACAAACTCAACCAAAATGCATCCAAATCTCTAATCCGAGAACCAAATCAAGAGAGAGTCGACACCCAGGGATACCATTTCAAGTTTTATATTAAAACCCATTTTCATCTTAAATTTTAACACCCAATATCAAGATTAAATCCGGGTTTGACTCGAATTAGTCAAACCCGACGCGTAACCCGTGATTTTCTCACCTTCTAATAAAATGAAAACCAAGAAATTAAGGGTGTGGTGAGGCGTGTGGTGTTTATGTGCGGCGGTAATCAAGAAAATGGAGGGGAGAGGTGTTTGTTTTGGGCGCGTGTTTCACACCACAAGAACAAGAAAATAATGGTGAGTATTTTGGTGGTGGTGGTGTTGCTTGGAAAACGGCAGTGGTGGTGTTATGGTGGGTGGCAGCCGGCGGTGACAAGAGGAGAGAAGAGAGGGGGGAAAGTGTTGGTGATATTATGAGGGTTAGGGTTAGGGGTAAGGGTAATATACCCAAAAAATTGCAAATAGGTCCCTTAAGTTTTATTTTTCCAACTTAAGCCACAATAACTTTAATGTTTAGGTAAAAGTATAATTAATCAGTTTTCCCGTAACACGATTATTTATTTTCAAAATTATTAGATGTCGCCAAAATATATTTTTATAAGCCACCATAAATTCCCAAAGACATTTCCTAAATTATATAAGAGATAAAAACGTTTATTTAACGTATAAACGCGACCGTTATTCAAAAGATTTAAACTCGTTAGGTTTTTCTAGTGCCGGAGTCAATGTAGTGCAACTAAAATGTCTCATCAATAATTCACAACATATATATCTCATAATAAATCAATAACTCAAATTCAATATCTCATAAACTTCAAATTTTAAAACATCAGTTTAAATTTCACAAATAAGTTACGAATAACATTTCAATTATTTAATTAAACTTCAAACTTTTAATGTAATGCGGGTTTTAAATTCTCCCTAATTTGCCAGTTGTCACATCCTCCTAGCCTCAGAAGAAACCTGTCCCGGGTTTCTCTCAGAACATTCCATCTACGAAGTGAAAAGCTTAGGATATCTCTTCTTGAACTCATCTTCACGTTTCAACATAAATTCCGGTCCATGACGGGAATTCCAACGAACCTTGATGTGTGGAATACGACTGCGCTTGATTCGCTTAATCTCTCGATCCAATATCTCAATCGGCTCTTCCACGAAGTTCAAACTCTCATCAACGCGGATATCATTCATCAGTATAACCGGTGTCTCATCAGAAAGGCATTTCTTCAAATTACTCACATGAAACACATCGTGAACCTTATTCAATTCCTGTGGTAGCTCCAACCGATAAGCTACGGGCCCAATTCTATCCAGAATTAGAAATGGTCCAATGTAGCGGGGGTTAAGTTTCCCATGTTTCCCGAAACGTATCACTCCTTTCCAAGGCTAGACTTTCAGCATCACTTTGTCTCCAACCTGGAACTCAAGAGGTTTACGTCTCTGATCGGCGTAACTTTTCTGCCTATCTCGAGCTGCTTGTAACCGATCACGAATTTGAGTCACTTTCTCATTAGTCTCCAAAATAAGCTCGGGGCCTGTGAGTTGGCTATCTCCAACCTCAGCCCAACCAATCGGTGAACGACATTTACGACCATATAAAGCTTCAAATGGTGCAGCTTTAAGACTTGTATGGTAGCTGTTGTTATAGGAGAATTCCGCAAGGGGTAGATACTTCTCCCAACCTTTACCAAAATCTATGATACAGGCACGAAGCATATCCCCCAAAGTCTGTATCGTTCTCTCACTCTGACCGTCGGTTTGGGGATGATATACAATACACATATCAAGTCTCGTCCCCAAAGTGGTTTAGAGTGATCGCCACAAAGCTAACGTGAAACGACTCTCGCGATCCGAAATTATCGATATTGGAACACCATGACGAGAAATGATTTATTTTACATACAACCTCGCGAGTTTGTCGATACTATCATCTTCGCTAATTGCTAGGAAATGAGCAGACTTAGTCAATCGATCCACAATTACCCAGATAGCGTCACAACTGCTAGCTGTCTTCGGTAATTTGGTAATGAAGTCCACATAATCCTCTCCCATTTCCAAACTGGGAGTTCTGGCTGCATTAATAATGCGCCAGCGATCCAAGAAACGCATTAGCGACCGTCCATTATTTGAAATATCGGGAACTCGCGCCAGCGATCCAAGAAATACATTAGTAACCATCCGTTGTTTGAGGAATTGAGGACTCGTGCTAGCGATCTACTAAGTTTGTACAGGAGATGTTTAAACAAATTCAGGTATCACCCAAAACCTTTTCATGACCGATTTACCACTTTAGACTTGTTACTCCTTGGCTTTAGTGGTGGAGATGTGTATCCTTGCTAAGCTTATGATAGAATATTTGTCACGATTGAGCAATTGAACAAATTAGATTAGTTGAGAGATTGAGAGATTTTATTTTATTTTCTATTTCGTTAAGTTTGATGAATTGGTTATGATTGATGATAAGAGATGAGATCTGAGGAGATTAGATGGGAGTTATCTAATGGGAGAGAAAATATTATGTCAGAGGCGGAGTAAAATATGTGTTTAGGGTTAAGGTAATATGAGTGTATTTAGGGTAACAATCTCATAACCGGTTCTTATCATGTGCACTCATATTTCGATTGGGTTTATTGGTTATGGGCCGAAACAAAAGTCATGGAATGGGCTGTTGGCATTTGAATTGGACTTCAATATGTTGGACTAAACATGGGCTGTAAGTTAAAAATGTTGACAACATTTTTTAAACTTACAAAAGTAGTTATCCGAAATGTATTTTTGGGTACACATTTTTACAACAGTTGGTTTGAAGAATGGTATTTTGGATTATAAATTTTCACGGGGATACATTGTTCACGGCTAAAATTGCTATGTTAAACAAAAATGACTACGGGGTTTTTGTACGATATTATTGATTTGACTTTGAAGTGATATTTAATAAAGTGTAATTATTTATGTCAAAGTCTAGGGGTGGTTGGATGCACGACTGTTGAAGATAACTTGTCTGCGCATATAGAAATTCAGTCTTGACAATCTAGTTATTACTGATGTAAGGAGTTACGTTGTAGTGCTCACGGTATAGCTATAACTTAAAGGAGTTACGTTGTAGTACTTAGTGTCACACAAAGTGGTGGATTGTTCAAGTGGCGAATATTTCGTGCAACCTCATACTTAAAGGAGTTACGTTGTAGTGCTCAGTATAGGTATTAAGTTGATTGGCCCCAAACGGTCAACCTAAATTGACCAGGTGAATGGTCAACTAAGTCAAACGACTCAGACCAAATCTCCGTGGAAGTACAGGGTTTCCCCGGGTCGTTATGTCCCAGCGAGGTGTGATGGTAATTAAAACGGGTTTGTGATCGGGTGAAATTGGACAGGAATAGGGTTTGAGTGATTTGTATGGTTACACTAAGATACGAGGAATGAAAATAACTTAGAAACTATATATAAACAATTACTGACGATTAGAAAACCTAAAAACGTGAGCTAAGTCGAAAAACGCGTACGTTTGATTTAAATCTACATAGACGTACGAAATAAAACACGAGTTTTTGTGAAATAAAATACCTACGGATATGAAAATTATATTTTTACAATCCTAATGATAAAAGAAAATTTTTAGAAAAAGAAAAATAATTTTTACACTATTTAATTAATTATTATTAATTAATTACTAATTAATAACTAATTAATAATATTTAAAATACAGTAATTTTGAATTTAAGCTAGAAAAATGAAATTTTAATTCTAAAAATTCTAAAATAATATAAAAGTAATTTTAAAACTAAAAATATATTTTTCCTACTTTTTCTCTATTTATTATTAATTAATTACTATTTATTAATTACTTAAAACTAAATTAAATTAAGAAAAATAGAAAATGAACAATGAAAATTATGAAAAATTTCCTAAAATTATTTTATGATATATAAAACCTAGGAAAAATATAAAAAAATACTGTTGTTAAATAAAAATTAATAAACCTATTTAATTAACTAATATTACTTAATTATTATTAAGCTAATACTAATTATAATTAATACTAAATGAAAGGATAAAAATCTGAAAAAATTCCTACAGTTACTTTAATATACTAGGAATTTAAGAAAAATATAAAAATAGATAAGTACTTGAAAAAATTTAAAAAGAAAAATTAAAAGGCTAAGTTATATTAAATGGAAGCTATCACTAGAAATTAAATTTGTCTTTTTCTTGTTTTTCTTTTACACACTACTTTAAATACTCAAAATAACAATCTTTTACGAAAACACTTTGGTAGAAGCTCAAAAATAAGCAACTTGAAAGCTGAAATGCTTAACAGGTTGTGTAAAAAGCTTATTAAGATTTTGTGGAAATTGAAAAAGCTAACCAACAAGTTGTAAGGACAGAGCCAGAAGTGAACAAAGTTACTAAAGACTTAATTGCACAGGAAAAAAGCTAAAGCAGCAAGTGATTACCCTGAATAAGCTATATAAGCTAAGATAAGCAATACCAAAATCACCTCAGACCAAATAGGCCACTAGCAGGCTCATTGAGGGCTTAGATAAGCTTATAAGCTCAAATTGAGCTTGGAACCTAAAAGTCCACCTATTGGGCTTTCCAAAAGCACAACAAGTTCAAGATAATCTTGTGAGATGAGCTCACAAAGAGCTCATAAATACCCCCTGAATGCACAGATATGGGGTTCACACCAAAGTGAGTATAAAAGAGTAGCAACTATCACCATTTGAGCACAAGAACTAAAGACAAGTTAAACAACAACCACAAACTACAAAAACAGGCTTAACAACAACAATTGCAAAGTTAAAAACAAGCTGAGATCAAGAATCATGCAAGCTTAGTCCAATCTGAAACACCAGCAACAACAGGCTGCTAAGGGCAATATGGCGTACGAAATTAAGCTAGCAAACAACTCATGAAATACTAACAAAGGGTACACAGGTTGAGACAGCCCATTGGGGTATTAAAAACACCAAAGTTTAACAAGAATGACCAAGAGGTGAGCATGGTATGATCAAATGGAAAAACGGGTAAAAAATGAAAACTGGGTGCAGGGCAGCTGAAAGCTCAACAGGGCAACTTTAAGGCCAACTTTCAATGATCAAATGGTTTTCAAAATGCAAAATTATTTTTGACTCAGGTACACAAGCCACCAAACAACATAAATCAACAAGATTTAACTAATTCCAATTTGTTTTAAACTCTGTGCATGATCTTGAATATCTATCCATTTTGTTAGTCATGACATTTTGACTTTTTGAATTTGTTTAAAACTTTGACTAATTTGAATGCAAATCTGTTCTAAATGATCTAATATGATGTATTAAATCACTATGCACCTAAATAAAACTAAATTAGATAATTATGAAACTCGCTTAATGATTGTGCAATCTAATTGATTAACTGTTATGCAAAAGTGATTGAATAAAGCGGATTATGACCTTTAATAAATAGCTACTAAGTTTTATGATTATATTAGCCTAAATGCAACTAAGTGATACTACCTTAACTAATATTAACTTCTGAAACCTTAATAAGACCAGCAAACAATCATATCCCAAACACGCCTTTAAATGGTTGACTGTCTAAGTTTTTAAGGGGAGCTAGTGGAATTTTGAAGTGATTTTTGCCCAAGCAAGATTAATACAACTTTGAAAACACAAAATTAGCATTTAACAATCACTAATGAGCATTGCATACTAAATGGTCACAGAAAACACCATAAGGTAAATTACACAGTACCTACTCAACATCATTGAAACTAAGCATAACTATGCACATTGGGTTGAGGATTAAACAATAAGCAATTATAATCTATACTAAGCAGAGATGAGCAATTGAATAAGCCAAATAGAACTGCTACAGTACTATGCACAAGAAACTTGAAAAATAAGACTTACAAAGAAAGGCTCATGTATGACACTCCAAATCACATTCTAAACCACCCTATTGCTTCCCAAGAAGCTCTAAACCACTGCATTCCTCTTCTTCTCCTCTTCCTCTTGCATTTTTCATCAATTTTTATTTTCCATGTATTTAATTGGATTTTTCCATTTTTTTGTTATTGAAGTAAAAGAAAGAACAATGAGGGATTAAGGTTTAAATAAGCTTGGTGAACTGAAACTAAGCTAATGAGACATTGGTGACAACTAACCACTTATAACAATTTTTTGCTGAAACTTAAGAATTTCCAGGGAGCTAAGAATGGTAAATAAAACTTGAACTCATGAATTAAAGACTTGATATTAAACTGAAAGCAACAATTTACAACTAATGTTTGTGAAAAGTAAAAATTACAACAATTCTGAATTAAGCTAAAACTACTCTAAAGACTAAAATTAACTAACTGTTTTCTTCATGGCTTCATTCTTCATTATATAGCCTTAAAATTGGTTCTTGGACACTTCCCAAGTTGGTTCTGAATCGTTGGATGAATACATTTAATCTTGGCCTTCAATTCACTTTTGGCGGGAAACTTTGGTTTAATCCATTTTGGCAGTTAGCTTGTTGGAAGAGGGTGAGGGTTTGTAATTTTGTGGTGGAAAGGTGAGTAGGGTTTGAGTGTGGCAGAGGGGTAGCAGGGTGGAGGTGATGATGATGTTGGCTGTGGTGTTGCAGGGTCACGGGTAGGAGATGGGAGTTGGTTAGTTTGACTGGGGGTGGTGAGGGTTTGACTGTGGTTGTGTTTGACCACAGGTTTTAATAAAAGGGGGTGGGTTTTTATTTTGAGTGGGCTGTTTGGTGTTGGGCTTGGGTGAGGGTTGGTTTTGGATTGGATATAAAAAGGTAGGAAATAATAAAAGGGTCCAAATGGTTTTAGCTAATGAAATACTACAAGGACCAAAGATGTAATAAGCTGAAAATGAGGGGTGTAAACTGCCAATATTCCAAAATAATCATAAGGACTAAAATTGCCACATATCCATAATCCAAATATCCTTAATAATTATTTTTCCAAAATGAATTTCCCGAGGACCAATTTTGCCAAATTCCAAACTACAGGGGTCAAACATGTAATTTTCTCAAACTTTTTACCCAAGGACTTGTTTTGACAATTTTTGAATTCCAAAGGACTTGGGTTGACTTTTCTTTTATTTTAAACTTTCAGGGACTAGTTTTGCAATTTTATGAAACTTGAGGGACTGAAACTGCCAATTATGCAAACTTTGTTCGTTTTTCATTTGTTTTTAAACATTTTGCATCTAAAACATATAAAACACACTTTTGGGATAATTTCTGTATTTTGATGCATTTCTGAGTGTTTTTTGTTGTTTTGGCAGTTCAGATACGATAAAAATGATGAGTATTTACACACTCATCAATCCCCCACACTAAACTATTGCTAGTCCCTAGCAATCTTTTAAGAAAAACTTAATGGATTTTAAACTCTTTACCAAAAGTTATCACTTCTGGAGTAGCCAGATGTATCGATTCAAGTAAGAACTATGGTCCACCTGATAACCTTGTGATTTTGAGCAAACCACCAGCTGTCAACGGATTTGATTAGTCTTTACCAAAAGCCGTTTGCTTCTGGACTAGCCAACTCTTGATGGAATAGTCAACATCTTGGTGAGCCAATTACCAATTATGATTTTTCCACTGCCTTTACCACAAGCCATAATCTTGCGGGCTAGCCAACTCATTCGCGTTTTAGGATATGGCGAGTTGAGGTACCATACAATTTTGGGCAAATTGGAAGCCATAAACGGATTTGATATATCTTTACCAAGAGCCGTTTGCTCCTGGATTAGCCAATACTTTTGTCATTTAGACATGGCGGACTGATAACCACAAAAATTTTGAACTTGAGTGAAAAAAAATTTTAAAATTTTTGGTCAAAAACGGGGGTACTAGATGGTAAAATGTGATAAAATTCGCTAGAATAGCGAAATACCCCCAACACTTAGAATGAATATTGTCCTCAATATTCAAAGTCCCAGCTATTATGCCGACTCTTAGAACGTAAAAGGGCAACATTACAAGCTAAATGTGGAAAACACCATTTTTTCACTTTATTTGTAACCACAGTAGTGGCACTCCCCCAAACTTAGGCTGAAAACCCTAAGTAAATGCTACTGTTTTTGTTTACCGAGTCGCTAGCTTGACTCGACCCCGAATTCATTTGTCCTTGGGGAAGCATGATGTGGAAGAGACAATCTCCATCGGACTTTCATTCAAGATGTTTGGACAAACATTTGAAGCACGTGAAAGTTCCACACCGATGAAATAAGTACCCGGCTCAAGATAATGGTAAATGAAAATGCCAGGATCAAAGATAGTATCCTCATTCCCGAAGGAGTGAAGAACAAGAGAAGTCACCTTAAAGGTGAAGAAAAGGAAGAAAACCATGATGAAAATCATGTTAAGATCTTCTTCCTCGAGAGCAGGCTCATTAGCCTGAATTTGGATTTCAAGGGTTAAGCTCAAAAACATCCCGGGAGGGTGGGTGGGAATTTGCAAATTCTCATGATTGAGTACATCTCCCCCCGGGTCATCATACTCCGGAGGAGTCATGATATGAGTGAGTTCACCGGCGAACTCCTCATGAAGAGAATCATTCACATGATGTGAATCTGTGAACTCTTGTTTTGTTGTGGACTCATCACAATCCTCATTCTAAATATCAAAGAGTGGATTATCAGAAATCAAAGTGAATTCGGATTCGAATTCATTTAGAGGATTGATGAGTGTAGTCTTGAATGCTTCGGGAACAAAGTGATTATCATTCTCTTCTTCTAAGCTAACTAGCTCAGAAGGTAATCCTTCCACATGACTGATGTCTCCAGAGGATAAAGAATTTTCATCAGCATGTGAAGTACTAAGCTCGATGTTGGGATTAGAGTTTAAAAGATTTTCAGTTTCTCCCATATCGGCTTCAAGGTCAAACAGATCATCATCACTTCCCAATGGAAGTGGATTGATGTGAGTAAGTTCATCTGTGAACTCCTCAATAAGAGGGTCAACATCAGAATGAGGCAGTGGTGCCTTTTCATACTCAACTTCTCCATAAGATGTGCAATCATCATTAAAATCGGAGAAAGTCTCAAAATGATCTTTTGGATTTTCAGGGGAAGAAGGTAGGTCACACACATGATCAAAAGTCCCCTGTGACTCTCTTGGGATTGGGACAAGGTTCTCAGAACTAGACTTTATAAATTCGTCCAATTCTATTTCAGGAATAGTGCTAAGATGCTCATCCCCCATATTCGGAGAGTGAGTGTGAACTTCGGGTGTGATATCAATAGACTGAGGGAGTTTAGAAGTACTAGCAGTTATGGAATTTTCAAGTTCCATTTGATCAACGACTAGTGACTTCGTCACATTATTTTCTCCCTGATTCTCCATGGAAGGAATCACAACAGATGAATCTGATGAATCTTTTTGAATAATAACAATGTTATTTTCATCATCATCACTGTCATCATCGTCATCATATAGAGCAGCATAACGAAGATTGGCACGTATTTTAGCCGCTCTTTGCTCAGCAAGTAATTCTTCCATGCTCAATTCGTTTTTGGCATCTCGCTCTTTAGCAAGTAATTGTGCCATGGATTTCTCACGAGAATCTTGAAACGATGTAGTAGCCAACCCCTCCTTAAATTTTTTAAATGCTTCAAGAACCTCATGACAAAGGTCTTGCGCGAATTGAGGAGTTGCTTGGGTCAATTGGTACTGTGGAGGTTGGTCTTGAGATGAATAATCATAATTGTTACAAGGAAATGGATTCCTTGTTTAACAATCAGAACTGCAATGAGGACCTCCACAGTATTCACAACAGTAAAACTGATGTGGCTGTGAGTCGTATGTGCTAGAGTCATAATTGCTATCAGGAAACTGCTCATAGATAAGCGTGTTGCCCGATTGACAATCAGAACTGTAGTGTGGGCCACTACAGTACTCACAACAGTTAAACTGTTGAGTCTGGTTTGGTGAATTGTATGGATATTGGTCATAACCAAAATTTTGACTATTTTGACAATCAAAACCTTGGTGAGGACCTCCACAGTAATCACACGAAAAGTTTGGTGTATTTTGATACGAACAATCATTGTGGTTTGGATAATATGATTCTTGCTCGTATGAATGTGATGGGTAGTTTGAAAATTTTGGAGAGTTGTAGAATGAGTTGTGATTAGGATCATAAGCAAATGAATTCCTCGAACCACAAAACAAACAACTTCCATCTCGAATATCATTACCACATTTTTCACATGTACACCAACGACATGGGAAACCAAAAAGCGGCTCACCACAACCAACACAAGGAATAAAATCCAGAGGTGGGACAAGTGGTATGCTCTTAGAGCTAGGAATTTCCACCACTTCCGTTATGGTCTCGGGTTTTTGTTCTTGATAAACGTGAAGATTAGGTAAGTCGTTCTTTTCAGTCACTGCCCTAAGCTCTGTACGTTTGCTTGACAAACTTTTAACCGTAAACCGTGAAAGGTTAGGATCAATTCTTGACGATTTGTCATTAATAGCACGTATCTCGGGCTGTGAAGGGTAGTTGGAAGAGTTTGGTGAATCATTTAGAGAATTTGGACTTATGAACAGATTGCACATAGTACAAAATCATTTACTACAATTATTGCCACAATTCTCACAAATACACCGGAGACAACGAAAGCCGTTCTCAATCGGCCTTTTACAGTGAAAACACGTGTAGCCGAGAGACGCCATAAGAATTATACATCAGAGGGGTATAAGAAGGTAGAATCACATGGATAGAGGTTAAAGGTGAATATTTTTGGATTTTTGGAAAGACATTTTATATACAAATAAGAAGGAAAATCTTTTTGGGTTTTTGTGTTCGTTGAAAACTGATTTTAAAAAGTTTTCGTGAACCGTTTTTGTTTTTATACAAGAAAATACGAACAAAGGATGGTAAATATACAATGAGCGTATATCCAGATTCACTAATATGTAAAACCGTTTAGAATACGCGCACAAACTCCCCGGCAGCGGCGCCAAAATTTGATTGGCCCCAAACGGTCAACCTAAATTGATCAGGTGAATGGTCAACTAAGTCAAACATCTCAGACCAAATCTCCGTGGAAGTACAGGGTTTCCCCGGGTCGTTATGTCCCAGCGAGGTGTGATGGTAATTAAAACGGGTTTGTGATCGGGTGAAATTGGACAGGAATAGGGTTTGAGTGATTTATATGATTACACTAAGATACGAGGAATGAAAATAACTTAGAAACTATATATAAACAATTACTGACGATTAGAAAACCTAAAAACGTGAGCTAAGTCGAAAAACGCGTACGTTTGATTTAAATCTACGTAGACATACGAAATAAAATGCAATTTTTTGTGAAATAAAATACCTACGGATATGAAAATTACATTTTTAAAATCCTAATAATAAAAGAAAATTTTTAGAAAAAGAAAAATAATTTTTACACTATTTAATTAATTACTATTAATTAATTACTAATTAATAACTAATTAATAATATTTAAAATAAACTAATTTTGAATTTAAGCTAGAAAAATGAAATTTTAATTCTAAAAATTCTAAAATAATATAAAAGTAATTTTAAAACTAATAATATATTTTTCCTACTTTTTCTCTATTTATTATTAATTAATTACTATTTATTAATTACTTAAAACTAAATTAAATTAAGAAAAATAGAAAATGAACAGTGAAAATTAAGAAAAATTTCCTAAAATTATTTTATGATATATAAACCCTAGGAAAAATATAAAAAGTACTGTTGTTAAATAAAAATTAATAAACCTATTTAATTAACTAATATTACTTAATTATTATTAAGCTAATACTAATTATCATTAATACTAAATGAAAGGATAAAAATCTGAAAAAATTCCTACAATTACTTTAATATACTAGGAATTTAAGAAAAGTATAAAAATAGATAAGTACTTGACAAAAATTTAAAAAGAAAAATTAAAAAGCTAAGTTATATTAAATGGAAGCTATCACTAGAAATTAAATTTGTCTTTTTCTTGTTTTTCTTTTACACACAACTTTAAATACTCAAAATAACAATCTTTTATGAAAACACTTTGGTAGAAACTCAAAAATAAGCAACTTGAAAGCTCAAATGCTTAATAGGTTGTGTAAAAAGTTTATTAAGATTTTGTGGAAATTGAAAAAGCTAACCAACATGCTGTAAGGACAGAGCCAGAAGTGAACAAAGTTACTAAAGACTTAATTGCACAGGAAAGAAGCTAAAGCAGCAAGTGATTACCCAATAAGCTGTATAAGCTAAGATAAGCAATACCAAAATCACCTCAGACCAAATAGGCCACTAGCAGGCTCATTGAGGGCTTAGATAAGCTTATCAAATAAGCTTATAAGCTCAAATTGAGCTTGGAACCTAAAAGTCCACCAATTGGGCTTTCCGAAAGCACCACAAGCTCAAGATAATCTTGTGAGATGAGCTCATAAATACCCCCTGAATGCACAGATATGGGGTTCACACCAAAGTGAGTATAAAAGAGTAGCAGCTATCACCATTTGAGCATAAGAACTAAATACAAGTTAAACAACAACCACAAACTACAAAAACAGGCTTAACAACAACAATTGCAAAGTTAAAAACAAGCTGAGATCAAGAATCATCCAAGCTTAGTCCAATCTGAAACACCAACAACAACAGGCTGCTAAGGGCAATATGGGGTACGAAATTAAGCTAGCAAACAACTCATGAAATACTAACAAAGGGTACACAGGTTGAGACAGCCCATTGGGGTATTCAAAACACCAAAGTTTAACAAGAATGACCAAGAGGTGAGTATGTTATGATCAAATGGAAAAACAGGTAAAAAATGAAAACTGGGTGCAGGGCAGCTGAAAGCTCAACAGGGCAACTTTAAGGCCAACTTTCAATGAACAAATGGTTTTCAAAACACAAAATTCTTTTTGATTCAGGTACACAAACCACCAAACAACATAAATCAACAAGATTTAACTAATTCCAATTTGTTTTAAACTCTGTGCATGTTCTTGAATATCTGTCCATTTTGTCAGTCATGACATTTTGACTTTTTGAATTTGTTTAAAACTTTGACTAATTTGAATGAAAATCTATTCTAAATGATCTAATATGATGTATTAAGTCACTATGCACCTAAATAAAACTAAATTAGATAATTATGAAACTCTCTTAATGATTGTGCAATCTAATTGATTAACTGTTATGCAAAAGTGATGGAATAAAGAGGATTATGACTTTTAATGAATAGCTACTAAGTTTTATGATTATATTAGCCTAAATGTAACTAAGTGATACTACCTTAACTAATATTAACTTCTGAAACCTTAATAAGACCAGCAAACAATCATATCCCAAACACCCCTTTAAATGGTTGACTGTCTAAGTTTTTAAAGAGAGCTAGTGGAATTTTGAAGTGACTTTTGCCTAAGCAAGATTAATACAACTTTGAAAACACAAAATTAGCATTTAACAATCACTAATGAGCATTGCATACTAAATGGTCACAGAAAACACCATAAGGTAAATTACACAGTACCTACTCAACATCATTGAGACTAAGCATAACTATGCACATTGGGCTAAGGATTAAACAATAAGCAATTATAATCTATACTAAGCAGAGATGAGCAATTGAATAAGCCAAATAGCACTGCTACAGTACTATGCACAAGAAACTTGAAAAAAGACTTACAAAGAAAGGCCCATGTATGACACTCCAAATCACATTCTAAACCACCCTATTGCTTTCCAAGAAGCTCTAAACCACTACATTCCTCTTCTTCTCCTCTTCCTCTTGCATTTTTCATCAATTTTTATTTTCCATGTATTTAATTGGATTTTTCCATTTTTTTGTTATTGAAATAAAAGAAAGAACAATGAGGAATTAAGGTTTAAATAAGCTTGGTGAACTGAAACTAAGCTAATGAGACATTGGTGACAACTAACAACTTATAACAATTTTTTGCTGAAACTTAAGAATTTCCAGGGAGCTAAGAATGGTAAATAAAACTTGAACTCATGAATTAAAGACTTGATATTAAACTGAAAGCAACAATTTACAACTAATGTTTCTGAAAAGTAAAAATTACAACAATTCTGAATTAAGCTAAAATTTAAGCTAAAACTACTCTAAAGATTAAAATTAACTAACTGTTTTCTTCATGGCTTCATTCTTCATTATATAGTCTTAAAATTGGTTCTTGGACACTTCCCAAGTTGGTTCTGAATCGTTGGATGAATACATTTAATCCTGGCCTTCAATTCACTTTTGGCGGGAAACTTTGGTTTAATCCATTTTAGCAGTTAGCTTGTTGGAAGAGGGTGAGGGTTTGTAATTTTGTGGTGGAAAGGTGAGTAGGGTTTGAGTGTGGCAGAGGGGTAGCAGGGTGGAGGTGATGATAATGTTGGCTGTGGTGTTGCAGGGTCATGGGTAGGAGATGGGAGTTGGTTAGTTTGACTGGGGGTGGTGAGGGTTTGACTGTGGTTGTGTTTGACCACAGGTTTTAATAAAAGGGGGTGGGTTTTTATTTTGAGTGGGCTGTTTGGTGTTGGGCTTGGGTGAGGGTTGGTTTTGAATTGGATATAAAAAGGTAGGAAATAATAAAACGGTCCAAATGGTTTTAGCTAATGAAATACTACAAGGACCAAAGACGTAATAAGCTGAAAATGAGGGGTGTAAACTGCCAATATTCCAAAATAATCATAAGGACTAAAATTGCCACATATCCATAATCCAAATATCCTTAATAATTATTTTTCCAAAATGAATTTCCCAAGGACCAATTTTGCCAAATTCCAAACTACAGGGGTCAAACATGTAATTTTCTCAAACTTTTACCCAAAGGACTTGTTTTGACAATTTTTGAATTCCAAAGGACTTGGGTTGACTTTTCTTTTATTTTAAACCTTCACGAACTAGTTTTGCAATTTTATGAAACTTGAGGGACTGAAACTGCCAATTATGCAAACTTTGTTCATTTTTCATTTGTTTTTAAACATTTTGCATCTAAAACATATAAAACACACTTTTGGGATAATTTCTGTATTTTGATGCATTTCTGAGTGTTTTTGGATGTTTTGGCAGTTCAGATACAATAAAAATGATGAGTACTTACACACTCATCATAAGTCACATCTATCGTACAAGCATTAAGTCACAAGATGGGATGTTTACTTCATTTTCAAGTTAGTCATATCGGGTTGTCTCCATATGTGGTCATTACTAGTAGCCGCTGAATTCAAAGGAGGTTCGATTACAGGTTGATTTGAGAGAAAAGTATTGAGAGTATATTTTTGCGACATATACTCACAGAATATGCTTCAACGAGCTGTTATGGCTTCTAAATTGCATCAAGTACAAGGTGATTATACGGCATGTACACAACATTATGATGATTCCGATAACTCGCAACCATTAGGAGGGAGAAGAACATGCCGAAAGAAGTAGTGTTTCGTCTTCAGTGATTGGATTTACTGAGAGAATTGTGCTTAACATTGTGAATGGAGAAGTAGTGTGTGTACATCAGGGCTTATTACCAACTTGGATGCAATGTTATGTGAGTTATGTCGATATGTTGCTCCCCGAACAACAACCACAGTGCTACAGTCAAGTGTCTACTTTCTCCGCTGCGTGTTAGAAGACTTAAGAGATTTGATGAAAGAAGAAAGGTTGTCGGTTCAGGAGGGAGCAAGAAAAAGAAAGTAAAGGCTCACTAGTTAGGAGGGAGTAATAATCTAACTAGACCGTTACAGTTGAAGTTCAGAGCTACAAAGATCTGTGCTGTCAGTGCCAAAGATCAAATGCCAAGATCTTCGGAAGAGAAGAACTTCAAGTCTGCCTCAGTATCTAGACTACAGAGACTCTGCACTTCAACAACGTCAACATTGTTTATTATTATTGTAATTTACTTTTTTTATAGGTCTCATTGTAACCATTCACGTGTAACGATATCTTGGAGGGAGATTGTTAGCCTGGCTTTTTTATAAAGATAACGTCACACATGTGAATTGGACTAGATTAGTAACAAGTAGTACCCGCAGGGACTACTATCGTACATTAGGCAAAGTAATATTGTAATGATCCTATAAATACCCTTCATGACTCTCCATGACGGGTGTGGGAAATCATTGTGTAACCTTCATTTGTTCAAGCTAATAAACATTGTGTTTCTTATCCACCCTCTCTCAACTTTCTCTCACTAAAAAGATGAATACTTTCATCTTCTTTGATCAACCTAGACCTCCCGAACCACATGAATCATAGTATTTTCGGTCCTACAGTTTGGTTGTGCAATTATGATGAAAATGAATAAGTGTTTAACTATAAAAATAAATCCTAAACTTTATTTAGGATACATTTTTATAAGTTTGAATCTAGAGTTTACTTGAAGACAAGTTGTAACACCCCCAAAATACCGCAGCGGAAGACTGTGTCATTGGGATGCTACTTCAGGGCACAAAGTACAAGATATAGAAAACGAACTCTAAATGAGACGTTTTTGAAAAGTTACCATTCGAATAGATAAAAGTCATAGTTTACAAAACAAAGATCCCAAAGTAGAATAATACATAAGTTTTTAAAGTGTATCGAATGGTAAACGATAAAAGTGAAAGTCTCCAAAAGCATGCCCTAAGACTCTCAGCTCCACACACCTGCTATCGCCTTTCTAACCTGAGATAAACATGCTTAAAAGTGTCAACACAAAGGTTGGTGAGTTCATAGAGTTTGTCTTAGTACAGTTGAAAAGCCTATAAAGAATGTTCACACAGCAAAGGCATCGTAAATCCACTCAGTTGCAAGTCCCGCCATAAGAGACTTGTAACCTGTGTGTTCACAACCCACTGCTACAAAATAATATGATTAAGATATGTATAAGTTCATAACAACAGTTAAGCAATTAGTAGTGAGTCTACACTTCATCTCCGAAGACCTCACTTAAGTATGTATATCTCCATGGTTGTGCCCAGAAACTTAATCTGGGGCCATTGGAAGTATAAATGTCTCCATGGTTGTGCCCAGAACTAAATCTGGGGCCATTGGAAGTATGTATGTTTCCATCACAGTTTAGTATAACACAGTTAAGTATAACACAATCACGTATGTATGACATCAAGTGTAATGTAATCAAGTATAATGTTTCCAAGTATAAATGTTATGTGAATTTGTACAAGTAAGCAAGTAGTAGCATGTATCTCCCCCAAAGAGTTGATAGAACAATTAAAAGAGTAGGGGCTATGACTCACCTCGAAGTAATAGTACAATGCAACGGAATGTTAAGGACAACAATGCACGGTTATCTGCCGCAACCTAAAATGAATGATGAATGATCTCATTTAGATCACCAAATGATGTTATGAATGTCCATGCTCATGTTTCTATACCACTCTAGTCTTTGGAAAAACACTTGTGTTATCAAAAATATATAATCCAAGAATTTGGAAAAATATTGCTATTAGAAAATATAATAAGCTAGTTGTAATATATATATATATATACTTATATATATATATATATATATATATATATATCGTATGTTTCCATGTTAGCGTTGAAATCCTCGGGTTGTAATCCTTGTAATATCGCCTTGAAATGATGAAAACATTCTTGTAATAACTAATACTACATTAGTTATAAAGCTTGGTACTTAATATTATTTCTAGCTAATAAAAGTACTTCGTAGTTTTAGTGTCCATTTCTATTAAAAGCTGCCAAATAAAAATGGTTTTAGCCGATATTCAAACGTGAATATCTTTGTCGTTATAAGCCCGTTTTACTTGTTCTTTATATCCACGGTTACGTCTTAGTATGTAGTAATATATTTTGGAAAGCTCGGCTCCTCCGGGTTAAGTCTAAAGCCTCTTTTTGACCGACGAAAAACGTCCAACAGCAACTAATTTCCAGAAAATACTTTTCGTCAACAATCTTGCAAAAATCATAACTTCTTCGTTATTAACTCTTTTTAATCCGTTCTTTCGCCTACGGATTCGTTTTTGAAAGTATTTTCTAAAAATTTTGCCAAAGTTTCCTTGGTGTTTACTGATTTTCCAGAAAATAACAAAATGGGACAGCATGTCTAAAACATGCTCCAAATCAAGTTTTCAAGGTTTATAACTAATTTCTACCATCACCAAACCTCTTGTAATCACCACATAGCTAATCTAATCCTACCATACACCTTCTTAGGGTGCCATGGACTCCTAACCAAGTTATTATAGCAAAGGGATTCATAACTAAAAAGTTAGGGTTTGTATGTTTCATTTTTGACAAAATAAAGGGTGGTATAGCTAGTTGTACATGATTTTTAGCATGATACTCATGAAATACATGTAAAAATAAGATGATCCATGAAAAAATAAAGTTGAATACTTACTTGATAAAATGAGATGATTATATGATGATTATGCTTGGATTTCTTGTGTTTTTGTTGATTGATTCTTGATTAGGCAAGTAAAAGGAACAAGTTTAGTGTTATAACTTATGAAAAATGATCACTTGATCATGGTGTTATTATTGGGTCGTGGGGATGAAGAGAGGAAAGGAAGAGATGAGCAAATTTTTGATCTTTCTAAAAAGTTAAATTATGATTTTGGTTATTTGGTAAAGTTAGGTTATAAGGGTTTATTAGTATAAAACTAATGAGTTAATGCTAGAGGTTAAAGGGGTGTGGTCTTGGGCCGGTTTTTCAAGGGTGAAGGGGGGGGGGGGGGGTAGGGTACTTGTGATTTAATTAGAAAACCTTGTATGAATTTGTGCTAGTTTGTGTTTTTAGTTACAATCGGGTACCGGTTTTAATAGAAATAAATGTTCACGAAGTTTACCGGGATGAAATAAAGTTATAAAAATGTTAAAAACATATTAAAAATATGTTGGGTACATTTACTGAGTGATCGGGTGATTATTGTTTAGTTTTCACAAAAACCGTCGTTATATTCATACGCGTACGTTATAATTAAAATAAATTTCCAAAATACTGGGTAACTGAATGTTATAACTTTTATGATGTTAAAATGGATATAAAAATATGTCGGGACCATTGTGGGAATATTTAGATATATTCGTCGTGTATAAACCGGGTGTTAACGTTTACTATAAATATTTATACGTAAAAACGTTAAATGTACTGAATATAGTAATTTGAAAATCCTGAGAGTGGTATAACATGAAAATGCTGTTATGATGATATGCAGACTATCTCCAGTCCGTATGCAGTGTCCTTAGCACTAATGAAATGAATTCGTACCTAAACCAATCCGGTTACGCGAATTTGAATACCCGTAAACTAAATTTACTATGAAATGAGTAATGCAAGTGAATGATGAAAACTTTTCCGGAAATGAATAGTGTTTAGTGAATAGTAAATTTCCCAAATGTTTCTCAGAATATCAAAATGACCTCGAAAATGATGAATAGTAAAACGATGAATAGTGTTTTGATGAATAGTGATTTATGAATAGTGTTTTTCCAAAGTTCCCGAAATGACCTGAAATGGTGAGTTGTGACACAAGTAAAGTTCAAGTGGGGGGATATTTGATGACATCAAATAAGTACATATTATTGCCATCATTTATCCTTTGTATTTGACTTGTTTAATATTATTATGTATGAGAATTGATACTTAATCATTTACTTTTGTAATTCTCAGTTATAAACAAGCATTTGGTGAAAGTTAGCTATTTTGGACGTAAAATGGAGCAGATCAAGTTGGAAAAGTTTACTGAACTGAAGGAAGATACGCCATATCATTCTAGACAGATACGCCATACGACCATACTTAGAAGAATTTGAAGACCATTGTCTGACTTTGAAGAATGCGCCGCATATGAAAACTTGGTCAACCAAGAAGATCAGACTTGTCTACTCCAGATACTCCGTATTGCATTCCTGAGATACGGCGTATCAATCTCAAGATTTCACCAAAAATATCCAAGACATAAAAGAACATGCGCTGCATTGGAGTTTGAAGTTACGCTGCATCTAAAGGCGGTGTACGAATATTTGTGGATATTTTATTCTTGGACCCCACGCAAAGTTTTCAAGATATGCCGCATCAATTTAGTTGATGCACTGCATCGTGCCCTCAGAAAGAAACTGTAAATACCCCATTCGACAGCCGAATTTCGTATGCAACAAAACCCTAAGGAGAAGAATACAGACGATTTGGCAACACAAGACACCACCCGAACGAAGACCTCAGAGCAATAAGAAGGTCCTGCTAGCGTTTAATTCATTAAGTGGTTTTGTTTTATTGTATTTGTACGCTTTAATCCATCAGGATTGCTTGGCTTGTCTACACCATAGGACTCCCTCTTATATTTTTTCCCATAGATTAAAGTTTATTTGGTTCTTTATATATGTACTTTGATTACTTCTGTGTCTAGCCGTGGCTTGTTTGCGCTGTCATATGCCTCCCACAATTACTTCATTAGCATTATAAGTTGATGTAAGCGCTTAAAAAAGTTAAATAATGTAGACATAAATAATCATTAAGAGTTTACTCTCCTGTAACTAAGATACCAATGAGAGAAAATAGGTTTTAGTACTCATCCTATAAAACTAGCAATAAAACAAGTGACAAGCTACTTAATCATCGGCCAAGTCTCTTATATTTATCTGTTATCTATCTATGTACGTGTTCGCCATTCGTATATTCGACTCATTAGTTTTATTACTTTTATAATCAACTCAATCGTGTTAGTCTCTCATGCTGAAAACCCCCTTGTGTTAGATTAGGTTTTAGAACTAACTCAGGAATTAAAATACTGATACACATTCTAGGTGTTAACGTTCTACTCTTAGTAATCGACACTCTACTTACCAACTAGCTACATTGATTGGGTACACTGCTCGTTAGTGTGTGTTATAGGTTAAGTCGGCTAAATATAAATTTAAAACTTGATAAGAATAATCTATACCTACAACGATATACGCACGCATCAATATACAAACTTACAAATGCATAAGTCATTTATTATGCGACTACAAAAGAAATTAAATGTAATGTTGTTGTAATATTTCATTAATTGGTCCAAGTATTATAGCTCCAACTCAAGTATGCCATCATCTATTTCTTTTGTTTTTTTTTCAATCTTTTTTACAAATATATATGTATAACATTTTCAAGACTAGTTTATGCAATGATTAAAAAAACCATTTAAATAACCGCATTTTATAACATCATTCTAATGTTTATCTACATGATAATATGATGGTAATACAGAACACCCCTTTTAAGTTTGATGGAATGATAAGCGAGCCCCTAAAGACATTTAGCTTTATACATTACCACCTCTCAAGTTTAGTCAAAAACCGAATTAATCCCTACAACATTAAATTTTGTATCTCACATCCAATTAACTCAATAGCAGTTTGTATCCATCAAATATAATACGGGAATTATGTGGGTCATTTTTATTTTTTGATTTATTTTAATAATAAAAATTATTTATATACTTATTTTCTTATTACTAATAAACAAAATCGAATAAACCATACTAATAAAAGCTATAATCTTAACTTTAAATTATAATGTTTGTTTAAATCCGTTGTAATGTGCGAGGTATTAAAACTCATTACTATATGTAACATCACCAACCATAGTAATTGTGTGAAACTTATTGATACACCATGTTTTGATGTTTATACTATAAACATGGCTACATAAGATCGCTCATAAAACTGTCTATGAGGTAATATGTTGCAAACTTTTAATCCTTTAAGTTTAAGATTGTTGTACTGATAATTATATAAATATTTAGTTACAAGATTGAATTTTAACTATCGAATGATCATTATACATATGTGTTGTTAAGAGCTTAATGATCATTACTATAGACTTGTGTATTTATAAATGTGCATTATATTGTTTTAACTTAAGGTTTAATGTTCAAATTAATGTGTACAATTAAAAAATATTGATAGTTATAGTGAATAATTATTACTCGTATTAAATTGAATATATATTGGTTTTTTGAAAAAATAACTTCTTGTAATAGCAAAAATAACTTTTTGAAAAAATAACTTCTTTTGTCAGCAGTAGCAAAACAAATTTGGTGTAACATAATTTTGTACTTGCACCAATGTCAAATTGTTATCAAGTTATATTATTTATTATACCCTTTATGCTTAATATTTTGATGTACTTCGTTTAGTGAAATTCTATTATTTTTTGTAACTGTCCATACATTAAAACATGTGGTGCTGAACAATGATGGAGAAAGTCTAGCAAAAATTTTCCTTTATTTTAGATGATAATATTTACATAAATTTATGTTATTTTATTTGCTAGACTATTAATTGGCTTTGAATTATGAACATACAACATCTACATCACATTTAGCTTTTATTATATTATCTATATGACATACAAAATTGAGTTTAATATTCACCAATACTTTCTTTCTAAACATGAACATATCAAAACATTAATATACTAACTTTAAAAGACATAAGTCATTTATTATGCGACTACAAAATAAATCTATAATACTATAAGATTCAGTCCCTAAATTTAATGTGGAGTTATGATGATAGAGTTTGTAGAGTTAGAAACAAGTTGGAGTCGTTTAGTAGTTGCATAGAGTACAAGATAGCTAATGCTCGGAATTCAATGCAGCCTCATAATAACTATACAATCATGAAAGGAGATGAAGTGCAAGGGTTGCCCGAATTGATCACATGGCATTTAGTATAAAATTATAAGTCGGTTAGATCAAGTGCAAGGGTTGCGAAAGGTTGCATGAATAATTAATAATTTAACCTAATTCATGCCTATATAAACCGGCCAAAATCACATTTAGTATGTACATTTAAAGATGATTCACACATCTTTTAGATATTTGATTGTTGGTAGCGGTATGTAAATTCTCTTTTGCAACATTTTGGAGATGATTCACACATCTTTTAAATCTTTGTAATTAACTTGGTCTTCTTTTTTTCTTAATTTAGTTATCATACGCAGGTACCATGAAAATCACACAAGATCATGCATGCTTAAATAAATGGAACCAAATATTGTGATACGAACTATTTTCTTTGTTTCTTACATATTTAGGTGATTGTTATATATATATATATATATATATATATATATATATATATATATATATATATATATATATATATATATATATATATATATATATATATATATATATATATATATGTGTGTGTGTGTGTGTGTGTGTGTGTGTGTGTATTATGTTAATGCATTTTCATATACAAGTAATTTATGTGCGTTTTCTATTGATGTAGTTCATATGTGCGAATTGATTCAAAAAAATGTGCACGAGCATGTATGTAAAGCAACATTTAAATGGTTAAATGATATTTTTTAGCGTGATTAATTTATGTAAGTAGTTGCTTTCGAATGCTCTTTGAGAAATATTAGAATGAATTTATCGTGTGCAATTGAATTATTATTTAAAAGAAGAAGGTCACGCATCGCAAAGTGTTTTATTTTTCTATATGTAGAATCATTAGTGAGAAACCAATATTTACGCCAATTAAACGAGTTTGCCATAATAGCAAAATACGACATATTAAAAATATCACATTGAGTAATGAATAAAAAGGAAAAAATACATAATTTTGACTTAAATCCGTTTGTAAATTATAATATTAAATAAAAAAGTTGAGTTAGTTGGAGTTGTTTAGTAGTTGCATAGAGTACAAGATAGCTAATGATCGGAATTCAATGCAGCCTCATAATAACTATACAATCATGAAAGGACATGAAGTGCAAGGGTTGCCCGAATTGATCACATAACATTTTGTATAGAATTAAAAATCGGTTAGATGAAGTGCAAGGGTTGCGAAAGGTTGCAAAAATAATTAATGATTTAACCTAATTCATGCTTATATAAACCGGCCAAAATCACATTTAGTATGTACATTTGAAGATGGTTCTCACATCTTTTAGATCTTTGATTGTTGGTAGCGGTATGTAAATTCTCTTTTGCAACATTTTGGAGATGATTCACACATCTTTTAAATCTTTTTAATTAACTTGGTTTTCTTTTTTTCATAATTTAGTTATTATACCCAGGTACCATTAAAATCACACAAGATCATGCATGCTTAGATAAATGGAACCAAAGATTGTGATACCAACTATTTTCTTTATTTCTTACATATTTAGGTGATTGTTATAGATAAGCATATATATATATATATATATATATATATATATATATATATATATATATATATATATATATTATGTTAATGCATTTTCATATACAAGTAATTTATGTGCGTTTTCTATTGATGTAGCTCACATGTGCGAATTGATTAAAAAAATGTGCACGAGCATGTATGTAAACCAACATTTAAATGATTAAATGATACTTAAAGCAACATTTAAATGGTTAAATGGTTAAATGATACTGTAAAGTAACATTTAAATGGCTCTTTGAGAAATATTAGAATGAATTTATCGTGTGCAATTGAATTATTATTGAAAAGAAGAAGGTCGCGCATCGCAAAATGTTTTCTTTTTCTATGTAGAATCATTAATGAGAAACCAATATTTACGCCAATTAAATAAGTTTGCCATAATAGCAAAATACGACATATTAAAAATCGCACATTGAATAATGAATAGAAAGGAAAAAAATACATAATTTTGACTTAAATCCGTTTGTAAATTATAATATTAAATAAAAAAGTTGAGTTTTAAACATAAGCAAAAGTTCAAACTTTTATCGAAAAACAAAATCGGTGCTTTTAATGTGAAGTATATACAACATCGAGATGGAAGTGCAAGGCTTGCCGGAATTTATCACATGATATTTAGTAATTGGTATACAATTAAAAGTCGGTTATGGATTGAGATGAAGCTGAAAAGGTTGCAAGAATAATTGATGATTTAACATAATGCAATATATATAGATATATGTATTATGTTAATGCATTTTCATATACAAGTAATTTATGTGTGTTTTCTATTTATGTTGCTCACATGTGTGAATTGACTAAAGAAAATGTGCACGAGCATGTATGTAAAACAACATTTAAATGGTTAAACGATACTTTTTAGCATGATTAGTTTATGTAACCATGTAACTTGAATAATGAATATAAAAGAAAAAGAATATAATTTTTGCTCAAACCCATTTGTAAATTAAAAAAAATTAAGTTTAAGACATAATAATGGAGTCCAAAGGTTTTAGGAATTATTAATAGTGTGTTAATTAATATTAATTTAGTTAGCTATTTAGAATTGAGTTTATTGATAAAATTCATTAATATTAGTTTGACTTCAATGTTAATTTATACAGTTTATGTGGCATTATTATATATACATTATTACACAAACTTTAACTTACAAACATAATAAAGAAAATATTTAACGCACATTAAACTATGACCAATTAGATAGACCCCGTGTGCTTCATATTACCATGCAAAAACCATCTAATAGACAAGTATTGTAGGGCTAAATAATAGACCAAAAGAAATAAAGCCATTTTTTTATCATGCAAATAAGTAATAGGCCAAAAGAAATAAAGCAATCACAACTTAATAACCAAAAGCTCACATATAGAATACAACACCACAAAACCAAAACAACATCAAACACTATACAAGAAAGTTAAAACATTTCATACAACATACTAAACAATAATTAAGTATACACTCGCCAATATACAGAAAGAATACACGATTAACAATTAGATTCTTAGCCCGTGCATAGCACGGGTTCTGCCTGCCTCGTTAAATATAACATTGTATTAAGCATATTTCATTCATTGGTCCAAAAATTATAGCTCCAACTCAATTGTGCTATCATCTATTTCTTTCATTTTTTATTTTTTAATCTTTTATACAAATATATGTTTCTAACATTTTCGAGACTAGTTTTGTGCAGTGATTACAAAAACTATTTAAATAATATCATTTTAAAACATAATTTCTAATGTTTATCTACAGGAGGAGAATATGATGATAATACATAACACCCCCTTTAAGTTTGATGGAATGATAAACGAGCCCCTAAACACATTTAGATTTATACATTACCACCACTCAAGTTTACTCCAAAACCAAATCAATCCCTGCAACATTAAATTTTATATTCTCACGTCCAATTAACTCAATAGCAGTTTGTATCCATCAAATATAATACGGGAATTATGTGAGTCAGGATGTTCCAATTAACTCAATATTAGTTTGTATCCGTCAAATATAATAAGGAATTTTTATTCATCCAATTGACTCAATATAACTTTTTTTCGTCTAATTTGATCAAGTTTTGAATAATACAAAAACTATTCAACTTCAGGGTGTTCATTTTTTTAATCAACAGTCGAATTTTGATAAAGTTTTACATAACACATGATTTTGGTCGAGTTTTGCATAGTATCAAAGCACACGGTCGAGTTTTGTAAAGTGCATACAACAACACACACTTAGTCGAGTTTTGATCATGTTTCAAAACACTTAGTCGAGTTTTGCATAGTAAAATACTAACACGAAAATTATCTTGTCGAGTTTTGATATAACCAATCACACTTAGTAGAGTTTTGTACAATGCACATATTCAACAATCGTGTTTTGGATAGTATCATACTTTATAAATCGAGTTTTGAATAGTTCCAGGATAATCTGGTCGAGTTTTGAATGAAGAACAAGTACTATAGTCTAGTTTTGTAATTATGAAACTTTTTGGTTAAGTTTTGTGATATATTGATGAGAGTCAAAATCATTGAAAGTCATAGTCGAGTTTTAAAACTCCATTACTTTTAAAATTCAATTAACCATCTGCTTTGATACCAATTGTTAGTCCCAGTTAGAAGGAGAAACAATTGGTAGAGAAAGGTCTACATTATGTCAAATTTACCACAGATGAAGAATATGAAAAGAATTGTCATTGTCATCCAATGGTTGGGGGTATTTATACTCTTTTAATCATCGGTGACAATAGGTTTATTAAACTTTTAGTCCTTAGTACATAAACCATTACAATGATAACAAAACTAACCATATACTTATAATAGATTATTGTTACATTCATATAAAATTCCTAACAATTATAAATCACCTTTTAATAAGCATGTAGGTTGTTGCTTAAGTGCTTGTAAGTCATAAGCATAAGCTGCAAATATATAATCATTCTCCTAAGTCTTAAATTCACAGTTACTAATAACTTGTAGCATGGTTTTTCATATAAATCTTTGACAATTGTAAGGCTCTTTCTATTCAGAGTTGAGGTTTTGTTATCTAAACTTGTTTGTGTCTTTGTGACATGACATTGGGTCAAGTACGTTGCATTTTAACAATGACAGAGTAAGAAAAGGAGTTACATGTAGTTGCCCATGTTTTCACTAGATATTGAAAAGAGACCACTTTGCAAACATGGGGCGCACCGTGTTATCAAAATTGGGTAAAAAAAATTGTGAAATCATATGGTACTGATCTCAATAATTACTAGTCTAATCATTTAAGTTTGTTATTTCTTTGTTTCTATGTTCCTTCCATTAATTTAAGATAAATCAAAGTTTGCTTGTAAGTTATAAGCATAAGCTGCAAATATATATTCCTTCACCTAAGTCTTAAGTTATGAGTTACTAATAACTTGGAACATTGTTTATATAAATTTGTGACATTGCTATTGTAAATTGAATAATTGTTAGGTAACTGATAAAATATAAAACTAATTGTGCTATTTTTTTCGCTAACCCCGAATTATTATTGCTTTATTTTCGATGTCTAGTAGCTACACCAGTGATAAATTTATGTGAAAATATTTTGTTGTAAAAAATTCCGTAAAAGCTAGATTACACTAGCCTAATGGGAAAACGAAATTTACCCAACTAAATTTACCTTCAAGTATAGTGAATTGCCATGTCAATGTATAATCTTACGTGTCTTTGTGTCATTGGTGGTATCTCAGATCTGTTATGTCGAAATGTCAATCTATTTATTTTGTTTTATAGTATCAACATTCATTGTGCACCATATAAGTGGAGATAGGCTAAACTATTAAAATTTTATCTGAATCCAAAAGCAAAAGTCGGTCGAATCGGTCGGTATTTTTTTGAGAATTCCGATTGGGATAAACTAAATGAACCAAGTAGCATAGAGAGGACTACACTAAGTAAGTTGCATTTCTTAGCTTCTTTTATTTAATAAATTGAAAGAACGATTAGCAATTTGCTATTTCGGGCTTGATATGAGATATAAATTAAGAATTTTCTGTTTTGTGCCAATTATTGTTCCTTACCCCTAATTTCTTAAAAGTAAAAAGTTCTCAAATCGACGAATGATTTTTTTCTTTGGGGATGTTTGGTACGAGTGAATGACAGAGAATGGAAACACAATAAAGAATAAGAATGTCAAGGAAGAGAATGGTCATGAATAAATAAAACTTATTCCAATGTTTGGTACGATGGGAGAATAAACATAAGGAATGTGTTTAGTTATAAATTATCATGTTGGATTTGTAGCAAATTAAGTGTGCTACTCACGCGACTCTTTATGTGATATTTTTATTTTTAGGCCTTTCTTCAAGGGAATGGGATGTGAATGGAGGTACGTTGTAATCTTCCATTCTCCGCTTTCTTTACAATTTGAGGAGAATGCAAAGAATGGAAATGATTCCAACTTAGACCCCCCCTTGTTTCCATTCTTACGTCAAAGCAAACAAAGGAAATAATTCCCTTTCTCTTTCTCATCTTTCCATTCCACTGTACCAAACATCCCCTTAAGTCTTTGCGCAATTGATATTTTTTTAGAACTACCAAAAAGTCAATAAAAACTTTCATACACATCTAATTAAACAAAGCTAACTGTCAGATTTAGTTCTAACCTCGATGACAACTAAATATATTTACTCCAAATGACATTTCTGTTTAGTTGAATTATTTCTGATTAACTTATACTAAGATTAATGAATAGTGAAAAAGGTTATGTGCTTATTTACAATGATAGTGGGCATATTTAGATGCGTATTTAGTAGTTACATTTGTTGACCCTATGTGTGTCTACAGTGTAATATTCAGTGGACACTTTTGTTTTTATGGTGACCGATTTTAAGCCAGATTCTTCACATCATAGTACAAAGTTCGAGTTCCTATAGTATTGATCTAAAGGACTACTTGTCTTTATCATTATAATTTGTTTTTCTTTTTATTTCCATCTTACTTCTATGGTTTACACAAAATGCAAATGCTCTGCTAATTTTACAAATGCTAAATTGAAATACACTTTCGTGGATCTAAGTCTTATATTTAAGCATTATTACAGTAAATTTCTTGGAAAGTGGATAGATATACTACCTTACCTTTATACATCCTGAATTTCCGAGTTTATGTAATGGTTGCCTTAGATGGATTCCATTTTACTGCGTATGAAGAATACAGATATATGTGCGTCTTTGTGAAACTGGTTGTATTGAAGACCTGTTACGTCAACTCATTGAAATGTCAAATGAATTAGTATTTGTATTTAATCACCGCTCAAACTATACACTATAATCTGTAGGCTATATATTTATCTATCTTACACCTGTAGGATTTATATAAAAGTTTTATGTGCTTTCGCTTTAAAATTTCTGATTGTGATCAACTCAAACAAGCGAATGCGTACTGCATTATGTATTAGTAATGCTTCACTTTCCTCGAATCTATCAATTATTTGAGTCGAATAGTTTGTTTTTCATTAGGTTTTTGTAGATTCTTTTATAAAAGCATGATTAGATCTCTTAGGTAGATTACTTTGGAAAATAGGTAGAGAAATTTTTGTGGTCGTAAACTCGTTGTAACTTTCTAAAACTTTATGCAGTTGCAAGGAGTTTAAGAAGCTGGCTAAACAAGCAAGTGTGTTGAAGCTAGTAAATTTTCCAGGTTCTACTTGCACCCTTGATTACACGTATCATTGTCATTCAAAAGACTTCCTTTTTGTGGGTGCCAGATACGGAAATCAGGTTGTTGAGTCCAGTTTATGAAAGGTAACCATGTTTGCGTATAACAATTAAATGTTTTTTTTTCTAACGTTAAGTATGGGTTTGTTGTAGAGGTTGCAATTTCATCCCTTTTACCCATGAATGGGTCGATATAGATTATTATTGTAAATAAATAATCTTTTTGGGTCAACCATGCTCTGACCAATTTTGAATGTACTAAAAGTTGAGCCACTTTAAACCAACTCAGATTGATCTTTTACCCTACCCATCCTACCCGCTCTATTGGTTGTAAAAAAGTGAGTACAATTTTAACAACTTTTATGTTGTTCGACTCCTTTGAGCTGTTTTCTTTTAAGATATTTTTGTTTTGTTTTACACGTTTGACTTTTCACTACGGAGTAATAAATAAATTATGCAGCAGACTAACATATATTAACATGAAAGGAATGAATATTCCCATGGTGCATTATGCATCATCTAAACTTTGCTTAACCAATTGACTAATGATAATCTTATTGTGTTTGATGAGTTTTTAACAGGGTCTTTAGGATGGCGATACCTCTTGTACGTTGGAATATGATTTTCTTACACATTAATCCTGACCTCGATGAAAATGGATGCACAAATATTAACCAAAAGATGAACATGCGTAATGCAACAAGAAGTTGTTAAATGAGAGGTATGTTGGTTAATTGGAGTAGTTTAATTTGTTACCAGACTGAACTATATGAGAGTTTGCAGTTTCTACAACCATAATCAAGAATATGTGTGACTATCGTGAATAGTCACGAGCTGAACCGATGTGGTTGCTCGAAACTTAACCATTTGTCTAGAAAAGTGACTAGAAATACCTTCTAATTAACAAACAACCCAAAATTGACTAAGATGAATCTCTTTTGAAGCTATCTTTAAAATATATATATTTATCTTTAAAATTACCGCCAGTTAATTATCAGGAGGTGCCAATAGTGATATAAGATTCACTTATGTACATCAACACCCCAGGGACGTGTGTTAATTTCTCATCTAGTTAACATACCAAACCATCACACAATCCTTAAAACTGCATATATTCTATCTCTCTATTTGTGGAGAATTGAACTATAGATTGATTATTAAGTTTCAACTGCGGTACATGTTATTTCGACTACAGTACATCTTTGGACTTATATTCTATATCTGTATGCATCTCTTAAGTGAAGTAACAGTTAGTTACTTCAATAGTAATTAACATAACAGTACAGATAACATATTCTTTATAAAAGTTAGTTACTTTAATAGTCTATGAAGTACCACTTTAAACATAGACTGAAAGCAACTAAAAGGTTCCAACTCTCATGGACATTATTAAGGTAGAGATAGAAATGCTAGCTAAGAATATGATCCACTTCCAACAAGTTTATTTGGAAAACGACACAGACAGGAAGACTTGTTCGTCATATCTTTGATCAAATTTCTCTTCATTAATCCACGTCTAGTTAGATATGTTGGTTGAACATTGAAGTAAGCTGTCACAAATAGAAGTTGAATTATTTAATAGCAGGTAGATAGCATAGCTACACGTACAGGTAAATACCAAAAACTAACCTGGTTAGGCTTTGCGTGACCATAATCCAGAGAAACTTGTTCCGATCTGTAGTTGTAGTACTGTCCTGATAGATAGAGTCCAATGCCTGCAAATGTTTCTTCTCCTTCCATTCTATTCGGAATATGGAAGAAATCATCATATGTATGTCCTGCTGGAAAGGTATGATGACCAGATGCTTGTTCAGTACTATGTAGAGAATTTATTTGCTCAATGTTATTAGTTCCAAACTCGTTCATCACTGAAGAATCACCAAAAAATTCATTATTCATGAAAAATATATCCATTTGCCCTCCATTCTTTGAAAGGGTGACATCAGCTGAAGTCGTTGTTTCTTCTGGATTATCAACATGCATTGCAGATACAGCCAAACATTTGTAAATAAACTAGATCTTGAAGTCATCAGTTCAAGTCATTATATTGTTTCTTCTGAATCCCAAGATCTAGTTGATTTAAGAAAGTTTGGTCGTATGCCTCTTGCTGCAACGTATGTTGATAATCTAGAACAAACAGTAATGACTTCAACTGGTGTCACCCTTTCAAGGAATGGAGGACAAATTTTTCATGAATAGTGAATCTTTGGGTGATTCTTCGGTGATCAACGGTTTTGGAACTAATAACATTGAGTAAATGAATTCTATACATAGTACATACAAAGGTTCTGGTCATCATACCTTTCCAGCAAGACATGCATATGATGATTTCTTCCATTTTCCAAATGGAACGGAAGGAGAAGAAAAAATTTCAGGCATTGGACTCTATCTATCAGGACAATACTGCAACTACAGATCAGACCAGATTTCTCTGGACTATGGTCAAGCAATGCCTAACCAGGTTAGTCTTTGGTATTTACTTGTACGTGGAGCTATGCTATCTATCTGCTATTAAATAATCCAACTTCTATTTGTGACAGCTTACTTCAATGTTCAACCAACACATCTAACTAGAAGTGGATTAATAAAGAGAAATTTGATCATATATGTGATGAACAAGTCTTTCTGTCTGTGTCATTTGCCAAATAAACTAGTCGGAAGTGGATCATATTCACAGCTAGCATTTCTATCTCTACCTTCATAATGTCCATGAGACTTGGAACCTTTTAGTTGCTTTCAATCTATGTTTAAAGTGGTACTTAGTAGACTACTACAGTAACTAGATTTTATAAAGAATATGTTATCTCTATTGTTAGGGATAAAAGGTCAAGGGTTCGAGTCTCGGCTCTTGCTCACTCCAGTTGGTGCCCCACTGGGCCAAGAGCGTTGCTGGAGCTACTTTTTGTGAGGTGGACAATGGGCTGGTGCCAAAAGGCACCCAGGTATGTGTTCCCGCTAATTCACACCTTTTGTGGAAAGTAACCAACTTTGATTTCACTTAATAGATACAATATAAGTCCAAAAATGGGGGATATTTAAACATGCTTTAGCCTTTAATAACATGTACCGCATTCGAGACTTGATAATCAATCTATTGATCAATACACCACTAATAGATCTGAGAGAGAGTGAGAATATATGTAGTTTTAAGGTTTGTGTGATAATTTGGTTAGTAACTAAATGAGAAATTTACACATGTCCGATGGTGGTGTCAAATAAAGATTTTGGAATTAACTGGTAAGTTACAATTTTATAGATAAATATTTAAATTTAAGAAATGTTCGAAAGAGATTGATCTTAGGTGGTGTTTTTTTTTCTAAAAGTGTCTCTTAACATCCTTTTAATCTGACTCGTTCAAATACGGTCAGATATTTTGGTCATTAAGTGCGTTTTTTTTATTCGGTCAGAGGAAATTAGAGTCTCAAACCTCTTAACCATCAAGATGTGTAGGGGATGTCTTGTTGTCTCTTAATGTCTTTTAATGTTTATGTGTCATAAGAATAAAATTTTTTACAAAAAAACAAACAATATTATTTCATTCAGATTCAGACATTTACGGATCAGATTCAAATTCAAATGTGCGAATCAGATTCAAATTCAAAGCCTCTTAATAAACAAACAGCACATTAGTCAATTTTGGGTTAGGGGGTATTTTTGGTTCACTTTGCTAGTCAATTTTGGGTTAGGAGGTATTTTTGGTTCACTTTGCTAGACAATTTTGGGTTAGGAGGTATTTTTGATAAGCTTATAATCAAGGTGGTATACAATGGTGCACCATCAATACAACTAATTACAAACAGAAATTTACATTTTTTTAAATCATAACTAACATACAAACATATTTACATCCCCCCACTTTAAATGAACCATAATTGAGAGTTTGGAGGGTCTTCTAATGATGATCAATAATTTGTCTTCGACGTAGGTGTGATTCCCGAATTTCTTCACTTAGACCTTGAACTTGGGCATACAATGATTTCCTAATCATAAACTAAGACTATACGATAGGATAAGGTGTAAGGGTGTATCGAAACAATTATATAGGGGTATGAAATGAAAGGATAGGCTTAAAAGGGTATATCTAGGGGTATCTTGCACTAAAGGTGAGTGCAACAAAAGGTTTATACGGGGGTCGAGAAGTCAATGTGACTAATCGATAAACACACACATATAAGGCTTTTTGGGTGATAATCCTAAAATATTGCCTCCTTAAATTATTTCTCCCAAATGCATCGAGATAACTCAATACACTACTTATCTATGGTCTCGCAATGATGTAAAGGCGAAGTTATAAAGTTTACAAACTACTGGCACACTCAATATTTGGCAGATTTGGGGTAAATCAGTGGAAATGGATAGGCTAAATCTCACCATGGAAATTCAAGGGTTAATGTGCTCAGCTAAGGTCTATTCTAGTTAGGTTAATAGAAACATCTAAAAATTTTAAAAATGGCATAATTTTTCAAAATAAACTAGAAAAAAGAGGGCAAACAAGTTCAAGTAATAATTCTACTCCCGCCCCCCACTTGAATTGTACAAAGTCCCTTTTATACTAGGAATTAAATATGTGTGAAGAGAAAGTAGAATTAGAGCGAGAACTTCCTTGAAATTTGCTCCAAAAATGAAAGAAGGATCACGTGAGACTGCGTGCCTTCGACTTGCCTCCATGAGCAAACTTCAAACCCTGAAATCACGATACAACCACAAGCATAAACCTAAAAAATAAAAAGAAAAAGGAAAACAAATGAATCATAACTCACTTTCGTAGGAATCACGGTTGCATTTAGCGTATGCAACAAGCCTTTTAAACCACTTGCTATCCTAAGTGGACGAGTGTAGTCTCGTGAGGGCTTATAGTGAATATACCCACAAAATTCATTTAGCTTCTAATACAAGGTTATGGTATGAAAGTTTTAATGTTTTGAAAAATAGATGTCAAGAATGTGTTACGGCGTAACCTTATTTCAGAGTTACGCCGTAGTAAATGAAAAACCTGGAGCCATATAAATAAAAGGAGGATGTTACGGCATAACACCATACACCAGCTACGCCATACACCATACACTTTCATTAAATTTTCCCGTATCCAAGTGACATTTGTGGAAGTACGTAGGAATTCCTTCTTATCTTGACTCACGAACTTAGTGAACTTCTCATCCGGCCCAATCGAATATCTAGTGATCTCGAATGCTTCAGCATGAATAAGACGTGGCTTCTTGTATGGTATTCCAAGTAATTTACACCTACGTTGCTTGTAGGCTTCATCATCCATGTCTATAAACCCATCGTATCCTTGTATATCAAGGTAGTCCATCATCATTGGATTCCGTACCTTTATACCAATCGTCATGGAGTTTGTCTTCAATTAGGTCAAGGATTTGCCGATTCCTATCCTCGTTTGGACTTATCGTGTAATCTTCCGTTTCATCGTTATGCAAATCCTTGCATTCCTCATCGTCCATACTCTTCATGTAGTCCTTCCATATTTTCTCCTTAGTCGAGTAGTCTACTCTACCATACCTTATCTTCACCTAATTGTCAAAACCCAATCTATCGACCCATGGAAGCTCGCACCTTCCACTATCATTGGTGGACTTCCAGTGGTACGACATGTCTCCAACTCTTTGTTTAGTACTTCCACCATTACATTCATCATCATAAGGGTTACAAGATGCCCAAAATGATTCTCCGTTATTATTACGAATTCTAATCTTCTAACACCAATTCTCATTGCCAATTTCATCCCTTCCTTTGCCACTCGTGTCATGATCCATATTATCCTCATTTCTCTTGAGGTCTTTAGTGTGATCATTGGCGAATGAGTCGTCATCATCATATGCGTTTCACTTCTTCCTAAATTTCCATTTTCTTGTCCCTATCAACCTTACCATAGACAATTTATATCCATTCGTCGAAAGCTATCGTCCCTTTCCACTTCAAATTCCTTCTAAATTAATCGAGATTAGAAGTCCATAGATGCTTATTACCTCACAATCTTTCTTCATCACCTCCCCCATCACAAAGCTCCTTACTAGGGCTGCATAATGGCCAAAGATCATAAGATCTCCTATTCTCTACTAGGATGGAAACACACCAATGTTATTTAGTTTCAAGGTTAATTGGAACTTTAGAAGGGTTCTTATGTTGTCCGGTCTCAACTTGAGGATGACTTGCGACAATCTTGAGTTCTTCGTTTCTTGTTGCATCCTCCTTAACATTGGGGATAATCATTACCTCTGGATAATAATTACACCGTAATTCATTAATCGTGTTACAGCGTAACTCAGTTCTTTCATGTAAAAACACTTTTGATACAGCGTCAAGAGGTTCGTCGTTCATGGGTATAGCCACACAAACCTTAGCTTTCTCAATTACCATATTTTCCTTCACGTCTTTGGATAACAATCCGATCTTTGCTTCAAGGTTTTTGAGAGTCTCGTCATGAGTCTTAAGATTAGCCTCAGTCCCTTCTTGAAAACTCTTAAGCCATTGTTCCATTTCGTTTTTTCTTTTAGCAGATTCTTCTAGGAACTTGTTGATAGATTCCTCAAGAGTGGGCCTTCTTTCCCCATAAGGAGGTCGGTTATTAAATCGGGAATTGAATATTTGCTTTCCCATACGATATCCATTACCCTGAAAAGGTCTTCCGTCTCCATATTTAACTTCTTCAATCATTTTCTCATCCTCATTCAATGGGCAATCTTTTGCAAGGAAAGCTCCTTCACAAATTTCGCATCCGACTTGGATAGCATGCACGCTTTCTTTGAGTTTCTTCATTTCCCTGCCAAGATTCATAGTTTATTTGTTAGAGCTTTCATACCTTCTACACTTCCACCTGTACTCCTAGTGCTTCCTCCATCATGCCACCTCTGTGAGTGGTCAGCCATATCTTGAATAACATCAAGGGCTTGAGCAGGTGTCATTCCCAGGATAAGTCCCTGAGAATCGATCATTTTCCTTGTTGCGATATTAATGCCCTTGTAAAATATGTTTACCTTCTATTGGTTGTTCAAGTCATGTGTAGGGCACCTGTATAAGAGGTCATTGTACCTATCCCATGCCTGGTACAAGAGCTGGAGTTAATATTCATGTTATATACAAGAGGAGCAAGAGTTTAACACTAAGATTTACAATGCCTAAAATTTTTGTTGGCTACTTCTTTTCAGCAACCTTCTTCTTGACTTAAAGCAAATTTTTTGAATGGTTAATCGTGTTTCTCCTTCTGTTTCTAGTACATTTAACTGCAATGAACCAAATTTGATAAATTAAACGACTACATAATTTTTGTAGTATAACTAGAAAATATCAAAGAGAGAGTACATATCACTACTTACACATTCAACACGAAATACTTTCTTTGCTTTAACAATTTCCTTTGCTTTTGCTAGATAGACTTCATCAAAATATGTCCAGGTTGGTTCTCTTTTTATCTCAGTACCATATAGGTCAAGAAGCTCATTATGAAGGTTACCTTTGGTGACGGCTATTAGCTGATACAACATCAATTTGATGAACAAGTAGTATTTAGGGATTAAAAGCTATTAAAAAGAGAGATAAAAATCATAATGTTACCTTCTCACTGAGATTGTCAAGCAGTTTTTCAACAGAAAAGATAATGCCCGACCAATGGCCAAATATTTTGTAGCACTCATATTCATGTAAATCTTTAAAATCCCCAGAAAGAAATTGGCGGAGTAGTCTCAAGAATCTGCAACAGAAATGGAAAAAAATAAATAGATATAATTGGCAAAATTGAGCAGTGACCACAAAGAAGCAGCGAAAAACTAAGCATACTTGACATATTCATTAAGGGATGTTACAGTTTCTTTGGCCTTCTGGATTCTAGTGTAGACTGCCTGTTAATTTGAAAAAAAATTATCAAGTAAAGATGATAGCCATTAGATTTGAAAAGAAGAGAGTTAAATTCTGTAGCTCAACACAAATTATTTAGCCGCCTTACTTGATGCAGTCTGAAAAAGAGGTAGAAGGTATCATTTCAATAAACACTCGAAATTCTGAAGATTTATTCACACTATCGACAAAACATGCTGAAAAACCACCTATATCAAGATCCACAATGGGAGCTAATTCAATATCATATGTGGCGTATATAAGATAAAAGTCAGTTTTCAATTTTACTCCCCAATATGATCTTCACTGCGAGAAGAATCTACTATAACTGACACAACTACTATTACCAGTTATATCAATGTAATGTTGGTTTTCATCATTGCGTGCTGCAGGCTATGGAAGCAGACCAAAAAATGGTTCCACAAATGAAGTCCAGAGCTTCATAGATTTATCAAATTGCTCAGATAAACAAATATCTGCACTAACAAGTCGTATGAACTGATATACGTCTTTATGGATGTCCATATCAGAGTAAATGAATTCCATCTTTGGAACATGTTTCCTTTTACGGTCAGAAACTTGCTGAAGAAGCTCATCTTTTTCAGACCTTTGTTTGCTGATGCTTTCGATTTCTTTGAATAAACCTACAACATGGACAAAGAACTAAGCATGATTAATTACCAATCATTGCATTCATGGTAATTAGATGATATGATGAGAGTGTCAATTGGTTTACCTTCATCAGAATATTTGTTCGAGTAAAGCTCCTCGAGATAGGCAGCTTTATGATCTAGTGACTTGTGATGCTTTGTGATCAAAATTTGTTTCCAGTGCTGATTGAAGTCATTGAACTGAGAACAGTGTGCATCCCACTGCTCTTGTTTTTGCTTCAAACGAATTAATATTGTTGGGATATAACAAGACAAAACCGTCCTTAAACTATTGACCACATAAAGCCCTTGATCGCCGTAAAGCTCTTTTATGAAACTCAAACTTGAGTTTGGAAAGTACACTTCTAGAGGAAATTCACCATCTGTCTCGTCAACATATTGCTAAATCTCACCATTAGCTCCTCTGTTTTTTGGATAGTAGTATTTGCTTCTATCCAACAAGCAGAGGAGCTAATGGTGACATTTAATGAGTAATCTGTTGACGAGACAGATGGCGAATTTCCTCTAGAAGTGTACATTCCAAACTCAAGTTTGAGTTTCATAAAAGAGCTTTACAGCGATCAAGGGCCTCATGTGGTCAATAGTTTAAGGACGGTTTTGTCTCGTTATCTCCCAACAATATTAATTTGTTTGAAGCAATAACAAGAGCAGTGGGATGCTCACCATTCTCAGTTCAATGACTTCAATCAACACCGGAAACAAATTTTGATCACAAAGCATCACAAGTCACTAGATCATAAAGCTGGCTATCTTGAGGAGCTTGACTCGAACATATATTCTGATGAAGGTAAACCAATCGAAATGCTCATCATATAATCTATTTACCATGAATGCAATGATTGGTAATTAATCATGCTTAGTTCTCTTTCCATGTTGTAGGTTTATTCAAGGAAATCGATAGCATCAGCAAACAAAGGTCTGAAAAAGATGAGCTTCTTTAGCAAGTTGTTGACCGTAAAAGGGAACATGATCCCCAAATGGAATTTATTTACTTTGATATGGACATCCATAAAGACGTATATAAGTTCATACGACTTGTTAGTGCAGATATTTGTTCATCTAAGCAATTTGATAAATCTATGAAGCTCTAGACTTCATTTGTGGAACCCTTTTTTAGTCTGCTTCCACAGCCTGCAGCACGCAATGATGAAAACCAACATTACGTTGATATAACTGGTAATAGTAGTTATGTCAGTTATAGTAGATGGTTCTCGCAGTAAAGATCATTATGGTGAGTAAAATTGAAAACTGACTTTTATCTTATATATGCCACAGATGATATTGAATTAGCTCCCATTGTAGATCTTGATATAGGTGCTTTTTCAGCATGTTTTGTCGATAGTGTGAGTAAATCTTCAAAATCCCGAGTGTTTTATGGAAATAATACCTTCTACCTCTTTTTCAGAATACATCAAGTAAGGCGGCTAAATAATTTGTGTTGAGCTACAGAATTTAACTCTCTTCTTTTCAAATCTGATGGCTATCATCTTTACTTGATCATTTTTTTCAAATTAATAGGCAGTCTACACTAGAATCCAGAAGGCCAAAGAAACTGCAACATCCCTTAATGAATATGTCAAGTATGCTTAGTTTTTCGCTGCTTCTTTGTGGTCACTGCTCAATTTTGCAAATTATATCTATTTATTTTTTTCCATTTCTGTTGCAGATTCTTGAGACTACTCTGCCAATTTCTTTCTAGGGATTTTAAAGGTTTACATGAATGTGAGTGCTACAAAATATTTGGCCATTGGTCGGGCATTATCTTTTCTGTTGAAAAACTGCTTGACAATCTTAGTGAGAAGGTAACGTTATCATTTTATCTCTCTTTTTAATAGCTTTTAATCCCTGAATACTACTTGTTCATCAAATTGATGTTGTATCAGCTAATAGCCGTCACCAAAGGTAACATTCATAATGAGCTTCTTGACCTATATGGTACTGAGATAAAAAGAGAACCAGAAAGGACATATTTTGATGAAGTCTATCTAGCAAAAGCAAAGGAATTTGTTAAAGCAAAGAAAGTATTTCGTGTTGAATGTGTAAGTAGTGATATGTACTCTCTCTTTGGTATTTTCTAGTTATACTACAAATTTATGTCGTCGTTTAGTTTATCAAATTTGGTTCACTGCAGTTAAATGTACTAGAAACAGAAGGAGAAACGCGATTAACCATTCAGAAAATTGGCTTTAAGTCAAGAACAAGGTTACTGAAAAGAAGTAGCCAACAAAAATTTTAGGCGTTGTAAATCTGAGTGTTAAACTCTTGTCTCCCCTTGTATATAACATGAATATTAACTCCAGCTCTTTTCGTTTCCATAAACATCATAAAGTTTGTAACATTTCTCTCTTTTGGAAAGTTTAGATTCAATTATATATTTCGCTCCACAAGGTTCCTAATATATGCTACAATATGATTCTAAAAAAGATGCAGAAATGGTAAGGACCATATATATCGGTGTTACACTTACAATTTACGAATGATGTTCAATACAAAGATGAATGGTATTTCATATGGTATCTTATTTATATTACAAGAATGATCTTCAATACAAATATCATCAATACTCAAGGAATCATGAAGTATTGTGAACATTCAGGTATTATCTAATCGTTTTAATATTGTTTTATCTATTTTTATATTGCTGCTGATTCTCTACACAAATGTAAGCTGATCTGTGGGCTAGAAAATATTAAAGAAGCTGTAACAAATAGAAATTGATTATTTGCTGCTGATTCCCCTACTTCTAGTTAGATGTGTTGGTTGAACATTGACGTAAGCTGTCACAAATAGAAATTGATTATTAAACAGCAGATAGATAGCATAACTCCTCGTACAAGTAAATACCAAAAACTAACCTAGTAAGGCATTGATTGATCATAATCCAGCGAAACTTCTCCTTCCATTCCATTCGGAATATGTAAGAAATCATCATATGTATATCCTGCTGGAAAGGTATCATGATGACCAGAACCTTCTTCTGGGTTATTAACATACACTGCAGCAAGGGGCATACGGCCACACATTTGTAAATCTATTGTGTTAATCCCAATCCGCTGCACCAAATGGCAGTTAGGAGTTAGTTACTAAGTCAGTTACAAAAACAGTCATTTAACAGTTATAGTCAAAGGGTCATGCCTGTTGGATTCGAACCAACACAACCTTTCATTTGTACCCATTCTACATGTATATATAGATAGCTATTGTATTCGAACAAGAATGATGACAGATTTATAAAACTTTTATTTCAAGTAAAGATTAAATCCCGTGTTTGTGTCTTGGTATATTTTGACCACATTATAGACCATAGATCCATCGATTAAGGCCAACAATTGGTATCAGAGAAGGTTTGGTAATTTCTAACCAAATCATCATATAGCAAGGCCTTACAAACTCTGTTCTTGAATCGTTAGACGTTCCAGTGTCTCGGTAAATTTTTTTTTGAAAAAACCTTTCGAACCACAATAATCAAAATTCATTTCATTGTGTTTTACATCAAAGAGAATTCATTCTTTTTGTCACCAAGGTAATAATCACAATAGTAACTATTTATCAGAATCAAAAAAAGGTTCCTCTTCTAATTTTGTTTTTGCAAAAAATCCAGTAAAAAATTCATACCGAACTGTAACACCCCAAAAATTTGGTACAGCGGAAGACTAATCAAGCTTTAGAGGTGCTACGTGGATTGGTATCCATCACAAGTCATAAAAGAATGAGATAAAGTAAATATAACTAAAACAAAACCATATGGGGTTTTAAAAGTTTACATTCATCCCAAATTGTTCAACGTAAGGCCCAAATAGATTAAACGTAGGTCCACAAATACATATCAGAGTTTGAGAAAATAGATCCTTAAATCGGGTTACCAAAGCCAAGCCTTCCAAACCATGCATCCAAAGTCATCACTTATTTACCTGAGAAAACGCGCAAAAAGTCAGCTTTCGCTGGTGAGATCATAGGTTTAAATTCTTAATTCAATCAAGTGGACATATACGCAAAATGCTTGCTAGCTAGACTAGGCCTCAAATCACTAAACCAATCCTATAGGTGCACATTATAGTCCAAAACCAAATCAAATCACTATGCATTCGCAAGGATGCGACATGCCCAACATTCGTAAGGATACGACATGTTCATGCATTCGTAAGGATACGACATGCGCAATAACCTACCTAGTTCTATAAGCATAGCAAGTTTTAAATAAATAGCAATAATAGTCCACATAAAACAATTTGCACGTTTCTCACCCCAAGTATTGAAAACAAAGTTCAAAAGTAAAAGTGGGGCTATGACTCACCTCAAGTTTAGATATCAGCACAAAAAAACAGTAGAATCAAGAAGTATAGCAACTCAAAAGACAGCAACTACGGACTAGGCACTTCCTAACAATATAAGCTCTTTTCAAAAATATTTCCTCAAAATAAAATATTCCCAATCCCGAACGTATTCCATTTTACTTTCCAAAAATCAATTTCTCGTATTAGTTTGGCGTTTGATATCTATGCGGGTGGAAGGTCGATTCAACACAAACCAAGAAGATATATCAAAAGAAACAATAAAGAACACTCTACAGGTCTAATATTGGCCCAATATATTATTTAAATAAATCATCGAAGTTTATCAAATCCGTCAACTTGGTAATCCTCTACAACTTATTTACCTAATACATTATTCCAAGATCATACAAAAACCTAAGTCACATAGCACGTAGAATACTATATGGTAAGTATTTAAGTTAATAAGTTTCCTAAATATATCGTTAAACTTATCAAATTCGTCAATTTGGTAAACCTCATGAGATATTTAGTAGCTCATTATCCCGCACTCCTACCACAACCTATGGGCGTCGTAGGATACAATACCCGTTAATAGACCCATTGTATATAACCACGTAGGTCCTATTTAATCTGTCGATCAAATAAGTTACGTAGTTATATAAAATGAATATATTAACGTCACACATCCGTGACAACCACAAAAGTCATTAAATAAATAAGATGGCCCACTTGGACTCAAGTGCCCTTGATCTCGTATAACTAGTAAGTTCCTCATTTTATTTTCCAAAAGTGCATTTCATTTCGTAAAGCATTCAACGTTATATTTATATCATTTTTTATAATAGTTTATTTGTAATAACGTTCCCGACATTTATTATACTATTCTCATAGTATAATATATATCGTTACATTATTATTTTTATTACTTGTGATCACTTTGTTTTTGATATACGCACTTATATAAATATATATACATTTTCACATTTATATATTTATATAAATGTTTATATCGTTAATATAAGTTATAACGAGTCTTTATTATTAAGTTTAATTATAATTAATATCGAGTTATAAAAGATGAGTCACATGTCCGAGTCATCACTCTCGGCTCATTGTCCAAATCCAAGTGCTAAGGCGTTTTTCCGAAATCAATCGTTGACTAGAAAGTCAACATGACTCTGACTCGCACAACCATGAGTCCAAAGTAATACCGTCCAAACCACAATTCTGTCATTTGTCCCATTTCACATGCTACAACAATAAGGTCCGACTACGGCACCTTTCTAACCTATCTCCGTCAATCTAATAACCGTCACATAATCGGTTTCCGATATCACACTTCGTCAACACAACTTCAAAATACAAGTCCATTGCCGAGACCACAAGGTCTCGGCCTTGCATTGCTCTCTGCCCAAAAGTAACAACAACAACGACAAGGACAATGACACAACAACAAGAGAAACATCACAATATCAATCAAAATGGGTCAAAATCAAGTAAACTTAGAACCGGAAGACCCGTTTGCGTCTCGGTCCACCATTCGATCCAAAAGAAAACAAACACGAGACCATGAAGGTCTCAGTTGGCTCTAACCCATAAACGACTCAAACCAAATGGACCAAGGGTCACGTTAAGCTCATACGAGCTCCAATACCACAACCAAACGGACCAAGGGGTCACGTTAAGCTCCCAAGAGCTACAATATCAAAACCAAACGGACCAAGGGGTCACGTTAAGCTCCCAACGAGCCAAAGATTACCACACCGAGACCACAAGGTCTCGGTTGAGCTCCATCGAGCCACAAACTCAACCAAAACGCATCCAAATCTCTAATCCGAGCACCAAATCAAGAGAGAGTCGACACCCAGGGATACCATTTCAAGTTTTATATTAAAACCCATTTTCATCTTAAATTTTAACACCCAATATCAAGATTAAATCCGGGTTTCACTCGAATTAGTCAAACCCGACGCGTAACCCGTAATTTTCTCACCTTCTAATCAAATGAAAACCAAGAAATTAATGGTGTGGTGAGGTGTGTGGTGTTTATGTGCGGCGGTAATCAAGAAAATGGAGGGGAGAGGTGTTTGTTTTGGGCACGTGTTTCACACCACACGAACAAAAAAATGATGGTGAGTATTTTGGTGGTGGTGGTGTTGCTTGGAAAACGGCGGTGGTGGTGTTATGGTGGGTACGTGGCAGCCGGCGGCGACAAGAGGAGAGGGGGGAAAGTGTTGGTGATGTTATGAGGGTTAGGGGTAAGGGTAATATACCTAAAAATTGCAAATAGGTCCCTTAAGTTTCATTTTTCCAACTTAAGCCACAATAACTTTAATGTTTAGGTAAAATTATAATTAATCGGTTTTCCCGTAACACGATTATTTATTTTCAAAATTATTAGATGTCGCCAAAATATATTTTTATAAGCCAACACAAATTCCCAAAGACATTTCCCGAATTATATAAGAGATAAAATGTTTATTTAACGTATAAACGCGACCGTTATTCAAAAGATTTAAACTTGTTAGGTTTTTCAAGTGCCGGAGTCAATGTAGTGCAACTAAAACGTCTCATCAATAATTCACAACATATATATCTCATAATAAATCAATAACTCGAATTCAATATCTCATAAACTTCAAAATTTAAAACATCAGTTTAAATTTCACAAATCAGTTATGAATAACATTTCAATTATTTAATAAAACTTCCAACTTTTAATGTAATGCGGGTTTTAAAGTCTCCCTAATTTTCCAGTTGTCACATCCTCCTAGCCTCAGAAGAAACTCGCCCCGGGTTTCTCTCGAAACATTCCATCTACGAAGTGAAAAGCTTAGGATATCTCTTCTTGAACTCATCCTCACGTTCCCACGTAAATTCCGGTCCATGACGGGAATTCCAACGAACCTTGATGAGTGGAATACGACTACACTTGAGTTGCTTAATCTCTCGATCCAATATCTCAATCGGCTCTTCCACGAAGTTCAAACTCTCATCAACGCGGATATCCTTCATCGGTATAACCAGTGTCTCATCAGAAAGGCATTTCTTCAAATTACTCACATGAAACACATCGTGAACCTTATTCAATTCTTGTGGTAGCTTCAACCGACAAGCTACTGGCCCTATTCTCTCCAGAATTAGAAATGATCCAATATAGCCGGGGTTTAGTTTCCCACGTTTCCCGAAATGTATCACTCCTTTCCATGGCGAGACTTTCAGCATCTCTTTGTCTCCAACCTGGAACTCAAGAGGTTTACGTCTCTGATCGGCATAACTTTTCTGCCTATCTCGAGCTGCTTGTAACCGATCATGAATTTGAGTCATTTCTCACTAGTCGCCAAAATAAGCTCGGGGCCTGTGAGTTGGCTATCTCCAACCTTAGCCCAACCAATCGGCGAACGGCATTTATGACCATATAAAGCTTTGAATGGTGCAGCTTTAAGACTTGTATGGTAGCTGTTGTTATAGGCGAATTTCGCAAGGGTTAGATACTTCTCCCAGCCTTTACCAAAATCTATTATACAGGCATGAAGCATATCCTCCAAAGTCTGTATCGTTCTCTCACTCTGACCGTCGGTTTGGGGATGATATGCAGTACTCATATCAAGTCTCATCCCCAAAGCGGTTTGGAGTGATCACCACAAAGCTGATGTGAAACGACTATCGCGATCCGAAATTATCGATATTGGAACACCATGATGAGAAATGATTTCTTTCACATACAACCTCGCAAGTTTGTCGATACTATCATCGTCACTAATTGCTAGGAATGAGCAGACTTAGTCAATCGATCCACAATTACCCAGATAGCGTCACAACCGCTAGCTGTCTTCGGTAATTTGGTAATGAAGTCCATCGTAATCCGCTCCCATTTCCAAACTAGGAGTTCTGGCTGCGTCAATAACCTTGACGGTTGCTGGTGTTATGCCTTAACCTTTGAACATGTCAAACACTTGCTAAATGATCCGTTTTCAGGAGGTCATTTAAGCCCGGAATTGAATTTATTTGATCAAATATTGCCCTAAATCGTTCCTTTTGTGATTTAGGTACTTTTGGAATGAATTCTAGAAAAGGAAGAATTTTGGACGTTTTTGGAGCATAAAAGTGAAGAAAACGGCAAAGTCTTAATTTTCCTTGCTGGGAACAGTACCTGACGGCGTCACAAGATTCTACATGACGGCGTCAAGAGTAATACAAGAGGTAGAAGTGGATAAAGTCCGTGACGGTCCAGAGAGTTTTGTACTAGGGACATGACGGAGTCACCCAAGGCCGTCACGTGTAAAACTAAAGAGTGATGGCCTAGAAGATTTCCTGAAGGCGTCACGTAGGCCATCACGTGTTAACTTGTCAAAACTGGCGCAGAGTAGCTGATATTGTTTTGGTCATAACTTTTGCATACGAACTCGGATTTAGGTTATTCAAAAGCCTACGCGAAGAGGACGAAGAAATCTTCGATTTGGTGAAAACAGAGGGCTGACACCGTCATGTGTTAAAGCTGACGCCATCAAGCCTTGCCGACAGAAAACTTGCCTATAAATATAACATTATAACTTCACTTTTTGTAAGCCCTAAACCCTAAGGTCGATTCCTGGGTTTAGGAGGTGTTTTTCTAGCAACTTAGAGGGTTTCAATCACTCCATAAACATCATGTATTGGTTTGTCGATTCTATCTTAATCATGTTTTCCATTATCATTTTTGCTTGCTCTTCTTTGATGATGTTTTGCTAATTCACCTTGTTTCTACTTATGTTTATGTGAAACTTGTATATAATTGACTAGATCTTATTGATTCCCTGTTGATGTTTGTGTCTATCTTCATCAATTAGGGTGTGACACTTCGATAGGACTAGTTGATTTAGCTTATAATTCTTGATTCCTATTGTCTCTTGTTTGGTTGATTGTATTCGATGTTAGGCTTAAGAAAACTGGCAGACTTCCAATGGTGACATGCTTAAACGTCTTAAGAAACATGAACCAATGCGTACTAGGTTATTATGGTTGTATTTAATGCATGAGGGAATTCTAATTGTCCCATGTTAGGAGCTTCTTGCAGGCTCGACATAGGAGTGAAGTAGGAGCTTATAGAGTTGGGGAAGTGATGAGGCAAAAAATGATCCGTGTTTAGGGGGTCATTTAAGCCCGAATTCGAATTTATTTGATCAAATATTGCCCTAAATCGTTCCTTTTGTGATTTTAGGTAGTGAAATCTGGAAAAGGAAGCAATTCGGACCATTTTGGAGCATAAAAGTGAAGAAAACGCCAAAGTCTTAATTTTCCATGCTGGAAACAGTAGGTGACGGCGTCAAGAGTAACTCTCTGACGGCGTCAAGAGCAAAATTCCATGACGATCCAGTAAAGATTTGACGGCGTCACAAGGTAGGGCGTCAAGAGTAAAAGTCATGACGGCCTGGAAATGATTATCACTTGACGGCGTCAAATGTAGATCAAGGCAGTCCGAGAATAGTTTTGGCGGCGAAGTGACGGCGTCACAAGCTTGGTCTTGATGCCGTCAGACCCCTTTTCCTATATATAGTTTTCTAATTTTCACATTAAAAAGGAGAAGTTTTGAAGAAACCCTAAGTACGAACTTGGTACGAATTTTACAGGTTTTTCAAGGGTTCCAAGCCCTTGATACCTTTCATGTGTAATTGAGATAAGTGTTCTTTTAATTCAATCAATATGTCTATGTGTTGGTTGTCTATATCTTGTTCTTGTCTTAATTCCATCATGCTAGGCTAGATCTATCTTGTGTTTGCTTGGATCTAATGAAACCTAGATGTTAATTATGTGTTGATTACTTGTTTATACTTGTCTTGGATGAATGATTTATATGTTAGGCTTAAGAAAACTGGCAGATCTCCAATTGGTAACATGCTTGAACGTCTTAAGAAACATGAACCGACGCGCACTAGGTCTTTATTGGTTGTATTTAATGCATGAGCCACTGTTTAAAATCCCTATAGTTGTGCTGGGCATGGTATAGGAGGAGATAAGAGCTCATAGAATTGGGGAGTTAAGTGTGCCACCCCATGAATGGTATTAAGGAATACGATCCGTCATCCATGCAATTATAACAAGTAATTAACATGTAAAAGATGTCTAGGGAGTAGTGAAATCTAAGTAAACACATTTTCTCCACTTATTGCACACAACCTTAGTTTAAATTAGTTTGTTTTCATTTTAGTATTTTATTTTGATTGCATCTTTAGTATTGGGTTAGTTGATTAGCAACTAATTCCGCCCAAATCCTTCAAACCCGAGATTTTTACTTGCTTTCTATAAAAATATATAAACACAAAAATAATCATCCCTCACCTTTAGAACTAGTATTTAGGTTTTCTAATCCTAGCGACACTATTCCTAAGCTGAACGATCAATCCCCCGGTACTTGTCACTATACTATACTACAACGATCAGGTACACTGCCTGGTGGGGGTTGTAAGCTTCTCGAGATCCCTTGAGAGGTAAAGCCTGTTGCGATTCCCACGCATCAAGTTGTTGGCGCCGCAGCCCAGGGAATAGTTATTGTCTAGGTTAGAATTTCTTTTTATTTGGTCTACTTGCTAGATTCCTTTCTAGTAAGATTTTATTTTTATTTTTAGGTTCTCTTTAGTCTATCTATTTCTTTGTGCCTTTGTTCGTAACCACCCGACATCATGGACAACGGGAACATCTTTGAACCCGTCATCCCACCACAACAAAACCCACCATTAGAACCCCTTAGGCCCCGAACCTTAGGAGAGTATTCCCGACCTAGCCACCAAGGCTACCGAAACACCATTGAGCTCACCGGAGCCAATGTGACCCCCTTGCGATCTGACACCATCCGGTTGGTGCAAAGCGGATGTGCATTCCATGGACTTCGTTCCGAAGATCCAAACCAACATCTTAAGGACTTCCTCAAAATCGTAGATTCCATAGACCTAGATGTTGCAACTAGAGAGACAACCCGATTACGCCTATTCCAATTCTCTCTACGGGATCAAGCTAGTCAATGGCTTGAGCGTTTACCCGCAGGATCCATCACCACATGGGATGATCTCACCACTCGTTTCCTTGCTCAATTTTTCCCACCGGGGAGAACTACTAAGCTTAGAAATGACATCTTGATGTTCCAACAACGTCAAAATGAATCTCTTTATGAAGCATGGACTCGTTTCAAGGACTTACTCCAAAAAGTCCCTCATCATGGCATAGATCTTTGGCTCCAAGTCCAAATCTTTTATGACCATATCGACATCTCCACGAGGCGAGCCATTGACCACTCGGTCGGTGGTAAGCTACGTGATCTAAGTGCGGAACAATCATGGGAACTCATAGAAGATCTTGCTCTCTATGACAACGAAAGTTGGAATGATCCCCGTGACTTGAACAAAATGGTCAAGGCAATATCTTTGCCTTCGAACAATTCTCGCACTCCCGACCGTAGGATCATGGAACTTGAGGACCAAGTCAAGTTTCTCATGAAATCTTACGAAGCTCCTAAGCCTTCAAGCCAAGTGAACAAAATCACTTCTTCATGCGAATTATGTAGTGGTCCCCACGACACTCGTGATTGTGTGGAACTCCCCGGAACAGCTTTTGCGGACTATGCATCCACGCGTACCGACAAAGCGGGAGATAAGTGGTACACTTTCAAGCCCGAGCCAAACAATTACGGTGATTCATACAACCCCTCATGGAAAAATCACCCAAACCTTAGGTGGAAACGAAATCAACCCAATTCTTCCAATCCGCTTAATCGTTACCAACCAACCGGTCCACCCTCCAACCGTACTCTCAACATCAATCCTTCTAACAACTTTGGTAGTACCAACAATCTTGAAGGATTGATGTCTAAGTTCATGGCATCTCAAGAAGCTCGTATATCTAAGTTTGAAGCCGATTTCAAACAAAAGCAAAGCGAGATGACCACTAGAATTGACGCATTGTTGAAGGTTCTCAATGACCGAGAAATGGGAGCACTTCTAAGCGACACGATCAAAAATCCGAAACTAAACGTTAATTCCATATCTTCAGTTTCGTCACCCACTTCGTGCCCACAATACTACTCGGTTAAATCCACGAGCACGTGTTTCAAACAAGACCAAGTTCTTCAAAAGGACCAATCAAATAAAACACCCAATATAGAGCCGGTCAAAAACATAGTTGAAACACCTCTTACGTAAGACCTTGACGATGAATTTAAAGAACTTCACCTTGAACGCCTCGTCATTGATGTCTTAGCGCGTGCTCCTTACTATAGTGCCCTCCTAGAAAAATATGAGAAGTGTAAGCTAGGTAAAAATGGGACCGCCTTCATTCAAAACAAGTTGCCTAAAAAGCTTGATGATCTGGGTATATTTGTTTTGCCTTGTAAGATAGGAAGATCCAAAGCTTTCGACACACTAGCCGATTTAGGGTCAAGCCTCAACTTGATTCCCTAATCCTTATTCACCGCTCTTAAGCTAGGAAAATTAGAGGAAACGGAGGTATTGATAGGACTAGCGGATGGGAGTATTGCCCACCCGGTTGGAATGATTAAGGATGTAGTTGTTCACGTAGGAAAGTTAACTATATTAGCGGATTTTCACGTCCTAGACATGGTTAGTGACACTACATGCCCATTATTGGTAGGAAGAGGATTTTTAGCAACCGCTAGTGCCATGATAGATTGTAAGGAATCCAAGATAACGGTAGGTGAAGGCGATACTTGGTCGGTGTACGATGTTAAGAAGCATAGTTATGATTGTGATGATGAACCAACACCGCATTAGGTAGAGATGAATAGGAGACCATCTAGATACGGACCTTGGATAGAAAGGAACTTCATAGGACCTCAATGCCCATTTTATCTAGAAAAAGATTTCGTTTAAAAGACACATTCGGTAGAACAACTCATAGCTAGAAATGAAGAGCTAGACCCCTTTGAGGACCCCTTAGTCTTTAGGAAGATGATTGAATTCTTAAGCGTAATGCCCATTAACATAGAAAGGAATAAATGGAAAAGAGATGGAGACAAGTGTAAATGGAGGTGGGACAAGCCACCTAAAGAAGGTGACGGATCATGGCATATGAGGATGACTTTGTATGATCCGGATGGAGAAAAGTTTGAAAGGTCATACCATACTAAGGAAACCGATAGGAAGTTGAAACCTAAGTTTGATCCCAAAGATGTCCTCAATGAGGAACTCACCCGTATCACGTAGTAACCCATGACCTTGAGTCTAGCTACAAGACTCGCAAATAAACAAAAGCGCTTCTTGGGAGGCAACCCATGTTTTGTGTGATTTTGTTTGTTTGTTTGTTATTTGCTTCCGTATGCATGCTTAATTTTTATTGTTGGTAGATCATGTTTCTCAATTAAAGAGTGGAAATACTTTACTTTGTTGTTTTGGCCTAGTCTTAACTCCACCTAAAGGGATTTTTGCAAAAGATAAGTGTAAGGGAAACCCCAAATATGTTTTCAAGAAACAAACCGATCATGATTCTCCACAATATTAAATGGACATGTATATTCATATTTGTTAGAGTCAAATGCTTGTATTGAGTCATAATGAAGTTTTGCAGGATTTTCCAGGAAGTAGGACCAAGTTTTTCCAGAAATTTTCCGGAAACTTAACATAAGAATTTCTGCAGGTCACTTCTGACGGCGTCAAGTGTAAAAATCTGGAAATTTTACCAGTTTTGTTTTTCTAACAGAGTCTTATGGTTTTTGTGAATTATTAAGTTTTATAATCTCCAGGAGATCTGCAAACTTCATTCCACAAGCATTATATCTTATCTTGTTTTCTAGGATTTAGTAACTTATATAGGATGCCGCCGATTTTACGCGAGGTTGTCTTGTCTATTTTATCAGGTTTTACAGGTTATGTATGACAAGAAGATGATTTATATTCTGGAAGGGAAGCTTTCATTGTTCATTTTCTTGGAGGAAGATTTAACCTGGCCACCTTATTATCCATACCGAGCGAATCAGGGGAGTATTTGAATTCATTCTCTTTACTTTTTCACTTTTACATTCTTTACTTGAACATTGGGGACAATGTTCATCTTAAGTGTAAGGGGAGGGTAAAAAGATGATACCTTACATATGCACTTTCGCTTGAGTTTGTTTTGTCTAATGGTAGATGTGTAATAAAACTATGAGAAATACTTGTTAGTGCAATTTTAGCGCCAAATTTAAAATTTTTTACAACATTTAGGAGTGAAACTTTAGCTATAGCAAGCGTCTCATGGATAGGAGATTGTATGACTAGCACATAACCGTATATTCAGAAAAATTTTCCACCCAAATATGTGAGGTTCGCCTTTCGATTTGATAGGAAAAGCATTTACTATTAGTGCTTATGAGTGTACCGGTAGTATTTAGATTCTAGAACTTGAGTTAGTGATGCATCCCGAGACCGATAGTGAGACTACATTCGTGTAGTAGGATTTACTACATGATAAGAGGCATTAGGATCACCCTTGTGTTAAACCCGTATCATAATTACTTGACCATTTAAGTCATATTACTTGGCTAGTTAAGTAAACTAATTTTTCCCACACCCTTAGCGTTGTACTCATTTTTAGTACACGAAACCCCTAGTACAACCCTCCGAGCCTATCTTTTCGTTTCTAACTTTAAGCATTTTACTTAAAGGAAGAATTTGTTACACCCCACTTAAATGTACAACCAAATCGCCTTAGCCTTCCGTGTATGCGCTCATTTTTAGTGCATTATTGTTATTTGTTAAACCCTAAGTTAACTATCTAATTGATTACATGGTTGCTAAGTCGAGTCATATCTTTGTACATATTGTTTTGGGACGATTGGGACTCATGGGTAAAGTACTTATTTTATGGAGTAATGGGGAAGAACACCATTATATTACCCCCCATATATACGTTAATCTTAAAAGTACTCCAAGTGTTTTGATTTTCTTAATTCGAGTCATTAGATTAGTTGATTGTAAAGTATGTAAAAATTCAAGTGTAAGGGGAATGTTCATTCCCTATGATGTATTATTTTGGATGGTAGGGTAACAATGTATGCAAAAAAAAAAAAAAAAAAAAAAAAAAAAAAAAAAAAAAAAAAAAGACATACGGACTACCATCCGTTTCATTCTATGTTTATTTTATGTTTTTGTTATTTTTCATTTATTAGCTTAAGTCGAGTCTAGTCTTGGCTTAGCAATGCCACATTGTACATGTAATTAACCAAGATTGTTAACTCGCCACCAGTAAAACTTCCTTTATCCAACAAAACCGTGTATTTCATATCCCTACACCTAACGTTACAACCCTTTAAAAGACCTCTTTGATAGTTTATCCTAGGTGCTTACGCCATGTGGTGGAGGTTTGATCCTTTCCCAAGCCTATGGTAATCTATTTTTCTATGACAGGTAGTGAGAGATATCTTCCGTTTCCATATTGTAATTTACACTTTATTACACCCGAGAGATGTGAGTATCTAAACACTATTTGTGAGGTGCTTGTGTATGACCTCCGTGTTTGTCTATTGGTCTTTAGTGGAACGATTATTTGTTGTAATTACTTTTATATTAGTGTTAAATGACCCCTAACTTGTCTTTTGAGTAGAATAAAAGCGCATTTGCTTGAGGACAAGCAAATCTCAAGTGTAAGGGTATATGATGAGGCGAAAAATAATCCGTTTTTAGGGGGTCATTTAAGCCCGAATTCGAATTTATTTGATCAAATATTGCCCTAAATCGTTCCTTTTGTGATTTTAGGTACTTTGGGAGTGAAATCTGGAAAAGGAAGCAATTCGGACATTTTTGGAGCATAAAAGTGAAGAAAACGCCAAAGTCTTAATTTTCCATGCTGGGAACAGTAGGTGACGGCGTCAAGAGCAAAATTCCATGACGATCCAGTAAAGATTTGACGGCGTCACAAGGTAGGGCGTCAAGAGTAAAAGTCATGACGGCCTGGAAATGATTATCACTTGACGGCGTCAAATGTAGATCAAGGCAGTCCGAGAATAGTTTTGGCGGCGAGGTGACGGCGTCACAAGCTTGGTCTTGACGCCGTCAGACCCCTTTTCCTATATATAGTTTTCTAATTTTCACATTAAAAAGGAGAAGTTTTGGAGAAACCCTAAGTACGAACTTGGTGTGAATTTTACAGGTTTTTCAAGGGTTTCAAGCCATTGATACCTTTCATGTGTAACTGAGATAAGTGTTCTTTTAATTCCATCAATATGTCTATGTGTTGGTTGTCTATATCTTGTTCTTGTCTTAATTCCATCATGCTAGGCTAGATCTATCTTGTGTTTGCTTGGATCAAATGAAACCTAGATGTTAATTATGTGTTGATTACTTGTTTATACTTGTCTTGGATGAATGATTTATATGTTAGGCTTAAGAAAACTGGCAGATCTCCAATTGGTAACATGCTTGAACGTCTTAAGAAACATGAACCGACGCACACTAGGTCTTTATTGGTTGTATTTAATGCATGAGCCACTGTTTAAAATCCCTATAGTTGTGCTGGGCATGGTATAGGAGGAGATAAGAGCTCAAAGAATTGGGGAGTTAAGTGTGCCACCCCATGAATGGTATTAAGGAATACGATCCGTCATCCGTGCAATTATAACAAGTAATTAACGTGTAAAAGATGTCTAGGGAGTAGTGAAATCTAAGTAAACACATTTTCTCCACTTATTGCTCGCAACCTTAGTTTAAATTAGTTTGTTTTCATTTTAGTATTTTATTTTGATTGCATCTTTAGTATTGGGTTAGTTGATTAGCAACTAATTCCGCCCAAATCCTTCAAACCCGAGATTTTTACTTGCTTTCTATAAAATATAAAAACACAAAAATAATCATCCCTCACCTTTAGAACTAGTATTTAGGTTTTCTAATCCTAGCGACACTATTCCTAAGCTGAACGATCAATCCCCCAGTACTTGTCACTATACTATACTACAACGATCAAGTACACTACCTGGTGGGGGTTGTAAGCTTCTCGAGATCCCTTGAGAGGTAAAGCCTGTTGCGATTCCCACGCATCAGGAAGTACGTACGCCACCCCACGAATGGTATTAAGGAATACAACTCGTCAATTAAAACAAGGTGTGACAATTCAATAGGTAGAATTGGATAGCTAGCAAGGAGTAACATACCATAGGTAGACATGCTTCACTTACCTTGTAGAACCCTAGTTTACTTTTCTTGTTAATTAGTTTAATTAGTAGCTTTTGGGTTAGTTGATTAGCAACTAATTCCACCCCTCCTTCCAATACCCAAGAATTTTACTTGCTTTTCATAAAATATAAAAACACAAAAAGAATCATCCTTCACCATTAGACATAGTTAGATTAATTTTCAATCCTAACGACACTATTCCTGAGTTGACCGATCAATCCTCCGGTACTTGTCACTATACTATACTACAACGATCAGGTACACTGCCTGGTGGGGGTTGTAAGCTTCTCGAGATCCCTCAAGAGGTAAAGCCTGGTGCAATTCCCACGCATCAAGTTTTTGGCGCCGCAGCCCGGGAATAGTTATTGTTTAGGTTGAATTCTTTTTTGATTAGGTCTACTCATTAGATTCCTTTTTAGTTAGATTTTTATTTTCTTTTTATTAGCTTTCTTGTAGTCTATCTTTTTCTTTGTGCTCTTTGTTTGTAAAACCATTTTCACTTGTCACTATGGCAGATGAAATTCCATTTAGATCACTGACAATAGAGGAACAACTATATTTCTCTAATAGATTTGCTTCTTATCATTCCAATGATTTTTTGTGTGATCTTTATGACATCCAAGAGGAGTTGGGGGTAAAGTTAGATGGGTTTGATGAATTATATGCATGTGTGATTTCTATTAGACGATCATTATCAGGATCAATTCCTTTTAGTCAGACCCGTTGGATGAATTTTGAGAAAAGCTTCCTAACCATGACCCATAAGCTCGACGAATTGGCGGATTCGTATGAGCAAGATGACCTAGTTTCTCATGCTCCTTCTTACTCTTTGAATAGATTAGAATATCGTCGATAAACACGATCACAAACTTGTCTAAGTAAGGCTTACACACCCTATTCATGAGATCCATGAATACTGCCGGCGCGTTAGTCAACCCAAACGGCATCACTTGAAACTCATAATGCCCGTAACGGTTTCTGAAAGCCGTTTTTGGAATATCTTCCTCGGGCACTCTAAGTTGATGATACCCCGATCTCAGATCGATCTTCGAATACACACTCGATCCATGAAGCTGATCGAACACGTCATTGATCCTCGGTAGCGGGTATCTATTATTCACAGTTAACTTGTTTAGCTCTCGGTAGTCAATACACATACGAAACGATCCATCCTTCTTCTTACCAATAAAACTGGGGCTCCCCAAGGTGAAGAACGTGGTCGTATAAACTCCTTCTCTGCTAACTCCACCAATTGTTTTGACAACTCTTCTAGTTCAGTCGGTGCGAGTCGATAAGGTGCCCGTGCCACGGGTGCAGCACCAGGTATCAACTCAATCTGAAACTCCACTTGTCTAGTGGGCGGGATTCCCGGCAAATCATCAGGGAATACATCCGGAAACTCATGAACTATCGACACGTCTTCAATGCATCTTTCTTTCTTCTCCTTCCCTCCTTTCTCATAAATTTGGGCTAAGAAAAGTCAACATCCTTTTTCCATTAGCTTCGGTAACTTAGTGCAAGAAATGACTGCTAATCTGGATGGGCTCCTCAAACCTTTTTGATCTCTTTGTATATTTAAAATCTCCTTGCCATACGGCACACGCACAATTTTCTCATCGCAAAGTATATGAGCACGATACATCGATAACCAATCCATACCAATAATGACATCGAAACTTCCTAACGTGACGGGTAGAAGATCTATGTTGAAAGGGTGATTCAAGAAATTTAACCTGCAACCACGGATGATAGTTTTAATCCTTTCTATGTTTCCGTTAGCTAACTCTACATCATAACCAATTCCTAAGGCCATCGGGGGTTTTTCTAGTAAGGGCGCAAAAGTAGTGGACAAAAAACTTCTATCGGCACCAGTATCAAATAGTATGGAAGCATAACGATTATTGAGAAGGAACGTACCAGTAACGACGTTCGGGTCTTCTCCTCTCTCGTTCCCAATTGCATACACTCTCCCATGAGCAACTCCTGCTTCCACACGCTGGTTCGCATTGTCATATCGTCCACGGTTTCCTCCAGCTCCACGGTTTCTATGATTGTACCCATTACCACCCGATCCATGATTTCCTCGATTCCACGATTCCCTGCACTCATTCCTATAGTGTCCCTTCTTCCTACATCCAAAACAAGTAACATTCGCCTTACTCATAGTTTCAGGAGTAGCTTGAACCATAGCAAGTGGCCGAGCTCAACAATCCTTAGCTATGTGCCCCATCTTTGAGCAGTTCTTGCACATCACAGTACATCATCCAAATTGATTCTTGTAACAGCGACCACACTTGGGTACATCTCCATTGTGGTTCCTCTTATCTCCATCCCAATAGCATAAACCTTGGCAACAGCTTGTCGCTTGATTCGGTGATCATTACCCTTAGAGTGATGGTCTCTCTTCCTCTTTCCATTCTTATCCTTCTCAGCCTCTTCCAGTTCTAATGAATCCATCAATTGTTGAGCAATCGTGATAGCCTCATGAACATTTGCAGGCCTAGTGGCAATCACATCGTTCCTTGTAGCCACAGGCAACCCATCGGTATACCGCTCAATCATTTGAGTCTTAGTTTGCACCATATCTGGGCAAAGCATGGCTAACTCCTAGTAACGACGATTGTAAGTCGTCATGTCAGTACCCTTCACTTTGTGATTCCAAAACTCAATCTCCAATTTCTTAACCTCATTCCTTGGGCAGTAAGTCTGAATTAGCAAGGACTTAAACCGCTCCCAAGTCATGGCATAGGCTACTTCACTCCCAACCGAATTTCGGTAATTGTTCCACCAAGTTAGTGCATCATCCTTAAAAGTAAAAGAAGCAAACTTTACCTTTGGATTCTCCGCACAATTGCTAACAGTGAACACTGACTCAGTTTTCTCTATCCACCTGACCATGTAGACCACTCCTTCAGTTCCATCAAACTCAATGGGTCCACAGATTCGGAACTCCTTGTAGTTACATCCAGTAGTACGAACAGGTAGAAAAGTTCCAGCTGAGTTGTTGGAGTGATTTGACTCAGCTAGGAGTTCAGCAACATGTTGTTCTACAAGTTGATTGATCATAGCTTGATCCACGGTAGGTGCATTCGGTGGAATATGATCATTGTCTCCCTGAACATCAATATTTTGATTCCTGTTGTTGTGATTGGTGGTGTCCAGGTTGTCGGGAGTAGGGGTTTCAACATTTCGTGTAGGACGGCGTCCTTGGCGACCAGGGGTAGTCACTGCAGGACCAGTTCGGGTAGCTCTGACAGGGTTTCGTCGTGGGGACATTGATCTGAAACACAATACAAGGTTCATAAGTCTCCGATATTATTTATCATACGCTCAACAAGAATTGGATAGATGAAGCCAAGACATCGGTAGAATATCAACAATGCACCCCAAGACATCAATCAAACAAATAGGAACGCAATTTCCATAACATCCAAAACCACATAACATCATACAAAATAACCATCATCCATACAAATAGCAATCAAGACATCGTTCCAACTACCAAAGACATAAAGGATACTAATCGTTTCAAATGAGACGACCATACAACCGAAATACATCAAAGATAAGATAACTAGCTTTTCTAATCAAGCACTCCTTGGTTCAGAAAAGCAACATAATAACATAATCCAACCATCTAGCCACTATGCTGGCGTAGACTCCTCAGCTCCGATCTCAAACCATCCAACTCTCTCTATAATGATCCCAACTCAACACTGTGAGTATCACTATCCCTCTTGAGGTCTACTACATCCTTCTCTAGCTCCGTGCTCCTCTGCCACAGCTTGCAATCTGCCTAGCGAGCCGTGATGAAACCTCTCTACAGACTCTCTATCTGCTCATGTATCTCCATCATACCTCTCCTAATCTCTGTAATCCTCCTCTCAACAGTAACCAAATCAACCTCAACTCTCAAATAAACTCAACAGTCACTCTATCAATCCGATCAGCCATCTGCGAGATCCTCTCGCCCTGTGTGGTAAGCCAAGCCCAAATCCTACAAGTCTCACCCAAATCTGCAGGCTCAGCAGAAATCTCAGATGGCGCGTCCGACGCCACGGGACTGCCAGGTGGTGAATCAAACAAAAATGGGTGATCAGGTGAAACCAGCTCTAACGGATGTATCGGAGAACCAGGCTCTGCAGAATGAGCTGAATGTTCTGGCGAACCATCATCATCAGGCATCTCCTCCTCATGAGGATCATCCTCCTCCTCACCCTCCTGTGGGTCATCATCCCTCTGCTCAACCTCCTGAGGGTCATCAGCCTCCTCCTCACCCACGTACTCCTCCTCCTCATTTGAGGGGTACTCCATCAATCGTCGTCTTCGAACAGGTGAACCATGAGGTAATAGGGTAGGCGATCTAGGACTACAATGGAATGATGTGGGTGGTGCATCTGACAGAAGAGCGTGAGCATCAAGGTGCATGGGTGGTGATGAAGGGCGCATAGACATGCATGCTGTAGCTCGGTGGGCAAAACGTGGAGCCAGACGAGCCAAAGCCTGATGAAGTGTAAGCTGTCTCGACGTACCAGGAAGCCCCAACGAAGATGAGGGTCCCTGAAAAGTAGATGAAGCAGGTGGTGCAGAAGTAACTGTTGTCGGTGATGAAGTAGCTGAATGCATGGCAATCCTGTAAGGATCATCAGGAGCCACGGTGATCTGTGTTGGGCGGTGCGGATCAGCAAGAAGATCCTCCGAAACATTGAACGTATGGGAGGCCATGGTCTGTGATAACAGCGTAGGGTAGGTGTAAGTGTTTCAAAACAACTAAACCGCGAAACTCAAAATACCGTATCAAAATCATCATAAAATCCCAATCATATAATTCCAAGATAGATTTTTCAAATACCGCATTACTAAAACATTTCTAAAACAAATAATCCATATAATCCCTCAAAATGCCATCATATCACATAATCAACATATCCAAAATTCTTAAATCATCTCAAAATCACATATCTAATCATTATCTCATAATACCTCAATATAATCAAAGATGCTTCAGCTTGGCGGGCTGGCGGGCATTGGTCGAAGATCTTTTTCTATAAAAATCGGTTATAGTTTAGGTGTTTATTACCTAGTTCTCTATAACCTTGGCTCTGATACTAATCTGTAACACCCCCAAAATTTGGTACAGCGGAAGACTAATCAAGCTTTCGGGGTGCTACGTGTATCCATCACAAGTCATAAAAGAACGAGATAAAGTAAACATAATTAAAACAAAACCATATGGGGTTTTTACAGTTTACATTCATCCCAAATTGTTCAAAGTAAGGCCCAAATAGATTAAACATAGGTTTACAAATACATATCAGAGTTTGAGAAAATAGATCCTTAAACCGGGTTACCAAAGCCAAGCCTTCTAAACCATGCATCCAAAGTCATCACTTAATTACCTGAGAAAACGCGCTAAAAGTCAGATTTCGCTGGTGAGATCATAGGTTTAAATTCTTAATTCAATGAAGTGGACATATACGCAAAACGCTTGCTAGCTAGACTAGGCCTCAAATCACTAAACCAATCCTATAGGTGCACACTATAGTCCAAAAACCAAATCAAATCACTATGCATTCACAAAGATGCGACATGACCAACATTCGTAAGGATACGACATGTTCATGCATTCGTAAGGATACAACATGCGCAATAACCTACCTAGTTCTATAAGCATAGCAAGTTTTAAATAAATAGCAATAATAGTCCACATAAAACAATTTGCACGTTTGTCACCCCAAATATTGAAAACAAAGTTCAAAAGTAAAAGTGGGGCAATGACTCACCTCAAGTCCAGATATCAGCACAAACAAACCGGTAGAATAAAGAAGTATAGAAACTCAAAAGACCACAACTACGGACTCGGCACTTCCTAACAATATAAGCTCTTTTCATAAATATTTCCTCAAAATCAAATATTCCCAATCCCGAACGTATTCCATTTTACTTTCCAAAAATCAATTTCTCATATTAGTTTGGCGTTTGGTATCCATGCGGGTGGAAGGTTGACTCAACACAAACCAAGAAGATATATCGAAAGAAACAATAAAGAACACTCTACAGGTCTAATATTGGCCCAATATATTATTTAAATAAATCATCGAAGCTTATCAAATCCGTCGACTTGGTAATCCTCTACAACTTATTTACCTAATATATTATTCCAAGATCATACCAAAACCTAAGTCACATAGCACGTAGAATAATATATGGTAAGTATTTAAGTTAATAAGTTTCCTAAATATATCGTTAAACTTACCAAATTCGTCAATTTGGTAAACCTCACGAGATAGTTAGTAGCTCATTATCCCGCACTCCTACCACAACCTATAGGCGTCGTAGGATACAATACCCCTTAATAGACCCTTTCTATATAACCAAGTAGGTCATATTTAATCCGTCGATCTAAGTTACGTAGTTATATAAAATGAATATATTAACGTCACACAGCCATGACAAGCACAAAAGTCATTAAATAAATAAGATGGCCCACTTGGACTCAAGTGCCCTTGATCTCGTATAACTCGTAAGTTCCTCATTTTGTTTTCTAAAGGTGCATTTCATTTCGTAAAGCATTCAACGTTATATTTATATAATTTTTTATAATAGTTTATTTATAATAACGTTCCCGACATTTATTATACTATTCTCATAGTATAATATATATCGTTACATTATTATTTTTATTACTCGTGATCACTTTATTTTTAATATATGCACTTATATAAATATATATACGTTATCACATTTGTATATTTATATAAATGTTTATATCGTTAATATAAGTTATAACGAGTCTTTATTATTAAGTTTAATTATAATTAATATAGAGTTATAAAAGATTATTCACATGTCCGAGTCATCACTCTCGGCTCATTGTCCAAATCCAAGTGCTAAGGCGTTTTTCCGAAATCAATCGTTGACTAGAAAGTCAACGTGACTCCAACTCGCACAACCATGATTCCAAAGTAATACCATCCAAACCACAATTCCATCATTTGTCCCATTTCACATGCTACAACAATAAGGTCCGACTACGGAACCTTTCTAACCTATCTCCGTCAATCTAATAGCCGTCACACAATCAGTTCTCGATATCACACTTCGTTAACGCAACTTCAAAATACAAGTCCATTGCCGAGACCACAAGGTCTCGGCCTTGCATTGCTCTCGGCCCAAAAGTAACAACAACAATGATGTGAGCTTATTCACACATCCTTTTTAGCCTTAAAATCAGACGAAATACACCAAATATGCCAAGAGAATGTGTGTTTTTGTATTTGTGTATGTACAGGTACGGATATGTGAATAATGAACAAAAACAAAGTCAAAACCGACAAAAACGAGCACGAGAATGGAAAAAGGTCAAAAGCCAGAGTCGGGGAAGCTTAATGAACAAAAGAAAGCTCAAAATGTCATAGGAAGTCCTCAGAGAATCAGAATGTTGCGAGATTAGTCCCTGGTCAAAGTTTGAAGAATTGACAACTTTAGTCCTCCAAGTTTCAAATAATGACAGAATTAGTCCCTGGAAGAAATTATTGAAGAAAAGTCAAAGTCAACCCTCAATTATCAGAGAAAGTCAAGAAATACCCTTGGATTAACTTTTGGAAATTTACAGAAATGGCCCTTGATTTTCAGAATATACAAGATTGGTCCTTGTTAATCAAATTGATTAATCCTAAAACTATATCACCTAACCGGATCTATTCCTATTACTTAACCCAAAATTTAATAAACCTAAAAAAAAAAACCTTTTACATATCCAACAATCCAACACCCTTACACCCCCAGCCCAAAATATTAAAGCCCATCCACCATTACCCAATCCACCCAAAACTAATATTACCCGAGTCAAACCCACTCCCTACCCGGTCAACCCACACCCAAAACAATAAAATCCCCAAATTAATAACTCCCGTCCCCCCCCCCCCCCCAAAAAAAATTTTTTTTTATCTTTTTACTGTTACTATAAACCCTAATCACACACGCATCAAAAAATTACCTCATCTCATAAATTATTACCCAATAATTGGGGTTTCTAGAAGCTGACAGCTGGTCAGGAGATGTCAGGGAATGAAACGTGGAACAATCAGAGAATACACGGAGGATTAGTCACATCAATCAATTAATCCAAGGGCCAATATTGATATGAAACATCTGGAAAGAGATCTAAGGGACTAAATTTATTTGAAGAAGCACAAAAGCACATGGATCAGTCACCTGGACCTTCTCTCATCAGGCTATAAATACTCTCCTCACATCACATTTTGAGGGTGTTAGATTTTAGGGTTAGAATAGGAGTAAGAGAAGGAGTAGGGTAAAATTAGTATTAGTATTAATTTTCAGTATTGTATTTCTGGTTCCAATTTCATTTTTAATATAATTTTAAATTTCACTTAATTTCATTGCAATTTAATCTTCAGCATTTAAATCTGTTTTTAGTTTACAGTAATACATTCCTTTTAGTTTAAACAATAGCTTGAATTTGGTTTAAAATTTGTTTCAACTTTGTTAATTGTGCTTGGTCAACTGAGGTCAAACTCAGCTTATTGGATTAATCACCAGCTTATTGTGGAGTAAGAGACAGCCAAGAAGGAGCTTTTGGCCTGTCATAAAGATAGGCAAGCATAGTGAACCCCCTCTGTTAAGCTGAGGGGGCTTTGCTTTGTAAGTTCTCATTTAAGTTTATTTGATTCTGCATTAGTAGTTCATTGTAGCTTAGCTCTATTAATTTTTGCTTATTCTGTCTTAGTTGATAATTTTAGTCTTATCTCATTTAATTTTTCATTTAGACTTTAATTTGTGTTGAATTGCTTAGTTACTGTTTCATTATCTGATCTATCTATTGGATCTGTGTTTCTATTGTGGTTTGTGATTAAGTTAGTGTTTCTAAGTAGATTTGGATCCATTTGATCATTGTGGTAACGGAATTGGTGGTTTGTGATTATATTGTGCACTCATTAGTCTCTTTTTGTTTCTATTCTGTCACATATGGGTTGTTTGGATCAGTTAGATTACCAGTGGTCTTGAAGTTTTCTTATGGTTATTCCTGCATAAGTAACCTTTACTAGTGTAGTTTAGGTTAGTTAGATAATAAAATTTGTGGTTTATAGTTTGAAAGTCAAAAGTTAATTAAGTCCCCAAGTGTTAAAGCATAGTGTTGAGATTTTAATCTGCATTTTTTGTGTTTTAATGAACTTTGTGTTGGTGAATGTGATTTTCATACTTAAATAAGTTCAATTAACACCTAGCAATAGATTTAGGCAGTTAAAATTCATTTTAGTCAAATATTAGGTGAAAGCAAAAAATTCAAAGTAGCCAAATACACTAAGTTGGACAGATTCTCATAAGCATTTCTAGGCTTCAATAGTAGGTAAAATTAAGTTTGATTTGTAGATTTGTGTTTTTTGGTGGCTAGAGTCTTAGTTTCAACAGAAAGGTTTCACTGTGTAGCTCAATTAAGCATTCAAAAATAAGCTTCAAACTACCTGTTTATCTTAAGTTCTCCCCTGCACATCAGATTTAGTTTAGGTTTTCAAGTAGCTTGTAGGTTAGTTAATTGGATTAGGACTCAGTTCTTTTGGTTCAATTTGACTCTCAGTAGGACAGAGTAGTGTTTGCCCCAAATAGCTCACATTCACTAGCTTATTAGTACAACTTACTTGCTGGTCTTATTGAGTGATTAAAACAAGTTTCTGATTTCAAAATTAGAGCTGCTAGTGTTGTTTTGAGTTCATAGTCTGAGATTAGTGGTCTATATAAGTTCCTTTGAGTTTCTAGTAGTTGTTCTCAGTTAGCTTGTGCCATTGGTTTGCTTAGCTTGTGCTTATTTACCAACTGCTTATTTGAAAAGTGCTTATTGTACCTGTTTGCACCCAAATCTGTGTTTTTGAGTATCATTTGGTCTAAGTTCTATTCATTTGAGCTTATTTGAGTTCTAAAATCACTTATTCAAAGTTTGGTCAAGGATTGGTCAATTGTGCTTATCAATAAGCACTTTATTTAAGCTGTTTTTAAGCCCATAAGCACTTCCATTGCCTATTGTTCAGATTTAAAATTTTTCCTAGCTTTAGAATATTAATTTAGAATTTCTCTGAATTTTTCATATTTTTCTGATTTCATTTGCAATTTTTCTTATTTAATTTCCATTTTTAATCAAATTTTGTTACTTTTTAATTACTAAAAATACCAAATAAATCAGAAAAAGCCTAGAAAAATCCAAAAATATTTTAGAATTTTATTTTCAGTTATTTTAGAATTTTAGAAATTAATTTTACATTTTTCCCATTTTATTTGAATTTTTATTACTTTTTAATTAGAATTAATAGTTTTTAATTTACAAAAATTACATAAAAAGCCAAAAAAAATTAGTTTTCATTTTTAAGATTACTTTTTAGTTATTTTAGAATTTTCAAAATTTATTTTGCATTTTCTTTTAGTTTTTAATTAGTTAAATTAGTTTTTAATTCATAAAAATTAAATAAAAAGTCAAAAAAATATTTTTCTTTTTCTCTAAATTTTCTATTATCATTTTTAACTTTAGAAAATTATTTTCAAGTTCTTAGGAGTAGTGTAGCTTAAAATTCACTTTTTATTTTGTACGTTAACGTTTATTTTACGTTTTAACTTACGTTTTCGATTCTACGTTATGTTTTGGGTTTAAATACTTGAATTACATACTTAAGTGATTATTTGTGCTTCATTTACTTATTCCTTAGTCTAATCTCATAAAAATCACTTTTTACCACTTTCACAACACGTTTCACAAACCGGAAATTCAAAATTCCATTCACACCTTCGTTGGGACACGACCCGGGGAAATACTTTCCTAAGCATTTCTTCGAAAAAATAAACCTATACTAAAAATGACTAAATCAAATGGCGCCACTGCCGGGGAAGGTTGAAGTGAATTTTTGATTTTTGTTTTTCGAAATTGTATTTTGAAAACCTTCCTTGTATATATTTTCTATAAAAACCAAAAAAAATTGAAAAATCAAAAACACTTTTCCTAAAGTGTTTTCTAAAATACCAAAAAGAAAGTTACAGCCTCGACTCTCCTGTGGAAGGGAGGGCGTTGTAAACCAAATAAGCCTACCAACATAAGAACGCGTGAAATTAGTTGCTAATTGGATTACTTTAAATTCTACAACCGAATAAGCGGAAAATACGGAAAGCTTTGACATTAAATTGCAAGCTGAAGAGAGAAACACTCTTCTCTCCCGTTCCGTCGCAAGTAGTTTTGAAGGAAACGATTACGATTAATGTAACATTTGAAAAAAGATAATAAAACTTTTAAGTTTTTGAATTTTGTTTTCCAAAAATAAAAATACAAAAAGATTTTCCTTTTCTACTTTGATTTTCTTTTTCAAATAATTAAAAACCAAAAATAATCTTCTTATCCTCTTATCGTTTGATTCTTCTTCTTTAACCCTCTAAACCAATAATTCTTATGGATCTAATTTGTTTTAAGTATGGAGAACCGTTCTTTGAAGGTTCATGTGTTTGGTGTACGTGCGAACAATGTGGTAGTGATATTCATGATGGAGTTTGTTGGTTTTGTAATTCTCCCTAGTATGTTCAAAGAGCAATCCTTCAAAACGTACCCGAATACTATCCAACACCACCGCCGTCTCCATTTACGTGCTTTAATTGTGGAAATCCATCCGACAAAGGATTACCGTGTGGGCAATATTTTTGTAATCAATGTGGATACGCGAATTGTATGTGCTACGCCCCAAATACTGAAACGTCCTATGCTTGTGATTCGAGTTTTGATAATTATCCTCAAAATGATTTTAATCTTCCTTTTCAAAACTTTTATGAGCAAGTACCAAATTACAATGATAATTCGTTCCAAAATTCATCAAATTTTGAAAATTGTGGGGGATCATTTGAAAATTTTCATTATGACCCAAATTTGTGTTACGATTCTCATGGTTTTAACCAACCCCCACAAAATCCCGTCAATAATCAAATTCCAGATGAACTAATTAAAGAATTTTATTCCGTTATCGAAATGTTACAGAAGTGGGCGGATAATCATGATACTCATACTCCCGAGCCTCGTGAAAAGTCTATTGCAGAGTTACTTGCTGAAGAGAGAGCGTCTAATCCTTATAAAAATTTTATTTACTATGATTCCGACGACGATGATGAGAAAATTACGATCATTCTTAATCCTCACAAAGTTTCCGATTTCTCTCCTGTAGAACCCAAGGACTCTCTAAAAATGGGGGACGAGCCTCTAAACACTATTCTGGCAACAGAATCGGACGAATTCAATAAGTCTAGTTTTGAGAACCTCGTCCTAATCCCAAGTGAGTCCGGGGAAATTTCTAACGGTGATTGTGAATTTATTGAAGATAAGCCGTCAGATCCTTTGGAGCCCGAGCTCAAGGATTCTTTACCCGATTTTGAGAAATATGTTTTTGATACAGCGGAAGAATGTGAGTTATCTCCGATTGATAATTCGAATGATCCTGTTGAGATGTTCTCCGTTTCTGACAATGACGATTCTATATCTTGTGGAGACATCGACTATGTGGACGAATTACCTTCTAAGCTCGTCAGCTTAGAAGAAGAGAAAGATGAAGAAGATGACACTGAAATTCAAGCTGAAGCTCTTCGTTAAAAACTATTTAATATCAATCTTCTCATCTCTAAAATTGAGGCATTGAAAGATCCTTCGATTTTTTCTCTTATCCCCGTTATGGATAGTGATTTCTTACCCGAGCTTGAAATTTTTCGATTTGAAGAGACGAGTAGTGGCAATCCCACTATTCATGCTGATATCTCTCTTCTGGATTATGAGCGTTTTGATTTTGAAATCGATTCTGAACTTATGTCCGATAATCCGACACATGACCCTCTTTTAGAGTATGTCAATCTATTTCTTGCTGCGGATGACACGATACCACCGAGTATTAAGAATGACGAGAATGGCCTTCGAAGAAATATTCTTATTGAAGAAATACATACTGGTGATTTACCTTCCGATGTTGATTCATCTCTCTTCAATTTACTGACTTCTCGTCCACCTGCAAAACCACCAGATGTAGATTTTGAATCAGATACGAATGAAGAAATTTTTGGAGTGGTGGACAAGATTTATGAATATGATGTTCATGTGCTTGATATTTTACCCACCCAACCCACCCGTAATTTTGAACTTCACATTGCTTTTATCATCTGGGTGTTTCAACTATTCTTTTCTTATCCGATCATTTATTCACTTTTCCACTCCATCGGGAGTGAGGATACCGTCTTTGACCCCGGCATCTCCATCTTTTGTGTCGGGTGTCCGTTCCATCTGCTCTCTCCAAGGACGAATTAATTCGGGGATCGAGTCAAGCTCATGTGACTCGGTAAACAAAAACAAGCGCTTCGTGGGAGGCACCCCATGCTTATCGTTTTTCATTTTCTTTATTTTTTATTTTCTTTAGTAACGTGACGTGAGGGGGGCGACCCTTTCCAAACTCATGTTTTCGTGGTTGTTTGTGAATGTTCAGGAATTTCCTCGAAGTTTAAGGACTCTCGTGCTCGTGCTTTGTCGTTCTCTCCACTCGAGTCTCATTCTTTGCTGCTCTTTTGGAAAATCACCATATCCAAAATCTTATCGACTAACGTCTATCTCTAGGCATACCTAATAAACGGCCTTAGATTTTATGTAGGATTACCCGTACCCTTAAAACATTGAGGACAATGTTTCACTTTAGTCTGGGGGTGAATCTTCGATTTGATTTGACCTGTTACCTTCGTCTGAGCTATTAACTTACGCAACTCCGCTTTCCACCAAAATTTAAAATTTTTGTCACCTTTTTATATGAAAAAAAAATGAATGATATATGGTATAATAATAAGATTTGACACCTTGTTTTGACTTTCCTACCGGCGAGAGTAGAAATAAATGTTTCGACTTGACCGGGCGTGTTGAGCCCTAGCTCGTCTCCCTTAACCAATATAATCAAAAAATAATGGCTAAGCATTCGCGGATCTCATTACTTGGGATTTTAAATTTGCAGAGTTCGAGGAATGATAGAGTTTATTTAGAAGTTTTGTGCTAAACATGGAGAAGTTGGATCTCTTTAGAGCCCATGAAAGGTACTTGTGGCCTCCTTGTTCCCACAAGATTGCACACCAATAATAATAGATCTCTAGGATTAATTAAGTGTATGGGGTTTGGGAAATACTTAGTTTTTTCTCGTTTCCAACAAAATCTCTGCATATGGGGGTTTGGTACACATAGGGGTACTGCCAGTGTTACGGTGAAATAGACTATTGCATCTTGCCAGTTCGCAGCCGATGTTGTGATCTTAGTAAAGGCTGTAGGACTCGGGGTTTGGCATATGATTATGGATATCAATAATAATAATCCAAAGCCAAAAATAAGGCAGAGGAATCCAAAGCTATAAAAAGCAACGGGTATAAATCCAAGGTCATAATAAAGCTCTTCCATCTTGGCGGCTCATAAACCGTTGTTGAAAAAAAAATAAAGGACTAAGGACCAAATATTATTGAAGTGCTTATAATTATGCAAAAATGCCAAGCTTCGACTCCGGGGGTTTTGATGAGGCAAAAAATGAATCGTTTTTAGGGGGTTATTTAAGCCCGGAATTGAATTTATTTGATCAAATATTGCCCTAAATCGTTCCTTTTGTGATTTTAGGTACTTTGGGAGAGAAATCTGGAAAAGGAAGCAATTCGGACGTTTTTAGAGCATAAAAGTGAAGAAAACGCCAAAGTCTTAATTTTCCTTACTGGGAACAGTAGGTGATGACGTCAAGAAGAAAATCTTGACGGCGTCAAGAGTAATTTCCATGACGATCCAGTATAGATTTGACGGCGTCACAAGGTAGGGCGTCAAGAGGAAAATGCATGACGGCCTGGAAATACATAACACTTGACGGCGTCAAAAGTAGATCAAGGCAGTCCGAGGAGTATTTTGGCGGCTAGATGACGGCGTCACAAATTTGTTCTTGACGCCGTCAGACCCTATTTCCTATATATAGTTTTCTAATTTTCACATTAAAAAGAGAGAAGTTTTGGAGAAACCCTAAGTCCGAACTTAGTACGAATTTTACAGGTTTTTCAAGGGTTCTCAGCCCTTGAACCATTTCATGTGTAATTGAGATAAGTATTCTTTTAATTCAATCAATATGTCTGTGTGTTGGTTGTCATTATCTTGTTCTTGTCTTAATTCCATCATGCTAGGCTAGATCTATCTTGTGTTTGCTTGGATCTAGTGAAACCTAGATGTTAATTATGTGTTGATTACTTGTTTATGGTTGTATTGGATGAATGATTTCGATGTTAGGCTTAAGAAAACTGGCAGATCTCCAAATGGTAACATGCTTGAACGTCTTAGGAAACATGAACTGACGTGTACTAGGTTTTATTGGTTGTATTTAATGCATGCGTAAATTCTAATGATCCCATGTTAGGAGCTTCTTAGCCGGCTCGACATAGGAGTGAAGTAGGCACTCATAGGATTGGGGAATTAAGTGCGCCACCCCATGAATGGTATTAAGGAATACAATCCGTCATCCACGCAACTATAACAAGTAATTAACGTGTAAAAGATATCTAGGGAGTAGTGAAATCTAAGTAAACACAACTTCTCCACTCATTGCTCACAACCTTAGTTAATTTAGTTTATTTTCATTTTTAGTATTTTATTTTGATTGCATCTTTAGTATTGGGTTAGTTGACTAGCAACTAATTCCGCCCAAATCCTTAAAACCCGAGATTTTTACTTGCTTTCTAAAAAATATAAAAATACAAAAATAATCATCCCTCACCTTTAGAACTAGTATTTAGGTTTTCTAATCCTAGCGACACTATTCCTAGCTGAACGATCAATCCCCCGGTACTTGTCACTATACTATACTACAACGATCAGGAACACTGCCTGGTGGGGTTGTAAGCTTCTTAAGATCCCTTGAGAGGTAAAGCCTGGTGCGATTCCCACGTATCAAGTTTTTGGCGCCGCAGCCCGGGGAATCGTTATTGTCTAAGTTAGAATCTCTTTTTATTAGGTCTACTTGCTAGATTCCTTTCTAGTAAGATTTTATTTTTATTTTTAGGTTTTCTTTAGTATATCTTATTTCTTTGTGTTTTTGTTCGTAACTCTTCACCACCCGACATCATGGACGATGGGAACATCCTTGAACCCGTCATCCCACCACAACAAAACCCACCACTAGAACCCCTTAGGCCCCGAACCTTAGGAGAATATTCCCGACCTAGCCACCAAGGCTACCGAAACACCATTGAGCTCACCGGAGCCAATGTGACTCCCTTGCGATCCGACACCATCCGGTTGGTGCAAAGCGGATGTGCATTCCATGGACTTCGTTCCGAAGATCCAAACCAACACCTTAAGGACTTCCTTAAAATCATAGATTCCATAGACCTAGGTGTTGAAACTAGAGAGACAACCCGATTACGCCTATTCCAATTCTCTCTACGGGATCAAGCTAGTCAATGGCTTGAGCGTTTACCCGCGGGATCCATCACCACATGGGATAATCTCACCAATCGCTTCCTTACTCAATTCTTCCCACCGGGGAAGATTGCAATGCTTAGAAATGACATTTTGATGTTTGAACAACATCAGGGTGAAACTTTCTTCGAAGCTTGGGCCCGTTTTAAGGATCTCCTCCATAAGGTCCCTCATCATGGTATAAACCTTTGGTTATTAGTCCAGATTTTCTACGACCATGTTGACTATCACACTAAGCGCACAATCGATAGGGCCGCGGGAGGCAAACTGCGTGATAAGAACGCCGAGGAGTCTTGGGCAATTATCGAGGAGCTCGCCGCTGATAATCATGAGATGTGGGAGTTTAATCATACAATAAAAGCGGCCATTAATGCAGTCTCGACATCTGGAGGGACCACTGAAATCCCCGATGAACTCCTATGCAAACTCGTGGCAAAAGTTGACTATTTTGAGGAAAGGCAAAGGAGACCTTTAAGTCCTAGATGGGCTACTGTCAATTCTGTCTCGAAACCAACTTCAACACCATTATCCGAGTCACCCTCTCGAGAAAATGTCAAGACTTTTCAAAATTATGACCCACCTTGTTCCCCTCCCAAGGAGCTTAGCTCGAAGTTTGAAGCTATGATGAGAGAATATATGGCGACTCACTCAGATCGGCTTGCTAGATTCGAGAAAGCAGTCTATAAGCAAAAAGAGGAGATGCAGGAGAAAATGAATGTGATGATGAGTCTACTAGAGGAGTATGCCAACCAGAGAACCCCCGAAAGAATGCTACTAAAGAAAGAAAGCGCCACTCTTACTACCCAATTTGTTAATTCCATCACAATTGTCCACAAAGATAACGAGAAGGTAGAAGCCCCTACTAAACAGACCTTAGAGAAACCACCAAAATCCCAACCTTTGAGTCACTACCTGAAATATGATATAAACGAAAACACCATAACAAATTGGATTAAGGGTGATGGGCGTAACCAACCTTCTAAACAGGGTTCGAAGAAAGAGGAAAAGGCAAAAGATGAGTATGCACATCAGATTTAGTTTAGGTTTTCAAGTAGCTTGTAGGTTAATTAATTGGATTAGGACTCAGGTCTTTTGGTTCAATTTGACTCTCAGTAGGACAGAGTAGTGTTTGCCCCAAATAGCTCACATTTACTAGCTTATTAGTACAGCTTATTTGCTGGTCTTATTGAGTGATTAAAACAAGTTTTTGATTTCAAAATTAGAGTTGCTAGTGTTGTTTTGAGTTCATAGTCTGAGATTAGTGGTCTGTATAAGTTCCTTTGAGTTTCTAGTAGTTGTTCTCAGATAGCTTGTGCCATTGGTTTGCTTAGCTTGTGCTTATTTACCAACTGCTTATTTGATAAGTGCTTATTGTACCTATTTGCACCCAAACATGTGTTTCTGAGTATCATTTGGTCTAAGTTCTGTTCATTTGAGCTTATTTGAGTTTTAAAATCACTTAGTCAAAGTTTGGTCAAGGATTGGTCAAGTGTGCTTATCAACAAGCACTTTATTTAAGCTGTTTTTAAGCCCATAAGCACTTCTAGTGCTTATTGTTCAGATTTAAAATTTTTCCTAGCTTTAGAATTTCCCTGAATTTTTCATATTTTTCTTACTTCATTTGCTATTTTTCTTATTTAATTTCCCTTTTTAATCAATTTTTATTACTTTTTAATTACTTAAAATTCCAAATAAATCAGAAAAACCCTAGAAAAATCAAAAAATATTTTAGAAATTTATTTTCAGTTATTTTATAATTTTAGAAATTAATGTTGCATTTTTTCCACTTATTTTGAATTTTTATTACTTTTTTATTCGAATTAATAGTTTTTAATTCACAAAAATTACATAAAAAGCGAAGAAAAAAAATAGTTTTCAGTTTTAAAATTACTTTTTAGTTATTTTAGAATTTTCAAAATTTATTTTGCATTTTTCTCACTTTATTTGCATTTTCTTTTAATTTTTAATTAGTTAAATTAGTTTTTAATTCATAAAAATTAAATAAAAAATCAAAAAAATATTTTTCTTATTCTTAAAAATTTCTTTTATCATTTTTAACTTTAGAAAATTATTTTCAAGTCCGTAGGAGTAGTGTAGCTTAAAATTCACTTTTTATTTCGTACGTTAACGTTTATTTTACGTTTTAACTTACGTTTTCGATTCTACGTTACGTTTTTTGTTTAAATACATGAATTACATACTTAAGTGATTATTTGTGCTTCATTTACTTATTCCTTAGAGTAATCTCATAAAAAACACTTTTTACCACTTTCACGACACGTTTCACAAACCGGGAATTCAAAATTCCATTCACACCTTCGTTGGGACACGACCCGGGGAAATACTTTCCTAAGCATTTCTTCGGAAAAATAAACCTATACTAAATACAACCAAATCAAATAACGACAAGGACAATGACACAACAACAACAGAAACATCACAATATCAATCAAAATGGGTCAAAATCAAGTAAACTTTTAACTGGAAGACCCGTTTGGGTCTCGGTCCACCATTCGAGCCAAAAGAAAACAAACAGGAGACCATGAGGGTCTCGGTTGGCTCTAACCCATAAACGACTCAAACCAAACGGACCAAGGGTCACGTTAAGATCATATGAGCTCCAATACCACAACCAAACGGACCAATGGGTCGCGTTAAGCTCCCAACGAGCCAAAGATTACCACACCGAGACCACAAGGTCTCGGTTGAGCTCCATCGAGCCACAAACTCAACCAAAACGCATCCAAATCTCAAATCCAAGCACCAAATCAAGAGAGAGTCGACACCCATGGATACCATTTCAAGTTTTATATTAAAACCCATTTTCATCTTAAATTTTAACACCCAATATCAAGATTAAATCCTGGTTTGACTCGAATTAGTCAAACCCGACGCGTAACCCGCGATTTTCTCACCTTCTATTCAAATGAAAACCAATAAATTAATGGTGTGGTGGGGTGTGTGGTGTTTATGTGTGGCGGTAATCAAGAAAACGGAGGGGAGAGATGTTTGTTTTGGGCGCGTGTTTCACACCACACAAACAAGAAAATGATGGTGAGTATTTTGGTGGTGGTGGTGTTGCTTGGAAAACGGCGGTGGTGGTGTTATGGTGGGTGGCAGCCAGCGGCGACAAGAGGAGAGGGGAGAGGGGGGAAAGTGTTGGTGATATTATGAGGGTTAGGGTTAGGGGTAAGGGTAATATACCTAAAAATTGCAAATAGGTTCCTTAAGTTTCATTTTTCCAACTTAAGCCACAATAACTTTAATGTTTAGGTAAAAGTATAATTAATCGGTTTTCCCGTAACATGATTATTTATTTTCAAAATTATTAGAAGTTGCCAAAATGTATTTTTATAAGCCACCATAAATTCCCAAAGACATTTCCCGAATTATATAAGAGATAAAACGTTTATTTAACATATAAACGCGACCGTTATTCAAAAGATTTAAACTCGTTAGGTTTTCCTAGTGCCGGAGTCAACGTAGTCCAACTAAAACGTCTCATCAATAATTCACAACATATATATCTGATTGGCCTCAGACAGTCAGATAATATCAACCAAGTAATGGTCAACAAGTCAAACAGCCTAAACCAATACTCCGTGGAATTTAGTGTTTCCCCAGATCATTAGATCCCAACAAGGTGTGAAATCTGAAATAAAACGACTTCGAGATCAGGTGAATTGAACAGGAAAAAGGTTTAAGTGATTTGTACTACTGAAATATAAGTGTGAATAGCTTTAATAAGCTATATCAACTAATACGTGAAATCAGATAAGTACAAGTGAAAAGGGACTGGAAAACGTAAACGTTTAATAATTAAACATAAACAAAAACAACTTTAATAGATTTAATATATAATAGATTTAATAAAAATATAAAATAGCAGAAGTGCTAATAAATAAGCTAAAAAGAAAATTAAATAGATAATTTCTATTAAATAGAAGCTATCACTATAATTAAGTTTGGTTTTTTCTAGTTTTTCTTTTATAAAACTATTAAGTAACTGGAAATGAGCAACTTTTGTGAAGGTGAATATTTTACAACTCACCAATAAGCTCAGTGAGAGCTTATAAGCTTATTAGTTGAGGTTTTAAGCTCAATTTAAAGTTTAGAGCTTGAATAAACTCTAAATAAGCCACACAAAAGCACACAGAAGTAGAACTAGGTGTAATTATGAACAAGGAATGGAAAATGATCAAAAAGTTAAGAGAATAAGCACTGAGAAGCTCACAATGAGCAAATAAGCACTTTGAGATCAAACTGCAAACCAAACAAGCCACAAGGCCAACTGTAGGCCTTGGTGGGGCCCACAAATAAGCTCAGGGGGTAAAAATGAAAGTTGAACTAATAAGTCCACCTGGGTGGCTTCCCATTAAGCCAAAAAGCAAACCCTGGGGTCCACTAATAAGCACTTGAGAAGCTTTTGAAATATGGTGGAAAGCTGTGTCACACTGAGTATACTCAGTATAAGTGTCAAAATGGGTCAAAGAAAAAGGCAATTGCAGCCTTATCAAATAAGCTGTAAAATGGAAAATAAGCACTGAAACAACTAAATGGGTTGCGTGGCTTTCCAAAAAGCCAACTAGCACTCAGTGGGTCCCACTAATAAGCTCTTGAGAGTTTATAGAAAACAGGTAGATGCAAGACACTCCCCTGATACAGGGGAGGTTTGGAAATATAACACAAAAGATTAAGCAAATAAGTAGATTAAATAAGCAGATAAAAAATTAACAAAAATACAAATAAGTAGTTTAGCAACCAAATATTAATTACCTAAAAGATCTAAGCTAGTAACTGCGTATAAAGTCCTATATGAAATTCTAACTTTAATTCAAAAACTGATTATGCTGAACTATTGACTTTTTAATTACCTAGCTAGTTTGACTAAAATGAATTTAGGATTCAAATTAGTTACTGAATATGATTTTATACACTAATTAGAGACTATATCTATCAAACTTAATAACTTTTAAACACTATTTAATGATTTTGAAACAAAGAGTTTTGACAGATAACAAGCAAAATGAGTTTAAAGGTGATCTTGACTTCTATTCAAAGAAGCACTGAATTAGACTGTTTCACTGAGTCATATTGCACATAGGAAACCTACATCAAACAAGAACAAGGCACCTTAGACCTTCCTACATAGTTTACTCAATCAATCCAAACAACCCTTTAACTTACTTATTTTGTGAATTTCAAACCAAATGGATGATCTGAGCTTCAAACCTGTTTTCAATCTTTATTACATAATCATACAAGATTTAAGGAACAATAATTAACAACAATAACAACAACTAACACAAGAACAAACATTTGCAGATTTACACTACTATGATTGTCTAATATGAAAACAAAGCAAATAAGGAAATCAACAAACAAGCTGACTAAATAAGCCTAGATTACCACTAAACAACATCAAAGGAACACAAATAAACAACAAATACAACCAGAGACACAAGTATACAGATTATTCTATATTGACTGTATGAAATGAAAACTAACAACTAATAAACTCAACAAACAAGATAATGATTATAGACTAGATTACAACTAATCAACAACAAATAAACATGAATCAACAAAGATCAAAAAATTATACTAAGTATACAGTAAGATTGCAAAATTAAAGGAAATGGCTTACAAAACTTGCAATTCAATCAAAGTACCAAGAACATGGAATTACTCACTACCTATGGCTTCCCATGAAGCTCTAAACCAAAATCCAAAGCTTCTTGTGCTTCCAAATCAACTCTAATTCACCAGAATTTCATCTCATCACTCTCAGTTGACTTTTGTTGACCAATTAGTATTTGTGAGATTTTTTTAGCTAAACTGAATTGTTCTGTTTCTAAAAGCTTTTACAAGCTTTATAGGAGCTTATATGTATCAGTTTAAGTCCACAATAACATCAACTAAGAACATCACTTAAGTAAATTGAGAATTATTTAATTTGAAACTTGCACAGACTGAATTAATACACAACCTTGGAATTTATTATCAAAGAAAGTTTTACAATACACTTAGAACACTGAAATTTAACTTTGAAAGCTTAGGTTACACTGAAAATGGAAAAACTTAACTATTCGACATACATATTTGAAAATTAAACTAGATAGATTTCCACACTGCATCTTCCTTTAACTTTATAGACTTTTTGGGCTTCCCACATGCGTCTGAACAAATCCCATCAATATTTGTGGCCATTGGATTACTCAGAGCAATTTTTTGACCTTTGGATCGTTTTGGCGCCAAAAACTCAATAGGTGGCAAAGAGATATTTTGAGGCTAATTAAGGATTTGTGGAGTGTTGTGGAGTTGTTATGAAGACAATTGGTACATTAGGTATGGCTTTTCGGTCAAGTAGCATGAAAACAGGGGATGTGAGGCTTAGGTGGAGTGTGAATTGGTGGGGAAAGCATTAAATGCACATTGGGAGGATAACAGGGGATAGGTGGTGAGGATTAGGTACAAGTTGGTGAGGTGAGGAGGTGGAATACCACCCTGGTATTGTGGAAGCAGGGGTGGGAGAGACAATGGACAGTGAGGGTGGTTTGTGGCGGGGTCAACGCAGGTCAAACCCAGGGTTTTATTTATTAAAGGGTGTGGGCTGGGTGTGTGTTGGGCCAGGGAAAAACTTGGGCTGGGGGTGTTTTGTTTTGGACTGGATTGGTTGGGGTTTATAATAACTAAAAAGGGTCCGGTTTGTTTATATGTTACACAAGGACCATTTTCGTAATTTTACAAAAATAGAGGGACTGAATTTGTAATTTTCCCAAAGTAGTTTCAAGTACTATTTTTGTCATTTATTAATAACCCAAGGACCAAAGATGTATTTTTTTCATTTTCAAAACCCAGGGTCCTTTTCTGCCAATTCCACAAACTTCAGGGACCTAACTTGCAATTTTCTGAATTTTGAAGGGTTTAACTTGTAACTTCTCAAAAGTTATCATAAGGTCCATTTTTGTCGATTAAGAATAGTACATGGCTTATTTTTCATATTTTTGTATTTACAAAACCTTAGGGACTATTTTTGACATTTTCCAAACTTGAGGGACTAAAGTTGTCATTTTGCAATTTTTAACTTTAAAGGACTATACTTGACAACTTATAAATCCCTAAGGACCTTTGATGATATTTTTCATGTTTTGATTTACCAGGGACTAGTTTTGCCAATTTTTCAAAGTTCAGGGACTGAAACTGTAAATTATGTGAAATGTATTGTTTTTCATCAGTTTTCAATCCTTTTGCATAAAAACACAATCCAGGGATATTTTATGTATTTTAAGGCATTCCTGTGTGTTTTCATATGTTTTTGCAGTTTAAATGTAACAGAAATGATGAGTATTTACACACTCATCAATATCTCATAATAAATCAATAACTCGAATTCAATATCTCATAAACTTCAAAATTTAAAACATCAGTTTAAATTTCACAAATCTGTTACGAATAACATTTTAATTATTTAATAAAACTTCAAACTTTTAATGTAATGCGGGTTTTAAAGTCTCCCTAATTTGCCAGTTGTCACATCCTCCCAGCCTCAGAAGAAACCCGTCCCGAGTTTCTCTCGGAACATTCCATTTACGAAGTGAAAAGCTTATGATATCTCTTCTTGAACTCATCCTCACATTCCCATGTAAATTCCGGTCCATGACGAGAATTCCAACGAACCTTGATGAGTGGAATACGACTGTGCTTGAGTCGTTTAATCTCTCGATCCAATATCTCAATCGGCTCTTCCACGAAGTTCAAACTCTCATCAACGTGGATATCCTTCATCAGTATAACCGGTGTCTCATCAGAAAGGAATTTCTTCAAATTACTCACATGAAACACATCATGAACCTTATTCAATTCCTGTGGCAGCTCCAACTGATAAGCTACGGGGGCCTAATTCTCTCCAGAATTAGAAATGGTCCAATGTAGTGTGGGTTGAGTATCCCACGTTTCCCGAAACGTATCACTCCTTTCCAAGGAGAGACTTTCAGCATCACTTTGTCTCCAACTGGAACTCAAGAGGTTTACGTCTCTGATTGGCGTAACTTTCTGCCTATCTCGAGCTGCTTGTAGCTGATCACGAATTTGAGTCACTTTCTCAGTAGTCTCCAAAATAAGCTCGGGGCCTGTGAGTTGGCTATCTCCAACCTCAGCCCAACCAATCGGCGAATGGCATTTACGACCATATAAAGCTTCGAATGGTGCAACTTTAAGACTTCTATGGTAGCTGTTGTTATAGGAGAATTCTGCAAGGGGTAGATACTTCTCCCAGCCTTTACCAAAATCTATTATACAGGCACGAAGCATATCCTCCAAAGTCTGTATCGTTCTCTGACTCTAACCGTCGGTTTGGGGATGATATGCAGTACTCATATCAAGTCTCATCCTCAAAGCGGTTTCGAGTTATCGCCACAAAGCTGACGTGAAACGACTGTCGCGATCCGAAATTATCGATATTGGAACACCATGACGAGAAATGATTTCTTTCACATACAACCTCGCAAGTTTGTCGATACTATCATCTTCGCTAATTGCTAGGAAATGAGCAGACTTAATCAATCAATCCACAATTACCTAGATAGCGTCACAACCGCTAGCTGTCTTCGGTAATTTGGTAATGAAGTCCAGCGTAATCCGCTCTCATTTCCAAACTGGGAGTTCTGGCTGCGTCAATAACCCTGACGGTTTCTAGTGTTATGCCTTAACCTTTGAACATGTCAAACACTTGCTAACGTACAATTTCTTTAGATCCTGGTACATTTTGTCAGACCCAGGATGAATATGTGGAAAACTAGAAGGGGGGGTTGAATAGTTTTACGTCCTTTTAAAAGTTTATTACCAAAATATTTTGTAGCTTATTAAAAACTTTCAATTCGATCTCAAGTGAATTCAAATGACAACAAATATAAGCAATTCTAATGTAATAATGAAAGTATTGAAATGTAATGAACAAAAGATAGAGTTAGAAAGATCAAACCACAACACGCGAATTTATAATGGTTCGGCAACAAGGACACCTTCCTTGCCCTACTCCACTCCCCGAGTACCACACTCGAGAGTTTTCTTCACTATGTCAACAAATTCCTTATGGTGGAGAAACCTTACACACCTTGGCTTACACGAGTTAACGACACTAAGCTAAATGTCGAGTTCTAATCGTAGCTAGAACCAATCTCACGACTTCTTGAAGGCTTCACTCCTTCTTCACAACTTCACGACTTGTTCAAGGCTTCACACCTTCTTCACACCTTCACAACTTCACACCTTCTTCTATGCACAACTAATTCACAACTACTAAACTACTTTACAACACACCTATTTTCTACACACAACAAATTTACACAACACTTTTACAAATATCTACCACAACTACAATATGAATCTAGCTATTCACAACACTACTACAATTAGATGGATGTAGAGGAGTGTTCTTCTTCTTGCACTTGAATGGATGAAGCTTTGGATCACTTGGAAACAAAGACTTATGAATTATATGATCAAAGGATTTTAGATCTAGAGAGGGAGGTTGGATCAGAAAGTTTATAGTGCAAAAAGGTGAGGAAAATATGTAAAATGATCCAATATTTATAGGGCCAGATTTTACTGTTCGGGAGCGTGCCGGTCCCCTTAATCATTAAGGGGGCCGCCTAGTAAAATTAAGGGGGCCGCCCTCCTGAACGTTTGAAAAGTTTTTCTGGATAAAATTTGCCCTTTTTGGTTGGAAATTTGAAATCACATCTTTGTGGTTTAATATAGCATTACCAAAAATGATTTACAAATATATATAAAATGTTTATATCATTTTAAAAGATGTTATGTCTTAAGACAAAATTTCCTTTGATCATGTAATGCATAAGATGCTTAGTTTATGCATACCTTAAGTGATATTAGATGTAGAAGTAAATATTTGTTACCAAATACTTGTTTACTTCTTAATCTTGACTTAATTTGATTTAAGTTTTGTGATTATCAAAACATAGGTTTATTGAGAGATATTAATAACCTTTTTAAGCATTATTTATATCAACAGAATAGAATACCTTGACTTATGCGACTCATGCATAATCAACTCACGAATTCCTCCATACAATGGTACCCAGCTTCGGTCTCCAAAACATAATATTCCATCAGAACGCTTAACAAATCCCTTCTCATTTTCTGCCATCCCAAAGATATTTTCAGCAGGTCGGTTTTATGCTTTCAACACTTCCGTTTGAGCTTCTAATATCTGAGATGGTAACGGCGATACGATAGTCATTCCCAATGACCTAACTCGTAATGGTGGTATTCTCTCCTTCCGACTAAGAGCATCAGCAACGAAGTTTGCTTAACTTGGATGATAGTGGATTTGGCAATCATAATCACTTAGCAGCTCAATCCAACGTTGTTGTCTCATGTTGAGCTCTTTTTGATTCAAGATGTGTTGTAGACTTTTGTGATCAGTGTATACAACACACTTGGTTCCATACAAATAATGTCTCCATATCCTTAGGGCAAAAACCACAGCACCTAACTCCAAATCATGGGTGGTGTAGTTCTTCTCATGCTTCTTGAGCTGTCGAGAAGCATAAGCTATCACCTTCTCTCGTTGCATTAACATAGCTCCCAAACCTTTATGAGAAGCATCACAGTAAACAACAAAATCTTCCTCTTCCTTATCTCCCCATTCGTATTTAACATTCTTTTGAGTCAATTTGGTCGACGGCTTCATTATTTTCGAAATTCCCTCAATGAATCTTCGATAGTAACCGGCTAACCCAAAAATTGATGAACTTTAGTTGGTGTCGTCGGTGCAGCCCAATCTTTAATAGCTTCAATCTTAGCAGGATCTACATGAACTCCTTGACTATCAATCACATGACCTAAGAATTGTACAGTTGGAATCCAAAACTCACATTTGGAGAACTTGGCATACAGCTTCTCCTGCCTAAGCAATTATAAGATAAGTCGTAGATGCTCCTCATGCTCCTTCTTACTCTTCGAATAGATTAGAATATCATCGATAAACACGATCACAAACTTGTCTAAGTAAGGCTTACACACCCGATTCATGAGATCCATGAATACTGCCGGTGCGTTAGTCAACCCAAACGGCATCACTTGAAACTCATAATGCCCGTAACGGGTTCTGAAAGCCGTTTTCGGAATATCTTCCTCGCGCACTCTAAGTTGATGATACCCCGATCTCAGATCGATCTTCGAATATACACTCGATCCATGAAGCTGATCGAACAAGTCATCGATCCTCGGTAGCGGGTATCTATTCTTCACAGTTAACTTGTTCAGCTCTCGGTAGTTAATACACATACGAAACGATCCATCCTTCTTCTTCACGAATAAAACTGGGGCTCACCAAGGTGAAGAACTTGGTCGTATAAACCCCTTCTCTACTAACTCCGCCAATTGTTTCGACAACGCTTCTAGTTCAGTCGGTGCGAGTCGATAAGGTGCCTGTGCCACGGGTGCAGCACCAGGTATCAACTCAATCTGAAACTCCACTTGTCTAATGGGTGGGATTCCCGGAAAATCATCAGCGAATACATCCGGAAAGTCACGAACTATCGACACGTCTCCATTGCATCTTTCTTTCTTCTCCTTTCCTCCTTTCTCAGAAATTTGGGCTAAGAAAAGGCAACATCCTTTTTCCATTAGCTTCGGTAACTTAGTGCAAGAAATGACTGCTAATCTGGATGGGCTCCTCAAACCTTTTCGATCTCCTTGTATATTTAAAATCTCCTTGCCATACGGCACACGCATGATTTTCTCATCGCAAAGTATATGAGCACGATACTTCGATAACCAATCCATACCAATAATGACATCGAAACTTCCTAACGTGACGGGTAGAAGATCTATGTTGAAAGGGTGATTCAAGAAATTTAACGTGCAACTGTGGATGATAGTTTTATCCTTTCTAGGTTTCTGTTAGCTAACTCTACATCATAACCAATTCCTAAGACCATCGGAGGTTTTTCTAGTAAGGGCGCAAAAGTAGCGGACACAAAACTTCTAAGGGCGCAAAAGCATAACGATTATTGAGAAGGAACGTACCAGTAACGACGTTCGGGTCTTCTCCTCTCTCGTTCCCAATTGCATACACTCTCCCATGAGCAGCTCCTCCTTCCACACGCTAGTTCGCATTGTCATGTCGTCCACGGTTTCCTCCAGCTTCACGGTTTCCATGATTGTACCCATTACCACCCGATCCTTGATTTCCTCGGTTCCACGATTCCCTGCACTCATTCCTATAGTGTCCCTTCTTCCCACATCCAAAACAAGTAACATTCGCCTTACTCATAGTTTCAGGAGTAGCTTGAACCATAGCAAGTGGCCGAGCTCTATAATCCTTAGCTTTGTACCCCATCTTTGAGCAGTTCTTGCACATCACAGTACATCGTCCTGAATGATTCTTGTAATAGCGACCACACTTGGGTACATCTCCATTGTGGTTCCTCTTATCTCCATCCCCAATAGGATAAACCTTGGCAATAGCTTGTTGCTTGTTTCGGTGATCATTACCCTTAAAGTGATGGTCTCTCTTCCTCTTTCCATTCTTATCCTTCTCAGCCTCTTCCAGTTCCAATGAATCCATCAATTATTGAGCGATCGTGATAGCCTCATGAACAATTGCAGGCCTAGCAGCAATCACATCGTTCCTTGTAGCCACAGGAAACCCATCGGTATACCGCTCAATCTTTTGAGTCTCAATTTGCACCATATCTGGGCAAAGCAAGGGTAACTCTTGGTAACGACGATTGTAAGTCGTCATGTCAGTACCCTTCACTTTGTGATACCAAAACTCAATCTCTAATTTCTTAACCTCATTCCTTGGGCAGTAAGTCTGAATCAGCAAGGACTTGAACCTCTCCCAAGTCATGGCATAGGCCACTTCACTCCCAACCGAATTTTGGTAATTATTCCACCAATTTAATGCTTCATCCTTAAAAGTAAAAGCAGTAAACTTTACCTATGCATTCTCCGCACAATTGCTAACAGTGAACTCTGACTGAGTTTTCTCTATCCACCTGACCAAGTAGACCACTCCTTCAGTTCCACCAAACTCAATAGGTCCACAGATTCGGAACTCCTTGTAGTTACATCCAGTAGTACGAACAGGTGGAAAAGTTCCAGCTGAGTTGTTGGAGTGATTCGACTAGGCTAGGAGTTCAGCAACACATTGTTCCACAAGTTGATTGATCATAGCTTGATCCACGGTAGGTGCATTCGGTGGAATATGATCATTGTCTCCCTGAACATCAACATTTTGATTCCTGTTGTTGCGATTGGTAGTCTCCAGGTTGTCGGGAGTAGAGGTTTCAACATTTCGTGTAGGACGGCATCCTCGGTGACCAGGGGTAGTCACTGCAGGACCAGTTCGGGTAGCTCTGACAGGGTTTCATCGTGGGGCCATTGATCTGAAACACAATACATGGTTCATAAGTCTCCGATAGTATTTATCATACGCTCAACAAGAATTGGATAGATGAAGCCAAGACATCGGTAGAATATCAACAATACACCACAAGACATCAATCAAACAAATAGGAACGCAATTTCCATAACATCCAAAACCACATAACATCATACAAAATAACCACCATCCATACAAATAGCGATCAAGACATCGTTCCAACTACCAAAGACATAAAGGATACTAATCGTTCCAAACGAGACGAACATACAACCGAAACACATCAAAGATAAGATAACTAGCTTTTCTAACCAAGCACTCCTTGGTTCAGAAAGCAATATAATAACATAATCCAACCATCTAGCCACTATGCTGGCGTAGACTCCTCAGCTCCGATCTCAAACCATCCAACTCTCTCCATAACAATCTCAACTCGACACTATGAGTATCACTCTCCCTCTTGAGGTCTGCTACCTCCTTCTCTAGCTCCGTGTTCCTCTGCCACTGCTTGTGATCTGCCTCGCGAGCCGTGATGAAACCTCTCTGCAGACTCTCTATCTGCTCATGTATCTCCATCATACCTCTCCTAATCTCTGTAATCCTCCTCTCAACAGTAACCAAAATCAACCCTCACCTCTCCAATAAACTCAACAGTCACTCTATCAATCCGATTTGCCATCTTCAAGATCCTCTCGCCCTGTGTGGTAAGCCGAGCCCAAATCCTACCAGTCTCACCCAAATCTGCAGGCTCAGCAGAAATCTCAGATGGCGCGTCCGACGCCACGGGACTGCTAGGTGGTGAATCAAACAAAAATGGGTGATCAGGTGAAACCGGCTCTAACGGATGTATGAGAGAATCGGGATCTTCTGAATGAGCTGAATATGCTGGCAAACCATCATCATCAGGCATCTCCTCCTCCTGAGTTTCATCCTCCTCCTCACCCTCTTGTGGGTTATCGTCCCTCTGCTCAACCTCCTGAGGGTCATCAGCCTCCTTCTCACCCTCGTACTCTTCCTCCTCATCTGAGGGGTACTCCATCAATCCTCGTCTTCGAACAGGTGAACCATGAGGTGATAGGGTAGGCGATCTAGGACGATGACGGAATGATGTGGGTGGTGCATCTAACAGAAGAGCGTGAGCATCAAAGTGCGTGGGTGGTGACGAAGGGTGCACAGATATGCGTGTTGTAGCTCGGTGGGCAAAACGTGGAGCCACACAAGCCAAAGCCTGATGAAGTGTGAGCTGTCTCGAGGTACCAGGAAGCCCCAAAGAAGATGAGGGTCCCTGAGAAGTAGATGAAGCAGGTGGTGCGGAAGTAACTGTTGTCGGTGATGAAGTAGCTGAATGCATGGCAATCCTGTAAGAATCATTAGGAGCCATGGTGATTTGTGCTAGGCGGTATCAATCAACAAGAAGTTCCTCAGAAACATCATACATATGGGAGGCCATGGTTTGTGAAGACAGCGTAGGGTGTGTAAGTGTTTCAAAACAACTAAACCTCGAAACTCAAAATACCATATCAAAATCATCATAAAATCCCAATCATATAATTCCAAGAAAGATTTTTCAAATACCGCATTACAAAAACATTTCTAAAACAAATAATCCATATAATCCCCCAAAACGCCATCATATCACATAATCAACATATCCAAAATTCTCAAATCATCTAAAAATCTCATATCTAATCATTATCTCATAATACCTCAATATAATCAAAGATGCTTCGGCTTGGCGGGCTGGCGGGCATTGGTCGAGGATCGTTTTCTATAAAAATCGGTTATAGTTTAGGCGTTGAGTACCTAGTTCTCTATAACCTTGGCTCTGATACCAATCTATAACACCCCCAAAATTTGGTACAGTGGAAGACTACTCAAGCTTTCGGGGTGCTACGTGGATTGGTATCCATCACAAGTCATAAAAGAACGAGATAAAGTAAACACAATCAAAACAAAACCATATGGGGTTTTTAAAGTTTACATTCATCCCAAATTGTTCAAAGTAAGGCCCAAATAGATTAAACGTAGGTAGACAAATACATATCAGAGTTTGAGAAAATAGATCCTTAAACCGGGTTACCAAAGCCAAGCCTTCCAAACCATGTATCCAAAGTCATCACTTAATTACCTGAGAAAACACGCTAAAAGTCAGCCTTCGCTGGTGAGATCATAGGTTTAAATTCTTAATTCAATCAAGTGGACATATACGCAAAACGCTTGTTAGCTAGACTAGGCCTCAAATCACTAAACCAATCCTATAGTTGCACACTATACTCCAAAACCAAATCAAATCGCTAAGCATTCACAAGGATGCGACATGCCCAACATTCGTAAGGATACGACATGTTCATGCGTTCGTAAGGATACGACATGCGCAATAACCTACCTAGTTCTATAAGCATAGCAAGTTTTAAATAAATAGCAAAAATAGTCCACATAAAACAATTTGCACGTTTCTCACCCCAAGTATTGAAAACAAAGTTCAAAAGTAAAAGTGGGGCTATGACTCACCTCAAGTCCAGATATCAGCACAAAGAAACCAGTAGAATCAAGAAGTATAGCAACTCAAAATACAGCAACTACGGACTCGGCACTTCCTAACAATATAAGCTCTTTTTAGAAATATTTCCTCAAAATCAAATATTACCAATCCCGAACGTATTCAATTTACTTTCCAAAAATCCATTTCTCGTATTAGTTTGGCGTTTGGTATCCATGCGGGTGGAAGGTCGACTCAACACAAACAAAGAAGATATATCAAAAGAAACATTAAAGAACACTCTACAGGTCTAATATTGGCCCAATATATTATTTAAATAAATCATCGAAGCTTATCAAATCCTTACACGTTCCAGTGTCTCGGTAATTTTTTTTTTTTTTTTTTTTTTTGCAAAAACCTTTCGAACCACAATAATCAAAATTCATTTTATTGTGTTTTACATCAAAGAGAATCCATTCTTTTTGTCACCAAGGTAACAATCACAATAGTGACTATTTACCGGAATCAAAAAAAGGTTCCTCTTCTAATTTTGATTTTGCAAAAAATCCAGCAAAAAATTCATACCGAACCAAGAACAAGACCCCAAGGGATCAAGAGAGTACACTGTTTTAAATAAACTGGTACTGAATCGATTCAGAAACAAAGAAAACCATATACCAAATTCGATAAACACAAAGTCATCAAAGGGGCAAATTTATTGATTCAAAAACAAGGAACAAACACACATGTTTTCTGAAGAATCAAACCAAGCACCCTTAATTTTCGAATCACCATTTGATTCAAAATAGATACACGACAGAAGAATCCCAACCAGGGAACAAAAAACAATTTTCGCATCAAAGGGATCATAGGCATTCGAGAATAGAACACACCATCTGTGCAGAAGAAGATTTGTTAACCAAAAGCCAAAAATTGCTCGACGGTTAACCATCAAAGAGAAGCAGTTTCACGTCTCAACAAAAGAGATGAAGATTTTTATCTCTTCAGATATAAACAAGAGAAAGAGGCGCAAATAAGTGCCAGGGCAAAACAGAGAACCAACATAAAGGGCTATGGGTTTATAATACCACCCCCTAGGTTCCAAAATTTGAAAAACCACCCATCTAATTCATTTTTTTTATATAGTATATATTAGTTTTACTAATATATATATTGTATAGTTTATTTAGATAAGTTACTTCAGTTATATTTTAGTATCTTGTCAAAGTTTCGAATATATAATAACCTAGTGATTACACTGCTTATTATATAGTTAGGAATAATTTTTAAGGAGTAATTAACCTTAGGTTGTTCATTTTTGAAAATATAATCTCCTAGGATAGTTTCCGAATTAAAACTAATCCTATAAGGTTTTGATAGTGTTTAAGACACAAAAAAATAGAAGCGCGCTAGATATTTTTTAACATACCTTGTGTTAGAAATTTAGGGGATTTTTTTAGTCAATATCCTTGAGATATGACGAAAGGAGGTGGAGATGATGGAAAGAAGGAAGTTAGTACAAATAGTACTACACCTCAATTCCAATACCCGATGTTAAAACCTGCGAATTAAACATTATGGGCAATTCGAATGAAAATCATGCTAGAAGCAAATGGGTTATGGGAAACAATAGAGCCGTTAGATACGACTCAACCCGATAAGAAAAAGGAGAAAACTGCTATTGCATACCTTTACTAAGCCTTACCCGAAGATCAATTGCTTCAAATAACAAAGCACAAAACCCCAAAAGCCATATCGGATGCTTTGAAAAATAGACACATAGGCAAAGAGAGAGTTCAACAAGCAAGACTACAAACACTCAAATCTGATTTTGAGTTGTTACACATGAAGGAAGACGAATCAATCAACACCTTTACAGGAAAACGCACAACTATTATAAACAAAGCCGCTAGTCTAGGACACACAATAGAAGATCAAACCTTAGTAAGGAAATTACTAAATGTAGTACCTGATAGGTATCTGCAAATTGTTGCATCTATAGAACAATATTCTGACCTAAGTACAATGATAATGGAAGAAGCAATAGGGAGACTTAAGATTTATGAAGAAAGAATTAAGTTTAAGAAAGGAAAACAAGTGGATAATCAAGAGAAATTGATGTTCACACGACATGAAAGTAGAGGAAAGCATTTTAAAAGACGTGGAAGTGGAAAATATAAATTTTCACAAGATAAAAACCACAAAAATTTTAAGGGAGAAAGAAAAAGATGTAGAAACATCTCAGAACAACTTCAAGATATCGAACATTGATCTTAGCAAAGTAAAATGTTACAAATGTAATAAGATGAGACATTATGCTACTACGTGTCATTCAAATACAAACACTAGTATGCAATCTAATCTTGTCGAGGAGGACTTAGAACCAACCTTATTAATGGAAATATTAGAAGACCCACTTGTAACAAAAGTTGAAGATCAAAATGTCTCACTACACGAAGAAGATGTAGGGAATAAAGAGAAAAATATTGATAGTTTATGGTATTTAAACAATGGATCTAGTAACCATACGACTGGAGTGAGAGAACACTTCAAGGAGCTAGATGAGAAAGTTAGTGGAAAATTAAGATTCGGAGATGGATCACACATAGAGATCAAAGTAAAAGGTTCAATCCTAATAGAATGTGATGACGAAAAACAAAGAATTATTTCACACGTATATTACATTCCAAGCTTGAAAAGCAACTTATTGAGCCTTGGACAATTCACCGAAATTGGTTGTAAAGTAATAATGGAAGATAATGAATTATGAATTTATGACATGGACGATAAAATCTTCATGAAAGTTACAAGAAAAAGAAATCGTCTATATAAAGCAAGTCTAAGGATAAGTACACCTATTTGCTTATTAGCAAACTTAAAGGATAACACTTGGTTATGGTACGCAAGACTAGGACATCTCAACTTTGAATCACTAAAATCTATGGCTCAAAGGGAGTTAGTTCAAGGAATACTTGCCATTGAACATACAACACAAACCTGTGATGTTTGTTAGTTGGTAAACATAGTAGAGCACCATTTCCAAAGAAAGCTAAAACTAGATCAACATCACCTTTAGACTTAGTATATGGAGATTTATGTGCACCAATCACACCACCAACACCATCTGGAAAGAAATACACAATCTGGAGCAAAGTTTAAGGAATTGGCAGAAATGGTCCCTCAACTTTCAGAAATTGGCAGAAATGGTCTCTCAATTTTCAAAATTGACTGAATGAGTCCCTAAGCATTTATTTTTGAAGAAAAGTCAACCAAGGTCCTTGGAAATTCAGGAGCTGGCAGTATTGGTCCTTGGATGATAATTTTCAAAGTTTGGAAAGTTTAGTCCCTCAAGTTTAAAAGTTAGCAAAAATAGTCCCTGGCTATTTATTTGTGGAGAAATGACATCATGGGTCCTTGGGAAATCAAAGGTTGGAAAATTTGGCCCTTGGAATAAGTTTGGAAAGTTGGCAGAATTTGTCCTTGGATTTTTAGATTTTTACAAAATTAGTCCTTGTAATATTAACAAACCATATGGACCCTTTTTATTACATAAACACAAAAATAAACAAATCCAACCCAAACTAAACACAACCCAAACACCCTCATCCCACTCACCCCTTGGCCTAGTCCAACTCCAAATCCAACCCACACCCCTGATTAATAATACCGGGGTCAACTCCCTAGTCAAACCCACCATCTTCCACCTCTTCCGTCCGATACCACCACCTGCAAAACCACCCCCACTTGGCCACCACTTGCCCATCACCTCCACCATCTTGCCCACCTCCCATCACTTCCAAACACCACAATCCAACATCATTTAATGCTCCTTCACCCCTCACACACAACACAGACAAATTGCAACTTCCCATTTTTAGCGCCAAAACTTATTTAATGGCTAGGATCAAAAGCAGGCCATCTAATGGCTCCAATTGAAGTGGGAAATGGTCAGAGGACTCAAGGAACCCCAATGGTCATCTATAAATAGAGGAAGAAGCAGAGAAGACTAGTATGTATATTTTTAGCTTAATTTCAATGTCATATTAGTGTAATCTAAATTTTAAAGTGTACTTTTTAGTTTCAAAATTGTACTCTCAACTTCATTAGTGTAATTCAAGCTTTATTAATCACAGAATCTAGTTCCACTTTGTTAAATTCAGATTTTTGTTCAAAATTGCTCAAATCCTCATTTTGGCTTATTGCTTGTTAAGAGTTGTTGATTACTGTTCCATAAGCTCAACTGAGCTTATAGATAAGTTTTAAATAGTCTATTGGCATTATAACCTGTTTTCAATTCAAAAACCTAAAAATAAAAAAAAAATAGGAAAAATAATTGAAAAATAAAAAAAATATGGTAGAGTAAGTTTCAAAAGCTCCTTGTTTAAGCTCACACTAGCATAATATAGCTTTAATATATATGATTGAACTCAAAACAGTTAAGAAAAATCAAAATTCGTACCTATGCATTGGACTGTTGAAAGCTTTGGAAGTTGCTAGTAATAGAAATAGCAAGAAGGACTGTTACCTAGCTTATTCTATAAGCTAGGAGCTTGTAGCTGCCCATTTAGGAGCCTCTATTAAGCTGAGGTCCAAGGTGTGCTCTTTATTTTTCAATTTTGGTAATTTTCTAATTATTGTTGTAGCATAACTTATTACTTCTTATCTGTTGGATCGTGAACACCTTGAACTTGTGTTAATATTGATACTTTGAGTGATACCACTAAGTATGCGGAATCTACTTAATGATACTTAGAAGATTGATTGTGAATGAAACAATTGTATGTATGTGAGAACAATGTATGTAACAAAACAAATAGCTCCAATATTATTAATGATAATAATACGAGTGATCTATGATATCACTAGGGTTACACCTTGAAGCTCTAGGAAAAACGTATTAGAAAGATATATTCTAACTATAACCTAGGATCTCCTTTTATACAGCAAGGAGTCCTCTTCTACAAGATAAGTATAATGCTAATAGAATAAGATATACACAAGATCTTTTCTATGTTTATCTAAGCGTGTTTCTCTAAGAGTTATCAAGTAAGCAGTGGTAATATTTGTTCTTGCAGTGGTAATGAGTTTCCACTGCAAGTACAATTGTCTGCAGTTATAACATCTTCACTAGCCGTGGTAACTGTTAGTATAATTCCCAACAATCCTCCCCTAAACTTATGATTTATTGGTAAATCAACAAGTTTCTTCAAGTATACAATAAACCTGAGGATATGGGAATTCTTCCAAACACTTATCTTGTTCTTCTCAACACTTTATCAGCTCTTGCATATTGATCTTGAATCTTCTGAATCAAAGCTCTAATTTTTTCAGTATCTGCATAAACTCTTTAACTTTGACATGCTGAGAGCAATCCTCCCCTAAATCTGATCATCATTTTTCTCCTCCCCTGTTTGGGAGAATCTCCACCAAAAGAAACACAAGCAGATAAAATTCAGAAGAACTTCCATCAATTTCATTTGTATCCACCTGTTATGAGAATTTGGTACACAGTTCCATCAATTCCTTTTGTAACATACTGCCTTCAGCACTTCCAGATGTATTACCTTCTGGGAGAGGTGCATCTTTAGACAAAGATTCAATTTCGTACCTAGTTAAACTAGATAGTACTTCTGAACCACCCATATGTTTTAATTTGGCTAGGGATTTCACAACCTGTATCCAATCCCTTAGAATCAGACATATGAAGTGTTGCCATGGTAGAGCTCTGAATGATATTGTCATGTCCTGCATCTACACATATTAAGGAAAAATTTTACATTGTCAGTGGTAACTGTGAACCTGCAATGGTAAAAAATCAACAGAATTTTCAAAGAGCAGTGGTAAGTAAAACATGTAAAATTTGCTGCTCTTATCATAGTTTTTAGCAAACTATCAGCTATCAACGGATTTGATATGTCTTTACCATGAGCCGTTTGCTATGGACTAGCCAACTCTTGATCACAAAGATGTATGGTGAGTTGATAACCTAGTTTTTGGTAAACTATCAACCATGAACGGATTTGATGTGTCTTTACCTATAGCCGTTTGCTCAGGACTAGTTGATTCTTATGTGGATTATACATGGTGAATCAATAACCATTTGTTATATGTCTTAAGTTACACATCTTATAACTCCATTCACATTAAACATCTTAAGGACCAAACTTAACCAATATTAGTTAACCCAAGTAACTTTTAACCAAGTTACTATTTATACATTTATTGCTCCAAAGTCAACCCGATATCATCCATAATTACTCCTTCAAACTACCAAAACGGATAGAAGTAAAGATACTTCATTAATTATCCATTGGCCTTGACTTTGCATATAAATAGGGGTCTCAAAACACATCTATCAGCATCAACCAAATCAGTACATTAACAAACCCTAAACTTAAATATGAGTTTCCCAATCGTTTACATCTCCTCTGACAGCTCTTCTGATGAAGTGATCAGCTATGTTTCAGATTCTGAGGAGCATTCTTCTGGATGGAGTGGATACTTTCCACCAAGTGCTTTTTCATCAAGTACTGCATCAGCTCCATCTGTTGATGTCGATTCAGAGAAAGATGATCCAACCTTCAACCTTTCTGAGGAACTACCAAAGGCACTTACAACTGCCCTGAAGACTGCCATACACAACATGAAGTGGCCAGAGTCGTCAAAGCCTGCAAAAGATCTGAAACCTCCACCACAAGTGCTTGGGCTTGCTTGTCCAAGAAAGCAGCTTTCCTTTGATGAGAAGAGGAACAAGCCAGCTAAGGGCAAGCATGCTTATGAAGGCAAAGGGAAAAAGCCTATGTAGTGTCTGAAGATCTTAGGTTGTTAGGTTGTGAGTTGTTAGTTTAAGTTTACATGTGTTTTGAACTTGTCTTAGTGAAAGAATGTACTCTGCAACCTTTTGAAGTGATAAATAAATGATCTTCTTTATTTCCTTATTACCACTGTGAGAGCAAATCGTTCCACTGTAAGATGCATAGTTTCCACTGAGCTTGTTTCTCCTTCATAAGTGTTAGTTAAAAACCATACAAACATATACAAACAATAATAGTACATTCAAAACTATCCTACAACACTAAAAAGTATTAGACATCAAAAGTTTATGGATTAAGCATTCCAATACCTGTTACCAAGTACTGAAATCTACCCACATCAAGCCCTTTTGTTAATAAATCAGCATAATTGTCATCAGTGTGAATTTTGACAACATGAATAAGCTTTTTCTCAAAACAATCTCTAATAAAGTGATGTCTAATTTCAATATGTTTAGTTTTAGTGTGTTGCACAGGATTCTTAATAATGCAAATTGTACTACTATTGTCTATATATATGATGGTGTTCATAAAATTGTACCCATAATCCAAGAGTTGATTCTGAAGCCAAAGAATCTGAGCACAACAACTAGCAGCTGCAACATATTCTGCTTCAGTAGTTGAAGTAGCAACCATTGTCTGTTTCTTGCACTGCCATGACACCAATCTACATCCAAGGAATTGACATCCTCCTGTGGTTGATCTTCTATCCAAACTTGCACCAGCATAGTCACTATCTGAGTAAGTAATCAACTCCATAGGAGATTCCCTTGGATACCACAATCCTAGATTAGGATAAGTCTTCAAGTATCTAAAAATCTTTTCCACTGCTGTTAGATGTGATGTCTTTGGAGTCACTTGAAATCTTGCACAGGCACACACAGCAAACATAATGTCTGGCCTTGATGAAGTGAGATACATCAAAGAACCAATCATAGACCTGTAAGTATGAACACCAACATTTACACCACTAGCATTCTTTAACAATAAGTGAGTGGTCTTGTCAGCAGGGGTATTGGAAGATTTTGCATCAGTGAACTTGAACTTCTTAATTATCTCAGCCACATACTTGTCTTGACTTATAAAGATGCCTTCTTTACTCTGTTGTACTTGCAACCCCAAAAAGAATGTGAGTTCCCCCATAGAACTCATCTGAAATTCATCTTTCATCAGCTTCTCAAACTCTTTGCACATCTCTTGTTTAGTAGATCCAAAGATAATATCATCAACATATACTTGCACAAGTAGAATATCACCCTTGTCTTTCTTGATGAACAAAGTTTGATCAATCTTGCCCCTATGAAACCCATTATTCAATAAATAAGTAGCTAAGGTTTCATACCACTTCCTTGGAACCTGATGTAGGCCATAAAGAGCCTTGACTACTTTATAAACTTTATTGGGGTGATGTGGATCTTCAAAGCCTGGAGGTTGAGCAACATATACCTCCTCATCAATAGTACCATACAGAAAGGCACTCTTAACATCCATTTGATAGACAGTAAAGCCCATAAATGATGCATAGGCTAGAAATAGTCTAATAGCCTCAATCCTTGCAACAGGAGCAAAAACTTCTTCATAATCAATACCCTCCTCTTGAGTGTATCCTTGAGCAACTAATCTAGCTTTGTTCCTGATGACAATACCTCTTTCATCTTTCTTATTCCTGAACACCCATTTAGTACCAATCACTTTCATACCATCAGGCAAATCACAAAGAACCCAAACCTTTTGAAGCTTAAACTGCAACAACTTATCCTGCATAGCTTCAACCCAGCTTGACTCTCCTAAAGCCATAGAAACATTTTTAGGCTCCATTTGTGATAGAAAGCAGAAGAATAAACATTCATTCTTAGTAATGTGATTCTTGGACTCATAGACTTCACTTATGAACCCATGAACATCTGTCATCCTTGTTTGCCTTCTTGTCTTCACACCTGAATTAATTTCACCAATAACATTCTTAATTGGGTGAGCTTTATGAACTGTAGATTGTGATGTGTTAGGAATATCATATGATGATGGCACATTTGTGATTTCAACATCATCATCTGGTGTCTCCTGAGCTATATTTTCCACATCTGGACCGTCAGTGGAAACATCATGTGTTGCAGTGGTAACAGGATTACCACTGCCTTCAGGAATATCATCATGCAGAACATCAAAATTCACAAATTCATCTTCCTGAACATTATTCTTTGAAGGTTGTGAGTCTGCATTAAATTCCCAAATAGGCATAACAAATTGATCTTTATCATCTTCATCATCTTGGCAAGATTCATCTTCATCAATAAACTCCTCTGAGTCCTCAAGATCAGCATCACTTGAATCTGAGGTAATAGGAACATAGTTCATTGTATTTGATAAAGTCTCAAGATCAAATAGCCATTCAGGTCCTGAACCTGCTATGTTAGCTTTATTTTCAAGAAACTGAACATGCAAATTCTCTTCTATCTTCCTTGTTCTTAAGTTGTAGACTCTAAAAGCCTTACTAACCATGGAATAACCAACAAAGAAACCTTCATCTGCCTTTTCTGCAAACTTTCCCAAATGATCAATGGTATTGAGAATTGTGACATGACATCCAAATGGCTTCAAGAAATCCAAAAGTGGGGGTCTTCCTCTGAAAAGCTCATAGGGTGTCTTGTTCTTTGACTTGACCACTAATACCCTGTTTTGAATATAGCAAGCAGTGTTAACTGCTTCAGCCCAAAATGTCACTGGAAGCTTTGAATCAGCTAACATGGTTCTAGCAGCCTCAATTAGTGTTCTATTTCTTCTTTCAGCAACACCATTTTGCTGAGGTGTTCTTGCAACACTAAATCCTCTTTTAATACCTTTGTCTTTGCAGAAATCATCCATTACTCTATTCTTGAACACTGTCCCATTGTCACATCTGATGATCTTTATCTTCTTTTCAGCTTGATTTTCAACTTCAGTGATGAAAGTCTTGAGTATGCCTGTAGTTTCATCATTGGTATTTAAGAAGAAAACCCATGTAAATCTGCTAAAATCATCAGTTACAACTAGGCAATACTTCTTCAAATTGATGTTGCTAACAGAAGTAGGACCAAACAAGTCCATATGCAGCATGTAGAGTGGATAATCAATAGTATTTACTGCCTTGGTCTTGCAAGAAGCTCTGTGTTGTTTACCTTTAAGACAAGCAACACATGTTTGATCATTTTCAAATCTCTTCTCAGGTAAACCTATGACTAGACCATCTTTTACTATCTTATTGATGGTCTTGAAGTTAACATGACCAAGTCTTCTGTGCCAAAGTATAGATTCATCCAAAGTGGCTTTTGCAAGTAAGCAAGTAACATCATCTCTAGCCACTATCTTCTTCATGTCAATGCTATATAGATTACCTTTTCTAGGGATTTTGAGCAAAATGTCTTTTTCTTCAGGTAGCTTATAATCCTTAGATAAGATATAGCATTCATCTTCTGAGAATAGAACTCTGTTTTTCTTGTCACACATCTGTGACACACTGAAGAGGTTGTACTTGAGTTCTGGTACATAGTATACATTCTCAAAGTCCAAGTTTCCAGCCTTGATTGTTCCTTTGCCAGAAACTTTGCCACCAATTCCTCCTCCAAAACTGACAGCTTGCCCATCAAATGATTTGAAATTTGAAAGATAGGCCTTGTTGCCAGTCATGTGCCTGGAACATCCACTATCTGAATAACCTTGATCCTCTTTTGTCTTTGAATGTCCCTGCACACAACATAAAGGAATTAGAACCTTTTGGGGACCCAAGCCACAAATGACTTGGATCTGCCTAGTGTATCAATATAATTGTATCTATCAAAGGTCATTAATACACCATTGGGATTGTTTGAGGTTGTTGTTCCTTTTGGTTTCCATTCCCAACGAGCTGAGGCCTTAACAGCATTACCCATGTTTACCCTTTTCTTATTCATATAGACACCAGTGGAAACATTTGGTCTTGTAGTGGTAACTGCAGGCCTAGCAGTGGAAACTGCTGGATTAGCAAATTTGGGTCTCCACATGTGATTCTTGTGATCATTCTTTTCAAAATAAGTCTTTTTCCCAGTTTGATAAGATTTAATAAAAGTAGTGACAGGGGACTTAGGATAAACTCTGTTTTTACTACTGGCAGTGGCAACTGCTGGTCTAGCAGTGGAAATTGGTTTTATGCCAGTGTGAAGTAAAACAGACCTGGGAACCATCTTGCTTAGGGGGTTTGGATGAGTTATTTTATTAGAATTATGTCCATTCACCCTTGTATTCACAAACACTTCCCTTCTTCCCATGTGGTAGTTACAAGTATAGGAAAGATGATCAAAGCTACCACAAATATGACAGGCCTTATTGTTGAACACAAAATCACTACCAAACTGCCTAGTTTTAACATGATTCCAACTTCTCATGTTCCCTCTAGGAGATTTAGACCTATCCCTGTACATCTCAGCATACCTAGTAGTAGGCCTAGTGTAATTTGACTGTGTCCTAGGCTTCTCTTTGACTACTTCAGGAATACTTTTTCTTTCCTCTACTTTAACATTTTTAGGAACACTAGATTTAGACTCAACATTCAAACATTCATCTTTAAGAGATGAGTCACTAGCACTATCAAAAGTCTCAACCTCAACCTGAACCTTTTCAGTTTCAACTGGTTTAACAAATTTTGGTCCATAAGTCATAGGTAGATCCTGAAATTCTTCTAAACTTGTGTGAGCTAGGTCAATGCCAGGAGGTGCTGGAACACCTCTTAGAGGTGGTGGAACAGATTTGTATCCAAGACCTGATTTAGCTTTGCTCACAACTTGGGCTTCCCAAATTTTGCTAATGCTCTTAGATTGATGGTCTAGTGTTTGATTAGTTATCTGAATGTTCTCACTAGCCTTCTTAACTTTTTCAATCTCTTCCCTAAGAGCTTTATTCACTTCAACATAAAAATCTAAGTCTCTTTTTAAAACAGCAATGTCATCACTGAACTTAGATTCATTTGCCCTATAATGCTCTATCTGTTTTTCTAAAACACCTAGACCTCTTTTATAATTTGCTAAATTATAATTAGTATGATGTAAATCTAGCATCAATGCATCATATTGTGTTTTAGAGATCTCTAACTCTTTTAAGGCCTTACAGTTTTTAGAACAAGCATTATCAGTATGTACCTCAGTGTCAGAGAAAGCCATGAGTGCATGCTCAGTAGCTAGCATTGCAGATTCTGAATCATCTTCTCCATCCTGAGTCATAAAGCTCCAATCAAAGCTTACTCCATCAATAGCCAATAGCACTTTTGGCTCTTCTGTTGTAGGTTCTTTGTTCTTATCCTTCTTATACCAAGTTGACTTGTTATCAGATTTCCTTGGTTTTCTACATTCTCTTGCAAAGTGCCCCATCTTGTGACAATTATAGCACTCCACCTTCTTTTTGTCAAAACCTACAGTCTCATTGCCACTTATATGTATCTTTCTCCATGTCTTCTTCCAGAACTTCTTTGATCTTAAGCTTAGTAATGCCACCTGCCATTTAATGTCCATCTCCTCCATATCATCTTCATCAATTTGATCCAAATCCTCATGATTGAGAATTGAACCACCCACATGGCTTGATATAAAGGCATAGAAAGTAGCATCACTTAGTCCAGCAACCTGTTTCTTTGAGCTCCTAGTGGAAACACTTCCATTACCAGTGGAAACAATCATGTTACCACTGTCATCATCACTTTCACTTTCTTCATCTGAACTATCATTAATTGATGATGATATGAGTGCTACACTTGCAGAACTTGTTCTTAATTTTCCAGCTTTCTTTAATCTTTGTTCAATAACTTTGAAGTTATTGTACACATCATTGAGCTTCATGGTCTCTAGATCTGGCTTATCTTCCCAAACAACAACATTGGTGTCAAACTCAGAAGGTAGGCTTCTTAGGAATTTAAGATTGAGATCTTCCTTTTCCACCTCAATTCCAAAAGCAGTGAGTTGAGTAACAATCTTTTGTAGCCTTGTGAATATGCTATCAAGAGATTCATTACTTGTTGAACCAAAGTTTTCATAAGTCTGCTTTAGTAAAGTCTTTTGAGTCTTCTTGGTAGAATCATTACCACCAAACACTTCACAGATCTCATCAAAAAGAGTCTTTGCAGACTTGTATTTGCTAAAAGCCAGAACTTGTTCTCTGGGTAGAGCCATCAATAACAAACCTCTAGCCTTCAAATCATTCTTTAGCTGACTTCTTTCTTCATTAGTGACAGGACCAGTGTTAACTTTTGTTACTGTCTTGTCACCAACCTGCTCTACAGTTGTACCAGGTTTGAATGAATTTCCACACATAATAATCTCCCATAATGTGTAGTCTTGAACAATAAAGAATTGTTCTATCATAAGCCTCCACATCTCAAAGTCATTTATCTTAAGCTTAGAAAGCTTTGCAGCAATGTTTGATTGGCTTGTTTCTGTCTCCATTGTTTCTTTTGAGTCTGCCATAGGGTCTTCTAAATCAAAATATCAAAGCCTTGCTCTGATACCACTTGTTGGATCGTGAACACCTTGAACTTGTGTTAATATTGATACTTTGAGTGATACCGCTAAGTATGCGGAATCTACTTAATGATACTTAGAAGATTGATTGTGAATGAAACAATTGTATGTATGTCAGAACAATGTATGTAACAAAACAAATAGCTCCAATATTATTAATGATAATAATACGAGTGATCTATGATATCACTAGGGTTACACCTTGAAGCTCTAAGAAAAATGTATTAGAAAGATATATTCTAACTATAACCTAGGATCTCCTTTTATACAGCAAGGAGTCCTCTTCTACAAGATAAGTATAATGCTAATAGAATAAGATATACACAAGATCTTTTCTATGTTTATCTAAGCGCGTTTCTCTAACAGTTATCAAGTAAGCAGTGGTAATATTTATTCTTGTAGTGGTAATGAGTTTCCACTGCAAGTACAATTGTCTGCAGTTGTAACATCTTCACTAGCCGTGGTAACTGTTAGTATAATTCCCAACATTATCTCTATTGCTTTTCTGAGTTTTTGTGCTTATTTAGTATAGTTGTGTTAGAATATTGCTTAGTTGATATACTTTGATCATTGAATCTCTTTCTTGATCACTATTGAATTTTAATTGTCAAATCTCAAGTTCACTGCATAACCTTATTTTAAAGTTTGTTTTTGCTTTATTCTAGCATTAAATCAGTTAATATAGCATCACTGATCATACTGATTAAGTAGCATAAGCCAAATTCATCAATTGCATTGAAAATAAAAAATAGTCTTACTTAAAGGGATGTTTGGATTTGCTAATATAACTGAATTCTAGTTTGATCCAGTGGTTGCATTTGTTCTTTACATCTTGCATTAGGTAAAATTAGTATAGGTCAGTCATAAAAACAAGTGTTCTTTTGTTAAAAAGTCAAAATGCATTGTAATCTCTAATATATATTTAACTGTTAGGTTATTAGTTTGTATAATCACTCATATAGACTCACATCTAGTCTTAGTAGCTTATTTTAGTCTCACTTTAACTTATAACATCATTTTGAGTCATTAGGACCCAATCAAAGTTCAATAAAGTCAACTTAGTTCATAAATTGAAAAAGTCAAATTTGCATAGTTTGTCAAAAAATTAAATTTTTCTTGCATTTTTCATGATCTCACTTTTAATCCTATTGTTTTGAAATTCTTGGAAGTGAATTATTAGCAGCTCATCTTTTCAGTCCATATTTTTGCTTAATTTTTGGAATTTTCCTAAGTGCTTATTTGTAGCTTTTTTTTGACCTATTTTGCAAAAACCTCCTCTGCACCAGGGGAGTTGGCTCACAAGCCCACCTTCACAAGCTCCTAGCTTGTTGCCCTGTCAAGCACAGCCTGAGCTTCTTGACTTTTTGTGAAGCTAGAAGTTCTGGAATTTCATTTCTGAGCTTATTTTGGGATTTAGAGCTTATTTGCTTAGCTTAGTTTGCCCCTCTTCATTACCATTTTTGGTCAGTTTCACTGACTCATCAGGGTGATAAGCCAAAGTTCAAAAGCTCTTATTAAGCATATTTGTGGGACTCAATCTGAATTCCTTGGCTTTTGGGAAGCTTAGTGTACTAGCTTGTTAGTTCAAGGCTTATTTTGGGGTTTGAAGCTTATGCCCCTAGCTTATTTTGGCCTGCTAAATTGCCTAACCTAACCCAACACACTAACTCATCAGTGTGTACAAGGGGAATTTCATAAGCTCTTATAGAGCTTATTTGTGAGGCTCAACCCAAGCTTATTGGTTTTTTGAGAAGCTCACATAGCTGGCTCATTGGATCAAGGCTTGTCTTGGACTTTAGAACCCATTTGAAGTGCTTAAATTAGGCCTGCAAGTTGCCTAATTAGGACTGAGTAGGATTGCTTATTTGCTTTGCTTGTTTCTGGTTATTCTTTGTTTGTGGTTTGCTTATTAGTTCATTATAGCTTATTTATGTTAGCTTCAGTACCATTTAGCTTATTTCCACCCATTAGGTGTAGCTTATAGCTTGTTCCTAGCTTTTGAAATCCAAAAAAGCCCTTTTAAGCTTGTTTTGTTAACTGTGAAGCTAATAAGCTAACACAGAGCTTATTAGTGATTTTTGAAAAAGTTGTTTTTGTAAAAGTTGGTTATTTTTAAAGTGTTTAATAGATTTGCAAAATAAATCAAAAATAAAATAATTTGGAAAAAGTGAGGTGTGTGGGATTCGAACCCTAGACCTCTTGGACACCACAAGCAAAACCAAACCAAGGCCAGGCACCATCTGCCATAGGGGGATTTCATGTTTTAGTTTTCCAATTTTATTTATAAAGTGATAGCTTCTATTTAAGCTTTTTAAGCTTATCAGCTTATTTTACTGCTTATTAATAAGCTATTTGGTTTTTTTTTTTAATTTTTTCTAGGTTTCTGTCATCACATAGTATTTTTAGAAAAAGTTTTATAATTTTCACTATCCAGCTAGTATTTTTAATAATTAAAATTAGTTTAATTGGTTTTTAATTAATAATACATAAATAAAAACTAAACTGCTTATTTTTAAGCACTTTGGTCTTTTTATATTTTTTCTAGCTTTCTGTAACTATAAAGTAATTTTAGAAAAAGTTTCATAATTTTTATTGGTCATTTAGTATTTTTCATAATTAAATTTAATTTAATTAGTTTTTAATTAATAATAAATAAATAAAATCTTAAACAGCTTATTTATAAGTTGTTGGAGCTTTTTATAATTTTCTAGGATTTCCGTGATAGTTAAGAAGTTTTAGAAAAAATTTCATAATTTTCCAACTTAATTTAGTATTTTTAATAATTTAAATTATTTTAATTAGTAATGAAATAGTAATTAATTAATGATAAATAATAAAAAAATCAAAAAAATAATTTTCTTTTTTCTAAAATTTACTTTTATCATTAGGTTTATAGAAAAGTAATTTTCATCCCTGTAGGATTTATTCTGCTTAGATTTCACTTTTTATTTTACGCATTTACGTTATTTTTTAATTTAAACGTGCATTTTTAGTTTTAAATACGTTTTAGGATAATTTGGTTTCCAGTAATTGTTAATATTGCTTATTTGGTTTATTTCCATTGTTATTTGCTTAGTGTACTCATCCAAATCATATTCTTGTTAACTCTATTCAAATCACTTGATCACAAAACATTTCCAAAATACAATTTCAAACCTCGCTGGGACATAACGACCCGGGAACTTACTGTGCTTACACCGGATCACTTGCACTACACCTTAATGGTCTGACCTCATTGACCAACATCCTAGGTTGATTTGTGAGTGACTATAAGGGCATGGTCAATTCTGAAGGGCAAGCAGCGGGGTCACATAGCCGGACGGGGGTAGGGTGTTACCCGGCATGAGGAGGCCACCGTTACCATACACCCCGCCTCCACCTCTAGGTATGTACACTGTGATAATATTAATTATATATTACTCATGACTCAATTTATATATTGCAATGGCTGTTTTTAAATTTTGATTATTTCGTATTTAGGTATGGCCGAGATGACTTCTGAGCTTGCTGAAGCTCAAAAGAAGATTGCTGAGGCTGAGAACAAGAGCCAGGAAGATGCTGAAGAACGTGAGGCCATGAAGGCGCAGATCGATTTGTTGACCGGTTTTGTCTCGACCAACCCGCAATGGTCCCAGTATATTAGTCAGGCGGGTTCTCAGCACGTGGATGGCCCGGGCAGTAGAGCTGGCGTTGGAGGTAGTGGCTTAGCTGGCGAGAGCGGGAGTAGGAGTGGCGACGCCGATGTGGATGTGGATATTTATAGTGATGATGAGTGACTTAGGGATGTAGAGGTACAAACTTGGGTTATTTTGTGTTGTACTTATGGTTGAAACAATATTTTGGCGACCCTTATCTTAGTATTTTGTAGTTTAACCATTTGGCGACTTGAACATTGCGGATATTGAAACATTTGTGGATATGGCAGCTAGGTTTAGACATTACCACACCCCGTTTTGTAGACTTTATATGTTTTAATGCATTTTGTGGGTGTTTAGCGATAATTTGCAAGTGTTTAGCCGATGTCGAGTTGTATGTGTTAGGACATGTTCATATTGAGTGGTTATAGCTTCTGGTTATAGATTTTGGTATTACAGGTTTTGGTAGATTTTTCCAAAAAAAATCTGGAATATTGCTAGTTTGCAGCCTGCTGTTAGCAACATAACAGCTTGATACCGTCGACATGTCGACGGCATCATTAATCAATTAATATTAATAGTTTAATTGTCCCGTCGACATGTCGACGACAATATTATACAATTAATATTAGTAGTTTAACTGTCCCGTCGCCATGTCGACGGCATAGTCAATCAATAAATATTTATAGTTTAATGAGGTCGTCAACATGACGACGCCACCATTAAGCAAAACGTTGACTAGCTTGTTGGCTTGACGAAATGTTACCGTCAACATGTCGACGACGACATATAAAACGTGATTAATGTTTAATAATTAAAAAGTTAATTAGTTTATTGTCTCGTCAACATGTCGACGGGAACAAATTGACGGACAATGAATTTGTTTGACTGAAAAACCAAGTGGGACCCACATTTGTAGTCGGGAGTTTTCGATGGGACGGCAGTTGCCAACAAGGCATCACCGACAAATTGCTGCTGACTTCATGACGACGGGAAGAGATGGTGCCGACGTCCCACGATGCCGAAAATGTCGACGCCGAAAGTGGGGAATGTACTAGTGAAAGCTTAGCCTTTAGTTTGGATTGTTTTGATGCTGAGGCATACTTAAGAGTCTGAGCTTTGTAGTTTGCTTGAGCATTCAGAGTGGTAAGGTATGATATGTGATCAGAGGTCCTGTGATCTTCCTTTTTGCATACCATGCAGAACAGGATCCTATAGCAATCATCAGTAGTATGATTTGTGTAATTGCATAGTTTACATCTTTTCGGTGGTTTGTGTGTGGGTTTTGGTTTCGTGGTGCTTGAGGAAGCTAGAGTTGGCTCTTTATCCTTTGATGAAGATTTTTCAGATGATTCCAACTTTTCACTTAGCTCCCTGACAAGTTTAGCTAACTGATCATATTTTGAATCAGTGCTTTTAGATTTTACTTCAGTAGGGACAGAAGGTGTTTGTGTTTCAGTGGGAACTGAGACTTCAGGTTTTGAGACAGATGTTGGTCTTTTCAGGATGGTTCTTCCTACACCAGATTTCTCTTTAGGAGAGTGTGGTTGGTAAACTGATGGGGTAAGGTCAGAACAAGGTGTTGTGTAAAACCTCGCGAAAATTCGTATAATTAACTTCGGTTAATTAAATAAATAATCTCTGTCATTATTGTAATCACAATTTTTACGGGGAAATTTAAAATTTTCTTTGTATATTAAAATGGTCACGATTACGATATTGCAAAATTCACCAAACGACAAAACAAGTTCTCGACACAATTAACAAAATATTAATAATTCACTAATCTTAATTAACAATATTAATCACAAAATAAAATGGACCTTGTTCTTTCATAAGCCCAACCGGCCCAAACATAAAACCCATTTTTCCTTAATTATATTTCATATAAATCGACCAAATAAGCTTCAAAACGCCTCTTTTATTTTAAATTCGTACACACGACACCTATATATTTTTGCACCATCTCGTTCACCACCTAGACAAATATTAGTGTGTCAAATCTCAAGTTCATTGGACGACGTTTGATACATTTTTAAGTAGCAAAGTGATCGAACAAAAATCAATTCAATCGATTCATAAAATATTCATTTCTTAACCGTTTTGATTCCCGTTTGTTTCTAATTGTTCCTAATAATATTCCTGAGATGATTCTATGTTCAAATGTCGAAGATGATCAAGTATGTACAAGTAGTATACGATTTTGTAAATCGTATACCAAGATATATATATATGGTCGACATATCTACATGAATCACCAAACATGTACCTCAAAATATGCTCTCACACTCTTTATTATAGTAATATAATTCGTCAGCTATGGATCAAGTTCTATTCAATTCTTCAAATCATGTACATGTATATATGTAGTCGACATATATATATATGGTTTCCATTTGAATTCTATTCATGTTCACTGACACCATAGTACACTTGTTTCCCAAATCCTAAACAAATATATATACTCTCTTTGTTACACAGTACGTAGACATGCCTACATACATGCAAACCTTCCATTTTTTTATTTCAACATTCTCTAAAATATTTTTGGTTCTTGTTGAACGAGAAAAATGAAAGGAGGAGCAAGTCATGGGTTCTAAAATATCTCTTCATTTTCAATACGCAACGAATTTAAAAGCTTGGAAGCTATAGAGTCGTTTTGGTTTCGTTTCTCACTCGTCCCTCGTTCGTCTTCCACACCGTTTTTCACCACCATTCTTGGTGTTGTAAGTTATTTCAAATCATTTCCATTTAAAATCATACGTTAAATTATTGTCATGAATCATGTTTATTTTGTTCGATCATATATAGTTTCATATATATATATATCACGTACGTATATATTTTTAGCAACACAAACATGACTAGCCTCTATCTCGGAAGGCCTAGGAGTCACGAAGCACACTTGTTTCACGTTTATTTTTACGTTACATGCATCACACGAACTCATTTTGAACTATATATCAAATGTATAAAATTTTTGCAAAACATAGAAATAATTCCAAGTCTTTTACTAGTAAAAATCTGTCCCAAGTCACTTATAAAACCGCCTTTTATCTCACAATTTAGTGTAACAAGCATGTCATATTTTTACACCATCTAATAGACACCATGGCTAGCTACAACTTTCGCATAAATAACATGTAAAAATAACCACGTCACGACACTCTAAATCGACCAAAGTGAATTGCAAAACTCGTATATACCATAAACACTTAGAATATTTCTAAGTCTTTTTACCCAGAAAATAGTTTCAGATCGCGACTAAAATGACCCTTTAAAACTCAATCCGACTTAATAACCACCCAATATTTTTACACAACATATTTCTCCTTGCTACAAGCTACAAGTTTCGTGTTTATACTTTGTAATAATAAGCTCGTTTAGACCCTTTAAATTGGCCAAAGTAAACCACAAAATGTAACACCCCCAAAATACCGCAGCGGAAGACTGTGTCACAGGGGTGCTACTTCATAATACAAAGTACAAGTTATAGAAAACGAACTCTAAATGAGACGTTTTGAAAAGTTACCATTCGATTAATGAATTCAAAGTTACAAACATGAGATTCCAAAGTATGATACATAAATGTATACAAAGTGTTTTGAATGGTAAATGATAAATGCGTAAGTCTTCAGAATATGCAGCTTGACTCTAAGTTCCACGCACTAGCTATCGTCTTACTAACCTGAGATAAACATGCTAAAGTGTCAACACAATGGTTGGTGAGTTCATAGAGTTTGTCTTAAAACAGTTGAAAAAGCCTCAAAAGAATGTTCACATAGCAAAGGCATTGTGAATCCACTCAGTTACAAGTCCCGCCATAAGAGACTTGTAACCTGTGTGTTCACAACCCACTGCTAACATATAGTATAATAAAGACATGTATAAGTTCATCAAGACAATTAAGCAATTAGTAGTGAGTCTACACTTCATCTCCGAAGACCTCACGTTTATGATGTATCCAACATTCGCAAATGTTAGGATGTATCAATAGCCTCAATGGTCATCCAACAACTTAATGTGGAGCCACCGGAAGTCTCAATGGTCATCCAGCAACTTAATCTGGAGCCACTGGCAGTAACACAATCAAGTATAATGCAGTTAAGTATAACACAATCATGTATGTATGAAATCAAGTATAATGCAATCAAGTATAAGACAATCAAGTATAATGCAATCAAGTATAAGACAATCAAGTATAAAACAATCAAGTATAAATGTTTTGAGTATTTGTACAAGTAAGCAAGTAGTTGTGCATGTATCCCCCCCAAAGAGTTAAAACCAGTATGAAAAAGTAGGGGCTATGACTCACCTTAAGTCTATGTAGCGAGTAATGAAAATGGTAGTCGAATCGCGAAAGTCTCTAAGAGCAGCCTATAATAGAACGTTGCGACTTAGGTTTGGAGTAACGTTTAAGAATACGAAAGAATTGCCCATATATGTCTTGCATAATGTTCATGATGTAGTACTTAGTATATAGTGTAAGTCGTTGAATATAAGTGGTCTATGAAACATGTATAAGTTGTATATCTCTTACTACCGTTCGGGCCGACATAATTCAGAAGTCATGGAGTAAACGTTCGAGGAGCCAGGACACTTTAACTCGTAAATCCAAAACTCGTCTCGACGGCTTACTCAATGGACTCCTCACATGAGGCTCCCTACTATTGTAGTATTTGATAACATATATATATATATATATATATATATATATATATATATATATATATATATATATATATATATATATATATACTTTTTGATCTTTAAAAGTTATATGGTCTTTAGCCGTGGCTTTGCCGTGACCTTGGTCATGTTACCATGGTCTTGAGACTCAACCTTGGCTTTAGCCATGGTTGTGGTCTTGGCTTTAGGTCATTAGACCTCTTGGTCTCATCTAATTATAATGATTATATAGTAACTTTGGTCTAAAAATGGGCTGTTAAGAATTTGAAGAAAATTATCACTCAGAAAGCATTTTCAGGGCTCGAGCTTCTTTGTTCCTGAACGAAAACGTCGTTCCGGACAACTTTCGTGTTTTAACTTTTTGATGAATCGGACCAGAAGTGGGACTTTCAAAATGGACAGAACCTTAACAAGTTGTTTTGGCAGTTTTGCCGTTTTGGTTTTGCTAACTTCTAATGGTCATAACTTTTGACTCGTGTACTCGTTTTGGGTGATTCAAATTGCTATGTTTTACTTTTGAAGTCCTTTATAACAGTAAGTAAGTGTCAAGTATCATAGTTATACTATTTTGGTCGTGGTTCTCCATAAAAATCACTAGTTTGCTTGTTTACTTGTCATAAGTTAACATATGTATACCAATACTCGTTTTATCCATTTTTAAACATCATGAACACAATACAAAGACCATATATAGCATGAAAGAAACATAATAAGCATGAAATGATATTGAGCAAGAAAGTGTAATAGGGTTTGCTTACAACTTTTGGCTTTCTAAAGAAAGGAAGTCAAGTATAGAACTAGGACACTAAACCTAAGCTTGCAAACCCTTCACCACAACTCTTGTAACCCTTGCTAGCCTTGATCTAACCCTTGTGAAAACCATTTAACTTCAGCCCTAGTAACCTTGTGTAGCTCCTAAATCAACCATGGAATCACCAAACAAACTTAAGAACTAGGTAGAGAATACTAAGACATTGAACTTTGTAGTGTAACTTGTATATTGAAGATCAAAGGATCATGGTGCTAGAATTAAAGGGTGTGGCGTTTGATTTATGAAGAAAGGATGGAATGAGCTCTCTATTTATAGCAAGAATGAGGAGGTTAGGAAGCTTACTAGGAAAGTGCTTAAACTTGGAGACAAAGTTGTAAATAAATATGATCTAATGGCTAAAGTCATGAGATGATGCCACAAGTGTGAATGCCCCCCCCCCCCCCTAGTGGCGGTTCATAAGTCTTGGGGAACAAGGTGTGGACTTTTGATGATATTATCCTAAGTATGTAGCTAGTTTTGGACCCGTAAATTGCTAACCGTATGTTATTAAGTCACAAAACGTAAAACCGGGTATCCTAAAAATATGAAACTTGAAAGTATGGTTAAACATGTCAATATACTCCATAATAAAATATAAAATGAGTGGTAGGTTCTATCGGGTGCTAAAACCCTGCTAAAAACTGGAAACACGGGTCTAAAACGCGCAATTCGCGTAAAACGCTGAACTGAAAAACGTAAAATTCCAAAACTTTTGGAATTGTCCTAAAATGAGAGAAAATCATATTTCTATTGTTTATAATGTTTTATGGACATATCGGGATGTTGGAATGACGTTTAAACCTAAAAGTAAATCTCGGACACGGCTTTGTGATTTTTGCAGAAATGATCCGACGAGCGTCAAACTCTCGGATTATCGTTAAAATAGTTTAACTTACGAGAATATGAAATAAAAATTTCTGAGATGAATAGTGAAAAGTGAATAGTAAAAGTGAATAGTGAAATTTTCGGGAATAAAAGTTAACCTGAAATTGCGAATTGTTACAGTCTCTACCCCTTAAGGAGAACTTCGTCCCGAAGTTCAGTTGATGTTAACTACTTACGGTGTGTCTAAGAGAATTCGGGATTTCAGGATCTCTAAAATAGTGGTGTTTACTCTGATTTGTCTAAGGTTCTGGTTAAGGAGTTGTATCGGCTACAATTAAGCCCACTTATTTATAACTCTTTACTTACATAAAGAAGCGTCCAAATTTATGTAAGTAAGGGATCATAAACTTATGGTTCGGTGATTTACAATTTCTTTATTTAAACGAAGAGGCGTCCCAATCCATTTAAATAAGGAGATTCTAAATCATCCTACTTAAGAATTTCCGACACAAAATCCGCCTTCTAAGGCCGATAGTAAGATAATCAAGCCATCAATTCCCTAAAGCTAAGCAATAATATTATTTAACTCAAATCTTGTGTCTCATCAAACAAGAACTGTCACAAGATCAAGTTAACTAATTAGTTATTACTGAGCTCCATGTTTTTAATGACTCGACGAATCTCTGGGGCTCCTTATAATACTAAAGTCACATCATCTAACAGCGTGGAACTAAGCAAACCTCTAACCAAAAAGCATATGTGTATGTATTGTGTGTAAGGAAAATAAAGAGGAAGGTCCCAACGTATATAGCAGTTATAGTCTAGGCACTAAATGCAACCTAGTTCTCTATAACCAAGGCTCTGGTACCAATCTGTAACACCCCCAAAATACCGCAGCGGAAGATTGTGTCACAAGGGTGCTACTTCATAATACAAAGTACAAGTTATAGAAAACGAACTCTAAATGAGACGTTTTGAAAAGTTATCATTCGATTAATGAATTCAAAGTTACAAACATGAGATTCCAAAGTATGATACATAAATGTATACAAAGTGTTTTGAATGGTAAATGATAAATGCGTAAGTCTTCAGAATATGCAGCTTGACTCTAAGTTCCACGCACTAGCTATCGTCTTACTAACCTGAGATAAACATGCTAAAGTGTCAACACAATGGTTGGTGAGTTCATAGAGTTTGTCTTAAAACAGTTGAAAAAGCCTCAAAAGAATGTTCACATAGCAAAGGCATTGTGAATCCACTCAGTTACAAGTCCCGCCATAAGAGACTTGTAACCTGTGTGTTCACAACCCACTGCTAACATATAGTATAATAAAGACATGTATAAGTTCATCAAGACAATTAAGCAATTAGTAGTGAGTCTACACTTCATCTCCGAAGACCTCACGTTTATGATGTATCCAACATTCGCAAATGTTAGGATGTATCAATAGCCTCAATGGTCATCCAACAACTTAATGTGGAGCCACCGGAAGTCTCAATGGTCATCCAGCAACTTAATCTGGAGCCACTGGCAGTAACACAATCAAGTATAATGCAGTTAAGTATAACACAATCATGTATGTATGAAATCAAGTATAATGCAATCAAGTATAAGACAATCAAGTATAAAACAATCAAGTATAAATGTTTTGAGTATTTGTACAAGTAAGCAAGTAGTTGTGCATGTATCCCCCCCAAAGAGTTAAAACAAGTATGAAAAAGTAGGGGCTATGACTCACCTTAAGTCTATGTAGCGAGTAATGAAAATGGTAGTCGAATCGCGAAAGTCTCTAAGAGCAGCCTATAATAGAACGTTGCGACCTAGGTTTGGAGTAACGTTTAAGAATACGAAGAATTGCCCATATATGTCTTGCATAATGTTCATGATGTAGTACTTAGTATATAGTGTAAGTCGTTGAATATAAGTGGTCTATGAAACATGTATAAGTTGTATATCTCTTACTACCGTTCGGGCCAACATAATTCAGAAGTCATGGAGAAAACGTTCGAGGAGCCAGGACACTTTAACTCGTAAATCCAAAACTCGTCTCGACGGCTTACTCAATGGACTCCTCACATGAGGCTCCCTACTATTGTAGTATTTCATAACATATATATATATATATATATATATATATATATATATATATATATATATATATATATATATATATATATATATATATATATACTTTTTGATCTTTAAAAGTTATATGGTCTTTAGCCGTGGCTTTGCCGTAACCTTGGTCATGTTACCATGGTCTTGAGACTCAACCTTGGCTTTAGCCATGGTTGTGGTCTTGGCTTTAGATCATTAGACCTCTTGGTCTCATCTAATTATAATGATTATATAGTAACTTTGGTCTAAAAATGGGCTGTTAAGAATTTGAAGAAAATTATCACTCAGAAAGCATTTTCAGGGCTCGAGCTTCTTTATCCCTGAACGAAAACGTCGTTCCGGACAACTTTCGTGTTTTAACTTTTTGATGAATCGGACCAGAAGTGGGACTTTCAAAATGGACAGAACCTTAACAGGTTGTTTTGGCAGTTTTGCCGTTTTGGTTTTGCTAACTTCTAATGGTCATAACTTTTGACTCGTGTACTCGTTTGGGTGATTCAAATTGCTATGTTTTACTTTTGAAGTCCTTTATAACAGTAAGTAAGTGTCAAGTATCATAGTTATACTATTTTGGTCGTGGTTCTCCATAAAAATCACTAGTTTGCTTGTTTACTTGTCTTAAGTTAACATATGTATACCAATACTCGTTTTATCCATTTTTAAACATCATGAACACAATACAAAGACCATATATAGCATGAAAGAAACATAATAAGCATGAAATGATATTGAGCAAGAAAGTGTAATAGGGTTTGCTTACAACTTTTGGCTTTCTAAAGAAAGGAAGTCAAGTATAGAACTAGGACACTAAACCTAAGCTTGCAAACCCTTCACCACAACTCTTGTAACCCTTGCTAGCCTTGATCTAACCCTTGTGAAAACCATTTAACTTCAGCCCTAGTAACCTTGTGTAGCTCCTAAATCAACCATGGAATCACCAAACAAACTTAAGAACTAGGTAGAGAATACTAAGACATTGAACTTTGTAGTGTAACTTGTATATTGAAGATCAAAGGATCATGGTGCTAGAATTAAAGGGTGTGGCGTTTGATTTATGAAGAAAGGATGGAATGAGCTCTCTATTTATAGCAAGAATGAGGAGGTTAGGAAGCTTACTAGGAAAGTGCTTAAACTTGGAGACAAAGTTGTAAATAAATATGATCTAATGGCTAAAGTCATGAGATGATGCCACAAGTGTGAATGCCCCCCCCCCCCCTAGTGGCGGTTCATAAGTCTTGGGGAACAAGGTGTGGACTTTTGATGATATTATCCTAAGTATGTAGCTAGTTTTGGACCTGTAAATTGCTAACCGTAAGTTATTAAGTCACAAAACGTAAAACCGGGTATCCTAAAAATATGAAACTTGAAAGTATGGTTAAACATGTCAATATACTCCATAATAAAATATAAAATGAGTGGTAGGTTCTATCGGGTGCTAAAACCCTGCTAAAAACTGGAAACACGGGTCTAAAACGCGCAATTCGCGTAAAACGCTGAACTGAAAAACGTAAAATTCCAAAACTTTTGGAATTGTCCTAAAATGAGAGAAAATCATATTTCTATTGTTTATAATGTTTTATGGACATATCGGGATGCTGGAATGACGTTTAAACCTAAAAGTAAATCTCGGACACGGCTTTGTGATTTTTGCAGAAATGATCCGACGAGCGTCAAACTCTCGGATTATCGTTAAAATAGTTTAACTTACGAGAATATGAAATAAAAATTTCTGAGATGAATAGTGAAAAGTGAATAGTAAAAGTGAATAGTGAAATTTTCGGAAATAAAAGTTAACCTGAAATTGCGAATTGTTACACAAAAACTCATTTTTCAAAAACTATTTATAAAGCTTAATGGACTGAAAAGCCCAATAAGCTGAAAATAAGCTCTCCGTATAAGCTGGACCAAAAAGCTCTTTTGATATGATTTTATAACATTAAAAATGAGTCTAGGGATAAGCCCAACTTGTCTCAACGCTCACGGATTGTTAAACGCTAACGGGCCTTTAATTTAGCTCGTTAAAGCCCATTTATTGAAAAATAAGCTCTTTTTGTAAATAAGCAGTTGAAATAAGTTTTAATAAGCTTCAATAAGCTCCAGAAATTTTAATATAATTTTTCCCATAATTTTTGAACGTTTGGACTAAAAATGTAACGCGACGACACCTAAAAGGACTAAAACTGCCAAACCTTAAAAACTTGGACTAAAACTGTCAAAACAGAAAGTTTAGGATAAAATTTGATATTATTTAATATTCCAAGCTTAGATTGTAATATCGGACATGTAGTGGACTATAATTATAAAATATATATAAAAAGGACTAACGGTGTAACGCTAACGCCGTTAGTATAAAAAGTGTAAAAACTGGAAAAGGACAAGGACCAACATATTATATTTGACATTCTTATTTTATTTTCTATTTTACGTCAACCATCACGTCATATGCATTTTTATTACGTTTTATTTATATATTATTTATTTTTACATTAATAAAATATATAACGATATTTCAAAAGTTAATATTTTAACGATTAATAAGGTAAAACTTTGATGGATATTTTAAATAAAGTATTTTATCATATCATGCATGGCATAATATTTACACTGCACCTCATCTATTCGTCATAACGAATAATATTCATTCGTTATTTGTTCGTATTTACCAAATAGTATTTGGTTATATTCTCTGATAAATGTATTTATCAGGTTCCGTATCAACGACGTTTCCATAATCGTTCCCATAAATCTCATCCTACTTTACTTTTCATCATTTTCAAATCAATCCAGGTGAGTCATAGCCCCATTTCCAATAATTGTTTTTAAACTCATTGGGGGAGATACATGCTTACATACACTTTGATAACTTGATAAGTATATGAAATAAAACACATGATTTAAATCAATTTCCTAATTGATATTAAAATAATATAATTTGTGATTTAGAATGTGATATATACAATACTTAATTGAAATACTGATACTCATATAATAATGCTTTCAATTTGATTATTGTGGTATGTGATATATATATTTTACTAATGAATCACTTGACTGAATTATTGATACTCTGATGATAATGTTTCCAATTCGATTATTGTGATATGTGATATATATATGTTACTGGCGAAATATTATCAAACTGAATTTCTGATACTCAAACGATAATATTTTCAAACTGAATTTCTGATATTCAAACGATAATACTTTCAAACTGAATTTCTGATACTCAAATGATACTGTTTTCAAATTGATTACTGTGATACGATACTTGATTACATGATGTTATGCTAAATGAGCCCATTAGTCCTTGATATTGCCTAAGTTAGCTTATCGCCATATAGTCCCTCAATCATGAACCATTAATCACTGTAATGTGAGCGCGAATATAGTGAACAGATTCGAAACCTGTTTCGGATTGACCTCCGATCCCACTAATACTTGACGGAATACCATTATGCATATGGTTAGTCGTATTAGTCGTGATACACTATATTTGAGACAAATAGGAATTGGCAAATCACCTATGATTCGAGGGCAAAATCTGTCATTGATTTGATAGAACACCCCCTTTGTTAACGTCTGCGTGTCATGAGGCTTGGTGCAATATCTATAAAGGAAAAACGTATGTTTTCAACATATATTTAGATACAGCTGTATAGGTTTGACCATACGTGAATTGTATATCTGATTGATTTAGTATCATGAGTTTCCAGCCCATGTTAGGATTATTGATTCCTTATTTGAATGGGATTGAATAATTATATGATTTATTTGTGAATATACTCGATACTTGTTTCGTTACTGTTTGTATTTTATCAATACCAAATATTCCTGAAATCTAACAAAATAAAGGGTTTTTCCTAAAACTCAATGAACTCACCAACCTTTGTGTTGACACTTTTAAGCATGTGTATCTCAGGTAATTTAACGGAGCAGGACAAGACACGGAGTAGGCATTTATTACTCTGATAAATTAAAAATGGTGTAAAAATCAAATTTGTCATTTTTACAAGCCTTTATATCTTTTCATAAGATTTTAAATCAAATGGTTCATCCTTTATCAAAATTATTATTTGAATGACAACTAACTTTCAAAACGTTTCTTTTAAACCGTTTTATGTGGTTTAAACTTCGATCCTCACCGTGACACCCAAATTTCTTTTCCGCTGCGACAAACTTAAATTTTGGGGGTGTTACAGATTGGTATCAGAGCTACAGTTATAGAGAATTAAATGTTTTCAAACATTAAAACTATAACTTCATTTTCAAAATAATGATTTTACACCATAATATTTTATGCCCTCCGTGTCTGCAGACTGCCGTGCTCCATACTTTATCTGTTGAGATTATCTTACATGTTTAATAGTTACTCATATACAATTGTTATTTCATTTGTACTGTTATATCTTTAACATACAAAATACTCATAAAATATTATTCTCGGTTACTACTGTAGCATATCTTCAGGAACGCCCATGAATATCAAATCTACTAATACCTCATCAATCAATAAAAATTCTCTGAATAATGAAGATCCTTAAGTACAAATAACAAAAATCCGCGCATAAATTACCTTGTCGATTAGTATGGATGTTAAGTCAGAATCTTAATATGATTTACAATGTCTTAATTTGAATGGATTGGGATGCCCTTTTATTCAAATCAAGAAATTTTACATCATTAAACCATGAGTCTATATTTCCTTAGTTACATAGTTTAGGACGCTTCTCTATGTAAATAACGAAATATAGATAAATAGGTTTAATTATATCTGAAATAACAAGCATATGAAACCAAGAACCACTAAATTACATTAAAAACTTCATATATTAATACACAACGATACAATTAGCATTCGTCACAAATACCATTAGGTAAGGCAGGAATAACCAATTGGTTGACTTGCCAAGCGAATGAAAAATATCACTATCTCTTAACCCATAATTTATCCACACTAATAACCAAAACCAAAAATTTGCACAAGAAGTGCTGTAATCAAATCCAAAAACTCCAAATCTTCTTTTGGGATGTGAGCCAAGAAAATGTCTTCAACAACATACGAAATTATGGGAACGGTATGGGTGTTTGACATTTTAAAATCTTTGGATGAAAGAAATATGAGTGGTGAAGAGGAAAAGGTGGGATATGTAAGGCGGTAGCCGTAGACTACTATCCTACCCACAGACATTCCCTATTCACTACCCAAAGACAAAATGACTTTCATCATTCCCAAAGGCTGAAAATCCGGAAATTTTACTCTACGTCCTTATCCAAAAATTTTCTTTGTAAAAATCTGTATCAACAAAGCTCTTTGTTTAACGGGTAGGTTACCCGCACAGATTTTTATAATTCATGATAAATATCTAAAAGTGACATCTAATGAGTTTTCTTCCAAATTGTGTTCACAACGCAAACATTCAAACATCATATTATTAAAAATATACTTAACATTACAAACAATACTGAATTAAAAACACCTAACAAACATAAACCTAAGATTAAAAAAAATAAATAAAAAAAAAATAGGCTGGATAATCCCAAATCTGAGAGTTGTTGGAGTCACAACCATCATCTTAAGGATCAAGATTCGCCAACCTCTCTTCCTCTATCTGAGCCTCCCACCTGCTCAGCTCCCGCTCCATGTCAGAAGTCCAATCACCATCACCAACATCCACATTTTCCTCGAAGCTAAACTGGAAGTGATCCAGATGAGGCAATTGTTGTTGTTGATCAACAACTCTTGGTGCGGATGAACTTGATGCACCATAATGGGGTTGTTGTGATGGTGGTGGATTTTGTTGTTGTTGTTGTTGTTGTTGTTGTTGTTGTTGTTGTTGTTGTTGTTGTTGTTATTGTTGTTCAACTCTAACAACACCAAAATTTTCTTCAAAACTCCAACGAATTTTATTGGAGATCTGGGCCTGAGTCTGACCGACACAAGCCCACAACGATTCAATAACAGCGGCATTCTTGCGACACTCATCCTCTAAAAATTTATCAATCACCTGCCTCCTCTCCGCCGATATATCTGTGCATCTCACATAGCGTTCTCTAAGTTCTTGATTAAAATATTTTGCCATCTCATACTGATTTATGGCCTCCACAATCGCATTTTGGCGATCCACATCGCTATTCTCAGTTTCTGCTTTGATGAACAATCGAAATTGTTCAGGGGTATGTGGAAGTCTGCAAGGCATCGAGTGTTTTGTGTGTGTGTGTGTGTGTGTGAAAAACCCAAGTATACCAGTGGTATTTATAAGGGTTTGGAAATATTTTTCCTTTATTTTATTTTGGTGGACATAACCGTTAGTAATTACTGTTCACTAGCCGTTATTCTATTATTCGTGATCACTCTTCTCAATATTCACATCTCTTAAATACATCAGTTATTTTGTCTTGTCTAGTACAGGTAAATCTAACTGAGTCACGTATTTTAGGAATAAAAATCTCTCGACAACCTCTGTTAAAAAATTCTTTACTCAAGTAATCACATTAAATTCGAATTTCGGGACGAAATTCAGAACGACATGTGGGTACTGTAAAACCTCGCGAAAATTCGTATAATTAACTTCGGTTAATTAAATAAATAATCTCTGTCATTATTGTAATCACCATTTTATGAGGAAATTTAAAATTTTCTTTGTATATTAAAATGGTCACGATTACGATATTGCAAAATTCACCAAACGACAAAACAAGTTCTCGACACAATTAACAAAATATTAATAATTCACTAATCTTAATTAACAATATTAATCACAAAATAAAATGGACCTTGTTCTTTCATAAGCCCAACCTGCCCAAACATAAAACCCATTTTTCCTTAATTATATTTCATATAAATCGACCAAATAAGCTTCAAAATGCCTCTTTTATTTTAAATTCGTACACACGACACCTATATATTTTTGCACCATCTCGTTCACCACCTAGCCAAATATTAGTGTGTCAAATCTCAAGTTCATTGGACGACGTTTGATACATTTTTAAGTAGCAAAGTGATCGAACAAAAATCAATTCAATCGATTCATAAAATATTCATTTCTCAACCGTTTTTATTCCCGTTTGTTTCTAATTGTTCCTAATAATATTCCTGAGATGATTCTATGTTCAAATGTCGAAGATGATCAAGTATGTACAAGTAGTATACGATTTTGTAAATCGTATACCAAGATATATATATGGTCGACATATCTACATGAATCACCAAACATGTACCTCAAAATATGCTCTCACACTCTTTATTATAGTAATATAATTTGTCAGCTATGGATCAAGTTCTATTCAATTCTTCAAATCATGTACATGTATATATGTAGTCGACATATATATATGGAAACTCAATTTCCATTTGAATTATATTCATGTTCACTGACACCATAGTACACTTGTTTCCCAAATCCTAAACAAATATATATACTCCCTTTGTTACACAGTACGTAGTCATGCCTACATACATGCAAACCTTCCATTTTTTTATTTCAACATTCTCTAAAATATTTTTGGTTCTTGTTGAACGAGAAAAATGAAAGGAGGAGCAAGTCATGGGTTCTAAAATATCTCTTCATTTTCAATACGCAACGAATTTAAAAGCTTGGAAGCTATAGAGTCGTTTTGGTTTCGTTTCTCACTCGTCCCTCGTTCGTCTTCCACACCGTTTTTCACCACCATTCTTGGTGTTTTAAGTTATTTCAAATCATTTCCATTTAAAATCATACGTTAAATTATTGTCATGCATCATGTTTATTTTGTTCGATCGTATATAGTTTCATATATATATTTCACGTACGTATATATTTTTAGCAACACAAACATGACTAGCCTCTATCTCGGAAGGCCTAGGAGTCACGTAGCACACTTGTTTCACGTTTATTTTTACGTTACATGCATCACACGAACTCATTTTGAACTATATATCAAATGTATAAAAATTTTGCAAAACATAGAAATAATTCTAAGTCTTTTACTAGTAAAAATCTGTCCCAAGTCACTTATAAAACCGCCTTTTATCTCACAATTCAGTGTAACAAGCATGTCATATTTTTACAACATCTAATAGACACCATGGCTAGCTACAACTTTCGTATAAATAACATGTAAAAATAACCACGTCTCGACACTCTAAATCGACCAAAGTGAATTGCAAAACTCGTATATACCATAAACACTTAGAATATTTCTAAGTCTTTTTACCCAGAAAATTGTTTCAGATCGCGACTAAAATGACCCTTTAAAACTCAATCCTACTTAATAACCACCCAATATTTTTACACAACATATTTCTCTTTGCTACAAGCTACAAGTTTCGTGTTTATACTTTGTAATAATAAGCTCATTTAGACCCTTTAAATTAGCCAAAGTAAACCACAAAAACTCATTTTTCAAAAACTATTTATAAAGCTTAATGGAATGAAAAGCCCAATAAGCTGAAAATAAGCTCTCCGTATAAGCTGGACCAAAAAGCTATTTTGATATGATTTTATAACATTAAAAATGAGTCTAGGGATAAGCCCAACTTGTCTCAACGCTCACAGATCGTTAAACGCTAACGGGCCTTTAATTTAGCTCGTTAAAGCCCATTTATTGAAAAATAAGCTCTTTTTGTAAATAAGCAGTAGAAATAAGCTTCAATAAGCTCCAAAAATTTTAATATAATTTTTCCCATAATTTTTGAACGTTTGGACTAAAAATGTAACGCGACGACACCTAAAAGGACTAAAACTGCCAAACCTTAAAAACTTGGACTAAAACTGTCAAAACAGAAAGTTTAGGATAAAATTTGATATTATTTAATATTCCAAGCTTAGATTGTAATATCGGACATGTAGTGGACTATAATTATAAAATATATATAAAAAGGACTAACGGTGTAACGCTAACGCCGTTAGTATAAAAAGTGTAAAAACTGGAAAAGGACAAGGTCCAACATATTATATTTGACATTCATATTTTATTTTCTGTTTTACGTCAACCATCACGTCATATGCATTTTTATTACGTTTTATTTATATATTATTTATTTTTACGTTAATAAAATATATAACGATATTTCAAAAGTTAATATTTTAACGATTAATAAGGTAAAACTTCGATGGATATTTTAAATAAAGTATTTTATCATATCATGCATGGCATAATATTTACACTGCACCTCATCTATTCGTCATAACGAATAATATTCATTCGTTATTCGTTCGTATTTACCAAATAGTATTTGGTTATATTCTCTGATAAATTTATTTATCAGGTTCCGTATCAACGACGTTTCCATAATCGTTCCCATAAATCTCATCCTACTTTACTTTTCATCATTTTCAAATCAATCCAGGTGAGTCATAGCCCCATTTCCAATAATTATTTTTAAACTCATTGGGGGAGATACATGCTTACATATACTTTGATAACTTGATAAGTATATGAAATAAAACACATGATTTAAATCAATTTCCTAATTGATATTAAAATAATATAATTTGTGATTTAAAATGAAATATATACAATACTTAATTGAAATACTGATACTCATATAATAATGCTTTCAATTTGATTATTGTGGTATGTGATATATATATTTTACTGATGAATTACTTGACTGAATTATTGATACTCTGATGATAATGTTTCCAATTCGATTATTGTGATATGTGATATATATATATATATATGTTACTGGCGAAATATTTTCAAACTGAATTTCTGATACTCAAACGATAATATTTTCAAATTGAATTTCTGATATTCAAACGATAATACTTTCAAACTGAATTTCTGATACTCAAATGATACTGTTTTCAAATTGATTACTGTGATACGATACTTGATTACATGATGTTATGCTAAATGAGCCCATTAGTCCTTGATATTTCCTAAGTTAGCTTATCGCCATATAGTCCCTCAATCATGAACCATTAATCACTGTAATGTGAGCGCGAATATAGTGAACAGATTCGAAACCTGTTTCGGATTGACCTCCGATCCCACTAGTACTTGACGGAATACCATTATGCATATGGTTAGTCGTGTTAGTCGTGATACACTATATTTGAGACAAATAGGAATTGGCAAATCACCTATGATTAGAGGGCAAAATCTGTCATTGATTTGATAGAACACCCCTTTTGTTAACGTCTGCGTGTCATGAGGCTTGGTGCAATATCTATAAAGGAAAAATGTATGTTTTCAACATATATTTAGATACAGCTGTATAGGTTTGACCATACGTGAATTATATATCTGATTGATTTAGTATCATGAGTTTCCAGCTCATGTTAGGATTATTGATTCCTTATTTGAATGGATGGAATATTTATATGATTTATTTGTGAATATACTCGATACTTGTTTCATTACTGTTTGTAATTTATCAATACCAAATATTACTGAAATCTAACAAAATAAAGGGTTTTTCCTAAAACTCTATGAACTCACCAACCTTTGTGTTGACACTTTAAAGCATGTGTATTTCAGGTAATTTAACGGAGCAGGACAAGACACGGAGTGGGCATTTATTACTCTGATAAACTAAAAATGGTGTAAAAATCAAATTTGTCATTTTTACAAGCCTTTATATCTTTTCATAAGATTTTAAATCAAATGGTTCATCCTTTATCAAAATTATTATTTGAACGACAAATAACTTTCAAAATGTTTCTTTTAAACCATTTTATGTGGTTAAAACTTCGATCCTCACTGTAACACCCAAATTTCTTTTCCGCTGCGACAAACTTAAATTTGGGGGTGTTAAAGATTGGTATTAGAGCTACAGTTATAGAGAATTAAATGTTTTCAAACATTAAAACTATAACTTCATTTTCAAAATAATGATTTTACACCATAATATTTTATGCCCTCCGTGTCTGCAGACTGCCATTCTCCATACTTTATCTGTTGAGATTATCTTACATGCTTAATAGTTACTCATATACAATTGTTATTTCATCTGTACTGTTATATCTTTAACATACAAAATACTCATAAAATATTATTCTCGGTTACTACTGTAGCATGTCTTCAGGAACGCCCGTGAATATCAAATCTACTAATACCTCATAAATCAATAAAAATTCTCTGAATAATGAAGATCCTTACGTACAAATAACAAAAATCCGCGCATAAATTACCTTGTCGATTAGTATGGATGTTAAGTCAGAATCTTAATATGATTTACAATGTCTTAATTTGAATGGATTGGGATGCCCTTTTATTCAAATCAAGAAATTTTACATCATTAAACCATGAGTCTATATTTCCTTAGTTACATAGTTTGGGACGCTTCTCTATGTAAATAACGAAATATAGATAAATAGGTTTAATTATATCTGAAATAACAAGCATATGAAACCAAGAACCACTAAATTTCATTAAAAACTTCATATATTAATACACAACGATACAATTAGCATTCGTCACAAATACCATTAGGTAAGGCAGGAATAACCAATTGGTTGACTTGCCAAGCCAATGAAAAATATCACTATCTCTTAACCCATAATTTATCCACACTAATAACCAAAACCAAAAATGTGCACAAGAAGTGCTATAATCAAATCCAAAAACTCCAAATCTTCTTTTGGGATCTGAGCCAAGAAAATGTCTTTAACAACATACGAAATTATGGGAATGGTATAGGTGTTTGACATTTTAAAATCTTTGGTTCCTTATTTGAATGGGATTGAATATTTATATGATTTATTTGTGAATATACTCGATACTTGTTTCATTACTGTTTGTATTTTATCAATACCAAATATTCCTGAAATCGAACAAAATAAATGGTTTTTCCTAAAACTCTATGAAATCACCAACCTTTGTGTTGACACTTTTAAGCATGTGTATCTCAGGTAATTTAACGGAGCAGGAGAAGACACGGAGTTGGCATTTATTACTCTGATAAATTAAAAATGGTGTAAAAATTAAATTTGTCATTTTTACAAGCCTTTATATCTTTTCATAAGATTTTAAATCAAATGGTTCATCCTTTATCAAAATTATTATTTGAATGACAAATAACTTTCAAAACGTTTCTTTTAAACCGTTTTATGTGGTTAAAACTTCGATCCTCACCGTAACACCCAAATTTCTTTTCCGCTGCGACAAACTTAAATTTTAGGATTGTTACATGTTGCTCCCTTAATAAAAGGCTCCAATACTTATTATGAGGCACATTGTACGTTATAAGTAAAATAAACGATCCTCAAATTAAGTAGAATGCATAAATTATTTGTTTTTTTTTAAGTTTACCGATTAGTCCGATTTGACCAATTCGACCTATTTTTGACCGATTCGGCCGATTTTGACTGATTAATGGCTGATTTTTGCCTAGGCCACAGATTTTAACACCGATTTTCAAAATTCTACATGGTACAAGGCCGATTACCGATTAATCGGCGATTAACGGCCGATTTTTGCAACATTGTTATTATTTTTATTTTATTTTTCTAATTTGATCAAGTTTTGAATAATACAAACACTATTCAACTTTAGGGTGTTCTTTTTTTTCTTTCTTTTTTTAATCAAGAGTCGAATTTTGACAAAGTTTTACATAACACATGATTTTGGTCGTGTTTTGCATTATATCCAAGCACATGGTCGAGTTTTGTATAGTGCACACAGCCACACACACTTAGACGAGTTTTGATCATATTTCAAAACACTTAGTTGAGTTTTGCAGAGTAAAATAATAACACAAAAAATGTTCTAGTCGAGTTTTGATATAACCAATCACACTTGGTCGAGTTTTGTACAATGCTCATATTCAACAATCGAGTTTTGCATAGTACCATACGTTATAAATCGAGTTTCGAATTGTTCCAGGATAATCTGGTTAAGTTTTGTGATATTTTGATGAGAGTCAAAATCATTAATATTCATAGTCGAGTTTTAAATTTGTGACATTGCTATTGTAAATTGAATAATTTCTAGGTAACTGGTAAAATATAAAACTAATTGTGCAATTTTTTTTTTTTTTGCTAACCCGAATTATTACTACTTTATTTTCGGTGTCTGGTAGTGACAACAATGATAAATTTATGTGAAAATATATAGTAGTAGAAAATTCCATAAAAACTAGATTACACTAGCTAATGGGAAATCCAAATTTACCCAACTAAATTTACTTTCAAGAATAGTGAATTGCCATGTCAATTTATGCGGTTACGTGTCTTTGTGCCATTGGTGGTATCGAAGACCTATTACATCGAAATGTGAATCTATTTATTTTTTTACAGAACCAACATTCATTGTGCACTATATAAGTGGAGCTAGGCTAAACTATTAAAGTTTTATCTAAATTTTGTTTGAGAATTCCGATTGGATCACCTGAATGAACCAAGTAGTAGAGAGAGGACTACACTAAGTAAGTTGCATTTCCTAGCTTCTTTTATTTAATAAATTGAGGGAACGATTAGGAATTTGCTATTTCGGGCTTGATATGAGATGTAAATTAAGAATTTTCTATTTCGTGCCGATTATTGTTCCTAACTCCTAATTTCTTAAAAGTAAAAAATTCTCAAATCGATGAATGATTAAGTCTTTGCGAAATTGATATTTTTTTAGAACTACCAAAAAGTCAATAAAAACTTTCATAGACATCTAATTAAACAAAGCTAATTGTCAGATTTAGTTCTAACCTCGATGACAACTAAATATATTTACTCTAAATGACATTTCTGTATAGTTGAATTATTTATGATTAACTTATACTAAGATTACAAGCCTAACGAATAGAGAAAAAGGTTATGTGCTTATTTACAATGATAGTGGGCATATTTAGAGGCGTATTTAGTAGTTGTTTACATTTGTTGACCCTATATGTGTCTACAGTGTAATATTCAGTGGACCCTTTTGATTTTATGGGTTTCATTTTAGTTGAATAGTTTGTTTTTCATTTGGTTTTGCAGATTTTTTTATAAAAGCATGATTAGATCTCTTAGGCAGATTACTTTGGAAAATGCGTAGAGAAATTTTTGTGGTCGTAAACTCGTTGTAACTTTTTCAAACTTTATGCAGTTGCGGAAGTCAGGTTGTTGAGTCCAGTTTTCGAAAGGTAACCATAATTGCATATAACAATTAACTGTTTTTTTCTAACCATAAGTTGGGGTTTGTTGTAGAGGTTGCAATTTCATCCCTTTTACCCATGAATGGGTCGATATAGATTATTATTGTAATAAATAATCTTTTTAGGTCGACCCACTTTAAACCAAGTCAGATTGACCTTTTACCCTACCCATCCTACCTACTCAATTGGTTGTAAAAAAGTAAGTACAATTTTAAGAACTTTTATATTGTTCGACTCCTTTGAGCTGTTTTATTTTAAGCTATTTTTTGTTTTGTTTTACACGTTTGACTTTACTATGGAGTAATAAATAAATTGTGCAGCAGACTAACATATATTAACATGAAAGGAATGAATATTCCCATGCTGCATTATGCATCATCTAAACTTTGCTTAACCAATTGACTAATGATAATCTTATTGTGTTTGATGAGTTTTTAACAGGGTCTTTGTTGGGATCATACTTGTGTATTTTAGTCAAGTCTCGGTCATTACCTTTTGTAATAGGTTGCTTAGTTATTTATTCTACTTAGTTTATGTTACAAGGCTTAAGAATGTAAGTCCATGGGCCTTAAAGCCCACGTCCAAAAGAAAGGAGGGAGGAAGGGAGTGTTGCCCTACTCCTCCTCCTATAAATACTAAGCTTATGTAACTCTTTTAGTTGTTGGTTATTTTGATTATCTTAAGGAAACTCTTGTTCTTTCACTTTTCATATTGTCTCATAATCAACCACCTCTCATTCTCATCTTATTTCTTTCAACATCATACTTGTGTTTACATAAATGGTGACCTAACAAGTGGTATCATTCGCCTAATAGAGATTGAAGTGTGTTTCTTGGTTTTAACGTGGGTATTTGGTGCTTATTCTTCATCTTTTTGCATTTTTCTTTGTTTCTTTCACTCAAATCTTGAAGCTTGGACAAGTTTCAAGGTTGATATAGTGATTTGAAGCTTAGTTTTTGCATAAAGTTGTGATTTTTAAGGTTTTTTTTTAAGGTTTTATAGCTTCTTTGATATTGGAAAACTAGTTTTTGGTAGCAAAATCTTCAATAGTTAGTGTTTTCTAAGTATTGGTGAAGTTATTTGATCAAAAGTACCTTATTTCTAAGCATTTTTCTTCAAAAATTTGAGATTTTTCAAGTTTCTGACCAGTTTACGCGTAACTAAAGTGAATAGTACAACTCATAAGCTGTGAACAGTACTTTTTGTCCTTTCTACGAGTAACTTTTGGCCTAAAACCCTTTTCTTACGAGTAACTAAGGTCAAAACCCTTTTCTTACGAGTAACTAAGGTCAAAACCCTGTTCTTACAAGTAACTTTGGTCTTCTACGCCTAAAACCTACGAGTAAGTCTATTTCTATGCGTAAGTTGTGATTCCTACGCTCAAGATTCTACGAGTAAGTTGTGAGTCCTACGCAGAAGACAGATCCTACGCAGAAGTTGCCTCTACGCATAAACTTTACGCATAAGTCAATCTTACGCGTAAAGTTCAGTATCTACGCTTAACGTTCACCAAAGATCTTCTCCTTGTGTTACGGTGACTCAGTACTTCCCTAGCTTGGATAAGTTAGTGGAATACTTCGACTTCGGATATCTTTCAAGCTTGGATAAGTTTGGAAGATTTGTTTGGTTGTTTAACCTTACGCATAAGTCTAAACTTACGCATAAGCCAAAGCTTACGCGTAAAGAGAAAACTTACGCATAAACTCTTTTGTTTACGCCTAAACTACTCTTTACGCTTAACCTAAAAGTTTACGCGTAAGATTATAGTTACGCGTAAGAATTCAACTTACTCCAAGGATTTTGGACTTGATCAAAGGAACGTGCATTTCAATCTTCTACAAAGATCCATTTCTACACAAGTATTTAAAAAATGTCTCAACCACCTAATTACTATTTCCCTCATCCTCAGCAACTGCAACATCAGCAGTATCAGCAACAACAATACCATCAGCAACAACCGTATCAACAACCTTCACAATCACACGTTCAACAACAACCGTTTAATCCACTACATCATTACCTAATGATGCAGCAACATCAAATCATTCCTCAACAACAACCATATCAAATGTCACAACAAAACACTCAGTTTTCCTCCAAACAACCTCACTGGTTTGACAGAATGTGTGAAGTTATTACAACTCAACAATCCCGACATGAGGCAGGATCACTTGAAACACCTCCAATGCTAACACCTGGGAACTATGTTCAATGGTCAAGTCGATTCTTACGATTTCTTGAACTAAAGAAACCTCATGGGAAATTCTTAAAGCAAGTGATACTTGAAGGACCATTTGAGTGGCCAACAAGATTTGACGTTGGTGATCCAGATGCTGATCCTCCACGTCCCCCTGGTGATAGACCTCTTCCAGAATCTGCACTCACAGAAGAACAGAAATTACATCGTGAAGCTGAAGAGTACGCAATGGCTTATATACTTCAAGGAATACCTAATCCAATTTATCGAAGTGTCGATGCTCAGAAAACAGCCAAAGCTATGTGGGAACATGTTCATCTCCTTATGGAAGGCACTCAATTGAACAAAGATGATATGGAATCCAAACTCTACATGGAATACACAGACATCACAATTGAACCAGGAGAGTCACTTGAATCCTACTATCATCGTTTCACAAATGTGGTCAATGATCTGGAACGTCACAAAATCACAGTACCGAGGATAGCAGTGAACTCCAAATTCGTCGGTAGTCTTGGTCCTGATTGGCATAAATATGTGACATTTGTTCGTCAAACCAAAAATCTTCATGATGCTCCATATGGTTTGTTGTATGATTTCCTGAAACACCATGAACCTGAAGTTGAAAAAGATCGAGCTCTACGAGGAGGATACACACCAACACCAACACCAAATTCTTTGGCTCTCGTAGCTCAATCTCCTTATGCTCCGCCACCAATGTCAAATCATGCATATGTTCAAGAGCAGAACTACTTCAGTTATCCACAGTCTTCTACCTCGAACCAAATGGTCCCTTATGATTCATCTCCACAGAATGCTTCTACTCAACTTGTTCCATTAAACAACAATGATGCAGTGTATTACTCAAATTCCAATGACGATGACGATGATGACTTTAACACGTTAAATCAGGGACTTGCTCTTATTGCTCGTGCTTTTAGCAAATTCTCCAACAAAACAAACAACCGTCAACGTTCATCTTCTAACACAAGGAATCAAGCTGTTGTCAATGATGGAAGAGTGGAAATTCAGAATCGTAGCTATGGTCGATCTGGTTCAGGAAGTTCTTCAGGAAACTTTGGGAATGGTCAGAGATTTAGTAACAATGCGGGGTTCAGGAACAACTCAGGGTCTTCTCAGCAAAGGTCTGAACCAGTTGCAACTAAGAACTCCAACTCAGGGAATGCAGTATGGTGCTATAATTGTAATGAACAAGGTCATATAGCGACAGCATGTCCCAAACCGAGAACTCGGGGCAGTAAGTTTCACAAGCAGGCATTACTCATGGCTCTTCAAGATGAAAAAGATGGACATTTCCCTGAACAAGACAACAACTTCATGGCAAATGTGTACAATGATGATGATATTGAAGATCTGGAAGCCAATGCAGCTGTGATGCTTATGGCCAACATGCAGGAACTTCAGTTTAATGATTCAGGTCCAGTGTATGACACTGACGGATTGTCTCAGGTACATGACCAAAAAGCATGCCTAATACATGAAATAGCCTCACCCTCTGCTTCTGAATCAGATATGGCGCAAGTTGTTCCATCTACATCATCTTCATCTTCTCAAACAGATGAACAAATAAGCACAGTTGTCATATTTGATGATGACATAGTTGTTTCATTTGATGATCCTATTGAGAATGATAAACATGATCATATAGAACAACATGAACCATCATTTGATCCAAACCCTGACCTCATATTGTTATCTAAACAACTGGATGCACAAAAATTGCAAATCATAAAATGCAACGAGAGAAACAAAGTTTTAAAAGAACAAAATGCGTCACTTGCAAGAGATATTGAGTGTTATAAAATTCAGTTTTCAAATCAGGAAGACAAGATTAAACATACAAAAAGTTTTGAAAAAGCTTTTCAAGATTCTTACAACAAAGAACAAGATCTTCAACGCAAAATGCAAGATTTAATTGAGTCAAACGGAAAGTTGATTTCGAAACTCGAAAGTGAAAAGTGTGAATTGAAAATGCAAGTTGAACGTCTTCAAACAGTACTTTCAAAAACAGAAACAGAATTGTCAAGTTGTAAAAAGGAGTTTTGTGAACATAAAATACGAAAAATGAAGTATATAGATGACTTACTCGGTGATATTGTTGATCCTGAAAAACAACTCAAAGAATTTCGTAACATTGTTTACAAACACGGGAACTCTGTCACAGCAATTCAGAAATTTACTTTAAAACCGAGACCCGATAAAGGATTTGCACTTGGCGATTACAATTCAATGTTTCTTCACACGGCATTCAAAGAAATTCCAAAAATTTATAGTATGGACCATTTGCTTGATAATACGATTGTGCGTGCTGTTGTTTTTGATACTGAAGAAGAAGAAGAACTTGAAGACGAGAGTCGATCTAAAATGAGTTACGTTCAATATTGGACACCATATGATTATTCAAAAGCTCCTCACATTTCTAAATCGTTTGTTACTCAAAAGGAATTACCTGAGAAATCATGGTTTGTCGAAGAGTCATATGTTTCATCCTCTAATACGGCCCCTGTCCAAACTGTAGCACAAATAAATGGTCCTTTACCATCATCCGGTGAACTTACACCTTTACCAAAAAGTTGTCGTGTCTTAAATTATTACAAAACTTTTATGGAAGACATCGAAATTTTGGAGGAAACAATTGCACGCAATTCTGAAATAAAAGTTGAAACTTTTCAGTCCGCTTACGAGCGAGAAAAGAGAGATATTTTTCAAAAACAAATGTTGCCTATTGTCAAACACCTCCGTCTCTGTGCTACACGTTGGGATCAGGAACTTCAAAACGAGGTCAAAAATATGATAAACGTTTTCAATTCTACTGAAAATGAGATTTTGGTTCAAAAGCATAGAAATAGAGTTTTAAAAAATGATGTTGATCGACTCTTGGAACAAGTTCTCAATGCTGATATTTTGTCTGTTATCATGAATGATCTCTATAAATCTGGTACTTCTATGCTTATGGATGATCTTTGTGTTGATAATAACTTGTTGAATGAGGAAATTGAGACACTCAAACAGGAAAATGATAAGTTGAGAATTACAAATGATGATGTGACAAAACAGTTTTCAAAAGAAATTTGTCTACTCAAACAAAGGATTGAATGGTGTCAAGCTCAAAGTCTTGAAAGGGAATTGAAACTTCAAAATCAAAATATTTCAAACTCTTGTCAACTCTGCAAAAACAATGAGTCTTTCAAAAGTCTGTGTCTCAAATACGAGAAAGAAATTGCGGATTTAAAAATTGAAAACGCCGACTGGCAACAAAACCGCGATGACATCAGATATTGCAATGGTTTACTTGAGTCTGAAATTCAGGACAAAAATCACATCATCATCGATTTGAAAGAGAAAATTAAGCTACTTCAAAAAGGAAAAATGGTTGACACCACAGTGATAGCACCAGGATTGTATCAATTAGACAAAACTACTAAAGGAAATATTGTTCAAACCACTAATGTTGATAACTCCACTTCTACAGGACTAGTCTCCACTAATAGCGTTAGCAGACCCATGCGTAAAAGTAAAAGGAAGAATAGGCTCTGGCAACATAAAAGAGGATCACTAGAAGCTCAAGAAGTAGAAGATCAACTTAGGAATTTGAATAAAACTCATGTTGCATCAGATTTAGATTCTAATCTGGCAAATTGTAATCAAAATCTAAATGTAACGAATGATGAACCTTTGAATGTTTTGAATATTAATGCATCTTGTGTGTTTTGTCGTAAAAGCGTTTCATCTGGTGATCATACAAAATGTATAGCTAATTCTCTACTTAATCGTCATAAGAAACGTAGGACACGCATTCCTTTTAGGCCCACTACTGCCTCAAAATCTATCTTAGGAAAGCCGCCTTCTACGGTTTCTAATGAAGTTGATGTTACCCCCATAAGTACAGAGAACAAGTCTAGGAATCAGCCAAACACTAGTGAATTCACCATTAAAAAAGCTCGAACTAGTTGGAATTGGCAACGTTGGTTACAACACAAACCAGACTTTAAATGGATTCCTAAATTGTTGAATACATGTGCTTCTAACCAACAGGAACCCGCAATTTCTTTGGGTTCCACCCTTACTTCTGTTCCATCCGTGTCTTCTTCTTATGATGCAGGTGGTACAGATTGTTCTCTGGATTGTTGATAGCGGATGCACCCGACATATGACAGGCAATCTCAAACTGTTACAAAACTTTGTCTCAAAGTTCATTGGTACTGTCAGATTCGGGAATGATCATTACGCTTTAATCATGGGATATGGTGACTATGTCAGTGGGAACATTGAAATCAGTCGTGTTTATTATGTGGAAGGCCTTGGACACAACCTTTTCTCTGTTGGTCAGTTTTGTGATGGGGATCTAGAAGTCGCATTTGGTGAGAAAACCTGTTTCGTTCGTTACTTACAAGGAAACGATCTAATGTCTGGCTCACGTGGTTCTAACCTTTATACAATATCAATGTCAGATATGATTGCTACTTCTCCGATATGTCTTCTCTCCAAAGCAGGATCGACTAAATCTTGGTTATGGCACAAACGTCTTTCGCACTTGAATTTCAAAACTATGACTGACCTTGCTCGTTATAAACTTGTTGATGGATTTCCAAGATTCCGCTTTACCAAAGATCACTTATGTCCAGCCTGTGAACAAGGAAAAAGTACTCGTGCTCATTTTCCTAATAAACCTGAACATAGTACGAATCATGTGTTACAATTGCTTCATATGGATTTGTGTGGCCCGATGCGTGTTCAAAGTATCAACGGTAAACGCTATATTCTTGTAATTGTGGATGATTATTCCAGATGAACTTGGGTTTATTTTCTACGAAGTAAAGATCAGGCTCCTTCAATGATCATCACCTTTCTCACTAAAATTCAAGTTCAGCTACGCAATACGGTACGAATAGTCAGAACTGACAATGGAACTGAATTTAAGAATCAGACACTTCGGTCATACTTCGAGAAAGTGGGAATTGAACATCAAACATCTATTCCTAGAAGCCCAGAACAGAATGGAGTTGTTGAAAGACGCAATAGGACGTTAGTGGAAGCTGCTAGAACTATGTTGATTAATGCTCAATTACCAGATTACTTGTGGGCGGAAGCTGTTTCAACTGCATGTTATACCCAAAACCGTTGCATGATCACAAAACGCCATCGCAAAACACCTTATCAAATTGTTCACAAAAGGAAACCGAACATCGATTACTTTCATGTATTTGGAGCACTTTGTTATCCGAAAAATGATCGTGATGATTTAGGTAAACTTAAAGCAAAGGCTGACATCGGAGTGTTCGTTGGATACTGTGAAAATTCCAAAGGTTTTCGGATATGGAATCGTCGTACAAGAGAAATTCAAGAAACCATTCACGCTAATTTTGATGAACTCACACAAATGGCTTCTGAGCAACACAGCTTAGGACCCGAATTCAACCGTCTTAACTTTCCGGAATCTTCGGCTGAACCATTGCCACTCAACCGCAAAGAATTAGAAACCTTGTTTGCTCCACTATTTAATGACACAATTGAATACCGTCCTACTGAGGTCTCACCTAATTCCGCTGCTCAACCTGAAAACATTCCAGTACCAGACTCACCTCAACAAACAACTACAAGTGTTGAGAAAGATGGTCCTCCAATTGTATCACCATCTACAGCAGAACAAACTGGTTCTAACTCCCGCCATCCAGCTGAAGATCCAACACCACAATCAGTTCCACAACCCGCAGAGCATGATCCTGATGCGTTCTTTAATCCGTTTGCACCGGCTCCTAAAGTTCCTGATATAGCTGAGTCGTCGACACGCAACCTGGATCCTGCTAACATGCGAGATACTTATCAACTACACCCTTCAACACACAAATGGACTCGAGACCATCCTCTAGTTCATATTATTGGCCATCCAGATGCACCTGTAATGACAAGACAACGACTTCACACTGATGGAGAAACTTGTATCTATGCACTCACAGTTTGTCAAGAAGAACCTAAGAACATTAAAGAAGCAATGACTTATGACAACTGGATTGAATCTATGCAAGAGGAATTTCAGCAATTCATAAGATTAGAAGTCTGGGAATTAGTTGAAAGACCTGACGGAGTCTTCGTCATCGGGTTAAAATGGATTTGGAAGAATAAGCTAGATGCTGAAGGCACTGTCATACGTAACAAATCACGCCTGGTAGCGAAAGGATACTCTCAACTAGAAGGACTTGATTTTGTTGAATCCTTTGCTCCAGTGGCTAGACATGAAGCTGTTCGGATCTTTTTGGCCTATGCTGTACACAGGAACATGGTTGTTTACCAAATGGATGTGAAAACTGCCTTTCTCAATGGAAAACTCCGTGAAGAAGTGTATGTGAGCCAACCAGACGGCTTCGTTGATCCTGAGCGTCCTAATCACGTTTACCGACTCAAAAAGGCACTCTACGGACTTAAACAAGCCCCACGGGCATGGTATGACAAACTGTCCACTTTCTTGCTGGCCAATAAATTTTCTAAAGGATCGGTGGATCCAACACTATTTACAAAAACCTACGGGGAGGACTTACTTGTTGTTCAAATATATGTCGATGACATTATTTTTGCCTCAACAAAAAGAAGTTACTCTAATGATTTTGCAAAATTAATGAAAGATAATTTTGAAATGTCCATGATGGGTGAACTTTCGTTCTTTCTAGGACTACAATTTCATCAATCACCCCGTGGAATTTTTATAAATCAGTCCAAATATACTCTTGAAATTTTAAAGAAACATGGAATGATGTCTTGTGATACTTATAATACACCAATGGGCTATACAACAAAACTAGATGCTGATTTACATGGGATTCCAGTTGACCCTACCAAATACCGAAGTATAATTGGGTCCCTCATGTATCTCACAGCTAGTAGACCTGATATAGTATTTGCTGTCTACATGTGCTCTCGCTATCAGTCTAAACCAACTGAAAAACACCTCAGTGAGGTCAAAAGAATCCTTCGATACATAAAGGGAACCATTAACTTGGGAATCTGGTATCCGAAGGATTCTGGTTTTGAACTAATTGCTTTTTCAGATGCTGGCCATGCAGGATGTTTAGACACACGCAAAAGTACATCTGGTGGATTACAATTTCTCGGAGACAAACTTGTGTCATGGCAATCAAAAAAGCAGGACTGCACATCACTGTCGTCTACAGAATCTGAATATGTAGCCATGTCTGCTTGTTGTGCTCAAGTCATTTGGATGAGATCACAACTTAAGGATTATGGCTACCTATTCAACAAGATTTGTAACAACCCGATATTTTCCACGTCTACGTTTATTTTTTTCCAACTTTGGAAATTCACTATTCATCGATTACTATTCATCAAAACACTATTCATCATTTTACTATTCATCGTTTTTGATGTCCGTTTGATATTCTGAGAAACATTTGAAAATTTTACTATTCACAGAACACTATTCATTCCGGAAGAAATTCCACTATTCACGTGCATTATCAGTAAGGACCTCTCATACGGACTAGAATAGTCTGCATATCATCATAATGTTATTTACATGCTATACCACTCTTAGGATTCTCAAATTAATATATTTAGTATATTTAACGTTTTACGTATAAGTATTTATAATTAAACGTTAACACCCGGTTTATACACGACGAATATATCTAAATATTCCCACGATGGTCCCGACATATTTTTATATCCATTTTAATATCATAAAAGTTATAACATTCAGTTACCCAGTATTTTGGAAATTTATTTTATTTATAACGTACGCGTATGAATATAACGACGGTTTTCGTGAAAACTAAACAATAATCACCCGATCACTCAGTAAATGTACCCAACATATTTTTAATATGTTTTTATCATTATTATAACTTTATTTTGTCCCGGTTAACTTCGTGAACGTTTATTACTATTAAACCCGGTACCCGATCGTAACTAAAAACACAAAATAGCACATATTTCATACAAGATTTCTAAATAACTACCAAGTACCCCTACCCCCCCCCCCCCCCCTTCTACCCTTTGAAAATCAGCCAAGCACACCCTTATATATATATATATTAGTTTATTTTCCTTAACCTAGAGCTTTAATGAGCAAGTATAATACAATATAATCTACTAAATATCTAAAAAACTTCATTTAACCAAAACTCTTATCCATTTTAGATCAAAAGCTCATCTCATCTCCTTCCTCCCTTGCAAACCCACGACCTCACCACCATACTTAGATCAAGTGAAGGTTTTTCAAAAGTTATAACATCAAACTTGTTCATTATACTAGCCTAATCAAGAATCAATCAAGAAAAACACAAGAACAACAAGCATAATCATCATCTAATCATCTCATTTTTCAAGTAAGTTATCAACATTATTTTTTCATGAATCATCTTATATTTACATGTATTTCATAAGTATCATGCTAAAAACCATGTACAAGTAGCTATACCACACTTTATTTTGGCTAAAAAGAAACATACAAACCCTAACTTTTTAGTTATGAATCCCCTTGCTCTAATAACTTGGTTAGGAGTCCATGGCACCCTAAGAAGGTGTATGGTAAGATTAGATTAGCCATGTGGTGATTACAAGAGGTTTGGTGATGGTAGAAATTGATTTTTAACCTTGGAAACTTGATTTGGAACCTATTTTAGACATGCTGTCCCGTTTTGTAAAAATCTGGAAAATCAGTAAACACCAAGGAAACTTTGGCAAAATTTTTAGAAAATACTTTCAAAAACGAATCCGTAGGCGAAAGAACGGATTAAAAAGAGTCTATAACGAAGGAGTTATGATTTTTGCAAGATTGTAGACGAAAAGTATTTTTCAGAAAATGTTTGCTGTTGGACGTTTTTCATTGGACAAAAAGAGACTTTAGACGTAACCCGGAGGAGCCGAGCTTTCCAAAATATATTACTACATACTAAGACGTAACCGTGGATATAAAGAACAAGTAAAACGGACAAGTAACGACAAAGATATTCACGTTTGAATATCGGCTAAAACCATTTCTATTTGACAGCTTTTAATAAAAATGGACGCAAAAACTACGAAGTACTTTTATAAGCTAGAAATAATATTATGTACCAAGCTTTATAACTAATGAAGTATTAGTTATTACAAGTATATTTTCATCATTTCAAGGCGATATTTCAAGGATTACAACCCGAGGATTTCAACACTAACATGGAAACATACGATATATATATATAAGTATATATATATTACAACTAGCTTATTATATTTTCTAATAGCAATATTTTTCCAAATTCTTGGATTATATATTTTGATAACACAAGTGTTTTTACAAAGAGTAGAGTGGTATAGGGAACATGTGCATGTACATTCCTTTCTTCATTTCATGATCTAAAGTAGATCATATCATTCATTTAGGTTGCGGATAGAGTGCGCGCCTTACTTTAGTTCATACCTTTTTGTTATCATATCGCTTATATCAGGTGAGTATTCACGAACCCCTTTTTCTAACTATTTTAATCGCTTTGGGGTGGATGCATGAATTATTACTTGAACTCTTTGAACATTGTTTTGAACCCTTTGATTATTATGAACTCTTTTGACTTGTCGTGACCTTATAACTTGTTTTGAACTATTGAACTCAACTTGAACTTTTGAACATAATGTACTGTACGTGCTATGACCTAAAGTCTCGCCATTTTTGGTGGAGCGTGTAAAGTCTCGCCATTATTGGTGGAGCGTTCTTAACCCTAAAGTCTCACCTTATTGGTGGAGCGTGCTAAGTCTCCCATGTTTGGAGCGTTCTTAATCGTATATAATAGTTGTATGATGTACTGTTCGTACATTCGCATTGTTCGACGCCTATTAGTAGTATGGATAGCGCTATTAGAGGTCGGCCAACCTCTCGTCCACCATGTTACGGGACGCATATTATTTAATTAGGGGCTTTGCATGGCATACATTATTATATAGGTGGTGCTTATATTGTGACTTATTATGACCGCGGGTGCTTGACTACAAGACATAATACTTGACAACGCCTTTGGCTTGTGAACTTTCTCTAATGGTTTCTCATATTAAATAAAACGTTTATACTCACCAACTATTTTTATAGTTGACCGTTTTCTCTCATGCATTTCAGGTGATCGTCAGTAAGCTTGTCAGCAAGGTCTTGCATAATGAAGTTTTCACATGTCACTTCTTTTCATTATGTATTAAAATACCATCTTTTGGGAATCAAACTTATGTCTTTTATTTGCCAAAGTCGGCAATAACAACGTTGTAATGTTATATTTTTCCTTAATGTAAATTATGGTATTGTCTTATTTCTCTTTGGTGATGTATATCGATTTCGTTACACCTCGTGTTTCCGCCTTCGGCGAGGGTGTGACAAGATTCCTATCTACTGTGATTCAAAGAGTGCAATTGCTATCTCCTGCAACACAGTACATCATTGCAAATCCAAACACATCGATCTCCGATATCACTTCATCAAAGAGCACGTGGAAAAGGGTACCGTTGAACTCTATTTTGTTGGGACTGAGTACCAATTGGCGGACTTACTTACCAAATCCTCGACAGCATCAAGGTTTGCTAGTCTAGTTAACCAAATTGGTATGCGATGTTTGACTCCAGATGATCTGGAAAAGTTTTTAAAACAAAATTGATCGTCAAACATCAAAACTATCTTTGTAAATATTTTTTTTTTTCAAAAACAAAATACAAAAATATAAAACCAATTAAAAAAAAAGAAAAAAAATGCAAGTATAAACCATCTCTTTCAACACTATTTTCTAAAATGTCTTCAATTATTTAAAATAAGTGTTGAGGGGGAGGAAAAGTAATTTTTCAAATTTCTCAAAAATATATTAACTTTTATACTTGCATTTTACCAAAAATATTACGTTTTATCTTCAAAGAGATGCATCATAAGTGTTTCGGGATACTCTCCTTGACCTAAATAAATTCTTTAAGATTTTTTTAAGACTACGGTCTAAGGTCGAGGGGGAGTATTATTCTACAAAGGTGTTCTTGTCATAACTTGGTGCTATTTACGAAAGTTAAATGAGTTAGTGAGTGTTGGCATTAAGAATAAATGTAAGTTAAGGTTAAGGGGCCATTTGTGTCATAATACTAAACTTGATTTAACCTTGGTCAAAACTACTTTGACCGGTCTCATTTACTCCCACCTGCTAACATTTACTACCTTCAACCACCATCATCTACGATCCAAAATCATTTGATTAATCCGTGCATCAATCTTCGAATCTGTAAGTGTCAAACGTTTTTGATCATGTTCATAAACAATGGTTTTAATTTTCATAACAATCCAACGGCTAGTTTTTTCATAATCTTTAAAATTCATCTTAGGGTTATGTGTAATCATAAACCCAGTAATTTGTGGTTGTTAAGGTTGAATTGCTTAATGGGAAATGATCTTAGGATGTATATAAACATGTTTCTAAACTCTAATCGTACCCAGAAACACTATATCATTCGATTTGATTTTAGGGTTCATACGATGGAATTAGGGGTTCTTGATTTTGTGCTTTAGGTTTGAAATTGGTGATGAGGATTGTGTTATTACATGCCTAGGAACTCATACATGTGGTTTAATTGCAACAATAACATCTCTTGTTCACGAATCAAAGTTTTAAGGGTCGAACGCACTAGCAGTTATGATCTTGTGTTTCTGTGGTCAATTGGTGTTAAAATTTGGACCATATGTTCCTTAGGATGTTTTAATCACTTGCCCTAAACTTATTCTTACCCAGAATCATGTTTGATTGTGTTTGTGATTATGTGTTCATGCGTTTCTACGCGTAACTCAGTTTTAGGCATGTTTACGCATATAATGTGCATATTAAAGTGTGTGGGAATGAATATTGATCAGTGGTAATGTTTGTACACTTTCAGGAATCAAACAACTCATATTACTTAAGGTGAATTTCTGGAAAAATGACGTTTTTACGAGCAAGTTATTCATCCTACGCGTAAGATTGAATCTTACGCGTAAGATTCGACACGTGGACAAACATTGTCTTGGATAAGACAATGTTTACGCTTAATGATAAATCTTACGCATAAGTTTTGTTCTTATGCTTAAGTCTTGAACTTACGCATAAGCCAAAACCTACGCATAAGTTATATCTTATGCTTAAGGTTAATCCTTTGCGTAATCTCATATCCTACGCATAAGATTTTATCCTACGCGTAAGATTGAGCCTACGCATAAGATTTACCTTACGCGTAACTTTTGCTCTTACGCCTAATTTCACTTCCTACACTTAAGTCATGTTATGCGTAGACTTATTCACTTACGCGTAAACTTGTCAAATTCATGAAATTTTTTCTAAGTGTTGTAAAATTTCCAAAGTGTAACTTCTTGTAATGATAAACTCATGTTGTAACTTAATTGTCATACGTTTCTATCATGTGATAAAACATAAGTTTGTCATATATCAAAAGTTTTCACACACACAAACACCCACTGATCAAAGTGTTATATGCAAATCATGTAATCTTATGTCTGAGCTAACGCTGTAAACCATTGCCATGTTTGTATTTGTTTATGATCAATTCAGATGGCAGAACACAACGACGTTCCATACGGACCAGAACCCGAACCTAAGCTTTCATGGGAAGAGACATTCCCAGATGATTACACCAGGAAGATTGGAAAGAACAACCTCCGAATCAACTTCAACAAAATCACTTGCAACGAGTCCTCATGTATTGTTGCAATGGATGTTCTTCTATATCACCCCAACAAGCTGTTGTTCACCAAGTCTGCCTCAGTATCCTGCTTCTACATCCACCAGTTTTGGCATACACTTCAGCTAGATCTTGGGGAGGCTTCCTTTACCTGTATGCTTCATAACCGTCAGGTCACTGTGGACATTGATATGCTTAGGAATGTACTTGGGTTACCAGAACTCGGCCCAGATGAAGTATATGATTAAGTTCCCACCGAAAAAGAGCTGATAGAGTGGTTACGGGATATTGGCTATGACGAATCAGAAGAAGTTATTACAAGACATTCTAGGGTCAACATTAGGTATCTTCCACAACCATGGAGAACCCTATACATTCTGATTGCCAAGTCCTTGTCTGGCAGAGACACTGGCCACGAACACCCAAAGCTCCAACACCTCAAACTTTTCTGGGCAGTGGCTAATGTGAAGAAAGTTGATTATGCCAGCATTATCTAGGAAGACCTGGTGTGGCACATTCAACACAAGACAACCAACATTCCATTCATCCGTTTCACAAAACTACTCATCAAAAGCTTCCTTCGTGAGTATGACGATATCCCACAGAGACTTGATGACAAAGATAAGAACACGTTCAGAAATGAAGATACTCTCAGAGTCATCAAGAGACTTGACACCAGCACACACAAGCAAGGAAGAAATTTCCTGACTGTCTCTTGAATGACAAAGTGAAGCTATGCCCGAACTTCAAGTACTACCTTCAAGCTCTTAAAGCTGAAAAAGTTGGTTTCTTGGATGAAGTTCAACCATTTAAGGGTAAGACAGGTACCAAGACTGGGAGCTCCGGCAGTTCTACCAAGTCTAAGAAGAAGAAGGGTACTCTCAAGAGAAGGACTCCTGCCAAGAAGCCTGCATCTATTCCTGAACCTGGGTGGTTTCCCTCACCACAATCTTCTCCAAAACCAGCTGACTCTGAACAAACCGAATCCGACGAAGGTCCAGTGTATAGAGAAGCTTATGCTAACATTGATAAGGATGTGAATCTTGATGACATTGACGATAAGGATTTGACGTTTGAAGATTGGGAAAAGAATATTGACGAATTTGCTGATCATGCTGAATACCCAGCATATCTCAATCAAAGACCGTTCACTGAAGCTCAAACAATTTTGGAAGAAGAAAGGATTAGGAGAGAGAAGATGAAGGAACCAGTAATTGTTGAACAAGAATCTGTAGGCCTTTCAGTTGAAGAAGAAAATGAAAGGGCTCTCAATCTGGGTCTCCTCCACAGCCGAATTGATGCATTCAATGCTGATCTACCTCCACCTCCAGTGTTCTCTCAAACCACCGAAGCTGGCGGTTCAAGCAGCATTCCTGAGCCTACCACAGGGATCAACACAGACTTGGTCGCTTACGACAATCCCTCGGTATCTCCCACAGACATTGAAATGACTAATGCTTCAGCAACGGGAGAAGAGGAAGAGGAAGATCCCATGGATACTGATGCTCCACGGTTGATGACTATGGAAGAAATGGAGCTCAGAGAAAGGGCTCAGGAAGAGGAACTAAAGAGAAAACAGGAAGCTGAAGAGGCTAGGCTTGAGGAGCTTGCACAAGCCAAACTGGAAGAAGCTATCCTTATGGAGGAAAGCAGGAAAGCTGAAGAGGTAGCCAAGCTGGCAGAAGAAAAGTTGAAAAGGGAAGAAGAAGCCAGGCTTGCTGAAGAATTAAGGCTTAAAGCCGAAGCTGAAAGACTTGCTGAAGAATAGAGATTGATAGAGGAAGCAGCTAAAGCTACAAAAGTTGATCAACCCGAACCACAAAGAGGAGATGACAAAGATCCTACCACCATCATTGAATCCTCACAGTCATCACCTCCTGCATCCGAATCAACACATGACAAATCAATCAAGAAACCAAGCACCAAAGCCTCTGCTGCTTCAAAGTTACTAAAGTCAGCATTCAGAAGAGTACATGAAAAGAGGAAAAACAGACTGGAAGATCAGGTTGCTACACTAGTAACCCAAGTTGCTGAATTGACGAAGCTGAATTCGAACGTCCAAGAGCTGCAAGACAAAGTTGATACTTTCTTAGCTAAAGACGTACAGGAGAACTTGGAAGCCACATTAGCAGCTCAGGCACATCAATATATGGAACAACATTTAGTGGCTGAGTTGAAAGATCTACTGGCACCCATGAGAGACGAACTCACCAAGTTCGCAGAGCAAGCTGTCAAGAAAGTAATCCGATTGACCACATTTACTCTTCGAGCTGACAAGTCTACTGTTCCACTACCAGGGCTATCTATGGATGAATTGGAAGCTCAACTCTTGGACAAGCTGGCAAGCAAGTTCACCTTGACTCCTGAAGAAGCCAAAGTCCTGGAAGCATTGAAAGACAAGATGACCAAAGAGACTTGCAGCACAGAGGCGGACAAACTAAAACGTCCAAGAGATGATGAAGACAGGGATCCTAATTCTCAGGCAAAGAAACAGAAACAAACCGAAGGACCCTCATCTCAATCTAAAACACCAGTCATCCCTCCAACAACAACAACTTCCTCACAACAACCGAAGGCATCAGGTTCTGCTCCCAAGGCACACGACCACTTTGTATACACCGGTGGTGATGAGATTCCTCAACCCGATGAAGTTCCAGAACCGTCCTCCAAGAAGAAGAAGAAAGAAAGGAAAGGAAAGCATCATCAACCCAAACCGGACACCTCACCAAAAGGCACAGAACCAAAGAAACCGAAAACCGTCCTTAAATGGCTAGACCAAGACGATAGTGCCGAATACTCCTGGTTTGAGAAGATGATCAATTCGCAACCACCACTTGAAGATAATCAAGAACCTCAAGATGGTTGAACGGTGGAATACGCTCAATTAATTCAGCAAAAGTTTCAGATGAAAAAGATGAATAAGAAAGAGCTGCGAAGAATCAAGAATGATGCTTTCAATCTTCTGAAAGACCGGTCTACTAACTCAATCGAACTTGAGTATCATCTGGAAAATATTGCTCGAGCTATGTCAAGCAATATTGACTGGATCAATCCTGAATCGTATGTCGATCCAGTCACAAGGAAAACCGCACCCTACATTACTGACTGGTCCAAACCACTACCGATGATTGGGAAGCCTAAGGAACCGAAGATCCCGTACAAGTTCTTCTTCAACACAGACTTGGAATTTCTGAAACTTGGCAGCAAGATTGAGAAGAAGTACGTTACCTCACTCGCCTTTCTCCCTGCAGCTCGATATCTCAACAATGCCATCGAAGAAGAAGCTTCAGCATTATTCGTTGATAAAGTTGTTGAATATGACCGGAACGCACTTTACGGTATACATCATTGGCCAGACAACCGGGCACAGTACTATCGTAGCAGCAGGCTTAATCAGACAATGGGCGATGTGACAAGTGATTTGAAGATAGTCTCGATTCAGTTCATTTCAACCGTCACTCACTTTGGGTACCCCTTCCTCAACAAAATCACACTGAAAAGACTTGATGAAAAGGAGTACGATATTTCCGAGTCAGACTTTCCATGACTACTTCTCAATGACATAAAAGATATGTACCTGCTCAAAGTTCAAGGAAAACTCTGTGGCTTGCCTAAAGAGATGCAGCTTGCCTTCATCCAAGCTCTCCTAATCTTCATCAGGCAGATAGTCATCCGAGAAAGAGTAAAAGATCTTCAATTAGGAGTGGAAAGTTATCAGAAGAAGCTCAATCTCACCAAACCCAACATGTTCGACATCCTCGACCTTCAACATCTACCTCAATACACCTTGATCAGGCAACCATTTGGGTTCACTTACCGCAGTATAAATGGTCGCAACTGCTTCATGGCTTACGACGAAATCCATAAGTTCTGTGATGAAACCTTGAAGTTCGTCAGAGATGGAATCAAAAGCAGATTGGATGACATTGCTCTGGGTAAATCTAAAAGGTGGAAAACCAATGAGGCCAGGGATGCTCGTAGATTCATCTTATGGATTGCGAACAGATTGAAGGGCAGGGATCAGTTTCGAAGGTTGGAAAGTTATGTGGGAGGCAGACAGAAGTTTCCGGTGTTGACATTTCAGAGACCTGATTGGTAGAGAGTTGTAAGAGTTTGATTTGATTTGTCAATTATATACTTCATAATGTCTTGTGTACACATTATAGTGCACAACCCGAACTTGTAAAGAAAGGACCCTAAGGTACGCATCAGTGCCTCAATCCTAATATAAGGAGCGAAGGCTTCTTATTTTTGAGTAGAATTAATCAAATGTTTATGATTTCTCATAAATTCTGCTCAAAAGGACAAGTATTTCACCTCAATAAGACCTAATCACTTGTTGAGGGGGAGCACTTGTCAAAACAAAATATTTTGCTCAAAATCAAAAGTTCTTGGTGAATCTCCCCGTAAGACTCAAAAAGCATATTTTAATCTAAAAGATTGTCAAAAACATCATTTTATATGCTATTTTTGAGGGGGAGAAAATGAAAAAGTGATTAAAATATACGAAGTCAAAGCTTAAAAGTTGTATCATGTGCGAGCTAGACTCAGTATTGACCCAGGAATTGACGAGACAATAAAAGTTAGTAATATCGAAAAGACTTATCCTCGACGGGTAATAACATCAAGTTAGTTACTAGAGCTAGTTGTCACCTAAAAGCTGACAATGTATCTCTTTAACTAACCACGTAAGCATGTCTCGAAAAGGATATGTCTTAGTAGAAATGTACCGTCTCGAGAAAATTTCTATGGACTTGACCAGGCCGGGTAATAACTTCAAGCTAGTCTAACTAGTAATGTAAGCGTGTCTCGAATCGGTCTTGTTCACGGAAAGTGGATCAATTCAAAAGTGCTTGCTCCTCCCGCATGTGCAAATTTATTAAACACTTATGAGCACATGTGCAGGGGGAGCCCTTCAAAAGTGTACACAAAACTCTCAAAGTGTTAACCAAAATATTTGATTATCACAAACACTTTGAGAGATTTTCTATCAAAGGTTTCTTGGCTACTGTCGGAGTTATAAGGTGATTAAGATAGGAATATCCGTCCTATGATCCGCCAGAGCCGGAGGGATCTACCCAAGGACATCTCCCATAGTTAGAGTTAGAAGTCCTTAGGTATGATACGAAAAAAAGGAGAAATGAATGAAAGGGAAAGAAGGAGTTGAAGAATTAAAAGGAAAAGTAAAGAAAAGGGTGAAAAGAAATAGCCCTCCATATGTTCAACCTTAGGGCAGACACCGGGTTCAATACGTATGCTACTGGTTGTTGCAAAAGACAACACCGGTATTGAAGACAAAGTCGTCATGGACCCAGTGACGCAATGCACTAAACCTTCTTAACCACTCAAGTTCTCTTAAAAGGACTTGTTTCATTCTCACGGGGAACCAGCGTAACCTATCGACCAATCTCTTAGAGATGGTTGATATTGAAGCAGGAGACCCCTCCCTAGTCTCCACATAGGAAACCTAGGTGTGCACTTACAGAGTCTAGAGCCTTGAGATACATCAAAGATCTCTTAGGAACACTTAGTATTTCTACAACTGGTGTTCTACATCAATGGACACCAGCTGTAAATTATCGAGTCCTTCGCAGATCTTAGCAATCTGCCGAGAACGTTTATGAGAGGATTACTTATGTATTTCTCAATGATTGAATGGAAATCCTGCCAGGGTCAACATCAAACAGCCCTGACAGCAGGTCACTTCAGTAACCCCACAAGGGTTACGCTTAGTGTTTGCGGTGGTTCCATTACGGTCTACAGTCGTGGAGTGATCCCCAGTGACTCACCCAGTCATTGAGCTACCTAGTAGGTCTCGTAAGCTCCTTCGGGAGTATCTGATATGGGAACGGCCTGGATAAGGATTAGAGGGAGTCTTCACAATATGCTGTTGATGAACTCTAATTCCTTATCTGTAAGTACCGGTATTTATTGCTAACTGTTTACTCGCAGGTACCTCACTTCCATGATGGTAGATTCCAACATGCTCATACATACATCTTGAAGTCAAAGAAAGCTCCCCCAAAGATCTTAACACCACAAAGTTCAAAGAACGATTCTACGTCAATAAAGAAGAATCTACAAAGTTTAAAGACTAAAGATCTCATAGTATGAAAAAGAACTTCGTGCATGTGTAAGTCCGAAGATGTATGAGTATGTTGGAATGGCGGACAACCACCACAGACGCTGGAGTGACGAACGGCAGACAACTTCATTACACAATCACTACATCATCACCAAAGAACAAAGACACGGAGCAAAGTACATTCATTATCATTCAACCATTTTGAAGACGTCTAGAGTTTTACATGTCACAAGTCAACGACTAAGATGAAGACGTCAAGCAACCGTGATGACCGACCCTTAGGGGGAGATTGTTGGGATCATACTTTTGTATTTTAGTCAAGTCTCAGTCATTACCTTTTGTAATAGGTTGCTTAGTTATTTATTCTACTTAGTTTATGTTACAAGGCTTAACAATGTAAGTCCATGGGCCTTAAAGCCCACGTCCAAAAGAAAGGAGGGAGGAAGGGAGTGTTGCCCTACTCCTCCTCCTATAAATACTAAGCTTATGTAACTCTTTTAGTTGTTGGTTATTTTGATTATCTTAAGGAAACTCTTGTTCTTTCACTATTCATATTGTCTCATAATCAACCACCTCTCATTCTCATCTTATTTCTTTCAACATCATAATTGTGTTTACATAAATGGTGACCTAACAGTCATTAAGATGGCGATACCTGTTGTACGTTGGAATATAATTTTCTTACACATTAATCCTGACCTCGATGAAAATGGATGCACAAATATTAACCAAAAGATGAACATGCGTAATGCAACAAGAAGGTGTTAAACGAGAGGTATGTTGGTTAATTGGAGTAGTTTAATTTGTTACCAGACTGAACTATATGAGAGGTTGTAGTTTCTACAACCATAATCAAGAATATGTGTGACTATCGTGAATAGTCACGAGTAGAGGTGGCCAAAATCCGGTTCCGGTTCCAAACCGGATCCGGTTCACGGTCAAAGTCAAGGATCCGGTTCGAGGTGGCCCTATAAAAAACCCGGACCGGTAGCACCGGTTTCGGTTCGGATCCAAACCGGATCGGATCCTAATATCCGGTCGAACCGGTCGACAATTTCTTAACAGTGGACAATTCCTTAACAGCACTTGATTGTATATTCCTTAATAGTGGACAATATCCGGTCAAACAGGCTCGTTAACAATTCCTTCAAACGAAACTTGGTCGACAATTCCTTTGAACCAAACTTGGTCGACAATCTCAATTTCTTTGTTTCATTAGAGCATTCCCAATCATAACTCAGATTAAAACTTAACACACCGCCACGTTAGCGCCACATTAGCTTTAACACTTTCACCTAAACTCATAAAAAAACACCCCCAATCATAACTCAGCTTTAACTCACTTTAACTCAACTTTTCAAATATTTTCAAATTCAACCTTAAACTAAAACTAACACTTCATTTATTAAAAACCATAACATTCATTCTTAAATGGGATTACAATACGCACTAAAAAAAAGTTACAATGAAAAAAAATACATTACAAAAAAAACAATACGAAATTATAAAAAAAGAATAAACCACAACATAACACACTTATTCATTCTTGACGAGGAGGTAGCCCATATTTCTTGATGATTCGGTCCTTTTCCATATTGACCAACGCCACATAATGTGGATCTTTGCCTTGCGTTTCGAGCAACAAAAATTCAAACTCCTATAACCTCATTTGGGTGGCTTGGTTTTCTGCGGTCACTTGATATGCCCTAGCCACATCTTCACGTTTTGCCTGAAACTCTTAGTGCATAGTCTCCCCGAATTGAGCCGACGAAACAGACCCTCCGGTACTCGTGTCCCCAGTTCTTGTCGTTGTCTCGGATTTTTATTTCTTTGAAGCCCGTTTTTTTCCTATCGGGCGTGCTTCTGCATCATGTCCAAACAACGCTTCGTTTGTTTCGCTTGGGACATCACCGGTTAAATCAATCGGATCCGGCGCGTCCCATTTTCTATGAGCACGCAAAACACTCCAAGCCGCCTCATTGTTAAACGGGGCCGATTTTTGCTCCGCACGATAATATTCTTTCGCTCGTGTGAGGATATCCATATTATTTTCCCCACGTTTTTTATCACGTTGAGCACGTTTGAAACACACGTTGAACTTTGTGCAATCACGGTTCAACATTCGCCACTTCCCTTGTATCATATCTTTGCCGCGTTTCTGAAAATTGGTTTTATTGAACTCATTTTGAACCCATTGCCAAAACGTATCTTTCGATTGGGGAAGACCGACTTGCGAATCCTCGCTAGCGGCCACCCAACACTTTGCAAGTAATTTTTCTTCACTTGATTGCCAACGTTTATTGATGCCTTCTTCGTGTCCTTCATCATCGTTGATTGGTTCAGGTTCTTTGTTTTTTTTCAACTTTCGTTTACCACGAGATTTGAATTTCTTTGGTGGAGAGGTAGGTGTTTCGGGAACTTCATTTGTTTTCGTTTGGGAATGTTGGGATTGTTGAGTGAATTGGAGATTTTGGAAATCGGTATTTAGGGAGTTTCGTTGTTGGCTTTCTTGCCAATACCGTAACGCTTGATGTTGTTGGAAAACTTCTTCACTCGACATACCGAATTGGTTTGGGTTATCCCAATTCGGATTTGACGATGAACCCGCGTATGGGTTCCCCCACCCACCGAGGAGGTTCGTTAACGAGTCGTTCTCGTTGTTGTTGCCTTGTGACATTTTTTTTTTTTTGGCTATTAGATGTGTAGAAGATAATATAATGAGTAGTGAAAGTGTGGAAAAAAAGAAGTATGTTGAATGGTTATTTATATTAGTTGGAAAAAGGTTTTGATTTTTTTTATTTGTATATATATTTTGATTTTTTTTATTTTTTAGGCATATACCCGTTTGTTAACATTGGGGGTGGGGGCAAACTAATTTTTTTTTTTTTTTTTTTTGAGTTTAACGGCTAGTAGCCGTTGTGGAGGGTGTGGAGTGTTTTTTTTTTTTTTTTTTTTTTTTTTTAATTTACAAACAACACATGGTAACGCAAGGTTATGCTCCTCACGTCCCACGTTAACTCCAATTTAACGCAACTACACGCAGTGGTTAACGCCAAGTTAACGCGCATTAACAAGCCCTTAACGCAACTCCTATGTTAACGATGCTAGTGCTCTTACGAAGTTGGAGGGATAAGGGTGGTTGAAGTTGGAGGGATAAGGGTGGCTGTTATTGAAGTTCGAGGGATAAGGTTTGATGGTTGTAGATGGATTGGGTTATAATATTTTTTTTGGCTTCAACGTATAACATTTGGGCCATGAAACACAACATATTTAGTGAAAACCAAACATATTTAGTAGCTTTAAAAAACCGGTTCAGAACCGGTTCTTTCAAACTGGATTTCAAACCGGTTCTGAAAAAACCGGTTTCTAGCCTCAAAATCAAGAACCGGGTAGAAACATGTGGTTCCTTCAAGAACCGAAACGGTTCTTGGAAAAACCGGGTTTGACCGGATTCGGTTTCGGTTTTTTTGGTTCCGGTTCCGGAACCTGATGGCCACCTCTAGTCACGAGCTGAACCGATGTGGTTGCTCGAAACTTAACCATTTGTCTAGAAAAGTGACTAGAAATACCTTCTAATTAACAAACAACCCAAAATTGACTAAGATGAATCTCTTTTGAAGCTATCTTTAAAATATATATATTTATCGTTAAAATTACCGCCAGTTAATTATCAGGAGGTGCCAATAGTGATATAAGATTCACTTATGTACATCAAACAATACTCTAGCAGGGACAAAATCATGTATTTTCCAAAATCCTTATTCAACACCCCCGTGGGACGTGTGTTAATTTCTCATCTAGTTAACAAACCAAACCATCACACAAACCTTAAAACTGCATATATTCTATCTCTCTATTTGTGGTGAATTGAACTATAGATTGATTATTAAGTTTCAACTGCGGTACATGTTATTTCGACTACAGTACATCTTTGGACTTATATTCTATATCTGTATGCATCTCTTAAGTGAAGTCACAGTTAGTTACTTCAATAGTGATTAACATAACAGTAGAGATAACATATTCTTTATAAAAGTTAGTTACTTTAATAGTCTGTGAAGTACCACTTTAAACATAGATTGAAAGCAACTAAAAGGTTCCAACTCTCATGGACATTATTAAGATAGAGATAGAAATGCTAGCTAAGAATATGATCCACTTCCAACAAGTTTATTTGGAAAACGACACAGACAGGAAGACTTGTTCGTCATATCTTTGATCAAATTTCTCTTCATTAATCCACTTCTAGTTAGATGTGTTGGTTGAACATTGAAGTAAGCTGTCACAAATAGAAGTTGGATTATTTAATAGCAGGTAGATAGCATAGCTACACGTACAGGTAAATACCAAAAACTAACCTGGTTAGGCTTTGCGTGACCATAATCCAGAGAATTGAAACTTGTTCCGATCTGTAGTTGCAGTACTGTCCTGATGGATAGAGTCCAATGCCTGCAAATGTTTCTTCTCCTTCCATTCTATTCGGAATATGGAAAAAATCATCATATGTATGTCCTGCTGGAAAAGTATGATGACCAGATGCTTGTTCAGTACTATGTAGAGAATTTATTTGCTCAATGTTATTAATTCCAAACTTGTTCATCACTGAAGAATCACCCAAAAAATCATTATTCATGAAAAATATATCCATTTGTCCTCCATTCTTTGAAAGGGTGACATCAGCTGAAGTCATTGTTTCTTCTGGATTATCAACATGCATTGCAGATACAGCCAAACATTTGTAAATAAACTAGATCTTGAAGTCATCAGTTCAAGTCATTGTTTCTTCTGAATCTCAAGATCTAGTTGATTTAAGAAAGTTTGGTCGTATGCCTCTTGCTGCAACGTATGTTGATAATCTAGAAGAAACAGTAATGACTTCAACTGGTGTCACCCTTTCAAGGAATGGAGGACAAATGGATATGTTTTTCATAAATAGTGAATCTTTGGGTGATTCTTCGGTGATCAACGGTTTTTGAACTAATAACATTGAGCAAATGAATTCTCTACATAGTACATACAAAGGTTCTGGTCATCATACCTTTCCAGCAAGACATGCATATGATGATTTCTTCCATTTTCCAAATGAAACGGAAGGAGAAGAAAAATTTTCAGGCACTGGACTCTATCCATCAGGACAATACTGCAACTACAGATCAGACCAGGTTTCTCTAGACTATGGTCAAGCAATGCCTAACCAGGTTAGTCTTTGGTATTTACTTGTACGTGGAGCTATGCTATCTATCTGCTATTAAATAATCCAACTTCTATTTGTGACAGCTTACTTCAATGTTCAACCAACACATCTAACTAGAAGTGGATTAATAAAGAGAAATTTGATCATATATGTGATGAACAAGTCTTCCTGTCTGTGTCGTTTTCCAAATAAACTAGTTGGAAGTGGATCATATTCACAGCTAGCATTTCTATCTCTACCTTCATAATGTCCATGAGAGTTGGAACCTTTTAGTTGCTTTCAATCTATGTTTAAAGTGGTACTTAGTAGACTATTATAGTAACTAGCTTTTATAAAGAATATGTTATCTCTATTGTTATGGATAAAAGGTCAAGGGTTCGAGTCTCGGCTCTTTCTCACTCCAGTTGGTGCCCCACTGGGCCAAGAGAGTTGCCGGAGCTATTCTTTGTGGGGTGGACAATGGCTGGTGCCAAAAGGCACCCAGGTAGGGCACGTGTTCCCGCTAATTCACACCTTTTGTGGAAAGTAACCGACTTTGATTTCACTTAAGAGATGCATACAGATATAGAATATAAGTCCAAAAATGGGGGATATCTAAACATGCTTTAGCCTGTAATAACATGTACCGCATCCGAAACTTAATAATCAATCTATTGATCAATACACCACTAATAGATCTGAGAGAGATTGAGAATATATGTAGTTTTAAGGTTTGTGTGATAATTTGGTTAGTAACTAATGAGAAATTTACACATGTCCGACGGTGGTGTTGAATAAAGATTTTGGAATTAACCGGTAGTTACAATTTTATAGATAAATATTTAAATTAAAGAAATGTTCGAAAGAGATTGATCTTAGTCAATTTTGGGTTGGTTCTTAGGAAGTATTTTTGGTTCACTTTGCTAGACAAATGGTTAAGTATTTGTGCAACCACACCGATTCAGCTTGTGACTATTGCCAATATGTAGTGACACATATTATTGACTATGGTCGTAACTGCAACCTCTCTTATAGTCATATGGTGCAGTCTGATAACAAAACTACCCCAACAACGTACGATTAACACCTTCTTAAAACAATATGCATGTTCATGTGGTGGTTAATTTTGTGCTTCCGTTTTCATCACGGATAGGATTACTGTTTTAAGAAAATCATAGTCCAACACCATGTATCACCATCCAAAAGACCCTTTTAAAATTCACCAAACACAATAAAGATTGTCATTTGTCAATTGGTCATATAAAGTTTAAATGATGCATAATGATGCATTTGAAAATTCATTCATTTCATGATATAGGTGTTAGTTTGTGTGGTACAATTTGTTAGTAACAAAAAGCGAATGACCCGGAACCGAGTCTATACTATACATGAACACGTACACTGTCGGAGAGTGTTGGTGAAGTCTCAATTATATTCGGTATATAAATTATTTTAGATTATTTCACACATCATTAAACAATCAGTTTTGAGCAGTTCACTTAAAGTAATGATTATCGATAACAATAAAGAGTTTTTTTTCTCATGTTGGTGAATTTCTTTCTTCGCATTCATTTGAAGGTAACTACTTTTCAAGTTTTCATTTGTTTTGATGCAGATTCTATCTGAATTTTATTATAAGCAAGTCAAAGTTTTAAGACCAAATTTCAAGTTGGCATATTTTAATTTTAATTTATAAATGTGTAATTATATCACCCATGTGTTTATGACCGGTGTTTTGAAACCCGGGTCGACCCGGCTGGGTTAACCGGTTTGACCGTTTCCGCCAAAAAAACGGGTAAAAAAATTAAACCCGGGTTTCTAAAACCGGTTAACCGGTTAGACCTGCAGGGTTTTGAGTGACCCGGGTCACCGGGTTTCGTTTTTCAAATTTTTTTTAATAAAAAGTCGGGTTGACCCGACGGTCGAACCGGTTGACCCGGCTGTCGAACCGGTTGACCCGGCGGCCAAACCAATTGAACCTGTCGAAAAAATTAAAAAAAAATAATAAATTAAAAACCGAGTTGACCCGGCGGTCGAACCGGTTGACCCGGTTCCCGGTGACTCGTATGACTCACGAATTAACACAAGTACAAACTAAATTTAAAAAATGTTTCTTGGTACAAAAATAGTGACTAAAAACTTCAATCATTACTACAATAATATTAATTACCTTAAAATATATGGATTTTTTTACTACTAAACATTTTACATAAATATATGATTGGTGAAGCAATAAATAATTTGGCAAATCGCATAAAAAGGTATCGAACTTATATCTAATTCCAATTTAAAGTACTTATCTTATTCTTTCTGAATTTAAGGTACTAAACTTTATTTTTGTTGCAATGTCGGAAAGATTTTACCAGTGCATACGGTTCCGGTCATTTATCCAATACATGCGTTTCTAAAAAATTTATCCAATACATGTGTCGTGAGGTGCAATATTGTATCCCAAGTTTTAATAAGAAAAATTCAAAACTTTCATTTTTTTTCTTTATCTTCTTCAAAAACACATCCAGACCCTAGATTAAAATTGGACATAACTTCGATACCTTTTTATGCGATTTAAATATTTACCACTAGTTTTATATTTTACCAATTACCCAACAATTATTCGATTTACAACAAGCACTTTTAAATTAATTGAAGGAACACAGAAAGAAAGAAATAAATAACTAAAACGAGAAGACTAGTGGTCTCATTTCAAAAACGCCACATACTTGACCCGATGTGTTGTCACAAAGACACAAGAATTATGCAGTTCACCAGAAGATAATAGTAGAGTATTTGCATTTCTTTTAAACCACAGAAGTAACATGAGAATAGAAAGGACAACAAACTAGAACAATAAAGACTAGGAGTGTTGGAGTTCAATTTGCAAAGCTTTCTAATTCTGAAATATTATTTTCAAAGTACCCATTTTTTAAATAGTCTCATTGTTTTATTAACGATTTTCAAGTCCAATGAGCAAATGAGAAATGAAGTGAGGGTGCATTTCTATTTCTTATGTTAGAGTATAAGACATAATCATTTTCTAGTCCAATGAACAAAGGTTTTTTTATTTTTTATTTTTATTTTTTTACTTATTATTATTATTATTATTATTATTATTATTATTATTATTATTATTATTATTATTATTATTATTATTATTATTACTCCGTATTATTATTAACTTTTCACTCTAAACTAATGTTATTAGAAACTAGAGTTTTGTAAATTCATGTAGATGGCAATTTCGACCCATTTACTTATGAATTGGTTAATACATATTATTGTCTCTCTCTAAAGTGTCGATGTGTTGAAAGGCGCCCGACGTGTTTTTCTTTTCGATGCATAATAAAAAATAAATAAATAAATAAAAACTGACAGGTGCTAATTTGTAAGCATAGTTGACACAATAACTATTTATTTAGAGAAGTGAACAAAATGTATTTTGGTACCTAACCAAATCTGACAAGTACTAAAGGTTACCCGGTTAGACCCATTAGTCAACCCGTCCGACCAGCCAATGATGCCATTTCTGGTTTTTCTCAAGTCAGTTTCTATCTACCTTGTAATGATGTCATGATCCTGCGCTGCATACTGTTGTTGACATATTCTGTATTGGATGTGGGTCGATTGTGGGGTGGAAATATGTGAGATCCTATTTGCGCTAATAATCTTTCAGTTTACATGTATGTTGTTTGTGGCTTTCATACATTTTATACAACTATTAAATATAGGCCCTGAGAAACAAGTTCCAAACTAAAATGCTTATGAAACTTGTATTGATTTGAGGAGTCGGCGCATGAAAAGGGACAAAAGTACAAGGAAAGTTTATCCTTGAGAGGTATGCAAGCTCGCACTAAATTTTGTTATAATTGCCAGTTTCGACCCATTTACTTATAAATTGACTGGTTTGTATTGTGCTCAAGAATCATAATACATATATAACATGTACATTAACACTTTTACAAAGTTACGTTTATAATCTTAAATTATAAGATTTGCATGATAGAGACACGCAAACAGATAGTAACATCGTTCATTTGGTTGACGGAGACGGAAAGGAAAGAAAAAGAACAAAAATGTAAAGGATAATACAAGAGGAGGTAGGATCTGATATGGTTTTCCCTATGAAAATGTCGCTCGGATTATATTTTATCTTCATGCGAGATGTACAAATGGGAAGAGAAGAACCCCCTAGTGTATTCATATGTACAACAGACTCAAACAGCATATTTAAATTGTAAGATCATCTTGGTAACTATATAGCTTTGTAATCTTATTTTGCACAAACCATCTATAAAAAACTCAGAAGTATAAGTGACTGGGACAGTCCAAATTAACCCATCCTATTTTGACCCATTTTTATAACTTATCCAACCCGTATGACCCACCCAGTTTACCATCTCTACATGACACAACACGTCCTAGCAAGCTACTTGAAATGCTGATGCACCTTCATGAGCCCTACCCGTATCAATTCCTAGCTTCCATGTCTCCTATAAAAGAAAATAACTCACCCGCGAAAGGATCATTGCCCAACTCCCTATTGTTGCTGACTAGAGTTCTTTCACACTCTTTATTCTCTTCACTTATCACAAACCGGCAAATTGGACACTGTCCACGGCTCTTCACCCAAGGTACAATGCAGTTCTCATGAAACATATGATTGCATGGTGTCAGTGTCACCATTTCTCTTGGTCTAAAGTCATCTAAGCAGACAGCACATCTCTTTCCATCTTCATTGTCTTGTTTCTCGTGTGATTTGGGTTTAGGATCATAATCTCTGTAATATAAGCTTACATGTCGTATCATGGGCTTGTAAATTTCTCTTCTAAGCTTTTCCAAACCTTTACATTGCTGGTCTCCCATTGATATGGGATGGGAAGCCGGCGTTGACTGTCGAGTAAATCTTGGCCTCCCGAGTGTATCGCTTGGCATAGCTGTGTTGCGCGCTCGGTTTTGCACCAGAGGTGGAGATGTAACCCCGAAAAAGCCACCCCTATTCAGAAACCAGTGCTGTCAAAAACTAGTGGCAAGATGAGTGGGTTGGGTCACTTTTTTCCAATTTTTTTACTAGTAATCGTAGCATTAAAAATCTAATCTTTTCAGTAACTAGTATTCAGAAGGTTGCATTGTTACAATTGGCTGCGGGTAAATTTCAACATGTTTGACCCATCTGACCCATTCCATTTTTAGTTAAGAATTCTTGTTACACCATTTTGAGATAAAACACAACTCAAATCGACCCATTCAGATGGGGTGGATATGGCCATCTATAGATAGCACTTTAGTTGCGAAGTTCAAGTAATGAAGTAACATCTTACGCGAAAATATCACAAGTGTTTCAAGACTTACCTAGCGAAAGCAAAAGATGGCACATGCGATCCAGGCCTAAACAGACCAATTGAACCTGCTGCACCCTGAAATTAGACGAACTATTAAATGACACAAATTTTAGGAAACCCAGATTTGCTTGTTGTCATGTTAGACAAGATTTTTGAAGAATGTTGGGATGTGCGTTTATAAAGTGATTACTGTGACTTCAATGATCAAGACCAGAATCAGATATGTAATGCTTAGAGTTACATATAGTTCTGTAACATAACATTTATCTTTAAAAAAATCAGTCCTCTATAGTATCTTCTTACATGCTTTAATAACTCTGACTATTGACCCTAAACAGTCGTAAAAGCATAATCATTTACCATCTTTACCCAAACACTCAAGTCCTTATAAATCAGTTTACACACACACCCAATCGTCCTTCATTCAGCCTAAGATATGAGAAATGAAAAGGATGGCCAATGCTTACATATGTAAAGCCAGGAGCAAGAAATGTCGAAGAGATAGGAATCCTGTCGCGTGAACCATCATCATATTGTGCATCTGTATTCTCCCAATAGTCGGGGTCCAAGGGATTGTTGTTGTGGCTGTTCATCTTAGAAAAATGCTGCAGGACGATGACAGTATGGGTAGATAGAACCACGTCTCACTTTATGGAGCATGATATTTTATATGGATTTATGTTACTTTATAGTTTTGTATAAGAATTGATTCCTTCCGTTATTCTAATAGATTAACACGGTGAAATTTGACACTACACCTGCTTTATTCTCTTATCATAGGGTTGAATTGCCACTCATGGTAGGTTCCATTAAAGGTACTTATTCTTTTTATAGTGGAAAATTAGCGATCTACATGACAAAAGAATATGGACATGTTGCTGTCATAATATCTTAATGAGCTAAAACATCAACTGCGTGACCATATTATGATGTGTATTAATCCTTTTTGGCCTAACATCATTTACTCACGGGTGGTTCAATTTCAGACTAGAAGTACATAACACAACCACTCAAGAACTGGATTTTGAAACTTAATCAAGATTTAGTGCTTCAATCTTACTAACATACCATTGTTTATAAACAAGTTCAGATAAATGTTGTTGATATAGTACTTTTATCTAGCACAAAGTTTATGCATATCAAACTTTTTTACAAACTATATCTTATTTCCTAACATTATAGCCAAGATAAACCAAAGCTGTTGATTTTCATGCTGATATCTGTTTGAGTTGCTTTTTATTAACTGTTGCAGGTTTAAAAATTCAACAGTTGTAACAAATTAGGCACATCACATCCAACAAGTGATACCGGTAACTTCAAAAACCAGACTAGATAAATGACTACATTAAGCAGGTCTAATACAAATGTTTTTGCAATGATTCAAGAAGCAACGTTAACTTTGAACAAGGTAAGTGGTATTGACCCCTTCATCGTTGTTACATTTGTCTTTCCATCGATAAACAAAGCGTGATAACTAGTATAATATAATTTCATTACTGGAAGTGAACAACATACAACATAAGAAAATAGTTTCAGCAACGATGACAAAGTAACTTAGCTAAAAATCTAAAACACAACAGCGTTAAGTCAAAGACAGATATTATTAATACTAAGAGAATTACTCGATTGTCAGGTCCATCTTTCTAACAAAGAAGGAGTCAGGAGTCACCGTCGACATATTGAACCTTTCAACAACCTTCCCTCCTTTGATAGGAAGCAAACTTCCAACGTAATTAAACACATCCGACCAATACGCAACCGCATGATCATTCCCTATATTTTTAATTTGTTGCGTATCCGAATCATACAAAACCAACTCACTATCATCCTTCTCCACCAAAACCTCACCGTTTAACCCACACCCCAACGACCTCCCAACTTGCGTTCCAATTTCAAACGACCTATACTTCATCCACGACGAAACCACCCCATACTCCTCCATAACCCAAACCTCAAACGTCTTCCCGGCACCCCTCTTAACCGAACCAATCACCCCTAACATACCCTTCAACGCCACCACATTCCAACTAAACTTCTCACCAGCTCCAACCTCAAACTTAGGCGGCATTATATACTTAAAAACCTCTTCCCTTAAACCAAACCCAACAATCAGCTTCTTCCCATTCATTTCCTCAAACCCCAACGCAGTCCAATGAAACGCCCCATTCAGAAAAACACTAGACCCGGACTCAAACACCAAAAACTTAACACTCGTCTTAACCTCCCTCCAACTATCCGTCCCTAACGAATAAACCTCAACTTGACTCAAAGGATACCCATAATACACAATCCTCAAAACCTTATAATCCTCAACAACCTCATCATACCCAAACCCTAACACAACCTTAATCGGCCCATTCGGCGGCCTAGCTATCCGCGAAACAGGCAAATCCTTAAACACCCTAGTACAAGGATTCCACAACAACAAAATACTACAAATGGGCAAAACACCTAAACAAACAATCCCATTACAACTACCCAAAACCCGTAAAGGCTTCGATATGTTTAAAAAGGGGATGGTTAAGTCTAAAGGTATTCGTATCGGTTTTGGGGGTTCGGGTAATGAGATAAGCCCTGCGGCATTGGTCGTACTGTCTGATGGGGTGAATAGAAATGAAGCGAGTTGGGTCTGGTTAAGGGTGTGTTTGGACACGAAAGAGGGTGTTTGGAAAAGGGTGCGCCATGTTTTTGAGACTGATTTGAAGCGGAGGATGTGTTTGGTTGGGACACGTGTCAAGATGTCGATTATTACGTCTTTTGGGAGCTCTTCTTCTTCTTGTTTTGACATTGGAAATGTTTTAGGGTTTTGGGGTGTGTGTAGAGAGAGGAAGATGATAGATAGTGTTTTGTGTCATTGTGTGTGTTTGTGAGTGCTTTTTACTTTCCTTTTTTTGGAAAACACTTCTTCCGGAACTGTTTTGTTTGACACGTATCCTATTTGGACGGTCCACTAAAACCTATTTATTCCCTCTTTTACCAAATTATTATTATTATTATTTATTTATTTTTCATTGAGTAGTTTTAAAATTATTATCTCTTTTCGAACATAGTTGTAAATAAGAGCTCTAGGTGCAATGAAGAGGCTTAGCCTCTTTATTCGGGCCTCACCCCTGTCACATCATCAAACACCTCAACTTCAACTAACCACAACAAACCCCCCCTCACCAAACAACAAACCTCAACTTTCCTATTAGGGTCTCACCTCTTACACATTTATTTTTTTATTCATTTCATTAAATAAATTAAATTAATTTCACAAATACTAAAAAATAAAAAAAACATACTAATTTTATTTCATCAAATAAAAAGGTTACAATACGGAAAAAAACCATACGATTTGCGGGAAAAAAAACATACGATACGGCACGAAAATAAATAAACCGATAAATACGATATGCAACATCATCAATAATTTATAAAGCCTTGTAATTATCGATGAGTGCTGACTTTTCTTCCCAAACTTGCAATACTTGTTCCCTGACAATTCTCAAAGTGACTTGAAGTTCCAAATCTGTTTCATCATTTCTTAAAAGGGTTTGTACACCGACCATAACTATTGGATGGTCTTGAGGTAGCTCACGTAACCTTTCGACCTCTGGAGCACGAGACTCCCTCTGTCGAATAATTCGAGCTATCTCACCCAACAAGTTGTTATTCAACTTAAGTTCATTTTCTTGTTCATTGCGCAATCGGGTAAGTATTCTTCTTTGCACCTCAGCTGGTTGGTTAGCCATAGTGTATGTGTGGAATTTAGTTTCAGTTGTTTGATAATAAGAAGTTGAGTAAAGCTGGTATTTATACTGAAACTAGCCGTTAGATATTTTTATTGGAGAAACTAGCCGTTAAGCATTTTATTCAAACTGAAACGTACACTGACATAACATCACAAACGAAACGGAAATACTTAACATAAACCAACAAACGATACAGTAATACAAATGCGATTAATTGATAAATCGGTTCCAGATGGTGTTGCTCTTCAAAATCAACCAAACTTGAAAATATTTGAAATCTCTCCCATCATGGCGTTCTTTGTAAACATTCAACGCATCTTCAACCCGATTATCTGGCTCACGTGTTGGCTGCAAATTCAAGAAAATTTCATGAAACTTTTGGCAATCTGAGTTCATTCTTGCCCACTTACCCATTAGCTGGCTTTTGCTACGAGTTGGACCGTCAGATTGTTCATTGAACTTTTCTGTTACAACTTGCCAGAAAGGTCCTTCGCTGGCATGGAATTCGTGAACGTTTTGCCGCATCTCGGCTAGCCAGCATTCTTTATCAATAAACCAACGAGTTGCCATTGTGAATTTTTTTGAAAGTGAAGTGTGTGCAAAGTTGTATGATAATGTATGGTTTATATAGGAGTCTATAAACGTTTAAGATTCAAAACCTGAGCGGGATAATATTCAAATTTCAAAATTTCAAAAAAAAAAAAAAAAACAAATAAAACGTGTGCAATAAACATGTAATATTAAAACTTGTTGAATTCAAATTCAAATAAATTGGCGGTTAAACGTTTAAAATTTGAATTCAAACGTTTAAAATACAGAAAAGAAATGCACATGGTACATAATTAGTTAACATAAAATACATAAAAGAAATACACCATTACTCATCGAATCTGTCCCATGCAAACGTGTTTCTCAGAGCGAACCACACATGTTGATATTTAATCCCTTTCCCATATCGTTCATGATAAATACGGTTTGCATTGCTGAGACGATTAGGGTCTGCACTTGTACGCTCCAACTCTTTGTAAATAGAATTATACTTACGACATTCAAGGTTCATTCTATTCCATTGAGCCGTAATACTATTTTTATTACGGTCCTGACCTTCTATCTGATTGTTGAACCTTTGTGTAACTGCATTCCAAAAAGAACGTTCATTCACAAGTTCTTCAGAATCGTGAACTTCAAGCCATACAGTTGCTAGCAACCGTTCTTCTTCCACTGACCAACGATTAGCCATTGTAAAACTGAATGGTAAATATTGAAGTGTGTCCAAAACTGAATGGTATAATATGGTATTAATAGGGGTTTTTTGAAAGCGGGATAATTTTAAATTTTGAATTCAAATTGAAAGCGGGATAATTTTAAAATTTGAATTCAAATTGAAAGAGGGATAATTTCAAAATTTGAATTCAAATTGAAAGCGGGCTAATTGCAAAATTTGAATTCAAGCCAGAGAGAGGGATTTTTTCAAAATTTGAATTCAAACCATATAGCGGGATTTTTTGAAAATTTGAATTCAAACCACAGAGCGGGATACTTCCAAAAATCATTCTATAAATACATATCCAAAATCTGAATACACACACAATTCCCACAATCATCAAACAATTCTCCTTTCTTCTTCCAGCAAAATGTCTCACAATGCATCACCTGAAGACAATTCCCAACAAAACACACCGCCGGAAGATATATTTCCGGTGTTTCAGTACGACAACCCACCACCTCCAACTCCACCAGAAGTTATGTTTCCACCGCCAAACAACCAACCGCCAAACAACCAACAACCAAACAATCAACCTGAAAACCAGCCCATCATTCGTCAATTGACTGAGGAAGAACAGTATGAGCTGGATATGGAAGTGCTACGGGAGTATCAAGCTGACCAAGCCCGTCAGGAAAGGGAGCGTGAGGCGTACCTCAAAGGAAAACAAGATCGCAGGAACAGAAGAGCCGAATGGCGTTGGGCTCAGGGACTTCCACCTGTCCCATCCAGTGAGGACGACTCAAGTGCCTCCTACTCGAGTCAGGAGGGATATGTGTCGGATGATTCATTTTATTGAATCATAGTTTTTATTATCGTATGGTAGTTTATGGTTTTTAATTTCCGTTTCTAAGTTTAATGTTGTTATCGTATTTGTAAAATAATTGTATGTTGTTTCAAGTTATTTTAATCCTATGTTTAATATAGTTGTATTATTCAAAAAAAAACATACGTATAAAAACATACATATACATATACATATACATTTTACAAATAAAAACATACATATACACATACATTTTACAACATCACTATTCAAAGTTAAAAAAAAAAAAAAAAAAAAAAAAAAAAAAAAAAAAAAAGAAAAAAAAAAGAAACGAAATCAGAAGCTTGTCAGAGTTTCCATCTCGTCGTCCCAACGGGGAGTTTGCCTATGGGGAAGAACGGCGAGCCCCTCTTGGTGTTGTGAAGAGGAACGGCTCGCCGTTGACGACTCCACGTCGGACGGCGAGCTCCCCTCCATCTGCACCTTGTGCTCTAATTTAGCAAGTTTTATTATATTATATGTAATAATATTAAAAGTTAAAGCATTATTCAAAGTTTTAATTAAATTATATAAAATTGTTATTTGAAAAAAAAATATAAATAAGAAAATACAGTAATAATTATATTTTCTTAAATTATATGTTTTTTGTCAGAAAATAATTATTTTAAGACGAATGAAACGACAAATATGGGTTTGATGAAAGAAGGGGAGGAAGGTTGGTTTCATCAAATCATTCCCTATTTCTAGAGTAATAAAAAATTATCTTTTATTATTTGGTTGTGTAATTTGGGAGGCCGGCTTGAAGATCATGATAATATGATTTCGAATTCTTAATCAAACCAAACAATGTTATTAAAAATGATACAAACACTTATACACATTCACATTCACATTCCACCCCAGTAACATGTCAAACGCCTTCTTATTTTATAAGTCTTTAAATACATATATTTGTGTTTGGAAGGGAGTTTAAGGTGGCGTTTAGTTGGAAAACATTTTCTTTCATTTCCTATTTCTTGTTTTGTAGGAAAAGGAAGAGGAGTTTGATTTTCACAAAACAATGGAAAATTTAGAAAACGCGTTTAGTCTGAGAAACTTGTGTTTGTGTTTTCCATTTTCCGAAACTAGAAAACATGTTTAAGTGTTGTTGTTTTATATCTCAATTAACTATTCACCTTAGTAATATTATAAAAACATCTTCAAAACACAAAAACAAATATTATAAACTAACCAACTAAATTATAAAATAACTAAAAAAATCTAATACGAGAAAATAAAGAAATTGAAAAAGTAAATATAATATCAAATAACGTTTTCGTCTGTTTTTTTACGTTTTCATCCGATATTTTAAGTTTTTGTCCGTTTTGTTTGTTTTTTTACGTTTTCGTCTGTTTTTTTACGTTTTCGTCTTATTTTTTACGTTTTTTTTAGATTTTTTATGCATTTGTCAATTTTTTAATATTTTCGGTTTTTATGATTTCTTCCGATTTTTACGTTTTCTTTCGATTTTTCAAGTTTTCTTCCGATTTTTTACATTACATCCGTCTTCGTATGATTTTTATGTTTTCATCTTTCATTTACGTTTTCATCTTTGATTTATGTTTTTTTAGATTTTGTCTAACGAAAACATAAAAAAATACACGTAAATGTAAATAAACGTAAGTAAACGCAAAAAACGGATGAAAACGTAAAAAAAAACATAAAAGAACGGACGAAAACGTAAGAAAACATAAAAAAAACGAGCGAAAATGGATGAATATGTAAAACACCCCAAGAAAACGTAAAAAAATGAAAATGGACGACAAAATAAGGAAACGTATGAAAACGTTAAAAAAGGACAAAAACGTAAAAAAAATCATTCCATAATGTAAAAAAAAAAAACGTAAAAATTCTGACAAAAACGTAAAAAATGGACGACAACGTAAAAAATCTGACAAAAACAAAAAAAATCTGACGAAAACTTAAAAAATCTGACAAAAACGTATAAACGGATGAAAACGTAAAAAATCAGACGAAAACGTAAAAAATCTGACGAAAACGTAAAAAAACGGACGATAACATAAAAGTCTGATGAAAAAGTAAAAAAACTGACGAAAACGAAAAAAAACGGACGAAAACGTAAAAAATCTGACGAAAACTTAAAAAATCTGACAAAAACGTAAAAAAAATCTGACGAAAATGTAAAAAACGGACGATAACGTAAAAAGTCTGGCGAAAAATTAAAAAATCTGACGATTACATAAAAAAAGGGAGAAAACGTAAAAAAAGGACGAAAACGTAAAAAATCTGTCGAAAACGTAAAAAAACAGACGAAAACTTAAAAAATCAGACGAAAACGTAAAAAATCGGACGATAATGTAAAAAATCTGACGAACACGTAAAAAATCTGACCAAAACATAAAAAAAGAGATGAAAACGTAAAAAATCGGGCGAAAACATAAAATAATCGGACGTAAACGTAAAAAATCTTACGAAAACGTAAAAAAACAGACGAAAACGTAAAAGATGGGACGAAAACTTAAAAAATCGGACGAAAACTTAAAAAACCTAACGAAAACGTAAAAAACGGTCAAAAACGTAAAAAAAACGAACGAAAACGAAAAAATTTGGACTAAAACTTAAAAAACCTAACGAAAACGTAAAAAACACGGTCGAAAACGTAAAAAAAACGGACGAAAACGTAAAACATCTAACAAAAACGTAAAAAAACGGACGAAAACTTAAAAAATCAGACGAAAACGTAAAGAATCGGACGAAAATGTAAAAAATCTGACGAAAACGTAAAAAATCTGACCAAAACATAAAAAAACGGACGAAAACGTAAAAAATCGGGCGAAAACGTAAAAAGTCAGACGTAAACGTAAAAAATCTGACGAAACCGTTGAAAAACGGACGAAAACTTAAAAAATCGGACGAAAACTTAAAAAATATGACGAAAACGTAAAAAAATGGACGAAAACGAAAAAAATCGGACGAAAACGTAAAAAACCTGACGAAAACGTAAAAAACGGACGAAGACGTAAAAAACGGACGAAAACGTAAAAAATCGGACGAAAACGTAAAAAATCTGACGAAAAAGTAAAAAAATGGACGAAAACGTAAAAAATCAGTCAAAAACGTAAAACAAATGACGAAAACGGATTTGGGGTATTTTAATGGAAAATAGGGGAAAAAAAAAAAAAAGTGTTTTGTAGTTTTGTGTATTAAAGTTGGAAATAAGAATTTTGTGTTTTGTAAAGAATTTTATTGGAAAACACTAATTTGAACTCGATCTCTGTTTTCCTTGTTTTCCAACAAACATTTTGTGGAAAACAATGGTGTTTTCCCTCATCTAAACGCACCCTCTTTTCATATAAAAGAGAGTGAATTAATCTAAATTTAAATTTAAACTATTTATAATGCATCTTTGATCCTTTTTTTTTAAGATTTTTAAGAATAGTTTTAAGCATTACATATTTATCTATTGACTTACTCTTTCAGTTAATGTGATTTTTAGAAAACCTCTTAAATGAGAAATATATGTTACTAGATTTTAGGCCCGCCCCGTTGGGGGCGGCTAGCTTTAAAATTTTGATTATACGATAAAATTAATAGTAATATAAGTATGAACGTGTAGCGACATAAATGAAATAAAAAAACATGCTATTTAATATTGACCAAAACCTAAGGTTGAAAATAAGAAAACAACATATAGTTTATAATCTATGAAAACTTCTATTTATACAACGTTGGTTGTAGAATTGGTGTAGTTGCCATATTTGGCACAACGTAACATTTTTAGGCCTCTCTTGCTTTTTACTCTTGAGAATGCTACATAAAGTTGTCCGTGTGAAAAAACAGACCGCTCCAAATAGAACCCAACCTTAGACAATGTTTGGCCTTGACTTTTTGTTTATCTTGAGACTGCTACATAAAAGAATTGCAATAGTTGTGATCATCTTTGTCGCAGCATAACACTTTTAGACCCTTTTTTGCTCTTTACCCTTGATATGGCTACGTAGAATGATAACAAGTAAAGACACTTACATTATCCATCTAAAACCAATACAACAAATCGCCCCAATGATAGAATCACCATAATGAAAAAAATAAGATTTGTCAGACTTCTCCACTGCACATATCTGAGCAAGAATAAAGCAATAAAACACTACTAATATGGCCAAAAAAATAGCAAGCAAACCAAATCATGAACAAAATCTTAGTTTACATACTTACACAGTTATTATTTAACCAACTACAACATACAGGTGATACTATCAAGTCTATGACGAAAACATTATAACCATACAACTATTTGATTTTAGGAGGCTTTAATTATACTTATAGCCATGTCCAATTGACAACGACTGTGAGACTTAACATAGCAAGACAACATGGCAAACGAATCAAGCATCACTCGGATCCATGCATTGCCTAATCTGTGCATCCCATACGCAAGCTTACCGACCAGCATACCCTTTTGACTTTAAATGCAGTTCACGTCATTAACCTTAGGAAACGTTTGTACATTATAAAATCTGCACAAATAGTTAATAGGGCATGCACATTTGATCAAAAATTAAAAAATAAACTATATCAAATAATTACAAAACAAAAAAAAATCGGATGAAATTAGTGGTGACTAGAATGCATAGTTTTGTTCTAGTTTTCGTTTCCAAAAGATCATATGTAATAAACCTTCATCTTATTTGCATTGTACCTTGAGCATGTGACCCGTATCACTACATCAACGTCGCCACTACATTTACGGTTACAATTAGTTGACCTAATGCATGGTTAAACTCCTAAAAATATGAAATATAGGAATAGAAGGCAGTAAAGGGATCACTCCTAACATTGACTTAAATATAAAAGAAAACATAGAATAAACCAAAACAAATGGTAGTAAAGTGATTACTGATTACCATTAAGTTTGATTTGTAATTAGCTCATTAACTTAATAAATGGGAACACATATAAATTGAGGGTTAAGGGAAGTGTAAACTCAGTAACTCATGAACTTAATATTACATGTGCAAATAGTTTGGTTATTATACGTATGCGGCTCAAGTTTTCAGAATCACAAGAATCTTTGCAGTAGCTACATCAACTTGTAATATACTCAAAAGAAGTATGATTATTATATTGAGAAATAATTTAAAGTCACCTTATCAAACAACCTCGATAAGAATTTGTCCTCCTAATGACCTATGCATGTCCTAAAAAAATCCATAATATACTAAAGCTAATGAACAACTTTAATAATTCGAATAAGCAATCCCAAGGCTAGCTTTAAGAATTCTTTAAAAGATAAGAAGTTTTTATAGATTATGAGGATATAATGAAAAAGAAATGTTCTTGGTTAATTATGTGAGAAAAACATAAATGGTTGATGAGTGCTCAAACACTCATCGTTTTTGATATATTTAAACTGCCAAAACGCACAAAAACAATCAAAAAGATATCAAAATACTTAAATTATCCCAGGGATTGTGTTTTATGTGTTTTAAAAGCAAAATGTGCAAAAACAAAGAAAAAACGTACAAAGTTTGCAGTATTGGCAGTTTCAGTCCCCCAAGTTTCAAAACTTGTCAACTTTAGTCCCTATGCATTTATTTATAAGAAAAAGTCAACCCAAGATCTTAAAAGTCAAAATATTATAATTGGGTTGCAAGTTTTCATAAATTACATAATTAGTCCCTAAAAATCCAAATATGGCAAAAATGGTCCCTGGGAAATTTTAAAGTTTGAAAAAATGGAAAAATAATCTTGGAACTTTGGAATTATATCAAATTTGGTCCTTGGTGTACATTGGGAAAAGTTACAACCTCAGTCCTCAAGATTGGCAAAATTACAAAAATGGTCCTTGTGCATTTAACTTACCCATCCGGACCCTTTTGTTTTTAACAAGCCAAATCCAAACCTAAACAAACCCCTAGCCCAGCTGATCCCCAAGCCCACCAGGCCCAGTCCTTTGTTTGGCTAATACCCCGGTCAACCCAGGTCAACGCGGGTCAAACCCACGTTTGACCGCCTTCTCCCCCAACAAAATCCCCCAAAACCAGGCAATAATCACCCCCCTCCTCACCTTTTCACCCACTTTACCCCCCACAATTAATAACCTCACCCACCAACTCCACCACCATAAATGCTCCCCCAATCCCCTCACCAACACCACTTGATTTTGCCCCGTATGAAAATTGGCGCCAAAAGCTAATCAACAGCTCAGATTGATCAAAAGCTAATTGGACGATTGGGATTTGGTCAAAAGGTCAAAGCAAAGGTTGTGGGGCTCTCAGAATTCAAAAAGAGCCCATGTGGAAGGCTTAGCTCTAGTTTTTAGCTCGATATATAAGAAAAAGCTCATAGAAGCTAATGTGTGTAATTTTTCTTAGTCTTATTGTATTTTTAGTCTAATTTCAAAGCATTGTAACTCTGTTTTATCAATGAAAGTTTAGTTTGCAGTTTAATTCTCATTTCCTATTTTCTTAGTCTAAATTTAAATTCTCAAATTCCAATTAAAAGCTTTAATACAAATGCAAGTAATTCAGTAGCTTATGTAGACTTAAAACAAAGGTTTGGAAAGCTTTTTAAGTTTGGAAAATCATCTTAAGCTCAGTTTTAAATATTTGATAAAAAAACAAAGAAAAATCAAGATTAAATAAAAAAATGGTGATCACTTGTTGAATGAGCATGGAGCACAGTGAATCAAGGAAGGCTGTGGGTTAGGTACCTCAGGGGAGGGCATAGGATTGATTGGTTTGGTCCTTTGGTACTTACTTAGTAACTTGGAAGGCTTTGTAAGCTAACAACTCTTTCATCTTTACTCATTAAGTAGCCTAGACTGTTTATTCAAGCTCATTGCAGATAAATATTAGTTTGTAAATTAGTTGTGACCATTTGTTTGTGATTTATATGTGCTTTAGCTAAAATCTCTTCATTAACTGTTTTTAAAAGGGTGTTTGGTTGTATCTTGTTTGGTGTGTTCTAGTTGTGTAATGGTGCATCTATTAGTTTCTATCGGTTGCATGGGTATATAAAAGCTCAGGGGAACAAGTGCTTTGGTACAAAAGTTTTCAAAAGTCAAAATTACAAAGTTTACACCACCACAGTTAACTGTGGTGGATTTTGAGTCCCAAATCTTGTCATTTCATCAGATAAGCTTGTTATTTAACATAATTCAACTCTAAATTATCTTACAAACATGTTTTCAGTAGGTTAGATTAAGCCAAAGTTCACTAAAGTCAAACCTTGCAATTTCTTGAAAAGTCAAATTGTGTAATCTAGGATTTTGAGCAAACTTTGGAGGCTTGCAATTTGTGTAATACAAGGATCTAAGGTCTGAGATTTTACCAACTTGAACTTTACCACTTTGTGGATTTTTGTGGATTTTTCCAGATTTTTAAGATTTTGTTTGTTGGGTCCCACAAGGCCACAAAGTGACCTGCAGGGCAACCTATCTGCCCTGCTCTCAGATACCTCAGCCATCCACCCAACTTTGGTGGTCTTTTGTGACTGACCCAGTGGGTCCCACACCTCCACTCTTGCACCTTTCAACCCCCTCCTACCCAGGAACAAGGGTTGACCTTTTATTTGACCATTAGACCAGTGGGCCCTACCTTGTTTGACCCAAAATCTTTGTCCCTTAACTACTTCAGTCAACAAATAAGCAAAGTGCTTATTTGTTATTTTTGGCTTATTCAGGCCACTCATTGGCTTAATTCTTGCTTATTTGTGTTCATTAGACTCAGAGAAACCAAAGTATACAATTGTGGACCCCACATCTTCATTTTGAGCTTAAAAACCTTCACAGTCAACAAAAGTCAACTGTGAGGTGAATAAGCACTTCAAGTGCTTATTTCCAGGGGTGTAGTAAAAGTGCCTTAATTAAAAGTACTTATTTTTAGCTTATAATTAGTCTAGAAAAAGAAAAAACCAAAAAAAAACCAACTTTAAAAATAGTGATAGCTTCTATTTAATAGGATTTATCAATTTAATTTTCTTTTTAATTTATTTCTAAATAATATATCACTTTTATATTTTTAGAAATTATATTTTAGGTTAAAATAATTTTACAAATTTTTCCAGATTTTTATTTTGTCTTTTAGTGGTATTTCTAATTAATTTTAGTTTAATTTAGTTTTAATTAATAGTAATCAATTAAATAGCATAATTAGTTTTTAAATAGTATAATCTAGTTTTTATAATTTTTATAGCTTTTATTTTAGTTAAAATAGTTTTATAAATTTTTCTAGAATTTTTACTGTCCATTTTCTATTTTTTATCATATAATTAGTTTAAGTAGTAATTAATTAATAAATAGAATAATAATTATTTAATTAGCTTAAAAATACTTAGAATTAACTTTTTATAATTTTTTAGGATTCCCATTATGGTTAATTAGATTTATAAAAATTTTCGTAATTTTCTAAGCCTTTTTAGTATTTTTAATAATTCTAATTAATTAAATTAGTATTAAATAGATAATTAGTAAAATAATTAATATTAAATAATTAAATAGTATAAAAATACTTTTTATTTTTCTTAAAATTTTCTTTATTTAATAGGATTGTAAAAATATCAAATTTACACTTTTACCCCTTTCAATCCTTCAGTTGTACTTTTTGTACGGTTCATCTGTATACGTTTTTAATTAAAACGTATAATTTTAGGTTTAAGCTCAAATTCTCATAATCCAAATTCCAGTAATCAATCACGTAGCTTTCCTAAGCTATATTTGTTAATAATTTCCAATTAATTTTGATTATAACCCTTTTCTGTGAATAATTACCCGATCACTAATACGCTAAAGTCACAATTCACACTTCAACGGGACTTAATGACCCGGTGATACATTATATTACCCGGAGCATTGACTTAGACTATTTGACTTTGTTAACCATTATTTGGTCAATATAAGTTAGGTGGTTTAGCATCAATCAACTTTTGGCGTCGCTGCCGGGGAAGTGTGCGCGTTTCTTTAGCGTTATTTGAGATTAGTATTATCTCACCTCTTTCACTGTACAAATACCACCACTTGTGTATATTTTCATAATCAAAATACAAAAAAAGTCATTAACACTTTTCCTAAAGTGTTAAAACACCAAAAAAATTAAAAACAACAAAACAAATCGTAAAGTTTTCTGATTCGATTTTCTTTTAAGGTGATTCTTAAAGAGAAACGATTTTGGTAAACGAAACGATACCAAAAATATTTTCCAAAAGTTTTTAAACCCATACACAAAACACAAAAACATTCGTCTTTTCTTGTGAATAATAACTCTACATAAAAATAACCGTCGAAAACCAAGACAGAACACTTTCCAACTAGAAGTGTGAACAAATAAGTTCCCAAATCAAAAAGATTAAAACTTGCCTTTGTATCCTTGTGGGTGGTGTACCTTTTCTAAAGAAGCCACTCACTTGTGATTATTGGTTTAAGTTCACTGTGGTTTTATCTCGACTTTGTTTTGATTGATTTTTGTTCCTAGTGCATGCGCACTCGTTCTTCTAGGTCTACTAGCCCATTACGTGAGCTTGTACGAAAACCTAGAAGACCTCGTAGACGTTCAGCACCAACAGTCGGATCTGAGATCCGTACTGTTGCCACACCCACTGTCACCATGGCGGAAGACCGGCCCATGTGTGAACTCCTCCAAGCACCCATCGAGGGTTACGGAGATGCCATTGTTGTTCCAGCCATCGTGGCTGATAATTTTGAGCTCAAAACCGGGTTACTCAATCTTGTAACCTCGAGTCAATTTTACGGTTTTGAGAGGGACGATCCTCATGCTCACATTCGATGGTTCAATAAAATCACATCAACCATCAAGTACAAAAATGTCCCGTGTGAAGCAATCAAACTCCTTCTCTTCCCATTCTCACTGGAGGGACAAGCCCGAATTTGGCTTGAAAAACAACCTCCACGATCTATTGAGACTTGGGAAGATCTTGTCAAAAAATTTGTGAATGAATTCTTCCCACCTTCCAAGACCACGAGTCTGAAAAACGAAATCACCAAGTTCACTCAAAAATACGATGAATCTTTTGGTGAAGCGTGGGATCGTTTCAAAGAATTACTTCGCAAGTGTCCACATCATGGTTTCTCTGAGTTGATGCAACTCGATACGTTTTACAATGGCGTGAGCCAAGCTGATCAGGATTCTCTCAATGCCTCCGCGGGAGGAAATTTTTTGAGTAGAACCACAAAAGAAGCTTTGCAAATCATAGAAAACAAGTCCAAGGTCCGCTCTACACGAAGCAAACCGATTGTTTCTCAAATCAATGCGGGTCCTTCTACTTCATCTTCTGTGGGTCAATCTAGCACGGATGCTAAACGTGACAAGCTCACTGAAGCGATCCAAGCTTTGGTTCTCGCCCAAACAAAGAAAGTCTCATTTCCACAACATCCTCCCCCTGCTGAGGTTAAAAAAGTGGAAGTCTGTGTGACTTGTGGTGGGCCGCATGCCTACTACAATTGCACAGCTACTGATGGTACTCCATATGAAGCTAATGCTGTTGTCGGGTCCCAAAATCAAGGAGGCAATCAATACCGCCCTCCTATTGACCCGAACTATCGTCCTCACCATTATCCTGGACCTCCCGGTTTTAACCAAAACCAAAATGTCCAAAACCGTGGCCACAACCAAAATAGAGTGAACCAAGGTTATCAAAACCAAGGTAACTTCAATCAGGGTCACGGTTTCCAAAATCAAAACCAAGGTTTTCAAAATCAAGGTTTCCAACATCAAGGAAACTTTAACCGGAACCAAGGTCAGGGTAATTTCAACCCCGGGAACTTTCATGGAAACATTCACCAGAATCAAGGAAATTTGCACAATCAAAACCAAGGAAATTTCAATCAAGGCCCCAACCCGAACAATCGAGCTCCAAATATTCCTAATCCGAATCAAGCCATTGTTCCAACCGGGCCTTCATCTGATGAATTGTTGAAGCAATTCATGATGTCCCAAGAAGAGTTGAACAAGTTGCTGGTCAGCCAGATTTCTGACATCAAGAAGTCTTTAAATGATCGACCCTTGGGCTCAGGTACTACTTTACCGAGCAACACGATCGCTAACCCAAGGGGCGATGCTAAGGCGATCACAACACGAAGTGGTGCTTCATATGATGAACCCGTGATTCCTACTACCTCTTCTTCCTATCCTCCTAAGGTAGTGAATCGTGAGCCTGAGGTAACAAAGGACAAGGTGCAAATTCCTAGCCCACGAAGTACAGCACACGTCCAACCTCAGGATAATCCTAAAACCAGATGTAAGTCTGGAGTTGTCTTTGAACCACCAGAAACTCCAGTGGACAACCCTAAATCCAAAACTTCTATTCCATATCCTTCACGTCTCAGTGAACAAAAGCTCCGCGAAAAAGCTAATCACCAAATGGATAAATTTTTCCAAATCTTCCAAGATTTGCATTACGATATCAGCTTCGCGGATGCTATTCTCTTGATGCCCAAGTTTGCATCAACAATCAAAAATCTGTTGAATAATAAAGAAAAATTATTTGAGATGGCAAGAACTCCTCTGAATGAGAACTGCTCTGCGGTTCTTTTGAAAAAGCTTCCTGAAAAGCTTGGAGATCCCGGGAAATTTCTCATTCCTTGTACTTTCCCGGGTATGGTTGATTGCTTCGCCCTGGCCGATCTAGGTGCTAGCATCAACCTGATGCCATATTCTGTGTGGAAGAAACTTTCTCTTCCCGAACTCACTCCCACGTGCATGACTTTAGAGCTTGCCGATCGCTCGATTTCTCATCCCATTGGCATTGCCGAGGACGTATTTGTTAGAGTGGGAAAGTTCCATTTTCCGGCAGATTTTGTGATTGTTGACTTTGATGCCGATTCTAGGGTCCCTCTCATTCTTGGGCGGGGATTCCTCAGAACTGGGCGCGCTCTTATCGATGTATTCGAGCATGAGATCACATTACGTGTTGGGACGGAGGCTATTACCTTCAACCTAAATCAAACATCGAGGTACTCCTCCAATTATGATTGTGAATCGGTGAACAAAATAGATGTCATCGATGTTGCTGCTGAGGAGTATGCTCAAGAGATTTTAGGTTTCATTGATGATTCTTCGAGTGAAAATCTCACTCAATCTTCTCATCCCATCATAGCCAATTCTTCTCCTTCCCTCACTCCGTTTGAGGGAAGTGACTTCATCTTAGAAGAAATGGAGGCGTTTCTCAAAAGTGACTCGATTCCCGATGGAGTCGATAACCAAGAGATCGACCTCGAGAGGGATATTCTCACGCTTGAAAAATTGTTAAACGAAGATCCCTCACCTCTTCCTGTTCTACCACAACAACTTCATAAGGAAGAAGTCAAAAATGTTGAGAAAACTGATGACTTCCCCGAGGTTGAGCTAAAGGACTTGCCGCCTCATCTTGAATATGCATTTCTGGAGGGTAATGATAAATTACCCGTCATAATTGCCAAAGACTTAAGTGATGAGGAAAAGGCTGCTCTTATCAAAGTTTTGAAGTCTCATAAACAAGCAATTGCTTGGCGTCTCTCAGATATCAAGGGCATTGACCCTGAGTTTTGTACTCATAAGATTTTAATGGAGGACGACTTCAAACCTGCAGTCCAACAACAAAGAAGGGTGAATCCAAAAATTCACGAGGTTATCAAACAGGAGGTTTTAAAACTTCTTGATGCCGGATTGATTTACCCTATCTCGGACAGTCCTTGGGTCAGCCCAATCCATTGTGTTCCAAAAAAGGGTGGCATTACCGTTGTCACAAATGAGGAGAATGAGTTGATTCCAACTCGTTTGGTTACGGGTTGGCGCGTCTGCATTGATTATCGTAAATTGAATGACGCCACCCGTAAGGATCATTTTCCTCTGCCTTTTATGGATCAGATGCTCGAGAGATTAGCGGGGAATGAGTACTATTGCTTCTTCGATGGTTTCTCGGGTTACTTTCAAATTCCCATTGACCCGCAAGACCAAGAAAAGACCACTTTTATGTGCCCCTATGGAACCTTCGCATATAAACGTATGCCATTTGGCTTATGTAATGCTCCGGGCACGTTTCAAAGATGTATGATGGCCATCTTTTCCGACATGATCGGGAAAAGTATGGAGGTCTTTATGGACGATTTCTCGGTCATTGGGGATTCGTTTAAAACATGTCTCTCCCATTTAGACAGCATGCTAAAACGTTGTGAAGACACAAAATTATGCCTAAATTGGGAGAAGAGTCACTTTATGGTCAAAGAGGGCATTGTCCTCGGCCATAAAATTTCAAAAAACGGGATTGAGGTTGATCGTGCCAAAGTGGACGTCATTGCAAAATTGCCTCATCCCACAACCGTGAAAGGTGTTAGGAGCTTTTTGGGTCATGCCGGTTTCTATCGTAGGTTTATTCAAGATTTTTCAAAAATTGCCCGGCCCATGACCCATCTCCTCGAGAAGGATGCTCCTTTTATCTTCTCCCCTGAGTGCATCGAAGCCTTTGAAACATTAAAGAAAAGGCTTACCGAGGCACCGATTCTTGTTGCCCCTGATTGGGACTTGCCCTTCGAGCTCATGTGTGATGCTAGTGATTATGCTATAGGGGCAGTCTTGGGGCAACGCAAAACAAAACATTTTCAGCCTATACACTATGCCAGCAAGACTATGACCGAGGCACAAAGTCATTACACCACCACTGAAAAAGAATTATTAGCTGTGGTGTATGCTTTTGAAAAATTCCGGCCATACTTGATTCTGACTAAAAGCATAGTGTATACGGATCATTCGGCTTTGAAGTATCTATTTGCAAAACAAGATGCAAAGCCGAGACTCCTCCGATGGGTTCTCCTCCTTCAGGAATTTGATATCATTATTCGTGATAAAAAAAGGAGCTGAGAACCTAGCTGCCGATCATCTCTCCCGTCTTGAAAACCCTCATCAAAATGATTTCGAGAAAAAGGAAATAAATGAAACATTTCCTCTCGAAACCCTCAATGCGGTTTCATTTCGTGGAGACTCGATTACCCCATGGTTTGCCGACTTTGCAAACTATCTTGCGGGTAATTTCATTGTGAAAGGGATGTCGTCCCAACAAAAAAATAAAATTTTCAAAGATGTAAAACATTACTTTTGGGACGACCCCTACTTGTTCAAGATATGCGCGGATCAAGTCATCCGGCGGTGTGTGTATGGTCAGGAAGCCGCTGAAATTTTAAAGGCTTGCCATGCTGGTCCCACGGGGGGCCACCACAATCCCAACTACACCGCCAAAAAGGTGTTTGATTCCGGCTTTTATTGGCCCTCGATCTACAAGGATGCCCAAGAATTGGTCAAGTCCTGTGATGCTTGTCAGCGCCACGGGAATATTTCACAAAGGAATGAAATGCCTCAGAATGCAATTCAAGTTTGTGAAATCTTTGATATCTGGGGCATCGACTTTATGGGGCCATTTCCATCCTCTCACGGTAACAAATACATACTCGTGGCAGTTGACTACTTGTCAAAATGGGTTGAAGCGAAAGCTTTGCCCACAAATGATGCCCGAGTAGTTGTGAAATTTTTAAAAGCTCTCTTTGCTCGATTCGGAACTCCACGTGCTATTATTAGTGATCGTGGTACGCACTTCTGTAATGACAAATTTGACAAAGTCATGCAAAAATACGGTGTGACTCACCGTCTTTCCACTGCGTACCACCCTCAAACAAGTGGACAAGTCGAAGTGTCTAATCGGGGCATTAAAAGAATCTTGGAAAGAACTGTAGGTGAGAATCGTGCATCGTGGTCGGACAAATTAGATGATGCACTTTGGGCTTTCCGTACGGCTTACAAAACACCCATTGGGTGTACGCCTTATAAACTTGTGTACGGGAAAGCGTGCCATCTTCCGATCGAGCTTGAACACAAAGCCTATTGGGCTCTCAAGCATGCCAATTTCGACCTCAAAACGGCGGGTGATCATAGAAAAGTTCAACTAAATGAATTAAACGAACTTCGTGATCAGGCTTACGAGAACTCTTTGATCTATAAAGAAAAGACAAAGAAGATTCATGACTCAAAAATCAAAAACCGCGTCTTCAACGTTGGTGATCGAGTCCTTCTTTTTAATTCTAGACTCAAGATCTTCTCGGGAAAGCTCAAAACCCGATGGACTGGTCCATTCACTATCGCAAAAGTTTATCCTTATGGCACCGTCGAATTATCTCAAAATGACGGTCCAAATTTCAAAGTGAATGGACATCGGTTAAAGCACTACTTTGGAGAGGACGTACCATCCATGGTCGTCCCGGATCTCCAAACTTTCCCCAAGGACAATTGAATTCGGGGATAGAGTCAAGCTAACGACTCGATGACCAAAAATTAGCAACAATACGGGTTTTCACCCGTATCTCTGATTCTTTCTATTTTCTACCACTAAGTGTGGGGGAATGGCCAACCCCCCGCTGTTTGAAAAAAGAATGTATATATGTATATATGTGTAAAAAAAAAAAAAAAAAAAAAAAAAAAAAAAAAAAAAAAAAAAGTTGTATATATAGAAATAAAGTGAAATTGGTGTTTCCGCAGTTAGATTCGAATCTTGGCTTTTTACGTTCATAGCTTCGGCATAATAGCCGGATCTTTGAATATTGAGGACAATATTCATTTCTAAGTGTGTGGGGGGGGGGGGGGGAATTCTAACGAATTTTATCAAAATATCTTTCAAGTACCCCCCCCCCCCCCCCCCCGTTTTGGCCAAAATTTTCAAAAAATTTTTTCACTTTATTTCAAAAAATTTTGTGGTAATCAGTCCGCCTTGTCTAAGCGACAAAAGGGATTGGCTAATCCAGGAGCAAACGGCTCTTGGTAAAGATAAATCAAATCCGTTGACGGCTGGCAATTTGCCCAAAATTGTATGGTTCATCAACTCCCCGAAAACAAATGAGTTGGCTAGCCCGCAAGATTATGGCTTGTGGTAAAGGCCGTGGAAAATCCATAATTGGTAATCAGCTCACCAAGATGTCGACTAGGTCCATCAAGATGCTGGCTAGTCCAGGAGCAAACGGCTCCTGGTAAAGACTTAACAAATCCGTTGAAAGCTGGTGGTTTGCTCAAAATCACACGGTTATCAGGTGTGCCACAGTTCTTACACCTGGCTACTCCAGAAGTGGTGGCTTTTGGTAAAGAGTTTAAAATCCATCAAGTTTTCTAAAAAGATTGCTAGGGACTAGCAATATTTCAGTGTGGGGGATTGATGAGTGCTCAAACACTCATCGTTTTTGATATATTTAAGCTGCCAAAACGCACAAAAACAATCAAAAAGATATCAAAATACTTAAATTATCCCAGGGATTGTGTTTTATGTGTTTTAAAAGCAAAATGTGCAAAAACAAAGAAAAAACGTACAAAGTTTGCAGTATTGGCAGTTTCAGTCCCCTAAGTTTCAAAACTTGTCAACTTTAGTCCCTATGCATTTATTTATAAGAAAAAGTCAACCCAAGATCTTAAAAGTCAAATAAAGTCAAAATATTATAATTGGGTTGCAAGTTTTCATAAATTACATAATTAGTCCCTAAAAATCCAAATATGGCAAAAATGGTCCCTGGGAAATTTTAAAGTTTGAAAAAATGGAAAAATAATCTTGGAACTTTGGAATTATATCAAATTTGGTCCTTGGTGTACATTGGGAAAAGTTACAACTTCAGTCCTCAAGATTGGCAAAATTACAAAAATGGTCCTTGTGCATTTAACTTACCCATCCGGACCCTTTTGTTTTTAACAAGCCAAATCCAAACCCAAACAAACCCCTAGCCCAGCTGATCCCCAAGCCCACCAGGCCCAGTCCTTTGTTTGGCTAATACCCCGGTCAACCCAGGTCAACGCGGGTCAAACCCACGTTTGACCGCCTTCTCCCCCAACAAAATCCCCCAAAACCAGGCAATAATCACCCCCTCCTCACCTTTTCACCCACTTTACCCCCCATAATTAATAACCTCACCCACCAACTCCACCACCATAAATGCTCCCACAATCCCCTCACCAACACCACTTGATTTTGCCCCGTATGAAAATTGGCGCCAAAAGCTAATCAACAGCTCAGATTGATCAAAAGCTAATTGGACGATTGGGATTTGGTCAGAAGGTCAAAGCAAAGGTTGTGGGGCTCTCAGAATTCAAAAAGAGCCCATGTGGAAGGCTTAGCTCTAGTTTTTAGCTCGATATATAAGAAAAAGCTCATAGAAGCTAATGTGTGTAATTTTTCTTAGTCTTATTGTATTTTTAGTCTAATTTCAAAGCATTGTAACTCTGTTTTATCAATGAAAGTTTAGTTTGCAGTTTAATTCTCATTTCCTATTTTCTTAGTCTAAATTTAAATTCTCAAATTCCAATTAAAAGCTTTAATACAAATGCAAGTAATTCAGTAGCTTATGTAGACTTAAAACAAAGGTTTGGAAAGCTTTTTAAGTTTGGAAAATCATCTTAAGCTCAGTTTTAAATATTTGATAAAAAAACAAAGAAAAATCAAGATTAAATAAAAAAAATGGTGATCACTTGTTGAATGAGCATGGAGCACAGTGAATCAAGGAAGGCTGTGGGTTAGGTACCTCAGGGGAGGGCATAGGATTGATTGGTTTGGTCCTTTGGTACTTACTTAGTAGCTTGGAAGGCTTTGTAAGCTAACAACTCTTTCATCTTTACTCATTAAGTAGCCTAGACTGTTTATTCAAGCTCATTGCAGATAAATATTAGTTTGTAAATTAGTTGTGACCATTTGTTTGTGATTTATATGTGCTTTAGCTAAAATCTCTTCATTAACTGTTTTTAAAAGGGTGTTTGGTTGTATCTTGTTTGGTGTGTTCTAGCTGTGTAATGGTGCATCTATTAGTTTCTATCAGTTGCATGGGTATATAAAAGCTCAGGGGAACAAGTGCTTTGGTACAAAAGTTTTCAAAAGTCAAAATTACAAAGTTTACACCACCACGGTTAACTGTGGTGGATTTTGAGTCCCAAATCTTGTCATTTCATCAGATAAGCTTGTTATTTAACATAATTCAACTCTAAATTAACTTACAAACATGTTTTCAGTAGGTTAGATTAAGCCAAAGTTCACTAAAGTCAAACCTTGCAATTTCTTGAAAAGTCAAATTGTGTAATCTAGGATTTTGAGCAAACTTTGGAGGCTTGCAATTTGTGTAATACAAGGATCTAAGGTCTGAGATTTTACCAACTTGAACTTTACCACTTTGTGGATTTTTGTGGATTTTTCCAGATTTTTAAGATTTTGTTTTTTGGGTCCCACAAGGCCACAAAGTGACCTGCAGGGCAACCTATCTGCCCTGCTCTCAGATACCTCAGCCATCCACCCAACTTTGGTGGTCTTTTGTGACTGACCCAGTGGGTCCCACACCTCCACTCTTGCACCTTTCAACCCCCTCCTACCCAGGAACAAGGGTTGACCTTTTATTTGACCATTAGACCAGTGGGCCCTACCTTGTTTGACCCAAAATCTTTGTCCCTTGACTGCTTCAGTCAACAAATAAGCAAAGTGCTTATTTGTTATTTTTGGCTTATTCAGGCCACTCATTGGCTTAATTCTTGCTTATTTGTGTTCATTAGACTCAGAGAAACCAAAGTATACAATTGTGGACCCAACATCTTCATTTTGAGCTTAAAAACCTTCACAATCAACAAAAGTCAACTGTGAGGTGAATAAGCACTTCAAGTGCTTATTTCCAGGGGTGTAGTAAAAGTGCCTTAATTAAAAGTACTTATTTTTAGCTTATAATTAGTCTAGAAAAAGAAAAAACAAAAAAAAACCAACTTTAAAAATAGTGATAGCTTCTATTTAATAGGATTTATCAATTTAATTTTCTTTTTAATTTATTTCTAAATAATATATCACTTTTATATTTTTAGAAATTATATTTTAGGTTAAAATAATTTTACAAATTTTTCCAGATTTTTATTTTGTCTTTTAGTGGTATTTCTAATTAATTTTAGTTTAATTTAGTTTTAATTAATAGTAATCAATTAAATAGCATAATTAGTTTTTAAATAGTATAATCTAGTTTTTATAATTTTTATAGCTTTTATTTTAGTTAAAATAGTTTTATAAATTTTTCTAGAATTTTTACTGTCCATTTTCTATTTTTTATCATATAATTAGTTTAAGTAGTAATTAATTAATAAATAGAATAATAATTATTTAATTAGCTTAAAAATACTTAGAATTAACTTTTTATAATTTTTTAGGATTCCCATGATGGTTAATTAGATTTATAAAATTTTTCGTAATTTTCTAAGCCTTTTTAGTATTTTTAATAATTCTAATTAATTAAATTAGTATTAAATAGATAATTAGTAAAATAATTAATATTAAATAATTAAATAGTATAAAAATACTTTTTATTTTTCTTAAAATTTTCTTTATTTAATAGGATTGTAAAAATATCAAATTTACACTTTTACCCCTTTCAATCCTTCAGTTGTACTTTTTGTACGGTTCATCTGTATACGTTTTTAATTAAAACGTATAATTTTAGGTTTAAGCTCAAATTCTCATAATCCAAATTCCAGTAATCAATCACGTAGCTTTCCTAAGCTATATTTGTTAATAATTTCCAATTAATTTTGATTATAACCCTTTTCTGTGAATAATTACCCGATCACTAATACGCTAAAGTCACAATTCACACTTCAACGGGACTTAATGACCCGGTGATACATTATATTACCCGGAGCATTGACTTAGACTATTTGACTTTGTTAACCATTATTTGGTCAATATAAGTTAGGTGGTTTAGCATCAATTAATGGTCTTTTCCAAAAACACATAAACACACACATTTCAAAAGGCCCTCATTTACCATGTTGCACGCAAAGACAATAGAATATTATGATTGTTGTAGTTGTGAAGAACAGGACACCTGGTATGATGGAGTCACGTTCAAAGGGATATAAAGTTACACTTCTAATCTATATTCTTTTTATAGTTGACACAGAATTGATTGTGCAAAATGTTGTTGCCTGCACAATACTGCAAACACAAATTATATAGCTCTCCAAAGAATAAACTTGAGCCTGTTTTTACCTTATATGTTTCATATTAAGAGTCTTGTACAAATAGAAAATGAATTATAGATGGAACATAGGGTCTTCAACATAGGCATGCAAATTGCAGACACGTAGCTTAGGCTTAAACTATAAAATAGTAGCCCGATCTCCCTCTAACTTGATTGCACCCCATCATTATCTATGACTTTACTCAGTTCAAGAGACATAATAATCCAATGTCAAAAAACAATTTTGCTACTTGATCATTTTGCTTCCCCGGCTCCGGCTTTTGACCTTTTTCCAATCTCGTGCTCGTTTTTTTGTCGGTTTTGGCTTTGTTTTTGTTCATTTTCCACATATTCGTACCTGCACATACACAAATACAAAAACATACATTCTCTTGGCATATTTGGTTAGTATTTGATGTATTTGGTCTGATTTTGGTCTAAAAAGGATGTGTGAAAAAGCACACATCACTACTTCCACTAAAAAACTGTGTAGCCACTAAACGGCGCAGTGTGTTTGTATGAAAACATTACCTAAGCAAGAGCATACCACGTAGCACTTGATTTCTGAAATGGATGCATCATTTAATGCACAAATCGTCCCGTACTAACAGCTCTTTAGAAACATATTAAGTAGAATGGTTCGTTTACGCTTATTGACAACATATGAAAGTAATTAGCAAAATTTATGCCTTTTGTGTCCATACCCCAGTGCTCGAGTCCAAAGCGCACATAATCTTTAAATATATTCAAACGTTTTCCAGAGCTGATGTCCCAGTCCCTCGGCTTTTTTTTGGTGAAAAGCCAAGGCTGTAGGCATACAATGTAGCAGTTCAGCAGTGATCAATTTTAACCAAAAACCAAAAAAATTAGGGAGTGTTTGTTTCTGCTTTTTTTTTTTGGGCGAAGGAGCTTATATTTTCATATTATATTTCATAAGCTCGATAACGGTGCTTAACTAATAATTGTATTGTATTTTTACCTAAAATGATTTACCATAATAAATTTAAGCTGCATACCATGTTATAATATAGAACACATGTGCCCCTTCCTGCAACTTCGCAATTTCAGCCTCCAAAGTGTCCAGTTTAGGATTCAGTCCGTGCTTAACATATTAAGCAAATCTAGTTAACCTCAAAATTTTATTAAGAATATACCTGAAGATGCGACTATCGGCTTACCCCTGCTACACGGGTTAGTTCCAGTAGTTAATGTTAACATTTTGAGCCACTTTATATTTGTAATTATATTGAATTTAAACGTAAATAAACTGACCTTCAGATGGCGTTAATATTTTGAGCCACTTAATATTTGTAATTATATAGAATTTAAACAAATATAAACTGACCTTCAGATCGCTTCTCTTGTATCCTTCTGTCATTACCCCGAGCTACTTAAACTCCAAATTCTTTACCCGAACAGTTCGAACTCAATTCAACTAAAATAAACTCATTATAATTTAAGGCCAAAATTTTTCCAAGCCAGAAGATGCATCTACTGTAATAAAAAAAATGAACCACTTATCTGAAACTTCTAAAAGGACTTTCGTTATCCCCTCTTGAAAAAAAATCTACTAATGGTCGTGCTTAAGAAGAGGGAAGAGTAACAGCAGGTGTGGATATATCTGCTGATGTACGTACAAAAAACTAAGTACACCAAGCTGTGTTACCTAGCTCTTGATACCAGGACATTAGCTCTCTTGAAGCTGCTTGAAATCACTACTTAACACTTTTGCTTCCATTTAAAGTCATCAACCGCTGGTTTATGTGACAATGGTCAACAGTAATCGCAATCGTTGGTGAAAGCTTCTTAGGAATACATGCACCCTGGTTGAAAAAACACATGGTCATAAGCACTTAAGAACTTAGTAAAATATTTCTTAAACATTCAAATTACAGTTGAATATGATAATCCCAAAGATCCCGAATATAAGTAGTTCAACAAAACTGAGTAAAAAGTCAAGAATTATCATTCTAATGTTGAAGTTTTATTATTTTGATTTCGAAATCACTACTTCACACTTTTTGCTTCCATTTAAAGTCACAACCGTTGGTACAAGCTTCTTAGGAATACATGCACCCTGGTTGAAAAAACATATGGTCATAAGTACTTAAGAACTTAGTAAAATATTTCTTAAACATTCAAACTACAATTGAAACACCTATAGATTCAACATCAGATACATTATCTGAACTACTTTTTTCGGGAGAAAGAAGGCAAGTGCTATGAGATAAATTAGAAGCTTACTGTTTCCCTTGATGAATAGCTAAATGAGACATTCCTAAATTTAATAGGACCTTTCAAGCTTTCAACTTCGACCCTATGACAATCAATAAGCTCTATTAGTTGGAATATTAAGCAGTGGTTTAAGGAATTAAAAGAAGTGATTGCCTTTGGATGTGAACCGGTCACTAGGGGCAACTTAATTTTTTTAAAACTACAAATGATCATGCTAAAGAAACTTACTTGCATACTTGACTTATATAATCCATTGTAATAGGATAAACAGGTTTGCCAATTGCAATTGAGCCCATAAGCATGGCTATAACCACAAGCTGCCATTATTCCCTCAAATATCCAGAAAAGGTGAAGAAAATTACACATTTATCAATCGTGTTTACGAAACATCAATTAAGAAAGAGAAAGTATGGTTATTTGAGCAACAAATCGTGTTTACGAACCAATCAATTAAGAAAAAGAAAGTATGGTTATTTAAAAATTTGATCTTCTATATCCTTCTATAACCATTTCGTGTCTTCTGGTGACATGAATTCTCTTTTAAATATATGTCCTTCGCATTTGCTCTTTAAGCCTGGAAATTAAAAGACACAATCAACATCCCCGTTATTTATTTATTGATGTTACTAAAGATTTAAGAATATGTTTAGGATCATAAACACACTCTAAACCTAAGATTTGCTCATAAGTAGGTATGTCAACTTCAAGATTCTCATGTCCATCATCCAACGAAATGCAAAGGAACTCAGGAACACAAACGGTGAACACACACGTAAATGAGACACTATACTCTTTATAAATCATATAAAGAAAATAAAGAAATTGGCCAAAGATATCTAAGCATTTGCTTCACCTTTGTGTGTCAACTGTTTCCTGTGTCATCTTTTATACCACCATCGGGACACGTGGCACCAGGAGCCACCACTTTTCCTGGTGGCATAGAAGTGCTTTACGAAAATAGCCTAATATGTCCGCCTCTGGTGCTACTATCCCTTAAACAAAACCACCTGTCACATCCAAACTTTCATAGCAGATCAAAGTTCGTCCACACTACAATATATAAATTCAATAAGTACACACCAGGTATAAATTCAATAAGTAACCAAAACCAAGTATTGTTGATGAATTTATACACCAAGATTAATCTCAGTATGTTGCCCAAAAATAAAATTCTTCCTATATGATGTATTTAATGTATCATATTGTTGTGTTTGATTTTCTGGTGAGGGTTTGCCAGAGGAATGAGAGGATATTATTGTGTGTGTGTGTGTGTGTGTTTTCTTTAGATTTGATTCCTATTGGCAAATGAGATGGGGGAAGGAATTCCGCCCAAAATTGACTAAAAAAATCGACGGCTATTAGATTTTAGAGATTACACGTGTCAGTTGATTAGTATTTTTGAGGGAGAAATAATAGGACAAACTTCCTTTATATAGGAGGTAGATTATATATATATATATATATATATATATATATATATATATATATATATATATATATATATATATATATATATATATTGTACAAACTAATTAAACAAAAAAGCTTCATCATTTTCGAAACCTATTGTACAATGGGGTTGAAATAAGTTTTTCTAGAAAACGCAATACCATTAACCAACAAGCTGTCACACGCCTACGAGACTATATAATAAAATGAACCAACTAGACTATAAAAAACAACTTTTGGTTCAGGATGGCGCACACATACACGGCTCGAATTTACCTCGGAAAAGTAAAAAAAAAAAAAAAAAAAAAAAACAAACTGAACCATAAAAGTTGAAAACTTAACAATAGATGGCGCATACATGGCATGCAAGTAAGTTAAGAAATTGGGGTGTCCTGTTTGTCGGTTAAACATTTAGGACAAACTTCCTTTATATAGGACAAGCTTTTGAGGGAGAAATAATAGGACAAACTTCTTTTATATAGGAGGTAGATTATATATATATTGTATAAACTAGACGAGTACCCGTGCATAACAACGGGATTTTATAGCGACAGATAGTTTATTGATAAAAAAAATTTCTAGGTTGTAAATGAAAAATAATAAAAGTTTGAACATTTGGGAATTAAACATAATGTTTTGAAACCCGGTTCCACCCGGGTGGTTCAACCGGTTAAACCGTTCCGGTCGAAAAATTGGTCGATTTAAACCGGGTCAACTTGCTAGGTTGGGTCGAAAATGGGTCAAATTAAACCGGTTCAACCCGGCGAGTTTGAAGCGTCCCGGGTCAACCTGGTTTGTGATTTGTATTAATTGGTTATAAATGAAAAGTAATAAAAGTTTGAAGACTTGGGAATTAAAAATAATGTTTTGAAACCTGGTTCGACCCGGGTGGTTCAACCGGTTGAACCGTTCCGGTCGAAAATTTGGTCGATTTAAACCGGGTCAACATGCTAGGTTAGGTCGAAAACGGGTCAAATTAAACCAGTTCAACCCGTCGGGTTTGAAGCGTCCCGGGTCAACCCGGTTTGTGATTTGTATTAATTGTTTTAATTGGTTATAAATGAAAAATAATAAAAGTTTGAAGATTTGGGAATTAAAAATAATGTTTTGAAACCCGGTTCGACCCGGGTGGTTCAACCGGTTGAACCGTTCCGGTCGAAAATTTGGTCGAGTTAAACCGGGTCAACATGCTATGTTAGGTCGAAAACGGGTCAAATTAAACCGGTTCAACCCGTCGGGTTTGAAGCGTCCCGGGTCAACCCGGTTTGTGATTTGTATTAATTGTTTTAATTGGTTGTACAATATGAATAAATCATTGTACTTTTAAGTAATGGGGTATTTTAATAAGAGTATTAAATGCATTTCAATATTTCCTTATATACGTTTTTCAACATTTCACTTTTCACTTTCTTGACTTTTCACATTTACCTTTTGACCATTTTTGCTTTATAGATAGTATAGACTAATTAAACAAAAAAGCTTCATCATTTTCGAAATCTATTGTACAATGGAGTTGAATTAACTTTTTCTAGAAAACGCAATACCAATAACCAACAAGCTGTCAGACGCCTACGAGACTATATAATAAAATGAACCAACAAGACTATAAAAAACAACTTTTGGTTCAGGATGGCGCACACATACACGGCTCGAATTTACTTCGGAAGAGTCAAAAAAAAAAAAAAAAAAAAAAAAAAAAAAAAAAAAAAAAAAAAGGAAACTGAACCATAAAAGTTGAAAACTTAACAATAGATGGCGCATACATGGCATGCAAGTAAGTTAAGAAATTGGGGTGTCCTGTTTGTCGGTGAAACATTTAGGAGTAAGACGTGATTGTTTTGATCGAAACGACATGAGATTAAACTGGTAAAGAGCATTAACTTTTTTGTATCTCTCTCCTTTTCTCCACGAGATTAGGATTAGAGGTGATGATTATGATAAGAACCCCTAATATAAAACATGTTTATCTTCTTTTAAAGGGCTACGGCCCAATATAAACACTCAAGAAAAACATACAAATATGTGTTTAACAAAATATTTGTTTACTCGACACTTACATTATTGGTTTTTTCTATATTAATGGTCATTGAAGTAACCTGGTTGATATTTAACGGGGATTATAACTTACTTATATTTTAGATACATGAATGTAATATAAGTATGTATTTCGTAAAGCTCCATAATCAATCAGATTTCTTCTTTTTGGTACTGAAATGTTCTATAAACTATATATATTTTGATGTCATATGGCGTTTTGTTAAAAGCCCGGTCAAATTGTTTAAATACGAGAAATATAAGCCTGAGTTTGGTATGTGATAAATGGAAATTCTTAAAACATAAGGCGGTGTCTTCTTTGATTATTGGACGCAGATAAGACATAATTATGGACATTTTCGTCAAACATCCTTCAACTAAACATAAAAGAGAATATAGTTGGGCAAAATCAAACTTTAACAATGTTATCCACATTAACACCTTGATCTTTGGTAAATTGGTTATAATACTTATATTAAGTATGCAGCCTTTTAATTGTTTGTAACTACCCGTTAATGTCAACCACCACGAGCTCCTACATCGTCATGCAACAAATATCCGCCTCCTCATCACTGCAACAACCTGTTGACAATCACATAACCTTTTAACTACTTGAATAGTTGAATTACACTACAATCTTAACTAAAGTTATCGTTATTCGTAAAGTTATTGCTTAAAAAAAAGTATGACCGAATAACAACACATTGACAGAAAATTTAGTTAGTGGATACCCGTCACTGCATCGCGTGGGTATCCTGCTAGTTACATATAATAGTTGTTGACTTGTTGACTGTAAACATTGATGAATGGGTATATAATTAGTAGAGAAATCATAATGAGTTATCTGGAATATTGCTAAGTTCAAAAAAAAAAAAAAAAAAAAAAAAGAAAAAAAAAAAAAAAATCTGGAATATTGCATACAGTATCAGCGTTTACCCAAATAAATATTTGTTAGTAAGTTAAATAAAAAATAATAAATACCCTCTAACGAAATACATATTTGTTAGGAAGTTGGATAAAAAGCAAGAAATACCCTCCACTGCAATGGTTGTCTTGGACATCCATCCATCTATCTATCATATTATAAGATTGAGTTCCTTGATTAAATATGAAGTTTTAATGACTTCATGAATCTTCATTCCAAAGATTTATTATCCTTCCTTCCAATGGCATGCAACGTCTAATTAGAATCTTTGGATTTCTTAGTTACTTATTGTTAATTAGAACCTTTAGAGTTTAGATGGCTCTTAATAATTATCTCATTTATTGTCAATAGTAAAACTTTCTGTATAAATATCATGCATATATGTGGATACGCCATCTAATTCATTCCAACAAAACATTTTCTTAAAACCAAACTAAATATGGGCGGTAAAGGTGGCGGAGGTGGCGGCAAAGCTGGTGGTGGAGGTGGAAGCAAAGGAGGTGGTGGTGGTGGTGGTGGTGGAAAAGGTGGTTCGGCTCAGCTAAGGGCGGAGGTGGCGATAGCGGGGAAGGATCAGGTTCCATGAAGGCACCGGGTACCAGTGGCGTTGAAACTTTGTTTCTTGAGGTTTTTAATATTATGGTGGTGCTAAAAATATCAATGAGTTGACACCTATTCAATTTTTGACTGCTCCGAACTAATGCTACGTACTGTGATGGTCTTAAAATCTTCCAAGAATGGTTTAGGGTTAGTTGGGACATTCATTTTAATGGTCGATTCATAAAAGTGGTGAGACATATATAGTTGTGTTTTATCTTTAGTTTTGTTATATCATTTAATGTATAAAAGATGCAAAGATCGATTCTTTTGAATGATTTTTAATGTTCAGCTACAAATGATGATACAGAGAGTAAATCAAGAGTGCTAATACTCATATTGTTGGTTCATTGAATTTTGGATTTGGAAAAGTTTAATGAGTTTCAAGATGTTTTCTTTGGCTGAAGTTGAGAACATTGATGGTAACTGTACGTATAAACAATAGCAGGACTTTTAAACATGAGCTCAATATTCCTTTTGAAATAGTTTTGAGGTTCCTTCACCCAGCAGGTTGATGTTACGTATCCCAGTTGAAACAATCATCTATTTACTTTTTGTAGCTTGGCATAAATGTAAATAAACCATCATAGTTTATTACAAGTTTGCCCTGTAATAATGGTTATACGAATTGTTTGCGAAAAAAGTGCATTTTAATGTTGTCGTTAGCATAATATTACAAGTTTGTATTGTACTATTGTTTACATGAATTGTTCTCGGAACAAATCAAAGAGTTAGCATTTTAGTTGATAATTATTTTAATAGATGGACTTAATTTACACTAAAATAGGACTTTAGTTAGTGATCATTCCTTTCTACAACGTTTCAGCATGGACTAAAGACCTACCAATCATCCCCTGATGCTCCTCTTCTGCAACTGCCTCAAATGGTTAATTAAAACCTCCTAGAGTTCTTCTATCCCGATCTTGGTCACTACTGAGAGTAGCCATTCTTCATCTATCATACCCATTCTTCTCAGTTTTTGAGATAAACACACCTACATTTTCCTAAGTACCTTTGACTCCGGGAGTTCAGAATGAATAGGATGCTATGTCCTAGTGATCCTTGGTCCCTGAATGAAGGTACTTGCATGAATGTAGTACTGAGGAGAAGATGGTTATAAGAGATGTAGACTTGGGCAGATTAAACTTCCTTATATACAAGATCATAGTAAAACTACTCGATCTTGTAGAAATATGGAAAGATGTTAGTGTGGAGGGCATATTTAGGTGGTGTTAGAAGGGAATGGTAGTGTATAAGTGTTATTAGCCGTCATTCAAGAACGGCTAAGTTTTATTAGCGGTCAATCAAGAACGTATTTGCTTTGATACCACTTGTTGGGTCCCTGACCTGCCCGTTCATGAAAACCATGAATGATATGAACAAAAATTTTAGCAAGTGAGGAAAAATAATGAACATCAAAATCTTGGACGCAGGGTTTGATTGAGAATGAGTTAGACACACTAATAAAACCATTGTCATTTTCACCTATTATAAATCTTTATTAATGAATAAATCAACAAGATTTACAAAGGATAGCCTACGGAAAACTACCCTGGTTTTTTGACATATAAAACTCTCCACAATCAAACAACAAAAGACTGCTAACTGCTTTGTTGTTCCTATGAGAGGAGGATTCTAACCATAATACTTTGTATTATTTTCTTTATAGGAATCTCTACTTAACTTAGTTACGACCCGATTTTATATATATGAAGGTAAACAATGTTTGCATGTGGGTTGCATCATAAGTTGTCCACTTGCTATAGGTATGCACAGGCCTAGTAAGCTAGTTTTAATCTTACTTTCGGCTCTTCTGTTTTGACAACTTAAAGTTCCAATGCATGTTTCACGCATATCGATAAGTACTTGAACTTATCTTCTTGTGTAAACTTCCCCTTCTTGTTCTGAGGTTTAGGTTGTAATCAAAGTTAAGTCTTCTGGATCACTAAGACATTTGTCAGTTCTCAATGACTCTGGTGTTGTCTTTCAACTCCTTGTAACTTCATTCCTTGACACTCGATCAGTTTGTGAAGTCGTTTTCTTCAGTTAGTCTTCGACTTCCCTAAAACCATTTAGGCTCTTTGGCCTTTTGAGCTTTATACAACACTCACTGATTTCAGTGAGTCATCTTCTGAATAATAATCAGTGAGTCATGTTCTCTGATAACTCTTATCGTTATCAGAAAGTTAATGCTCACTGGCCTTCAGAAGATGAATTAGGCTATTTTATATTTAAATACTTGTCGGAGATAATTTGGTTAACTTATCAGACCCAACAATTTAAGTTAATTTTTATGTTCATTTATTGTGCATTAAATGCATAATTACTTCAAATATGAAAAAAAAACAAATTATTTAATATGTTTTAACCATTGCTCAGTGGGCATTGTTTAGCAACACACTTTTATTTTATTGTAACAATAATTACATATCATTCACAAAAATATCCTAAAATTTTAATTTTTGATGTCACCTTACTTCTTTAATTCTTTATTAATCGCTACACGCCTAAAAGTCTTTTAATGGCTTTTAATGTTTCATATGTACACAACAAAATTCTTTATTCATAAAGACTTTCAACTCTACACGATAATACTTCACAAAAAACTTTCATCTACACCATGAGTGAAAGTCAATTTTATCTTTATTTAGTTATTTGCATGTATCATGTGTTATTACATTCTTCGAGAGGTATGTACATTATGCATATTAAATATGTACTGTACATTATGCATATTAAATGTTTTTCGATATTTTTCTTATTTACAGTTATTATAAATCCAAAAATTCTATCACTTACAATTTTTTTTTGTATACTTATTAGGTGTTGACGGACGGACCTTTCTTCAAGTTTTAGAATGGTTACTACATCCATTTTGCTTCTCAAGACAAACATATTGTATATCAAGAAACATTATATTTTATACTTTCAGATACTTATAACTTATTGTTCCGTTTCAAGATAATTTTATAGCATTTACGCTCGTTATTCATTCTTACTTTATTCACGTATTTACATTTTTTTAATCAAAAATTCTTTAAAATCCCGTGGATGACACGGGTCTATAAGCTAGTTCTTTATAAATCGCTACATGCCTAAAAGTCTTTTAATGGCTTTTAATGTTTCATATGTACAACAAAATTCTTTATTCATAAAGACTTTCAAATCTACACGATAATACTTCACAAAAAACTTTCATCTACACCTATGAATGAAAGTCAATTTTATCTTTAATTAGTTATTTGCATGTATCATGTGTTATTACATTCTTCATGCTCTATCTTTAATTATTTCACCTTTTGTTTCATTGAAAACAAAAATGGTATCAAAAGCTCTTCAGTAACAAAATTTTACACCTACAGCTCTCACCATTCATTTCAAAATTGCATCAAGAATCTGCTTAAGAAAATCTCAGGTTCGTCTTAAATCTTTTCATTAGTTATTTGCAAGTATCATATGTTGTACAAGTGGTTAACACCCTTGCCTCTGGATACAGAGGTCAAGGGTTCGATCCTCACCCCTTGCAAGGCCGGAGGTCCTTTTCTATCTTTGGTAGAACTGGAAGCAGTCTCTCTACATTAGGTAGGGGTAAGGCTGTCTACATCTCAACCTCCCCCATACACCGTGTAAAATGTTATTGGGACCCATAATCCGTAAAAGACGGTATCGGGAGTTACTTTACTTTACTTTACTTGATATGTTGTACTTAGATTGTTTTTGCTATATCATCACTACTTATATTTCGCATGATTTGTAATGTATCTATTTAAATACAAGCTCTTATCACATAAGCAAATCCAAACAGGAGTACTTTATTTTAAACAACTTTTAAGTACTTATTTTTAAGCATAGGCACTTGCACAAAAAAAAAAAAAAAATCAATCCTAAACACCGCCTACATATATGGCGTAGTAAATATGTAAGTTTGTATTTTACTAGAATAATACTCCGACAGGCCGCGATGCTAATATAAATTTACACTTTCATTTACAACTAATAAAATTATTTTTAAGTTAATTTGAGATATTATTGGTGCTCAATTTAATGATCTCACTTTTACTAAAATGTATGTTTTTAAGTGAACATTTAATTTTGAGAAAGGCTTTTAAAACCAGTTCAACTGGAAATCGGTTGGTCGGCCTATTCTTTTACACTGGTACTTAGACCGCCTATAAAGAACTCCATAATTTTATTCGAACGGGTTAACCCGCGTCGAATAGAGCATGACTGAGCCAGGCGCAATAAATTTTATAAAAATACTACTTTATTGAACGAGTGTTGTTGTTTTTTTAATGTTTGTCTAACAAGTGCTCTCAGAGCATTGTTTTATGCGATTAAACAAGGAAACTTGATTATTAATAAATTAAAAATCATATCCAAATTATGTAGTTTTCGAGTTCATTGAGATGTATTCAATACATTGTCTAATCAAAAAGGAAACTTTGTGTTTAACCAATGCCTTGGGAGTACTTGTTAGACAAACATTTTTTTTCTTTATATATATACTAGACGAGTACCCGTGCATACCAACGGGATTTTATAGCGATAGATCGTTTAGTGATAAAAAAAAGTTTATGGGTTATAAACAAAAAATAATAAAAGTTTGAAGATATAGAGATAAAACATAATGTTTTGAAACCCGGTTCGACCCGTTCTGGATAAAAAATGGGTCGATTTAAATCGAGTGAATCCGACGGGTTGGGTCGAAAACGGGTCAAATTAAACCGGATCAACCCGCCGGGTTAGAAGTGTCCCAGGTCAACCCGGTTTTCGATGTGTATTAATAGTTTCATTTTGAAATATATGTTTTCGTATGGCTTTTATTAGTTAGACGAACCGGTGGCGACACCGGTTCCCGGTTGAACCCGTTGATCCGGTCCAGTTTTCAAAACTATATGTACCATCAACTTGTTAGCTTGTATGAAGCTTTGTGTGTTTTATTAATTTGTATAATGTGTAAAATAACATTAGTTACTGTGTTAATTATTTTATATTTAGATTATATTGTAGCTTGTTTAAATTGTATATTGTGAAAATTTTATTGTACTTTTTAGTAAAGGGTGTTTTAATTTGTTGTTTTTAATTTGATATATATACTTTTAATTGGTTGTATAATGTGAATAAATTATTGTACTTTAAAGTTATAGGGTGTTTTAATAAGAGTATTAATTATACTATGCATTTCTCTCACCTTTAACTTTCAAGATTTGGTCATACATTCTTTATAGCGACAAATAGTTTATTCATCAAAAAAAAGTTTATAGGTTATAAATAAAAAATAATAAAAGTTTGAATATTTAGGAATTAAACATAATGTCTTGAAACCCGGTTCGACCCGGGTAGTTCAACCGGGTGAACCGTTCCGGTCGAAAAATTGGTCGATTTAAACCGGGTCAACTTGCTAGGTTGGGTCGAAAACAGGTCAAATTAAACCGGTTCAACCCGTCTGGTTTGAAGCGTCCCGGGTCAACCCGGTTTGTGATTTGTATTTAATTTGGTATATATGTTTTTAATTGGTTGTACAATGTGAATAAATCATTGTACTTTTAAGTAATGGGTGTTTTAATAAAAGTATTAATTATATTTCATAATTTCCATTAATAAGATTTTTCAAGATTTCCACTTTTCAAGATTGACCATTTTTTCCTTTATATGTGTATATATATATATATATATATATATATATATATATATAGTGTTCGGTTCAAGAGAAAAGTGCATTTCGGTAGAAAAGTGAGAAAATAACTGTGATGCAGTAATATATATATATATATATATATATATATATATATATATATATATATATATATATATATATATATATATATATATATATATATATATATATATATATATATATATATATAGTTAGGATCAAATAGGAAGAATAATTAAAATATGAATAATAAGAAGTAACCACAACCATACATTTCAGATGCACCTACAAAAGTTGATGCATCTTCCTTCAAAATTTCCCTCCTAATTTGAAATGTGTGGCTAGAATTACTTCTTACCCTTCTTATTTTAATTATTCTTCTTACTTGATCCCTTCCCTATATATATATATATATATATATATATATATATATATATATATATATATATATATATATATATATATATATATATATATATATATATATATATATATATAAACTTTAGTTATTCCTTTTTAGATTTTCCTAACAGCAGCCTTTAGGGTTGTTGTTAACAACTAATTACCGAATTTTATGTTAAGACAATACACAATGTCCAAATAAAATCATTAACCACTTCCTAGGATTTCTCAAATACAAATACAATTCACCTTCACCATTGGTCATATTAGCGAAAAATAAGGAGTTGGTTTCTCACAATGTCTTAATATCACATAATTTTGTGAAAAGTTTGTTTTTAACCACAATTCTTAGGGCTGTCGTTAGCATCTCCCTTCGTTTTTCTGTAAACTTCTCTTTTTCTTTTTCAATTTTGGTTCTTCTATATGATTTTACATAAAACTTTTTTTGATAGTTTAATAAAATATTTTTTCTAAGAAACAACGTTTAGATTTAAACATATAAATACCACACTAGTTATAATACCCGCGCACGCGCGAGTTGTTTTTTTTTTGTTTTTTTTGAATGATATATTTTTATTTGTTAAAAAACAAATAATTTAATCTTTGTTTTGTTTGATTTATGATTTTTAATTATAGTTTTTTATTATTAAAAATAATCATTTAAAAAGTTTAATCCTATTGTTAGTTGCATCTTATTTATATTTTTTGTATTTATCTTTTGTTTGTGTAGTATATCAACAAAACGAATTTAGTAATTTATAAATTAAAAAATAATAATTAAAATATTACCTAATAAGGAAATATATATATTTTTTTGAAATACGAAATTTCCACTAAGGATTTTTTGTTTTATTATATAAAAGATGTATTTTAATTTTATAATATTCATTATCAATAAAAAATTATAAGATATAATCTACCTTATTAATCAGAGAAAAACAAAGTTGTTAACAAACTCCTTTATTCTACTTAGCTTTTTATTCCAATAATGTTTCAACTATAACTATCCTTATCCCTGTATATACAAGCTGATCATGCATGCATGGTCACCACAAAACAAAAACTTAAAGACTCATGTTTAACAGCATGACGATCGAAGAAAAACCTATGAAGCCTGATGATCATGATGACAACAAAGAATCTGAAGCAGCAGCAATGGAACGTGTGTTTTCGACTCAAGAAGTTCCTTCATGGAGAAACCAAATAACTATTCGCGCCATTGTCACGAGTTGTATTCTTTCCATCGTCTTTAATTTCATTATTTGCAAGCTTAACCTCACCACTGGAATCATTCCTTCGTTAAATGTTGTTGCGGGTTTACTAGGATTTGCAATGCTAAAGTCGTGGACGACTTTGCTTAATAAGTGTGGTCTTCTTAAGCAGCCATTTACGCGTCAAGAGAATACTGTTATTCAGACTTGCGTTGTCGCTTCTTCCGGGATTGCTTTTAGTAGTAAGTTGCTGATTTCTTCTTCTTTTTATGTATATCACATGATTTAATTATGTCTATTACTGGGTTGGACTAGCATTGCAAAATACTACGTATAAAATATGTGAGTAATATAACCTGCAGGTTTAGAATAACATCTAAGTGATAAACAGTTTTAAGGGTATTTTGGGGTTGCTTATTTTATATTTTGAATAAGTAATTTTAAGGGGTAATTATTTTAAAAATCACCATACTTACCACTTCATCTTTTTAGATGGCAACGAATAAAAAAATTGCTTTTGTGTGCAATAAATTTTACATTTTTGTCTTTATGCGTGTAGTATCACCATTTTACCCTTCCAAATTACCTAAATGATTCCTGTGGGTTTTTGAAAATTGCATCCACCATCCTTAGGGTAAATTACATAAATGGTCCCTGTCGTTTGGAGAAAATTTCATCCATCGTCTTTAGACTTTTTTATTATTTTTATCCATACCTTATACGCTTTCATCCGTTTTTATATGTTTTCATCCGCTTTTATACGTTTTCATCGATTTCATATGTTTTCGTCCGTTTTTATTAGTTGTAATATGTTTTAATACGTTTTCGTCCATTTTTCATATGTTTCGTCTGTTTTTATACATCTTTGTTTGTTTATATACGGTTTTATATGTTTTCGTCCACTTTTATACGTTTTTATCCGTTTTTATACGTTTCTTTATAAACTAGAAAGGGGGGGATTGAATAGTTTCATCGTTTTAATTACGTTTTTAAAATCTTTTTCAAGTTTCTTTTTGAAAGACTTTTAGATTCGAAGTTTAGGTGATATCAACACAACAATATATGAACACAAAGAGTATAAATAATTATAACAAAGTAGAAGTAAAGAAAAGAAATGATCAAACCGAGGCATGAAGATTTATAGTGGTCCGGCTACGAAGCTCACTCTTTGCCTTACTCCACTCCTCAAGTATCACGAACACTATATCAATAAGCTCCCTTATGGCGGAGCAAACCGTACACCTTCGCTTACACCAATTAACGATACTAAGCGGAATGTTGAGTCCTAATCCTAGCTTGAACCAATCTACACAATACTACACACAATAGTAACCGCTACACACAACACAATTCGGACCAACACCAAGTCCAAATCGACACAATCGCCTAACAAACCAACACCAAGTTCGAATCAACACACAACACGATTCCGAGCTTACATACAAGTCGGATCTTACACAAGAATTGAGATATGAAGAATTTAGATTGAGTAGAGAACCGTAACAAGGGTTACGAGGTGAATGCCTAATCTTCAACACTTCGTTTCTTGATAAATACGAGCATTCTTCTCTTTCACTTTGAGGTAAGATGGATGTGATCACTTGTATACAACTTACAACATGTTAATGTGATCAAAGAAGAGAGTTTAGAATGATTTGGGAATACAGAAAGTTTTAGTGCCCAAGAGGTGAATTTTTCTATTGGAATAGTACAACATTTATAGATACCAGGAGGAGCGGGAGATGGTCCCGTATATATAAGGGACCGTCCACCTTCACGGGACTGCCCCACAAAATGCTCCAAATTTTGTCCTGATATGATGAAATGTTTATCTAGTGAAAATTTAACTAATTTTGGGCGGGAAAAATAGATGTTCATAGGTCCCGACAAACCCCAATTTATTCCTTCCTCCCCACCAATAATGCCTACTCCTTCAACTCGTTCTAAAAAAATGGGGTTCCGTGTAATAAGCTATTGATATTCGGCAATTCCTATTAAAAAGTAATTGAAAAAATCCAAACATTTATCTATCCAGCCATGAGGTAAATCAACAGCCCCCGTTTGACTGTCGCTCGGGGATGTAGTTGTAGATATGTTACTCTTAGTGGGTCGTTGGCTCCAAAAGGAGTCCTTAGTATGTGTCAAAACCATTATAGTACTACTACATCGAAGTCTCGTACTCGAACTTTTCTTATTAAAACAAATCTTTTATATAATAAAACAAAACCCCAAGTGGGGACTTTTCCATTTCAAAAAAACTAAACCATACCTTATTTAGTAATAATATTATTTAAAAAAAAAGATTATTATCCATAAAGATAAATACAAAAAATATAAATAAGATGTAATTAACAATAGGATTAAAATTTTTAAATAATCATCTTTAATAATAAAAAATTATAATTAAACATCATGAATCAAACAACACAAATATTAAATTATTTGTTTTTTAATAAATAAAAATATATGATTTTAAAAAATTATAAAAAAAACCCGCGCGTGCGCGGGTATTATAACTAGTCTTTATAAATATAAAAATACTTTGTAAAAACATTTTGTCACATAAAAATGTGAGGTTTAAGGAAAAATGACTTTTTCGATCACTTAACTAAGTTGGTAGATTGTTTGTTCAAACCTTAAGTGATGTTGTAGTCGAAACGAACTTTCTCGATTAAAAACTTATTAAGCGTAGTTTTACGTAACATGTTTTTATATTTTGTGATTATCAAAACTTATAGAGATCGGAAAGTGCAAATGACGTTTTTGATATTATTTGTATTAACAATCTCCCTATTTTTGATGATTACAAAATATAAACTCATTTTAGGTAAAATTATGTTTTAATACTACGTAAGTTTTTAATGAGTTTTCGTTTACTTCTCCCCCTTTTTGTAGAATCAAAAAACTTACGTCGATATGTAGAAGGGAAAGAAACCGATGATGCTAACGCTCCTATATATATGAGGGACCGCCAGGTATTTAAGGGACCGCCATCAGTGGGTTAGAATAAATAGGCAGAATTCAATAAGTAGGCATAAACTTAAACATTCAATAAACAAGAACAAAGTCATACATAGAGAGTGACTATTGCAACATAATCCTACATAATAAAACTAATCCTAGTCTATTCTCTACGATTACCAAAATATGGCCCGGTCTTATTCTAGAGCATGCACGATGTCTAGGGTTGCGGAGATTAGGTGGTTGATTCGTTGTGTTTTGGTGTGTGCAAACAACAATTTTATCAAAATATCAATAATTTGTCGTGAGACAAACAATCGTGAAGTAATACGAGTAAACCGTTTAGGAAAACGATTACCCCGCAAAACTTGTGAAAGTGATATTCAAATTGTGAGACCGGGAAGTGATTTCCCGGGTCATACCCCAACGAGGTGTGAATGGAAAGCTTCGAATGAGATTGGGATTAAAATCTTGTATGATTGGAAAAGTTATTTGGTTTTGCGTAACGTTAAGTTAACGAATTTGAAAATTAACGAACGAATGTAAAAGTAAATTAACCTAAGGCAACTAACAATCTAAGAAATTCCTAAAAACACTACGGGAAATCATAATTAGGTATCGGAAATCTTAAAACGTTAACTAAATTGAAAATGCGACTTTTAATTAAAAATTACGCGAACGCAAAATAAAACGTGAATTTTAACTTCTAAACGTCCTACGAGTTCACGAACAATTTTCTTACGTACTATAAGACAAAATAAAATTTTAGAAAAAAGAAAATTGATTTTTCGACAAAAACTCTATTTAATATGAATTTGAAACTAAGTAAAACTAATTAATTCATAATGACTAATTTACAAATCCTAAAAATTTGAAACCTTTTTTGGAAATTAGTTTGTACTAACATTAACCTAAGAAAAATGCAAAATCCCAAAAATCTTTTATAAATAAGCTGTTATAAGCCTGGACAGTTTAAATAAGCTTAAAAGTGTTATTAGAAATAAACTAGTTTAAAACATTTAATGGAGAAAAACCATTGACAAAAGACCCAAGGGCATAGTGGTTTTCTGTGTTGTGTTGTGTTGTAGGCCATGCAAGAGGTCAAGGGTTCGACCCTGACTTTTTGTTAAAATTTATTATCCCCTTTTTTTTTTTAGTTTTCTTGTTCTTTTCGTTAACACTCAAACACAGACTCAATATTTTTTTTTTGGAAAACAGATTTGTCAATCAAACAAATCACATTAAAAAGCCAAATCTCAACAGTTAAAAAAAATTCAAATCCTTGATTCTACACTACTTCAAATATGCTCATGAGCTTAACTAAGCCGAAACAATTTAGCAACAATAACAAGAATAAACTACAAGAATAACATCACTAGTAACAATAACAAGAATCCAAACATGTTACGAGTACAACGAGACAGCAGCTAAGATCAACAACTAGAACTTTAATAAGGACAGTAGCAGCAGCGAAAAGAACTAGATGATCTTTTGACAAGGCCCGGATAGGCTTGTACCAACGATTATACTAGTGATAATGACAACTATAGCCGGTCACATCAAACAATAGCACAAGTTTAACAACAAGCTCAGTGATTCAGGTTTGGAAAAATATCATAAGGGTATGCAGCAGCAGTTACCAAAAAAACGAGCCACAAAATGGCTTGATTACAACAGACAATACCAACAACAAATTAACTAAGATTCAAGAACAGAATAGGGTAGCAGCAGCAGGGTCCATAATAACAGCCACAATCCTAGTTTAATTCCAATCTACAGGTCAATTAGCCTACTCGAACAAGCACCCAAAATCACCAAACAAGTTCACAAGTTGCAGCGGCTTAACTAAAGATTCTAACTTCAAGATCAAAACAAGCTAATCTTAAACTAATAAGGACAAACTATAATGCACTTACTTCAACTACCAAGCTTAAGTTTGTTCAAGAACTATAACTGCTATACTACGAACCTACGAAACAGATTCAAAAGAGCTGATTTAAAATGATTAAAAGGTAACTGTGCTACTTAACCAGTTTACCTAATAAACACTCAATATACTGAACCAAATTTAAACAAGCAAAACTCAGCAAGTTAAGAATAACCAAAGCAAGTTAAGATAGAATGATCAGTAAAACCTACTTGTCATCCAAGAGTTATGCAATTCTGAGAAACAAAATACCAAGAACTTCCTAAGTGCCTCCATAGGCTCTAAACCAAACTCCCATCCAAGCTGCTCTTTCTAACTCCATTTTTTTCTTTCTGACTTCAGTTTCTTTTTTTTTTTTAGATTCGATTTAAATTTTAACAAATGACAAACAGAATATGATAAGAGATTAAGAAACACAAATTGAGATGAACTTAAAATGACATTTTCATTAAACTTTTAAACCTTCAATTACAATACAGAAAACTTAAACTTTGTTAAACTAGAAATTACAAGAAAGATTTAAAAATGAGATGAATAGATAGATGTCCTTAGGCTTACAATTGATCATCTATTTATACTAAACCTTGAAAGTGGTAGGTACCAATTAATCTTCTCTTTGTCTTCATCTTCTTAGGGTTTCATCAGCATCCTTGAACCTTGTGAAATCGATCTTAGCCATTCAATTCTTCAAACACTATCTCGACCTTTAATTCCAACTTTGGCACCCAAAGTGAGGTGGATTGATGACCTGGAGGGGGGTAGGTACGGTTTGTGAGAGGGTGGTGGTGAGTGGGATTGGGAGAAGGTTTTGAGGGTGATGGGAGGGGATAGTGATGGTTGGGTTGGCTGGAAGTGGTCACGGGGGGAAAGTGATGGTGTTTTTTTTATTCAGTACTGAGTGGAGAGGAAGATGGTGTTCGTTATTAGTTGTAGGGTTAGGGTTTGGGTGAAAAGTTTATTAAACGTGAAGGAGGGGTGGGCTTATATTGGTTTTGGGCTTTAGGGTAGGTTACTTGTAACTTGGGCTAAGGGAGGGCTTGTTAATGGATTTGGATTTGGTTTTGGCTAATGATAAAGGTCCGTTTGTTTAATTAGCTTGAAACCACAAGGACCAATTTTGCCGAAAAGTGAAAATCCAAGGACTGAAAGTGTAATTCCCTCAAAATACTTATAAGGATGATTTTTTTGCCAAGTACCAATAACACAAGGACCTTGAATGAATATTTCCCAAATTTGAATTCCCGGGGGTATTTTCTGCCAAGTTTCAAACTAGAGGGACCAAATTTGTAATATTTCTAAAACTTTTTCCCCAAAGACCATTTCTGATAATATTTGACTTTTAAAGACTTGAGTTGACTTTTCTTTAAAGATGATTGACCAGGGACTAGTTTTGTAAAATTTTGAAAGTCGGGGGACTAAAACTGCCAAATATGTAACTTTTGTTCGTTTTTTGTTTGTTTTCACTCGTTTTTCATCAGACACATATAAAATACGATCTTTGGGATTTTGTTCGCATTTTGGTGCGTTTTTGAGTATTTTTGATCGTTTTGCAGTTCAGATTTGACTAAAAATGATGAGTATTTACACACTCATCAATCCCCCACACTAAACTATTGCTAGTCCCTAGCAATCTTTTTGAGAAAAATTAATGGATTTGAAGTCTCTTTACCAAAAGCCATCACTTCTGGAGTAGCCAGGTGTAAGAACTGTGGCACACCTGATAACCGTGTGATTTTGAGCAAACCACCAGCTGTCAACGGATTTGATTTGTCTTTACCAAGAGCTGTTTGCTCCTGGACTAGCCAACTCTTGATGGAACAGTCAACATCTTGGTGAGTTGATTACCAATTATGGTTTTTTCACAGCCTTTACCACAAGCCATAATCTTGCGGGCTAGCCAACTCATTAGCTTTTGAGGATGATGGGGAGTTGAGGAACCATACAATTTTTGGCAAATTTCAAGCCATCAACGGGTTTGAGTTATCTTTACCAAGAGCCGTTTGCTCCTGGATTAGCCAATCCCTTTTGTCGTTTAGACACGGCGAATTGATAACCACAAAAATTTTGAAATAAAGTGAAAAAAAATTTTAAAATTTTGGCCAAAAACGGGGATACTAGACGGTATATTTTGATAAAATTCGCTAGAATTTTCCCCTCCCCCACACTTAGAGTTGAATATTGTCCTCAATATTCAAAGTCCCGGCTATTATGCCGAAATTTTGAATGAAAGACGAGAATATTAAAAGCTAACTGTGGGAATGTCATTTGTATTTTTCACTTTATTTATTCAAACACACTTTTTTTTATTATTATTTTTTGGAAAGATATATACAACTCAATTAGCTGCGGGGGGTGGCCACTCCCCCACACTAGGGTGTTAGAAAATAGAAGGAAATCAGATACACAGGTGAAAACCCGTGTTTGTTGTTACTTGTTTTTGTTTGTCGAGTCGCTAGCTTGACTCCATCCCCGAATTCATTGGTCCATGGGGAAACAAGATGTGGAAGAAACAATCTCCATCGGACTTTCATTCAAGATATTTGGATAAACATATGAAGCACGAAAAAGTTCCACTCCGATGAGACAACCGCCGGTATTCAAATAGTAAAAACTAGTAGCAAGAATACCGGGATCAAAGATAGTGTTCTCACTCCCGAAGGAATGAGAAAGAAGAGAGATTACACAAAATGTGATGAGGGGAACAAAGACATTGGAATCTTTGTTCATGAACCTGAGCTTTCTTTGCGAGATTGGAATTTTAACATGCAAGCTCATAGAAATCCCGGGAGGGAGGGTAGGGGTAAATTCATCATTAAGACATTTCTCATGATAAAATACATCTTCCCCTGGGTCATGATCAACATAATCATGAGTGAGATCATTGTTGAGACAGAATAAAGGGAATCACTTTTCTCCAGAATTAAGAGTTTCTCGGATGAGATTTGCAACTTGAAATTCTTATCGGGAGTCTTTTTCATTGTAAAAGGAGTTTTTACATCATCGAGTATTCTTGGATTGAATACTTTGTTTTCACAAAAAAAATGATGCTCAATGGAAGACTCGGAAGGGGAGAGTGAATCACCCTCTAAAAGGGAGAAATCATGAGAAACAATTGACGGTTCATCAGTTACATTTTCTATTTTTGGTTTCTTATCATCAAATGTTTCGTCATCACAAGATTTGCCATACAAAAGATCTTTCCATTCATTTTGATTGGCTTCAAAATCGAAGAGATCATCATCACTTTGAGAATCACTAAGGTCGGAGTTAGGATTAAGTGATGGATCATGATACAAAAGACTTTCAATTTCTTTGAGATTGAATTCAAAGTCAAAGAAATCGTCGTCACTTCCCGATGGAAGTGGATCGATGTGAGCGAGTTCATCGGAGAACTCCTCAAGAAGAAAGTCAACATTAGAAGTGGTACTGCCACTACTAGGTTCTTTGGATTTGGGGAGCACAGAAGAATGACCATTGGAGGAGAAATCAATGGCATCGATGCTTTTAACCGAAAGTTTCTTATGCTTGGAAGCATCGGTGTGAAAAATCATTTTTTCATTATCAATCCTCAAGGTCAAAGTATTCTCATAATGATCAACTAGGGCTTTTGCTGTACGCAAAAATGGTCTCCCTAGGATGAGAGGAACTCTCGGGTCAGCTTCATAATCAACCACCACAAAGTCGGCAGGGAAGATAAACGTATTTACACGAACAAATACATCTTCAGCTATACCGACTAGGTGAGTAATAGAGCGATTAGCTAACTCTAAGGTCATACGAGTCGGTTTGAGTGTTCCCATTCCAAGTTGTTCATAGATTGACAAAGGCATGAGGTTTATGCTAGCCCCTGAATCGGCTAGAGCATTAGAAACCTCTTGATCATCTTTCAAAGAACAAGGAATGAGAAATTTTCCAGAATCTTCAAGCTTCTCGGGAAGCTCTTTGAGAAGGACTGCTGAACATTGAGCATTAATCGGTGTTTCAGCAAGTTCAAGCAATTTTTCCTTATTGCTAATGAGATTCTTGAATGTGGAAGCAAATTTCGGCATGTAAAGAAGATCATCCGCGAAACTAATGTCGAAGTGTAGTTTTTGAAAGATTTCAAGAAACTTCTTCATTTGGACATCAGTTTTATCACGGAGTTTTTGATCATTAAGCCTTGAAGGATATGGAATTGAAGGCTTAGAAATGCTATTTGGAAAAAAAAACTCGGGAATTGACGTTTGGATGACCGAAGGTTGGACGTGTACGGTACTTCGTAGGCTTGAGGATTGCACCTTGTCCTTTGTCGCCTTATGTTCACGTTCCACTACCTCAGGAGGAGATGTAGATGAGGTAGTGGGAATCGCGGGTCTATCATAAGAAACACCACTACGGGTTGTGATCTCCTTTATTTCACCCTTCGGGTTGGAGATCGTGTTGCTAGGTAGCGTTCCCGATCCCGAAGGTCGATCATTTAAAGACTTCTTTAGTTCAGAAATCTGACCGATCAACAACCTGTTTGTTTCTTCTTGAGCTTTCATAAATTGTTTCAATAACTCATCGGTGGGTGATGAAGTTTGAACAACGGCTTGATTTTGAGACAAATTTTGAGCTCGGTTGTTTTGATTGAAACCTTGATTTTGAAAATTTCCATAGTTTTGATTACCATGAAAATTGTTTCCTTGATTGAAATTACCATAACCATGGTTTCTATTCAAGTTTCCTTGATTTTGAGAACCTTGGTTGTAATTTCCCCCTTGATTTTGAAATTGGTTCATAGGGGCCTGAAATTGGTTTTGAACATTCGGGTTTCTTTGTTGATTTTGATTGAATCGATTTGGATTATTGGGTTGAGAAAAACCGGGTGGACCACTTTGATTGTTAGTACGGTAATTTGGTTCCATTTGAGGACGGTATTGGTTACCTCCTTGATTAGAATTACCGACTATTGCATTTACTTCAAATGGATTGCCATCGGTGGCAGTACAATTGTAGTAAGCGTGTGGACCACCACAAGTAACACAAACGTCAACCTTTTTGACTTCAGCAGGTTGAGAAGAGACTTTCTTTGTTTTGGTGAGAACCAAAGCATGAATAGCTTCCGTGAGCTTGTCAAGTCTAGCATCGGTGCTAGATTGAGCCACGGGTGATGAGGAAGAAGGACCAACATTAATTTGTGAAACAACCGATTTGCTTCGTGGAATGCGGACCTTAGACTTATTTTCAATGATCATCAAAGCATCTTTGGTGGTGCGATTCAAGAAGTTACCTCCCGAGGAGGCATTAAGAGAGTCTTGATCGACTTAGCTCACACCATTATAGAAAGTGTCGAGTTGCATTAACTCGGAGAAACCGTGATGAGGACATTTACAAAGCATGTCCTTGTAACGATCCCATGCCTCACCGAATGATTCATCAAATTTTTGAGTGAATTTCATGATCTCATTCTTGAGGGTGGTGGTTTTAGAAGGAGGAAAGAATTCATTCACAAACTTCTTGACCAGATCTTCCCACGTTTCAATCGATCGAGGGGGTTGTTTGTCTAGCCAATTTTTGGCAGCCCCATCGAGGGAAAACGGGAAGAGAAGAAGTTTGATAGCTTCCTCAGGGACATTTTTGCATTTGATGGTAGATGTGATTTTGTTGAACCATCGAATGTGATCTTGAGGATCGTCCCTCTCGAAACCATAGAATTGACGCGAGGTGACTAAGTTAATCAACCCCGTCTTAAGTTCAAAATTGTCAGCCACGATGGCTGGAATGATGATAGCATCTCCGTAACCCTCGATGGGTGCTTGGAGAAGCTCATTCATAGTGGGCTCGGCCGCCATGATGGGAATAGTACGAAGCTCGGGTTCGACTATTCGATTGGTACGTCGTCGATTTCGCCTTCTCGGAATGTTATTAAGCGATTGCAAAGGACTCGTTGACGTAGACGAACATGTGCGCATGCACCACAAAAATATCAATTAAAACAATACCACTTTAAAGACAAGGGAACTTAAACCAATAATCAAGAACGCAAGGTTAACTTCTAAAGAAAAACGCACAAAGGAGCGAGAGAGAAGAATGGATCTCTCACTGGGCGAAGTTCGTTGGATCGCCACATACCGTTTCGACTCCTCTTAAAGTGTGTTTCTCGTTTAAAAGTTTTCCAAAACGCAGGTGATACAAAGGCAAGTTTTGATCTTTGGTTTGGGAACTTAAAAATGGTCACACCCCCAGTTGGTAGGTGTTCTGCCTTGGTTTGCGGTGGTAAGATTTTAACTTTGTATTTATTAAACAATGAAACGGGAAAATCTTTTTGTGTTTTTCTTTATCTTATATAGATATAATACATATACTAGAAGCAAAAGAAAAATATTTTTAGTTTTTTATATGTTTTATAAAAGCGTAACTTCTTGCGAAGGTTCTACAAGACTAATCGTCTAAACCTTATCGAGACTTTCGACACACAGCCTCCCCGGCAGCGGCGCCATTTGATTCGTTGTGTTTTGGTGTGTGCAAACAACAATTTTATCAAAATATCAATAATTTGTCGTGAGACAAACAATCGTGAAGTAATACGAGTAAACCGTTTAGGAAAACGATTACCCCGCAAAACTTGTGAAAGTGATATTCAAATTGTGAGACCGGGAAGTGATTTCCCGGGTCGTACCCCAACGAGGTGTGAATGGAAAGCTTCGAATGAGATTGGGATTAAAATCTTGTATGATTGGAAAAGTTATTTGGTTTTGCGTAACGTTAAGTTAACGAATTTGAAAATTAACGAACGAATGTAAAAGTAAATTAACCTAAGGCAACTAACAATCTAAGAAATTCCTAAAAACACTACGGGAAATCATAATTAGGTATCGGAAATCTTAAAACGTTAACTAAATTGAAAACGCGACTTTTAATTAAAAATTACGCGAACGCAAAATAAAACGTGAATTTTAACTTCTAAACGTCCTACGAGTTCACGAACAATTTTCTTACGTACTATAAGACAAAATAAAATTTTAGAAAAAAGAAAATTGATTTTTCGACAAAAACTCTATTTAATATGAATTTGAAACTAAGTAAAACTAATTAATTCATAATGACTAATTTACAAATCCTAAAAATTTGAAACCTTTTTTGGAAATTAGTTTGTACTAACATTAACCTAAGAAAAATGCAAAATCCCAAAAATCTTTTATAAATAAGCTGTTATAAGCCTGGACAGTTTAAATAAGCTTAAAAGTGTTATTAGAAATAAACTAGTTTAAAACATTTAATGGAGAAGAACCATTGACAAAAGACCCAAGGGCATAGTGGTTTTCTATGTTGTGTTGTGTTGTAGGCCATGCAAGAGGTCAAGGGTTCGACCCTGACTTTTTGTTAAAATTTATTATCCCCTTTTTTTTTTTAGTTTTCTTGTTCTTTTCGTTAACACTCAAACACAGACTCAATATTTTTTTTTTGGAAAACAGATTTGTCAATCAAACAAATCACATTAAAAAGCCAAATCTCAACAGTTAAAAAAAATTCAAATCCTTGATTCTACACTACTTCAAATATGCTCATGAGCTTAACTAAGCCGAAACAATTTAGCAACAATAACAAGAATAAACTACAAGAATAACATCACTAGTAACAATAACAAGAATCCAAACATGTTACGAGTACAACGAGACAGCAGCTAAGATCAACAACTAGAACTTTAATAAGGACAGTAGCAGCAGCGAAAAGAACTAGATGATCTTTTGACAAGGCCCGGATAGGCTTGTACCAACGATTATACTAGTGATAATGACAACTATGGCCGGTCACATCAAACAATAGCACAAGTTTAACAACAAGCTCAGTGATTCAGGTTTGGAAAAATATCATAAGGGTATGCAGCAGCAGTTACCAAAAAAACGAGCCACAAAATGGCTTGATTACAACAGACAATACCAACAACAAATTAACTAAGATTCAAGAACAGAATAGGGTAGCAGCAGCAGGGTCCATAATAACAGCCACAATCCTAGTTTAATTCCAATCTACAGGTCAATTAGCCTACTCGAACAAGCACCCAAAATCACCAAACAAGTTCACAAGTTGCAGCGGCTTAACTAAAGATTCTAACTTCAAGATCAAAACAAGCTAATCTTAAACTAATAAGGACAAACTATAATGCACTTACTTCAACTACCAAGCTTAAGTTTGTTCAAGAACTATAACTGCTATACTACAAACCTACGAAACAGATTCAAAAGAGCTGATTTAAAATGATTAAAAGGTAACTGTGCTACTTAACCAGTTTACCTAATAAACACTCAATATACTGAACCAAATTTAAACAAGCAAAACTCAGCAAGTTAAGAATAACCAAAGCAAGTTAAGATAGAATGATCAGTAAAACCTACTTGTCATCCAAGAGTTATGCAATTCTGAGAAACAAAATACCAAGAACTTCCTAAGTGCCTCCATAGGCTCTAAACCAAACTCCCATCCAAGCTGCTCTTTCTAACTCCATTTTTTTCTTTCTGACTTCAGTTTCTTTTTTTTTTTAGATTCGATTTAAATTTTAACAAATGACAAACAGAATATGATAAGAGATTAAGAAACACAAATTGAGATGAACTTAAAATGACATTTTCATTAAACTTTTAAACCTTCAATTACAATACAGAAAACTTAAACTTTGTTAAACTAGAAATTACAAGAAAGATTTAAAAATGAGATGAATAGATAGATGTCCTTAGGCTTACAATTGATCATCTATTTATACTAAACCTTGAAAGTGGTAGGTACCAATTAATCTTCTCTTTGTCTTCATCTTCTTAGGGTTTCATCAGCATCCTTGAACCTTGTGAAATCGATCTTAGCCATTCAATTCTTCAAACACTATCTCGACCTTTAATTCCAACTTTGGCACCCAAAGTGAGGTGGATTGATGACCTGGAGGGGTTAGGTACGGTTTGTGAGAGGGTGGTGGTGAGTGGGATTGGGAGAAGGTTTTGAGGGTGATGGGAGGGGATAGTGATGGTTGGGTTGGCTGGAAGTGGTCACGGGGGGAAAGTGATGGTGTTTTTTTTTATTCAGTACTGAGTGGAGAGGAAGATGGTGTTCGTTATTAGTTGTAGGGTTAGGGTTTGGGTGAAAAGTTTATTAAACGTGAAGGAGGGGTGGGCTTATATTGGTTTTGGGCTTTAGGGTAGGTTAGTTGTAACTTGGGCTAAGGGAGGGCTTGTTAATGGATTTGGATTTGGTTTTGGCTAATGATAAAGGTCCGTTTGTTTAATTAGCTTGAAACCACAAGGACCAATTTTGCCGAAAAGTGAAAATCCAAGGACTGAAAGTGTAATTCCCTCAAAATACTCATAAGGATGATTTTTTTGCCAAGTACCAATAACACAAGGACCTTGAATGAATATTTCCCAAATTTGAATTCCCGGGGGTATTTTCTGCCAAGTTTCAAACTAGAGGGACCAAATTTGTAATATTTCTAAAACTTTTTCCCCAAAGACCATTTCTGATAATATTTGACTTTTAAAGACTTGAGTTGACTTTTCTTTAAAGATGATTGACCAGGGACTTGTTTTGTAAAATTTTGAAAGTCGGGGGACTAAAACTGCCAAATATGTAACTTTTGTTTGTTTTTTGTTTGTTTTCACTCGTTTTTCATCAGACACATATAAAATACGATCTTTGGGATTTTGTTCGCATTTTGGTGCGTTTTTGAGTATTTTTGATCGTTTTGCAGCTCAGATTTGACTAAAAATGATGAGTATTTACACACTCATCAATGGTGCGAGGGTATTGTTAGAAGGTGGCTGGAAGCCGAAAGGCAAGAGGAGAGTTGTGATAAAGTCTAGATCATTTTTGAGTTTTTGAAATAGGTTTCTATTGTGAATGCAACACATACAATAACCTCCATGAGTATTTACTTGGCCTAGAGTTTGATGAAGATTGGTTGGAGGATGTAGTTTTTGGGCAAGAATTATGTTTGAAGATTCAAGTCAACGAGATGGGAGAATTGTTGAGCCATGATTAATTGTGGGGTGGCATGATTGTCACTTGAGGTGTATGTGGTGGTGGTAAAGGGTGGTCTTGTGGAATGAAAGTAGGCTCTTTGTGAATGGATGGAGATTCATTGATAGGTTGAGAAACAAAGAATGAAAAAGAGGAGGATGATGCTTCTTTGAAAGGGGTAGGTTGTGGAGTGAAGGTTGGGTTGTGTGTGTTTGAGGTGGTGGTATTTTTCATGAAGTTGCTAAGAGTTTGTTTATTCCACCAAATAGGTTTGACGGAAATTCTAGGTATTCTAGGGGATGACAATGAGAGGAGGAAGAAGAAGAAGTTATGCCATGAAGATGGATGAGGAAGATGAGGATTTAAATAAGGGAGGAAGGTGCTACTGGCTTCTCCTAAACAGTCAGTCCAAATTAACCAAGGATGGTCCATGTCAAACCTGAGGGAGAGGAGAGATCAATTTATGATCCGGTGTAAGCACAGTGTTTTCCCGGATCGTTATGTCCCGACGAGGTTGAAATTGTATTTTGGAAAACGTTCAAGGGATTCAGTGATGGGAAAGTAACCAGATAATGATTAGGATTTGATTACACTAATGGAAATGATTAAGATTAAGCTAAATTAACAGTATTAACAAAGACAGGAAACCAGATATGAATTTTAACCTAAAACGTAAATCAAAATTAAAACAAACGTAGTTGCGTACTGAAAAAGTGAGAATTTAGCAAAAATAAACTTAAGGGGGGGGGGGGTGAAAATGACTTTTTTACAAACTTAAAATTAAAATAGAATTTTATAAAAAAGAAAATTATTTTTTTGATTATTTAATTATTTAATATTAATTAAAAACTATTTAATAATTAATTTAAAACTAATTTAAATTAAGAAAAATACTAAAATGATTAAGAAAATTTTGAGAATTTTTCTAAAACTAATTAACCATCACAGGAATCCTAAAAATTATAAAAAGTTTATAAAAATTATAAATAAGCTATTATAATAATTATTTACTTAATTAATAATTAAACCCTATTTAAACTAATTTAATTATAAAAAATAGCAAATGAACAGTAAAAATTATGAAAAATTTTCTAAAAATACATATAATTTATAAAAGCTAGGAAAAATATAAAAAGATACTAGTGATTGAAAATAGGCAGTAATGATTTTTATTTTTGATTTTTTAATTAACACTAAATAAACTAAGATTAATTATTAAAAATACTAATCTAATCGAAAAATTATGAAAATTTTTACACAACTATTTTAATATGACAAGAAATTAAGAAAAATATAAAATTGGAAAATGCCTTTTAAAAAAAAGTAGAAAAATAAGCCAAATGGCTTAAATAGAAGCTATCACTTTTTTTATATTTGGTTTTTCTTGTTTTTCTTTTTACCAAACTATTTTAATATCAATAATAAGCTACTTTAACAAAGAAAATATTTTTAAAACTCAAAAATAAGCTGTGTGCAAGCTTAATGGCTTGACAGTTAGCTAATAAGCTTAAAAATTAGATTTTTGAGTAAATAAGCTATCATCAACCTACACACTGATCCCTAGGTGAAAATAAGCTGCCAACAGATTACTTGAACTTGAAATAGGCAAAAGAAAAGAGAAAAGTTCATGGAATAAGCAACAAATAAGCAAATAAGCAAAATCCACAAGGTACCAACTAAGCAGGCCAAATTTGGCCAAGTGCAGGCCTATGTGGGACCCACAGGTGAGGTCAGGGGTCCAAATTAAGAGGTGATCCAAAAAGCTGGCTAGGAGGGCTTCTAAATAAGCCAAGATTTAGGCTTTGGGGTCCACAAATAAACCAAATATGAGCTTATGAACTTGGACATGTCACACTGGTCACTCAGTGACTCAATTGATGATGGTGGGTCTAAGGCTAAAATAAGCTAAGGGCAAAAGGTCCTAGGGTCAAAATAAGCTCTGGAACAATAAGCTACAATAGCAAGCTTCCCAAAACAACAAAGATCTTAAGCTAGGGTGCAATGAGGAACAAAATGCAAGCTTATGAAAATGACTCAACACCCCTAACACAGGGGAGGTTTTAAGTGAACAAGCTAAAAGACAAGGTCCAATAAGCACTAAAAAAAATCTAAAAATTATACAAAAATAAGTCCAACCAAGATTAGCAACCCAAGTTTAATATTCCAAAAGCTTAGAGTCTAAAACTGAAAAATGAGATCAAGGAAATTCTTGCTAAAAAAAAAAAAAAAAAAAAAAAAAAAAAAAAAAAAAAAAAAAAAAAAAAAAAAAAATTGACAATTGTGCAATTTTGACTTTTTCTATTTTCTTGAAACTTTGACTTTGATGAACTTTTAGTGGATCCTACTGACTGATGATGATTTATTAAGTTAAAATGAAACTAAATTAGAGTATATTAACTACTTGTGCAAAGATATGATGCAAACTTGAACAAAAATCCTAACAATGATTGAATTTTATGGACTCAAATGAGATTTTGACTTTTTATTGAAGAATACTGAGATTTTAAGCTTTGACTAACCTAGTAGGACCTTAAGAAACATGTTGCAACCATTAGTAACAACAATAACACAGAGCATAGTGATGAAGTCCACTGTTCCAAACACTCCCTTATTGAGACTGTTTTTTATATTTTCAAAAGGTTTCAATGATTCAGACCATGTTTTGCATGCAAAAGGTTATATGATGACATGTTAAACTGATTTGAGCATAAAAACACCAACAACTATAACTAGAACTCATGAATTAACATTATGCATATTGACTGTGAGAATGAGAAAATGAGTAACCCAAGATTATACTGAGCAAGCATGATTTATTAAGCAATATAACACTTAACATGTACCAAATAAGCACAACAGGACATAGATAAGCTACTATAAGCTAGGCTACAATAAAAATGCAAGAATATGAGATTTAGCTTACAAGTGATTTCCAAATAGAGAACAAGTGAACCAGTGAACCAAACTTATCCTATTGTCTCCCCTGAGACTCTAAACCATGGTCTTCCACAAACTGCCATGCTCAATCGCATCATTCTTCTACTAAACTGATTTTTGAATTTTTACACTATTTTTGAGTATTTTTGGTATTTTAAGTATAACTGAGTTTTAAGCTTTCAAAGCTTATAAAAGCTTAAAAGTAAGCTAAACTAACTTCAAATGATCATTAAACAAGAACTTTTAACAGCTTGAGAGCTAAAATGAGATTTTAAATAAAAATGTCAAAAACTGAATTTTACAATAAGACTTGAATTCAAGATTAAAGGAACTTAATATTACACTAAAAACATTGATTACAACCTGTTTGCACTAAATTTAACAACTGTAAAGAGAGTTTACATTAAGACGACATTTTAAGAACTAAGCTACACTACATTAACTAACTGCCTCTTCTTCTGGTCTTTTCTCCTGATTTATAGTGACCCACTAGGGTTTCTGAGTCAATCCCACATCTATTGTGAGCCCTTGGATGGGTTTGATGCAATCTCAGCCTTTCACTCATTTTGGCGGGAAAACAGTTGGGAGCAATTGGGGCCTGTGTAACTTGCAAGAGGGGGTGGCATTAATTGTTGTTGGTTTTTAGTTGCAAAGTGGGTTGGGTGGTGGGATGTGATGGTGAAGGTGGGGGGAGGTGGAAGTGACAGGGAGCAGTGTCAAGTGGGAGGGAAAGGATATAGGGGATGAGTGTTTGACCATTTGCGTTGACCCTGGGATTTACAATAAAAATGGGATTGGGCCTGTGGGGGTTGGGCTTAGGTTGTGGAGTGGATCAGGTGAGGGTGTGTTGGGTTTGTATAGTGGATTGGGTTTTGTTTGGGTTTTTATTATAACAAAGGATCAGTTTGGTTTGTAGAAATAACAAGGACCAAAAGTGTAATTATCCGAAAATTGAAGGGTGAATTTTGGTAACTTTCCAAAGTATTCACAAGGGCCAAACTTACCAGGTTTTAATTATATAAGGACCCTCAATGATAATTTTTATTTTATACACCCAGGGACTAAAACTGCCAATTCTGAAAAGTTCAAGGACCAATCTTGTAAATTCTTCAATCTTTTCACCCAGAGACCAATTGTGATAATTTTTGAATTCCCAATGGCCATTGTTGATTTTTCTTCCAAAATTTTGACACCAGCTACCTATGGCGAAGCATGCATTATAAGTCTTAAGAATTCAAATTATATTTAAGCATGTAAGGAAGTATAGGGAGAGCTAGAAGGTGGTTGGTCAAAGTTGCAGAAACAAGAAATCAGAAAGATGATAATGACTATAGAATTGCTGGTCGGTCCCGTAAATAGGTTAACAGTCTTGTATATATTAGGGACCGTCCAACAAATATGGAACCACCACCAAAAAGTTCATCCAGGAGAAGTTTATTCTAGTGTGTGTCTACATGCAACATATGTGGAGATGCTATTATCTCGACTCTAAAGAAAAGAAAACCTAATAGATAATCCAAAGTCTCCTTAGTTCAATTTTGCTCGTTTTTCCATGTCGGATTATATATTAGTTACATGATCCGACCAAGGATTTTGAGTTAATTATGCATGCATGAGAAAAGCAATTTTGAATTGTATTAACAATGCAAGAAATATGATTTTCCTAAACGTGAGAAGTTTTGAGAAAATGAATTGGGGTTTTTCATGCACGTAGAGAATTTTTTAGAGTTGGTTTTAAGCATGCAAGAACTATATCTACGGGAAGTGTAATTATTCTAAAAAAAACAAAATCCCCAAATTCTGATTTTGTGCTCGATAGAATACTAGAGACGGATTAGAAGAAAGAGAATTACAATGAGTTTAAGAAGAAGAAATGCGTTCCATCATTCCTAAGCCTAGACGAAGATAATAGAAGGGTTCCCATTTGAGTGGTTTGGTGAGGATATCAGCAATGTTTTCTTCAGTTGGAACCTTTTCGATGGAGATGTTACCCTTTTGCACATTGTCCTTGAGAAAGTGGTGACTAATTCCTATGTGTTTTGTGCGAGAATGTTGCATGGGGTTCATACTTAAGTCTATGGCTCATTTGTTGTCACACATGATTGGGATGTCGTCAAGTGTGATGCCATAGTCTACGAGAGGTTGTTTCATCCATAGTGCTTGTTGACATGCCTTTCTAGTGCTTACATATTTGACTTCGGTTGTGGAGATAGCTATTGTCGTTTGTTTCTTGGAGAACCAAGAAGTTAGACAACAACCCATGAAGGTACAAATTCCACTAGTGCTCTTTCGATCCACATAATCTCTCACATGATTAGAGTCGGCATATACTACAATTTCTATGTTGGTCCCTTTAGGATATCATAATCCTAAGTGCATAGTGCCTTTAATATATCGGAAGATACATTTAACCGCTTCAAGGTGAGAAGTTTTGGGATCTTCTTGGAAGCGAGCACAAAGGCAGAGACTAAACATGATATCGGGCCTACTTGCCGTTAAGTATAACAAACTACCTATCATGCCTCTATTCTTAGTGCTATCAACGGATTCACCCACTTCATCTTTGGTGAGCTTTGTGTCCGTAGCCATGGGTGTTTTCATAGGCTTAGTACCTTTTAGTCCAAGTTTCTTAAGCATTTCTTTAATATACTTAGATTGATTATGACTTTTGATATTTATTGTGTTTAATGTTAGGAAATTAAGTTTTAGAGATATTTAATGTTTCAAAATAATTTTAATTTATGGGTTTTGCTAAACAATGCCCACTGGGCAATGTTTAATATAAAAATAAAAGAAAACTTTGACTTTGTTAAATAAAAAATGACATATATTTTAGTTAATTTTTATGTTCATTTATTGTGCATTAAATGCATAATTATTTTAAATATGGAAAGAACAGATTGTTTAATACGCCTTAAGCATTGCTTATTGGGAGTGTTTAGCAAAACCCTTAATTTATTTGTACATTTTGCTTGGTTAGCTGTATTGCTTAATTTTAAGACATTTAAATATACAACATCATTCACAGTATGAGAAAACTTAAACTTTAAGATGGTCATTGCAGTTCAAAATTTGGTTTTAAAACTATCCCATATTTACCTTAACTTTTATAAAAAGAAAGTGTCAAAACTGTATTAGTAGCGTATTCTTATGTATAATTAAATTCAAGTTTTCTAACGATTAGTTCTTGTTGAAAAAGGTGGTACAGCAAGTTATTTGTTAGGAATGAGTTCAATGATAGCATCTCAGTTAGAAACAGGAAACACTCCCAATAATGTGAAGAAACTTGCTCCTGGATGGATGATTGCTTATCTCTTTGTTGTCAGCTTTGTTGGTCTCTTCTCAATCGTGCCCCTACGAAGGGTATATGACTCAGTCTCAAGTTTTTATTACTATTACCATTACTACCATCTTCATTATTCAATATCACTCGCTTGATTATTTATATTCTTCAGATGATGATCATGAAGTTGAAGCTCACTTATCCTAGTGGAACTGCTACTGCGTACCTTATAAACAGCTTCCACACTCAAAAAGAAGCTAAGTTAGCAAAGTAAGCAATCAGGTTATATAGTATCTTCTACGCATTTCCTTCCTTCTAACCTTCATTAAATGATTGAACCTCTTGTTACAGGAAGCAAGTCTCGGTGCTATTCAAGTCCTTCTCCTTTAGCTTTGTGTGGGCATTTTTCCAGTGGTTTTTTGCGGCTGGTGATGACTGTGGATTTGCTAGTTTCCCCACCTTCGGTCTAAAGGCTTTTGCCCAAAGGTTACTCTTTTTTTCATCTCTAAAATTATTGCTTTCTTGTTTTATTGGTCCATGGGCGGACATAAATAGTCTATATTTAGTTATAGTGATGCATCTCCTGGAAACAAAATATGTTATGAAAGATTGAAAGTGCATACCGTGGTTGAAATCCATTCACACACGGGTGAGTATCTAATGTAAATTTTGTATTTGTCTTGTAGGTTCTATTTTGACTTCTCATCTATGTATGTTGGTGTCGGGATGATATGCCCTTACATGGTTAACATATCATTACTTATTGGGGCAATTATGTCATGGGGTATAATGTGGCCAATCATTGAAGCCAAGAAAGGAGCTTGGTATTCAGCCGATTTATCAGCAACCAGTCTTCATGGTATTCAAGGATACAGGGTGCGTATGACTCACAAACATTATTTTGTCTATTTTATATATCAATGTGCTAATTATTGTCACATATACTATATTTTTTCATTAATAATCTAAATATTTGCTTAAAGTCGCTTAATCTTATATATTCAAATAATAGTTAAGCATTGTATTTATTGCTTTTCTAAAATTTCTTTTCATTGTTCCACAGGTATTTCTTGCGGTTTCCACTATGCTTGGAGATGGATTATTCCATATAGTTTACATGGCAATCATAATGTTGTCTACCGTTATTAAAAACAAATCAAAAAAGGATGAATCTTCATCTGATGATGACAATAAAGCAGTTAGTTTTGATGAACAAAGACGGAATGAGTACTTCCTTAAAAATCAGATCTCTAAGTGGACTGCACTAGGAGGATACGTGGCATTGGCCGTTATATCAATAGTCATAGTCCCGTGCTTCATCTTCCCACAATTAATATGGTATCATATGGTAGTAGCCTACATCATTGCTCCGGTTCTTGCCTTTTGTAACGCATATGGTTGTGGACTGACCGACTGCTCACTACCTTCCAACTATGGAAAACTAGCCATCCTCATATTCAGCGGGTGGGCTGGGCTTCAACAAGGAGGAATCATTGCAGGTACATGCAGCAAAATGTGTTTCAGACTGATCAATACAAATACTTTTTTTATGGGTTAAAACAAGTCGCAAACATTTTTCTGCATAAATTTTTTGACCTGTTCACTTTTCTGCATAAAAGTGCAATTTGCACAACTTTCATCCCATTTTACTCATTCTACCCATTTCACGTATTTCCTTATAAAATTATGTCTTACTAAATTTTAACTATTTTACTTGTTAAAGATAGAGCCAAACTCATTCATAATGATTCTGCCAATTACAGGTCTTGCAGCATGTGGTGTGATGATGAATATTGTTTCTACCGCTTCTGATTTAATGCAAGATTTCAAAACGGGCTACCTTACCCTCTCGTCTCCTCGCTCCATGTATTTAAGCCAAGTTCTTGGAACTGCAATGGGATGCATCGTGTCACCATTAGTCTTTTGGTTCTTTTATCGTGCATATTCTGTAGGTGACCCACACGGATCTTACCCAGCCCCATATGGTGCTCTTTTTCGTGGAATTGCACTTCTTGGAGTTGAAGGATTCAGTTCCCTTCCACACAATTGTCTAAAACTTTCAATCGGATTCTTCATTGGCGCGATTCTGCTAAACCTTTTGACCGTTATCCTGAAGAAGTGTGAAAAGAAGTACAGATTATATAGGTTTATCCCGGGTCCTATGTGCATGGCTATTCCATTCTACCTTGGCGCTTACTTTGCAATCGACATGTGCATTGGGAGTTTAATCCTTTTAATATGGGAGAAGAAAAACAAGAAGTCAGCTAAAGAGCTAGCACCAGCCGTGGCATCGGGTATGATTTGTGGTGACTCGTTATGGGGCGTGCCAGCGGCTATTATGTCTATGTTTGGTGTCAAGGCTCCAATTTGCATGAAGTTTTTTTCTGCTTCTGTTAACACCAAAGTAGATGGCTTCTTCGGTAGGTTAAAGTAGATGAGTTTTTAATTGCTTTGACACACTTGTACGTTTTTGACTTTATAAAATAATTGGTGAGGAACCGAGACGTTTGGAAAGTAGACTCAAAAACGATGAAACTAAGCTTTCGAAACCAGTGTCTTCTTTAGAAAATGAGGGAGATATAGTCCAATTACAACGAAAATTTTCTGAAAAAGTGCAACAACAGGTCACAAGTTGTTTTAATATAAACCGACATCAAAAACTTATTTCACGAACCGGGACTTTGAAATAATGAAAATAGACACGTTCGCCTTTGTCTATAGAGTTTAACGAAGAAAAACGGCTTAAATCGAATTAGATACGCTCAAATGAAGTCAAGATAAACTTAAAACTTAACAAAACTTATTTTTAGAGTTTATAAAGTGTTAAAAAACGCGTTTTGAATATTGTCTTAAACGATCGACCTACGTAACTTTGTAAAAACTCACTACATGTGTAGGATCGTATATTAGTTTGATTATTGTGATTCAGGAGGTCGGGGAAGCTCGAACAAAGAGATAGACATTATAGAGAGGTAGAGTAGACAGATATGGTGTTATTGATGGAAATGAACAATATAACACCCTACCAAGCTTCACCCTTCTATGAAAGCATAGAAGGGTATTTATAGGCCAACATATGCATATCTTTACCTTATTGGCGCTTCTAGTCCCTGCATATGTGACTTTTAATAAAACTAATGTGATTCCCGTATTGTCGTCACATTTATGTTTTAGGAGCGATCCTAACAATCTTCCCCCAATGTGTGACATATGGGATTACTTACAACATTTCCTATGAGTACAAATACAAATAAAGAAAAGTCTTCATAAGTTCTTCAAATGCTGAGGATGACTACAGTTGACGTTCTTTATCTTCTTCTTGTACCCCTGCCTGAGAACATTTCTTCACTTGTAAGGAAAATGTTTTAGTATGTATCAATTGGATTAGCTTCCCCCCCAAACTGACAACCGTTCTTCGTTCTTCAGCAAATTCAAAACTTTGATGCAGTGGACATATCTTCTAACTAAAACTCTATTGAGTATGCAGCGGAATATGTAGAAGAAACAGTAAACCACACAAAGAGCAAGTTTGACGTCTTCATTGAGAATTATGACTTGTTCAAAGCACGTATCTGAGACATACAACCTCTTCCAGCTCGACTCAAGATAATAAGTATACTCAATGTGGAGAATCCGTTCGGGGGGATATGCAAGAAATCAACAAGATCTTCTCACGTATGCACATACTTCACACAAAATGAACCACGAGAGTCAAAAAATAACACCAAATTCACAAGTTGAAGCACTGATCATCTCTAAACACAAGAGGAAAGCACGTGAACTTGTTGTGCATCCCTGATGTACACATTTCTTTCCCCTAATTGCAAATACTCATGGAAGAAAAGCGACTTCACAAAAGAAAAATGAGAAAGCAAGAATACATCCATCTCTTTTCCCCCACGATGGTTTTGATGTATCGGAAACATACTTCTATGGTTACGATGCGTCGGAATCAGCGTAACACCGTATATGCCCGAATACTCGAACAAGTGTGAAGTACCATAAATTTCTATTAAGCTCAAAAATACCCAGTGAGAATCAACTACTACTAATTTCTCTACTCTTTTACCCATGTTAGCTAACTCTTTACCGACCATCCATTATCATTTTTTCGGCTATTTGTAGTGACTACTGATGGAGAAAACCCAATATGACGAACTTGATACTGAAGTTGAATAACCCGAACTTGTGAATTAAACTTGCACTAATGTATGACTAAAAACGATGTACCTTTTAATAAGCACAATCCCTCTTGACACATCCTTAACTATGTGAGACACTGAGCACTACAATGTAACTCCTTAAAGTGATAGCTATATACCGTGAGCACAATAACGTAACCCCTTAAACATATATAACTAAATAGAAAGTCTTAATCACTCTAGCGGTTAAAAGCCCAAACAAGGATTTCAAAAAAAATCGTGCAACCCCAACTTTTGAAATACTAAGTACACGCACCCGTGAAATTCAACTTCAACCTCAAATAAATAATAATGGATTAACCCCGTAATCATTTATTGCATTCAATTACCCAATGACTAGCCTTAGTTCTTGGTTCAATGAATCTTGATAATGGAGTTTCCTGATCTCGTCAATAATCCATAACCCCTCAAAAACCTTGTTATAACAAACCAATAAATGCTAACCCGAATATTACCATTAACCACTTAAACTCCGAAAAATTAATCTTATTAAATTTTTATGCTCATCAACAAAAATTATACTAATTTACGGATAGTAAAATTATTTCAGCCCAAATAGTAAAATACGGATAGCCTTTAACCTGAAAACCCACTTAACATAAACCAACACAGACTATTATAACAATAGTAATAACCCAACAACTTTCAGATTAAAAACACAAGCCCAATCCACTTTTAATATAATAATTTCAGCCCATTAAATGAATTGAAACGCTCGGGCCCAATAAAAAAATCGGATCCAGTGGAAACTTAAACTTTTGGTAACACTGACCCAAGACCGAATCTTAAACCCGATCCAATCAATGAGACCCGGATGGTCAAATAACTCAACATTTTGTGATTTTATCTGACCTAAACGTAAAACACCCTTATAAAAAATACGCATGTACATCCTCATCTAACCTTAATCCGAACACAAACAATATCGTCCCTTAACCTATGTTTTCATTTGTGGCTCAATTCGAATCAAGAAGCAATTTTTAAGGCTTCAAGATCCTTTGGAGGGTCTCGGGTAGGTTTCATCATGCTATGTTTTTATTTTATGTTTTGAAAACCGAAAGGAAGGAAGGATGAAAACGAGATTGTTTTTGTTCTTTCTTTGAAATTTTTGAATAGTGTAATAAGGCTAAGCTTCAAAAGAGATCAGTGATGATATTTTCTTTTCGTGTATTTGATAAGATCTTTAAAGGTCTTTATAATTATTATACAACATGAAAGAGAAAGCTGAGATTTCATTGTTCCTTCTGTTTCGAGTCTTATGGTAGTTTGGAAATGAGATGGAGTATGAGATTAGGTTTAGTGTTGGATTATTGTTGTTGTTGGTTGACTGTGGGTGGTTGTGAGTTTCGTATATTACAGTTCTTCCTCCTCTTTTTCATTTTCATTTATGTTTTGGACCAATGAAGATGTAAATCTGAGGTCAAATTAACCTCGTTGTTGACTGAGACAAGCGAGGTAGAACCACCGAGGTAGCCTCAGCGTGGTAGACTCAACGAGGTAGCCTCACCAAGGAAGAACTAGCGTGGTAGCCTCAGCGAGGGAGAACCAGTATGGTAGCCTCAGCGAGGTAGACTAGCGAGGTAGCAAGGGTTTTGTTTGCCACACTGAAAATGAGGGTTTTGACACTTTTTCTTTTCAATTTTTTTGTGTTTTTGTCTTAGTTTTGGTTTCAGTTTTGATAATAATCAATTTGTGACCACCAATATCAAGAACTGATAACGTACTTTAACATATGCTAAAATACATTAACAGATTCTTGTTTTGACCAAAACTTGAGACAAAACTGTTTTTAACAGTTTGAACCAGAAAAAAAAATGAAAAGAATTAAAAGTGACGGATTATGACAATAACAAAAAATCAAACTAATACAAAAACCTTGGCTCGTGATACAACTTTTAGGATCGTATATTAGTTTTATTATTGTGATTCGGGTGGTAGAGGAAGCTCGAACAAATAGAGAGACATTATAGAGAGGTACTCAGCTTTACCTTTCTATGAAAGCATAGAAGGCTTATAGGCCAACATATGCATATCTTTACCCTATTGGCGGTTCTAGTCCCTGCATATGTAACTTTTAATAACAACAAATATATAAGGGTGATAATATTTTATAAAAATCATATGCATATAGTACATAACATATTTTTCTTAAAACGACTTAATTAGTTAGGTCGCGGTTGAGATTCGTTGTGTTGGATTTTGCTACTATCTCGATTGTAATACTTTGTTGAGGTGAGTTTTTGTAGCCCTATTTTTACTCATATTTTCCTTGGGGGAAAATGATACTCAAATGATATTTTAAATGCTTTTACGTTGTGTTATGTTTTCGTTTATTGGGTAAGATGTGCATTTTGATTGTAGTATGTGCCTTATAGTATGAATATAATTGTTATGTGAACGTGTACAACTGTTTAACTCCAGATTGGAGTCGAATGATGGATTGATAGTACTATTTGGGTTGACACCCCCACCCTTGCATATTGTGAGTTAACAGAGGGTGAATTTCATTTGGAACAATTTATGTGTGTATGCAGTCATAAGGTTCAAGTGTTGCTAGCTTGTGATTTCACTAAGTGCTTATATTTGCATATCTTACTCACTATTGTCCCACAAATTTTATATGCATAGCAAACGCGGTTTATATTCTAAACCTACGAACTTTATGTTGACATTGTTGAGTATCAATTTTCAGGTGACAACGATAATCATGCATAGGGAGGATAGAGCTCCTGCCTTACCTAAAGAGACTTAAGCCAGGACCACCTTGAGTTGTGTTTCCATGGAGATTTGCATTAGTGCTTTATTTTGGACTTCGTTGTTTTATGTTGTATGTTGATCTGATTTATCCCAAGTTGTGGAATTTGTATGATTTATGACTTTGGTTGCGTGAATTTCATTTAGTGACTTCTCTATTATCTTATACCTTGTGTTTTGTATTATGAAGTCATACCCCGATTATCATTCAACTGCGATATCACTTCAGCGTGCGGTCAGGATCAGAATGCATGTTTATATGTCTATTAATAGTAGTGATTAATAACTAGAATAGGAATGTAGTATATGCATTATATGATCAATAACAGGAATATCATGTCAGAATGATATGCTAGTAGTCTTAATGAATAATAGGTTGTCTTAGTTGTAACTTGGGGTATAATATGATAACAATGAGGCATATTTATGTGATGCTATTATTTTGACGCCTGACCAACGTGATAATTAATTACATCACATAAGGTGAGCTTATCGGGGTCATAGGGTACCTCAGAAAACTTTCTAGAATAGCATAGGCAAACCAATATATAGCCAAATAGTATAACGAAAACTATGATATAGAAGTAGAATAGACAGTAGCTATACAGGTATATAGATATGATTAGTAGTTGTAGACATAGAAATTGTTAACCTTATATGTTTAAGTATTTTAACTTTCAGAATAGTAGAATGACAGAACCAAGAAGGACCTCAGATATGAATATAGAAAAGCGCAGACCCGTGAGCCTTGAATTAGGAGAACCTAGTATAGAGAAAAAGATAGATCTAGATTATGTGCAGATAACAAATGCAAGATAGAAATCAGATCAGACCATAGATGCAAACTAAAATTAGTTTAGGAAGTTAGTATCGGGTTAAATTGCTCGGGCACTAGAGGTATTAGTTCCATCGTTTCTTCATAGGGCCTTAGATACAGTACCTCAGGTTATTAGCAGCGAATATGAAAAGAGAAGAAACAAGGCCCCAATAAAAATTAGAGTAGGAGATATGGTTGGGAGTAATAGAATGCAGATAACACTGTTAATCACAAGGTGTATGAGAACAGAATCTGAAGATCAGTTACAGATGGGCTCCAGAAAAAGAAGTAAGAAAGATTAGGAGCGAGTTCTTGAAGATGCATCAGACGAAGGGGACAATTAGTGAGTTTATTGAATCATTCATGAATCTGGCATGATATTGTCCTCAATATGTTAAGGACGACAAGAAGTTAATCGAAGGATACAAAGAGATGTTACAGTAAGATATCCGAGAGTTTCTCGCTATATCAAATTATCAAAATTTTAAAGAGTTGATGAATGAAACACTCAAGCAAGAACAAGAGACTATGGGAGTGTTATGCAGGAAAACATGACTATTATCTTTGTGGACAGATGGATCATTTTAGTAGAGATTGCCAAGCTCCAATGCGAATTTTCAAACACCTATAATTTGATTAGTTGAAATTATTAAAAATTCAGTATGTCATGAAAATCCCAAGTGTATGTATGTAGTTAGTTCATGAATAATTTGATTAGTTGAAATTATTAAAAATTCAGTATGTCATGATTACATGTTTAGATACTAGCGGGATGCAAGCGGAAAGCCTAAACCGAGGATAAAGGTGAGTAACGGATTTAGTTTCATGTTTTGTAGTTAAACATGATTTTAGTATGTTCATGTGTAGTTTCGGAAATAGCCAATATATTTTATGTTTATAAGGATTTGGAAATAGCCGATGATTACATGATATGTAGACTTGGCTATAGCCGAGTAATTATATTTTATCTCAAGATTTGAAAGTAGCCAAGAATTAGTCAAGTTATGTTATGAATTAGGAGATAGCCGAAAATTAGTCATGTTTATGGATTAGCATCCTTTGTGGATGACTTGGGAAAGGCGTAATAAATGCCTTAGTATCATTTGTGGATAATGCGTTTAGGCACATAGCATCCTTGATGGATGATACAATGTTGATACTATAGCTCCTTTCTGTGACATTTTCCCCAATATTGTTGTTATCTTAATTTTTCCGTCTAATCAAGCACAAAATGTACCATTTTCCAGCATTTGCTTCCCAATTACCTAAAACTCAAATTAAATGATCGAATGTGTACGAATTTAGAGGCTAAATAACCCCTTAAAAGGTATAGAATTACACCTCATCATATATACATACACTTGGGATTTTCATGTCCTCAAGCACATATGCTTTTATCCTAATCAATTTACAAGTTCGGGGGCATTTAGCATTGGGTTAAAGATAATTTACAACATAACTTGTCCTACAATAATCATAACAAGCATGAAAATAATATTCTACCACATCACATAAAGTGTTTGGATTCTCTCATCTCTTGGATGTATAAGTGATATAACATTGTTGAAATGGAAAAATAAACACTCTCTACCTATCATAGTACATAAATTACCATAGGCTTGATGAAGGATCAAACCTCCACAGCTTTGGCATAAGCACCTATGATAAACTATCAAAGATGACTTTACAAGGGTTGTAATGTTAGGTGTAAGGGTAAGGAAAACACGGTTTTGGGGATATGGAGAATTTTACTGGTGGCAAGTTAATCATCTAAGTTAATTACATATAATGTTTAGCAGATTAAAAGATGGCAGGGCAATAGTGTATGGGAAAAAATGAAAAAAAAAAGAAAAAAAGAAAAGAAAAAAGAAAAAGAAAGTAAAAACGTACGGACTGCTATGCTGCTTTTGTTTAAGTCAAGAAAGTGTCAAGAAAAACAACAAAATCCATACACATGCATTTTGCATAAATATAAACTAACTAATGAACTGATGACGCCCTAAGTATACATATTTTCGGGCATGATAATATATGTTTTATGATAATTTATTGTGAACTTTCGATACTTAATAGCATGAAATGTGTGCAGGCTCACTCACAGATGCTCTGAAGCAAGAAATATCAATAACACAAGTATTTTAGCAAATAAAGCCAATAAATATGAAGTCTACAATATAAGTCCAAATATCCTAACCAAGTGCGCCGGTTTTCCTCTTATGTGCGCCGCACTTGCTTGCTCGGTCAATAAAAGTCAAGAGGCAGAATTTAATAAAAGTGTGCCGGTTTTGTATTTGATGTATGTCGTACTTCCTCTGCAATTATGAAACTTTGGCGCCAAGAAAATAGCTAAGTGTGCCACATTTACAATCGAAGTACGTCGTACTTTGCCTATCAGAAGCCTATAAATAGAGCTCATTTGCAAGCATTTGAACTCTCCACTCTATAACTAATTTTCAAGGCCGGCTGAGAGGGAGTGCTGCATGTGCACTTGCACAGGGCCACACTAGAGAAAGGGCCACCAAATTTTGCAAAAGCTTGTTATATAGTACTATTTTATTATCCCAATTCTATTCTTCTTATAACTCCTCATGCTCTGTATTTGACTTTCGTTTTTTATCATATTTTATGGGGCCTGACCATTAAGGGCTAAAGGCCTAAAGCCCAATATAATAAGAATGCACAACTATAAAACGTTTGTAGGTTAACAAATACTAAAGAAAAAAAAAACTTCGCAACAGTTTGGAGAATTGGAGAGCTGCGGCATTCTTTTTTTTTTAATAATCGATCACTAGCCTTTGATCGTAAATTTCGAAAGTTTCACCATCACTCGATCAGGTAACGTTTTAATTGTTTTGACTTATTATTAAAAATTTTGCTTTTTAATTTTTATGATTTAACGTTTTATGTTCTAAGCTCTAATTGTTAAGTGTTTAGTTACTTATTAGATAGATTAGTTATTTACTTCTTTTGATCTAACACTAAGTGTGCTATATTAGATGTTATGTTTCAGTATTATTTAGTCCGTAAAATAAGGTAGCACCGTCGTATTAATGAAATATTTGTTGTTATTGTTTCAATGTGTTTTAGAATCATGCCACCTAAAGTGCGACAACACGAATCTGGACATTCAAAGCGTTTAAAGAAAAGAAAAATTGAAGAGGCAAATAAGAAAGAATTCGGGTCTATGCATAGATACGTTAAAATAAAGTGTGATGTTACAAGTGAGAATCTAAATGTTGACATTAATGATAGCGATAGTGATAGTAGTAATGATGAGAGTGCTGATGATGTCAATGTTGACAATATGGAGGCCGATAATATTAATTATAATGATGATGTTGATGATGTTGGTGCCAATGATCATGATGATCAGGTTGAGGATCTAGATACTAGTGTTAATGTTGATTGATAAAGTGTCTTTTTGTAGTATATAATTATAACCGAAGAAATGCTCGTGAAAGTAATTCCCCGGGTTGTTATGTCCCAACGAAGGTAAGACGGCGATTGAGTCGGCTTGAGTCGCGTGATTGTGAAGTGAATGGGGTTTTAAAAGAGATATTTTGGTTGGTTTTTGATTACACTACTAAAAGGATTTAAAACGCAGTTAAAGTAAAAAGAAACAATAAAACGACGCAAAGTAAAAACAAACAACTAAAACAAGTGTAAGATAAAATGACTAAAGAAAACGAGATTTAAAACGCGAAAAGAAATTAAGACTGGAAATGAATTTAAAGACAATATGTTTGCTAAGTGACGTGAATAAGTTCATCAAGTGTGGGCCAAGGATTGACGACGAATTATTTTCCTTAAACAAGACTATTTTCTCACAACGTTGGTTTATTTTGAAAATAATCCTTTAAAAAGAAAATAATTACTAGATTTGTAATTTGATTATTCTCCGGCTTTTGCCCTTCAAATAATAAAATCACAAGTCTAAATAATCATAACGATTATTAATCACGATCCTCTTTTATGGCCACACTTAACTCACAAACTCGTGCCACCAAGCAAACACTAATAAACTACTCAAAATTCATATTAATAAAATAAAGTTACTTGAAAAAAAATAAAAAATAAAAAGACTCGATAAAAGAAACAAACTTGATAAGCCAAAATAAAATTCGGCAGAGTTTCGCCTAAGCATAAAGCATAAGAGACCCTCACTCGATAAACGATGAGGCAATGATTATCTAACTTGATAATCTTGGCTAACTCGCCAAAAGAAACGAAACTCAATAAAACTTAAACTTGATAAAAATAAAACTTCAAACTCTATATGTAAAAGTGGCACCTAACTCTATATGTAAAGTGACACCTAACTCTATATGTAAAGTGGCACCTAACTCGGTAACAATTTTTTTTTTTTTTTTAAACTCCTAACTCGATACAATTTTTTTTTAAAAACTCCTAATTCGAAAGAAACATGACAAAACACCATTTTGATCTAAAATAAAGCCTAAAAACTAATATTTTTCACCAAATTTATTACTAAACAACCTAGTTTAACCATAAACTTTAATTCCCACCAATAAAAACAAGACTTTAACAACTAAAAATTAAAGATTTTTAAGAAAGATAAAGCTTTTTAGAGAAAGAAAGTAAAATAAAAATGACTTCATAAAAATAAAACTACACTACTCCTACTACTATGAGGACCAACCCTCAACAATCCTAAGACTAACCATAAAACTTACTAAAAACTAACCATAAAACTAGCCAACCTCTCAAATGAGGCTTATGAGATCTATTTATAGGCTAGGGGTTAGGGCTTCTCTTAACTTTGCCATTGTTGCATATTTAGCCCCTACACTTTTACAAAATCATGAAAAGCTACTTAAAACTCATTAAAATGCGACTAATATGACTTAATAATTAATGTAATGATCTTGTAGCTTGGAGGACTCGAGTTGACTTTTCTTCCAAAGTTCTTCAAAGGACCAAAGTTGACAAATTGCTGAAACTTGGAGGACCGTTATTGTCAAGGTCTTCATACTTCAACTAAGAGTCTCTTTTGTTATTCTCTGAATCTCTAAGGATTACTTTTGTCATTTTGGGCTTTTCTTGGATAAATTTCTTCCTCGGCTTCGGCTTTTTACCTTTTTCCAATCTCGTGCTCGTTTTTGTCGGTTTTGCTTTATTTTTGTTCATTTTTCACATATCCGTACCTGCACATACACAAATACAAAAACATACATTCTCTTGGCATATTTTGTTAGTATTTGGTGTATTTGGTCTGATTTTGGGTCTAAAAAGGATGTGTGATTAAGCACTCATCAAAATCCCCCAGACTAAGGTATTGCCGTGCCCTCACGCAATATCATCACCTCACGCTTAAGAGATAAATAATTTCAAAACCTCTCTTTACTGACGTTGTAAAGTAGCAATGATGTTCAAAAGAGATAATAAAATCATTTATTCTCAAAAACGCTTCGTTTTCCGATTTTTAAGGAATAACAACTACAACTACTATTTTTGTACTTTTTTCATTTTTATATAGGTGATGGTTTGCTTTGACTTTCATTATCAATTCTTATATGTTGATAACTTTCAGGGTCAACGAGTAGAAACACTTCTCACAGAGAAGAGACCGTACGGATAAAAATCGTCATCCTTGATTTTTCACAAGCTCCCAAACTAAGCGTAAAATCGAGATCATTGTTTATCCAGAAGTTAGATGCTAACACTGCTCACAAAAGTTACTTGTGTATTACCTCTTGTCCCCAGGTCCTAAGTTTTGTATCTAAAGATTTTAATTTGTGAGAAATGAATTGCTTCATATTTTCTCGTTTCAATAATTTTTTAGTCCGATAGTGACACTTAAGTTAAACCGATAAGTAGTTATTCATTTTCTCTTAAGAACCACTGCAATAGAAATTCGGTCCACATCAAGGAATTTGGGGTACATACATTATCAAAGATATAAGTTGCGGAGTACAATCACGTGCACCTCATGTGACTGATTACTAATCACTTATCACATGCACCTCACGCGCCAACAACTTATTGATACATACATAGCTCTTATTCAACAATACTTCAACTTTCATATTTTTTTCATTTTTCACTTTTCTTTCTTGATTTTTTCTCTCATAACATCAATGGAAGCTTATCGGGTAGCTCCAAAACCACATAGATAATCAACTTTTGACTTTTGATTTTTTCACTTTTTGCTCTTATTTTTGATGTTCCTTGATATGTACCCAACTTCTAAAGCAAAAATTCTCTTAAGAAAACAAAGAACTAAATATTATTCAAACCGAAATACCACTAATTAACCTAGAACATCTATTTATATATTGGTGACGTTTCTGATGGGAACAAGGAGGCCACAAGTACCTCTCATGGGTTTTTTAAATCCCAGTAATGCGATCCGTGTATAGCACGAAACTTCTAAATAAACTCTATCATTCCTCGATTTTCGCAAATTTAAAATCCCAAATAATGAGATACGCGGATGCTTAGCCATAATCTTTTGATTATTTTGGTTAAGGGAGACGAGCTAGGGCTCAACACGCCCGGTCAAGTCGAAACATTTATTTCTACTCTCGCCGGTAGGAAAGTCAAAACAAGGTGTCAAAACTTATTATTCATATCATATATATTTTTTTATTTTCCATACATTTTTTTTTTCATAATAAAGCGGTGACAAAAATTAAAATTTTTGGTGGAAAACGGAGTTGCGTAAGTTAACAGCTCAGACGATGGTACAGGTCAAATCGAATCGAAGATTCACCCCCCCCCCCCCCAGACTAAAGTAAAACATTGTCCTCAATGTTTTAAGGGTAAAGGTAATCCTACGTAAAATCTAAGGCCGTTTATTAAGTATGCCAAGAGATAAACGTTAGTCGATAAGATTTTGGATATGGTGAATTTCCGAAAGAGCAGCGAAGGATGAGACTCGAGTGGAGAGAATGACAAACCACAAGCACGAGAGTCCTCAAACTTCGGGGAAATTCCTGAACATTCATAAACAACCACGAAAACACGAGTTTGGAAAGGGTCGCCCCCCTCACGTCACGTTATTAAGAAAATAGAAATTATAGAAAATGAAATGGATAAGAATGGGGTGCCTCCCACGAAACGCTTGTTTTTGTTAACCGAGTCACATGAGCTTGACTCGATCCCCGAATTAATTCGTCCTTGGGGAGAGCAGATAAAACGGACAACCGGCATAAACGGAGATGCCGGGGTCAAAAACGGTATCCTCACTCCCGGTGGAGTGGAAAAGTTAAGAAATGAGGGGATAAGCAAAGAACGGATAAAACACCCAGATAATTAAAGCAAAGTCAAATTCTGAATCACGGGTGGGTTGGGTGGGTAAAATATCAAGCACAGGATTATCATAATCAGAAATCTCGTCCACCACTTCAAAAATATCTTCATTCGTATCTGATTCAAAAACTACATCGGGTGGTTTCGCGGGCGGACGAGAAGAAAGTGAATCGAAAAGAATATCATTCTCGTCATTCTCAATACCCGGTGGTATCGAGTCATCCGCAACAAGAAATGGATCGACATCCTCTAAAAGAGGGTTACGTAACGGATTATCGAAAATAGATATAGAGTCGATCTCAAAGATAAAACGCTCATAATCCGGAAGAGAGATATCAGCATGAATAGTGGGATTGCCACTACTCGTCTCTTCAAATCGAAAAATTTCAAGCTCGGGTAAGAAATCACTATCCATATTGGGGATAGGAGAAGAAATCGGAGGATCATTCAACGCCTCGATCTTAGAAATAAGAAGATAAACTTTGGATAATTTCTCACGAAGAGCTTCATCTTGAATTTCAGTGTCAACTTCTTCATCATTCTCTTCTTCTAAGCTGACGAGCTCAGAAGGTAACTCCTCAATGTAATCGATATCTCCAGAAGATAAAGAAGTACAATCATCGTTGGAATCAGAATGATTATTAGCAAGACAAGCCTCGATCTCATCTAAAAAGACATCGCTCCTCTCAACTGGTTCTAGAGTAGGATGGAAAGAGTCGGAAATGAGAGGATCAGAGGATGGAGTGGGATTGCCACTCGGAGATGAATCTGAAATTTCAAGAACGTCTACGTCGACCTTTTTATCAGCATATAAAGCTCGGATATTCTTCATCTGCTCTTCTGCTAATAATTCTGCAATACTCTTTTCTTCTTCGACGGGTGTGATTTCAGCAGATGAAGTGTAAATTCCCCCAATTTGGATGGAATCCTCATCATCGGAATCGTCGTGAATAAAAGTCTTTCGTAATTTAGCCTCTCTTTCCTCGACAAGTAATTCTTCCATGGACTTCTCATTAGGATCGGGAGTATATGTAATACGATTAGCCATGAACTCTCGTACCATTGCAGTAAGGGATTTCATTTCATCAATAACTTCATTCGAAACTTGAACCATGTCGGGAGTTTGTGGGGGTTGGTTAAAACCATGAGAATCGTAACATGAATTTGGCTCATAACAAAAATTTTCAAACGATTCCCCACAATTTTCAAAATTAGATAAACTTTGGAACGAATTATCATTGAAATATGGTACTTGCTCATAAGAATTGAAATCGTTGTGATAATAATTGGAAAAGTTCGGATCATGATCGGAGGTGAATGTGGGTTCAGCTTTTGAAGCATAACACATACAAAATCCATGAGTAAATCCACATTCTTTGCAAATTTGTTGATTGAATGAATCGGGCTGAGGTGGGTAGTCGGAAAAATTTGGACAGTTGTTGTACGTATTTGAATCGCAAAACCAACAACTTCCGTCTCGAATATCATTACCACACCGTCCGCATGTACACCAAACACATGAACCTCCGAAGAACGGTTCCCCACATTTAAAACAAGTCGGATCCATAAGAATTATTGGTTTAAAGGGTTAATGAAGAAGAATTAAATGATAAGAAGATACGAAGATTATTTTTGGTTTTTGAATTATTTGAAAAAGAAAATCAAAAGTAGAAAAGGAAAATCTTTTTGTGTTTTTTTTTTTTTTTTTTGGTTTTAAATTTTTTTTAAGAATATTTACAAAAATCGATAACTTCTGTGGAGAAGGGTCTTCAAATCACCAACAAACGATACAAGTACGACGCTCTCGTTTCAATCCTTCCCCGGCAGCGGCGCCATTTTGATAAAGTGTCTTTTTGTAGTATATAATTATAACCGAAGAAATGCTCGTGAAAGTAATTCCCCGGGTCGTTATGTCCCAACGAAGGTAAGACGGCGATTGAGTCGGCTTGAGTCGCGTGATTGTGAAGTGAATGGGGTTTTAAAAGAGATATTTTGGTTGGTTTTTGATTACACTACTAAAAGGATTTAAAACGCAGTTAAAGTAAAAAGAAACAATAAAACGACGCAAAGTAAAAACAAACAACTAAAACAAGTGTAAGATAAAATGACTAAAGAAAACGAGATTTAAAACGCGAAAAGAAATTAAGACTGGAAATGAATTTAAAGACAATATGTTTGCTAAGTGACGTGAATAAGTTCATCAAGTGTGGGCCAAGGATTGACGACGAATTATTTTCCTTAAACAAGACTATTTTCTCACAACTTTATTTTGAAAATAATCCTTTAAAAAGAAAATAATTACTAGATTTGTAATTTGATTATTCTCCGGCTTTTGCCCTTCAAATAATAAAATCACAAGTCTAAATAATCATAACGATTATTAATCATGATCCTCTTTTATGGCCACACTTAACTCACAAACTCGTGCCACCAAGCAAACACTAATAAACTACTCAAAATTCATATTAATAAAATAAAGTTACTTGAAAACAAAATAAAAATAAAAAGACTCGATAAAAGAAACAAACTTGATAAGCCAAAATAAAATTCGGCAGAGTTTCGCCTAAGCATAAAGCATAAGAGACCCTCACTCGATAAACGATGAGGCAATGATTATCTAACTTGATAATCTTGGCTAACTCGCCAAAAGAAACGAAACTCGATAAAACTTAAACTTGATAAAAATAAAACTCCAAACTCTATATGTAAAAGTGGCACCTAACTCTATATGTAAAGTTGACACCTAACTCTATATGTAAAGTGACACCTAACTCTATATGTAAAGTTGACACCTAACTCTATATGTAAAGTGGCACCTAACTCGGTAACAATTTTTTTTTTTTTAAACTCCTAACTCGATACAATTTTTTTTTAAAAAACTCCTAACTCGAAAGAAACATGACAAAACACCATTTTGATCCAAAATAAAGCCTAAAAACTAATGTTTTTCACCAAATTTATTACTAAACAACCTAGTTTAACCATAAACTTTAATTCCCACCAATAAAAACAAAACTTTAACAACTAAAAATTAAAGATTTTTAAGAAAGATAAAGCTTTTTAGAGAAAGAAAGTAAAATAAAAATGACTTCATAAAAATAAAACTACACTACTCCTACTACTATGAGGTCCAACCCTCAACAACCCTAAGACTAACCATAAAACTTACTAAAAACTAACCATAAAACTAGCCAACCTCTCAAATGAGGCTTATGAGATCTATTTATAGGCTAGGGGCTAGGGCTTCTCTTAACTTTGCCATTGTTGCATATTTAGCCCCTACACTTTTACAAAATCATGAAAAGCTACTTAAAACTCATTAAAATGCGACTAATATGACTTAATAATTAACGTAATGATCTTGTAGCTTGGAGGACTCGAGTTGACTTTTCTTCCAAAGTTCTTCAAAGGACCAAAGTTGACAAATTGCTGACACTTGGAGGACCGTTATTGTCAAGGTCTTCATACTTCAACTAAGAGTCTCTTTTGTTATTCTCTGAATCTCTAAGGATTACTTTTGTCATTTTGGGCTTTTCTTGGATAAATTTCTTCCTCGGCTTCGACTTTTTACCTTTTTCCAATCTCGTGCTCGTTTTTGTCGGTTTTGCTTTATTTTTGTTCATTTTTCACATATCCGTACCTGCACATACACAAATACAAAAACATACATTCTCTTGGCATATTTGGTTAGTATTTGGTGTATTTGGTCTGATTTTGGGTCTAAAAAGGATGTGTAATTAAGCACTCATCATTGATCATGTTGATATATTTGATCCAAAAAACTGGGAAAGTCTTACATCTGACATGATTAATGTTTTAGTGACAGAGGGTCCTAAAAGAGATAAGTCTATTGAAAAAGGTTCTAAAGATAAAAAATTCAAGACGATTTTCAGATGCTTTTTATACTAGAGTTTTACCAAATAATGAGAAGTGTGATAGAGAATGGCTGGTATATTCAAAAGAGCATGACAAAGTTTTTTGTTTTTGTTGCAAAATATATAGAAAAGGGATTGGAAAAGGACAACTTGTGAATGAGGGTTTTGGAGACTGGCAACATCTAGGTCATAGACTAAAAGAACATGAAGTTAGCTTAGAACATGTAAATAATATGGCTAAATGGTTTGAGATGCGTCGAAGGTTGAAAAAGAATGAAACAATTGATAAAGTGGAGCAAAAGCAATTTGAGAAGGAGAGAGATCATTGGAAAAATGTTATCTTTAGAATTATAAGCATTGTGAAATTTCTTGCCAAACATAATTTAGCATTTCGTGGTTCAAATGAGAGGTTGTATCAAAAAAACAATGGCAATTTTTTGGGTTTGATTGAAATGTTAGAAGTGTTTGACCCGTTTATTAAGGAGCATGTGTGACGCATCACGAGTGAAGAGATCCACGTTCATTATCTAGGTCACAATATCCAAAATGAGTTGATACAGTTACTTGCGCGTGAAATTAGGTTGGAAATTATTAAGAAAATAAAGCAAGCAAAATATTTCTCTGTAATACTTGATTGTACTCTGGATACCAGCCACCAAGAACAAATGTCTTTGATATTAAGATATGTGAATGTTTCCTCTACGTGTGTTAGTGTTGAGGAATCCTTTTTAGGGTTTCTAAATGTTGATGATACTACTGGTCAAGGATTATTTGATGTTACACAAGCTGAATTAAAGGCTCTTGATCTTGATATTGATGATGTGCGTGGTCAAGGATATCATAATGGATCAAATATGAAAGGGAAACATCGTGGAGTACAAAAGAGATTTCTCGATATAAATCCAAGAGCATTTTATACTCCATGCGGTTGTCATAGCCTTAATCTAACATTATGTGACATGGATAACACTTGTACTAAAGCTAAAGATTTTTTTGCAATCATTCAACGCATTTACACAATATTTGCTAATTCTTCTAAGAGGTGGCAAATCCTGAAAGATAATCTGAAAGGGTTGACTCCTAAGTCACTGTCTACGACTCGTTGGGAGAGTCGTGTTGAGAGTGTCAAAGCTATCAAATTTCAACTTTCAGACATACAAGAAGCTTTAATTCAAGTTTCATAGAAAGATAACGATTTCGTGATCCAAAGCCAAGCAAAATCTCTAGCAACAAATGAGCTTGGTGATTTTGAGTTTATAGTAGCAATAGTAATGTGGTTTGAGATCTTAAACAAGGTAAATCTAGTGAGCAAAAAGTTACAATGTGATGATATGCTAATCAATGTTGCTATGACAGAAGTGCAAGATTTAATATCTTTCTTCAAGGAGTTTCGAGTTACCGGGTTTTCTAATGCGGTTGATGTTGCTAAACAAATTGCCATCGAAATGGATATCAATCCATTGTTCATTCAGAAGCGCGTTATTCGTAGAAAAAGACAATTTGATGAGGATCCTGTTGAAGAAGATGTTATTTTATCTCCCGAGGAATCATTTAAGGTAAATTATTTCTTATACATTGTTGATTAGGCAATTGCTTCTTTTACAACAAGATTCGAACAATATCAAGAGTATGAGAACATGTTTGGTTTCTTATTTACGTGTGACAAGTTGAAGTTCTACGATGACGACCGTCTTAAATCGTGTTGTAGTCGTCTTGAAGCCGCACTCAAGAGTGGTGATCGATCTGATATTAATGCAAATGAACTTTATGTGGAGTTAAGGTCGCTTAATAGTTACTTGCCAACCGAGAATATGAAGCCTGTTGATGTCTTAAATTTTTTGAAACAAGATGATTGTTATCCCAATGCAATAATTGCATATAGGGTATTGCTGACTATTCCAGTAACAGTGGCATCTGCAGAAAGAAGCTTCTCAAAACTGAAATTGTTAAAGTCATACTTGCGGTCAACAATGTCACAAGAAAGGCTAAATGGATTAGCATTTATAGCTATTGAGAATGACACGTTAGAGAGTGTTACCTATGATGATCTAATCAACAACTTTGCTTCTAAGAATGCTAGAAGAATCGCACTATTTAAATAGTTAATTCTGATGCTTGTAACTCGGTTTATTGTTTCTTTTAGTATCATTGTTTTAATGCTTTTGGAATCTTAGTAATACTTTTTACGTATTATTAATGGATATATTTATTTATATTTTTACTTTTGGTATTTAGTAGGGCCTCCGTGTTGTCATGGCACAGGAACACCGAAATTCATGAGACGGCCCTGCTAATTTTCCAACAAAGTCAGAAGAAGAAGTACGAAGTAAGATCGTGATCCAGAGCAAGAAGCAGGGGTAGAAAGAATCGAACAAGGGGCTAACATACTCTTTGGTGTAGAACTCTTGGTTACTTGTGACACTAGTGTAATCCATTTGATCATTCTAATACGTATGTCTCTTGTTTACTATTTCGTATGTGTCTTGTTTACTATTCTATCATTATTTTTTTCATGAACTCATTAGCCATGAGAGGCTAAACCTCTTGTGATTGCTTGGATATGTAAATATAATAAAGTGATGTTATGATTATGCTTTGATCTTTATTAATTTCAAGTTTATGCTGTGAACTATTATATCTCTAGTCTTGTTATGTTTGTTTATCAAATCTGATTGAGTATAACATGTTGGGATAGGTCGAAAGAACCAATTTGTTATAAGCAATTTTAGGAACTTGTCTGTGTTTTTAGCCTTTGGTTGGAGGAATCCGCTTAGGAGAATTGGTAATAATCTAGACTTGAAATTTAATACTATCTAGAGTGAAATCTCTTGGTAGATAAACATGAATCTTGAATTGAACCTAACAATTTATGAAATTGCTCTTTTGACGAAAATGGCTAAGTTATAAGTTGTGCACCATCTCTATTATCAAACTAAGATCTGGCATAAGCATAGTCACTGAATTATATAAGCTATCCAAGCAATCATTTATCATTTGAATTTTCCCTGTTACACTAAATTGCTATTTGTTGAATTATTGTTTTGTTTACTAATCATTTCATACTTAAATCGAACGAACTAAGTCCCTCTGGGTACGACCTGGTCATACCTAAAGTTCTTATACTACATACGTGGGTTATACTTTACCCGTGTGTTTGGTCTATTAAAATCGGTAAAACTAGTAATATAAATTTAAAGCTTTCCTTACACATCATGAACCGAATTGCGAGGATCAAAACACGTGGAGTATCTTAAACATTAACGTACATATGGGGGGTAATAATTTGACGTTCTTCCCCATTACTCCATAATAAATACTACCATAAGTCCCAATCTTCCCAAAACTGCATTTACAAGATATGACTCGACTTAGCAACAATGTAAACAACTAGATAATTAACTAATGGTTTAACATATTTATTGTAACAGTAATGCACTAAAAATGAGTGCATACACAAAAGGCTAAGGCGATTTTGGTGTAACATTTAATAGGGTGTAAACAAAACTCTTTCCTTAAGTAACCGAAATTTTCTATTCGGAAATCTTTCTTTTCGGTCTTTCTCATATTCAGAAGTTTTACTTTTTGGTCTTTCCGAGATACTTGAAGTTAGAAAAAAAAGGTTAGGCTCAGAGGGGTTTACTAGGGGTATCTTGTACTAAAAATGAGTACAAAGCAAAGGTGTCGGGTAATTACTTGACCAATGTAGCCAATGTAATTGTAATAAACAGGCTAAAAAACAAGGGTTATCTTAGTGCCTCTTATCATTTAGTAAATCCTGACCACACGAATGTAGTCTCACTAGCGATCTCGGAATGCATCACTAAAATAAGTTCTAGAATCTATATACTACCGGTACACTCATAAGCATTAAAGATGAATGTTTGTTCCTATATATCTAAATGCTAACCTCACATTTTTTGGTGGAATTTTTGAATGGTATGTTTTTGTGCTAGCAATATAACTCCTATCCATGAGATGTTTTATTAAGACTAAAGTTCCACTCGTAAATGTCATAAAAAATTTAAATTTGTGCTAAAATTACATTTGCAACTATTTCTTTCGGATTATTACACCATTACTAAAGAACAAGACAAATAACAAATGCATGACTAGTTTCTAAGGTGTCCCTTTTTTACCCTCCCTACACTTAAATTGAACAAATGTTTTTAGAAGTAACAAAGATAAAGGAAAAATAAAAGAGATAAAAGAAACTAGTACTCCCCCGATTAGCTCGGTATGAACGGAAAATGGAAATATGGTCAAATCCTTCTCCAAGAAGATAAAATATATCTATAATATGCTTCTTTTCTAATATAACATGTAAATCTTTAAGAAAACGAACACGAAACCTCGTATAAAATCGGCGGTAAATACTATATATAAAAAAACTAAACTAGAAAGCAAATAAGATATAATGCTTGCAAAATAAATATTTACAGGAATCTGGAAATTTAAAAATTTTGAAAATTTTCAAAAATTAAGTTTTAAAATAAAAACAAAAGTCTGGAAAATTTTTTGCTATAGTACCTGACGCCGTCACTTTGTAAAGGTGACGCCGTCAATGTGACCTGTCGATTGTTTCATTTTATTTTCTAGAATTTCTAAAAAAATGTAACTTTTAAAACCTGTAAATTCCTACAAAACATTTATTATGACTCAATACAAGCATTTGACTCAAATAAATACGCGAACAAGATAGAATATATGCTAATTATAAATTGTAAATTTCTCATGTTCGAATTTCGTTCTTTAAACTAAATAAGAATTTCCCTACACTTATCTTTTTATAAAATACATTTATATGCAATTAAGACGAAGTTAAAAACAAAATAAAGCATTTTCACAATTTATTCGAAACATGAAAATTAAATAATTATGATTAAGCATATATGACTCAAACAAACTAAAATAAAAACATCAAACAATTAAAACATGGGTTAGCTCCCACGAAGCGGTTTTCTTTATTTATAAGTCTTGTAGATAGACTCAAAGTCATGCCCTAGGTTTTGTACAACTTAAATGCCCGTTTAAACATTTCAATCCTCCTTTCATCACACTTATATTTTGGGCCTGAATGATAAACTTTTTTTTTATAACCACTATCATTCTCTTCTTCTCCATCTTTAACCTCAAAAGCCAGGATATTATCGACATCTAAATCCGCAATATCCTTAAACGTTTCCACCTTATGAGACATTCTATACGTTACCCCATCAGTAAAATGGACTATCCCTTCATTTCTATCATAAACCATCGTAGACTCTTCTACAAATGGTTTTCCTAGCACTATCTCACATAAGTAACCATCTATAATGCCTCTAACATCCTCTAAGATCATAAAATCACACCTATATATAAATTTTCCCATGAAGACATGTAACCCTTTCACTCTCCCAAAAAATTGCTCAATCGATTATGGTTATAGGGATCCCTTCTAGGCTCTAGTTTCTCATTCATGATCGAGTTGTAATAAAGCCTAAACATAATATTTATAGGAGATTTTAAGTCAATGTAGGTATGCTCTCTATATAGATAACCAATCATGCATGGTCTTTTAATATTTATATGGTTACCTCTATAAATCAAAGGTCTTTTTCTTGTTTTAGAAGGACAAGGTCATTTTAAAAGGCACTTGTGATAGTCTAACACTTCTCTTGTTGGAAACAAATTTCTATATGTATCACTATCATCCTATAATTTCCCTTCCGAGTTATTAGTAGTGGTGGTGATGTCAGTAAAGAGTCTGCTATTTGCTCAAGTTCCTTATCAATTAACCGATTAAGCTCCCTAAGTTCATTGATTTCCTTAACTATTTGATCACACAACGTTATTGTTGTATTAAGTAACACAGATGGATTCACATCTTCCATGATGGCTAACGGAATAGTCAATGAAAAAGTTCTACGAACAAAAACACAAAGAAAAGATAGACTAAAAGAAAGCTACAAAATTAAAATTAAAATATTACTTGATAGGAATCCAGTGAGTAGACCCAAACGAAATAGAAATCGAAACCTAGACTATTCCCCGGCAGCGGCGCCAAAAACTTTATGTGGATATTGTAAACGCAAGGAAGTTTTACAATCTCCTAGGCAGTGTACCTAACCGCTATAGTGTAGTATAGTTAAGTCCGCCTAGGAGAATAGTGAGGTAGGATTGAAGTGTATGTTGAATTAAGTATAAGGGCTGAGAGAAGATTATTTTTTGGTCTTTTTATGTTTTAATAGAAAGCAAATAAAATCTCAGGTTTAGAAGAATTGGTTTATAAAACTAATAATTAAACTAAACTAATTAGGTGGATAAGTAAATTGGTGAACTTCTTATATGAGTATAGTGTATTTACTTAGAACTTCATTACTCCCTAGTTATCCTTTAATGATTAGTCGAGTTGTCACGTCCTTGTCTAATTAGAGCGTTGTATTCCTTACTATAAATCGAGGGTTGGTTACTCCCTAACTCCTTTGAATTTCGTCTAAATGGGTGGAGCCTAAGAATGTCGTGCATATCTTTCACATTGCAACTAAGAATCGAGGCATTAAATACAACGAACATCAAGTTAATATAATAACTACGCGTTTAGTCGGATGTTCAAGCTAGTATAATTTGACCTAGCCAGTTTTCCTACACCTAACGCAAAATCAACTAAAACAAGAAACGACACACAATAATCAATAACTATGTTTCATGCAATCCTAAGAAAATACTAAGAGATCTAGCCTAACATGGTAATGAAAAGAGAAGCAATTAAATAAATCAAACAATAACACATAGACATGATTGAATAATTAATTGAAGAACTTATCTTTCACCAAACATGAAGACATCAATGTCCAAAAGGCCTACAAAACTGTAGAAAATCGTTCTAGGGTTTATACTTCAAAGTTGCACTATTTATAATGAAAATAATATGAGAGTATATAGATTTACACTTGTGACGGCGTCACTTGTTAATTATGACGTTGCCAACTCACCGCCAATGGATTTCTCTCTTTAGACCGACTTAGTGTGATGGCGTCAAGTTGGGATTTGTGACGTGGTTGCTCTTTATAATTTTGGTCATGAAGCCGTCAAAATGAGGCCGTCTCCATCGCCTGAGCAGTCATTTGTAATTTCTGAAACTACGAGCTCTTCAATATGTTTAAGTGACAGCTTCACTTAGTGATTGTGATGCCGTCCCAGCTCCTTTCTAGATGTTTTACTCGATGTTGTCATTTTCTTTATTTTTCCGTCTAATCGAGCCCAAAATGTATTATTTTTCAGCATTTGCTTCCCAAGTACCTAAAACTCAAATAGAAACGATTTAGAAAAATAAATGATCGAATATGTACGAATTTAAAGGCTAAATGACCCCTTAAAAACGTATAAAATTACACCTCATCAGTAGTAGCATGAGAAATGGAATGAATTGACCCATTTATACTATGAACGGGTCATGATGTAGTAGCATAGTTCCTTGAATTGATTATATGTTATTATCATGTTGGAAATCCAATTAGCAATTGGATTTAAGGCTATGTTAGACAACATTAGTAGTTTATGAATATAGCTCAAATTGACCAATCTAGACAATGGGCGGGTTAACACCCTATGCACAATATTTTGAGATGATTAAACATTAAGGGCCCAAATAGAAGTGAATTTCAAGTTGTTAGTAGCACTTGAAAGTATTAGCATAGCATTTTTATGGTTTGACCCATTTAATACTTCCAGAGCATGAATCTTATTATATTTTTTAAGGTATATATGATAAGTAACGCAAGGTTTCTTTGGATCATGTCATGTTACAAAAGAAAAAAAAAAAGTAATAAAAAAAATTAAAAATTAACAAAAAAATCTAGTCTAGTACGGGCGTTTCACCAATAATCAACAAGCTGCTTGACACCCATAAGACTATATAATAACACAAACATATATGCAAGCATGGATTGTGAGCCAGCAAGACTCTACAAAAAAAAACACCTTTTTTATTCAGGATGGCACACACATAAACGCCTTGACTTTAACTCGGAAGAGCTAGTAAAAAAAAAGAGAAAAAAGAACCGTAAAAGTTGAAAACTTAATGGTAAATGGAACATACATGGCCATCAAGTACGTTAAAAAAATGGGTGTCATGTTTTTCGGTCAAAACATCAAGAGTAAGACGTGATTGTTTTGATCGAAACCACCTGAGATCGAACTGGTATAGAGCATTAACCTTTTTTGTATTTCTCTCCTTTTCTCACGTGTAATGAGATGAGGATTGGAGGCGATGATTATGATAAGAAAGCATAGTATAAAACATGTTTATATTTTTTTTAAGGGCTACGGCCCAATACAAACACTCAATGAAAACATACAAATATGATTTTTAAGAAAATATTTGTTTATTTGACACTAACATTATTGGTTTTTTTTTATATTAATGGTCATTGAAGTAACCTAGTTGATATTTAATACGGATTATAACTTATTTATATTTTAGATACATGAATGTAATATAAGTATGTATTTCATAAAGCTCCATAATCAATCAGATTTCTTCTTTTTTGTACTCAAATGTTCTATAAACTATATATATTTTGAAGTCATATGACGTTTTGTTAAAAGCCCGGTCCTATTGTTTAAATACGAGAAATATAAGCGTGAGTTCGGTATGTGATAAAAGGAAATTCCAAAAACATAGGGAGGTGTCTTCTTTGATTATTGGACGTAGTTAAGACATAATTATGGACATTTTAGTCAACCATACTTCAGCTAAACATAAAAGAGAAAATAGTTTGGCACAATCAAACTTTAACAATGTCATCCACATTAACACTTTAATGTTTTGGTCTATTGGTTATAATAATTATGTTAGATTATGGACATTATTTTAGTAGTCGTATGTTAGGATCGAACTCGAGATCACGGGATTGCACACTTTACGTATGAGAGTTAAAGTTTAATAATTAAATGTAAAAGTTTATATTTAATTATTTATTACACAAATATATATAATGATTATTTAGTATTTAAGATAAATGACTAATGATCATTAGACGAATATAAGGAAAGAATGTATATGATTAATTGGTAAGTCAAGAAGCATCCGGAAGCCCCCTTGGGCCTTGATCCGATCGGCCAACCCAAAAAGGAGGGCACCTCCTTTGTTTTCTTGAGCTCCAAGTTTCATACACTATATATACAGGGCTTAGGGATTCATTGTGGGTATCTCTTGTGCACACACACAAACCCTAAACTTGTTTTCTTCTCTTGTTTTTCTTGTAGTCGATCAAACAAACACCCTTAAAGGGTTGATCGATTTTCTTTATTAAACAAAAGGTTTTGGTTTAATTTTGTGTTTTAAAAACTAGCATTACTTTAACTTGTTTTAGTACGTGTGTACAAGAACGTGATTCAAACATAATTTTGTTTGATTCTTGGATTGAATTACAAAAGAGGTAAGGGTATAATCCACATAAACCCTAATTAGGGTTCATAAGTTGAAGATTGCATATTGATTCTTGTTCGGGCTAGAATCACAAAGGTATGTTTACTATTTATTATTGATTAATTAATTACATATTATATGATCTTGCTATAACGCTTCCGCATATGTTTACTTGATGTGTTTGGTTTATTTATATGATTGTCATGATATTATAATTCTAACAGTGGCATCTAGAGCCGTTATAATGTGTAATTAATTATCAAAACGCATAAAAATTGAATCTTGATTCGTTTAATTACATGTTTTTAAGGATTTTTTATTCCTAACCCTAATTTTTATTTAGGTCGATTGACCTTATTAGATATTTAGGGTTTTTGGTTTTGATTTTTAATATGATTAGAAATCCTAGGTTGTCATGTAATTGGTTATGCGTTTTAGTAAACGATCTTGGTGCAATATGTTAATTGTTAAGCATAATCCATTAAAAAGTGCATATTTGCATGGATTCTATTATGCGATAATTTAAATGATTTAAATTGGATATATGAATTAATTGTTAAGTTATATCGAAACATGTAAATTTATTTATAGATGTCGAATTGAGAAAGACTCCAATATTAAGTAATCAATTATGTGCTATGTGGTATTTGTTTAGTTTTGGCTTACGCAATCAATTTATCGATGTATGTGGCTCTTTTTCCTAGAAGAAGAAAGCCTTAATTGAATAAATATATTATACACCTAGAATTGATTATTAATAGGACTATTGAATAAGATTTGCATGGGGCTACATGTTTTATACATATTTAATTGTTATGATTATGTATATGTTTATTTAGTTGTTTTATTTTTTTTATTTTATATTACTTGTTTTTGTTTATTATTATGTTAGACATGTTTATAAACGAAAAGGGTAATTTTTTGAATAGAAAAATAATACGGACTAAATAAATGGCGAAATTGTTTTGGTTTTAAGAATAAATTTCAAATGATTGGTTGATTGATGTTTTTGTACATAGTGTGCGAAAGGCGGACCGAATGTTGCCATCCAATGTACTTGTAGAGAGGGGTTTTTAAAGCTCATGCACCTACCGGTTTTCTACAACTGCTTGGTTGCCGACTCTAGACTTACCTATATCACTATATTACGTACACTGTCATCTTAAGGGTGAATTCACCACAATTCCACAATGATTATCCGAAACACTAAGCCCTAGGGCTTATGCAAAAGTACAATATAAGTGGATGATAATTGTTGGTAATTCTTTAATTGGTGAACCCGATACCTCAATCAAAACTTTGTTATTTTACTCTTAGTAAATTGATAATAAAAATGTTTTATAAAACCAATGTTATGAAGTTGTATGCATGCTTCTTCATACATTATTTTGATTGCACGTCAAAATTTAATACCCTTATAAAATTAAGTCGGATGCCATCTAATTAAGAACACTTGAAGTTGTAATTTACGTCATGTGAGAACTTGGCGAGATTGCAATGGAGAGGTAAATTTCATAAATTCATTGCTAGCAGATCAACTGATGTGATGGATTTATGAGTTTGCAGTTTTTAAGTTAGACAACTTAAATTGAGTAGGAAGTGGGATCTTGGACTCAAGGCATTAAGATGGGGATCAAACATGCTTACATTACAAAAGTTTTGTGATTGTAAATCCCATAAATCTAGGAATTGCAATATGATATTGGCAATTATTGTTCGACAATTACCTTGTTGAATACTATCATTACTAGCAGATCAACTGATGTAATGGTACTATGTCAATTAGGATCCTAGCTTTAAGAAAATACTATGGTTTATATGAATATTTACCAATGGGTATTTTATTTTCTTAAAGATCTAATTATCGAAAATACTGAAATTGAATTTTGTAATTCGTTTTAATGTATTAATGCAACGTTCAAACCGTAAACGCACTTTGGGCTTTGGTAAATTGATCTAGTTCTGTTTTCAAACAAATGTTTGATTAAGAAATATTTACTTAAAAGACAAAAGAAGTCTCCTTTCTATGAAGGAAGAGTGAGACACAATCCTATTCCTTTTCATTAATGAGAAAGGATAATAGGAATATTAGATGTGTCTAAATTCTAATATATAACTCATAGCAAATTTTTTAATAGTTAAGAAAATTGCGAATATTTTTCATAGGGATTTTATCATCCTTATTCGGTGATTAAATTCTTAGTAACAAATATGATATTTGGTTAACAAAAAATTATGTATGACATTTTATGAGTTATTATAATTAGATGCTAGACTAATTACCGCAAAATGTTTAAAGATAAACTAGTTGTTTTGACTATTCTAAAGGTGCTGCATACATTGTAGGATGGTAGACCTGTTAAGGAAGAAATTGCATGCCCAATTTTTCAAGTTAATAGCATTTGGTGGATAGTCCATCATTTACGTAGTAGAATACACTTTTAGTACATAAGTAATTGTTACGTATGGACAACAAGGTGTATGAAAGTTAAAAGCACACTATTTTCTTTCACTGGATAGGAAACATTTACAATGTTGTCAAATTCAGTGGGAGTATTATGTACTTATCACTGAATAAGGAATTATTGTAATGATTTTTAATTCAGTGGGAGTTACAAGCTTTGACATCTTGGTAGCTAAAGATAATTACTTTTCAAGTGTAGACACTCATACTTTTAAGGATAGTCTTGTACGTTTCCTTACTAGACATTGTTGTTTTACATATACTTGTTATGCTAAAATCTATGACACAATCATATTGAACACATAAACAAATGCATGGCATGTTGTTTATCAACTATATGAGGTTGTTCCATGCACAAGTGGGAGAAATGTTATCTTTAATATGTGCAAGAAACAACTCATAAAGATATGATTTAATGGATTCTCTTGACTACAAGGTAAGAGAATAATGATTATACTAAACTAATTCTAGAAACACTTGGTGTTACAATTTATGTTATGTGAGAGCTTAACTATATTGCGACAACAAGGTGAATTTCATATTTTCATTACTAGCAGATCAACTGATGTAATTGAACTATGAGAATTTGTTGTTTCTAAATTAGATACCTATTAGAACATGTGTCAATATGATATCAAGACTACTTTAATTTATAGATTTATGAATTCATGAAATGACATAAATTAATTAAGTAATCTAATGCTACTTCAATCTGAATATTTATGTGTTCTTTGAATGACATAAATAAATAAAAAAATAATGTTATTTACATTATTATGAAGTAATAAATTAACTTGAAATTTCTATTGTAACCAAAAGATGGTGTTAATAATTACTTTAGTTAAACATGTTTATGTTTCATTGTAAAGATATAAACATAGAGTCTTTTAATTGTTACAAGACTTATAATAAAGTAAGACGTTATCTTGTTATGTTTTTTTTTTTTAATTAAGACATATACATGAAGTTATTAAATTGTTAAATAACTTATAACGTATAGTGGGATTATAACAGTTTATGTTTTCTTGTAGAGACATGAACATGAAGTGACTTTGTCAAAAAGTACTTGTGTTATAAAGTGTTGATATAAATAATTGACTAAAAAACAAACATTATTCATATCTTTCGATATCTCTAAGTTTTGATAATCACAAAACGAAAACTCATCAAACCAAAGGTTATGACGTAAACAAGTATTTAGTAGTAAATACTCACTTTCACCATTTAATCACTTAAGGTATGAATAAACAAAGTGATTAGTGCATTATAAGATCAAAGGAAATCTTGTCTTAAGAACATAACATTTTATAAAATGTTTTTAACATTTTATACATATTTGTAAATCATTTTTGGTATAGCTTTATTAAACCACAAAAATGTGATTTCAAATTTCCAATCAAAAAGGGCAAATTTTATCCAGAAAAACTTTTCAAACATTCAGGAGGGCGGCCCCCTTAATTTTACTAGGCGGCCCCCTTAATCATTAAGGGGACCGGCCTATAATTAAGGGGACCGGCACGCTCCCGAACAGTATTTTCTGGCCCTATAAATATTGGATCATTCCACATATTTTTCTCACCTTTTTGCACTAGAAACTTTCTGATCTAAACATCCATTTCCTTTCTCTAAAAATCCTTTGATCTTATATACTTTGATCTTTGTTTCAAAGTGATTCAAGCCTCAACATTCAAAGTGCAAAGAGAAGAATACTTCTATTAGAAGTATTACAACTTAGTATCATCTTGCTATCGAAGTTGCTTGTTTATATTTTCTTGTAAATCTTTCATTCTTTGGTGAATAAGGTGTATGTATTAGTTAGCTAGATTTAGTTGAAGAATCTAGAATTGTTGTAAGTGTAAAGTGGAACTTGAAGTGAAGAAGAAGGGTTAGATAGTATTGGTGATAGGAGATTGTAGCAATAGGGACTTGTTGTGAAGATATTGAGGGTTCTAAGTGAAGAAGACTAGAAGACATTAGTAGATTGAAGTTGTGAAGACTTTAGTGGCTTGAAGGTGTGAAGACATTAGTGGCTTGAAGGTGTCAAGACATTAGTGGCTTAAAGGTGTGAAGACATTAGTGACTTGAAGGTGTCAAGACATTAGTGGCTTAAAGGTGTGAAGACATTAGTGACTTGAAGGTGTCAAGACATTAGTGCCTTAAAGGTGTGAAGACATTAGTGGCTTGAAGGTGTCAAGACATTAGTGCCTTGAAGGTGTGAAGATACTTGTGGTGTGAAGAAGTATTGAAGTAGTGCAAAGGTGTGAAGAATAAGTGATGTGATATTTGGTGTGAGATTGGTTCTAGCTACGATTAGAACTCGACATCTTGCTTTGTGTCGTTAATTGGTGTAAGCTTTTGGTGTGTACGGTTTTCTCCGCCATAAGGGAGGTTATTGACTTAGTGAAGAAAACTCTCGAGTTCGGTGCTCGGGGAGTGGAGTAGGGCAAGGAAGGTGTCCTTGTAGCCGAACCACTATAAATCCTTTGTCTCTCGGTTTGATCTTTCCATCTCTCACTCTTTGCTTGCTTACTTACTAGCTTTTCATATATTGTTAATATTGTGTGTTGTGCATATATTGATTTTACATAAAGATCAAACTAGGTTCCATTTAAAACATTAATTATACTTTAGTAAAATATAAGTATAAACAATTACTAAGACACATATATCTATATTAGTACAAACTTGTAATTAAGTGAGATATATGAAATTATAATTTCTATTCAACACTTTAAATAAGTAGTGTATATATGATATATGTGAATTAGTTTGTATCTATACTTTAGCTTCAAAGGTTTTTACAATTACCATCAATTCTTTGAAAAGCAAATTCTTATTAAACGAAAAAGACGCAAAACTATTCAACCCCCCCCCCCCCTTCTAGTTTTCCACATAAAGCATGTAATTGGCTTGAAAATACTGTTATACCATTAAAATGCATTAGTTGGTAAAAAGACAAGTCAAAAGGAATATGGTTATCTTAAATATTGTTAGATTGTCTTGCAATATTGATACTAATGGAATACCAAATGTTTATAGTATATTCAATTAGGAAAATCAAACTCTTATTAAATTGTTTGATTAAAGATGACTATGATTTCTTTTCTTCCAAAAGTTATCAAGGTTAAAATATTGAGTATGGCTTGGACATATTTAATAAAACTCCAACCTAGATGATTAATAAGACATTATCATATGATGGAATGTGATGAATCACATTCAGTCTTAAATTGAAGTTCTAAATTTGTTTAACTGTTTATGAAGAGGTTATTAACAAAGTAAAGTCAGGAACTGTCAATATGTATTTGTAATATCCCAAAAGAGAATATTGTATTGTTGCTTTATTTGCTAAGTATTTAAAGATAGTCTTTAAATTGCTAAAAGCACGTGGGAGTTTTAATCTTTAAAATATAAAATTACAAGATACATAATCTTCTAAAATACACTAGTAAATATCATAATGAAGTTTGACATTTGAATGTTAAATCTCAACATGATAATAAAGTTTGACATTTAAATGTTAAATCTCAAGATGATTGAATTATCATTCATAGAATAGCAGAATTTCTCAGATATTTGATTAATATGCTGAGAGCTATGATTTACAGGATTATTGTAAACCTGATAATCATTATGATATATTACAAAATATGTAATTGGGTAAAGTATACATGATATGAATGATTAAGATGTTGTCCATAAAGATAATCAATGTTAGAAATGTGGTTTATCTTAGTAGTTAGAATAGAAAATGAAGATGAGTTTCTTCAAAGATTAGGTAACCCTTGTGGTTTAAATCTTTGTATAGAAATCATATGGACAATATTGTGCACGTATTTAATTCATGTCTTATGACAAGATTATTAATCACACTTAAGCAATTAACTGTGATTGAATATTCTTTTCTAAACACATTAAATATATAAAGATTATGATTGTCATATTTAGTTTCAATAATATGAAATTGACAATGGAATATCAAAACTCTTTCTTGAGTGATTACTTGAGCGAGGATGATAAGTAAGCAAAAGGAGTTTCTGAATTCAAATAAATCTTTAGAAGTGTACAAAATGCAATAATCCATGGATGGATAAATGCATGCATCTAGAAGATTACTCTTATGTTTAATTATTAAATCCATGTTTTGATTTATAATTGAAATAAGATAATTTCTAAGTATTCCTAAAAGCTAGTGGGAGTATTATGTTTAGTTTCTAAATTATATATGTTGTAAAACATATAAAAAGTAACATTCCATACACTACACCATTTTAGACCTATTGTGACGAAATTTTTTTCGTGACAACACATGTTGTCGCGACAAGTCCACTAAACGACAAAAAATGGTATTCTGGCAACCATGTTTGACCAAAACTTTTTGCGACAACATTTTTTCTTTTTGTGATAACATGTTGTCACAAAAGAATCACTACAGGACAAAATAGAGGCATTCCGGTTTATAAAATTTGACTATATTTTATAGCGACAACATTTTGATTTGTAGTGACAACAGTGTTGTCACTAAAAGCTTTTTGATATTGTTGACTTTTGACTTTTATCTTTCGTGACAACCTTGTTGTCACTATAAGTTTTGGGACAAAAAAAATTGGGGGGAAAATTACCGCCTAAACTTGTAGTGACAACTTATGTTGTCACGATAAATGTTGTCACTAAAGAATTTGGAGATTTGGGGGGAAATTTGCCGCCTAAACCTTTCGTGACAACATGTTGTCGCGAGAAATGTTGTCACTATAGATTTAAACACAAATTTATCTATTTATAAAATTCTTTAAATGTTATAAATTAATTAAATATGATTTTAGTAATTTATAAATGATTCAAATTTATTATAAATTCTTTTAAAAGGTTATAAATTAATTTAAAAATGAATTAAATTAATTATAAATAACTTTAAAATGTTATAAATGAATTAAAAATAATTTCTTAAGTTTAAAAACTTTCATTTAATATATAATTAAAAATAAACTTCCATTTAATATATAATTAAAATTAAATACTTTTAGTTAATATATGATTAAAATTAAATACTTTTAAATGTTTTTCTAAATGATTTTAAAGCCTAAGAACTACAAATCGATAAACGTTCAAACATTAAAGCGTACGAATTACATATATCGATAAAAGTTCAACATTAAAGCGTACGAATTACATAACAGATCGATTAAAAGTTTAAACATTAGAGCGTACGATTTACTCCAAACTAAGATTGCCCAGGTCATCATAAAGGTCGTGAAATAGGATAGCTGATTGAAGTGTGTGGTTCTAAGGATGCCTATACATTTCTAGAATTTTCTCGAGTACCATTATCCTGTGATTCAATTTGATGCAGTTTGAGCACTCTGCATTTCGAGGATAAAGGACATGCATAGTATAGTTTACCAAAGGTGCGAGGTCGATGCGATTCTTGCAGAATTTTTGGTGGGAAATTTTGGTGGGAAGTTTTGACATTAACATGTCTTATATAGCGATATCATAACGACTTGTCCGTTTAACCTCTCATGTATAATGTTATTATCTCAACTTATCCATTTAACATGTCTGGTATGACGATATCATATCGACTCATCTGTTTAACATGTTATGCATATCCATAGCATCTCGACTCATCGTTTAACATGTTATGCATATTATAACAACTCGACTCATCCGTTTAACATGTTATGCATATCCATAACAACTCGACTCATCTGTTTAACATGTTATGCATATCCATAACAACTCGACTCATCCGTTTAACATGTTATGCATATCCATATCATCTCGACTCATCCATTTAACATCTTTTGTATAACTTTATCATCTCAACTTATCCATTTAACATGTCATGTATAGCGATATCTTTCCAACTCAACTATTTAACATCTCATGTATAACATTATCATCTCAACTTATCCATTTAACATGAAATGTATAGCGATATCATATCGACTCATCCGTTTAACATCTCATGTATAACGTTATCATCTCAACTTATCCATTTAACATGTCTTGTATAGCGATATCATAACGACTCATCCGTTTAACATCTCATAGCATCTCGACTCATAGCAACCTACTAAACTCCTGATAATTGTGCATGCATCACAATTATCACAAAAACTTGCATTTTCCCAGATGGGTGTAACAACTGAACCCACGGAACTTGTATTCACTAACCCCTAAACCTATGATTCTCACTCAACACCTAGTGTTAACTTTTTAAGCATGTATTCTAGGTTTATTACTTCTATTGACCTATGGCGGAAGGAGGTACTGAACTCGAAGGACTTCTTATGGTTATCATTTAAACACCACCAACCTAACTCTTAGATTTTTGGGACCTCAACAAAATAAAAGTATATCTTTTATAATTAAAACTCTGATAATTATGAATGATAACTAATTTTTCAAAACGTCTCTTTTCGAGTCGTTTTGTATTACTGTATCTGTGATTCTATGAAGTAATACCCCAAACACTTTATCCGCTGCGATCAGTGAAAAATGGGGGTGTTACAGTTATCATCTCAACTTATCCATTTAACATGTCATGTATAGCGATATCTTTTCGACTCATCCGTTTAACATCTCGTGTATAACGTTATCATCTCAACTTATCCATTTAACATGTCTTGTATAGTGTAGATGCAATAATCCGCACCTAAGATATGAAGGAGAAGTCCGGGTCTTCAAGGGTATTCAGATCTACTGACGTGCTCCGAACCTCGAGGAACTTCGTATCTGCTACTAAGTCTTGAGCTGTGATAAGACAAGTAACACACGTTAGCCTCGCCACGGGTGTTTAGTTCGAGACCCAGCTCTGGTGTGAGAATGAGTATTTGTGATATGAGTAAAGTATGAAGTATAAAGTATAATAAGTGCTAGTTCGGTTCGGAGTAATTGCTCTCCAGGAAATCTTGCCCTCAACTGTGAATAGTTGGGGCTATTTATACTACTTACTTATTCTGAGAATTAAGCATGGGCTTGATGGGCCTGTCTGTACAGCCCAATAGCTAGGACGTCCTTTTCATAATGACGTGGAGCTTGTCAGCTAGTGACAACCCATTTGGTTCGTCCTTTTGAATCATCAGTGTAATTTGGTTCGTCAGTGGATCACACTCGTCAGTGGATCACACTTGTCAATGGATCACATTCATCAATGGATCACACTCGTCAGTGGATCATATTTTGGTTCATCATGGGAATCGGGTCTCTCGAGACCCAATACACCGTCATATGGTGATATCATAACGACTCATCCGTTTAACATCTCATAGCATCTCGACTCATCGTTTAACATGTTATGCATATCCATAGCATCTTGAATCATCGCTTAACATGTTATGCATATCCATAACAACTCGACTCATCCGTTTAACATGTTATGGATATCTATAACATCTTGAATCATCCGTTTAACATGTTATGCATATCCATAACATCTCGACTCATCCGTTTAACATGTTATGCATATCCATAGCATCTCGAATCATCGCTTAAAATGTTATGCATATCCATAACAACTCGACTCATCCGTTTAACATGTTATGCGTATCCATAACATCTCGACTAATTCGTTTAACATCTTATGTATAACCATATCATCTCGATTCATTCATTTAACATTTCATGTGTAACCGTATCACCTTGACTTATCCATCAACATGTCTTGTATAACGATATCATATCGACTCATCTGTTTAACATCTCATGTAAAAGTGCTAACGTTTTTAATGAATTGGGTTGAACTGACGAAAACCGAAATAAAAAACCGTTAGTTACAAAGCCAAAACCGAAACGAATATAGTCGGTTCAGTTCTGCTCAGTTTTTCGGTTAGGTTCGGTTTTCGGTCTAATATGCTCAGCCTTAGTTTGACTATAATAAACATAATTTTTTTTTATAATGAATGATGAAAACCGAACCCAAATCGAAAATCGTTAGTATATAAAACCAAAACTGAACCAAATATTGTCGGTTCGGTGCGGTTTTCCAATTCGGTCCAATATGCTCAGCCATAGTTTTAGTACAATGAACATAATACTTTTTTAAAATATTTTCAAAAATATTTTGTATTTTTAAAATTTATTTATTATATTATTATAGCAAAATTAAAAAAAAAAAAAAAAAAAAAAAGTAAATACTTTTAGTGACAACACATGTTGTCACTAAAAGTCTAATGTCGTCACTACAAGTTTGGTGCCAAAATTTTCACCAAAAATCAAAACCCCCGCCTGACCTTTTTCACACTTAGTAAAGTTCACTTTACTCTTTCTCTTATCTCACACTTACCAGTTACCTCCCACCCACTCTTTCTTCAATAAATTGGTACCAAATCTGCTCCCACCTCCACCACCGTGACTGCTCCCATCTCACCGCCGGCCGCTCCACCACACTAGCACCACCTTCTCTTCCTCTCTTTCTATCTTCCTCCATTTCTTTCTTGCCTTCTTTATAAAAGATTAAAAGGTTTGCGTTGAATTTTTCTTTATGTATGTTTTTTTAATTTTTATTAGTTAATTTTTGTATTTTGTTAATTTTGTTTATGAAACTGTTGCCGTAGCCGACCACCACCAGCTGCCGTCGCCGACCTAGCCGCCGCCACCACCACTACAGTGCCAAGTTGTGTTTACATTTATGTTTACTGTTCCAAATAGCTTATTTAATTTGTTTGGGCACTTGTATTTTTTATTTGTGAACTTTAATATTAAATTGTTATCGGGTTGTTTTTGCAGATGGCAATGGTTGCTCATGGCCATGGTGGGGATAATGGTCCCCCAAACGATGACCGTCCATGGGTGCCTCCTAACACCCACAAGAGTAAGTAATTATAAGATAATGTATTTGAGTTTCATTACCTGTAATTTGACTTTTTTTACTTGATTTTTGGTTTAAGACTTGTGACTTACATGGTTTTCATTAAATTCATAAGGCTTACTTTGGTGTTGTTTTGGTTTGACTAAAAACCACAGCCCCGAAGGGTGTGTTTGTTTATTTCAGCCGCCGGGTCAACGAGACACCACAAGGGTGTCGTGTTTGTTTGGTTCTCGGTTCGCGACAGCAACCCCACAAGGGGTGTTTGCTCTTGCTTCGGTTCAGCCACAAACCCCAAGAGGGTGTTTGTGTTTAGTCTTGACAAAAAGGAAAACCCGAGTGGGTGTTTATTATTTGGTCTCGGTTGCAAACTGAAAACGATAGGGTATGTTTGATTCGGTTTAACTCACAAGAGGACACCCACAAGGGTGCCTAGTTAATTTTCGGTTAGTATAAAACCCACATAGGGTGTTGACTTGGTTCAGTTTAACACCAAAGCAACAAGAGGAGTATTTGCAGTTGATTTGTGTTTGGTGTTTGTGTGTTGTTTCAGCCACGATAGGGTGCGCTTGGTTTTATTAGTTTCAGTTAAAAGCCACACCAAAGGGTGTGTTCATTGGTTTGGGTTCGCACCACAGCTGCACCACACGGTGGTATTGGGCTCGTGAATTTAACCACCAAACCCACAAGGGTGCATTTGTTTTTGATTCTTGGGTTAACAGCTAGACGCCTAGACACAAGGTGTTTGATGTTAGTACTTAGTACTTGTTGGTGTTTATTTGCGTTTACAGTATATCAGGTTGTATTTATATTAATTTGAGCCATAGTCTATATAATATCTAAGGTGCATTTGGTTATTATGGTCCCGCAAGCCCACAACTCTTATATAAAGAGTTAGCTTGTTGTAATATTAAGGATGCATAATTTTGGTCAAGTCTAAAAATCTTATGTAAATATGTATGGTGATTGGACATCATTGATGAGATAATATAAAACATCGGAACATAAATTTTGTTAAGAAAAAGGTACATGTAAAAAAATCTAAATGATTATTGGTTTTTTTTACGCATTACTCGATTCTATCAAATGTGCTTTTAGATTATAAACCACTAAACCCAATGTATCGAGAATCAAGTAAATTATGGTATAGATTAGCCAACCTAGCAGGAACATTACTACTTGCTCAGTTAGAAAATTGTCATACGTAAGTTGTCAAGGTCTGATCGAAACCATTGCTAATGAAGATGCTATATTCATATAATCACGTAAGTTGTATCTTTTATGCATGTAACGTTGTTTCATAAATGCCTAAATGAACTTCCATTTGAATGTCATTTATTTAGTGTTCTTTAATAACATGTGTCCCCTCATTTGTTATTATTATTTTTTGCTCGTGAAGAAGGTTTTGATTGATTTGAGTTCGTTATATCAGTTGGTAATGATTCATTAATAATGTTAAAATCATTTGGCATGTACAGTTTAGTGTTATAAGAAGGTACATTCATCTTTAGTTGTTATATCACAGTGTAAGTTATGAAATACTCCATGTGTTTTTGTGGTATAATGGTATAACAGAAGTTGATTTTATTCATACTTCTCTCTTTTAGCTCAAACATGCACATATTTTGACCCGTTTTAACCAATTTCACCTATTTTCTGAATTTACAGAACTGGATGACAGAGACTCGAGAGCCAAGAGGGTCTTGAAGTGAGGATGACCAATGAAGAAATTTTGGCCCATGTATTGGGAACGAGACGAGGGTTTAATCCGGAGATGAGTAGATTACTTTGTTGAACTTGCTTAGGTTGGTTTGTTGAACAACTTGTCGTTTTGAACAATTTATGTTTATGTCGTAGAACTATATCATTGAACCACCATGTTTTCTTTTAACAATTTATGGAATATAGTTTGCTTTAGTTATTGGTTGTGTTGATTTGAAATTCTGGAAAATTTGGTTGCGGAAAAATCCGGAAAACAGGGTCGGAAAACCTGGGAAAACGTGACGAAACAGCCTAGCTGTTTTGTAGCAGATGTAACTTTTTGCAACAACATGTTGTCGCTATAGGTTTGGTTAAAATAATTCAAATCTTTTAGTGGCTACATGTTGTCACTAAAAAGTAGTTGTAAAAAACTTGGTCAATGAAAGTCAGACTTTTTAGTGACAACATGTTGTAACTAAAAAGTCGTCACAAAAGAATTGGGTCAATGAAAGTCAAACTTTTAGTGACAACATGTTGTCGCTACAAGTGTTGTCACAAAAAATACTTGAGTCAACAAGTCAAACTTTTGGTCAAACCTGTTGTCGCAATAAGTGAAAAATGTTGTCACAATAACTTCTAGCGACGCGGTTATAGCGACAACGCTTTCCGTGACAACATGTTGTCACGAATATACTTATAGTGACAACATTGGCACTTTTAGCGACAACATTCCGTTGTCACGACATGCGCAGAATGGTGTAGTGATATAAGTTAAAAGTTAAGTCTTAATTTGGAATGAAACTTTACTTGAAAGATTTAGAAAATAAGACATACAACTTTGGAATGAATGTTTATTATTGAAACATGTGCGGTAAATGAATCTAATATAACATGATATATTATTTAGAAAATCTAAATAGATATGTATGACATGTATAAAAATCTAAGTATGATTCAAAGATTTTTCATGCACATCATGTTTTGTTGTATCATGCTTGATTACAAGATGATTTGACAATATTAATATCTAAAAGGTTATTAGATAAATTGTGTAATATTCTAAATGAATATGTTTGATTATAGAATCACATCCTAAATCTGGAACAGCTTCCAAATTCTATAGATGAACAATTTTTCAATTGTTGTGAAAATTGTCATAGCCAACAAACTTGAAAGTTTGAAGGGCATCAAACATTACACAATAGATATTAATGTTTACGGGAAGGTTTTTAAAAGCATATTGTTGTTTGCATACAATAATGAAATTGAGATGACACTCAATACTAGTTATGGTAAGGATTTCATCCTTGGCTATTACTAGTTATGCTTACTAAAAACATAGTTGCATTATACATTAAGAGAATAAGAATACTTTAAAATTTAAAATGTTTGGAAGTTTGATTATCATAAATTGGTGGTTAAGGATGTCACACATTTTTATGAAATATTGCATTATAAAAATAGTTGAGCATGCACAGACAACAACTTCAATAGTTGAATTCTTGAAATAAGTATTCTCAAAATTCCGATAGATCAAAGTTGGATAATTTATGTCTTGTCAACAAGTATGAATGGCATTACTTGACACATAATTCATCAACAAGAGTTATCATGCATTGATCTATTTAATATTTGGATAAAGGATGTTAAACAATTATTATAAATTTAAATACATGGTATGTTTAATTTATAATATATTGTATCCTATATTTGTATTTTTAATCCATGAATAAATGTTATTCTAAATTGTCCGTTGTCAGTTAATAATATGAGAATATTATTAAATCAAGACAAATCTGAAGGTTGGTATAATATACTTAAAGTATATTGATGTGTAGTCATGCCATTTCAGATGATATTCAATGATACCGAATATAGGACTTATCCCAACTACATGATGTTACTTTATGGATTTTGTTATTAAGTAAATCATGAGAAGTTATCCTCAGACTTGAGATGCAAGATAAGTGTCATGAATGTAGTACATTTTTGTGGAACAACTTAACGCTATACGTAACTGGTAGTCATAAGGGTTGTTTTCGAAAATGTTACAAAGTTTGTGGGTTTTGCTTGTAGTCAAGATAGAATTTGTTCCTTCAAATTTATTTTTGGAGTTTAATACTGTTGGGCCCCTCGTAGGGTTGGTAAGATGCATGAGCGGCCGCACCCAATATCTCCCCTGAATATGTTCAGAAGATTTGGTAATCTTGATCAATCATAAACAACGAGAAACAGAATGATTAATTAAGGAATGACTTTAATCCATATCCTTATTAACGTGATATTAGAAGCAAAAAGATAATAATAATGAGAAATCATTCAAAGGTTTTTCCAGGAGCCTTACTCGAGATTGTACTAGAGGCATCGAAGTGTTGCTAGACGCTAACCGATGTGATTACACTATTAAAATATGTCCAAGTGGGAGCTGTTAGATGATGGACATTATTTTAGTAGTCGTATGTTAGGATCGAACTCGAGATCACGGGATTGCACACTTTACGTATGAGAGTTAAAGTTTAATAATTAAATGTAAAAGTTTATATTTAATTATTTATTACACAAATATATATAATGATTATTTAGTATTTAAGATAAATGACTAATGATCATTAGACGAATATAAGGAAAGAATGTGTATGATTAATTGGTAAGTCAAGAAGCATCCGGAAGCCCCCTTGGGCCTTGATCCGATCGGCCAACCCAAAAAGGAGGGCACCTCCTTTGTTTTCTTGAGCTCCAAGTTTCATACACTATATATACAAGGCTTAGGGATTCATTGTGGGTATCTCTTGTGCACACACACAAACCCTAAACTTGTTTTCTTCTCCTTGTTTTTCTTGTAGTCGATCAAACAAACACCCTTAAAGGGTTGATCGATTTTCTTTATTAAACAAAAGGTTTTGGTTTAATTTTGTGTTCTAAAAACTAGCATTACTTTAACTTGTTTTAGTACGTATGTACAAGAACGTGATTCAAACATAATTTTGTTTGATTCTTGGATTGAATTACAAAAGATGTAAGGGGTAATTCTTATAATCCACATAAACCCTAATTAGGGTTCATAAGTTGAAGATTGCATATTGATTCTTGTTCGGGCTAGAATCACAAAGGTATGTTTACTATTTATTATTGATTAATTAATTACATGTTATATGATCTTGTTATAACGCTTCCGCATATGTTTACTTGATGTGTTTGGTTCATTTATATGATTGTCATGATATTATAATTCTAACAAATTATACTAATCATGCAACCTTTTAATTAGTTACAACTACCGGTTAATGTCAACAACCACGAATTCTTACATCGTCATGCTACCAATATTCGTCTCCTAGTCACCGGACGACGCGTTGACAATCATATAACATTTTAACTACATGTAATTACACTACTATCTTAATTAATGTTATCATTATTCGTAAAGTTATTTTTAAGAACAAGAAAGTATGACCGAATAATATCATATTGCTAGAAAATTTTTTCACATGGTACCCGCTTTCGCATCATGCGGGTACCCTACTAATTACGTATAATGACTGTTGACCGTAAACAATGTTAAAATAAATGAGAATACAATTCATAGAAAAATAGTTATCAGGGATACTGCATAAGAGTGTCGTGAGTGTTTACCCAAATAAACATTTGTTAGTAAGCTAAATTAGAAACAAGAAATACCCTACGGTGCTATGGTCGTCTTGGACAAACAAACAAAAGGTATAAAACTAAAACTGATAAAAATTGTGTCGTAGTGTAAACATGGGTAAAAGGAGAGATAGAAGTTGTTTAAGAGTTTTGTAACTACCTAATGGGTGTTGTTTAACTTTACCTTAAATAATAATGGTTCCAAATATGAACTCATAATTTCTATAAATATATAATTTCAACACATATATTTTATGTAAAGTGCGTTTTAATAAGATATGTATTAATATCAAATGAGTTAATATTTAGAAATTGTTGAAGCAAACCCTTTATTTAATTGTAACAATAATTACATATTATTCACAACATTAACCTAAAACTTTTAATTTTTTATGTCACCTTCCTTCTTTAATTCTTTATAAATCACTACATGCTTTAAAGTCTTTTAATGGCTTTTAATGTTTCATATGTCATCAAGATTCTTTATTTATAGAATTTCAACTCTAAAATACTTCACAAAAAACTTTCATCTACACCTATGAATGTATGTGCATTTCCTTTACACATGCTCACCACCTACTCGTATCATTTTCGAGTCACTCAATCCATTTGTTCACTTTGCTAGTATCATGCGTTATTAAATTCTTCATGCTCTATCATTAATTATTTCACCTTTTGTTTCATTTAAAACAAAAAAGGTATCAACAGCTCTTCAACAACAAAATTTTACACCTACAGCTCTCACCATTCATTTCAAAATTGCATTGATAATCTGCTTAAGAAAATCTCAGGTTCGTCTTACATCTTTTTGTTAGTTATTTGCAAGTATCATATGTCGTAGTTAGATTGTTTTTGCTATATCATCACCACTTATATTTCGCATGATTTGTAATGTATCTATTTAAATACAAACGTTTACAACATACGCAAATCCAAACACTATTTGCTGGAGTACGTAATTTTGAAGGATAAAAAGAAAAAAATTTTGAAAAAAAAGTTCTTAAAAATTCTATAAAAATTTCAAAAAAAAATCCACAAGATCGGGTATGCTGGTGTATAAAAAAATTGTGAAGGAAAATTTTCTAAAAGTGGATAGTTTTGACAAAAAAAAATTATGAAAAAAAAAATAATAATAAAAAAAAAAAAAAAAAGTTTTACTAAAACATGTTGAAAATTTTGTGCAACAAAATTCGTTTTTTGTATTAAAAACTCAAAATTAGAAGAACTTCTTTCACAAAAGTTTTATGCACCAACATACCCGATCTTGTGAAATTTTTTGAAAACGTTCTAAAAAAAATCCTTTTAATCCTTTTTATGAATATTTGTCTTTTTATCCTTTTGGAATTTTAATTGCACTTAGACAGACCCTTTTTAATGGGAGGTGATTTATTATCATATTTTTTATTGAGACACTCAACTGTACAAGCAGTCAAAACATGCTATAAACATTGTACAAGTATTTAATGCAAACAATAGCATGTCATAAATAAGTGTGCAAATCAATTTCCTTTTTTAATATACATGTATACTTTAGTTATTCGTTTTTTTTAACTTCTTTTTTATTTTTCATTTTTGGTTCTTCTATATTATTTTACATAAAACTAATTTTGATAATTTAATAAATATTTTTTCTAGGAAACTACGTTTAAATTTAAAATATATAAATATCACATGTATTTTAATTTTAAAATATCGTTATCAATTAAAATTGTAAGATATACTCTACCTTATTAATCAGAGAAAAACAAGGTTGTTAACAAACTCCTTATTCTACTCAGCTTCTTATTCCAATCATATTTCAACTATAAGTCTTATTCCTATCCCTATATATACACGCTCATGCATGCATCAATGCATGGTCACCACAAAACAAAAACTTAAAGACTCGTGTTTAACAGCATGACGATCGAAGAAAAACCTACGAAGCCTGATGATCATGATAATGACAACGAAGAATCCGAAGCAGCTGCAATGGAACGTGTGTTTTCGACTCAAGAAGTTCCTTCATGGAGAAACCAGATAACTATTCGTGCCATTGTCACAAGTTGTATTCTTTCCATCGTCTTTAACTTCATTGTTTGCAAGCTTAACCTCACCACCGGAATCATTCCTTCGTTAAATGTTGCCGCGGGTTTGCTAGGATTTGCAATGCTAAAGGCGTGGACGGCTTTGCTTAATAAGTGTGGTCTTCTTAAGCAGCCGTTTACGCGTCAAGAGAATACTGTTATTCAAACTTGCGTTGTCGCTTCTTCCGGGATTGCTTTTAGTAGTAAGTTGTCAATTTTTTATTTTATTTTATTTTATTTATGTATATCACATGATTTAATTATGTCTATTTACATGGATTGGACTAGCATTGCAAAATATAAAGTATGTGAGTTATAACCTGCAAATTTAGAGTACCATCTAAGTGATAAACAGTTTTAAGGGTGTTTTGGGGTTGCTTATTTTATGTTTTGAATAAGTAAATATTTAATGAATAGTCCCAAACAAAGTCTGTTTTTCGATGGGGATTTGGTTAACCATTTTTTTTTTTTTTTTTTTTTTTTTTTTTTTTTTTTTTTTTTTTGGATCTTATATCTAAGTTCATTATTGTGTTAACCATAACCATAAGGTACTTGGATAAGTCTGGTTTTCTGAAAGTAAGTAACCATGAAATTGTTGTTAACCATAGCTTTAATGGTTGCGATTAGCAAATCCCTTATTTTAATTAAGGGTAGGCTCTTTATTTTTTATATACAACATGATTCACAGTATGAGAAAACTTAAAAGTTGTCATTGCAGTTCAAAATTTGGTTCTAAAACCAATATTTACAGATTTACTTGAACTTCAATCAAAAGAAAAGGTCAAAAGTGTATTAGCAGCGCATATATGCTTATGTATACATTCATGTTTTCTAACGATTATTTGTTGTTGAAACAGGTGGTACAGCAAGTTATTTGTTAGGAATGAGTTCAATGGTTGCATCTCAGTTAGAAACAGGAAACACTCCCAATAATGTGAAGAAACTTGCTCCTGGATGGATGATTGCTTATCTCTTTGTTGTCAGCTTTGTTGGTCTCTTCTCAATCATGCCCCTACGAAGGGTATGACTCAGTCTCAAATTGTTATTACTATTGCCATTAGTACCAGCTTCATTATTCAATATCACTCACTTGATTGTTTATATTCTTCAGATGATGATCATGAAGTTAAAGCTCACTTATCCTAGTGGAACTGCTACTGCATACCTTATAAACAGCTTCCACACTCCAAAAGGCGCTAAGTTAGCAAAGTAAGCAATCGGGTTATATAGTATCTTTTACGCATTTCCTTCCTCCTAAACCTTCATTAAATGATTGAACCTCTTGTTACAGGAAGCAAGTCTCGGTGCTATTCAAGTCCTTCTCCTTTAGCTTTGTGTGGGCATTTTTCCAGTGGTTTTTTGCTGCTGGTGATGACTGTGGCTTTGCTAGTTTCCCTACCTTCGGTCTAAAGGCTTTTGCCCAAAGGTTACTCTTTTATTCATCTCTAAGTTCCTTGCTTTCTTGTTTTATTGGTCCATGGGCGGACGTAAATGGTCTATAATTAGTTATAGTGATGCATCTCCCGTGGTAAAATCCCTTCATACATGAGTGAATGTTTAATGTTAACTTTGTATTTGTCTTGTAGATTCTATTTTGACTTCTCATCTACGTATGTTGGTGTCGGGATGATATGCCCTTACATGGTTAACATATCATTACTTATTGGGGCGATTATGTCCTGGGGTATAATGTGGCCAATCATTGAATCCAAGAAAGGAACTTGGTATTCAGCCGATTTATCAGCAACCAGTCTTCATGGTATTCAAGGATACAGGGTACGTATGACTCACAAACACTATTTTGTATATTTTACAAATACTATATTTTTAAATTAACAATCTAAATATTCGCTTAAAGTCACTTAATCTTATTCAAAGAATAGCTAAGCATTGTATTTAATGCTTTATTAAAACTTCTTTTCATTGTTCCACAGGTATTTCTTGCAGTTGCCACTATGCTTGGAGACGGGTTATTCCATGTAGTTTACATGGCAATCATAATGTCGTCTACAGTTATTAAAAACAAGTCAAAAAAGGATGAATCTTCATCTGATGACGACAATAAAGCAGTTAGTTTTGATGAGCAAAGACGGAATGAGTACTTCCTTAAAGATCAGATCTCTAACTGGACTGCACTAGGGGGATACGTGGCATTGGCTGTTATATCAATAGTCATAGTCCCACGCTTCGTCTTCCCACAATTAAAATGGTACCATATGGTAGTAGCCTACATCATTGCTCCGGTTCTTGCCTTCTGTAACGCTTATGGTTGTGGTTTAACCGACTGGTCACTAGCTTCCAACTATGGAAAACTAGCCATCCTCATATTCAGTGGGTGGGCTGGACTTCAACAAGGAGGAATCATTGCAGGTGCGTGTGGCAAAATGTGTTCCTGACTGGTCAATACAAATACCTTTTTTATGGGTTTAAACAAGTCACAAACACTTTTCTGCATAAACTTTTTGACCTGTTCGACACTTTTCTGCATAAAAATGCACATCTTTCACCCCATTTTACTCATTCGACCCATTTCACGTATTTCCTTATAAAATTATGTCTTACTAAATTTTAACTATTTTACTTGTTGGAGATAGAGCCTAACTCATGCATCGTGATTCTGCCAATTACAGGTCTTGCAGCATGTGGTGTGATGATGAATATTGTTTCTACCGCTTCTGATTTAATGCAAGATTTCAAAACGGGTTACCTTACCCTCTCGTCTCCTCGCTCCATGTTTTTTAGCCAAGTTCTTGGAACTGCAATGGGATGCATCATGTCACCATTAGTCTTTTGGTTCTTTTATCGTGCATATTCTGTAGGTGACCCACACGGATCTTACCCAGCCCCATATGGTGCTCTTTATCGTGGAATTGCACTTCTTGGAGTTGAAGGTTTCAGTTCCCTTCCACACAATTGTCTAAAACTTTCAATCGGATTCTTCATTGGCGCAATTCTTCTCAACCTTTTGACTGTTATCCTGAAGAAGTGTGAAAAGAAGTACAGATTATATAGGTTTATCCCGAGTCCTATGTGCATGGCTATTCCATTCTACCTTGGCGCTTACTTTGCAATCGACATGTGCATTGGGAGTTTGATCCTTTTCATATGGGAGAAGAAAAACAAGAAGTCGGCTGAAGAGCTAGCACCAGCTGTGGCATCGGGTATGATTTGTGGTGACTCGTTATGGGGCGTGCCAGCGGCTATTATGTCTATGTTTGGTGTCAAGGCTCCGATTTGCATGAAGTTTCTTTCTGCTTCTGTTAACACCAAAGTAGATGGCTTCTTGGGTAGTTAGTCATTCTGTTTTCTTATTTGATCGAGTGACTTGTTTGGTTTGTAGATATTTAAAGGATTCTATTTGGTACCTTTTTTTTTTTTTTTTTTTTTTTTTTTTTTTTTTTTGAACTATTATTTGGTACTAAGGTTCAAGTTTTTTTAAATTACATGTAATGGATCTTTGGTTGGTTTCTATAGGTTTATTAATATGTTCATGGTTTATGGTCTTCTATGCACCAAAATAGATCTCTTTGTGTACGTTCATGGTTTAGTAGAACTAATTGCTATAATGCTATCCAGATAAAAATATTTCATTGATGTGATGATGTTCTATTTTTAATTTTGACTGAAACATAAAAAAGTCATAAGGCATTTAAAATAAATGTTAGAAGTAATATAAATTGTTCCAAAGTGTAGTATCTGGGATTGAGAAGTCGTTAATATTTCTTGATAATTACTCCGATCCGTATCTTTTAAACAAGAAGTTACATTGTTTATTAAGACAATGTACATGATTACTCTGATCCGTATCAAATAATTTATAGCTTTACGACGTAGAATTTCATAAAGTCTAAGCCTAATTGACTTGTGTATTTTGTTAAAATCTATTGAGGATGGTAAAAGTAGTACACAATTGTTATATGTTAAGTTTGGGATTAATTTTTTATAGAGATTTTGACATTAGAGTTTATACTAAACCCCCTTACATACGGTGCCGTTTTGGCATCCCAATTTCCCGCCAAAAACTAGCCCGCCTTATATTAGCCCAATCTTTGCCCACGTTATTAGCCCAGATCCAAATCCAAAAGAAAGATTAATAATAAGTGATCATAGATGGAATCACACCTTCACTCCTATTATCCACGCTTCAGCTATCCAAAGCAGCATCATTAATTCACGGTCTATAGCAGGTAGGGCTGGCATAACAGGTTACACGAACCTATTAAGACACGAACCTGTTAAGATCAAACACGAACACGACCTGTTAGCTTATCGTGTCATTTTTCTCAAACACGAACACGACACGAAAATAAACAGGTTAACCTGTTAAGACCTGTTAACATGCATATTAGGATTTTAGGGTTTCTTTTTTTCTTTTCTTTTCTTTATTATTATTTTTTTTTTTTCGAAAAACAAATTAAATTGATATTGACAGATTCATCACCAATTCACAGGTTAAGAACCACAGATTCACAGATTCATCAAAACAAATCCATCAAAACATCAAGAACTCAAGAACAAATCCATCAAAACATCCACCGATTCACAGCAACAACAAATCCATCAAAACATCAAGAACAACAACAAATCGAACAAAAGAAAAAGAAAAAAAAAAGAAAAAAAAATACAATAACATCAAATCCCATCGATTACAATAAATTTTTTCCAGTCATCTACTCATCTCTTAACGTGGATTTTTTTAACGTGGTTCGAACAAAAGAACACCCCATTGATTTCTTGAAGCCTTTTTCTTGATTTCTTGAACCGGATCTTAAATGTTTGGTGATGATAAGATGAATCTTTGATATTCTTGTATCATTTTTTGGAGTTATGATGATGGTGGGTGATGACTTGAGGTTTGATATTCTTGTGGGAGAGAAAGAGAATGAGAGATAAGCTGATAAAAAAAAAAAAAAAAAAAAGAAAAGAAAAGAAAAAAAAAATGAGAGATAAGATGGGGGCAGACAATAATTGTAGCCACACATTTTAATTTGGGAAGAGATCCAATAAGAAGAATAATTAAAATGAGAAGGGTAAGAAATAATTGTAGCCACACATTTTAATTTGGGAGGAAAAATTTGAATGAAGATGCATCTATTTTTGTAGGTGCATCTAGAATGTGTGGTTGTGATTACTTCTTATCCTTCTTATTTTTATTATTCTTCTTATTTGATTCTAACTCTCTCTCTCTCTCTCTCTCTATATATATATATATATATATATATATATATATATATATATATATATATATATATATATATATATATATATAGAGAGAGAGAGAGAGAGAGAGAGAGAGAGAGTGAGGATCACGTGCGGATACAATTTTTAAGTGCGGATTGATTTGGTCCGTCCAATCCAGATCTGATCTTGACTTTTTAAAAAAAGTCAAGATCTAGCGCTATTGTTATTTTCTTAATATTCTTAATGAAAATGATTTTTTTTTAATTTTTTTTCCTTTTGAGCGATCCTTAATATTGTTATCTTCTTTCATTTTTTTATTTTTTTAGATTTTTCTGAGAACTTTTTGTTTTTTTGATTATGAGTGCTACCGTGATATTAACCATATTATGAGTTCTACCGTGATATTAACAATATTATGAGCCGTGATATTAAAAACCCATGATAGCTACGGTGATATTGTAAAACTAACGTGATATTAAACTTTTTTACATGTAAAAATGAACCTGATCTTGACTTTTTTTATTACGATAGTAAAAAAGTTTATGTGATATCAGAATCTGATTTTGACTTTTTTATTACGATAGTAAAAAAGTTTATGTGATATCAGAATCTGATCCTGATCTTGACTTTTTTTATTACGATAGTAAAAAAGTTTATGTGATATCAGAATCTGATTTTGACTTTTTTTATTACGATAGTAAAAAAGTTTATGTAATATCAGAATCTGATCCTGATCTTGACTTTTTTTATTACGATAGTAAAAAAGTTTATGTGATATCAGAATCTGATTTTGACTTTTTTACAAAAGTCAAAATCATACGCTAATATCACAATACCTTTAACGATGAAAACGATTTTTTTTTTGAAATTTTTTTCAGCGATTCTTAATTATTTGTTGTCCTATTTATTTTTTTAATTTTTTCAGATTTTTTTAAATTTTTTTCAAAAAAAAAGCTAATACGATAGTAACGATTCTAAAAAAAGACGGGATATTTACAATATTGCCACTCCGCCTTTTTCAGATGGTTGACTAGATGGAGGACTGAGATTCGTCCGTACCATCCGCACTAAAAGACAAAAACATACCTGATCTTCACCCTATATATATATATATATATATATATATATATATATATATATATATATATATATATATATATATATATATATATATATATATATATATATATATATATATATATATACACTAAACTCAGAATAAAAAAATAAAAACAAATTAATAAACCTCCAACTGCCATAAACAAAGGAAAATGGAAAATGTACGAGCTTTCTAATGAAGAGCAAACATTTACAGACGGCCATGATCTTGCACCATCGTCGGGAGTTAACAGCGAGACATAATTGATATGTAAGTTGCAGCTACTTTTCCGTTTCATTTGCTATTCTATATGTTATTACCTACATTAATAGCTATATTGTTATCCTTTGTTACAGGCACAGAAGATTTCTTTATAACGGATGACAGCCGGCCATGGATTATACCTGACCATCTTAGACGCAATAGCCAACATGTGCCTTTGAGGTATTATTTACATACCACTGTGTTGATATAAATAAACGACTAAAAACGTTATTCATATGTTCTGATATCTCTATGTTTTAATGATCACAAAACGAAAACACATTAAATCAAAGATAATGACGTAAATAGGTATTTAGTAGTTAATAATCACTTTCACCATCTAATCACTTAAGGTATTAATAAACATAGTGATTAAAGCATTATAAGATTAAAGAAAAGTTTAATTAAGTATTACAAAGTTTACTTAATTATATAAACATATTATATATTTTTGAAAAACACTTTTGGTAATAAAGAAAAATGTTTTATTCATACTAAATATATGAATTCAAATTTTTAAACAAAATCAGTTAGTTTTTCACTAAATAAACTTTCCCCACTAAAAGACAAAGAATCTGGCCGTTTCAGCTGGGCGGCCCCCTTAATTATAAAGGGCGGTCCCCTTAATTTTAAGGGGGCCGGCCATGGTTTAAGGGGACCGGCCACGCTCATCTGTCAGATTCTGTTGCATATAAATACCACCTTAAATCTGGATTTTTTTCTCACCTTTTTGCACAAAAACTTTCTGGTCTAAACATTCCTCTCCATCTTCTAAAAATCATTTGATCTTATATACTTTGATCTTTGTTTCAAAGTGATTCAAGCCTCAACACTCAAGTGCAAAGAGAATAATACTTCTACTAGAAGTATTACAACTTAGTGTCATCTTGCTAACTAAGTTGTTTGTTTAGTTCATACTGTATATCATTTATTTCTTTGTGAACATTGTGTATACATTGGTTAGATAGATTTAGATATTAGATCTAGATCCGTTGAAGGTGTGAAGTAGTACTAGTAGTGAAGAAGTGGAGGTGTATAGGATTAGTGTTAGAAGATATAAGTTGTAATAGCATATTGAAGTGGAGATAGTTGTGAAGACGAAGAAGTTGAAGCTTTGAAGTTGAAAAGACCTTGAAGCCTAGAAGTTGTGAAGTAGTTTATATCTTGAAGTAGTGGATAGGACTTAGTAGTGAAGGTGTGAAGAAACAAGTGGTGTGAAGAAAAAGAGTTAGGAAGTATTAAGTTGTGAAGAAGCTAGGAGCAAAGTAGAAAGTTGTGAAGATATTTGAAGTGTAGAAGATTGGTGTGTAGAAGTTAGGTGTGAAGAAGATTGGTGTGAAGAAGTTGTGTTGAAGTTGTGATTGTGGTGTGATATCGTTGTGGTGTGCTAATTGGTGTGTAAGGTTTTCTCCGCCATAAAGGAGGTTTTTGAACTAGTGAAGAAAACTCTCGAGTTGGTGACTCGGGGAGTGGAGTAGGGCAAGGAAGGTGTCCTTGTAGCCAAACCACTATAAATCCTTTGTCTCTCGGTTTGATCTTTCCATCTCTCACTCTTTGATTTATAACTTACTTGCATATCATTCATAGTTACAATTGCGTGTGTGTTGTGCATATATTGATTTCACATAAAGATCAAACTAGGTTTCATTCAAAACATAAATTATATATTAGTAAATTAAAGTATATACAATCATTAAAAAACATATTCATATATAAATGCAAACTTATATTTAAGTGAGATATATGAAATTATAATTTCTATTTAACACTTTAAATAAGAAGTATTTATGTGACATATGTGAATTAACTTGTATCTATACTTTAGCTTCAAAGGGTTTTTACAAACTACCATTAATTACTTGAAAGCAAAATCTTATTGAAACGAAAAAGAGGCAAAACTATTCAAACCCCCCCCCCCCCCCCCTTCTAGTTTTCTACAATTGGTATCAAGAGCCACGTCTAGCAAGATTTTTAAAATAGATTGTATTTTAAAACTTGCAACGATCAATGGAATTTGAAAAATATGTAGAAGGGAAATTTGCACAACAACCACCGTTATTTGAAAATGATCATTTTCTTGAATGGAAAAACAAATTTGAAAACTATGTGAAATCAATAGATCTTGATCTTTGGCATATCATTTCAATTGGTGATCTTAAACCAACCAAAATAGAATTTGAAAATCAATATAATAATCCTCAAACTAATATTGATAAAAACACTAAAACCAAATTACTTATTTTCAAAACTCTACCAAAAGTTAAATATGAAAGATTATTTCGTTGTAAAACGGCAAATGATATTTGGAAATGTCTTTTAAAGATTCACCAAGAGAAATGTAAAACCAAAGAAAATAAACTTGATATTGCACAAGAAATAGTTAATCTGGAAAATTTAGTAAATAAATATTTAGTTGATGTAAATACATGTACTACTAGTTCAAATGTGATCATTGAAGGTATATACAACGAAGAATACATGAGTCAAATTCAAAGAAAGAGCGTGAATAAATCATGGTGCAACAAGTGCAAAGAAGACGATGATGATACGGCTCATGAGAATATTCAAACAAATGAGAACACAAGTATTGACGGCAAGAACTACATGCTCCTAGATCCAAGTGAAACTACAAAAAAAACATGGAGCGACATGGAAAATGCAATTGATCACCGTATTGCATGTGAGAAATGTACAACTACAAAGAAGGTACAATTCAAAACTGAACATTTTTGTTATGATCAATTTATATTAGAATTTTTTAAAAATGGAAAACAACTTCAAACATTTTTGCAACATTGACTCAAAAATTATTTTTAAGAACGAATTTTCAACATCCGCTGAAAACAACTTTGAAAAAGAAATCATTTTAGAAGATAAAATGTTTAGACTTAAAAGTAATATTGAAATCGATCGTGTATGTAAAAAATGTCGAGACTACAAATATGAAATTAAAATGGAAAATGAAAAAGCAAAAACATTGGCAAAATTCGAAAATAGCTCTAAATCTTTAAAATATCTTCTCAACATTCAAAAGCCATTCTATGATAAAACTGGGTTAGGATTTATCGTAAATAATCCTTCAACAAATGCATTAAAACAAATAAAATTTGTTAAATCTAGTGAGTAAATTTAGAACTAATACTATTAATATTCATTACTTTTTATTCTAGTCAAGAAAGTCATTGTTTGTCAATTAAAACAAACTATTGATGAATTCTTGTACTTATCAACGACATCCACATCATGTGCATTCAAATGCAATGGATGTTGTCATCTAACCAACTAGGACCCATGAGAATCTGGGTACCAAGCTATTTATCTTGTTTAGGTAATTTACGAATGAAGAGTTCATTACGTGTTGATTTACTCATCTCGCTCTATTACCTTTGACGGATATTGGCCTCTATCGCATTGTTTCACTTTCTGCAAATGTTTCACCTATGACGTTGTTGCGGATTTATTCTTGTCTTGGCATTTTGTTCTTCACTCTTGGAGTATTGATATCATGGTGTGTCCGTTACTATTTCAATATGAAGCCTCCTAAATTTCCTCTTTCACCGTCTTGCCCATTCTTTTTGATAAGCTGGACCTGAGATAAGTTTTCTTTTCTAAAACTTGTCAATGTTATACTATACTTTAGAATGTTTTAATTAGTGTGTGAATAAAACCTAATTGATATGTTGCCATGCTTTTAGATTATTAACACTAATATATGCATACATGATATTAGCATCATTAATCTTCTTGTTGATTAGTCTAGTATCACTTTTCTTAAATCTTCTATGATCTATAGTAGAACCCTTCAACTTAAGCTATATGATCTTACTAGTTGCTTAAATAGATGCATTATAATTGATATTTGTTTGCTACTTGATATTATGATGTTCTTTGTATATATATATATATATATATATATATATATATATATATATATATATATATATATATATATATATATATATATATATACACACACATATACATATGTCTATCTTGTATCCATGAACTATTTACCTTGCTTCTTCCTGTCCCATTGCATTTAGATCATAAGTATCTATCATTTTACTTTAATATCTTTAGGTGTCATTAAAGATGATCATATGTGACAATGGGCTTAATTGATTCTCTTAAAAATGACAACCTTTCATTTCAAATCCTTCACTTGCAACCTCTTGATTATTATGATCAAAACATTATGTTTAAAACTTCTCTCTTTTTGAAATGAAGTATTTCGTTACTTAACTAAAACTTCTTTATAACCATTATTTTAATAAAAAACAAGATTAAAATTTTTTTGTAATACACACTTGAAGTAACTTCAAAACATTGTTGAATAAAACTAAAAACGTTTTGCTTAAAACATATTTAACCTTCTCACATGTGTCATACACCTCTATTGGAAATGACATTCACAATTTAATCAAATCATTTCATGAGAATCATGACTTGCCCATATGGATCTTGTTTGTAACAAGTCTTGAAGTCCATATAATCATATCCACCTATGTGTTACTTGTTAACAATCATTAACATGTTTGCTCTAGGCTAAGTGTTATCATCTTCATATAAGTTGCTTATTTAGCCTATTTACTTTATTGCCTCCTTAATTGCATATCTTAAATGTTAAATAAATAGATTGCATGATTATTAGAAATTTATTGCTTATTTCTATTATTTCTATATCACTCTCTACATTCATGAATAGTATGCCCTATATTGCCTCAAAGAGTCAAACTTACTTGAATCCAAATCCAAAAACACAACCTTTTTGAAAATTTTCTGCCAAAAATCCATTTCTGGCATTCTGGGAACCACCAGATGGGCGGCCCCCTTAATTATATAAGGCGGCCCCCTTAATGATTAAGGGGACCGGCCATCTGATGGTCGGGGATATTGTTTTCTTTATCACTTTTTGACCCATTTCAGCCTATACTTCCCAAAATTCACAAACACATTTTGTCTCATGCTATCCCTCAAAATTTACCTTCCTAAACCACATTTCTCATACACTATAAATACCCTCTTCCCATCATTAATGCCATCACACCCAAAAATGTCATCTCCCAACAACCAAAAACCTAAGATTTCAAGAACCGCAAGGATCTCCGTCAAACCCGTTTGGAGGAGGAAACTTGATTCTTGTCAAAACTCAAGTGATGTTGTTCCAAGTCAACCAACTACTAAACCTCAAAACCACAACAATGATTCATCTCACAACCCATCACCCACTCATTCCCTCATTCATGGCTCTTCTTATGATGAGCATGCTCCATCCCAAAACATCAATCCCAATCTCTCAATCAACATTTCACATGTTGCTCATTCAACAAAAACATCACCCACTCATGAAGAACCTCTCCCACACATTTCATGTTTTCATGACTATCCAAGCTCAACCATGTCTCCACCACCAAGAATACCACCACCACATCCTACAACTTCACATGCCACTCCCATGTTGCATGTTCAAACTTTCACCCAAGACAACTATCAAGCTCCACCACCATCACCTTCCTCCGAACACTTGAAGTTCGTTGAGGAGCTAAAAGAGGCACATGAGCTTAGTGCTCTTTTAGCATTACATCTTGCTCAACGCAATTTGGATCCACCACAATCAAGCTCACCATCATCACCACACAACAAAAACCAACTTGAGAAGCATGTTAACAATTGCCCTTGTTGCATCTTCCTCCAACAACAAACCATTGCATTGAATGAGCACTTTACTTGGATTGAGTATCTTCTTACTAGATCTCAACAAACACCATCACTTGAACAACATCAAAACCCTCAATCAACAAACCCATCTTTAATTTCACCACCTACAAGCTCCACATCTCCAAACCCAACAACATCCATGCAACCAAATGTTTACCTCCACTAAACCATCAAGCATTTTACATGCTTATGTTTTTCATTTTCAAATAAATCTCCTCAACCATTTTGGGATTCAAGAAAGTTTGGTGACACTTCTTGTTGGCACATTAGGACATTCTACTTAGCTTAGAATTTCATCTTTGTAGCTTATGTAACAATGATTATGGGTTGACATAATCATTTTCATTTAATGAACGACTTAATATATGTTTCTAATTCTCTTTTGCCATGCTCATTATTAGTTAGTACTATGCCATATGTGTTTGCTTGTGTCATGCTTGTGCTTCTAATATTTTTCTTGCAAGAACCCCATTTCTCGAACCCTTGGTGCTCTCAAACGAGGGGGAGCATACATCAAGGGGGAGTTTTTACCTTATTGGCTTAAACCTTTTTGATTCTACAAAAAGGGAGAGAAGTGAATGTAAACTCACTAAATACTTGTCTAAAAATTAATTTTTAGATTTAATGAGTTTAGGTTTTGTGATCATCAAAAAGGGGGAGATTGTTGATATAAATAAACGACTAAAAACGTTATTCATATCTTCCGATATCTCTATGTTTTGATGATCACAAAACGAAAACACATTAAATCAAAGATAATGACGTAAATAGGTATTTAGTAGTTAATAATCACTTTCACCATCTAATCACTTAAGGTATTAATAAACATAGTGATTAAAGCATTATAAGATCAAAGAAAAGTTTAATTAAGTATTACAAAGTTTACTTAATTATATAAACATATTATATATTTTTGAAAAACACTTTTGGTAATAAAGAAAAATGTTTTATTCATACTAAATATATGAATTCAAATTTTAACCAAAATCAGTTAGTTTTTCACTAAATAAACTTTCCCCACTAAAAGACAAAGAATCTGGCCGTTTCAGCTGGGCGGCCCCCTTAATTATAAAGGGCGGTCCCCTTAATTTTAAGGGGGCCGGCCATGGTTTAAGGGGACCGGCCACGCTCCTCTGTCAGATTCTGTTGCCTATAAATACCACCTTAAATCTGGATTTTTTCCTCACCTTTTTGCACAAAAACTTTCTGATCTAAACATTCCTCTCCATCTTCTAAAAATCCTTTGATCTTATATACTTTGATCTTTGTTTCAAAGTGATTCAAGCCTCAACACTCAAGTGCAAAGAGAAGAATACTTCTACTAGAAGTATTACAACTTAGTGTCATCTTGCTAACTAAGTTGTTTGTTTAGTTCATATTGTATATCATTTATTTCTTTGTGAACATTGTGTATACATTGGTTAGATAGATTTAGATATTAGATCTAGATCCATTGAAGGTGTGAAGTAGTACTAGTAGTGAAGAAGTGGAGGTGTATTGGATTAGTGTTAGAAGATATAAGTTGTAATAGCATATTGAAGTGGAGATAGTTGTGAAGACGAAGAAGTTGAAGCTTTGAAGTTGAAAAGACCTTGAAGCCTAGAAGTTGTGAAGTAGTTTATATCTTGAAGTAGTGGATAGGACTTAGTAGTGAAGGTGTGAAGAAACAAGTGGTGTGAAGAAAAAGAGTTAGGAAGTATTAAGTTATGAAGAAGCTAGGAGCAAAGTAGAAAGTTGTGAAGATATTTGAAGTGTAGAAGATTGGTGTGTAGAAGTTAGGTGTGAAGAAGATTGGTGTGAAGAAGTTGTGTTGAAGTTGTAATTGTGGTGTGATATCGTTGTGGTGTGCTAATTGGTGTGTAAGGTTTTCTCCGCCATAAAGGAGGTTTTTGAACTAGTGAAGAAAACTCTCGAGTAGGTGACTCGGGGAGTGGAGTAGGGCAAGGAAGGTGTCCTTGTAGCCGAACCACTATAAATCCTTTGTCTCTCAGTTTGATCTTTCCATCTCTCACTCTTTGATTTATAACTTACTTGCATATCATTCATAGTTACAATTGCGTGTGTGTTGTGCATATATTGATTTCACATAAAGATCAAACTAGGTTTCATTCAAAACATAAATTATATATTAGTAAATTAAAGTATATACAATCATTAAAACACATATTCATATATAAATGCAAACTTATATTTAAGTGAGATATATGAAATTATAATTTCTATTTAACACTTTAAATAAGAAGTATTTATGTGACATATGTGAATTAACTTGTATCTATACTTTAGCTTCAAAGGGTTTTTACAAACTACCATTAATTACTTGAAAGCAAAATCTTATTGAAACGAAAAAGACGCAAAACTATTCAACCCCCCCCCTTCTAGTTTTCTACACACTGGCCCTCCATCTAATGAAGGTGTTGAAAGGTGCACTACATTAACATCTACCGAGAATCTAAATTTGCAACTGGATAACCAATGCCGCAGCCCTGAAGGTTTGAGTACTTTTATTAAAAAAAACACTATTTTAGATCAATTTCTACTTACTAACTACCTTTTCTTTTATTTCTCCCAGTTACGATGCATTCTACCTCAACCAGAAGGCGGTATCAGCATATCACGTGTTACAGAAATGCAAGATCTAACTGAGGTATACCAATGCCTTGGTTTGTCATGTTTCATGTGTAAACCACGATTTACATGCCATTGACCCTCCATCTAATTAAAGTATTCAAACTTGCATTACATTAATAGCCACCGAGAATCTAAATTTTCATATGCATAACCAACACCGCCACCCTCAAGGTTTAATTACTATTTTTTTTAAGAAAGATGACTATTTTAGATCAGTTTGCCTTTACTTACCACCTTTTACTCTATTTCTTGCAGTTACGATGCATCCTTCCTCAACCAGAAGCCATCATCTGCGTACCACGCGTAACATATGTGTAAGATCTAAGCAAGGTATACTTCCACCTTGGTTTGTCCTGTTTCATGTGTAAAATAACCAGCCGCCTTTATTTCGACAACTATAGGCTAAAACGCTACCCTAATTTGAGAAGGTTTTGATGCAAGGTAAGGCCACATGCTGCTATAAAGGAATACAGGGTTGATGTTTTCGTATAACCGTGGTACGTCTATACTTTCTAGCGGTTTCATTTATAGATTGCATTAATAGATTTTTCTTCGTGTTCTCTTTCGGGTTAAGAGTATCTTATCTTTGTCTTTTACAGGGTGCGACGTGCAAACAAGTGCCGAGTGAACAATAATGAATCCACACGGGGAAATGTTGCCGCCATCAAAAGCTGGAACCCGTTAAAATATAGGTTGAGGTATACATAGTAATGTAGGCCTATGAGAATTTTTTTTAGTTACGTTGGTTGAATGCTTAGTAGCAGGTATGTTGTTATTGTAAATTTTGTTTGTTTTTTATTTTAGTATTATGTGTAGGCGTTTTTATAAAACCTCATTTGATTAAAAATTCAAATAATACCAACAAATATAGGCATGATTGATTTTGCCCTCACTAAGGAAAGGGCGTAAATATAGCGTACTAGTATACTAGATTCCAGTAGTGGTACTATTAGAAAGCAAGTCAGTTGGTCGTTCGGATTGTTTTTTGTTTTTTTTTTTTTTTTTTTTTTTTTTATGCTAGCATATAAGAAGCTAAAAGATAAGAATTTAAACCAACATTGAATGGATTACGTGAACACTTTAGACTGATTATTTGCTAATTAAATGGCCAAAAAAAGGAACGACTAGGGATGAGGAAGACCAAACTGCCCCTAAAGCCGACTTTCTTCGACTGTTGTGAACGCAAGAAAGAACATGATTAGCTATTGGTTTCTTTAAGCTTATTTTTTTGTCAAATTGGTACTTAATATTTTCAAACATGTATGGTAAGGCAGGTAAGGCATATGACTAAAAATAGTCTAGCGACGAAAGGGTTGTTTTTAGTGGAACACACTTATGGTGGAAGAACTAGGACGACGAAAGGCCCATGATGCTGTAAGCTCCTTATTTAAGTTCTATTAATAATATTTTTCTTTAATGGTCACTTAAGTTATTCCTTATTACACAATCAGTTGCATTTGCTGTAAATTGTATTAAGTTGACCATAAATATAAAGTTTTAAACCAAACGTTATCAGTATTGCTAAAAGTTGACTCACTTCTATTAATTGGTTGATTGATTTGATATATCTAGGACTCCTACGTTCTCAGGTTCTACAACCGGTTGGATAAGGAAACCAAAGGAGAAGGTAGCGATGTTTTTTTGTATTTAGTTTAGACAAAATGTTTACTGCTTAGTGATCCTACGCTTTGGGTCAACTTTTTGTGTGCAATTTCATGAGACTATTATTTCGGTGCAAGCTTGCTTCTGCTGCAGCCGTAGAAACCCGAAAATGGATGGAAGCATTTGACCAGCCAAAACAGCAGGTATAGAGAATTTTCAGGCAACCTTTATTACATTCTCAAAGTTTTAACCACATGTACCTCATACCGGACACGATTCTTTTTCCTTCATATATATCTTACATATCTTTCCTTGAACTACTATAATCAGGTTGCGTTTGGACTCTGACAAAATTCTACGGGATATGGACAGAGCTTGGAGAAAGAGTATGTTCCTGCTCAGTTCTTACATGCTCTTTAATGCTTATAATATGGTAGAACATAGCTCATAATTGACAAAACCACTGTCTATTTTTTTTCTTTCTATTAAAAGAAGGCAGTTTTTGCATATTAGCACATGTTATATCATTAAACCATTTCCGTTTTCGTTGCAGCCACTCATTCCGTTAACATGAATTGAGCTATTTTGTAGATTGCATCAATAGAGTTTGTTGCGCATGAACTTTCGCGTTAACAGTATCTTATCTATGCGTTTTACAGAGTGCGAGGTGCAAACAAGTGACGGCTGAACAATAATAAATACACATGGGGAAACGTGACCGCCATGGCATCAAAAGTTGGAAACCGCTAAAAGATAATAGGTATGGATACAAAAAACTGGTCCCTTTCCATAGCTTATTTTGCTAACGTCAGCGAAAAACTTCACCCAAATATGACTTGCAACGGAAGCAGCGTTACATTTACGGTCTTGCACGAAATGTCGACGGAGTTTGAATTGAGCACACGCATACAACTGGAACAACCTATCATCATTTCTGTGAGCTCATGCTGGGCCAAATGGTTTGCAGGTATGCTCTAAACGAACTCATAAAACGCCCAATACAAACGTCGCGCTAACTTATTCCACCAACACTGTTCCAGCAGGGGGATTGCAATTGTCAGCAACTCAGCAACACCGGCTACTATCCAGACCTATGATGCGTGGGAATCGCAACAGGCTTTACCTCTCGAGGGATCTCGAGAAGCTTACAACCCCCACCAGGCAGTGTACCTGATCGTTGTAGTATAGTATAGTGACAAGTACCGGGGGATTGATCATTCAGCTTAGGAATAGTGTCGCTAGGATTAGAAAACCTAAATACTAGTTCTAAAGATGAGGGATGATTATTTTTGTGTTTTTATAATTTTTAGAAAGCAATTTAAAATCTCGGGTTTGAAGGATTTGGGCGGAATTAGTTGCTATTCAACTAACCCAATACTAAGATGCAATCAAAATAAAATACTAAAAATGAAAATAAACTAAATTATACTAAAGTTGTGAGCAGTAATTGGAGAAAATGTGTTTACTTAGATTACACTACTCCCTAGACATCTTTTACAAGTTAATTACTTGTTATAATTGCATGGATGATGGATCATATTCCTTAATACCATTCATGGGGTGGCACACTTAACTCCCCAATTCTATGAGTTCTTATCTCCTCCTACACCATGCCCAGCACAACTATAGGGATTGTAAACAGTGGCTCATGCATTAAATACAACCAATAAAGACCTAGTGCGCGTCGGTTCATGTTTCTTAAGATGTTCAAGCATGTTACCAATTGGAGATCTGCCAGTTTTCTTAAGCCTAACATATAAATCATTCATCCAAAACAAGTATAAACAAGTAATCAACACATAATTAACATCTAGGTTTCATTAGATCTAAGCAAACACAAGATAGATCTAGCCTAGCATGATGGAATTAAGACAAGAACAAGATATAGACAACCAACACATAGACATATTGATTGAATTAGAAGAACACTTATCTTGATTACACATGCAAGGTATCAAGGGTTTGGAACCCTTGAAAAACCTGTAAACATACACCAAAATCGTACTTAGGGTTTCTCCCAAAACTTCTCTCTCTAAATGTGAAAAATTAGAAAACTATATATAGGAAAAGAGGTCTGACGGCGTCAAGACAAAGCTTGTGACGCCATCACCTCGCCGCCAAAACTATTCTCGGACTGCCTTGATCTACATTTGACGCCGTCAAGACTAAATCATTTCCAGGCCGTCATGACTTTTACTCTTGACGCCCTACCTTCGTGACGCCGTCAAATCTGTACTGGGTCGTCATGGAATTTTGCTCTTGACGCCGTCAGGGAATTACTCTTGACGCCGTCACCTACTGTTCTCAGCATGGAAAATTAAGACTTTGGCGTTTTCTTCACTTTTATGCTCCAAAAACGTCTGAATTGCTTCCTTTTCCAGATTTCACTCCCAAAGTACCTAAAATCACAAAAGGAACGATTTAGGGCAATATTTGATCAAATAAAGTTGAATTCGGGCTTAAATGACCCCCTAAAAACGGATCATTTTTCGCCTCATCATATACCCTTACACTTGAGATTTGCTTGTCCTCAAGCAAATGCGCTTTTATTCTACTCAAAAGACAAGTTAGGGGTCATTTAACACTAATATAAAAGTAATTACAACAAATAATCGTTCCACTAAAGACCAATAGACAAGCACGGAGGTCATACACAAGCACCTCACAAATAGTGTTTAGATACTCACATCTCTCGGGTGTAATAAAGTGTAAATTACAATATGTAAACGGAAGATATCTCTCACTACCTGTCATAGCAAAATAGATTACCATAGGCTTGGGAAAGGATCAAACCTCCACCACATGGCGTAAGCACCTAGGATAAACTATCAAAGAGGTCTTTTAAAGGGTTGTAACGTTAGGTGTAGGGATACGAAATACACGGTTTTGTTGGATAAAGGAAGTTTTACTGGTGGCGAGTTAACAATCTTGGTTAATTACATGTACAATATGGCGTTGCTAAGCCAAGACTAGACTCGACTTATGCTAATAAATGAAAAATAACAAAAACATAAAATGAACATAGAATAAAAAGGGATGGTAGTCCGTATGTTTTTTCTCTTTTTCTATTTTCTTTTTCTTTTTCTTGATCTTTTCAATTTTTTTTTTTTTTTTTTTTTTTTTTTTTTTTTTTTTTGCATACACTCTTACCCTACCATCCAAAATAATACATCATAGGGGATGAGAATTCCCCTTACACTTGAATTTTTACATACTTTACAATAAACTAATCTAGTTACTCGAATTAAGAAAATCAAAACACTTGGAGCACTTTTAAGATTAACGTACATATGGGGGTAATAAGTGATGTTCTTCCCCATTACTCTATAAAATAAGTACTTTCCCATGAGTGCCAATCGTCCCAAAACAATATGTACAAAGATATGACTCGACTTAGCAACCATGTAATCAATTAGAAAGTTAACTTAGGGTTTAACAAATAACAATAATGCACTAAAAATGAGCGCATACACGGAAGGCTAAGGCGATTTGGTTGTACATTTAAGTGGGGTGTAACAAATTCTTCCTTTAAGTAAAATGCTTAAAGTTAGAAACGAAAAGATAGGCTCGGAGGGGTGTACTAGGGGTTTCGTGTACTAAAAATGAGTACAACGCTAAGGGTGTGGGAAAAATTAGTTGACTTAACTAGCCAAGTAATATGACTTAAATAGTCAAGTAATTATAATACGGGTTTAACACAAGGGTGATCCTAATGCCTCTTATTAGTAAATCCTACCACACGAATGTAGTCTCACTAGCGGTCTCGGGATGTATCACTAACGCAAGTTCTAGAATCTAAATGCTACCGGTACACTCATAAGCACTAATAGTAAATGCTTTTCCTATCAAATCTAAAGGCGAACCTCACATATTTGGGTGAAAAATTTTTCTGAATGATACGGTTATGTGCTAGTCATACAATCTCCTATCCATGAGACGCTTGCTATAGCTAAAGTTTCACTCCTAAATGTTGTAAAAAAATTTAAATTTGGCGCTAAAATTGCACTAACAAGTATTTCTCATAGTTTTATTACACATCTACCATTAAACAAAACAAACTCAAGCGAAAGTGCATATGTAAGGTATCATCTTTTTACCCTCCCCTTACACTTAAGATGAACATTGTCCCCAATGTTCAAGTAAAGAATGTAAAAGTGAAAAAGTAAAGAGAATGAAATCAAATACTCCCCTGATTCGCTCGGTATGGATAATAAGGTGGCCAGGTTAAATCTTCCTCCAAGAAAATGAACAATCAAAGCTTCCCTTCCAGAATATAAATCATCTTCTTGTCATACATAACCTGTAAAACCTGATAAAATAGACAAGACAACCTCACGTAAAATCGGCGGCATCCTATATAAGTTACTAAATCCTAGAAAACAAGATAAGATATAATGCTTGTGGAATGAAGTTTGCAGATCTCCTGGAGATTATAAAACTTAATAATTCACAAAAACCATAAGACTCCGTTAGAAAAACAAAACCGGTAAAATTTCCAGATTTTTACACCTGACGCCGTCAAGAGTAAACTTCTGACGCCATCAGAATTGACCTGCAGAAATTCTTATGTTAAGTTTCCGGAAAATTTCTGGAAAAACTTGGTCCTACTTCCTGGAAAATCCTGCAAAACTTAATTATGACTCAATACAAGCATTTGACTCTAACAAATACGAATATACATGTTCATTTAATATTGTGGAGAATCATGATCGGTTTGTTTCTTAAAAACATATTTGGGGTTTCCCCTTACACTTATCTTTTGCAAAAATACTTTTAGGTGGAGTTAAGACTAGGCCAAAACAACAAAGTAAAGTATTTCCACATTTTAATTGAGAAACATGATCTACCAACAATAAAAATTAAGCATGCATACGGAAGCAAATAACAAACAAACAAATAAAATCACACAAAACATGGGTTGCCTCCCAAGAAGCGCTTTTCTTTATTTACGAGTCTTGTAGCTAGACTCAAGGTCATGGGTTACTACGTGATCTCATCATTGGTTCCACTCTCTAGGTCGTCCTCTAAACTAGTATCGCTTTCATAGTGTAAGTACTTCAGGTCTTCGAACTCGAAGATATCTTTTCGATATTTAGAACTAAGCTTACTAACATCCTTAAAGAATCCACACGATAGATCGGAAGTGTCCTTACACCCTCTCCGAACATCTTCATCGCACAGGATAAGTTGGGAGCTTATCTTATCAAGCCCGTCACAATCGATTTCCTTAAGGTCTCTTCTCTTGTAGGGTGTTTGGTATGAAACCCTCCTAACCCCATCAGCGAAGGTCATAATACCGTTCCGATCATCAATTATCAGATTAGTGATCTCGCAAAATGGCGCTCCAAAAACAATTTGTGATAATCTAGGGTCGACATAGTCTTCGATGTTGTCCACGATCGTAAATTCCATAGTAAATGCCATATTTCCTACAAACACCTGGATTTCATGATCCTTACCAACCACTTTCTCTCCCTTGTAAATCATCCCCCATCTGCAGATATTGTTATAATGGAATAAGGACATAAAGTTCTTTGGCAGGAATACGTTGATGTAAACGTTATCGAAATACTTATGACCAATCATGCAGGGGATTTTGAGATTATTCGGATTACGCCGTCTTATCTTCTCCGCCTCCCCATCCTTCGACCCATATATTTTCCCCTCAAGGGAAGGACGATACTCGTACACCTCCTCATTACCTCCACGAAAAATTACCTTCTTAACACCATTGGTGAATAATGCACTACCATCTTTCTCATCAAGAATCACTCCCGATTCATTGATAAATGGCTTCCCAAGAACAAGGTTGGTTAAAGTTTGATTGGTGAGAGGGTCTACGTCATCGACCACGGTGAGGTCAGTATTGTAAACAAGCTCTCCGACCCTGATTGATAGATTATTTATTACCCTTTTGCACGCAATGCGTTCTAGGAAGGTTTCGTGGTATAGGGAAAGGGGGATTATGTTGACTGGGAAGCTAGGATCAATATGACTATCGGTTAAGAGCTTTTCCTTAATGGTACAAGGGATCTTGAAAACTTTAGGGTTACTTTCCTTAGTCTTATCGCTACTCCCACTAATAACATCCTCCATTTTTCTCTCGGGTTCTTCTATAATAGATTTGCCCAAAATGGTTGGATTTCTCTCATGCTCTTCCGATTTCTCTTTCCCTTCATCCGGTTTGCCGGATTCTTGCGCGGTGTATTGCTCGGGTGAGTTGGTAGGTTTTCTGGCCGAATCATGGTCTACCCTTGAGGTCTCATCTTTAGCTGTCCGACTGAATTTGTTAGTTTGTTGTTGGGTTGGGTTGGGTGTTGAAGCAGATATCGTGGTGATGGTGTTTACGAAGTGGATTGGTCCTAGGGGGTTGACAGGTTCTTTTCCTTTAGGAGATAGATGTTTGAATAACTTGCTAGGACTTTTTATTTTCACAGGGGAGGTCGGTGGACTCATGACGGTAGCAGATTTAACCTCATCAACGTGAATGGGCTTATTATCAACATGCTCTTTGATAGCAGTTAACAGATTACAAATCTTGTTGTTCACATCAGCCTGCTGTTGTCTAAATTTGGCCTCGAGCATAGCGAGCTGTAATTCTTGAGATAGAATGAATTTTTTTAAAGTATCTTCACAGCTTTGCCTAGGAATGCCTTGTGATGGAAAATGCTCGGACCAAGTGAGTGGTGAGGAGTCATTGAAGGATACGCTTCGCGTTTGGTACCCTCTGAAATTAGGTTTATCCTTCCATGCCTCATAGGCCTCGCCAGAAGTTCGAGGACCCTGACCTACGTGTGATGATGTGAAATCGTTATAAGCACGTTTTGGAAGTTCCATGCAGTTATGAGTCTCATGAGGGCCATTGCATAATTTGCATGTAGAAGCGATTCTGCTTACTTGGCTTGAAGGTTTTTGAGCTTCGTAAGATTTCATGAGAGACTTGACTCGACCTTCAAGTTCCATGATCCTACGGTCGGGAGTGCTAGAATCGTTCGAAGGCAAAGATATTGCCTTGACCGTTTTGTTCAAGTCACGGGGATCATTCCAACTTTTGTTGTCATAGAAAGCAAGATCTTCTATGAGTTCCCATGATTGTTCCGCACTAAGATCACGTAGCTTACCACCGGCCGATTGGTCAATGGCTCGCCTCGTGGAGATGTCGATATGGTCATAAAAGATTTGGACTTGGAGGCAAAGATCTATGCCATGATGAGGGACTTTTTGGAGTAAGTCCTTGAAACGAGTCCATGCTTCATAAAGAGATTCATTTTGATGTTGTTGGAACATCAAGATGTCATTTCTAAGCTTAGTAGTTCTCCCCGGTGGGAAAAATTGAGCAAGGAAACGAGTGGTGAGATCATCCCATGTGGTGATGGATCCCGCGGGTAAACGCTCAAGCCATTGACTAGCTTGATCCCGTAGAGAGAATTGGAATAGGCGTAAACGGGTAGTCTCTCTAGTTTCAACACCTAGGTCTATGGAATCTATGATTTTGAGAAAGTCCTTAAGATGTTGGTTTGGATCTTCGGAACGAAGTCCATGGAATGTACATCCGCTTTGCACCAACCGGATGGTGTCGGATCGCAAGGGGGTCACATTGGCTCCGGTGAGCTCAATGGTGTTTCGGTAGCCTTGGTGGCTAGGTCGGGAATACTCTCCTAAGGTTCGGGGCCTAAGGGGTTCTAATGGTGGGTTTTGTTGTGGTGGGATGACGGGTTCAAAGATGTTCCCGTTGTCCATGATGTTGGGTGGTTACGAACAAAGACACAAAGAAATAAGATAGACTAAAGAAAACCTAAAAATAAAATCTTACTAGAAAGGAATCTAGCAAGTAGACCTAATAAAAAGAAATTCTAACCTAGACAATAACTATTCCCCAGGCAGCGGCGCCAAAAACTTGATGCGTGGGAATCGCAACAGGCTTTACCTCTCGAGGGATCTCAAGAAGCTTACAACCCCCACCAGGCAGTGTACCTGATCGTTGTAGTATAGTATAGTGACAAGTACCGGGGGATTGATCGTTCAGCTTAGGAATAGTGTCGCTAGGATTAGAAAACCTAAATACTAGTTCTAAAGATGAGGGATGATTATTTTTGTGTTTTTATAATTTTTAGAAAGCAATTTAAAATCTCGGGTTTGAAGGATTTGGGCGGAATTAGTTGCTATTCAACTAACCCAATACTAAGATGCAATCAAAATAAAATACTAAAAATGAAAATAAACTAAATTATACTAAAGTTGTGAGCAGTAATTGGAGAAAATGTGTTTACTTAGATTTCACTACTCCCTAGACATCTTTTACACGTTAATTACTTGTTATAATTGCATGGATGACGGATCGTATTCCTTAATACCATTCATGGGGTGGCACACTTAACTCCCCAATTCTATGAGCTCTTATCTCCTCCTACACCATGCCCAGCACAACTATAGGGATTGTAAACAGTGGCTCATGCATTAAATACAACCAATAAAGACCTAGTGCGCGTCGGTTCATGTTTCTTAAGACGTTCATGCATGTTACCAATTGGAGATCTGCCAGTTTTCTTAAGCCTAACATATAAATCATTCATCCAAAACAAGTATAAACAAGTAATCAACATAATTAACATCTAGGTTTCATTAGATCTAAGCAAACACAAGATAGATCTAGCCTAGCATGATGGAATTAAGACAAGAACAAGATATAGACAACCAACACATAGACATATTGATTGAATTAGAAGAACACTTATCTTGATTACACATGCAAGGTATCAAGGGTTTGGAACCCTTGAAAAACCTGTAAAGTTACACCAAAATCGTACTTAGGGTTTCTCCCAAAACTTCTCTCTCTAAATGTGAAAAATTAGATAACTATATATAGGAAAAGAGGTCTGACAGCGTCAAGACAAAGCTTGTGACGCCGTCACCTCGCCGCCAAAACTATTCTCGGACTGCCTTGATCTACATTTGACGCCGTCAAGACTAAATCATTTCCAGGCCGTCATGACTTTTACTCTTGACGCCCTACCTTCGTGACGCCGTCAAATCTGTACTGGGTCGTCATGGAATTTTGCTCTTAACGCCGTCAGGGAATTACTCTTGACGCCGTCACCTACTGTTCCCAGCATGAAAAATTAAGACTTTGGCGTTTTTTTCACTTTTATGCTCCAAAAACGTCCGAATTGCTTCCTTTTCCAGATTTCACTCCCAAAGTACCTAAAATCACAAAAGGAACGATTTAGGGCAATATTTGATCAAATAAAGTTGACTTCGGGCTTAAATGACCCCCTAAAAACGGATCATTTTTCGCCTCATCAACCTACGTGCCCGAGGCCGAACACATAAGCCAACTGTAACTACTCCACATAAACTAGATGATTAGCAGCATGCCCATGTATGGCTATTAAGGAGTCATCACGGCCACATGCAGATTTGAAAAAAAGACCGTGATTTAACTGAAGGTACTTTCTCTTGGTTTTTTGATGATCAAAGTTTTGTGACTGGTATATGTAACTAAACAGACTCTGATAATGGTCAATGACGTGCGTCAATTTTTCCATCATGCTATCGGCACCAACACTTCCTAATGATATACCTACAAGGCTATTGGTAACTAATCTGTCATAGATGAGAGGAGTTCAAGTGTCTATACTAACTGATGTTAATCTCCCTATACATAAATTTGCAAGTGTGAGCTCTTGAAGCCGCAAAAGCAAATGGAATAACAGGTCACTATCTGGTTTAAAACGTATTTTGGCGAGACATGTTACAACTCCCAGTAGAGATTCCCAGGAAATTGAAATGCTTTCTTTTGGCTCATTCTTGATGAACTGCAAACCGGAGGAAGGTTACAACTACCTGTAGAGAATTTGTTGTTTTATCCAATCTAACTGTCATTGACTTCCATTTATACATGTGACTTATATTACTGCCATTAAAACAATTAGGCGTAACACATTATGTATATTGACTAGCATGTTTTATGATCAACATTAGCTCCAGCTTTTTTTTTCTTCTTTTAATGCATAAAGAATTTTGTTTATGTCCCAAATACAAATATGTTAAAACGAACAGAATCCTCGATTCTTTCACGCTCAAGGTATTGCAAAAAAGGCTCTGCAGCAATGCGCGCTCATAATCCGGAACGTAGTTTTATATCAAAACACCGTCTTTTGCACACATAAAAACAGATTGCCACTTTGTTTATACCCGCCCACAATGTCACAATGAACCTTTTATACGAAATACAAATAAATAAACGCATTGTTATAAATAATTAACGACAAACAAAACAACTCCTGGTTAAACATTGTACTTTACTTTAAAAAAATGAAACGGAAAGCAGAAATTCAAAAAACTATGGAGAAATTATTTATACAAACTCTTTATTTTAAAAGTTGCAAAACTTTTAAAAAAAATGAAAATTTACCGTAATACTCTTAAAACGACGGAAATAAAACAAAAGAAACTATTGTATAAATTATGTTAAAAAAAGGTAACATAAATAGCCAAAATTAACGTCATTGCAAAACAACAACAAAAAAATTTATGTGTCGAAAAAATTCATGCCTTAAAATAACCGACACACGAAACAAGTACCAGTTAAATTAATAGAACAGCTTCCGGCTAAACATTATACTTTGCCTATACAAAAAAAAAAGTAACCACTAAAAAAACATTTGACAAAATAAACAGGCACGCCTGCAACGCGGCGACCGTTGTCAATCTTGTTCTATATATGTAACATGGGACAATGAACGGTGCCAATCACCTTCGTTGTACATTAAAATAATATTATCCTGGGTAAGCCCATTCTTCTTAGCCGACAATTTTGCGTGGACGTCGCCTTCCAGGCCCATAAATGGCTTCTGGTAGCAGCCCATGTAGCCCAAAGGTTGTTGGACTTATTGTTTATCTATTGGCCCTTCTTATACTTACTAATTGTTCGTTGGTTGTTGCATGTTATTTGCCATAAGTTATATGCCTGTAGCGTACACATCCTTTGCTGTTTTCTCTTTGTGTTTTCCTTTTTGTTGTTTTGCATGTGCTTTGTGGTTTTCAAAATGAAATCAAAAAGGAAAAGGTCCGGTGGCGGTCCGGCTGGTCATTCTGTTGGTGTTGGTGACTTAAATACCAATAAACCACACCACACGCATCCTGCAACACTTCTTTGACCAACAAAATTTCTTGCAATCACTATTGACAACTGTTAATCAAATACAAAAAGTCAAAACGAGCAACGTTTTGGAACAAATATATAAATGAAATACGACTATACAAGACTACAACAACATAGACTGTCACGCAAATACAAATTCAGGAACTAAACATACAAACATATTATCATATGATAAAACCTAAACCACGATTACAAATGTCCAAGGCCCCCGCCGCAACGCGGCGGGTACTCTCCCCTCGTTACGTGTATGTTTGGCGAAACATAGATGTTTGTTTAATAAAAACATTACCCGAACTCTAAGGTGTTTCCTCGACTTGTGAAAAAAAAAAAAAAAAAAAAAAAAAAAAAAAAAAACATCTTACTAGCCCTTTTACTCTCTCTTACTCTTACCAGTAAGAGGTGGTCAGACGTTTTGCTTGTTTGTTTTTTTCTTTTGAGTAAGACCCAGTTAGACATATAACATCTTACTCAGTAAGAGGTGGGGGACTTGTCTTACTGCCTCTTACTCGATAAGAGAGATTGAAGACTCGTGTTAATATAATATATTTGATGGTTTATTAGCTATGTTATATTTATGATAAAAAGTCTTGTTTCATATTTACACAAGTTACTTAAATAAATTGCAGAAATGAGCACTTAAAATCATTCGGACAATTATACAAAAACAAACAACATAATTTCTTTTAGATTTAGACGTTCTAGCCACGCCACATCTTACTAGTAAGATGTGATAGTCAGATTCAGACCTAAAACATCTAAATAAAACAAACACACCCTTAGACCTTTTTTTTAAAGTATAATATTGCCTTTCGGAAAGGAAAAGAAAAGATTAAATTCTTACGACTATCACGATCGAAACACAACACCACTCGACCTCCATGGCACCATCCCATTTAAACTGTAAAAGGTTTGCCATGGCGCCAATATTTACCCTCCATTAATAACCCCACGAAATAGATTAAAACCCAACACAAAAACAGTGAAACTCGTTGTGTTCTTGAGATTGATATACAGGGGGGGGGGGGGGGGGGGGGGGATAGCGTGTTCTTAAGATTTTTTATGGGGAAGAAAGGAAAAGAAGTGGGAGGAAGATGTAGTGTTTTTGTAGTATAAAATTTTCTTCCCAAAAGTGAGGGGAAGAGGTTCTTTTCTTTTCTCTCCTATCTCTTCTATTCTTTTCTTTTATAAACTTAACTCGAGATCACATCGTTAAAAGAAAAAAGTGTTTATCTTAAAAACTGATACCATAAAAAGCAAAGTACGGAAGCTTACATGATGCAAAAAATAAAACCTACAAGTTTTCTTTTTCGATATTTTTCTCTTCCCTCTTTCTTCTCCATAGTCGTCTTTTATATTTTCTCTTATGAAAAAGGTCATCTTCTACTTACATCCATGACATACTTTCTACAAACAAGTTCATGTCTTCACCTTACACAAGATGGTTCCTAACACAAAACTAAGGTAGGTCTCCAAAAAACTTAACATCGACTTCAATGGCTTTTCGAATCTAACGTGGTGCTCGGGAACTACCTTGTAAGGTAGGTCCGCCCCTGACGTAGTTGTAACCGTACCTACATAATGTAAAATGACGTAAAAAGACATATACACATTAACATAAAACTGTTTATGAATAATAAATGTATATATGTAATTTGAGAGGCAAACACTAACGACAAGATCTAAATGTTACTTCATGAAGCGTTTTGAAATAAAGCGATGACACAAAATTCAACCGCTAGTTGCTTGTTAACAAGCAGAGCCGTATACGATGGTGTGCGAGGTGTGCTACCGCACAGGGCCTCAAAATATATACCTTATTATTATTATTATTATTATTATTATTATTATTATTATTATATATATATATATATATATATATATATATATATATATATATATATATATATATATATATATATATATATTTGGGTTCTCAAAATTTACTTCCAGCAAAAGTTTGAAAGTTCAATTTATGTTGTATATATTAATTAAAGCTTAAGATGGATCATCAAAATACCATGTATTTGATTTCGATAGTTGGTATAATATATTTTTAACCATAGTATTTAGTTATCGTATAAATCTCGCACAGAACCTTCGTTTGCTCAGCTACGGCACTGCAAACAAGCATCGTATTTAAATCACTAATTGCTCGTTGCTTCTTAATACTTACAAATATTTGCTATCAAATATTTATTTTCAGAAACAATAAAGTCAATTATTATTATTATTATTATTATTATTATTATTATTATTATTATTATTTATTTTTTTATTGAAAACATGGAAATTACATAAAATTGGAGGGGAGTCTAGACACAATCTGTGCTCCCACTCCTTTTTTAATACAGAAACTAACTCGATGAAAAATAAAAACACCACTTTTAATATTATTAGAGTGGTTACTGGCAATAGACTTGATACGAGAAAGTGTATTCAAAGCTTCCACCTCGAGTTTCCCAAACGTAGAAGCTAGAAGAAAAGATTACAAAATAGCAAGATTAGGGTCTTTCATCCAAGTTATCCAATTAAACTTGAATTTACATCGATTAGAACACCAAGTATAAGATTGGGACACAATTTCATCAAAAATGGTCGCCCTCACTTGTACCAAATAAGAGTTGATTTCTAAAGCTCCAAATCTTCTACCACATCACGTAAAAGATTCCCTCTAGCACATTCTTCACTTTCTTATTTAAACGAAGACCCGTAAACCAAAGAAGCCACTCTTCATACGATTAGAAATCTGAAAAGAAAATACCCCACCATCTACTAACCTTAGATAACATATCACGAGCCAAAGTCAATTATTATCTGATGGTGGAAAAATCAAATCCCACCATTTTTCGCTTTTCGCCACTATATCCCATGATGTAAACCTCCATATTTTTCTTTTTATTTGTGGTAGGGTTTTGGATATGTTGGGGATATATTTTTTAGAATTTCTTATTATGATTATACATGCTAAGGTTAGGACGGTCACAAAAAGTTAGTTGTAGATTCCTACGGATCGGTTAACTTTAGTTTGAAATGTTGACTTCGTAAATGTTCATTTCATCCTACACTATCATATTTTAACTTCTATCCTTGGTTCTTGAGTTATGTACTATTTTTAGGTGAACTAAATTGATTTTCTGATTTCTATTCTACAGTGAGAATTACTAACAAAGTATAATTACTAACAAAGTATTATCTATACAATATATACTTTGTTGGTAATTTTGGTGTTTATATTTATATATCATAATGTTAGTACCTTTTAATAGGATATATGCGTATTGTATCTACTGTTGGAATTATTATATCATGACATTCATATAAATAAACCAAGTACATCAAAGTGAGCATAGCGGAAGCAATTATAACAAGATCAAATAACATGTAATTAATTAATCAATAATTAAATAGTAAACATACCTTTGTGATTCTAGCCCGAACAAGAATCAAAAGCAATCTTCCGGAACAAGAACCCTAATTAGGGTTTATATGGATTACAAGAATTACCACTTACCTCTTTTGTAATTCAATCCAAAAATCAAACAATAGTGTGTTTGATTCACGTTCTTGTACACACGTACTAATTCAAGAAAAAGTTTATGCAAGTAATTAAACACAAAACTATTTTTGATCAATAAAAATCGAAACCCTAAGGGGTTTGTTTTGATGGATTGACCAAGAAAAGAAAGAGGAGAGAAAAGACCAAAATGTGTGTGTACAAGTTATGATAAAAACATGCATCTTGGGTTTGCTTATATACTATTTAAAACTTGGAGCTCAAGACACATAAGGAGATGATCCCCCCTATGCCGATCGGCCATGGATCCCCTAAGGGGTTTTCGGAACCTTCTCTTGTTTTCAAATTTTGCCTAGTATTACTTTTCTAATCTTTGTTTAATAGATAATTAGTCATTAATCATTAAATACTAATTACTATTATTTATTTTGTTTTTAATAATTAATTATAACATTTTATAAATAATTATTACTTTTTCTCTTCATACGTATTGTGTGCAATCCCGTGATCTCAAGTTCGATCCTAACACACGACTATTATTATTTTGTCTATAAAACCAACAGCTCCCACTTAGACATATCATAATAGTGTGATCACATTGGTTAGCGTCTTGCAATACGCCGATGCCTCTAGTACAACTTGAGTAAGGCTCCTGGAAAACCTTTTAATGATTTCTCATTATTATTATCCCTTTGTTTCTAATACCGTGTTAAATAAGGATATGGATCTAGGTCATTCCTTAATTAAACATTATGTTTCTCGTTGTTAGAAATTGACAAGATTACCAAATCTTTTGAACCTTTCAAGAAAGACCTTGGGCGTGGCCACGCAAACACCTTGACAACCCTACGAGGGGCCCAGCAGTATTAAGCTTCAAAAATTAATTTGAAGGAACAAATTCTTTATTGATTACAAGCAAAACACACAAACTTTGTAACACTTCCGAAAACAACCCTTATGACTACCAGTTACGTATAGCGTTAAGTTGTTCCACAAAAATGTACTACATTCATGACCGTTATCTTGTATCTCAAGTCTAAGGATAACTTCTTATGATTTACTTAATGACAAGATCCATAAAGTAATATCATATAGTTGGGATAAGTCCTATATTCAGTATCATCGAATATCGTCTGAAATTGCATAACTACGCATCAATATACTTTAAGTATATTATACCAACTTCAGATTTGTATTAATTTAATAATATTCTCATATTATTAACTGACAATGGACAATTTAGAATAACTCTTATTCATGGATTTAAACATGCAAAAATAGGACAACAATAATTAATAACAGAAATAAACATACCAACATACTTTATTTCATTAAAATAATAATTGTTTACAATATCCTTTATCCAAATACTAATCACAGTTATGCATGAAACTACTAGCTAATTTAAGTCCAATTCCATTGGCTAATTCATTAAGCTTCTCTTTCACCAAAGCCTTAGTGAACGGATCAGCTAAGTTATCATCTGTGTGAACTTTCAGCAGATTTATTTCACCTTCGTTAACCTTTTCACGAACAAAGTGATACTTCCGTAGAAAATGTCTGGTGCCTCTCATGACTCCAGGTTCATTGGCAAATATGATTGCAGCAGAATTGTCACAATACATATTAATAGGTAATTCAATTGAAGGCATAACACCAAGCCCTGAAACGAATTTCCTAATCCAAACAGCCTCCATAGCAGCTTCTGAAGCAGCAATGTATTTAGCTTCTGTTGCAAACATCGCAATTGTACTCTGCTTCTTGCTCCTCCAGTCTACAACTCCTCCATTAATAACAAAGACATAACCCGTCTGAGACTTCGAATCATCTTTATTACTTTGAAAGGATGCATCACAGAAACCTGTAACACAAAGTTCTGCATCTGGATCTCCACCATATACCAAAAACATATCTTTTGTATTCCTCAAATACTTAAGAATATGCTTAACAGCAATCCAATGTTTATCACCTGGATTCTGTTGAAATTGACTGGTAATATTTTGAGCAAATGCCACATCTGGCCTTGTGCACTTTAACCGCATACATAATAGATCCTACAGCCGAAGCATAAGGAACTTTACTCATGCGAGCCACCTTAGCAGGTGTTGAAGCACAAAACTCATTACATAAGCCATGTTTTACTTCCATCGGCAAATATCCTTTCTTGGAATTTTGCATACTGAATCTTTTCAATATTTTGTCAATGTAAGCACTTTGACTTAATCCAATTAACCGCCTTGATCTATCTCTATAGATTTTGATTCCCAGAATGTATGCAACTTCTCCTAAATCTTTCATAGAAAAGCACTTTCCAAGATATGCCTTAACCTTTTGCAAACTTGGAATGTCTTTTCCCATGATCAATATGTCATCAACATATAGAATTAGGAAAATTACATTATCACTCCCACTAGCTTTGTGATACACACATGGCTCATCAAGATTTTGAATGAATCCAAACTTTTTGATCTCAGCATCAAATCTCTTGTTCCATTGTCGTGATGCTTGCTTTAATCCATAAATGGACCTTTTAAGCTTGCATACACGATTTGGAAATTCTGGATTTTCAAACCCTTCTGGTTGTGCCATATAGATGTCTTCATCTAGATGACCATTTAAGAAAGCGGTTTTCACATCCATTTGCCAAATCTCATAGTCATAGTACGCTGTTATAGCTATGAGAATTCTTATAGCTCTTATGTCTGCTACAGGAGAAAACGTCTCCTCGTAATCTATTCCAAAAGTTTGAGTAAAACCTTTAGCAACTAGACGAGCCTTATAAATGTGTGCATATCCATCCATGTCAGTCTTAATTTTGTAAAGCCACTTACTCCCAACTACCTTGGCACCAGGAGGTAAGTCAACTTCTTCCCAGACTTCATTATCATGCATGGATTGTATTTCCCCATCCATAGCAGCTTTTCACTTAACCTTTTCAGGGCTATTAATGGCAGCTCTATAACTAGTAGGTTCATTAAGATCCCCTAGTGTATGCTCATCGACCTCTACATTAAGACATAGACGGTCAGGAGCTTTCACAGATCTTGAAGATCTGCGAATGGGAACTACTTCAACTTCCGGTGGAGGACCCAGACTTTCCGGTTCTATAGGAAGTGTGCTAGTGTTTTCTGTAGGTAATGCATTATTTAGATCATCTTCTAGATCATATACTCTCCCACTGATTTCTTGAGTCACAAAATCACTTTCAAGAAAATCACCATATCTTGCAACAAACACTTTGTTCTCAGGTGGGTAGTAAAAGTAGTAACCCATTGTTTCCTTTGGGTATCCTACAAAAATGCATTTGACAGATCTTTGTTGGAGTTTATCTTGTGAGTCACGTTTAACATACGCCTCACAACCCCAGACCTTTAAATAAGACAAGTTCGGAGCTTTTCCAGTCCATATCTCATATGATGTCTTATCAACCTTCTTGGTGGGAACCATATTCAAAATACGAACAGCTGATTCAAGAGCATAATCCCAAAAAGACAAAGGAAGATTAGTAAGATTATACATTGATCGAACCATGTCCAACAATGTACGATTCCTTCTCTCAGATACACCATTTTGTTGTGGAGTATATGGAGATGTGAGATTCTGGACAATTCCATTCTCAGTTAAGAAATCTTTAAAATCTTGACTAAGGTATTCACCACCTCGATCAGAACGAAGAGCTTTAATCTTCTTTCCCAATTGCAATTCTACTTCTGCTTTGAAAACTTTAAATGTTTCAAACACCTCATGTTTATGTTTAAGTAAATAAACATAACCATAACGGCTGAAATCATCTGTAAAAGTTAAGAAGTAAACAGTACCTCTCCTTGACACATGTCTAAGTGGTCCACATACATCCGTATGTATCAAACCAAGTAGATCTGAAGCTCTTTCCATATTACTATGAAAAGGTTTATTCGTCATCTTCCCAGAAATACAAGACTCACACTTATCAAATGACTCGTCATTGATATTATTCAAAAGCCCTTCACGTTGCAGCTTTTGCATGCGAGTCTTGCCTATATGGGCAAGTCTACAGTGCCAAAGGTAAGACGAATTCAAGTCATACTTCATTCTCTTACTTATGTTGTACATTGAATTATTATTGTTGTTGGAAGTCACACAATTATTCATATCAATTTCAAACACACCATTCATAGCAACAACATTAAAATAAAATACACCATTTAAAGAAACAGAAATTTTATTGCCATCAATAGTATGAGAAAAACCAAGATCCAACAAACATGAAAAGGAAACAACACCTCTAATTATAGAAGGTGCATAATGACAATTGTTTAAACAAAGTACTAAACCTGAAGGTAAAACTAAATCAAACATTCCTATGGCTTCAACTGCTGCTTGTGCTCCATTTCCCACATGCAGAAATTGCTCCCCATAAGCTAGTCTCCTTTCCTCTCTAAACCCCTGCAGTGTATTACAAATATTAATACCACATCCAATATCATATACCCAGGAATTTAATTTATGAGATAAAGTAAATAATTCAATGACAAATAAGTTACCTGAAGTGCTGGCGCCCATGTGCCCAGTCTTCTTAACCTTATTGTTTCGCAAGTCATCGAGATAAAGAGGACAATTCCTCTTCCAGTGACCCATCACCTTGCAGTAATGGCATCCTTGATCCTTCTTTGGATTATTCTTGACAGGAGGGTTCTTCTTAGGTTGAGGTGGTTGATAAGCCATAACCTGCTTATTCTTATCAGCCTTCTTCTTTCCTTTACCCTTCTTCTTGTTCGCATTTGGCTTGTTAATTCTACCCCCTTGTATAGCAAGAACTTGGGGCGTAGGAGCCTTTGGTGTCAACCCTTTCTCATAATCAATGAGCAGTGCATGCAATTCACTTACTGTCTTCCCCACGCAATGCATATTGAAGTTCCTCACAAAACCATTAAAATCCTTGTTAAGGGATCTATTGATTAGGTTCACAACCATATCATTGTCATAGGGTTTCTTAAGTGTTTGTATTTAATCCATGAAACTTTTCATCTTCAACACATGAGCACTCACAGGTTCACCATCACCCTGCTTACAACCATGTAGAGCCTCCATCAAATCGTAAATCTCTACATTCGATGGTTTCTCATATAGTTTCTTGAGTTCATCAATCATGTTCATGGGGAAATACTCTTCAAACTGCCTTTGAAGAGGTGTGGACATTGCCCCTAACATCATTGCGGCCACATCAATATGTTCCTTACAATCAAGATTCCATTTGGCCTTAGCAGCTTCAGTAGCTGCCTCGCCTACAGGTTCTTCAGGACAAGGCTTTTTCAAGATTTCAAGTTGACCAGTCACTCGCAGGACAATCCTTAGTGAACGATACCAATCATTGAAATTTTTTGTGCCAGTCAATTTTTCTCGTTCAAAATAAGTTTTGAACACAGAACGAAAGTTGGTGTTATCAGTTTGAGCCATTTCTACAGATAAAGAAAGTTCAAAACATTAGTATTTTTGATAATACAATTTTTCAAGAAAATTAAAATACCCTAGGAAATAATATTCATAGAATAATATTGAAAACTAGGATCCTCCATAAACATAGTTTCATCACATCAGTTGATCTGCTAGTAATGAAAGTATAATATGAGGTAACTTGTCGTACAAGTAATTGGCATAACATTTGTCCAATTCCTAGATATATGGGATTTACAATCACAAAACATTTGTATTGTAAGCATGTTTAGTCCTCATCTTAATGCCTTGAGTCCAAGATCTCACTTATTACTCAATTTAAGTCTTCTAACTTAAAAACTGCAAACTCACAAATCCATCACATCAGTTGATCTGCTAGCAATGAATTTATGAAATTTACCTCTCCATTGCAATCTCGCCAAGTTCTCACATGACGTAAATTACAACTTCAAGTGTTCTTAATTAGATGGCATTCGACTTAATTTTATAAGGGTATTAATATTTTGATGTGATCAAAATAATGTATGAAGAAGCATGCATACAACTTCATAACATTGATTTTACAAAACATTTTTATTACCAATTTGCTAAGAGTAAAATAACAAAGTTTTGATTGAGGTATCGGGTTCACCAATTAAAAAATTACCATCAATTATCGTCCACTATATCGTACTTTTGCATAAGCCCGAAAGCTTAGTGTTTCGGATAATCATTGTGGAATTGTGGATAATTCACCCTTAAGATGACAGTGTACATGTAATGGTTGTTCGGTAAGTCTAATTTACACACAAACGAGCGTTAAGACAGAATGTTGTCTCTCTAAGGCCACAATTTAATGCGTTGCCATCCTTATACCCATCTTATAGTGTGTAAACTTCGGTCGAGCCTATTTAACCATTACGTACAAAAACATCAATCAACCAATCCTTTGAAATTTAAACTCTTAAAAACCAAAACAATTTCGCCATTATTTAGTCCGTATTATTTTTCTATTCAAAAATTACCCTTTTCGTTTATAAACATGTTTAACACAATTAATAAACAAAAACAAGTAATGTACAATAAAAAAAATAAAACAACTAAATAAACAAATATACATAATCATAACACTTAAATAAGTATAAAACATGTAGCCACATGCAAATCTTATTCAATAGTCCTATAAATAATCAAATCTAGGTGTATTACGTATTAATTCAATTGAGGCTTTCTTCTTCTTGGAAAAAGAGCCACATACATCTATAAATCGATTGCGTAAGCCAAAATTAAATAAATACCACATAGCACATAATTGATTACTTAATATTGGAATCTTCCCCAATTCGACATCTATTAATAAATTTACATGTTCCGATATAACTTAACCATTAATTCATATAAACAATTTAAACCATTTAAATTATAACACAATATAAAAATCCATGCAAATATGCACTTTTTCATGGATTTAGCTTAACAATTAACATATTGCACCAAGATCGTTTACTAAAATGCATAACAATTACATGACATCCTAGGGTTTCTAATCATATTTTAGGGTTAGGAATCTAACAAATAAACCCTAAAAACATGTAACTAAACGAATCAAGATCCAATTTTTATGCGTTTCGATAATTAATTACACATTATAACGGCTCTAGATGCCACTGTTGGAATTATTATATCATGACCTTCATATAAATAAACCAAGTACATCAAAGTGAGCATAGCGGAAGCAATTATAACAAGATCAAATAACATGTAATTAATTAATCAATAATTAAATAGTAAACATACATTTGTGATTCTAGCCCGAACAAGAATCAAAAGCAATCTTCCGGAACAAGAACCCTAATTAGGGTTTATATGGATTACAAGAATTACCCCTTACCTTTTTTGTAATTCAATCCAAAAATCAAACAATAGTGTGTTTGATTCACGTTCTTGTACACACGTACTAATTCAAGAAAAAGTTTATGCAAGTAATTAAACACAAAACTATTTTTGATCAATAAAAATCGAAACCCTAAGGGGTTTGTTTTGATGGATCGACCAAGAAAAGAAAGAGGAGAGAAAACACCAAGATGTGTGTGTACAAGTTATGATAAAAACATGCATCTTGGGTTTGCTTATATACTATTCAAAACTTGGAGCTCAAGGCACATAAGGAGATGATCCCCCCCTATGCCGATCGGCCATGGATCCCCTAAGGGGTTTCCGGAACCTTCTCTTGTTTCCAAATTTTGCCTAGTATTACTTTCCTAATCTTCGTTTAATAGATAATTAGTCATTAATCATTAAATACTAATTACTATTATTTATTTTGTGTTTAATAATTAATTATAACATTTTATAAATAATTATTACTTTTTCTCTTCATACGTATTGTGTGCAATCCCGTGATCTCAAGTTCGATCCTAACACACGACTATTATTATTTTGTCTATAAAACCAACATCTACGTGGTGTTTGATATGTTGTAATCAAAGTGAGAATGAAAATGATCATTACGACACAAAATGAGAAAATATTGTTTGCTTACGATTATAAAATGTAATGATTCATTTCATTACAAGAATGACCCACTCACTCAAGGTTTGTTTTTTTTTTTTTTTTTTTTTTTTAATCTTGTAAAAGTATTAAAATTACATAATTGTTCATCATTAATTAATCACATTAAATAAACTTTCTATTATCAATGGTTATTTTAGTCTTTTTCTTGTCGATTTCATTCCGTCCTATAATACCAACGAAACATGAATAGTAATGGTCATTGCATTACATCCTACGAACCTTGGATGTTTGGTGATAAAAAAGATTTTTTTTTTTTGAATATCAATTTTTTTTTAGCAAAAACCTAAAAATATTTTTTCACAAAAGGCATGCTAGAGCTTTTTTCAGGGCTTGCGAGTCGCTCATTGCAAGTACAAAAATCCTTTCTAAATCCGTTATTTGAGATAAAATTAAATGAGTTGAATTCGATGTTGTTCTTTTTCAGGGACGAACTTAGTTGGGTCTAGAAGGTGTTGTGGTCCCTCCAAAACGATAAGCTACAAGTATATTTTTAACTCTTATACTTTATTGTGTTGGACATTATTAGTACAAATGTTAAAAATAATGTAAATTGGCTCCTTTAAATAAATATATCACAGTTCCGCCCTTCCAACAATACTTTTCAAGTTCCGTCCCGCTTTTTTTAGAGGTTTCTTTCCAAACACGAACTCATTACAGAAACGCAAAAGGGTCTAAACTGTACGTTGTTGATTTATTGAGACATAGAGATGGCCGTTTTCTTCAATGTTCGTTTCATTTTCAGTTAACTATCACCATAACTCCATGATATATGATCCAAGTTTCCTTATATGGCAACTTTCATAAGCAACTGTTTTTGGAACCGAAACTACATATTCAATAATAATAATAATAATAATAATAATAATAATAATAATAATAATAATAATAATATGTGTCACCATAACTCCATGATATATGATCCAAGTTTCCTTATATGCCTGGTCGGGCGGTTATTGAAGCCGCACAACGTAAACGTGTCAAGTATGCAGTTAAATGCGCTGATATCGGATATGGGTTCCTTCCCTTTTCATTCTCTTCTTTTGGAGAACTTGAAAAGGATGCAGTGACCTTATTAAAGCGCATTAGACGATTCTCTATGACTCAGGACATTGGAGCACGTGCGGCTCCACATATTTTTAGTAGGATTGGTTTTGCTGTAGCTAGAGGTGTGGGGGCCCAGTTAGTATCTAGGCTCCCCACTAATTTCTTGTAAAATCCTATTTGTTTTTCAATAAAGTGATGTTATAATAATAATAATAATAATAATAATAATAATAAATCAAGAAAGTGAGTGATCGAAAATCAGTGATTGATAATGGGATATATGGAATCTTGATGGACCATCATCCTCTAGTGATATAAAAAAAATCTTGGTGCCTAGGTTCTTATCTATGTATCAATGCCGCGTTCGATCAATAAACATATACATGTTCCTAAATAATAATCTAAATGAATAAATGGTCAACTTAAATTATTTTGCTCTTGAGTGAGGATAGTTGTAGTAAATAATAATGTGACCAAAATGCAGATGTTAAACACCAACACTCATACTAACATGTCCGTATATCAACACTAGCTAATTACCATTTCTTTCATTTACCGACTTCACCGTCCTATGATTATCCATTGTTTTACATTTAGGACGGTGTAATGGTCACCTAACCGATCACCTTCACTTAAATGCTACATCATTTTCAGCATATCAGCTAACCTACCACCTAACAAGCGTGATGGTCACCATTTAACTAAACACATAAAAATCTAAACAAACATAATCCATAAATACACCCCACATAACACAAACAAAAAGAAGAAAAAAAAGTTGTGTTTCATTAGGTGGTTGCACCACCTTACCAACTTGATATCTCATTTTCCACGCGCGGTAGTGGTGAGGCGTCATGGTCTTCACGCGTAGTGGTGCCGCACCGCGTGTGGTGAAGGGCACCATAACGCCCAGTCTTATAGACATCATATTCTTGATATGCTTCTAATTTACATTTTTTTTCTATTTCATTGATATTTTATATTTATAATCATTTTTAAACAGAGTGGTGAGAAGAAAAAACTTTATGAGGATGAGAAATACTTATAACGACACATTTAAGATGCATCGACTTGAATTAGATGCATTTATATTCACTTAGATGCATCTCATTTAGTTTGAAAGGTGAATTTTGAAGTGAAAATTATATAAAGTGGCCGGTATTAGAACCGTATTTGACATATAGAGGACGAAATGTACAGAGTTTAATTTATTAAAATGCATTTATATATGTATATGCATATAATTTTGAGCTAGAAAATACACTAAAATGCATCTAAATGAATATAAACGCATCTAACAAAAGTGAATGCATCTCAATATTGCTATAGTTATTTCAGATCTTTTCTAAAGTTTTATTATCATTTGATCCTAACTGATACAAAGGTATTGAACTGAGTCTTACGGTAGAGGTACAAATATAATACATTATTAATGCTCAAATTAAAGTGGGTTGAACTGGTTTAGTCTTTTTTATAGTGTTACTGTTAACATTTTTTTTTTTTTTTTTTTTTTTGTGACTTTAAATAAAAAAGTAGATAGATTTAGGAATCAGCACATGGATCGCCATAACCATTGGCCCTTTAGACTTCTCCCTATAAATACCAAGTTCTCAAAACTTATATTTTGCGAGTCATAGAACATATATAGCAAATTAAGTCAATCAATAATGTCTTCTGTTGGATTCAGTTATGCGCAAATAAACAACCAGCAACAAAGCCTGAAGAAGAAAATGAAAATGAAGGACGTAACACAACGCATGCCGGGTCCTAACATCAACCAACAGCAAACAAAATCACCAAACAAAGTTCATCCCTGGTCAGGCGAGACCAATAATAGAGGCCTACCGCGCGGGTAGGTTGCTATATACATTGGAAAAGAAAATTCCGGGAAAAACTCTTTTTAAATGAACATATCCTATAACCTATGTTTGTGTCCACGGTTTCATGTGACGGTGTTTGTATTAGTGATATTAGAATGGTAATGATCTCAGAATCAACCAAAATATATGTGCATGTATATGTAGATGTAGAACTTGTGTTAAGTTGATAAATGAAGACGTTGTTTTACTTTACAGTAGTTGTATATATGTTCTGATATGATGGTATGTTAAACTTGTTTAGCTAAATCAATGAGTTTAAATATTCTACTCATTACAAAAAAGTGATTCCTAAATTCTTTTTGCTACACTCTTTTAGTGAGTGTAAATTTTTTAGAGTTTATTGACACTATAAATGTGTAATAATTGGTTACATTTGAGGATGACGAGAGTAAAGATTGATGAGAATACTGCAGCTATACATGAAGCGCAACTAACTCTAGCTTGAAGGTGTTGGGGCCAACTAAGGCTTTGGGAGACCATTAGACCAAGATGTCGAAACTGCTTTTTCGATTTTTATAAACTTTATAGCTCAAAAATAATACGCCCGATTTGGTTCAGGGTTGCCTGGATGTTCATTTCTTTTTGCTTCTTAATCGTGTGGTCATATTATACTCAAATGAGTTGGTTTACCTTTTATGAATATTTGATGATTTGTCTTTGTTCGTCCTTTGATTGCTTCTTTGTTTTGAGAATTATCTATGATGATGAGTTTTTGGATTTTAATTGCCTGCATATTGCAGTAAAAATTAAAAAAAAAAAAAGTTAAAGGTTGATGGAAATACTTCATATATGCAGTAACTGGTAATTATGGGTCAGCCTCTTCTTCCCCTATGTATGAGGGCTGGCATGTGTAATCTGCCCATGGTTTCCATACTTTTGGCCGGCCGATTAATCGACAATGTTTGTTGCCACCACTACACAGACACAAACCGGGTAAAGCCCTCCATTTTTTCGGGAAGGTTGTTGTTTGCACCAAATGGAAAGTGAACTTGAAATCTCACATTTTACTGATGATAGTTTGTTAAAACATTACTGCAATCAGTGATTATGATAAACAAATCTAAAAAAATGTCAAATTATACATGTGGCCAATATTTTAGTGTTGCTAAAGAATATTATCTCTCGCTATAAACGATTCTGGGTATTTATGTTTATGAGGGTCGTCCAATTTACTGTCTAATATTGAACAAAAAATTGTAGTCGAGGACCCGACCTGATATACAATGCATTCTTAACTTTTGCCAGGCTTAAATTTTTTTATCGTACCGCCCCTGTTTATGTCCCTAATTTGTTGTATTCTTTACCCAACTCATGATGTCATCTCTAATTTTGGGGATCTGCCACTGTTTGTTGAAGCAAGTAATGAATGAATGTGGTATACTAGACAAAAATAACGAATGAATGATACAAGCCAATGCAGCATCGTAATCGGCCTATATGAAGTACCTTTTTTATATTACTGATGTTACCGAGATCATACTTTACTGCAATGTTCCATAAACATTCGGCAATCATAAGCATGGATTACTAATTTCACCACCGCTTATCTACAGTAACATCCAATAGAAATATGATATAACTAGCATATAAAACTAATGAGTATTGAACAACAATTTCCTCAAACAAATCTCTCTTTTACCTTAAAAAGACTTTACAAAATTCTTTTATTCTTTCATTTGCATAAATTAAATGGTTTTATATATCAAGGGAAAATTCATCTTTCAAATTTAAGTAGCAAGTATCTAAAAGAAAAGATTGTCAAACACCGTCTCAAAGTGTAACTATTGATTTAATCCCATGTTAAATTGTTCAAAACAATATACATCTTGTATGACCACTATCACAATTGTTCCTCTATGATAATTATACACATAAACTCTAATCATATTTACAACACCTACCTAAAACCAATATCAAGTGAATTAACTTACTATCAAAATCCCAAGTCAAAAGAAGGAGCATCAAAAAACTCCAAATCTTGATTCTTGGGTTTTGCGTTCAACAACTCTGATTTCAGTCTCAATTCTTTGGCAGCTTGTTCCTCCAATGCATCAAGATCAATCCCTTCATAGAATGCATCATCGTCAAATGCATCCATTTGCCATGTCGGTTCTTTAGCAGCAGCTTCAGGATTGTTGAAAACTTCTGCCTCTAAGTTACGGATAGGAAGCGGATCACCATGCAAAAAACTCAACTTTCTTTTTCGGTTTTCATTGGCTTCAGAGGAGTTGGTGTTGATATGAATAACAGAATTATCGGTATTCAAATGGACGGATGACGAGTTCCCATTAGTATGAAGATGTGGATTTGTTGTTGCTTCAGCACTTCCACTGTCAGTCTTTTGGTCAATGGAGACAATGTTGTCGGGACTAAAATCTACTATTGGTGACTGAGTGAGTAAAGACCGCCTGCCATGTAATATACATGAACAAAGGTTATGAACGGTAACTAATAAGAAAAAGCAGGAAACTTCCATCCAGGTTGTCATTTATTTTAACTTCTTTAATGAGGGTTGTGTATCTTTCATACAGAAAATATCGAATTAGGATAAAATGATTCAAATTTAAGAGAACGAACCTATAGATGGCCATCATATCAACTTGAGAAGTTTCTGCCTGTGTATTTGCCATTGTTGGATTTATCCTGTCATCTATGAAACTACCACCATAGCAGTCTTGATCGTTGTCAATTTCCTCATCACCTGAGGCTTCTGAAGACACCCTGAGAATAAAAACCACAACTTTTATTTAAACAGATGAAAGTAATGCCATCACAAAGTTGGTCTTTTAGCACAATATAGGGATGAGCATTTCGACCCGAATCCCGGAACCGTACCGGTACCGTACTGAAACGGTACCGATCCCAATATACGGTACGGTACCGGGACTACGAAATAAGGTGAAAAAAAAATCGGGACCACTAATTCGGTACGGGACCGGTACCAAATCGGGAAATTCCCGAAAAAAAACGGGAAAAACCCGATTTCCCGGTACCGGTACCGTATCCGAATCCCGTTCGGTAAGGTACCGGTACCACTATTTATGCTCGGGAAAAAATCGGTACCACTAATTCGGTACGGGATCGGTACCGTGCTCATCCCTAGCACAATATCATTGTCAAAATGGATTCGGGTTCTGTAATGGGTCAAAACTCAAAACGTTGAGTTCACATGAAAACATCTTTTGCCCATTTGTTTAGAGCTTCTTACCGATAATGTGTTACTTATGATTACAGAAGCAATATTCTCATAGATAATCAACATCTGTTAGTAATATAATTTAGGAAGTATGCATTTAACATGTAGACTCCGGATAATCAACATCCCTTTCGGCCAATTTGACCTATTCCATTTGTAGCTATATCTTTTTCGTTGGCCCGTTTGAGATTTTTTTAGAAAAAACAAACCAAATCGACCCATTCAAAAAAAAGAGTTATAACTGGAACGTCGGTAATGGAAATTTATCAGCCATAAGAATTAAGAGAAACATGGACTTACTCAGCTTCATCGTCGATAAAAATTTGGGCATCATTTTGCAGCTTCCTGTCACCTGGATAAAGAAAGACACCAAGTGTGTCATTTAAAAAATCTAACAGGGTGATTGGATGTGCGTTCAAAAGTGATAAAAGAATCAGATTCAGCTGATGAGTTGATTAAAGATAGAGACATGCATTCACTTTTACACTTATCTAAACAAGCACTCTTCCCAGTAACTTCTCATCTGCTCTAGATCTGATTATTAGAATAATCACTCTTACTCATAGGTGGCAATTTCGACCCATTTATTTATAGTTTAGGTTGTCTTCTAATTTAACACGTCAAAATAGTACGGAGTAAAAGCAAACAAAATAGTAGCTAACACGAAAAGGGTCAAACGGCTAGAAAGTTTCCCAAGAAACACTAAAATTTTAATGTATAAAATCACCTTAATTAAGTTATCCCAACTATAGTTTTTCATTAGAATTGGCACACTAAGTGTTATTAAATAAGTAATTAAAAACTTTGGACAAATATGTTTAGGTGAAACCATTTCGACCCATACAAATACATTGCCCATGTTGACCTGTTATTCATTCCGCCCGACCCACCCATTTTATCACTTCAAAAAACACCTGAAACACTTGAAACAGGTTATTACGACTTCAAGTCGCAATAATTAGTTTCAAAGCAGATCTAAACACCCCCTATGTCCTACAAAGAGAGCTTCATAAGAGCTTGAAAACAGCATAAGATAGGCAATGTACCTCTAGCATGTTTCTTGGGAGGATGATCCAATCGAGCACGTGATCTACCAGGAACTGATGAATGGCAAACAATATTTTCCTTGTCTAGCAGATTCCCATTTTCTATATCACCATACTTCCTTAATCGTTTAAGCTTTGGCTTTGGTTGACTAACTGATTTTTCTCCAGAACTAATTATCCAGTCTTTACTACAACTATTATTCGACAACTTTGTCAAAGGAGTTCGGAATTCGCCCATAAACTTGGCAGCAGAAGTATTACTTATTGAATCACTTATTGGGGTTCGTATTTCTTCCGTCATACACAAATTTCTTCTATTAGGAGTAGTCTCTTCCCTCATACACAGATTTCTTCTATCAGGAGTAATCTCTTTAACTTCCTTGTCATTCTTACTTTGGCCTAAAGATACACGGGCGTCGGGGACCATATCAATATCTGGGGTCGTCACACAATTTTCCACTTTATTTAATGTGCCTGCAAAACCTTAAATGTGTTTGCGTTGTTACATAAACGTAACGGAAAGAATGTTCACAATTGTAAATTATAAGAATATAATAACTAATATGATAATGATCATAGGTTGAATGATGGGATGATTTTAACTGCTATTCTCAATAATTTTTATAATTAGTATATTCAATAAAACCTCAAAAACTATGCTATTAATTTAATAAAATTTTTATAATAATATAATTTAAAAGGTTTCAAGCATTTGAATACACTTTGGCCAACTTTGATCCCTCCATCCCGTTACATTTTAACCAAACTTTTAAAACTCTGCCACCTTGACTTGTCAGAAATAACATACGGCCAAAATCAACTTATTATTTGGTAAATGGGTCGAAAACTGAACCTCTAAATAAATGACAATTCGCATAAATAAAGAGTTGTGTGCAGTAAATACACAAACGGGCAACTTTCAACCTGTTCGACTCATTTCACCCATTACCTTTTAACTCATTTTTTTATTCAACCCATTTGAGATAAAATACAACCCATTCATAAAACTAGGTTGAATTGCCAACCAATTATCCCCCATCAATGTAAAAGTAAATGTATGCATGCCATAAAAATAATACTAAAAGCTTAAAATGTGGGATAAAATCTCACCATTATCAATTGGGGACTCTGGAACAACACCATTGATCATTAGATTAGTTAGTCGAGGACTGAGATCACCCGCTATAGAATCAGTATCTGACTCATCAACTGAATGAATGTCGTCTTCAACAGCAATAGGTATCCTCGTGCCATTATGTTCTCTGTTTGATACCTCTAAATTACAAATTTCGGTCTGTAGAGCTGTATTGTCATCTTGTGCTAGTTTGTCCTCTTGCAAATCATTAGTGTTCTTAAAAGATGTCACAAGATCATCATTTACATCCATGGGTATCTCAGGAAACTCTCTGAAATCAGACTCCAAACAATTTAAACTTTTACTTGGAGAAACTTGTTTCAGAGGAAATGATGGTACAGACAAAATTAGAACCCTTCCATCTGAATCAACAGACATATAATCAGACCCAAACAGAAAAGAGTGTATAGGAGGATTTTTTGATCCAGTATCAGGCTGCTCGTGTTTCTCCTCTGTTCTGGAGGTGTCCATATGAGTATCACTTTCAGGTTCTTTTTGTATAAGATCATCGTCTGCAATATTATAATTAGATATGAAAATCATGAATCGCGAAGTGCTATTTACAGACAATGTATCTTCCATTAAAGATGACAATTGGATATCACAATGTTACAGGTAGCAAAATAGCATGTTGGGTAATGAGAAGGGTTGAGTCATGTCGACCAAAACACTAATTGTCCAAAAATGTCTTCTTTTTTTTTTTCTTAAGTAGCTATAGTGTCAATATGATTAGAAAAACAATAATTTATATTTCTAATGATGTAGTAAAAAGATAAGCCGGAAAGACCCATTTACCTACGAAACTGCCACCTAAACAGACACATATCTTTTTATGCATTTAGGGAAGGGTGGTCTACAGTAAATCAAGTTTTTAACACAAAGGCATTGCATTATTTTTACATGTAGCAATTATAGATACCCATCGAGTATCATTATTAAGAGCTCTGTTTCAGATCCTTATGTATAAAGTAATACTTATCACTTTTAAATCAGAAATTCATTTTTAGAATACCCCACACACCCTCAAGTCTATTTTATATTACCTCTTGTGGTGCTATTGTGATGCTCAACACTTTCAACTCTGATGCAATCTTGTGAAGCCTCTTCATCCTGAAGTCAAAAAGACAGCAAGACCAGTCAAAAGCACGTATAAAGACATGGTGCCTACCTTGTCTGCCCTGCTAATACGTTGAAACTTATTTAAGAATCTCAAAATAAACCCATTCGTGTGAAAATGGGTCAATTTGGATAAAATTTTATGGGAAGCAGGTCAAACAGCTACACTTAAAAAAATTGCTAGAACTGAAAGGTGTCAAACAGGTTGATATTTGTACAAATATAAGTTATGATCAAGCTAACCCAATTTGACCCATCCTAAAAATACAATATTCTTAACCCATTGCATAACCATTGTGACCGGCCCATTTTTCCACCTATACTATTGCACATTGTAAGGCTATAACATACATTAGCTACAGGATCAGAGCTGACAATGACCCCATATTTATAAAAATTGGTCAGTTCGAGTAGTTCTTTTATTAAAAGTGAGCCAGATGTAGAAAAATAGCCAAAAATAAAACGGGTTAAACATATCAAAAGTAACTTAACATGTTTTAAAATGCCTACAGTGTCCTAAGCTGTTTATCTAAAAAGAATATTATTATCCAAATAATATACAACATACAAAATAAAATTTTTAAAATTTAATAGAATGTGAAGTACAAACCGGGTCATTGAAAGAAAATCCTTGTAAACATTGCATTGTATCAATTAGCATTGTGGTTCTCAAAGAATGAGAAACTTTATGCACTCTTGAAGGAAATGCTTGGAAGTGAGGAAAAGCAATAAGAGATGGTTTCCAGTTGTTTTCTCCTGAAGGGTCAAAATACTTTTCAAGCAGGTCTGACTCAGCATCAGTAAGCTTAAGTTTATATTTGGGTGTCTGAATCGCATCATCATCTTTAACTTTCTTTCCACGACGAATAAATTCTTCAATCATAAATTTGACCAGCTTTTTTTCAGGTCGAAAAACATGTGGAACCTGAGACATATAATATCAAAGCTGAAGATTAGAAATCAAATAGAATATTAATTTATGACAACTCTTCAAATGATAAATCTTACCATCCTTGGACTAGAGTGAAAATGGAAAGTCTTTCCGCCATTTTGCATGATTTTTTTCATGTTCTTACCCCTCGCTTGCTTTCTCTTATAACCATTTACTTCTGAGCCTTCACAAGCTAAGGCCAGTATGTTTGTTAAGGGAATAAAACAGGAAAAAACTTAGTGCTGGTCAGACCATAGTTGTTTTGTTCTCAATCTACAAATAAGTGACGCATTAAACATGATTACACAATTATAGTATTAAAATACTAATACTTATTTGGATAAAATGATTAAGAGGTTGTAAGCATTTAAATACTCTTTGGCGACTTCCAACCCATTTTTACCTACATATGGCAAGATGGGTAGATCATCCAGCTTGACCTACAAATAATTATATTTGTACTGGAGTCTCCTAAATATTTAAATGAAACATCTTACGAGGTTGTGGCATTATATAAGAGACTTACGATGACTTCCAAACATTCGATCATCAATAGTTTCCCTTTTAGGTAATTGTTGAATTTGACGCGTTTCCTGTTTAGCTAACATTTATTTTACCCTTTTCACCCGTAAGTGATAAATTATAACCCAAAATTGACCCATTTTTAAGTAAATTGGCCAACATTGCTGCATATAGTTATGATAAATGGCTACAGATCGAAAAAGTAAAACATCGTATCATTAACTTTATCCAGAAGTTTATAAATTATAAAATATATAAGGATATCAAATCGGCCTTTATTCTTTCTACCGGTTCTTCCCATACGTTGAATCATCCGCAAAGGTGATATATTTGAATCAAAAGAAATAACGAGATCAACTTCCATAATATCTAAACCTTCTTCTCCAATTGATGTTGCTACTATAACATTGTATCCACCAGCCCGGAATTTCTATAACAATTTCAAAAAATAAAACAGCATGTATAGATGAAACAAAAATAAAGAAAGGCTGAATAAAAGTTGGATATCACTACCTCTAACACTGCCTGTTGAGCTTTTTGTGATTGGCCCTTTGACGTTTTACCTGTGCAAAAGTACAACATAACAGAAATTTAGAGTATCAACACACATATTAAAAAATAAATAAATAAATAAATAAAAGGCACAATATATTAGTGTAACCATTATAATAAACTTATTCGATCATGTGACAAGCAAACGCAGAGTTTTTATTTTATTTCGAGTAGCCTGTTATATAAAAAAATAAACAATTACTGAAATGATTCCTGACCTGTGCTTTGGCCGATAAATTCTGTAGCTTTAACATGTTCCCCAATTGTAGCTATAGAGTTCATTATGTGCCTGAAAAATAGTAAGATGGATATCTGAAACTTCAGATGAGCATAATTTCAATCATGCTATCGTGTTTATTGCTTAAACGAAAATAAACAAGAGCTCAAGGATATTGGTGTATCCTGACCTTACACTTTCTCTGTAATGTGAGAAAATTATAACCCTCGACTTCTGGGGATCTTGGGTTTCTGCATATGCAAAAAAACTATATTTCAAAAGAAATACTAAATCGGTCCTCTTAAAATCAATTCCATTATATCTCACAGGAAAAATTGTAAATTGGTCATCAACTAGCACTTCTGCTAGTATTCTGTTTGACAGATAGACTAGAGTGCTAAAATAATGGGTCAAGAGGGTCGAAAGTTGCACCAAGTGTATTATTGATGCATAAAAGCACGAAACCATTTAAAAAAAAAACATATTATTGTTGTAAAACGTATTTGTAATTATATATGAAACACATATTACGTATCAGAAATGACGGAAAATTGTTCCCCGTCAGTCCAAACACATAATTACAAATATTTATAAACACATATATTTGTAATTATATATGAAACACATATTATACCCTGGCCAGCTACGACCTGTAGGCTGTAGCAAATAATCACCCTTTCTGACCTATTACCTAACCCGCTCATTTCACCACCTTTAGTTACTTTCTCATGTATCCTTATGGACTCTTTAAAGTGTGAGTTATTGTATAAATTCTTTTAATTTGTTGTAATCTAAGATATGTGCAACAAACATTAGCAATACCAAGTAAAGCTACACTCTCATAATTATAGTATCATGAAAAAATAGAAATAAGAAAATAAGGTCTAGCCACATACTGAAGTGTTCAATGAGTACTTCTAACATCTTATTGAACTTTGGACTAAGAGCTCCATGAGACAAATTGTGTTGCATTGCAAGCCTCGCTTTTTGAAGAGTTTCATTTTTACTCATAAAGCGAGCAAAAGACCTGAAATTTGATCAATACAAAGATTAGACAAAAGAGTACAAGATAGTATCTTTCTTAAGGGAGAGCCTACAATAAGCATCTTTAGCCTAATTGAAAAGGAATCGGCAGATCTTTTTTTATAAAGCTATATAACTCAGAACCACAGCTTACAGTAGATATATATATCCTAGTAGATGATAATACATGAAAGTGCATATACTTTGATGCTCAAATAATCAAGATACTGAAAGAGTACGATGAACAAGATTACCCTTGCTTTAGTTTATCTTCAAGCATATCAAATGCTGGTCGTATACCATGAGCTGAAAGCAGCCTCCTTATATGTAATAATGAGATCAAAATTCCATATATCCCTTCCATTTCATTATGCATGGATAGGGGCACTGCTGCTGGCGGTGCTTGGCGGAATTTCTCCCTTGAAGTGAGAAAATCCAGTGGGCTTAGCTGCCAATTAATATGTATTTTATTAGTTAGAGGTGGCAAAATGGGTGGAAAAGACAATTTGGGTAACAGGGTGGGTTGAAAGTTGACACAAAACAATCCTTTTAGTACTGATAAAAACGAACACAGCCAGGTTAGGTTAACTCGACAACTTTTTATACATTTTTTTCTAAAAATGTAGAACGAGTAATTTTAGTTGAAATTAAAAATACAATACTAATAAAATGATATTCAATCTTTTTTAATCAAAAGATTTAGGAGGTTGTATGCACTGAACATAGACTTTGGGCCACTTTCAACCCAATTTAGGTACATATTATGTATTCACCCGCTTGATAAAAAAAATTTATTTTCTTTTTCATCTATCGTGAGATTTTTAAACTTATATCAAGCGGGTCAAATCATAATATTTGGTTGAAAGGCAAACACGTCAAACGGGTTGAAAGTAACCCAAAATCTATGTTCAATGCATACCTCTTAAAATTTATTTTCACAAAGATTTAAATTATTTTTTTATTAAAATTATATTTGTAATTTTAATTAATAATGTTATTATTTTATTACAAATGTATTTGTAATTTCAGTTAATAATTGATAATGTTTATTTGCACACTAGTATATCACCAGCATTGACTTGGAATGGTCTTCAAATAGAAGAACAAAATACAACTTACTGTTTGGACGTCTCTTTTTTGGAATATCCCATGGCGAGAAAGCTTATCAATATATGGACACATTACATCATTTAGCATATTAGTTACTTCAAGTGCATCTTTTCCCATCTCAACCTACAAACATTATATAAAACATCTTAAATGCAGTAGATACATTCCTTTAGTGTAAAGGTGGAAAAATGAGTAGTTCAGGATGGCTAGGTAACAGGTCAGAATGGGTGATCCAAGTACGATCAAAATAGGTCAGTTTGAATAAATCACCTTTTATCCAAAATCTTTTCAGTCTATTATAAACAATAGTGTGCTAAATATGATTACAACAGCTATATTATTGTCATACAAATCTGACTGGTTGTATTCAGTAACTTATTCATATGACCCATTTGACTCGTTTAATATAAAACATGACTAAAATCCGTTCATTCATAAACAAATGGCCACTTGCTATTTAAAAATTTGATAGTTTGGTGGGTACCTGTATAAACTCAACCTTCCTGTCGTTTACATACTGGATCACATCAGGATCAGTCTCACTTCGATATTCAAGAGAAGATATTTGCAAGTTATCAATGACGTTTTGTATAGTTTTGCGATCGGCTGTAAACAGTAACATATGACATCATGAATTACAATATAAGCCATACAAACTATATTTGTAAAGATCAGGCTGACAGATAGATAACTTACATCCCGGTGTTGCGGTAAGAGCTAATATTCTCAATTGTACTGGGACGGCCATCAACTATGAGTGAAGAGAAAACATAACATCTTAAAGTCAGAGTTACATATTTTGATTAAAGGTGGCAAGATGGGTGGGTCAGACGCATTAAGTTGACCCCAGACATTTTCGCGAAGTTGTATACTTGTTTAATGAATTGTGTGTAAGCTACAACTAAATAAACTACACATTACTTCAAAAATAAACTAAAACGGGTGGAAAATGCCACCTCTGTATTTGATGTATAGATTGCAGATTAGAAAAACTATTCACAGTGAACATACCTCGCGAACAACAACACAATAGGCATAGTTGCCAGATGCACGGTGAGCCTCGTCAATCACTAAGCACACTATTTGTTTCACCGCACACGATCCTGCACTACATAAGCCCATAAGAAACTACAAAAGAAAAACAACTTCCACATCTAGAATCTAGAGAACCTAAAGCATTACAAGTATAGGTGGCACGATAGGCGGGTTGACCAACTAGTCAAAACAATTTTTGGGTTGAAACGGTTAAATTTCTAGTATGGATCAGATCGGTTGGGTTGATCTGCAAACACTTATTTGTCCAACCATTATTTTTTATTTTTATAGATGATGATAGTTAAATAAACAAAAGATAGCAATAAATATCTAAATCTCGAAATGAAATGATTAAGAGGGTTTGTAAACTTTGGCCTTTTTAATCCATTTGACATGTTCCCTTACAATACACAACCCTTCATAAGTAAATGGGTCGAAATTGCAAACTTTAATATCAAGCTTATAGATATTTCTTTCCCTCAGGACAGGAAAACGATTGAAACTCTTTTGACCACATCAAAATATACTAAAAAATCAAGATTAACCTCAAAATAAGCATACAAACAAATGAGAATATAGATCAAGACTTGCCAGTCTGTATATCTTTTTCAAGAACTTGAGGAGTCACGAAGAATATCCGTTTCTCTTGCCAAAGCTTTACTCTTTTTGTAGGACATGTTTGACCTGTCAAATCAACTGTCCATTCCTGCAATTAATTTTATATAAACTTTTTAAACCTACAAAACTAGAGTAACAACTTAATCATGTATTCAAAAACTAAATTAGATAAATGTCGAAGAAGAAATATATGTGATAGCTCACTTGTGAAATCCCCACAATATTATGGCATGCTTCTATTTGTTGCAAAACAAGAGGACGAGAAGGTGCAGCAAACACAATCTTTCCTGCAGTTAGAACAACACATAAGAACTAGATTTTAATCTTATAATGCATCCATTCCAGCTATAAGGATACATGTTGAACCATAAAAGGTCAACTTGCAAAACTTTGAAATTCAGATATTGATAATTGTGATTAGAGAACAGATAACTATAGCTACTAAAAAGTGCAATACTGTTATCATGTATTGATTTCAGAATATTAAGGCTACAAGTTTGTATAGAGGTTAACTATTTATTACAAAAACAAGTACAAATCATTAAGAAGTTATTAGTAAATCCAGCAACTTGCAAGTGAAGCTTCAGATGATATGGAATTGCATAAAACTAACTGTTATCTAAACAAAGCACATGACGAATACCATCAATATCATACTTACAAGAAATATAGATAAGTATACATAATGTGAGAAAAGCTTAATATGTGGGGAAAGTGAGAAATCCGTCAATAATATAGTGATGTATGCAACAGATTGTAGTATTTTTTGTACACCGTTTGGATCCTTTTACAACCCACTATCTTAGCATTTCTGTTTAAGTAGTACTATAATTTAATGCCTAAAATAGGGCAAATGAAAAATACGTTAGAATATTATGCAGATAAAGAATCATAGAAATAAAAAGAGAAATCATTACCTTCAGGAAACCATCTGAAGTAATTATACATCACAACAGCAGCAATAAGAGTTTTCCCTAGTCCTGTTGGCAACGCTACCAATGTATTTGAAAATAAAGCAGTCCTAGTAATAGATAGCTGATAATCACGAACAGGGATATTTTCTGCTAGGAAAAAAGTATATAATATCAGCTTGGGAATGAGCATTGTATATTGAAAAGAGCAATATGTGCGAGATAAATCCACATGTTTGGCAGCTTATAGTACATTTATTTGCTCAATGAGCATCAGGTTTGCATGTTTTTGCGTCGACAGTAAGCTGATGCATACAAAACTATTATCCTATAAGTATACTGTGGCCTTAATTAGTGTAAGCAAATGCACCTTGTTTGAGATCAGTAAAATACTTTAACAGTATGATTGTAATAACTTGTTTAGCATGCTATTGTGCACAAATGACAATTATTTTTTAACTACTAGGTTTTTTGGTGCATAAGGGCCAGGTGGTAAACCATGCGCATATGAAGGTTGCGTGCAGAGTAAAAATTTAAGCAAAGATCATGACAGTGACTTGAAGGACACTAAGATTTTTCTGATGATGATCAAGTGAGTTACAAGAGTATGCACTGAACCATTTCATACTCAGATTAACTTACTAATGAAATCAAGTAACCATTAGCGAGATACTGATCAATTGCATTGAAAGCAAGACTAGCAATCACAGAATTTGGTTTGCGGATATGGATTAATTAGTACACAGTCAGGTACTAGTGTCTAAACATCTAGTAATAATGAACGTTACTAAAAAAAGCCCCATTTTTACCCTGGTTCAAGATGGTCAGCCAATGAACTTACAATTCGGAATTATGATTTTCAAAACATCGCCTTGCTTTTTATACATCCATTTTATAAAGATATTCCTTTTCTCAGAAACAAGAATCATATCGGATTTTGTTGTAAACTCATATCAAATACAAAACTCAACACCGAACCCAAAACAAAATTACCAAAAATCTACGTTCTATAAGCGAGCACTTAAAAAAAAACCCGAACCCCATATCCAAATTTAAACTAACAATCAAACAGTAACAACAACAGTTTTAAGCAAAACATAAACAATACCCGGATAAATCCAAGTTTTCGCAGCCTCGGGGTCAATCCTAACACCAACTTCACCCTCACCCAAACCATCATCTTTCCCATCATTCCCATCATTAATTACATTCTTATTTACGGGTTTCGCCCCCTTCAATCCGACAAACCCATCCAACGTCGACTGACGAGACGAAGAGGGTTTGTTCGAATCAGTCTTACGACCAAAACCCACATCGGAATTAGCATTTAATGATTGATTATTCATACACGCAGCGTCAATTTCTTTAATTGCTGATTCCCAATCAAAACCCTGTCAAAAAAAATGAAATTCAAAATCAATAAATGAAATGGGGGAGAGAGAGGGGTAGGGGGTGCTTACGTCATCGTCGTCGAATGTGGGAAGAGTATGAGATGTTGACGCCATTAACTCTGTGTGTGTGTGTTTTTTTAGTGTGTGTGTTTGGAGATGGGAGTGAAATGAAACCCTTGGTGAGAGAAATTGGGCGGCAAAACTTGTGTTGGAAACTTCACAAAATTGTGTGGTTTCAAAAAATCATTTGATATGTGCAAGGACATTTTTTTTAGCTAGTACGGAGTAATTAGTTTGGACACGGGATTGTCATTTTGCTTCCGCCTTGGAAGCTCTATAGTGTATTTGGTTTTTTGCCTTATTTTTCAAGGGCGTTCTAATAAAAGCCTTGCTTCTCGAAAAAAAAATCGGATTGTCATTTTAGGCAAGTTTTGAGTATTTTATGACAAGTTTGGTATTTTCCGATGAGTTGGTATTTTTGGCAAGATTTTCTTTTTATAATAGATATAAAAACCGACTATAAGTGAGTAATACTGGTTTACAGCGAGTTTTGAGTATTTTCGAAAAGTTTTACCAATGTTGACCACTGTTGACTATGTTTGACTGATTTACACATATCGAGAAGGTTGGTGGTCGATTAGCGTCTAGTCGGCAATTAATCGGTTTTGTAGACTTTTTTTGCTATGTGAAGTCATGTTTAATGAATAATGTTAATGACTTAATATGCTAGTTATGTTTTGCTATGATATAATTAGTATCAAAGAGGTATGGTAACATATAATGTGTGCGGTCTATCATAGTGTAAAAGAGGGGCGCGATCCAATACAAAGTTAGTAAAACTCCACTTTCTACAAAGTCTATAAACATCTTCAAAGGCCGACAATTTATTATATTTCAGTATTTCACAACCTTTTTCATCAATTCAGTTTCAAAATCATCCAAATCACAAAATTAAGTTTTGATTTTTGTTTAATTGCATTATAAATCCGTTCAATCGCATTAAATTACAACAATTTTCAAGAATTCGAAGTTCCTCAAAGTTAGGTTTTGTTTACTTGAGTCAAAACAAAATTACTATTGCAAATTTTGATTAACAAACCCTAAATTAACATCATCTAACATCAATTCTTTATATTTTATTACTTTTTTTTAAGTTAATATTTTTATTCTCAAATAAATCAAATTTTTATGAAAGAGCCAACCAAGTGTTTGATGAAATCTCTCAATGATTTAAAAAAAAATTGTGAAAACACATATTGTATTCACTAATACTAAATGTAAGTGAACTATTAAGAAAACAATGGTATTTTCTTATGAAGAAAAAAGAAAGTCGCTTTTTTTATTATCATGAACAAGGTTTTAATTATGACGAACAACTTTAAAAAAAAATGATGAACATCAGTTTGGTTTGTTTTTCAATTTATTATGTTCATAAAAGGGTAAAAGCTCTAAAATAACAATGTGATTTTAAAATTTTATCGATTTAAAACACTTACTTTTATATTAATATAGAATGTAATGTACTTTAAAATTTTGTTCTGACTTCATCAATATGACCGTATCTATTTCCACGTCATTTTTATTTTTCGAAATGGACTTTTATTTATTACACATCTGTAAATAATTGCTTACGTGGACTGATAGGTTAACTTAACCCAAGTTTTGAACCCGGTTCCATTGTAACCCTGCTTTGAATCAAACCCAATTCTTTTTGTTGTTGCTCCATACAAAACATATACTGTATCATACAAGAACTGTGTAAAGATATGTTCCAAAAGTATCATCATTTACAAAAAGGGACCAAAATCATCTAAAACTATTTACGACCCACAAACAACTATTGCAACACCGATTGAGCAACTAGATGCATCAAATGACCTTTAATATTATATACCCATTGAAACGATGACCCATATCATATAATCTTGAGCCTTTGTAGGTGTATGCCAAAACCCAGATGACATTGGTGCCTTGGAACATCTTTCAAGCGCTTCTAGATCAAACTAGATGAGATGACGTTGTTCAAGGGTAATCATTTTGGATTTGGGTCAAAATGGATGAAATGATGATGTTGTAAATGAAAAGTGGTTCCGTTAATGTTTGTTTTAGTTATATTTTGATTTGTGTTTGAGTTACGTAAGTGTAGTCATTGTGTGTTTGAGTTATGTCATGAATGGTGGTTCTTTCTTTCTATATTTGGATTTTTTTTTGGTTATATTTTGATTTGGGTAAATGCTACAAATTATCAACGTACTTTCAAATTTGTGCCGACTTGAAACACTTACTATTTTATTCAATGACTTCAACAACGTACTTTCAAATTTTGTTTCGACTTCACCAATATGACCTGCTAAACTTGCATCATTAGTCCTTTATACTAACAGCCGTTAGTAAATAACTTAAAATTTGGTTTTCTTACGATTTCGTCCGTTTTTAGATGTTTTCGTTCACTTTTACATGTTTTCGTCCATCTTTACACATTTTGATTCATTGTTACACATTTTCATTCGTTTTTGCACATTTTCATTCATCTTAACATGTTCTAGTCCTTCTTTTACATTTTCATCAATTTTTACAAGTTTTCGTCCGTTTTACACGTGTAAAAGCGGATGAAAACATGCAAATACAATGAGTATTGTAAAAACGGACGAAATAGGCAAAAATGAATAAAAATGTGTGAAAGTGTAAGAAAACATGCAAAAATGAATGAAACGTGTAAAAATGGACAAAACGTGAAAAAAAATGAATAAAATGTGTAAAAACGGACGAAGACGTGTAAAAATGATGAGTGTCTAAATACTCATCATTTTATACCAATCTGAACTGCCAAAACATACAAAAACACTCAAATATGCATCATAATACTTAAAATATCTTAGAAGTGTGTTTTATATGTTTCAAATACAAAATATGCAAAAACAGATGAAAAACGTACAAAGTTTGCATAATTGGCAGTTTTAGTCCCTCAAGTTTCAAGATTTGTCAAATCTAGTCCCTGGTAAATCAAAACATAAAAAATATCATCAAAGGTCCTTAGGGATTAATAAGTTGTCAAGAAAAGTCCTTTAAAGTTGAAAAATTACAAAATGACAACTTTAGTCCCTCAAATTTGAAAAATGTCAAAATTAGTCCTTAAGGTTTAAAAATGGGAAATTAATAAAATAAACCTTGTACTATTCTAAAATGACAAAATTGGTCCTTATGATAACATTTTGAGAAATTACAACCACAGTCCCTTAAAAATCCAAATTTACATAAATGGTCCCTGGAGTTTGAGAAATTACAGAAAAGGTCCCTGGATATTTTTAAAAATGGAGAAATCACAAATTTGGTCCTTGGTTTATCATTTTTGGCAAGTTAAGTCCTTGAAAACACTTTGGGAAGATCACAATTACAGCCCCTTAACTTTGTCAAAATTACAAAATTGGTCCTTGTTAAATACCACAACCAAACCGGACCCTTTATTTATTTAAAAAAAACAAATCCAAATCCAAACACAACCAAACCCAGCCCACCCTTTTCTTTGGCCCAAACCTCAACCCACTCCACCCCTTTATTATTTGGAACGGGCGTTGACCCGTTTGACCAACCAATACCGCCCAAACCACACACACTGTAGCACCCTCTCCTTCCTCACTGCAAACCAAAACCAGGTGGTATTTCCACCACCACCTCACCTCTCCACCTCACCCCCTACTCCCCCTAACCTTCCTTTCCACCTCACAGACAAACCACACTTCATTTAATGCATTCCATACCCCTTTTACCTCCAAACCATCTCTTTGCCTCTGTTTTCTTCCATACAGCTCCAACTTGCCTAAAAACATTCCCCTTTGCCCCCTGACACCTCCACATACTCCCAAATATCTTTAATTGCTCACCTTTGGCTCTAAGTAAACGTGGAAGACTTTGGCGCCAAAATGAGTTTAAACGGATGAGATTGATTCAGAGAAATAGAGGGCCAAGATTGAAGTGGGAAAGACTCAGAGCACTTCAAGAAACCCTAATGTGGGCTTATAAAAGGAAGAGAAGAGCAGAAGAGAAAGATATAGTTTAATTTAGCTTAATAGAAATCGTATAAGTTGTAACTTGTTGTTTCAGTTAGTTATTAAGCTTTTAAGCTTTGTGTTAATCAATTAAGGTGTAATCTCAACTTTTGTGATAATAAAATTCAAGTCTTAAGTTATATCTCAGTTGGTGCAATTTTCAAGTTAATTTCAAATTTCTCAATCATGTCTAATATTGTTTGTAATGGATGATAAGGACTAATTAGCTCACATAAGCTCCTAATAAGCTCAACTAAGCATTTAGTAACTTATAATTCAGTTTAGCTTTAAAAAATTCCACAAATACAAATTGGTCAACTAAAGTCAACTGTGGCAATTTGGATTTGATTTCTTGGATTCAGAGTGAATTGGAAGCAAAGAAGCTGTGGATTCTGGGTTAGTATCCATTGGTGGATGTTAGGAAAGGGTTCTTGGTTCTTGTTCTTGGTTCAGCTTGAAGTGCTTATTGTAAGTCTTATTTACAAATTTTTATTTCAAACTGTGTTCTAGCTTATCATTGCCATTGTCTTTGTTTCTCAGGTTTAATTAATGTATTCTAGTGTATTTGTGGTTTGAGATTGCTAAGTTGTTAAGTAAAAATACTTGTTACTCATTTTCTAAAAATCTCACAGTCAAGAATCCATTTGAGCCATATCATGGTTTAATACTTAGGATATTGTTGATTCATGTTTACTTGATCTCTGTTAGTGTTAGTATAAGGTTTAGAAACAGAATTGTAGGTCAAATCTTTGTTTTGCTTTGGTAATCACAAAAACAGTCATCACTAGGAGTGTTTGGATTAAGCTGTTGTGTTATGCAGTGGTTGAGCTAATAGGTTAAGCTTAGTTTGTTCATCATTCCCAGACTTATATTAGTCCAAATTGACCATCTCTTTGGTTATTTGTAGTGAAAAAGTCAAAATCACCAAATTAACACCACACAGTTAACTGTGTAGTGTTTTAAAGGCCATAATCACTCACTTAAGCTCATAACTAGTAGATTTAGCCTAAATTAGTTTCATTACAACTTAACTAGTCATAATCAGTCACTAAATTAGGATCAAACTTCATATTAGTCAACTGAGCTCATAATTAGAAAAAGTCAAAAAGTGTTTGTTCAGATTTTCACCAAATTAGCAAGAATATTAGTGATTTTTGTATTTAGACTTAAGGCCTGAAACTTGTTGTGTGTTAACTCTACCAGCTGAGCCTTTGATTTTCATAAGTTTCATAATTTTGAGAATTTTTTAAGTGGACAAAAATACCCTTGGAAGTGACCTGCAGGGCAAAGTAGTTGCCCTGTCTCAGCAGACCTAAGCCACCCAACCAACTTTGGTGGTGTTTTGTGGATCACTCAGTGGGTCCCACACCTCACAATTGGGTTCTTCCAATCCCCCTCCTATCAGGCTTGAACCCTCGACCCTTGGTCTGACCATTTGACCACTGGGCCCCACCTGAAATCAGCTTGGAACTTTGTCCCCATTCTGTCTCAGAATCATATTAAGCTAAGTGCTTATTTCATTCCCATTTGCTTATCAGTGATCATTGCTAGTTGTTTTCAGCTTATTTAAGTTTGTTTAGCTTATTTATACATGGCTTGACCAGTGTGGACCCCACAATAGTTCATTTGTGCTTAAATACCTCCACAGTCAACAAAAGTCAACTGTATAAGCTAATAAGCACTCTCAGTGCTTATTTTGAGGTTCTAAATTATTTGTCTTTGTAAAAGTTTCATTATTTAAGTATTTAGATAGTTTTATAAAAGAAAAACCAGAAAAAGCAAAATTTAATTATAGTGATAGCTTCTATTTAATAGAAATTATCTAATTAATTTTCATCTCAGCTTATTAATAAGCACTTTTCCAATTTTATAATTTTATAAATTTCCTAGTACCTTAAAGTAGTTAAAATAATTTTCTTAGAATTTTCTTAATCTGTTTACTATTTATTAGATTTAAAAGTAATTTAAATAATTAAATAGGTAATATTAGTAATTAAATAGATTTCTTTAATTTTAATTAACAAAAGTAAAATTTTATATTTTTTCTAAGTTTTATAAAGTAGTTGAGACTTTTAGAAAATAGTTTCATAATTTCCACTGTCCATTTTCTAATTTTCCTATTTAAATTAATTAAATTAGATTTAAATTAATTAATAAGTAATTAATTAGTCAATTAGCCTAAATATAATTTTTAGCAACTTTTTATAATTTTGTAGTATTCCTGTAGTGGTTAAATAGTTTTATAAATTTTATCATAATTTTATAAGTCAATTAAGTATTAATAGTAATTTAAAATAGGTAAAATAGTTTAATTAAGTTAAATAGTTTTTAATTAATAAAATACTCATAAAAAGACAAAAATATTTATTTTCATTTTTTATACTTTCTTCAAGTTCTAATTAAGGTTTAGAAATTATTTTTATAAGTTTTTAGTGTAATTTGTGGTATTTATAATTTTTAGTTAATTTAACTTAGGTTTAAATTAGATTTTAAGTAGTTTTAATTAATTAAATAATATTTAAATATTATAATAATCATTTTCATAACTTCAATTTCATTTTCCATTTTCTTTAAATTTAAGTTTTCAAAAGTTTCAATTTTACCCCCTGTAGTTTGTAACTTGCTAAAACCCACTTTTCTTTATTTGTTATCTGATTTTCCAATTTGTGTTATTGTGTTTATATCTGTATTTCTGTTATAGTTTATATCATTTCATATTATCCAAATATCAAGCAATCAGTAGTATAATCAACCCTCAAATCATTTCTGTTACTGTCCTCAGTACCACTCACTCTCCTAATCGTTTACAAATACAATTTCAATCTCGTTGGGACTTAACGACCCGGGGATTTCCCTATATTTCCACGGTCAATAATAACTTGCACTTTCTCCCAGGTGGGCCTATCAGCTGCACACGGTTGACTGGTTGGTTTGGGAGGAGTCAAAAAACAAATGAAAACCGACGAAAACAAACGAAAACGTCTAAAACAGACGAAAATGTACAAAAATGAACGAAAACGTGTAAAAACGGATGAAAACATGTAAAAACAGACGAAATGTGTAAAAATTGGCGAAACATGAAAAAACAGACGTAAACTTATAAAAACGGACGAAAACGTGCAATAACGGACCAAGACGTATAAAAACGGACAAAAACGTGTGTAAACAGATGAAAACATATGAAAACGGGTAAAAACGGACGAAAACTTATAAAACGGACGAAAACGTATAAAACAGTTGAAAACGTATAAAACGGACGAAAACGTGTAAAAACGGACGAAAATGTAAGAAAACCAAATTTTAAGTTATTTACTAACGACCGTTACTATAAAGGACTAACGATGCAAGTTTAGCAGGTCGTACTGGTGAAGTCGAAACAAAATTTAAAAGTATGTTGTTGAAGTCATTGAATAAAATAGTACGTGTTTCAAGTCGGCACAAATTTAAAAGTGCATTGGTAATTTGTTTCATTTACCCTTTTGATTTATGTTTGAGTTACAAAAGTTCAAGCTTCCTTGAAAATTTCTTTTGAAAACTTTTCCCTTTAAAAGCGTAGTTGTGTTTGATTATCCATAAATAAATAAATAAATAATATTGTGTTCATCTCTATCCACGTAGGATCCACCTAAGCACCAAAATGTCCATATAAGCATTTAAAATTATATATTGTTAGTTGAAAAAGGAGTAACCATGGTCAATAGGTAGTCGGTTACCATATTGGTGAAATTGGAAATTTTTAAAAGTATGTTGGTTTCTGTGTTAATAACAAAGTAAGTGTTTGAAGTCGGCAAAAATTAAAATTACGTTTTTACCCTTCATAAAATATCAAAGTGGGTGATGTTTTTTAAAATGATGAACAATGTTTAAAATTGTGATGAACAAAACTTTGAATATGTAATTGTATGACACTGATAGCCCCTAATCTATACATGTTTTAGCTATCAAATTCCTATGATAATTATTCCTTTTGGCCTTGTTTTGATAATAGGGATAATTGCATATACTTGATAAAATATCGTACTTAATTGCTGTAAATTGATAAAACACCGGAAATTGAGCTAAAGTGCCAAAGTATGATGGAGTGCATTTTCCAGCTATTTACATGCGTCGTATGCCACTCCTTAGGCATATGGCGGATGTCATCTCGTCAAAGAAATATCCAAGTTGAAGATGCATACACCGTATGCCACTCCTACTGTATACGGCGTATGAGCTCTCGTCATGATTTTTATTTTTCAAGTGTTGAAGACCATACGTCGTATGGAGTTGATTATAGAAGATTCGTTTATAACATTTTAGAGGCATATTGTGTATGACCATCTAGGTGCATACGCCATATCAACAGACGGACCTAAGCCTTTTTAGCCTATAAATATATACCCATTCCACACATTTGAGAGAGTTCTGAAGAGTGTTGCATAGTAGAAACCCTAGTTCATTTTGGAAGGCTATAGAAGGAAGGAAGACACCAAGAGTGAAGGCTTTACACATCATAAACATTTGATTATCATTTTTTTAATGGTTTTGAGTATCATGTTACTCTGAATAATTGTTGCTTATCATTTATTATAGAAGACTAAGCCTTTTGTGCTGGTCTTGTTGTAAACCTCTTTGATTTAATGACATATGTTCTTTAGTTTATACTACGTGTATTTTGGATTATTTATGTAATGTTAAAGACTCACGCCTTTCCGTAGACCATGACTACATATTGATTATGTTTGTCACCTATAGTTATATGAGATGAGATCAATATAGAACTCATATTTTTTATCGAACCAATGAATCAATCATATTCACCAAATTTTTTTTTATCTAAATTAATAAAAAACTATTTTCTACAATTTTTTTAAACAACATATCTTGCAAACGGTAAATCTTCAAGGAAAAAAAAAAAAAAAAAAAAAAAAAAACCCATCGCGATGAGAATTAAATTATCTTTCTATAGATATGTATTGTTATATACTTTCGACGAACTTTCTTTTTTCGACGAACTTTTTTTTTTTAAATTTCCGCCCAGAAAAATCATATATGATTCGTAAAAATCACATATAATTTGATTTTTACAAATCACATATGATTCTATGATTCTTACGAACCATATGTGATTTGTAAAAATCATATATGATTCGTAAAAATCACATATGATTTGATGAATCAGATATGAATTTTACAAATCACATATTATTTTTCTGGGCGGAAATTTTGAAAAAAAAAAAAAAAAAAAAAAAAAAAATCGTCAAAAGTATATAACAATGCATGTCTATAGAAAGATAATTTAATTCTCGTCGCGATGGTATTTTTTTCGCGTAACGATTTACTGTTTGCGAGATATTTAATTTTTAAAAAAGGGTGAAAGTTTATTATTATTATTTTTTTTAAATTTTGATAAAAAAAATGAGTAGATAGGAATGGTTCATTTGTTTTATGGCAAATATGAGTTATATATAGATCTTTTGGCATATTTATATAGAATATGACAATGATATTATAGACACCTATATGAATCATGAATAATACTATTGACACGTATATTGATGTTGAGGCATGACCGGAAGGCGGTCACCTAGTTAAAAGTGGTAGACAATAGGGTTTAAGATTTAGTAGCGATATTGGACAGAAAGGGCGCTCTTTCCTTTATCAAGAAAACTAAGTCGTTTGGCGCCCACACAAAAATGTAGGTTACATAGATCAGTTGATGACACTTAATGCTCGGATCATTAGTTAGGGTGACAGACCCGAAAGGGCGTGCCCAACTTTTTGGAAGAAGTTAGGAGCGGAAGCGAGAGTACTCGACCTCCTATACCTTAGATTCACCAAAGTAAACTAGATAAACATTGTAGAATCATGTCGTTAATTACTTTAGACATTGAAAATGAATATTATCTCTTGACCAAGTTCTCCATTAAACCCTTTAGTGACACAAATGAGAACTTGATTATGGAAAAATAAACGATAAAATTTCGATTAAACCCTATACTTATGTTGTAATTTACTAAAACAAATTACTTATAAGATAGCTAAATACATAAGAACGTAAAAAAAAAAAAGTAAAATCTTTATTTCTAAACAATGCTATAATATATAGTCATGTGAAAGTTTGAAAATTTGGTTTTACTCCAAACGTGTCATTAGCAAATTGGACACACAAACGTTTAAGCCATTTTGGTGTCTTTTATTTAAATGCTTTCTTAAAAAATATATCTTCGGTGCATATATAGGAGTTGGTGTAAATGCTTTGGCATACCACAAATAATGAAACTTACTACTAGTACTATGATTTTAATTTGAACATTTTTTTTAATATATTATGTTAATTAAATGCAACTAAGTGTAATGGTACATCAATTTTGATCTCACATTGTGTTAATTAAATGCAACTATGTGTAATGGTACATCAATTTTGATCTCATCTCCTATATAAACAAGCGTTCATCTCATAGTTTATCATTTGAAAACAAAACCCAAACCAACATGATGAGTGTTCTTCTATTTACACAACGTTTCTCTTGTTTCTTATGGTCACAGGTAACTTTCAATTCACTTATACTTGATTCAAGAGTTTGTAAATTCTATTATTTTAACATCATAAAAATCAAACTTTTTTTATATTCAGTAGTTTACTTAAATTTATATTTTGATTTTGCAGGTATCGAATTGGTCGTATCACAAGGAGAATGTCAGGACACTAATGCTCTACCATTCTGTACGAAATATCAATGCATGCATTTATGCGAACATTCACATGGAATTGCTTCTTATGGAGAATGCAAAGATCCATTCACGTGTAGATGCCACTTTCATTGTCCAACAAAAATCCATGCATAATCTCCATCCATGCACTAAGTAATTCAGTATCTAAGGCTTAATAACATGTATTGAATGTTATTACGATTTCTAATAGAATAAATATTGTTGTTATGAATGTCGTATATTAGCATGTGCTTATCTGACATCCTTGTGTTAGAATAATGATATATGCTTAATTATGTTGTTACACCAAAAAAAGCTAAAAAGCTAAGGAAAATACTACTATTTTTCGCTTAAAAAGTACACTCATATTGTTTATAACAAGTTTCATGGTTCCGTCGAATGGGCGGAACAGTGCCATGAAATTGATTGGTATAAAAATTCATTTCATTAGGGCCGTTCTAATGATTTCGGTGGCCCTCAGCGATAACCACATATAGGCCCTTTTACTATGCAAATTTTATGTATACTCTACGTATAGTTAAAAAGGTTCATCAATACTAAAAAAAGTTGTGGAAGTCAAAATATATTAGAACATAGTAATTTGTTGATCATCTAGCTATGATTAAGCTAAGCAGGTTATCTAGAGATAAAATGCCACGCAACTCAACCTTGAACCATCAACTATGTAACTCAATATACATACCTACTATGCTTGGTAGATTAACCAAAGTAGTACAAAACAAACCTTTCATTATAAAAATACTCTGTTATAAAGGATAAAACAAATGAGGTCGACACATAGTAAGCAATCATATAATTACGGATATATAAAAACAAAGATAAATGTTAACAAACTAAATAAAAAATTCAATGAAAAACAAAGAGAAAGGAGTTACCTATTAAGAGTAAAAACCATTAAAAACAATATTAATAATACTATATAAAAAAAAAAAAAAAAAAAAAAAATTTGACTAAAATGTGATGATGATGAAAAATCTAAAGGGTTTACATTTGGGTTTTTAGTGCCGTTATTTACATATAGACGTGGGGTTGCTGGACTTCTGGCAAGGGTATCTGATGGATTTATTAGTGAGCGTAATTTTAACTCTGAGCTTATTGGGCTTTTAAAAGGATTTATATAAACTATAATACACAGCGGACTTTTTGTAAAAAAATTAAAAATGGTGCCCCTCTAAATTTTGGGCCATGTGCGCCGGCTCAGCCCGCATTGGCCCAAAACCGGGCCTGTAGTTCATGAACACTAGGATTCCTTTATGTCTGTCATGTCATTAAAGATATCACACTTTTGATTTCCGTTTATCCAAATTAAGCATCCACAACTAAGTGACTCAACAAATTCTTCATCATCTTTCATGGCATGACTATTAAGTAAAAAAAAAAAAAAAAAAAAAAAAAAGTGCAATTATATCTCAAATAAGAGTTGAAAATGCTTCACGGAACTAATGAATGCACAACTTCAATGCTTAGGGATTGAAATATGGTTATTACTAGTATTATTATTATTATTATTATTATTATTATTATTATTATTATTATTATTATTATTATTATTATTATTATTATTTGTTTGTTTGTTGGTAAAAGGGTATGTTACCGCAGTAAATATATACGCAAGACAACGTTTAAGTACATGAATATGGCAGAGACCACATTAATTACAAGAAACCGTGTTATTATGCGTACCACTAACTACATGTATCGACATGCTGAATACATGAACAACGAAAACGTACATAGACATAAAATAAAATGGATAGCCCAACCCGATGCCTATGTATTGGCAAACAATACGTATTGTTATGATGCTCCGCGTAGAACTCACCATTTATATTCCAGTTTGCCAATGCTTGAACCACGTTATGCGTCTTTTTAAAACGAAATGTAAGTAATTTCACCCTTACAGTATAAACAATGATGTCTTTTACTTGCGATATAATACGAGTCTGATTCTTGAAAGCCGAAGATTTATTTCTTGCCAAATAAAATACGTCGTTGCAACAAGTACCAAACGAGCAACAATATTGATAACCGGTCGTTTATTAGATAAGGGCTTGCGCCAGACGACATTGTCATCCCAACATGGGCCTACACCCTCCATGGCAACCTTTGATCACACCAGTGACCATACATGAGATGAAAAATGGCATTCGAAAAAGATATGATCATGAGAATCTTGAACAAGTTTGCAAAATGGACACAGAAATAAGTTAAGTTGGTGGAAGCACCAACATTCCAATAATATAAAAGTGTAATGTGATTTTTATTGATTTACAAAGAATGGGTAGTTCAATAAAAAGGTTGGTTACCTAACGCGGGAAAACTTTAAAAATACGTTTCTATATTATGGAATTAACCCTTAATTTTTTCATGTAGTTATCTTTTGTAGTTTTGATAACAACAAAACGTCATTTATTCGAAAATATTAACCAATAATTACAAAAGTAAAAGATAATAATAATTTTTTTTTGGTCCTAATGCATGCATGAGTATAATAAATAGTATCGTATCAAAAGATTAATAGAGATTAAACCTAATTAGTCGTACAAAAACCAAAGACTTCGGACATTGAAAATGAATACTATCTCTTGGCGAAGAACTCTATTAAAACCTTTAGTGATACGAACGAGAGCCTGATTATCGGACAACAAACGTAAAATATCGATAAAACCCTATACTTATGTTGTAATTTACTAAAACAAATTACTTATAAGATAGCTAAATACATAAGAACGTACACACACGTGCGCAAAAAAAAAAAAAAAAAAAAAAAAAAAAAAAAAAAAAAATTCTAAACAATGCTATAAATATCTGGTCTTCTGAAAGTTTGAAAATTTGGTTTTACACCAAAAGTGTCATTAGCAAATTGGACACACGAACGTTCAAACGAGTTTTTTGTTTGACTGTTGTATTTTCAAAACTTATTTAACAAACTGTGTACGTCTAAAAATATTTAGTAAATGATATTAATTCATTTATTTTATTAACAAAATTAAAAAGCCTATGAAATAGAAAGAAATTAAACAAACTTAGGCATTAATTATGGTGGAGCCTGCAACGAATGTCTTCTCCTCCTTCATTGGCACCGCCTCCCTCACTCAGCCTTCACTTTTATCGATTCTTCGACTACTCAATATTTTTGAGTCAGCAAAAACTTCATAATCAATTTACCTACAATAACATCGTTCGGCTCTTTCGACATCATACCTGAAGGAGGAAAGTATTTTAAATAAAATAACACATAAACTATTATTGTATTAGGTACACGTCACCCATAAAAGTATGGAATTGATTTTCAATCTCTGTTCGACGTCGAGCTTCCCTCATGACATTTTTGATGAGTTCTAAGAATTGAAAATATGTTTGAAGTATGCATTGATAATTTTATTAATTTTTGCATTCATCATAGTTGTTCATTTACTTACTCCATGAAAAGCTTGCAGTGATTGCATGTTCTTTTTCAGGAAGAATAAAATGATCGAAATTTTAAGCATGACATAATATTTTTAATCGAAAATAGTATATATTTTTTTAATTGATTTTTTGCATAAAATTAAGCAAAAACAATCTGTGGTATTTTAAACTCTGTTGTAAATAATGATTAAAGTTTTAGAAATTTAAGTTTGGTAATTTGTATATGTGATGACATTTGATAATGAGATACTTGTGTGAATGGCAGTAATAGTAAAAGGCTCGTTTTTATAAATATGTTTAGAAGTACACATTTTGTTAAATTAATTTTAAAAATGCTATGCTCAACTAAAAAACTCCGTTCAAACTTCAAACCTCAAACCATTTTGGTGTTTTATTTATTTATTTATTTATTTAAATGCTTTCTTAGATTAGATGCAAAAATATATCTTCGATGCATATATGGGAGTTGGTGTAAATGCTTTGGCATACCACAAATAATAGAATTACTACTAGTACTATGATTTTAATTTATTTATTTTCTAATATATTATGTTAATTTAATAAATGCAACTATGAGTAATGGTACATCAATTTTGATCTCATCTCCAATATAAACGAGGATAAATGATTGGAAGAACTAAATGTATGATTAATTTTATGACTAAAGTGATGTGTAAATATTTTATTGGTTTGAAGTAGTGGGTCTATTTATTGTCACTAATAAAATGATGTCATATAAAATTAAGCATATATTTAGACACACGAGTTAGGCATGCCAATCAATGCTCCACAGTCCACAACGTGTTTCTTATGGTCATTGGTAACTTTCAATTCACTTATACTTGATTCAACAGTTTCTAAATTACAAGATTAAAGCTAAATCTAACATATTAAAACAACACACATAACTATTGAAATGTAAAAAGAATAGTTTTAACTATTATTTAAATGGAACTACTATTTAGTCGAAAATGATTTGTGATAGTTTAACTAAGGTTTTACGTTAACATTTACGTAGTGTTTGCTATGTTTTAATCAAAACCGGAATGTAATGATTAATTACAATGAATGGCCTAGTATACCAAAATCATTACTTATGAGCTCCCTACTTTTTTTCATTATATCTTATAATGAAATCAAAGTTACATAAAAATCCATCATTAACTAACCACATTAAATATACTTTATATCATTAATTGGTATTTTGGTCTTTTTATTATCTATTTCATTACGTCTTATCATACAAACCAAATATAATTAATGACAATGAATCAATACATTACAATATTTATTTCATTACGTCGTTTATTTCATTCATTTAACATTTCATTCCGACCTACCAAACGAACAGTTATAATTTTATCGTTTTGATATGTTAAAGTCCGATTTAGTTTTTTAAAGTGTACAAATTTCCAGCAAGGATTTGAACGAGATTGGTATAAACGAAAACATACTCATATTTTGATAAAATCCTATACTTAAAATTGAATATATCTGTTGGCGAAGTACTCCATTAAACCATTTAGTGACACGAACGAGAACCTGATTATCGGACAACAAACAATAAAATTTTGATAAAACCCTATACTTATGTTACAATTACTAAAACAAATTCCTTATAAAATAGCTAAATACATAAGAACGTACAAACAAAAAATTTATTAAAAAAAAAATCGTTATTTCTAAATAATACTATAAATATCCGGTCTTGTGAAAGTTTGAAAATTTGGTTTTACACCAAAAGGGCCATTAGCAAATTGCACACACAAACGTTTAAACCATTTTGGTGTCTTTTATTTAAATGCTTTGGCATACCACAAATAATAAAACTTACTACTAGTACTATGATTTTAATTTGAACTTTTTTTTCTTATTATGTTAATTTAATAAATGCCACTATATGTAATGGTACATCAATTTTGATCTCATCTTCTATATAAACAAGCGTTCATCTCATAGTTTATCATTTGAAAACAAAACCCAAACCAACATGATGATCAGTTCTTCTTTTTTTGAAAAGAAGAACGTTCAATTTATTTACACAACGTTTCTCTTGTTTCTTATGGTCACAGGTAACTTTCAATTCACTTATTCTTGATTCAAAATTTTTTAATATCATAAAATTCAAAAAAAATATTGTATTCAATAACACTATGTCAAAGTAGTTAAGTTGTATTTGTATTTTGATTTTGCAGGTATGGAATTGGTCGTATCACAACCAGGTGGATGTCATGACACTACTTTTCTACCATTTTGTACGAAATATCAATGCATGCATCTATGCGAACATACATATGGACTTTCTTCTCATGGAGAATGCAAAGATCCATTCACGTGTAGATGCCACTTTATCTGTCCAACAAAAATGAAAAATCCATTCATACCCTCCATCCACTAAGTAATTCAACCTGAAATGACTGAAATGTATTGAATAAGTGGTTCTTTTCATTGTCTTTAGGACAAATTAGGCCAACAGAAGAATAATACGTATTGAATGTTATTACGATCTCTAATAGAATAAATATTGCTGTTATGAATGTCGTATATTGGTATGTGCTTATATGACCTCCTTTTGTTAGAATAATGACGCTTAATTATGTTGTTACACCAAATACTACTAATTTTCGCTTAAAAAGCACACTCATATTATTTACAAGTTTCTTGGTCCGGTCGAATGGGTGGAACAGTGCCATGAAATTGATTGGTAAAAAAAAATTAAAAGTAATAAAAATATATAGTTCATGAACATTATGATTTCCGGTGTCTCTCATGTCACTAAAGATTTTCAGTTTATCCAAATTAAGCATCCACAACTAAGTGAGACAACAAATTCTTCATCATCTTTCATTGCATGACTCTTAAGTAAAAAAAGTGCAATTAGCTCAAATAAGAGTCGAAAATGATTCATGGAACTACTGAATGCACAACTTCAATGCTTAGGGCTTAAAATATCGTTGTTATTATTATTATTATTATTATTATTATTATTATTATTATTATTATTATTATTATTATTATTATTATTATTATTATTATTATTATTATTTTGCTTTTTTATTTGGGTAAAGGGTATATTACCCCGATACTTATATTACTCAAAAAACGTTTAAGTACATGGATGTGGCAGAGTACCACATCAATTACAAGAAACCGCACTATTATGCGTAGGTAACTACATGTATCGACATGCCGAATACATGAACAACGAAAACATAGACATAAAATAATATAGATCAGCCCAGACGATGCCTATGTATTGGCAAACACTACATATTGTTGTGATGCTCCGCCTAGAAGTCACCATTTAATGTCCAATTTGCCAATGCGTGAATCACGTTAGGCATATTTTTAAAACCATATGTAAGTAATTTCAGCCTTACATTATAAACAAAGATGTCTTTTACTTGCAATATAGTACGAGTCTAATTCTTGAAACGACGGAGATTTATTTCTTGCCAAATAAAAAACGCCATTGCAGCAAGAACCAAACGAGCAACAATATTGATCACCAATCGTTAATTAGATAAGGGCTTAGACGATAGTGTCATCCCAACATGGGCCTACACCCTCCATGGCAACCTTTGATCGCACCAGTGACTAGATATGAGATGAAAAATTGCATTCGAAAAAGTTATGATCATGAGAATTTGGAACAAGTTTGCAAAGTGGACATAGATCCATGTTTAAGTTGGTGGAAGCACCAACATTCCATTAATATAAAAGTGTAATGTGATTTTTATTGATTTGGAATGAATGGATTGTTACAGTATAAATAAATACGGGTGAGCATCGGGCCGGTCCCGATCCGTCCCGACCCGAAACCGATTGATCCCGAAACCGAATCCCAAACCGAAAATCAAAACCGAATCCTGAATCCCGCAACCAGTCAGTTTTGTTTGTATGTTTTTAGTTTTTGGCCCGTCCCGACCCGAAACCGATTATCCCGAGTCCCGAATGTCTGAAAAACCAAAACCGAGTCTCGACCCGAGTGTGGTCGGTTTGGTTTCGGGACGCTCATTTTCGATCGGTGTTTTTCGAGATTTCGGGATTCGGTCGGTATTGCTCACCCCTACATGGTTATGTTAGTACGTTATTCCTTTAAATTATTTAAAACCAGGACCCCATAGCCATATGATAATGGTTAGGGGTGAACAATCTCGACCGAGTCCCGAAACCGAACCGACCACACTCGGGTCGGGACTTGGTTTTGGTTTTTCAGACATTCGGGACTTGGGACAATCGGTTTCGGGTCGAGACGGGCCAGAAACCGAAAAAATACAAACAAAACCGACTGGTTTCGGGATTCGGTTCGGGATTTTGGTTTGGGATACGGTTTTGGTTTTTAAGACATTCGATTTCGGGATCAATCGGTTTCGGGTCACGACTGGCCCGATGCTCATCCCTATAAATAAAACACTAATGGACTCATGGGCTTGAACCAATATACATAAATACAATATGAATGTAGTATGCTAACGAACCCCTGAAAGGATTATGTGCAAACAACACAACAAATTTCAGACTTGCTTTCACATAAATGCCGAAAGATCACATCGGTGAACGCTAAACAGAACAAGCAAACAGAAATATGAAAAGAGTTACAAAATGAAATGAAAATAAAGAGGAAATGAAAATATGGTTATATTTTCATTAAGGGATAAAACGGAAATTAATCACCCAAAGTATACTATTTATCCGTGGTAAATATTAAGGGATAATTATTAACGAAAGACAAAACTGAAAACCCTAACTCTTAGAGAATTTGGTCGAACCATCCAAGGGGTGTGTTTGTGTTTTTGTCAAACTTGTTTACTTGATAAACAAGTTTAGGGAGTTTCTTAATTGTTCTAGAATTCAACTTGGTATCTTATAAATACTAAGGTACCCTAGAAACAATACATACTCATCCACATAACCCTTTAACTGATTCCCTCACCTTTTCTCTTCATTGTTCGGTTGAACTTATGGTTTCTTAAACCCTAAGTCGACCTAATTGACTTCTTGTCAATTACTTGGGTTTCGCGCTCACCAAAATTGCGTATGTTCGAAGCCCTAATTCTACCTGTGCAGTACCGATGGATACCTTGACATAACTCAGGTGGTAATCGATCCCTAAAACCCTAAGGGTCGATCGCACAAGATGACATCAAGAAGAAGAAGGCGATTCTGTGTACGCAATTGACTACAATTCGGATAAGAAGCTTACATCTTGCAAAAGCAAGTAAGTAATTCTTTAAAAACCCTTTATAATTGTTTGGGCTGAGGTTATATCTCTGATTAGGAGATATTGATATTAGGGTTTGGTCTACATGGCGTTTATGTGTTTTATTTTCTGTTGTGTATGGTTTATATGTCATTCATGTGACCACTAAAACCCTATAGTGATATCAGAGCCACCCTACTCATATATAAACCTGTCTAGGATTCTATAGTAATTGGTTCTATTGTCATAAAAACCAAATCTTGATTTTGGTTATGTAGTTGTTTGGTCGATTTATGCGATTTAGGGATTTTAGGGTTTTTGGGATTTGTTGACAACTAGGGTTTGATCACTCTTGTGATCTGATTAAAGTACATGTCTATATCTATAATCTAAATATACAATAGTTTTCTAACCCTTGAGGGAGTCGATATCATATGGATACTCTGTATCTGGGATCAAACGAGAAAAACCCTAATTGAAGTTGTCATGATGTTTACAAAATGTTTAAGGTTTTAGATCACATAAAGTGTGAATCTTTAGGGTTTCTTAAACCCTAAAGTTGTCAAATTTATGAGGATACAAGGGTATCCGGGATCAAAACTTGAAAAAAACCTAATTCAAGTTAATCACAAAACCCGAATCCATAAAAATCCTATTTCTTGTTTTACAAGTTTTTGTTTAGCCTTGTATGATTTGGGGTTTTAGATATTTTTGAAATGTGCAAAGCTAAAACTATACTTAAACACCTGGGGTTACCAAATTAAATCGTATGTTAAACTAGATAGCTTAGGCAACATGTTAGACTGACTAGGGTTTACCCAAACCCTAGGTGGGTCAATTTTATGTATCCTAGCTAGATGAGATCAAAAAAATCGGCTGACATAAATCTTGATGACCAAGAAGATGCTTTCCATAAACTGATGAAAAATTAAGTTTAACCTAATTCAGAATCTGGGATTCCTGAATATGGAAACTAAGGTGTTAAGTCATAACCGAGAATTTAGGAAATTATTTTTGATTAAAAATTCCATAATAAAAATTTTCCAAAATTAAATATTGTAATTTAGGGTTTCTTGATACTTAGTGTGACTTACGTTAAAGCCCCGTGCATGGCAAAAATGTTGTTATTTAATTTTTTTTTGTAGTTGTCTTTTGTAGTTTTGATAGCAAAATGTCATTTATTCGAAAATATTAACCAAAAATTACAAAAGTAAAAGATAATACTTAAATTCTTTTTTCATAACTTCGTACATACACGAGTATTATAACTAGTATCGTATTAAAAGATAATTAGATATTAAACCTAATTAGTCGTACATAAACAAATGAATTTAGACGTTGAAAATGAATATTATCTTTTGGCGAAGTACTCCATTAAACCCTTTAGTGACACGAACGAGAACCTGATTATCGGACAACAAACGATAAATTTTCTATAAAACCCTATACTTATGTTGTAATTTACTAAAACAAATTACTTATAAGATAGCTAAATGCATAAGAACGTACACAAAACACATAAGAATAAATACAAGTTTGCCACAGATTTCACACATATTAGCCGCGGCCAAAAGTCTGTGGCAAATTATGACATCCACCTTGTCACAGATTATTCAATAGTCTGGTGGCAAATTTAACAGTTTATTCAACAGTTTGTAAATTATGACATCCACCTTGTCACAGATTTCACACATATTAGCCGCGGCCAAAAGTCTGTGGCAAATTTTAGCTACATTACTCACGGATTTCATACGGTCTATGTAGGGATGTTAACGATCCGAGCCAAGTCGAGTTTTAGAATACTCGAGCTTAGCTTGATTAACTTTTATTCAGCTCGAGCTCGACTCGAGCTCGAATGAATATTCAAAATTTTGCTCAAACTCGAGCTCGTATATATAATTAGTTGTTCGAGCTCGAGCTCGAGCTCGATGCTCGTTTAGTTTACTATTTTTTTAAAGTTTTCTTAAGCTCAAGCAGCTCGTTTATAAGCTCGAGAGCTCAAGTTGGTAACCTTTTCTAGTCAACAAAACTCAATCTTGCAATTTAAATGGCTAAATCAGATATAAGTTGTCATCATAAAGCTAGTGAAACCCAAAGCACTATCTAAAGTGGCTTTTAGACTCCGTCAGATGGAGGCTATGGGTATCTTTGGCGAAAGTAATTATTACTGGAACTCGAGATAGTGCTGGAGATTATGCTGGTGTTGGAGATTACAAAAAGAGATTATTTTTATAAGCTAAATGAATGTTTGGCAAACAAGATTGTTAAGAGATTATGTTTTACTTAAAAAAAAAACTTTGTTTGGCAGACATAACTTATAAGAGATTATTAAAAAAATAATTTTTCATAATCTCTTAAAACCGAAGGTTACTTCATGTAGCTTATAAAAATAATCTCTTTTTATAATCTCTAGCACCAGCACCATCTCTAGTTATTTTTGTTAACCCAGTTACTTTTGTTAACCCGGAGAACAATTTAACTTAAGCTAGTTTTAAAATTTGAGTGTGGGGAGGTTTGCTTTTATAAACTTTCTTTCTGTTGGAAATTTTTGTCCACACCGATGTGGGATAAATTACATGCTATTTTGCTAATGTTATGCTGTCTTTGTTTTTCTTGCTCATTATTCTTTGTTCATGTTTTTATTTTAACTTTAGTGTAAGGATCCTAAGGCCTAGTTTGTTTTTGTCATTGAAAAATGAAAACGCGATATGAAAATCCTCTTATCACGAACTAAAATCTGCTGCACCACTCATGTGAAATGCCCTTTGTATTTGTGTTGTTTTTTTCAATATAAATATAACTAATATGTATTCCTTTTTAATCTTATGCGATTAAAAATATATCATAATGTATATTAGTTATTTAGTACTACGTATGTCATAACATTCTATTGTTCTTGCCTTATCTTTTTATTTGAATGGTGTCTTACAAATAATTTACGCAATTTTACTTGTCATATTATTTTATTAAACATAAACGTATTGTTCATTTTGAGTGATCAAAACATGATGACGTTGTCGTGTTAAGTAATTTTGAAAATATGTAAACCTTCACGTATCAATATTAGTGGCTCAAACCCACTAAATATACGTATGAATCAAGCCAAGTTCTAAGGCCCATGAAGAAACACTTGAGAAGGTTTGGCTAGAATCTCGGGCCATAATGGAGAGACTACATGTCCTCATTGTGCTCATCAGATGATCGACGCGTGACCTCCCCACATACGTTGATCATCCCACAAGGGTTTATCTCTAAACCCTACACGCCTCTTTATAAATAGAAGGCTTTACACACAAACTTCCCAAGTTCACACATTTATGCAAATACTGTCTCTCACACAGTTTCATATGGTTTGTTCAAGTGTTACCCAAGCTTCTTGATCTGTATCATCTCTTCGGGTCCTTACCATTCAAAACGAGAAATCAAACAACACAACCATCCCATCCACTCTTAATCCCGATTTACATACCATACATAAACAATATACGTTCATACACTTTGTTGTCGCTCCTAACCATTATGTGGGCAGATGGCGACATATGAGATCAACTATTAGATAACGGAAACCATTACGGTTATAAATATCATCTAATATTTGTTTCATATTGTTGGTGCAAATATGTTCATAAACACTTGTGTTCAAACATTTTTGATTATTATTGAAAGTTAACTTCTTTGCAAGAAAAGAACATAACAAGAGCTTGATCCACACTTTGTGTGTTTTTAACAAGTCATCTTCTTCTATCTTTTCCTATGCATATTGTATTATTGTAAACGATACTATGACTCTCATCTCTCAAATTGTAACTAAGTGTATATCGTTGTATTTGTTCTCTCTTCACTCAACTCTATCATTATTTTATTTACTTACACTTTGATATATATTGCTTGTTTGTTTATACATACTTGTTTATAATTTTGACTCTTAACTTACTTAACTTTAAAAGAATTGAAAGAACGTATCTACCCCTATACGGGTTTACATATATAAAGTTGTTGAATGCATTGTTTATTTGTTTATGAAACAATTAACTTACATATTAGATAGTCTTTTCATTTTATTTGACTCAAAAATATTTTTTCATTTTATTTGACTCAAAAATGTTTATCATCTTTGAGATTGCACGACACCATCGTGAATAAATATGTTGTAGGTACTAAATAATTGAAGGGTAATGTGTAGTTTATAACTTTATAATGTTACGATTAGTTAGCAAAAGCAAGTATTTATAAATTGTAACCAAATGGACATAATGACATATACTTGATAACCAGCTTAGAAGACCCGTTGACACCGGGTACCTTTTTAATGAAATAGAGAAATGAGATGATAAGAAAAGTAATAACATAAATTTGTTCCATTTTAAAATATGAAACAAAGAATAAGACAATACGTCCATTACAAGAAATAAGGGAATGAGATGATAAGAAAACTGATAACGTAAACATGTTCCATTTAATATATAAAAGAAAGAATGAGACAATGCGTCAATTATCCTATAAGCAATTGAGTTTGTTACAATTAAACTAATAAACGTCCAAGCGTTGGCGTCTCTAAAATTGATTGTCTTGAACAGAAAATGATGTGTGTAAGCGCTTATCGATTTAATACCCAATGTCCATGTTGTGCACAGCTAATAGTCCATAGATGATGTAAGTAAAAGCAAGTTGTGACTGATAATATATTCTAATTGAGAATATGTGAAAGAAAAAGTGATAACATAAACATGTTATATTTAATATATGAAAGAAAGAATGAGACAATGCGTGAATTATTCGATAATCAATTGGGTTTGTAATAACTAAAATAATAAACGTCCATGCGTTTTCGTCTCCAAATTTGATGGTCTTGAGTAGCAAATGACGTATGTGAGTGTTAATCAATTAACAGCAAATGTCCACTCCGTGAACATTTAACAGTCCATAAAATATGTAAGTAAAAGTAGGTTGTGATTGAAAATATATTATAATGAGTTTTCCTCCAACAATATATTCCTACATATCCTCCTACACACACACACACACACACACACACACACACTAATATTTTATGTTTTTTCTCCACTCATTATCTCAACGCATCTAAACCGTCAATTCTGACACATGTCAGGGTCCTGTGAGTAGGAATATTTGTAGAAAGAATTAGTAGGAGGAAATATCATTTCACTATTATAATTTAAAATATGGTAAAAAAAAACATGTGATATGTATATTGTACATACTTTTTAATCCTTGATCACAGACCTTGAAATACGTCATTATAGACGACATTTGTAGTAGTATTAGACTATTAGCGATATCACCATCCTTTTCACAAACGACAAACTTCAAACCTCTTGAAAGGAGTTGCGTGTGAATAAATTAACAAACAACATTAAATGTAAACAACTTCAGTTATTTTTTTAAGAGAATAAGATTGAATATCTGATAACCAATTTAGTTTGTAACTATCATCAATATCAATCATTAATACATTACTCGGTATATATCACCAATAAAATTACAAGTAAACTATATATCATGTAAACAATAGCTTCCGTCTTCAGACATCCACTTACACTCTGCCACAGTGACTTTAGTGTTTCTTCAATACCTCTTGTCTCTTGAATTTTGTTCGCAACTATAACCACTGCCTCACATATGACTTAATGTGTTTAATGATAAGCTCAACCTGCTAAAAACCTTAATCCGCTATCCAAATTGCCTAACATTCAACAATTCCCACCTTCATAGACTGAAATAAGTGTTATTAAGCTTGAAACATACCATGATCGTCGAAATGGCCATTGTGGTTGTAGCCTGTTGGTGATAAACGACGCAGTTGCAATTCCAATTAAAAGACCAATCATATTCCAATTTTTTCTTAGTACCATGTTGAAGAGCCTGAAACACAACAAAAAAAAATAGTAAAATTAATAACAGGATATATTTTTTCATATAACAAAAGTAATTTTAATCCACACTATATAGCTTAATAAAATCATCTATAATCTCAAAACAATAATTCTTAGCATATACACACTTTTTATAAAGTATGATCCAAATAATTAGAGAACAAAAGTTAAGAATTGATAAACAAAATAAAGTCTCTTTCAGGCTTCAATCGCACCAGGTCATGCACATCAAGAACTCAAAACGACAACCATTCTTCCTGGTACTTGTGTGCATCTCTTAGGATTTTTGGATACAGGTTAGCCCACTAATTATTTGACCACATTGACCCGGGTAACCCATCACCAACTGCCTTTATAACCCGCATCAAGTCCAATCCAAAATCATTCTATGTAACATGGTGCTTGTGAAAACCCGCAATTTTCCTAACTGGTCTTATTCGGAGAAATGATCACCTATTTTGAGTTTGGTATTATTCGTGAGAAGCTATGCATATTTATATTCATTTCTATCAGAAATTTTATTCTGAGCACATCGGTGAAAATCCCGAGTCATAAATCTTTCATTTACTAGTCGAAACTAGTCCCAAATCTCATTTTACAAAAGATAACTAAATTATGATAGTGGTCCCTGCAGTTAAAGTTACCCCGCCCCCCTCATCTTTTGAGAACCTTAAAAGTTGTATTTGACATTTTCAATTATTTATGATTGGTATAAAAGGGGAGTTATAACTCAAGAAAATCATTTTCTAGGGTTCATAACACAACCCTCCTTCCTCTCTCTTAAAGTCAGCTGCCCCTCTTCATCTCCGGTTGATTTTCCGGCCACTGTAGCGCCGCCACCGTCGGTCACATGAGCACACCGCCACCACCAACTTGTTCATCTCACCATCCCCATCATTTTGATGCACACCACGTGCCACCTAATCCCTCATGTAACCTTCAACTACCACCATCACTACCACCATGACCACCACTTTCTGCCATCTGACGCCACTCTCACTACCATCATCTGGCCGTCACCACCACTGTACAACACCACCGATGCCATCATCAGCATTAAGAGACCAAGATGAGAACATGTTGTGATACGAGTATGGCGTAGAGGTCGTGTTAGGGTTTTGTTTTGATGTTGTTCTGATTCGAGGTTACCACCACAAACGTTGCCGTGACACCTCCACCACACCGCCGCCGTCATCCTCTCGTCTTCTTTTGTTTTTCTCGACTTGGTAAACCATGAAAACCATTTTGTTACCTATCAATTTGATTTAAACGGATTTCTTGTTGTTGTGTTAAGTTTTCATGGATCATACTAAATATATGAATTCAAATTTTTAACCAAAATCAGTTAGTTTTTTACCAAATAAACTTTCCCCACTAAATGACAAGCTTTCTGGCCGTTACAGCTGGGCGGCCCCCTTAATTATAAGGGGCGGTCCCCTTAAAATTAAGGGGACCGGCCATGAATTAAGGGGACCGGCCAGGCTCCTGTGTCAGAATTTGTCAGAAATTTTCTCCTATAAATACCACCTTAAATCTGGAATTTTTCCCCACCTTTTGCACAAAAATTTCAGATCTAAAGCTCTCTAAACATCTTCCAAAACCCTTTGATCATTAGAATACTAATCCTTGTTTCAAGTGATTCAATCCCTTCTCATCCATCCTCATCCAAAGTGCAAAAGAAGAATACTCCTTCTACAACTAAGTTCAAGAAGTATTGAAGAGTAGTTGTGTATATTGTGTATATTATTTGTGAAGTTGTGTTGTGCTTGTAATAAGTAGTTTAGAAGTAATAGAAGTTGTGTAGGGAGAAGAAGTTGTTTAGTAGTGAAGTAGTGTCCTTGTTATATTTATAAACCAAATTGGACCCTTTTGTAATATAATTACCCAACAAACATATCCACCCAACACCCCTACCTGATCCACAATAAACCCCAGCCCAAACCTTGGCCCAATCCCACAAAACAAACCCAACCCCGTATAATATTACCCCGGTCAAACCCCAGGGTCAACTAGTCAAAGGCCGGTCAAACAACCACCCCTAACCTCCCTTTTCCCTCCAACTAATCACCACCATCACCCCCTAATAACCTGTAATTGTGTCCACCCCCTCCTCCAATTCCACCAAACACTCAACCTCCCACTCATGATGTCCCCTCCTCATAAATGCTCTCACCAAACTCCACTCACCCTGCCAATAACATTTTCCCGCCAAAAGCCAATTAAACGGCCATGATCACTTCTATTCATCCAAGGGTCACAAATAGATGTGGGAAAGAGAAAGGAGTGCTCCAGGACTTATAAATATGAAGAAAAGTGGAAAAAGAATCATCAGTTAGAGTAGAGTAGTTAATTAGTGTAGGTTTATTTTCGTATTAATGTAATTTCAATCAACAGTTGTAATTTTTAGCTCAAACACTTTGTTTTCTTCATTATTAGTATAATTCAAGCAATTTTAAACATCAATTTCAAGTTGTTAGGTTAAATTCATATTTTGGTAAATTTCAGTGAAATTGACAATTTCACATAATTGTTGTTAAATGTTGTTGAACTGGTTCATTTGAGTCCCTTTAAGCTCAGTTTTAAGTTTTTAATAGGACACTAATCCTAAAAACTAGTTTTAACAAGAAAAGCAAAAATAATCAATAATTCAAGAAAAATGGTGAAAAATGAAAAATCAGTGAGAACAAGGAAGAAGCAAAGAAGCAAGGTTGATTTTGTATTCTCAGGGTTTAGTAGCCTTAAGGAAGGCATTAGGTTGTGAGTTGAGATTTTGGTTCATGTTCTGTGTTTGGAACCACTTGTAAGCCATTCTCTCAATTTTGGTTATCTACTGTAGCATGTTCTCATTTGCTTGTTTAATATCTTATTTATGCTTATTCTGTTTGTTTAAGGCTAATTGAGTACCTTTTGCTAGCTTGTATGTGTCTGAGCTCTTAAGTGCATGTTAACTGTCTCAAATTAGTTTAGGTTGCTTCTGCTTGTCCTTGTTGTGTTACCAATGTTACTCTTGCATATTTAGCTTCTATTTTGTCTTAGTAATCAGTTTCAAGCTTAAAAATTGGATGTTGTAGTTTTAACTTTGCAAGTTGTAGTTCAATACTAGTTTAAAGGGGTGTTTGGATTAGTGTATTGTCAAGTGTTATTATTGTTGTTTTATTGTTAACTCAGTACTAGCAAATTACATTATCTATAATTAGGTCATATAAAACTTAAAAATCAAGACCCCTTTACAAAAAAAAGTCAAACTCACCACAACTTTTGCTTAACTGTTTACTGTGTGGCCAATGAGGTCCACAAACCCACACATTGTTGCATAAGCTGTAGGATTTGGCTTATTTGGACTTATTTTAGCTTATCATATCAATATCTGTCAATTAAATGTAATCCAACTTCATTTTAGTCAACTTTTCAAGTTTCATCAAAAAGTCAAATATTCTAAGTTCTCAGATTTTGCAAATTTTGCATGATTTTTGTAGAATTTTGTACTGAGTTTTAGGCTTTGAGCTTTTAAGGATTTGAAGTCCCTCAGCTGAGCTTTGGTGTCCTTGCTTCATTTCATTTTTGTGATTTTTGTGTGGACCCCACCATCACCCCAAACATACTTGCAGGGGGAGTGAGTCCCCTGCTACACAGACCTCACCACCATCACCACCACTTTGGTGGTGGTTTGTGGCCACCTCAGTGGGCCCCACAACCACAACTTTGTTCCTCTCAACCCCCCTCCTACCCCTCTTCATGGTTTGACCAAGTGTTTGACCTATGACCCTGTGGACCCCACCTGAATTAGCCACAAAAGTTTGTCCCATTTTCAGCTTTGAAACAAGAAGGCCAAGTGCTTTTCTTGGCTTATTGGCTTATTCTGTGGATCCCTTTTGCTTTTTCTAGCTCAAACATGTCCACACAACTTATTTAGATCAGATTTCACCTTAGTGGACCACACTTAAGCTCATATGAGCTTATTTCCTCACTTGGTCAACAAAAGTCAACCGTTGAGCCAAAAAGCACTTAAAGTGCTTATTTTTGATTTCCACAAAAGTTGTTTTTGTAAAAGTTTCATGTTTTTAGTTGTAAAATAGTTTTTCAAAAAGAAAATCAAGAAAAAACAATTTAATTCTAAGTGATAGTTTCTATTTAATGTAATTTAAATTTTAATTTGCATTTTTAGATTTTTGTTAAGCACTTGGCATTTTTATATTTTTATTAATTACCTTTTATATTAAAGTAATTTTAGTAAATTTCTCAGATTTTTTATTTTTCATTTAGTATTAATTAGAATTAATATTATTTTTATTAATAATTAATCAATAATTAAGTTTTAAATAGCATAATTAGTTTTTATTAAGTAAGACCTAGTTTTTATATTTTTTCTAGCTTTTATATGTTATAAAACATTTTTAGAAATTTTTCTAGAATTTTTACTGTTCATTTTCTATTTTTAATAATTTAAAATAGTTTAATTAGGTAATTAATATATAATTAGTAATTAATTAATATAAAAATCACAAAAAGACAAAAATACATATTTTTAATTTTAAAACTTATTTTTAGTTATTTTATAATTTTAGAAATTTCATTTCCATTTTTCTAGTATTAAATTAATATTATATTGTATTTAAGTATTTTAAATATTAATAATTAGTATTAATAAGTAATTAATTAATAATAAATAATTAAATAGTGTAAAAATTAATTTTCTTTTTCTAAAAATTTCTTTATCTTTAAGTTTGTAAAAAGTCATTTTCACCCCCTGTGGGTTTTCAGATTTCCGTTTTCACTTTTTATTTCGTAAGTTCACGTAAATTTAAATTGAATGTACGCGTTTTAGGTTTTAAACGTTTCTGGTTTTTCTAAAATTCCAGTCTTATCCATATAGCTTATTTAAGCTATTTCCTTGTAGATTCCTTAGTTTAACCAATCTCAAACCCCTTTCTGTCCAAATTCACCCGATCACAGATCCGTTTGATAACCATCACACCTCGTCGGGACATAACGACCCGGGGAAACCACTATATTCCGCGGAGCATTGACTCTAGGCAGTTTGACTTGGTTGACCATATCCTTGGTCAATTTAGGTTGACCGTTTGAAGCCAATCAATTTTTGGCGCCACTGCCGGGGAGGTTGTGCGTGTTTTTCTAAAAAACGGTTTGCTGATTAGTGCTTTTGGAATTCAATCCTTTGTAAATTTCCCATCCTTGTTCATATTATCTTATTATTATCATATAAAAACAAAACAGTTCACGAAAACATTTTAAATCAGTTTTCAACGAACACAAAAAACCAAAAATATTTTCTTTCTCATTTGTACAAAATGTTTATCCAAAAATCCAAAAACATTCTCCTTTACCCTCTCACATCTTTGATTCTTCGTCCCTACCCCTCCCAAACCTTTTGATTCTTTCTATGTCTCATCCACACTTTCTGATCTGCCAGTGGTGTGGTAATCCTCACAATGGTAGCAATTGCCCCAGCTGTGGCATGGTAGAGTCAGGAAACGGGTCTGTCTATAACCAGAATCCCTATTCCTACCATGATACGACTGATTCATTCCATCAGTTACCACACCATGATACTCAGCAGTTTTACTGTTGTGAGTACTGTGGTGGTTCACATTACAGTTCTGATTGTCAATCGGGAAACACGCTTGTCTATAAGCAGTTTCCTGATAACAATTATAACTCAAGCACATACAACCCACAGCCACATCAGTTTTACTGTTGTGATTACTGTGGAGGTCCACACCCTAGCTCGGATTGTCAAACAAGGAATCCATTTCCTTGTAACAATTACGACTATTCGTTTTCAGACCCACCTCCACAGTACCAAATGATCCACACAACTCCTCATGATACTGAGCAAGACCTTTTACTAAAGGCTCTTGATATATTGAAAGAACCTAAGGAGGAGTTGGTTACTACATCGTTTCAAGACTCTCGTGAGAAATCTATGGCAGAATTACTTGCTGAAGAACGAGAGGCTAGAAACGAATTGAGCATGGAAGAATTGCTAGTCTTAGAACAAGCAGCTATAACACCCGCCAAATTTCGTAAAGATGCTCTTCTAGACTGTGATGATGATAGTGATAATGAAGACACCTTTGATATACTTCAATTTTATAAGGGTTCGTCAGATTCATCATTTGTGATTCCTCCCATTGAAAAACAGGGAGATAATAATGAGACGGAGAAATTACTAGCAGAAGATCAAATGGAACTCGTACAATCCATGAATGCTAGCTCCTCTCCACTCCCTCAGTCTGTTGTTATCACACCCGAAGTTCACACTCTGATGAGGCGAAAAATGATCCGTTTTTAGGGGGTCATTTAAGCCCGAATCCGACTTTATTTGATCAAATATTGCCCTAAATCGTTCCTTTTGTGATTTTAGGTGTTTGGAGAGTGAATTCTGGAAAAGAAGCCATTTTGGACGTTTTTAGAGCATAAAAGTGAAGAAAACGGCAAAGTATCAATTTTCCATGCTGAAGACACTAGGTGACGGCGTCAAGAGTTACACCATGACGGCGTCAGACATCAAGAATAAAACACCGTAGTTGATGACGGTGTCAAAAGTCATCCTGACGGCGTCAAAAGGCCAAGAATAAAACACCGTGGTTGGTGACGGCGTCACATAGGCCGTCATAAGTAGATCAAGGTCGTCATGTGGTCAAAACTTGCGCGCGTGGTAGCTGACACCGTTTTGGCCATAACTTTTGCATACGAACTCGGATTTGAGCGATTCAAAAAAGGAAACGAAGAGGACGAAGAGATCTACAATTTGGTGAAAAAATGGTCTTGACGGCGTCAAGAGTATGGGCTGACGCCGTCACGAAGGGCCGACAGAAAACATGCCTATAAATATAACTTCATAACTTCACTTTTTGTAAGCCCTAAACCCTAAGGTCGATTCCTGGGTTTAGGTGGGTGTTTTTCCAGCAACTTAGAGGGTTTCAATCACTCCATAAACATCATGTATTGGTTTGATGATTCTATCTTAATTATGTTTTCCATTATCATTGTTGTTTGCTCTTCTTTGATGATGATTTGCTAATTCACCTTGTGTCTACTTATGATTATGTGAAACTTGTATATAATTGATTAGATCTCATTGATTTCTTGTTGATGTTGTGTCTATCTCCATCAATTAAGGTGTGACAACTTCAATAGATCTAGTTGGTTTAGTTTATAATCCTTGTTTCCTATTGATTCTTGTTTTGATTGAATGATTTATATGTTAGGCTTAAGAAAACTGGCAGATCTCCAAATGGTAACATGCTTGAACGTCTTAAGAAACATGAACCGAGGCGTACTAGGTCTTTATTGGTTGTATTTAATGCATGAGCCACTGTTTACAATCCCTATAGTTGTGCTGGGTCATGGTGTAGGAGGAGATAAGAGCTCATAGAGTTGGGGAGTTATGTATGCCACCCCACGAATGGTATTAAGGAATACAACCCGTCAATTAAAACAAGGTTACAATTCAATAGGTAGGATTGGATAGCTAGCAAGGAGTAACATATCATAGGTAGACATGCTTCACTTATCTTGTAGAACCTTAGTTTATTTTCTTGTTAATTAGTTTAAATAGTAGCTTTTGGGTTAGTTGATTAGCAACTAATTCCGCCCACTCTCCCAAAACCCGAGATTTTTACTTGCTTTTCATAAATTATAAAAATACAAAAAGAATCATCCTTTACCTTTAGACCTAGTTAGATTAATTTCAATCCTAACGACACTATTCCTAGCTGAACGATCAATCCCCCGGTACTTGTCACTATACTATACTACAACGATCAGGTACACTGCCTGGTGGGGGTTGTAAGCTTCTCGAGATCCCTCGAGAGGTAAAGCCTGTTGCGATTCCCACGCATCAAGTTTTTGGCGCCGCAGCCCGGGGAATAGTTATTGTTTAGGTTGAATTTGATTTTTATTAGGTCTACTCATTAGATTCCTATCAAGTGAGATTTTTTCTTTTTACTTTGTAGCTTTCTCGTAGTCTATCTTTTCTTTGTGATTTTGTTTGTAATTTTCTTCAAATGGACTTTACACTTAGACTTCTAAGATTACAAGATAGGATTGAGTGGCTAACACACCAAAGAGTTCAAAATACCTCATTTAGAGACACCTATGAATCATATGAGCCTTCACCTAGGATAGATTCTTATGAACAACCTCCATATTTAAGATCTAGTTTTAGTGAGGCCAATAGGAAATGCGACCTAGTTTGCCATGGAATTATGGAGAGAGCCATTGCAACAAATCATAAGTTGGATGAAGCACTAGGTTTGCTATTATCACTTCCTAAGAAAACAATTGAGGAGGATTTAGCCGAGCATGATCACATTGATCAAAAAGACCTAGGTCCTATGATCGATGATGATGAATCTCAAGAAACAGATGATGAATCTCTTGGGCAATTTGTATATAGCAGTCAGAATATTGAGGATGATCCTTATGACTCGGACATAGAAGTTGAGATGCCTAGAGAAGCACGTGAGATACTTGGGAGAATGTTAGGGCTAGATCCTGACACATGGAATGATGAGGTAAATAACATAAGCCCACAAAATACTCAACCATCATTTGAGGCACACACACCGCCCGTGACTTACCCGGAAGAAGTAGAAGAAACTTTAGGAATTCCTATGGAGGTAGAACCCTTGGACCAGGCACCACTTGAGGATATAGGTTTGAACACTTGTAGTGATAACCTTACTCCTAGTTCTAGGGAATTTCCTAGTGTTGATGAACCGGAACCTCAATCTTTACACACCTTTCCATCCTTAGATATATTTCTAGGAGACAAAAGAGGAACCGATCCACCCATCAACCAATATTATCCGGGTAGTTTTAGGATGAAGGAAGCCATTCACTCACCCCCTTCACCTCACGTGGCATATTCACACCCTAAGGGTGTGTATCGCTACTTTCACCCACACTTAATCCTAAGTGTAGGGAGAACCTCCCCTATTTCCATTAAATAAGGGTAGAGTCAGGCTCGTGACTCGAACAAAAACAAGCGCTTCTTGGGAGGCAACCCATGTTTTGTGTGTTTTTATTTGTTTGTTTGTTTGTTTGATTTTATTTGTTTCCGTATGCATGTTCTATTTTTATTGTTTGTGGCTCATGTTTCAAAGTAAATTGTGAAAATGCTTTATTTTGTTTTTAACTTCGTCTTAATTGCATATAAAGGTATTTTGCAAAAGATAAGTGTAAGGGAGATCCAAATTTGTTTATAAGAACGAAATTGAGCATGAACCACAACAATATTAAATGGACATGTGTATTAGTACTTGTTAGAGTCAAATGCTTGTATCGAGTCATAATGATGTTTTGCAGGATTTTCCAGGAAGTAGGACGAAGTTTTTCCAGAAATTTTTCCGGAAACTTAACATAAGAATTTCTGCAGGTCACTTCTGACGGCGTCACGAGTTTACTCTTGACGGCGTCACGTGTAAAATTCTGGAAATTTTACTAGTTTTGTTTATACCGAACTCTTAAAGTCTTTGTTAATTCTTTAGTTTTATAAACTCCAGGAAATCTGCAAACATTCATTCCACAAGCATTATATCTTTAATTGTTTTATTTTTATTCCTAAGTCTGGAATTACATCTAGTTGTGAGTTATTTTTGTTCGGGTTGATGCTTTGGGTTTTTGTTTGTTTTGTCAGGATTTACAGGTTATGTATGACAAGAAGATGATTTATATTCTGGAAGGGAAGCTTTGATTGTTCATTTTCTTGGAGGAAGATTTAACCTGGCCAACCTATAATCCATACCGAGCGAATCAGGGGAGTATTTGATTTCATTCTCTTTACTTCTTAACTTTTACATTCTTTACTTGAACATTGGGGACAATGTTCATCCTAAGTGTAAGGGGAGGGTAAAAAGATGATACCTTACATATGCACTTTCGCTTGAGTTTGTTTTGTTTGATAGTAGATGTGTAATAAAACTATGAGAAATACTTGTTAGTGTAATTTTAGCGCCAAATTTAAAATTTTTTACAACATTTAGGAGTGAAACTTTAGCCATAGCAAGCGTCTCATGGATAGGAGGTTGTATGACTAGCACATAACCGTATATTCAGAAAAATTTTCCACCCAAAAATGTGAGGTTCGCCTTTAGATTTGATTGGAAAAGCATTTACTATTAGTGCTTATGAGTGTACCGGTAGCATTTAGATTCTAGAACTTGCGTTAGTGATGCATCCCGAGACCGCTAGTGAGACTACATTCGTGTAGTAGGATTTACTACATGATAAGAGGCATTAGGATCACCCTTGTGTTAAACCCGTATTATAATTACTTGACCATTTAAGTCATATTACTTGGCTAGTTAAGTCAACTAATTTTTCCCACACCCCTTGCGTTGTACTCATTTTTAGTACACGATACCCCTAGTACACCCCTCCGAGCCTATCTTTTCGTTTCTAACTTTAAGCATCTTACTTAAAGGAAGAATTTGTTACACCCCACTTAAATGTACACCCAAATCGCCTTAGCCTTCCGTGTATGCGCTCATTTTTAGTGCATTATTGTTATTTGTTAAACCCTAAGTTAAGTTTCTAATTGATTACATGGTTGCTAAGTCGAGTCATATCCTTGTACATATTGTTTTGGGACGATTGGGACTCATGGGTAAGTACTTATTTTATGGAGTAATGGGGAAGAACATCATATTATTACCCCCATATGTACGTTGATCTTAAAAGTGCTCCAAGTGTTTTGATTTTCTTAATTCGAGTCATTAGATTAGTTAATGTAAAGTATGTAAAGATTCAAGTGTAAGGGGAATGCTCTAACCTCTATGATGTATTATTTTGGATGGTAGGGTAAGAGTGTATGCAAAAAAAAAAAAAAAAAAAAAAATCGAAAAAATTAAAAAAAAAAAGAAAAAAAAATAGAAAAAGGAAAAAGAAAAAAAAAAAAAAAAACATACGGACTACCATCCCGTTTCATTCTATGTTCATTTTGTATTTTTGTTATTTTTCATTTATTAGTTTAAGTCGAGTCTAGTCTTGGCTTAGCAACGCCATCTTGTACATGTAATTAACCAAGATTGTTAACTCGCCACCAGTAAAACTTCCTTTATCCAACAAAACCGTGTAATTCATATCCCTATACCTAACGTTACAACCCTTTAAAAGACCTCTTTGATAGTTTATCCTAGGTGCTTACGCCATGTGGTGGAGGTTTGATCCTTTCCCAAGCCTATGGTAATCTATTTTGCTATGACAGGTAGTGAGAGATATCTTCCATTTTCATAATGTTATATTACTTTATTATACCCGAGAGATGTGAGTATCTAAACACTATTTGTGAGGTGCTTGTGTATGACCTCCGTGCTTGTCTATTAGTCTTTAGTGGAACGATTATTTGTTGTAATTACTTTTATATTAGTGTTAAATGACCCCTAACTTGTCTTTTGAGTAGAATAAAAGCGCATTTGCTTGAGGACAAGCAAATCTCAAGTGTAAGGGTATATGATGAGGCGAAAAATAATCCGTTTTTAGGGGTTCATTTAAGCCCGAATCTGACTTTATTTGATCAAATATTGCCCTAAATCGTTCCTTTTGTGATTTTAGGTGTTTGGAGAGTGAATTCTGGAAAAGAAGCCATTTTGGACGTTTTTGGAGCATAAAAGTGAAGAAAACGGCAAAGTATCAATTTTCCATGCTGAAGACACTAGGTGACGGCGTCAAGAGTTACACCATGACGGCGTCAGACATCAAGAATAAAACACCGTAGTTGATGACGGCATCAAAAGTCATCCTGACGGCGTCAAAAGGCCAAGAATAAAACACCGTGGTTGGTGACGGCGTCACATAGGCCGTCATAAGTAGATCAAGGCCGTCATGTGGTCAAAACTTGCGCGCGTGGTAGCTGACACCGTTTTGGCCATAACTTTTGCATACGAACTCGGATTTGAGCGATTCAAAAAAGGAAACGAAGAGGACGAAGAGATCTACAATTTGGTGAAAAAATGGTCTTGACGGCGTCAAGAGTATGGGCTGACGCCGTCACGAAGGGCCGACAGAAAACATGCCTATAAATATAACTTCATAACTTCACTTATTGTAAGCCCTAAACCCTAAGGTCGATTCCTGGGTTTAGGTGGGTGTTTTTCCAGCAACTTAGAGGGTTTCAATCACTCCATAAACATCATGTATTGGTTTGATGATTCTATCTTAATTATGTTTTCCATTATCATTGTTGTTTGCTCTTCTTTGATGATGATTTGCTAATTCACCTTGTGTCTACTTATGATTATGTGAAACTTGTATATAATTGATTAGATCTCATTGATTTCTTGTTGATGTTGTGTCTATCTCCATCAATTAAGGTGTGACAACTTCAATAGATCTAGTTGGTTTAGTTTATAATCCTTGTTTCCTATTGATTCTTGTTTTGATTGAATGATTTATATGTTAGGCTTAAGAAAACTGGCAGATCTCCAAATGGTAACATGCTTGAACGTCTTAAGAAACATGAACCGAGGCGTACTAGGTCTTTATTGGTTGTATTTAATGCATGAGCCACTGTTTACAATCCCTATAGTTGTGCTGGGTCATGGTGTAGGAGGAGATAAGAGCTCATAGAGTTGGGGAGTTATGTATGCCACCCCACGAATGGTATTAAGGAATACAACCCGTCAATTAAAACAAGGTTACAATTCAATAGGTAGGATTGGATAGCTAGCAAGGAGTAACATATCATGGGTAGACATGCTTCACTTATCTTGTAGAACCTTAGTTTATTTTCTTGTTAATTAGTTTAAATAGTAGCTTTTGGGTTAGTTGATTAGCAACTAATTCCGCCCACTCTCCCAAAACCCGAGATTTTTACTTGCTTTTCATAAATTATAAAAATACAAAAAGAATCATCCTTCACCTTTAGACCTAGTTAGATTAATTTCAATCCTAACGACACTATTCCTAGCTGAACGATCAATCCCCCGGTACTTGTCACTATACTATACTACAACGATTAGGTACACTGCCTGGTGGGGGTTGTAAGCTTCTCGAGATCCCTCGAGAGGTAAAGCCTGTTGCGATTCCCACGCATCACACTCACTCTCTAAAAATGGGGGATGAGCATCTTAGCACTGTTCCTAATAAGGAATCGGACGAATTAATAAAGTCTAGTGTTGAGATCCTTGTCTCAATCCTGAGAGAGTCACAGGGGACTTTTGACCATGTGTGTGATATTCCTTCACCCCCTGATAATCCAAATGATCAAATTGAGACTGTCTTTGATTCCAGTGATGATTGTTTATCTTACAGAGACATTGAGTATGTTGATGCATCCCTTCCCCATTCTAATGTTGACTTTCTTCTCGAGGAGTTCGCCGATGAACTCACTCACACCAATCCACTTCCATCGGGAAGTGATGATGATCTCTTTGATTTCAAAGATGATCTGGAAGAAGTCGAAGCATTCCTTGCCCTAGATAGTTCAACTTCGTATGAAGTTGATGATAACTATCTTAATTCTGAGGGGGATATTCTTTTCCTTGAAAGCTTATTGAATGATGATCCATCACTCAATTCCTATCTCAATACCGGGCTTAGTGATTCACACACTGACGAAAAGTCTTTATCTTATGGAGACATCAGTGATATTGATGAAATACCTTCTGAGCCCATCATTGATCACCTTATCATGACTCCTCCGTAGTTTGATAGCCCGGGGGGAGATGCACTCAATCATGAGAATTTGCAAATTCCCACCCACCCTCCCGGGATGTTTTTGAGCTTAATCCTTAAAATCCAAACTCAGGTTAATGAGCCTGCTTTCAAGGTGCCTTCCTCTCTTCTTCACTCCTTCGGGAATGAAGATACTATATTTGACCCCGGCATTTTCATGTATCATTATCTTGAGCCGGGATTATATCTCATCGGTGTGGAACTTTCACGTGCTTCAAATGTTTGTCCAAACATCTTGAATGAAAGTCCGATTGAGATTGTTTCCTCCACATCATGCTTCTCTAAGGACAATTGAATTCGGGGTCGAGTCAAGCTAGCGACTCGGTAAACAAAAACAGTAGCATGTACTTAGAGTTTTCACCCTAAGTGTGGGGGAGTTATCCCTACAGTGGTTACTTATAAAGTGAAAAACAAAATGGTGTTTTCCACGCTTAGCTTGTAATGTTGCCCTTTTACGTTCAAAGAGTCGGCATAATAACCGGGACCTTGAATATTGAGGACAATATTCATTCTAAGTGTGTGTGTGGGGGGGGGGGGGGGGGTATTTCGCTATTCTAGCGAATTTTATCACATTTTACCTTATAGTACCCCCGTTTTTGGCAAAAATTAAAAAAAAAAAAAAATTCACTGGTGCTTCAAAATTTTTGTGGTTATCAGTCCGCCTTGTCTAAACGACAAAAGGATTGGCTAGTCCAGGAGCAAATGGCTCTTGGTAAAGACATCTCAAATCCGTTGATGGTTGCAATTTTCCTAAAATTGTATGGTACCTCAACTCGCCATATCCTAAAAAGCGAATGAGTTGGCTAGCCCGCAAGATTATGGCTTGTGGTAAAGGCAGTGGAAAATCCATAATTGGTAATCAGCTCACCAAGATGTCGACTTTGTCCATCAAGAGTTGGCTAGTCCAGAAGCAAACGGCTTTTGGTAAAGACTAATCAAATCCGTTGACAGCTGGTGGTTTGCTTAAAATCACATGGTTATCAGGTGGACCATAGTTCTTACTTGAATCGATACATCTGGCTACTCCAAAAGTGATGGCTTTTGGTAAAGAGTTTCAAATCCATTAAATTTTCAAAACAGTTTATTGCTAGGGACTAGCAATATTTTAGTGTGGGGGATTGATGAGTGCTCAAACACTCATCATTTTTGGTCAAATCTGAACTGCAAAACATACAAAAACACTCAGAAATGCATCAAAATACTAAAAATATTTCAAAGTTGTGTTTTATATGTTTTAGATGCAAAATGAGTAAAAACAAATGAAAAACGTACAAAGTTTGCAAAATTGGTAGTTTTAGTCCCCCAACTTTCATAAAATGACAAAATTAGTCCCTGGTAATTCAAAATATGGAAAATTATCACCAAAGGTCCTTTTAAAATCATAAGTTGTCATATTTAGTCCTTTGGTGAAAAATCTGAAAAGTTTTGGAAATTTGCAATTTAGTCCCTGGAGTTTCACTTTTAGCAGTTTTGGCCCCTGGGAGTTCAATTTTGGAGAAAAAAGTCAAAAATGGTCCTTGGGAATTCACTTGTGTCACTTTTAATCCCTGGATGCAAATTTTGAGGAAATTACATGTTTGGTCCCTGGACTTTTCAAAAATGACAATTTTGGTCCCTGTGAATTTCAAAATGGAAAAATATCACTTTTGGTCCTTTGATTATTCATATTTGGCAGGAATTATCCCTTGTGAGCACTTTGGAGTTTGTACATAATCAGCCCTCAAGTTTGGATAAATTACAAAGTTGGTCCTTGTTATATTTATAAACCAAATTGGACCCTTTTGTAATATAATTACCCAACAAACATATCCACCCAACACCCCTACCTGATCCACAATAAACCCCAGCCCAAACCTTGGCCCAATCCCACAAAACAAACCCAATCCCGTATAATATTACCCCGGTCAAACCCCAGGATCAACTAGTCAAAGGCCGGTCAAACAACCACCCCTAACCTCCCTTTTCCATCCCACTAATCACCACCATCACCCCCCTAATAACCTGTAATTGCGTCCACCCCCCTCCTCCAATTCCACCAAATACTCAACCTCCCACTCATCATGTCCCCTCCTCATAAATGCTCTCACCAAACTCCACTCACCCTGCCAATAACATTTTCCCGCCAAAAGCCAATTAAACGGTCATGATTACTTCTATTCATCCAAGGGTCACAAATAGATGTGGGAAAGAGAAAGGAGTGCTCCAGGACTTATAAATATGAAGAAAAGTGGAAAAAGAATCATCAGTTAGAGTAGAGTAGTTAATTAGTGTAGGTTTATTTTCGTATTAATGTAATTTCAATCAACAGTTGTAATTTTAGCTCAAACACTTTGTTTTCTTCATTATTTGTATAATTCAAGCAATTTTAAACATCAATTTCAAGTTTGTTAGGTTAAATTCATATTTTGGTAAATTTCAGTGATATTGACAATTTCACATAATTGTTGTTAAATGTTGTTGAACTGGTTCATTTGAGTCCCTTTAAGCTCAGTTTCAAGTTTTTAATAGGACACTAATCCTAAAAACTAGTTTTAACAAGAAAAGCAAAAATAATCAATAATTCAAGAAAAATGGTGAAAAATGAAAAATCAGTGAGAACAAGGAAGAAGCAAAGAAGCAAGGTTGATTTTGTATTCTCAGGGTTTAGTAGCCTTAAGGAAGGCATTAGGTTGTGAGTTGAGATTTTGGTTCATGTTCTGTGTTTGGAACCACTTGTAAGCCATTCTCTCAATTTTGGTTATCTACTGTAGCATGTTCTCATTTGCTTGTTTAATATCTTATCTATGCTTATTCTGTTTGTTTAAGGCTAATTGAGTACCTTTTGCTAGCTTGTATGTGTCTGAGCTCTTAAGTGCATGTTAACTGTCTCAAATTAGTTTAGGTTGCTTCTGCTTGTCCTTGTTGTGTTACCAATGATACTCTTGCATATTTCGCTTCTATTTTGTCTTAGTAATCAGTTTCAAGCTTAAAAATTGGATGTTGTAGTTTTAATTTTGCAAGTTGTAGTTCAATAATAGTTTAAAGGGGTGTTTGGATTAGTGTATTGTCAAGTGTTATTATTGTTGTTTTATTGTTAACTCAGTACTAGCAAATTGCATTATCTATAATTAGGTCATATAAAACTTAAAAATCAAGTCCCCTTTACAAAAAAAAGTCAAACTCACCACAACTTTTGCTTATCTGTTTACTGTGTGGCCAGTGAGGTCCACAAACCCACACATTCTTGCATAAGCTGTAGGATTTGGCTTATTTGGACTTATTTTAGCTTATCATATCAATATCTATCAATTAAATGTAATCCAACTTCATTTTAGTCAACTTTTCAAGTTTCATCAAAAAGTCAAATATTCTAAGTTCTCAGATTTTGCAAATCTTGCATGATTTTTGTAGAATTTTGCACTGAGTTTTAGGCTTTGAGCTTTTAAGAATTTGAAGTCCCTCAGCTGAGCTTTGGTGTCCTTGCTTCATTTCATTTTTGTGATTTTTTGTGGACCCCACCATCACCCCAAACATACTTGCAAGGGGAGTGAGTCCCCTGCTGCACAGACCTCACCACCACTTTGGTGGTGGTTTGTGGCCACCTCAGAGGGCCCCACAACCACAACTTTGTTCCTTCCAACCCCCTACTACCCCTCTTTATTGTTTGACCAAGTGTTTGACCTAGGACCCTGTGGACCCCACCTGAATTAGCCACAAAAGTTTGTCCCATTTTCAGCTTTGAAACAAGAAGGCCAAGTGCTTTTCTTGGCTTATTGGCTTATTCTGTGGATCCCTTTTGCTTTTTATAGCTCAAACATGTCCACACAACTTATTTAGATCAGATTTCACCTTAGTGGACCCCACTTAAGCTCATATGAGCTTATTTCCTCACTTGGTCAACAAAAGTCAACTGTTGAGCCAAAAAGCACTTAAAGTGCTTATTTTTGATTTCCAAAAAAGTTGTTTTTGTAAAAGTTTCATGTTTTTAGTTGTAAAATAGTTTTCCAAAAAGAAAATCAAGAAAAAACAATTTAATTTTAAGTGATAGTTTCTATTTAATGTAATTTAAATTTTAATTTGCATTTTTAGATTTTTGTTAAGCACTTGGAATTTTTATATTTTTATTAATTACCTTTTATATTAAAGTAATTTTAGTAAATTTCTCAGATTTTTATTTTGTCGTTTAGTATTAATTAGAATTAATATTAGTTTTATTAATAATTAATCAATAATTAAGTTTTAAATAGCATAATTAGTTATTATTAAGTAAGACCTAGTTTTTATATTTTTTCTAGCTTTTATATGTTATAAAACATTTTTAGAAATTTTTCTAGAATTTTTACTGTTCATTTTCTATTTTTAATAATTTAAAATAGTTTAATTAGGTAATTAATATATAATTAGTAATTAATTAATATAAAAATCACAAAAAGACAAAAATACATATTTTTAATTTTAAAACTTATTTTTAGTTATTTTATAATTTTAGAAATTTTATTTCCATTTTTCTAGTATTAAATTAATATTATATTGTATTTAAGTATTTTAAATATTAATAATTAGTATTAATAAGTAATTAATTAATAATAAATAATTAAATAGTGTAAAAATTAATTTTCTTTTTCTAAAAATTTCTTTTATCTTTAAGTTTGTAAAAAGTCATTTTCACCCTCTGTGGGTTTTCAGATTTCCGTTTTCACTTTTTATTTCGTACGTTCACGTAAATTTAAATTGAACGTACGCGTTTTAGGTTTTAAACGTTTCTGGTTTTTCTAAAATTCCAGTCTTATCCATATAGCTTATTTAAGCTATTTCCTTGTAGATTCCTTAGTTTAACCAATCTCAAACCCCTTTCTGTCCAAATTCATCCGATCACAGATCCGTTTGATAACCATTGATACGTGGGAATCGCACCAGGCTTTACCTCTCGAGGGATCTCGAGAAGCTTACAACCCCCACCAGGCAGTGTACTTGATCGTTGTAGTATAGTATAGTGACAAGTACCGGGGGATTGATCGTTCAGCTAGGAATAGTGTCGCTAGGATTAGAAAACCTAAATACTAGTTCTAGAGGTGAGGGATGATTATTTTTGTATTTTTATATTTTTTTTGGAAAGCAAGTAAAAATCTCGTGTTTGAAGGATTTGGGCGGAATTAGTTGCTAATCAACTAACCCAATACTAAAGATGCAATCAAAATAAAATACTAAAAATGAAAATAAACTAAATTAACTAAGGTTGTAAGCAATAAGTGGAGAAAATTGTGTTTACTTAGATTTCACTACTCCCTAGATATCTTTTACACGTTAATTACTTGTTATAGTTGCGTGGATGACGGATTGTATTCCTTAATACCATTCACGGGGTGGCGCACTTAATTCCCCAATCCTATGAGTGCCTACTTCACTCCTATGTCGAGCCGGCTAAGAAGCTCCTAACATGGGATCATTAGAATTTACTCATGCATTAAATACAACCAATAAAACCTAGTGCACGTCAGTTCATGTTTCCTAAGACGTTCAAGCATGTTACCATTTGGAGATTTGCCAGTTTTCTTAAGCCTAACATCGAATTCATTCATCCAATACGACCATAAACAAGTAATCAACACATAATTAACATCTAGGTTTTATTAGATCCAAGCAAACACAAGATAGATCTAGCCTAGCATGATGGAATTAAGACAAGAACAAGATATAGACAACCAACACATAGACATATTGATTGAATTAAAAGGATACTTATCTCAATTACACTTGAAAGGTATCAAGGGCTGAGAACCCTTGAAAAACCTTTAAAATTCGTGCCAAGTTCATACTTAGGGTTTCTCCAAAACTTCTCTCTTTTTTAATGTGAAAATTAGAAAACTATATATAGGAAATAGGGTCTGACGGCGTCAAGAACAAATTTGAGACGCCGTCATCTCGCCGCCAAAATAAATCTCGGACTGCCTTGATCCAGATCTGACGCCGTCAAGTGTTATGTGTTTCCAGGCCGTCATGCATTTTCTTCTTGACGCCCTACCTTGTGACGCCGTCAATTCTGTACTGGGCCGTCATGGAAATTACTCTTGACGCCGTCAAGATTTTCTTCTTGACGCCGTCACCTACTGTTCCCAGCAAGGAAAATTAAGACTTTGGCGTTTTCTTCAGTTTTATGCTCCAAAAACGTCCGAATTGCTTCCTTTTCCAGATTTCTCTCCCAAAGTACCTAAAATCACAAAAGGAACGATTTAGGGCAATATTTGATCAAATAAATTCAATTCCGGGCTTAAATGACCCCCTAAAAATGGTTCATTTTTCGCCTCATCATATACCCTTACACTTGAGATTTGCTTGTCCTCAAGCAAATGCGCTTTTATTCTAATCAAAATACAAGTTAGGGGTCATTTAACACTAATATAAAAGTAATTACAACAAATAATCGTTCCACTAAAGACCAATAGACAAGCACGGAGGTCATATACTAGCACCTCACAAATAGTGTTTAGATACTCACATCTCTCGGGTGTAATAAAGTATAAATTACAATATGGAAACGGAAGATATCTCTCACTACCTGTCATAGCAAAATAGATTACTATAGGCTTGGGAAAGGATCAAACCTCCACCACATGGCGTAAGCACCTAGGATAAACTATCAAAGAGGTCTTTTAAAAGGGTTGTAACGTTAGGTGTAGGGATATGAAATACACGGTTTGTTGGATAAAGGAAGTTTTACTGATGGCGAGCTAACAATCTTGGTTAATTATATGTACAATATGGCGTTGCTAAGCCAAGACTAGACTCGACTTAAGCTAATAAATGAAAAATAACAAAAACATAAAATGAATATAGAATAAAAAGGGATGGTAGTCCGTTTTTTTTTTTTTTTTTTTTTTTTTTTTTTTTTTTTTTTTTGCATACACTTACCCTACCATCCAAAATAATACATCATAGGGAATGAACATTTCCCTTACACTTGAATTTTTACATACTTTACAATGAACTAATCTAATGACTCTGTTGATATAAATAATGTTTGTGAATGTTATTAATATTTTTCAATAAACCTATGTTTTGATAATCACAAAACTTAAATCAAATTAAGTCAAGAATAAGGCATAAACAAGTATTTGGTGACAAATATTTACCTCTACATCTTATATCAATTAAGGTATGCATAAACTTAGTAACTTATGCATTACATGATCAAAGGAAATTTTATATTAATACATAACATTATATAAAATGATTTTAACATTTTATATATATTTGTAAATCATTTTTGGTAAAGCTTTATTAAACCACAAAAATATGATTTCAAATTTCCAACCAAAAAGGGCAAATTTTATCCAGAGAATCTTTTCAAACGTTCAGGAGGGCGGCCCCCTTAATTTTACTAGGCGGCCCCCTTAATCATTAAGGGGACCGGCCTATAATTAAGGGGACCGGCAATGCTCCCGAACAGTAAAATCTGGCCCTTTAAATACTGGATCATTTTGCACATTTTCCTCACCTTTTTGCACTATAAACTTTCTGATCCAATCCTCTTCTCTAGATCTAAAATCCTTTGATCATATATTTCATAAGTCTTTGTTTCCAAGTGATCCAAAGCTTCATCCATTCAAGTGCAAGAAGAAGAACACTTCTCTACATCCATCTTATTGTAGTGGTGTTGTGTATAGCTAGTTTCATATAGCACTAGTGATAGCTATTTGTTAAGGTGTTGTGAATACTTGTTTGTGTTGTAAACTAGTTTAGTAGTAGTGACTTAGTTGTGCATAGAAGAAGGTGTGAAGATTGACTAGGTGTGAAGACGGTGTGAAGTCTTGAAGAAGGTGTGAAGGTGTGATTAAGGTGTGAAGATCACGTGGTGTGATATTTGGTGTGAGATTGGTTCTAGCTACGATTAGAACTCGACATTTTGCTTAGTGTCGTTAACTTGTGTAAGCCAAGGTGTGTAAGGTTTCTCCACCATAAGGAGTTTGTTGACATAGTGAAGAAAACTCTCGAGTGTGATACTCGGGGAGTGGAGTAGGGCAAGGAAGGTGTCCTTGTAGCCGAACCACTATAAATTCGCGTGTTGTGGTTTGATCTTTCTAACTCTATCTTTTCTTCATTATATTTCAATACTTTCAATATCAGTTTAGACTTGCTCATATTGGTTGCTACTTGAATTCACTTAAGATCGAATCGAAAGTTTTTATAACCAACAAAATATTTTGGAAATAAATTTAAAAAGGACGTAAAACTATTCAACCCCCCCTTCTAGTTTTCCACAATTGGTATCAGAGCCACGTCGAGCAAGATCTTTAAAATATATTGTATTTTAAAACTTGTAACGATCTATGGAATCTGAAAAATATTTAGAAGGGCAATCTATGCAAAGACCACCACTATTTGAGAGTGACGGATTTTTATATTGGAAAAATCGATTCGAAACTTATGTGAAGTCAAAAGATCTAGATCTTTGGCATGTTATTACTAATGGTGATTTTTTACCTATTCAAAATAACCCGGAAACTAAGAAAGATGAAATCGTACCTTTTGAAAAACAAAATGATGATTTAAAAAGAAAACTTGCTAAAAATAATGAGGCAAAAATGGTTATTTATAATGCGCTACCACGTAAAGAGTACGAAAGGATCTTTATGTGTGAAACCGCAAAAGAAATTTGGAACTCTTTACTAATAACTCACCAAGGTAATAGTCAAGTCAAAGATAATAAGATAGATCTACTTGTTCAACAATACGAGCAATTCACGATTCCGGAAGAGGAATCAATTGACAATGCTTTTGCTAGATTTAACACTATCATCACAAGTTTAAAAGCACTTGATGAGAATTTTTCTAGTAAGAATTTTGTTAGGAAGTTTCTTAGGGCTCTTCATCCAAAATGGCGAGCTAAAGTGACGGCTATTGAAGAATCGAAGAATTTGTCAACTTTGCAACTTGACGAATTAATTGGAAATCTAAAAGTCTACGAAGTCATCATTAAAAAGGACTCCGAAATGGTCAAGGAAAAACGAGAGCAAAGCAAGTCAATTGCCTTGAAAGCTAGAAAGGAATCTAGTATCGAAGATAGCTCATCTTCCGAAAGTGATGACGAAGAATACGCCATGGCCGTAAGAGATTTCAAGAAATTTTTCAAAAGGCGAGGAAGATTCGTAAGACAACCGTACGACGAAAAGAAAACATTTCAAAAGAGTAAAGATGACAAGAACAACAAGATTGAAAGAAAATGTTTCAAGTGCGGAGATCCAAATCACCTTATTGGAAAATGTCCAATGATGACAAGAGATCAAAATCAAAGAGCATTTGTTGGAGGTGCTTGGAGTGATAGTGATGATGATGAGAATGAAACGACAAAGGAAGAAAAATGTCTCATGGCAAATACACCAAATGAGGTACGTTCCGAAACCGAATATTTTAGTGATGAAAGTATATCATTAGATGAAAAAGATTTAGATAATGAATATATTAAACTATGCAAACTAGGACAACTAGTAATGACCAAAAACAAATCACTAAAATACATTAACAATCAATTAGAAAATGAAGTACTTGAATTAAAAATTAAAATACATCAACTAGAAAAAGGTAAAGAAGTTTGTGAAGAATGTAAATCATGTCAAGAGCTTAAAGGTGAAAACGAAATGCTTAGGAAAGAAATTCGCAAACTTGACAAATTTGAAAATAGTAGTCAATCACTTAGTAAAATAATAAGTATTCAAAGAACGTCCGGAGACAAAACCGGCTTAGGATTTAATTCAAATGAGGCTTCAACAAGCGAAATTAAAAATGTAAAATTTGAAAGTGAACTCAACAAACAAAAACCTTTAGAATCTAATCCTAAGTATATACTTATTAATGATAAGAAAATACCTCTTGCCAATGATGAAGAAGTTAAAGATTTTTATAAACCGTCTTTAAAGACCGAAGTAGGATTGTCTAAACCCAAAATAAGATCTAAAACTCCACCACCTAGAAAACCAAATAATTCTCATCCTAGGTCTAAAACACCTCAACCAAGAAGAAATCAAAATAGACAAAACTATAATAACAATAGTAATCAAATGTGGAACTACCAACAAAGCTACAATCCTTGGGGCATTCTACCACCTTTCATGCACCCGAGCCAAATGTTAAACATGTTTGGACCAAATAACTTTGGACCAAAAGGACAATGGAGATCAAATGGCTAGACAAACATTCCTTGAGGCAATCTTGGTTTTTCTCTCAACATAGACTTTTTCAAAGTCTATATTTCATCTTGATGATATTGAAGATTTCTTTTGAAGACCACCGGGTACGCCATTCTTTCACAACTCATTGCCATGCTTAGATAAATGTGTATTGTTTGATTTCATTAATTATCTGGATATAATTTGTCATTGTCTTCTATGTGTTAGAATCACATATATACTTATATATACATATATATATACTATTATACGTAATATAATTAAATATATATATATATATATATATAGATATATATAAATTCTCTTGCACATAACCTAGATACGTCATTTGTTGACTTTCTAGAACTCCAAGAAATCGTTCTCTATCGAACCCTTTCTTTCCCCCTCTCACGTTATTCTAGTAAGTCCTCTTTTAGGAGACTCATGATGATGAAGGGATATGAGTCAAGTGGACTTTTGTAATGCAAGAACGCCTTCGCACATGAACACTATGGATGAAACAAACTCCTCTCGGCAAGTATATCCTATCTCCGTTACTATCCTTCAAATCTCACTTATCAACCCATCTTTCAAACACACTCATACTTATATATATATATATATATATATATATATATATATATATATATATATATATATATATATATATATATATATATATACACTTATTCACATATTCCCGAACACACCTCAAACCCTTCATCAACTTAACACTTTGATCATTTTATCCAAAAATTGTCAAAGGTATATTTTAATTATCGAAACGGTAATTAGAAGTTGTTAAGTATCTTATCATCGTGCCAATAGACATTTACGTATTTTTGATATATTATAAATCTAAGTATATACGTATAAATATTTTTGTTCCAGAAACGAACTCCGCGAAATTTGGAAAATTTCAAAGGCGGTCCCCTTAATGATTAAGGGGACCGGCTTGTTATCGAGGGCGGTCCCCTTAATGTTTAAGGGGGCCGGCCATCTGAGAATATCCAAATCCGTTTTTCCTTCTTATTTCCATTCCCAAACACTCCAATCACTCATTTGTTCCTCCCACTACTACTAAGTACGAACCAAAACACCCAAAAACTTCAAAATCCTCCATCATATCACCAATCCGGGGTTGTTTCGCAAGGGGCAAACATCAACCAAACATATAACAACATCTTTTGTAAGTTTTCCAACATGCATTTCATCACATTTCATTCAATTTAGTGTCTAATCAATAATTATGCATTTTATTAAAAATCATTTTAATTCAATTTTAAGTGTAATTGAAGCTAGAAATTGAACTACCAAATGCTCCCCATAGGATTAGGATGATGTTTTGCAACTCAAAATTAGTATAACATATCATCTTGTCAAAATCATTAATCGCCCATAAACCCTAGTCGAATTTTATTTTTCATAAGTCACATTGTTGATATAACTCTTAAAAACCATTTAAAACTTACTACATTACGTTGTTTTAACAATCTAAACAATCAAATCATACTTTTCAAGTTGTTGTTAAATGGTTCATGAAGACAACATGGGCGTTTGGTTCATGAACAAACCATTACTATTTGAAGTTATTTGAAACCTATAACTAGCTTATAAGTTTTGTTAATAATACTAGAATCAATAAGGGTCATCAAGATATATAATCAATATATATATTGATATTTTTATGATATTGTTGTCTAGTTAAGGGAGCGTTTGGTTTATCTTTAAAATGATAATTTTGAAAACTAAAATTTGTATTTCAATCTTTTAAACAAGTTTATGTTGCGTCAAACTTTTACGAAATGGAAGATATATAATCTAATATATATCTAGCCTTATTTCGAAATGAATTATGATATCATACCCTTTTGATATTGTACATTCTAAACAAGTTTAAAATCAAAATAAAAGGAACATCATGAAACTACTTCATTAAATAATTTTTTTTGTGTCGAAGTAGAATTTCGTTCCACATATATTGCATATAATTATATATATACATATATATATAAACAATATATGCATGATGGTTGTTTATATTTTAATTCTATTCTTGTTGTTATTTTGTTTAGGTGAAAATGCCTAAGACCACGGTTGGTGATGTATCCAAAACCAAACAATACATTCCAAATGTTTCTTCTACTCCCGGCATGTCTCCTTCAGTTGCATGTTTCTATCGTCCCATTGAAAATAGAAACATTCACGAAGGACGAATTGTCGATCCATCTTTTTATGAAAATGATCAAACCGAACGAATGTTCACCAATATTCGTTTTGAATGTCTTCTCCAAATCAATGAACCAATCATCCCCCGTTTTATCCTCGACTTCTATAGCCAAGTGACGGTGCAAACCGATCCCTATGGTCATCTCCTCATTTCCTTCATGATTCAAAATCAATTCATCACTCTATCTCTTGCTCAATTTGGGCAAATTCTTAGAATCCCATTCAACGGCCAAGCCGTTTTCTCAAATGAATGGGATCTTTCCACTCTTGAAATAAATCGTCCTCAGGATGGCCCCTACTATTCTGAGATTCCTAGTCCTGAAGACATTCGTCGAATGCTCGAACTAGAACGTCGTACGACTAGTCGAGTAATCAAGTCGAAGAATGTTGATATTCATGCCAATCAAATCCTCCTCAAAGAGCTAAGCCAAGATATGAAGAAGTGGGAAGAAATCATTCGAGAGAATGCGTTTGGTACTGGTGGTCACCGTGATCATGTCACGGCGAGCATTGCCCACATGCTTTATTGTGTTATTGCTGAAGAGCAATACAACTTGGCTTATCTTTTTATTCATCGAATCATGTCCGCCAAAAATACCACAAATGCCAATCTTCCTTACGGTATGTTTCTCACACGACTTTACCGTTATGTGATGGAACATTACCCACATCTTCAAAGAGACTACTACGTTCATATCCTTCCTACTTTGAACCAACTTACTCATGTTCGTACTCGTCGTCCTCGTAGTGACAAAGGAAAATCTCGTGTTCCTTTGTACTCTAGGGGTCGTGGTTCTACATCTCATCGTGATGACGATGATGATGAGGAGGAGGACACCTCACGTGTTAGTACTCCATCCCCCACGACCTTTGTGGAAGAACTTTCCGATCTTGATGATACCGAATATCAAATTCCTCTTCCTCATGAACGTACCGATGAGCTTCTATTCACTCGTCAAACGTCTATCATCAATCGTCAACAACAAATGCACGAAGAACTTCGAGGGGGATTCAAATCCATTGGGAAGATGTTTAGGAAGATGGTTGGAAAGAAGAAGAAGTAGAACATTTTGATGTATTGCTACTTATTATGTGTTTTTAATTTGACATTTGTATGATTTGCTACTTGTCCGACTTACTCGGAAATACTTGTGTTAGCTCTTGTTCATCTCTTGAATTATTTTTAGTCTTTGAACAATTATCATGCTATGCTATCCCTCTTTTCTAATATGGATTATAATATGATTATTTACATGCAAAATTTGGTTTTATATATATATTTATATATCATCATTCCTAGTGTATATGCTTCTAATAGAGCTTGCTGGAAAAACAAACTTGAAAAATGGCCAAATTCTGCAAATTTTGGGTTTCTGGTCGTCTGGGAAAACACCAGATGGGCGGCCCCCTTAATTCCCTAGGCGGTCCCCTTAATGATTAAGGGGGCCGGCATACAATTAAGGGGACCGGCCATCTGGAACTGGGTTTACTGTATTCTTTTGCATCATGTGAATCCTTTCTCTAGTTTCAGCTACCATTTCCCATTTTGACCCAACTGATTTTAGAATATCTTTCCACCATTTCAAACATTTACCTAAATTATCCACTTCCATACTATAAATTCCCTCCATTATCACCATTCTTCATCACATCATTCATCATATCACCATGACTCCTCCAAGTACCTCAAACTCCAAAACCTCCAAGAAACAAAAACTTGTGGTCATCCCACCAAAACAACTCTTCATTGACTTAACAAATGAAGACAACAAAACACCATCACCTCCACCCAAATGCTCTTCCCCAAGTGCACCCAATGCACCATCTAAAACACCTTCCACTCATGGAACTTCTTCATCATCCATACCCTCAACCTCATCAATCAATGACTACATCCACTTACACTTGTCACCACAAGTATCATCACCACCTCCTACACAAGAACCCATGTCTACTCATCTTACCATCTCACTTTCACCAACAACACCACTTGATGCTCATCTCTCATCACCACAAATTTCACCACCATTTTTTACCAATCCCATACCTTGGAGGATGCTTGAATCACATGGTGACTCTTGCCTTTGTTGTATCCACAACCGCACGGTCATCTTTGGCCTTAGAGATGAAATTCAATATATGTTTTCATATATTGAATATTTGCTTACCAACCCACCACCACCACCAACTCCACCATCCTCTCCAATAATCCCTCCACCACAATTCTCACCCATTACTCCACCATCACCATCATGCTCTCCAAATTAAGCATATGACATGCTTAATAAATAAAGCCTTTACCCTCCATTTTGCTTGCAAGCTCTATGAAGTCTATGTACCCTTTGCATGATGATGTATTTCTATTGATGTTAGCTTATGTAATTGCTAATATCTTGTATTTTTTTTTATTTGTACTTGCATTGTTGTGTCTTGACACAACAATTGTTCTAATATGAATGTTTCTTTCTTTCCTTATTACATTATATTTGTGTGCATGTCTATACTTGTGCTTCTAATATTTTTGTTTTGCAAGCATTCCATAGCTCGTTCTCTTGGTGCCCCCAAACGAGGGGGAATACACATCAAGGGGGAGTTTCTACCCGTCAAAATTTTCACGAATGAAAACTTGTCGGCTTAACCTTTTTGATGTAACAAAAAGGGGGAGAAGTACATATAAACTCACTAAAATACTTGTTTAAAAACTAATTTTTGAGATAATGAGTTTAAGTTTTGTAATCATCAAAAAGGGGGAGATTGTTGATATAAATAATGTTTGTGAATGTTATTAATATTTTTCAATAAACCTATGTTTTGATAATCACAAAACTTAAATCAAATTAAGTCAAGAATAAGGCATAAACAAGTATTTGGTGACAAATATTTACCTCTACATCTTATATCACTTAAGGTATGCATAATATTAGTAACTTATGCATTACATGATCAAAGGAAATTTTATATTAATACATAACATTATATAAAATGATTTTAACATTTTATATATATTTGTAAATCATTTTTGGTAAAGCTTTATTAAACCACAAAAATATGATTTCAAATTTCCAACCAAAAAGGGCAAATTTTATCCAGAGAATCTTTTCAAACGTTCAGGAGGGCGGCCCCCTTAATTTTACTAGGCGGCCCCCTTAATCATTAAGGGGACCGGCCTATAATTAAGGGGACCGGCAACGCTCCCGAACAGTAAAATCTGGCCCTTTAAATACTGGATCATTTTGCACATTTTCCTCACCTTTTTGCACTATAAACTTTCTGATCCAATCCTCTTCTCTAGATCTAAAATCCTTTGATCATATATTTCATAAGTCTTTGTTTTCAAGTGATCCAAAGCTTCATCCATTCAAGTGCAAGAAGAAGAACACTTCTCTACATCCATCTTATTGTAGTGGTGTTGTGTATAGCTAGTTTCATATAGCACTAGTGATAGCTATTTGTTAAGGTGTTGTGAATACTTGTTGATTGTAGAATCTTGGTGTGTTGTAAACTAGTTTAGTAGTAGTGACTTAGTTGTGCATAGAAGAAGGTGTGAAGATTGACTAGGTGTGAAGACGGTGTGAAGTCTTGAAGAAGGTGTGAAGGTGTGATTAAGGTGTGAAGATCACGTGGTGTGATATTTGGTGTGAGATTGGTTTTAGCTACGATTAGAACTCGACATTTTGCTTAGTGTCGTTAACTTGTGTAAGCCAAGGTGTGTAAGGTTTCTCCACCATAAGGAGTTTGTTGACATAGTGAAGAAAACTCTCGAGTGTGGTACTCGGGGAGTGGAGTAGGGCAAGGAAGGTGTCCTTGTAGCCGAACCACTATAAATTCGCGTGTTGTGGTTTGATCTTTCTAACTCTATCTTTTCTTCATTATATTTCAATACTTTCAATATTAGTTTAGACTTGCTCATATTGGTTGCTACTTGAATTCACTTAAGATCGAATCGAAAGTTTTTATAACCAACAAAATATTTTGGAAATAAATTTAAAAAGGACGTAAAACTATTCAACCCCCCCTTCTAGTTTTCCACAGACTCGAATTAAGAAAATCAAAACACTTGGAGTACTTTTAAGATTAACGTACGTATGGGGGTAATAAATGATGTTCTTCCCCATTACTCCATAAAATAAGTACTTTACCCATGAGTCCCAATCGTCCCAAAACAATATGTACAAGGATATGACTCGACTTAGCAACCATGTAATCAATTAGATAGTTAACTTAGGGTTTAAAAAAATAACAATAATGCACTAAAAATGAGTGCACACACGTAAGGCTAAGGCGATTTGGGTGTACATTTAAGTGAGGTGTAACAAATTCTTCCTTTAAGTAAAATGCTTAAAGTTAGAAACGAAAAGATAGGCTCGGAGGGGGGGGGGGGGTGTACTAGGGGTTTCGTGTACTAAAAATGAGTACAACGCTGAGGTGTGGGAAAAATTAGTTGACTTAACTAGCCAAGTAATATGACTTAAATGGTCAAGTAATTATAATACGGGTTTAACACAAGGGTTATCCTAATGCCTCTTATCATGTAGTAAATCCTACTACACGAATGTAGTCTCACTAGCGGTCTCGGGATGCATCACTAACGCAAGTTCTAGAATCTAAATACTACTGGTACACTCATAAGCACTAATAGTAAATGCTTTTCCTATCAAATCTAAAGACGAACCTCACATATTTGGGTGGAAAATTTTTCTGAATATACGGTTTTGTGCTAGTCATACAATCTCCTATCCATGAGACGCTTGCTATGGCTAAAGTTTCACTCCTAAATGTTGTAAGAAAATTTAAATTTGGTGCTAAAATTACACTAACAAGTATTTCTCGTAGTTTTATTACACATCTACCATTAAACAAAACAAACTCAAGCGAAAGTGCATATGTAAGGTATCACCATTTTACCCTCCCCTTACACTTAAGATGAACATTGTCCCCAATGGTCAAGTAAAGAATGTAAAAGTGAAAAAGTAAAAAGAATGAAATCAAATACTCCCCTGATTCGCTCGGTATGGATAATAAGGTGGCCAGGTTAAATCTTCCTCCAAGAAAATGAACAATCAAAGCTTCCCTTCCAGAATATAAATCATCTTCTTGTCATACATAACCTGTAAATCCTGAGAAAATAGACAAGACAACCTCGCGTAAAATCGGCAGCATCCTATATAAGTTACTAAATCCTAGAAAACAAGATAAGATATAATGCTTGTGGAATGAAGTTTGCAGATTTCCTGGAGATTATAAAACTTAATAATTATCAAAAACCATAAGACTCCGTTAGAGAAACAAAACCGGTAAAATTTCCAGATTTTTACATGTGACACCGTCAAGAATTAATTCTTGACGCCGTCAGAAGTGACCTGCATAAATTCTTATGTTAAGTTTCCGGAAAATTTCTGGAAAAACTTGGTCCTACTTCCTGGAAAATGCTGCAAAACTTCATTATGACTCAATACAAGCATTTGACTCTAACAAATACGAATATACATGTTCATTTAATATTGTGGAGAATCATGATCGGTTTGTTTCTTAAAAACATATTTGGGGTTTCCCCTTACACTTATCTTTTGCAAAAATACTTTTAGGTGGAGTTAAGACTAGGCCAAACAACAAAGTAAAGTATTTCCACTATTTGATTGAGAAACATGATCTACCAACAATAAAAACAAAGCATGCATACGAAAGCAAATAACAAACAAACAAAAATAAAATCACACAAAATATGGGTTGCCTCCCAAGAAGCGCTTTTCTTTATTTACGAGTCTTGTAGCTAGACTCAAGGTCATGGGTTACTACGTGATACGGGTGAGTTCCTCATTGAGGACATCCTTGGGATCAAACTTAGGTTTCAACTTCCTATCGGTTTCCTTAGTATGGTATGACCTTTCAAACTTTTCTCCATCCGGATCATACAAAGTCATCCTCATATGCCATGATCCGTCACCTTCTTTAGGTGGCTTGTCCCACCTCCATTTACACTTGTCTCCCTCTCTTTTCCACTTATTCATCTCTATATTAATAGGCATTACGCTCAAGAACTCAATCATCTTCCTAAAGACTAAGGGATCCTCAAAGGGATCTAGCTCTTCATCTCTAGCTATGAGTTGTTCTACCGAATGTGTCTTTTCAACAAAATCTTTCTCTAGATAAAATGGGCATTGAGGTCCTATAAAGTTCCTTTCTATCCAAGGTCCATATCTAGATGGTCTCCTATTCATCTCTACCCAATGCGGTGTCGGTTCATCATCACAATCATAACTATGCTTCTTTACATCGTACACCGACCAAGTATCGCCTTCACCTACCGCTATCTTAGACTCCTTACAATCTACCATGGCGCTAGCGGTTGCTAAAAATCCTCTTCCTACCAATACTGGGCATGTAGTGTCACTAACCATGTCTAGGACGTGAAAATCCGCTAATATAGTTAACTTTCCTACGTGGACAACTACATCCTTAATCATTCCAACCGGGTGGGCAATGCTCCCATCCGCTAGCCCTATTAATACCTCCGTTTCCTCTAACTTTCCTAGCTTGAGAGCGGTGAATAAGGATAAGGGAATCAAGTTGAGGCTTGACCCTAAATCGGCTAGTGTGTCGAAAGCTTCGGATCTTCCTATCTTACAAGGCAAAACAAATATACCCGGATCATCAAGCTTTTTAGGCAACTTGTTTTGAACGAAGGCGGTCCCATTTTTACCTAGTTTAAACTTCTCATATTTTTCTAGGAGGGCACTATAGTAAGGAGCACGCGCTAAGACATCAATGACGGGGCGTTCAAGGTGAAGTTCTTTGAATTCATCGTCAAGGTCTTGCGTAGGAGGTGTTTCAACTATACTTTTGACCGGTTCTATATCGGGTGTTTTACTTGATTGGTCCTTTTGAAGAATTTGGTTTTGTTTGAAACACGTGCTCGTTGATTTAACTGAGTAGTATTGTGGACACGAAGTGGGTGACGAAACTGAAGATATGGAATTAACGTTTAGTTTCGGATTCTTGACCGTGTCGCTTGGGAGTGCTCCCATTTCTCGGTCATTGAGAACTTTCAACAATGCGTCAATTTTAGTGGTCATCTCGCTTTGCTTTTGTTTGAAATCGGCTTCAAACTTAGATATGCGAGCTTCTTGAGATGCCATAAACTTTGACATCAATCCTTCAAGATTGTTGGTACTACCATAGTTGTTGGAAGGATTGTTGTTGAAAGTACTGTTGGAGGGTGGACCGTTTGGTTTGTTAACAATTAGGCGGGTTGGAAGAATTGGGTTGATTTTGTTTCCTCCTAAGGTTTGGGTGATTTTTCCAAGAGGGGTTGTATGAATCACCATAAGGGTTTGGCTCGGGCTTGAAAGTGTACCACTTATCTCCCGCTTCGTCGGTACGCGTGGATGCGTAGTCCGCAAAAGCTGTTCCGGGGAGTTCCACACAATCACGAGTGTCGTGGGGACCACTACATAATTCGCATGAAGAAGTGATTTTGTTCACTTGGCTTGAAGGTTTAGGAGCTTCGTAAGATTTCATGAGAAACTTGACTTGGTCCTCAAGTTCCATGATCCTACGGTCAGAAGTGCTAGAATTGTTTGAAGGCAAAGATATTGCCTTGACCGTTTTGTTCAAATCACGGGGATCATTCCAACTTTCGTTGTCATAGAGAGCAAGATCTTCTATGAGTTCCCATGATTGTTCCGCACTTAGATCACGTAGCTTACCACTGGCTGATTGGTCAATGGCTCGCCTCGTGGAGAGATCGACATGGTCATAGAAGATTTGGACTTGGAGCCAAAGATCTATGCCATGATGAGGGACTTTTTGGAGTAAGTCCTTGAAACGAGTCCATGCTTCATAAAGAGATTCATTTTGACGTTGTTGGAACATCAAGATGTCATTTCTAAGCTTAGTAGTTCTCCCCGGTGGGAAAAATTGAACAAGGAAACGAGTGGTGAGATCATCCCATGTGGTGATGGATCCCGCGGGTAAATGCTCAAGCCATTGACTAGCTTGATCCCGTAGAGAGAATTGGAATAGGCGTAATCGGGTTGTCTCTCTAGTTTCAACACCTAGGTCTATGGAATCTACGATTTTTAGGAAGTCCTTAAGATGTTGGTTTGGATCTTCGGAACGAAGTCCATGGAATGCACATCCGCTTTGCACCAACCGGATGGTGTCGGATCGCAAGGGAGTCACATTGGCTCCGGTGAGCTCAATGGTGTTTCGGTAGCCTTGGTGGCTAGGTCGGGAATACTCTCCTAAGGTTCGGGGCCTAAGGGGTTCTAGTGGTGGGTTTTGTTGTGATGGGATGACGGGTTCAAGGATGTTCCCATCGTCCATGATGTCGGGTGGTGAAGAGTTACGAACAAAAACACAAAGAAATAAGATAGACTAAAGAAAACCTAAAAATAAAATAAAATCTTACTAGAAAGGAATCTAGCAAGTAGACCTAATAAAAAGAAATTCTAACCTAGACAATAACTATTCCCCGGCAACGGCGCCAAAAACTTGATACGTGGGAATCGCACCAGGCTTTACCTCTCGAGGGATCTTGAGAAGCTTACAACCCCCACCAGGCAGTGTACCTGATCGTTGTAGTATAGTATAGTGACAAGTACCGGGGGATTGCTCGTTCAGCTAGGAATAGTGTCGCTAGGATTAGAAAACCTAAATACTAGTTCTAGAGGTGAGGGATGATTATTTTTGTATTTTTATATTTTTTTTGGAAAGCAAGTAAAAATCTCGGGTTTGAAGTATTTGGGCAGAATTAGTTGCTAATCAACTAACCCAATACTAAAGATGCAATCAAAATAAAATACTAAAAATGAAAATAAACTAAATTAACTAAGGTTGTAAGCAATAAGTGGAGAAAATTGTGTTTACTTAGATTTCACTACTCCCTAGATATCTTTTACACGTTAATTACTTGTTATAGTTGCGTGGATGACGGATTGTAATCCTTAATACCATTCATGGGATGGCGCACTTAATTCCCCAATCCTATGAGTGCCTACTTCACTCCTATGTCGAGCCGGCTAAGAAGCTCCTAACATGGGATCATTAGAATTTACTCATGCATTAAATACAACCAATAAAACCTAGTGCACGTCAGTTCATGTTTCCTAAGACGTTCAAGCATGTTACCATTTGGAGATTTGCCAGTTTTCTTAAGCCTAACATCGAATTCATTCATCCAATACAACCATAAACAAGTAATCAACACATAATTAACATCTAGGTTTCATTAGATCCAAGCAAACACAAGATAGATCTAGCCTAGCATGATGGAATTAAGACAAGAACAAGATATAGACAACCAACACATAGACATATTGATTGAATTAAAAGGATACTTATCTCAATTACACTTGAAAGGTATCAAGGGCTGAAAACCCTTGAAAAACCTTTAAAATTCGTGCCAAGTTCATACTTAGGGTTTCTCCAAAACTTCTCTCTTTTTTAATGTGAAAATTAGAAAACTATATATAGGAAATAGGGTCTGACGGCGTCAAGAACAAATTTGTGACGCCGTCATCTCGCCGCCAAAATAAATCTCGGACTGCCTTGATCCAGATCTGACGCCGTCAAGTGTTATGTGTTTCCAGGCCGTCATGCATTTTCTTCTTGACGCCCTACCTTGTGACGCCGTCAATTCTGTACTGGGCTGTCATGGAAATTATTCTTGACGCCGTCAAGATTTTCTTCTTGACGCCGTCACCTACTGTTCCCAGCAAGGAAAATTAAGACTATGGCATTTTCTTCACTTTTATGCTTCAAAAACGTCCGAATTGCTTCCTTTTCCAGATTTCTCTCCCAAAGTACCTAAAATCACAAAAGGAACGATTTAGGGCAATATTTGATCAAATAAATTCAATTCCGGGCTTAAATGACCCCCTAAAAACGGTTCATTTTTCGCCTCATGATACTGAGCAAGGCCTTTTACTAAAGGCTCTTGATATATTGAAAGAACTTAAGGAGGAGTTGGTTACTACATCGTTTCAAGACTCTCGTGAGAAATATATGGCAGAAATACTTGCTGAAGAACGAGAGGCTAGAAACAAATTGAGCATGGAAGAATTGCTAGTCTTAGAACAAGCAGCTATAACACGCGCCAAATTTCGTAAAGCTGCTCTTCTAGACTGTGATGATGATAGTGATAATGAAGACACCCTTGATATACTTCAATTTTATAAGGGTTCGTCAGATTCATCATTTGTGATTCCTCCCATTGAAAAACAGGGAGATAATAATGAGATGGAGAAATTACTAGCAGAAGATAAAATGGAACTCGTACAATCCATGAATGCTAGCTCCTCTCCACTCCCTCAGTCTGTTGTTATCACACCCGAAGTTCACACTCACTCTCTAAACATGGGGGATGAGCATCTTAGCACTGTTCCTAATAAGGAATCGGACGAATTAATAAAGTCTAGTGTTGAGATCCTTGTCCCAATCCCGAGAGAGTCACAGGGGACTTTTGACCATGTGTGTGATATTCCTTCACCCCCTAATAATCCAAATGATCAGATTGAGATTGTCTCTGATTCCAGTGATGATTGTTTATCTTACAGAGACATTGAGTATGTTGATGCATCCCTTCCCCACTCTAATGTTGACTTTCTTCTCGAGGAGTTCTCCGATGAACTCACTCACACCAATCCACTTCCATCGGGAAGTGATGATGATCTGGAAGAAGTCGAAGCATTCCTTACCCTAGATAGTTCAACTTCGTATGAAGTTGATGATAACTATCTTGATTCTGAGGGGGATATTCTTTTCCTTGAAAGCTTATTGAATGATGATCCATCACTCAATTCCTATCTCAATACCGGGCTTAGTGATTCACACACTGATGAAAAGTCTTTATCTTATGGAGACATCAGTGATATTGATGAAATACCTTCTGAGCCCATCATTGATCACCTTATCATGACTCCTCCGGAGTTTGATAGCCCGGGGGGAGATGCACTCAATCATGAGAATTTGCAAATTCCCACCCACCCTCCCGGGATGTTTTTGAGCTTAACCCTTAAAATCTAAACTCAGGCTAATGAGCCTGCTCTCGAGGTGCCTTCCTCTCTTCTTCAATCCTTCGGGAATGAAGATACTATATTTGACCCCGGCATTTTCATGTATCATTATCTTGAGCCGGGATTATATCTCATCGGTGTGGAACTTTCATGCTTCCCCAAGGACAATTGAATTCGGGGTCGAGTCAAGCTAGCGACTCGGTAAACAAAAACAGTAGCATGTACTTAGAGTTTTCACCCTAAGTGTGGGGGAGTTACCCCTACAGTGGTTACTTATAAGGTGAAAAACAAAATGGTGTTTTCCACGCTTAGCTTGTAATGTTGCCCTTTTACATTTAAAGAGTCGGCATAATAACCGGGACTTTGAATATTGAGGACAATATTCATTCTAAGTGTGTGGGGGGGGGGGGGGTATTTCGCTATTCTAGCGAATTTTATCACATTTTACCTTATAGTACCCCCATTTTTGGCAAAAATTAAAAAAAAAAATTCACTGGTGCTTCAAAATTTTTGTGGTTATCAGTCCGCCTTGTCTAAACGACAAAAGGATTGGCTAGTCCAGGAGCAAACGGCTCTTGGTAAAGACATCTCAAATCCGTTGATGGTTGCAATTTTCCCAAAATTGTATGGTACCTCAACTCGCCATATCCTAAAAAGCGAATGAGTTGGCTAGCCCGCAAGATTATGGCTTGTGGTAAAGGCAGTGGAAAATCCATAATTGGTAATCAGCTCACCAAGATGTCGACTTTGTCCATCAAGAGTTGGCTAGTCCAGAAGCAAACGGCTTTTGGTAAAGACTAATCAAATCCGTTGACAGCTGGTGGTTTGCTCAAAATCACATGGTTATCAGGTGGACCATAGTTCTTACTTGAATCGATACATCTGGCTACTCCAAAAGTGATGGCTTTTGGTAAAGAGTTTCAAATCCATTAAATTTTCAAAACAGTTTATTGCTAGGGACTAGAAATATTTTAGTGTGGGGGATTGATGAGTGCTCAAACACTCATTATTTTTGGTCAAATCTGAACTGCAAAACATACAAAAACACTCAGAAATGCATCAAAATACTAAAAATATTTCAAAGTTGTGTTTTATATGTTTTAGATGCAAAATGAGTAAAAACAAATGAAAAACGTACAAAGTTTGCAAAATTGGCAGTTTCAGTCCCCCAACTTTCATAAAATGACAAAATTAGTCCTTGGTAATTCAAGATATGGAAAATTATCACCAAAGGTCCTTTTAAAATCATAAGTTGTCATATTTAGTCCTTTGGTGAAAAATCTGAAAAGTTTTGGAAATTTGCAATTTAGTCCCTGGAGTTTCACTTTTGGCAGTTTTGGCCCCTGGGAGTTCAATTTTGGAGAAAAAAGTCAAAAATGGTCCTTGGGAATTCACTTGTGTCACTTTTAATCCCTGGATGAAAATTTTGAGGAAATTACATGTTTGGTCCCTGGACTTTTCAAAAATGACAATTTTGGTTCCTGTGAATTTCAAAATGGAAAAATATCACTTTTGGTCCTTTGATTATTCATATTTGGCAGGAATTATCCCTTGTGAGCACTTTGGAGTTTGTACATAATCAGCCCTCAAGTTTGGATAAATTACAAAGTTGGTCCTTGTTATATTTATAAACCAAATTGGACCCTTTTGTAATATAATTACCCAACAAACATATCCACCCAACACCCCTACCTGATCCACAATAAACCCCAGCCCAAACCTTGGCCCAATCCCACAAAATAAACCCAACCCCGTATAATATTACCCCGGTCAAACCCCAGGGTCAACTAGTCAAAGGCCGGTCAAACAACCACCCCTAACCTCCCTTTTCCCTCCCACTAATCACCACCATCACCCCCCTAATAACCTGTAATTGTGTCCACCCCCTCCTCCAATTCCACCAAACACTCAACCTCCCACTCATCATGTCCCCTCCTCATAAATGCTCTCACCAAACTCCACTCACCTTCCCAATAATATTTTCTCGCCAAAAGCCAATTAAACGGCCACGATCACTTCTATTCATCCAAGGGTCACAAATAGATGTGGGAAAGAGAAAGGAGTGCTCCAGGACTTATAAATATGAAGAAAAGTGGAAAAAGAATCATCAGTTAGAGTAGAGTAGTTAATTAGTGTAGGTTTATTTTCGTATTAATGTAATTTCAATCAACAGTTGTAATTTTTAGCTCAAACACTTTGTTTTCTTCATTATTAGTATAATTCAAGCAATTTTAAACATCAATTTCAAGTTTGTTAGGTTAAATTCATATTTTGGTAAATTTCAGTGAAATTGACAATTTCACATAATTGTTGTTAAATGTTGTTGAACTGGTTCATTTGAGTCCCTTTAAGCTCAGTTTCAAGTTTTTAATAGGACACTAATCCTAAAAACTAGTTTTAACAAGAAAAGCAAAAATAATCAATAATTCAAGAAAAATGGTGAAAAATGAAAAATCAGTGAGAACAAGGAAGACGCAAAGAAGCAAGGTTGATTTTGTATTCTCAGGGTTTAGTAGCCTTAAGGAAGGCATTAGGTTGTGAGTTGAGATTTTGGTTCATGTTCTGTGTTTGGAACCACTTGTAAGCCATTCTCTCAATTTTGGTTATCTACTGTAGCATGTTCTCATTTGCTTGTTTAATATCTTATCTATGCTTATTCTGTTTGTTTAAGGCTAATTGAGTACCTTTTGCTAGCTTGTATGTGTCTGAGCTCTTAAGTGCATGTTAACTGTCTCAAATTAGTTTAGGTTGCTTCTGCTTGTCCTTGTTGTGTTACCAATGTTACTCTTGCATTTTTAGCTTCTATTTTGTCTTAGTAATCAGTTTCAAGCTTAAAAATTGGATGTTGTAGTTTTAACTTTGCAAGTTGTAGTTCAATACTAGTTTAAAGGGGTGTTTGGATTAGTGTATTGTCAAGTGTTATTATTGTTGTTTTATTGTTAACTCAGTACTAGCAAATTGCATTATCTATAATTAGGTCATATAAAACTTAAAAATCAAGTCCCCTTTACAAAAAAAAGTCAAACTCACCACAACTTTTGCTTATCTGTTTACTGTGTGGCCAGTGAGGTCCACAAACCCACACATTCTTGCATAAGCTGTAGGATTTGGCTTATTTGGACTTATTTTAGCTTATCATATCAATATCTGTCAATTAAATGTAATCCAACTTCATTTTAGTCAACTTTTCAAGTTTCATCAAAAAGTCAAATATTCTAAGTTCTCAGATTTTGCAAATCTTGCATGATTTTTGTAGAATTTTGTACTGAGTTTTAGGCTTTGAGCTTTTAAGGATTTGAAGTCCCTCAGCTGAGCTTTGGTGTCCTTGCTTCATTTCATTTTTGTGATTTTTGTGTGGACCCCACCATCACCCCAAACATACTTGCAGGGGGAGTGAGTCCCCTGCTGCACAGACCTCACCACCATCACCACCACTTTGGTGGTGGTTTGTGGCCACCTCAGTGGGCCCCACAACCACAAATTTGTTCCTTTCAACCCCCCTCATACCCCTCTTCATGGTTTGACCAAGTGTTTGACCTAGGACCCTGTGGACCCCACCAGAATTAGCCACAAAAGTTTGTCCCATTTTCAGCTTTGAAACAAGAAGGCCAAGTGCTTTTCTTGGTTTATTGGCTTATTCTGTGGATCCCTTTTGCTTTTTCTAGCTCAAACATGTCCACACAACTTATTTAGATCAGATTTCACCTTAGTGGACCCCACTTAAGCTCATTTGAGCTTATTTCCTCACTTGGTCAACAAAAGTCAACTATTAAGCCAAAAAGCACTTAAAGTGCTTATTTTTGATTTCCACAAAAGTTTTTTTTGTAAAAGTTTCATGTTTTTAGTTGTAAAATAGTTTTCAAAAAAGAAAATCAAGAAAAAACAATTTAATTTTAAGTGATAGTTTCTATTTAATGTAATTTAAATTTTAATTTGCATTTTTTGATTTTTTTTAAGCACTTGGCATTTTTATATTTTTATTAATTACCTTTTATATTAAAGTAATTTTAGTAAATTTCTCAGATTTTTATTTTGTCATTTAGTATTAATTAGAATTAATATTAGTTTTATTAATAATTAATCAATAATTATGTTTTAAATAGCATAATTAGTTTTTATTAAGTAAGACCTAGTTTTTATATTTTTTCTAGCTTTTATATGTTATAAAACATTTTTTGAAATTTTTATAGAATTTTTACTGTTCATTTTCTATTTTTAATAATTTAAAATAGTTTAATTATGTAATTAATATATAATGAGTAATTAATTAATATAAAAATCATAAAAAGACAAAAATACATATTTTTAATTTTAAAACTTATTTTTAGTTATTTTATAATTTCAGAAATTTTATTTCTATTTTTCTAGTATTAAATTAATATTATATTGTATTTAAGTATTTTAAATATTAATAATTAGTATTAATAAGTAATTAATTAATAATAAATAATTAAATAGTGTAAAAATTAATTTTATTTTTCTAAAAATTTCTTTTATCTTTAAGTTTGTGAAAAAGTCATTTTCACCCCCTGTGGGTTTTCAGATTTCCGTTTTCACTTTTTATTTCGTACGTTCACGTAAATTTAAATTGAACGTACGCGTTTTAGGTTTTAAACGTTTCTGGTTTTTCTAAAATTCCAATCTTATCCATATATCTTATTTAAGCTATTTCCTTGTAGATTCCTTAGTTTAACCAATCTCAAACCCCTTTCTGTCCAAATTCACCCGATCACAGATCCGTTTGATAACCATCACACCTCGTCGGGACATAACGACCCGGGGAAACCACTATATTCCGCGGAGCATTGACTCTAGGCAGTTTGACTTGGTTGACCATATGCTTGGTCAATTTAGGTTGACCGTTTGGAGCCAATCAGTGACACTACAACCCGAAAAATAAAATCCAAAAATGTCCAAATCTCTTCATACCAAATTCTCCTCAAGGAATTAGGCCCCCACATGAAGCGTTGGGAAGAACTCATTCGTGAGAATGCGTTCGGTACCGGAGGTGACCGGGACCATCTCCCGGCGTGCCTTGCTCACATGTTGTATTGTATAGCTGTTGAAAAGCCATACAATTTGGCCTACTTCTTTATCAAACGGATTGAGTGTGCTAGAAAAACTCCCAAAGCCAATCTTCCATATGGAATGTTTCTAACTCGTCTCTATCGTCATGTTATCGAGTTCTACCCCGATCTTGACAATAGCATCTATGAGTCCATATATCCCACCTTACGTCCTCTCGCTCTAAAACAAACTCGACGAACTCGAAGTGACAAGGGAAAATCTCGTCGTCATAGCTTTCACGGTTCATCTTCTCGACAAGACGATGACGATGAGGAGGAAAACGCCCATGGTGCTAGTACCCCTTCGTTCTCCGAGTTCGTTGATAATCTAGAGGATCTCGACTATCCCGAGTATTCAACCCCATCTCCTAGCGATCAAACTGACGAAGTACTTCATGAATGTACAACCGAGGTGCTTAGACGACAAAAGAGTTTGCATGAAGAAGTTAGAGGTGGCTTCAAATCCATCGGGAAGACGTTGAAGGGCATCTTCGGGAAGAAAAGAAGATGATGGAGATTAGCTTATGATTGTTGAACAATATTTATTTTTATGACTTTTGATCGTGGATATTTATGTGCTATTTGTCCGAATTATATTCGGAAGTACTTGTTATTCTCTTGGATAATTGTTTGGATACTTGACTAGGTTGATAACTTGCTTAATTATGTTTAATATATGCTTATGATTGCATGTTTTATCACTTAATCTATATATTTGCTTGCATGCTTAGCTTATGTATATATATATATAAATAACATGTACGCTTTCTAATAGACCAAAACAAATGTGAAATGTCCAAATAGAGCTTGCTGCAAAAACAAAACAGAATCTAACATTTTTCCAGAAAATTTTGAAAAATTTTGAGTTCTGGGTCGTCAGATGGGCGGCCCCCTTAATTCATAAGGGGCGGCCCCCTTAAATTTAAGGGGACCGGCCATCTAGAACAGTCTTTACACTGTTTTCTTTTGCAACTTGTGACTTCTTTTGCTAGTCCCAACTACCATTTCCCTTAAAAACTAAACTGATTTTGGAATCTAACAATGCAATTTCAAATTAATTCCTTTTCTAAACATGTTTTCATACTATATAATCCCCATGCATGTTTAATTCACATTCCATCATCATCAAGTTTCATCAAACCTCATCCTTTCATCATGTCATCACCAAGAACCACATACTCAAACAATGCCAAGAAACAAAAACTTGTTATTATTCCACCAAAACAACTCTTCATTGATCTCACCAATGAAGACAACACCACTCCATCACCACCACCTCAATGCTCATCTCCTAGTGCACCAAATGCACCTTCCAAAACACCATCAACAAAAGGAACTTCCACTTCCTCCATACCATCCACTTCATCCATAAATGACTACATAAACACCCACTTGTCTCCTCCACTAATAGTTCAACCATCACAACCTACCATTGAAAACACAACTCTTGCATTAACCCTCTCATTATCACCATTAACACCTCTTGATGCACACTTCTCATCATCCCCTATCAATCCACCAACCTATAACCCCATCCCATGGAGTTTACTTGAAGCTCATGGTGACACTTGCCTTTGTTGCATCCATAACCGAACAATTGTGTTCGGACTAAGAGATGAGATACAATACATGTTTTCACACATTGAAAACTTGTTGCATCAACCACCAACAACAAACACATCTCCTCTACCACCATCAACAAACACTCCTCCACCATCACCATCTCCATGTTCACCATCCATTCCACCCAATTACACATGCTTGGTACTTTGCAAATAAAATTGTCTTAAACCATTTTGGATGGCAAGCTCTAGAGAGGACCTTCATGTTAGAGCTATGGTTTATTTTAGTTATGATTGTAAGCCTTCAAGGCTTTTATTATTTGCACTACTTGTTTAATCCTCTAGTTTGTTGATTTAATGCTTGGTGTAACCTTTTGTTCTTTCAATGATTATGGTTATGATTAGTCTCTTTTCTTGCATGCTATATATATATATATATATATATATATATATATATATATATATATATATATGTGTGTGTGTTGCTTGTCCACTAAATATTTTTTGCAAGAATTCTATATCTCGATTCCTTTTTGACCTCAAGACGAGGGGGAGTATACATCAAGGGGGAGCTCCAATAATATCGGGATAACCTTTTTGATGCTAACAAAAAGGGGGAGAATTGATATAAACTCACAATAATACTTGTATATATACTAATTTTTACTTAATGAGTTTAGATTTTGTAATCATCAAAAAGGGGGAGATTGTTGACATAAATAATACATAAAAATGTTATTTACATTTTTCGATATCTCTATGTTTTGACGATCACAAAATGTAAAATCATCAAACGTAAGATTACTATGTAAACAAGTATTAAGCTAGTTTATATCATTATATCCAGCTTAATCACTTAAGGTATGAATAAACAAGTGCTTAATACATCTCATGATCAAAGGGGTATTTAATTAATTATTACAAAGTTTATTTAATTATATAAACATACAGTAAAACCTCTATAAATTAATACTCAACAAATTAATAACCTCGATAAAATTAATAATTTGTCCAGTCCCAACTTGGGACCAGTACAAATTTAGACCTCTATCGATAAAATAATAAGATAATAATTTTTTTGAAACCCCAATGTATATATATTAATCCCAAAGAAACTATAAATTAATAATTACTGAAAATTCCATATATATGTATATATGTGTGTTTGTGAAATACACTTCAAAATCCTAATATTGTTTAGTAGAAAATAAATCGATAGTCACTTGTTTTTTGTTGAACTTCAAATCCATGTTGAGTTTATCTTAAAATCTTCTTATTGCACTAAAGAGTTGGTGCGTTGTTTTCTCGTATTACAACAAAAAGTGTTAATTTTATTTTCGTAAAGTGTGAATGTGAATTCATAAAACATTAATTAGAACTTGTTTTTCAAATTTATTTTTCGTCTCTAATGAGTAAACATTGTAACTAGCTAGTATATTAGACTTGAAAATTTAATGGTCATACGTAAAACCTCTTTAAATTAATAAATTATTAATTTATCGATATAATAATATCTCGCTTAATTAATAAAATATCCCGGTCCCTACAATATTAATTTATAGAGGTTTACTGTATTACATATTTTTGAAAAACACTTTTGGTAATAAAGAAAAATGTTTTAATCATACTAAATATATGAATTCAAATTTTTAACTAAAATCAGTTAGTTTTTCACCAAATAAACCTTCCCCACTAAATGACAAGCATTCTGGCCGTTACAGCTGGGCGGCCCCCTTAATTATAAGGGGCGGTCCCCTTAAAATTAAAGGGACCGCCATGAATTAAGGGGACCGGCCAGGCTCCTGTGTCAGAATTTTTCTCCTATAAATACCACCTTAAATCTGGAATTTTTCCCCACCTTTTGCACAAAAATTTCAGATCTAAAGCTCTCTAAACATCTTCCAAAACCCTTTGATCATTAGAATACTAATCCTTGTTTCAAGTGATTCAATCCCTTCTCATCAATCCTCATCCAAAGTGCAAAAGAAGAATACTCCTTCTACAACTAAGTTCAAGAAGTATTGAAGAGTAGTTGTGTATATTATTTGTGAAGTTGTGTTGCGCTTGTAATAAGTAGTTTAGAAGTAATAGAAGTTGTGTAGGGAGAAAAAGTTGTTTAGTAGTGAAGTAGTGTAGTTGTGAAGAAGATAGGTGTGAAGTAGATTGGTGTGAAGAAGATTGGTGTGAAGAAGATATGTGTGAAGTAGATTGGTGTGAAGAAGTTGTGATTAAGTTGTGACAAAGTTGTGGTGTGTACATTGGTGTGTAAGGTTTTCTCCGCCATAAGGGAGTTTGTTGACATAGTGAAGAAAACTCTCGAGTAGGTGACTCGGGGAGTGGAGTAGGAACAAGGAAGGTGACCTTGTAGCCGAACCACTATAAATCCTTGTGTTATGGTTTGATCTTTCCAACTCTTTTCATTACTTACTTATTTACTTATACAATATTAGCTTAGTTAGTTAGTTACTCTATAATCGTTCATATAGTGCAAGCATTGAGATCACATAAACTAGAATCGAAGTTTTTAAAACAAACTTGTTTTTATAAATTTTAAAACGAACGTAAAACTATTCAACCCCCCCTTCTAGTTTTCCACATAGAATTTTCTTAGTTGAGTTCTTGTTAGCTTTTCATGACTATGTCGATGTTTGTACCTCTTTGGCGTGAGTTGTTTGTCGATATCTTTTCCACTTTGACGTGAGTAACATTTGGAGTCTTTACTTTCTTACCATCACACGAAACCTAAAGCTTTCTTACAAAAACTATGACACATTGTCTTTTATAGACTTTATTATTTCGTGAGCTATTTTCTGAGATAATCGTATGCGTATTAGGTTACGCCATCTCTATACCATTGTACTCGTGATACCTATTTTCTTGGATTATCGTTGTGATTAGCTCTAGATGCCAGTCGTGTCAGTCGTGATCTTTGCATTTCTGTGGCTAAGGTGAGTTTCATAGCCCCTACTTTTAACGGTTTTCATAATTATTTTTGGGGGAGAATACATGATCGTTTTAACTAAACTAAATGATTGATTATCTGAATTTGTGAAATATTTATTTGAATATTGATTGATTGATATACTTGAATTGGTTTTCGAAAGCATTACGTGATTACCTGATATAAATGCGAGCTTCCTAGCTCAACTATTTTTCTAGACCTGCAACTACTTTTGATTTGCTATGTTTGCTAGTTAAGGTTTAGTACCATGATAATTGCCCCTAATAAGACATTAGTTCCTGCGGGAAGTGCGAATGTTATGGATAGATCTATTGTGGTTGATCCCCCCCCCCATCTGGACTTTGGTGCCTAACTTGCCAGGATGTGTATCCGGATTTTGGTACTCCAACTTGCCAGGATGTGTATCTGGAATTTGGGTACTCCAACTTGCCAAGGATTTTTGCCCGGATTTTGGATGCACCAACTTGCCATGACGTACTGATGAGTGTGTAAATACTAATCATTTTTATCGTATCTGAACTGCAAAAACATCCAAAAACACTCAGAAATGCATCAAAATACAGAATTTATCCCAAAAGTGTGTTTTATATGTTTTAGATGCAAAATGTTTAAAAACAATTGAAAAATGAACAAAGTTTGCATAATTGGCAGTTTCAGTCCCTCAAGTTTCAAAAATTGACAAAACTAGTCCCTGAGGGTTTAAAATAAATAAAAAGTCAACTTTGATCCTTGGATAATCAAACTTGTTCAAAATTAATCCTTGGATGAAAGTTTTAACAAACTGGCAACTTTTACCCCTCATAATCCAAAATTGACACATTTAGTCCCTGCAGTTTCTAAGTTGGCAAAAATGGTCCCTGGGAATTTCAAAATATGGAAAATATCTTTTGTGGCCTTTGAACTATTGAAGCTTGTCAAAACTGATCCTTGGTTGTGAAAATTTGAGTATTTGCAGTTTAGCCCCTCAACTTTGGCAAGTTGGCAATTTTGGTCCCTGGTTTTCAAAATTGGAAAAATAACCTTTATGGCCCTTGTGTTGCTACTAATTGGCAGGAATTACCTTGAAGTAACTTTGGAAATGTGGCAAAGTCAGTCCCCAAATTTCAGCTTTTGGCAAGAATGGTCCTTGTTAAATATTGCTACAACCAAGCGGACCTAGTATTATTATATCACCCAATCCGAATAACCCCAGCCCACCACACTTACCAAAGCCCACACCTTATATCCCCTGGCCCAACTCTCCTCACAGCCCACCCACACTCCCCGTTTTAATAATAAAACGGGTCAAACCTTACCCTTTGACCTCTCCAAATACTACCTCCCTCAAAACCACTTCCCTCCCAAACCACCCTTCTGCAAACCCACCTCCATGTGACTCACCCTCATCATTACCTTCACTGCAACACTCCACCTCAATCCCACTATCACTACCTTTCAAACCACTAAATAACAAACCCCCCTTGCTACAAGCAACAGACCCCAACTTGCTCTAATCTTTTTCCTGCCTAAATTGAAGCAACGACCAAGATACAATTTGCTAATCCAAGGGACCCAAATCAAGATGGGAAAACTCCAAGAACCTCTCTGGAAGGTTATAAATAAAGAAGAAGCCAGGAAGAAGGAGGCTAGTTAGTTAATTTTTAGTAGTAGTTTTAGTTTTATTTTATCAGTATGAATTTATTGTAATTTTTAATTCTCAGTTAAACCGTCAGTTGTAATTTGTTTACTCTTGATTAATACAAGTTTTCCAATTCATAAATTCAAGTTTCATTACAAGTTTTTAGTTTCATCAAAAATAGAAAAAAAATACAGAAAAAATAAAAATAAATAAAGAAGAAGAAAAGATCAAGGGCATTGCATATTGAGGAAGCATGGTTTAGAGCTCTATGGGGAGCTTAGGGTTGTAGTCAATTACTTTGTTACTTTGGTTCTAAGCATTGAGCTTTTGTAAGTAATTTTCTAATTTATGTACTGTAGCATAGCTAATTTACTTCTTATTATTGCTTACTCACTGCTTTCCTTGCTTAGGTATGTTAAATAGTTGTTAAAAGTCCCATTAATGCTCATTTGTTGTTAAATTAGTTGTTTTCAAAATAATTCTCATTTGACTGTCAAATTGAGAGATAACTGCAAATCTGTGTTTTTGTTGTTATTTGTTGAAATTTATTGTTCATTTAGTTGCTAAATCAGTTAAGAAACTGAGTTTGATCATTAGTTTGCAAAATTATGGTTTAATTCTTTGAATTTTAATGTTAACTGCCATTTAAGGGGTGTTTGGATTTATGTATTCCCATGTGACTGTGTGGTTGAGATTGTGAGATTTCTGCATAACTAGACTCACCTAGGTAGAACTAAGTGAAATTGGTCATAAACAGCATAAGGTTTACATCAAAAGTCAAAAATTCACTTAATCTCAACTTGTGAGTTGACTGTTAGGAATTTAGGTTTAAGATTTCATCATTCCATTATATTAGTTGTTAGAGTAACCTGTTTTAGCATAGCAATAGCTTAAAGTTACATTTCCAGTATGTTAGATTCAATTCAAATCCACATAAGTCAACTTTGAACAAAAACTTGAAAAGTCAAAATATTGCATACTCAGTTTTTGCACAATCTTTAAAGCAAGCTCTAGGATTATTTAATGAATGGAAATGTATAAGTTTTGTTGATTTGAGAACTTAGCCAGCTTGTGCAGCTATTTCAAAAAGAAAATTAGAATTTGAACAAGATTTAGACCTAGAAAAGTGTAAAGGAAGTTGGTAGTCTGACCATGTAGTTCCCCTGCATCTCAGGTTTGGCATGAAATTCAATTGCCCATAAGTTAGCCTATCTTGGGCCATTTGCCTTGATTTTTGTTGATTCAGAATCCCACTTAGGTTGTTGTTATTTGTATGCTTTTTGTTTGCTCCTTAGTGCTTAATTTCCAGCTTATTTTGTGTCCCAACTTACCCCATCACCCACTGTTATGCTGGTGCATCAGTGGGTATGTGAGTTTGTTGACTTCATGTCTCTGTGTGATCAATGTTCCTTGAGTTGTTGTTATTAGCTTGTTTTAGTTACATGAGGTTGTGTCTGATTGAGTTTGAATTGGTTTATGCTTATTTGATAAACTGCTTATTTCAAAAAGTCATTTGAATTCCACTGTTAAGAGTTTTAGCTTGGCTAAGCTTGAGCATTGTCTAAAATTAGTTTGTTTGAGTTGTTTTGAGATCACAAAAACCTTTGCAAACCATTTTCTGAGTTGTGAACTAGTTGGAAAAGCTTTTGGCTTGAAAATCTTGCAAAAGGCCACACTGAGCCAAACACTGACTCAGTGGTTTTCTAACCATATTCACAAGCCTCTCCCAAGTTTGAGAAAGGACCTCAGTCCTTAGTTTTTAGCTTATTCAGAAGCTAGCCAGGTCAGCTTGTTGGATTAACTTTGGTTTGGACCATTGATCATCCCTGTGGGCCCTACCAAGGGTTGTAATTGACCCCTTAAGGTCTGCTGATCAGGGGTGTTCAGGACTGCTTATTTGTTACTTTTGCAACTTATTAGTGGGATTATTGTGCATGTTTTAGCTTATTCTGAGGATACTTTGCTTCGGTGTATCTTATTTTATCCTTGGTTCTAGCCTGGTAGCTTATTTCCAGCTTATTTAAGCTTAGCATAGCCCTTTGAGCCAAAAAGCTCATCTGTTAAGCTTATTAAGCTCCTCAGGGCTTATTTTTGAGTTCCATTAAAGTTATCTTCATAAAAGTTGTTTCTTTTCAGTTTATAAATAGTTGTGTAAAAGAAAAATTAAGAAAAACCAAAAATAAATAAAGTGATAGGTTCTATTTAAGCCATTTTGGCTTATTTTCTGCTTATTTATAAGCATTTATCGTTTTTAAATTTTTCTCAGGTTCCTTTTTAGTTAAAATAATTTTAGGAATTTCTTCAGATTTTTCCTTGTTCATTTAGTATTTTTTATAATTAAATTTAGTTTAAATTAATTAAATCATTAGTTTTAATTAATATTAAATAATTAAAAAGTAGAAAAAATAGGTTTTCTGTTTTAAAATTAGTTTTATAATATTTTAGATTTTTCTAAATTTAATTTTCATTTTTCTAGTTAATTTTCATAATTAATTAATAATTAGTGTAATTTAGTTAATTAAAAAGTAATTAATAAATAGTAATTAATTAATAGTAATTAATTAAATAGTGTAAAAATTATTTTTCTTTTTCTAAAAATTTTCTTTTATCATTAGGATTGTAAAAATTTAATTTTCATATCCGTAGGTATTTTATTTCTATAAGACTCGCGTTTTATTTCGTACGCTAACGTAACTTTAAATCAATCGAACGCGTTTTTAGACTTAGCTTACGTTTTTAGGTTATCTGATCATCAGTAATTGTTTGTATAGTGTTTCTAAGTTATTTTCATTCCTCATCTCATAGTGTAATCATACAAACCAAATTCCTCACCCTTTCCTGTCCAAATTCACCCGAACACAAACCCGTTTTGATTACCATCACACCTCGTCGGGACATAACGACCCGAGGAAAACCCTGTACTCCTTGGTTAGTTGGTTTTCGACGTTTGACTTGGTTGACCATCACCTGTTCAACTTAGTTGACCGTTCAGAATCAATCAAAATTTGGCGCCGCTGCCGGGGAGGTCGTGCGCGTATTCTAAACGGTTTTGCGTATTAGTGAACCTGGATATACATCCATTGTATATTTACAATCCTTGTGTATATTTTCATAAAAACGGTTCCCGAAAACTTTTTAAAATTAGTTTTCAACGAACACAAAAAACCCAAAAAGATTTTCTTTCTCATTTGTACAAAATGTTTATCCAAAAATCCAAAAATATTCACCTTTACCCTCTCACATCTTTGATTCTTCATTTCTTACCCTCTATAAACCTTTGATTCTTTCCTATGTCGTATCCACACCATTTGGGTTGCCAATGGTGTGGTGGCCCTCATAACGGTGGAAATTGCCCTGGCTGTGGCGTGATAGAGTCAGGAAATGGGTCTGTCTATAACCAGGATCCCTATTCTTACCATGACACAACTGATTTATTCCACCAGCCACCAAATCATGAGATACTGACATATTCGTGAGAATATTATGGAGGTCCTCATCAAGGATTTGAGTGTCAAACCGGAAACACGTTTGTCTACGAACAGTTTTCTTGTAACACTCAAAATTTTGAAAATGATCAATGTCCATACGATTCACCAAACCATACTCAACAGTTTAACTGTTGTGAGTACTGTGGTGGCCCACACTACAGTTCTGATTGTCAATCGGGCAACACGCTTGTCTATGAGCAGTTTCCTGATAACAATTATAACTCTAGCACATACGACTCACAGCCACATTAGTTTTACTGTTGTGAATACTGTGGAGGTCCTCACTTCAGCTCAGATTGTCAAACAGGGAATCCAATTCCCTGTAACAATCTTGATACATCATATTACGACCAACCTCCACAGCCCCAATTGAGTCAGGCACTTCTTCCAGAAATGCAAAATATGATGAAAATTTGTGATGAACTTAAGGATTTAGTTAAAGATCTTGCTCAAAAATATACACATGAGAAATCCATGGAAGAATTGCTGGCTGAAGAGTAGGCTGCTAAAATAAATTCCAAAGATGCCTTTGAAAAATCTATTAGGGAATCCATTGCAAAAGAAAAAGCATCCAAATCTAGCTCTCAGTTATGTTTTATTCCTGATGACAGTGATGATGAAGATACACTTGATATCCTTCAATTCTATAAAGATTCATCAAGTTCATCAGTTGATATCCCAGCAGTTGAGATTCCATCTCAAACAACTGCTATCACACCCGAAGTTCACACTCACTCTTTAAACATGGGGGATGAGCATCTTAGCACTGTTCCTAATAAGGAATCGGACGAATTCATAAAGTCTAGTGCTGAGAACCTTGTCCAAATCCCAAGAGAGTCACAGGGAACTTTGGATCATATGTGTGATTTACTTTCCCCCCTTGAGTGTTCAAATGATCATTTTGAGACTTTCTCAGATTTTAATGATGATTGTACATCTCATAGAGACATTGAGTATATTGAGGCATCACTCCCACAGTTTGATGCTGATCCTCTTCTTGAGGAGTTCGCCGATGAACTTACTCACATCAATCCTCCTTCAACGGGAAGTGATGATGGTCTCCTTGATTTCGAAGCCGATCTGGGAGAAATTTAAAGTCTCCTATATCATGATCCGTCACTCACTTCTGATCCCAACAGTCCAATAGAGAATGTTAATCTCTTTGTTCCCGAAACTTTCAATACTACTCTCACCAATCCTCTATATGAATTCGAATCTGAATTTACTTTGATTTCTGATAATCCACTCTTTGGTATTCGGAATGAGGATTGTGATGAGTCTATTCCGGAACATGAGATCACAAATTCACATCATGTGAATGATTCTCTTCATGAGGAGTTCTCCGGTGACTCACTCATCTTATCATGACTCCTCCGGAGTTTGATAGCCCAGGGGGAGATGCGCTCAATCATGAGAATTTGCAAATTCCCACCCACCCTCCCGGGATGTTTTTGAGCTTAACCCTTGAAATCCAAATTCAGGCTACGGAGCCTGATCTCGAGGAAGAAAATCAAATCATGATTTTCATCATGGTTTTATTCCTTTTCTTCACCTATAAGGTGACTTCCTCTCTTCTTCACTCCTTCGGGAATGAAGACACCATCTTTGATCCCGACATTTTCATGTATCATTATCTTGAGCCGGATACTTATCTCATCGGTGTGGAACTTTCACGTGCTTCAAATGTTTGTCCAAACATCTTGAATGAAAGTCCGATTGAGATTGTTTCTTCCACATCATGCTTCCCCAAGGACAAATGAATTCGGGGTCGAGTCAAGCTAGCGACTCGGTAAACAAAAACAGTAGCATGCTTATAGGGTTTTTACCCTAAGTGTGGGGGAGTTACCCCTGCTATGGTTACAAATAAAGTGAAAATACAAACTGGTGTTTCCACATTTAGCTTGTAATGTTGCCCTTTTACGTTCAAAGAGTCGGCATAATAGCCGGGACTTTGAATATTGAGGACAATATTCATTCTAAGTGTGTATGTGTGTGTGGGGGGGGGGGGGGGGTATTTCGCTATTCTAGCGAATTTTATCACATTTTACTATCTAGTACCCCCGTTTTTGGCAAAAATTTAAATTTTTTTTCACTTGAGTTCAAAATTTTTTGTGGTTATCAGTCCGCCATGTCTAACCGACAAAAGGATTGGCTAATCCAGGAGCAAACGGCTCTTGGTAAAGATATCTCAAATCCATTGATGGCTTGCAACTTGCCCAAGATTGTATGGTACCTCAACTCGCCATATCCTAAAAAGCGAATGAGTTGGCTAGCCCGCAAGATTATGGCTTGTGGTAAAGGCAGTGGAAAAACCATAATTGGTAATCAGCTCACCAAGATGTTGACTATTCCATCAAGAGTTGGCAAGTCCAGAAGCAAACGGCTTTTGGTAAACACTAATCAAATCCGTTGACAGTTGGTGGTTTGCTCAAAATCACATGGTTATCAGGTGGACCATAGTTCTTACTTGAATTGATACATCTGACTACTCCAGAAGTGATGGCTTCTGGTAAAGAGTTTAAAATCCATTAAATTTTTCTCAAAAAGATTGCTAGGGACTAGCAATAGTTTAGTGTGGGGGATTGATGAGTGTGTAAATACTCATCATTTTTATCGTATCTGAACTGCAAAAACATCCAAAAACACTCAGAAATGCATCAAAATACAGAATTTATCCCAAAAGTGTATTTTATATGTTTTAGATGCAAAATGTTTAAAAACAATTGAAAAACGAACAAAGTTTGCATAATTGGCAGTTTCAGTCCCTCAAGTTTCCAAAATTGACAAAACTAGTCCCTGAAGGTTTTAAATAAATAAAAAGTCAACTTTGATCCTTGGATAATCAAACTTGTTCAAAATTAATCCCTGGATGAAAGTTTTAACAAACTGGCAACTTTTACCCCTCAAAATCTAAAATTGACACATTTAGTCCTTGCAGTTTCTAAGTTGGCAAAAATGGTCCCTGGGAATTTCAAAATATGGAAAATATCTTTTGTGGCCTTTGAACTATTGAAGCTTGTCAAAACTGATCCTTGGTTGTGAAAATTTGAGTATTTGCAGTTTAGCCCCTCAACTTTGGCAAGTTGGCAATTTTGGTCCCTGGTTTTCAAAATTGGAAAAATAACCTTTATGGTCCTTGTGTTGCTACTAATTGGCAGGAATTACCTTGAAGTAACTTTGGAAATGTGGCAAAGTCAGTCCCCAAATTTCAGCTTTTGGCAAGAATGGTTGATGCGTGGGAATCGCAACAGGCTTTACCTCTCGAGGGATCTCGAGAAGCTTACAACCCCCACCAGGCAGTGTACCTGATCGTTGTAGTATAGTATAGTGACAAGTACCGGGGGATTGATCGTTCAGCTTAGGAATAGTGTCGCTAGGATTAGAAAGCCTAAATACTAGTTCTAAAGGTGAGGGATGATTATTTTTGTGTTTTTATATTTTTTAGAAAGCAAGTAAAATCTCGGGTTTTGAAGGATTAGGGCGGAATTAGTTGCTATTCAACTAACCCAATACTAAGATGCAATTAAAATAAAATACTAAAAATGAAAATAAATTAATTATACTAAGGTTGTGAGCAGTAATTGGAGAAAATGTGTTTACTTAGACTTCACTACTCCCTAGATATCTTTTACACGTTAATTACTTGTTATAATTGCATGGATGACGGATTGTATTCCTTAATACCATTCATGGGGTGGCATACATAACTCCCCAATTCTATGAGCTCTTATCTCCTCCTACACCATGCCCAGCACAACTATAGGGATTGTAAACAGTGGCTCATGCATTAAATACAACCAATAAAGACCTAGTACGCCTCGGTTCATGTTTCTTAAGACGTTCAAGCATGTTACCATTTGGAGATCTGCCAGTTTTCTTAAGCCTAACATATAAATCATTCATCCAAAATAAGAATAAACAAGTAATCAACACATAATCAATATCTAGGTTTCATTAGATCTAAGCAAACACAAAAGAGATCTAGCCTAGCATGATAGAATTAAGACAAGAACATGATATAGACAACCAACACATAGACATATTGATTGAATTAGAAGAACACTTATCTTAATTAATCATGCAAGGTATCAAGGGGTTGGAACCCTTGAAAAACCTGTAAAGTTACACCAAAATCGTCTTTAGGGTTTTCTCCCAAAACTTCTCTCCTTTAATGTGAAAAACTAGAAAACTATACATAGGAAAATAGGGATGACGGCGTCAAGAACAAAGGTGTGACGCCGTCATCTCGCCGCCAAATACTTCCTCGGACGGCCTTGATCTACTTCTGACGCCGTCAAGGCCTAGGCCGTCACACAAATTACTCTTGACGCCCTGTGTGTGACGCCGTCATCAACTACGGATTTTAATTCTTGGGGTTTTGACGCCGTCAGGAAAAACTCTTGACGCCTTCATGTACTGTTCCCAGCATGGAAAATTGAGACTTTGCCGTTTTCTTCACTTTTATGCTCCAAAAACGTCCAAAATGGCTTCTTTTCCAGAATTCACTCTCCAAGTACCTAAAATCACAAAAGGAACGATTTAGGGCAATATTTGATCAAATAAATTCGGATTCGGGCTTAAATGACCCCCTAAAAACGGACCATTTTTCGCCTCATCATATACCCTTACACTTGAGATTTGCTTGTCCTCAAGCAAATGCGCTTTTATTCTACTCAAAAGACAAGTTAGGGGTCATTTAACACTAATATAAAAGTAATTACAACAAATAATCGTTCCACTAAAGACCAATAGACAAGCTCGGAGGTCATACACTAGCACCTCACAAATAGTGTTTAGATACTCACATCTCTCGGGTGTAATAAAGTAATATAACATTATGGAAATGGAAGATATCTCTCACTACCTGTCATAGCAAAATAGATTACCATAGGCTTGGGAAAGGATCAAACCTCCACCACATGGCGTAAGCACCTAGGATAAACTATCAAAGAGGTCTTTTAAAGGGTTGTAACGTTAGGTATAAGGATATGAATTACACGGTTTTGTTGGATAAAGGAAGTTTTACTGGTGGCGAGTTAACAATCTTGGTTAATTACATGTACAATATGGCGTTGCTAAGCCAAGACTAGACTCGACTTAAGCTAATAAATGAGAAATAACACAAACATAAAATGAACATAGAATGAAACGGGATGGTAGTCCGTATGTTTTTTTTTTTTTTTTCTCTTTTCCCTTTTTTTTTTTTATTTTCTTTTTCTTGATTTTTTCGATTTTTTTTTTTTTTTTTTGATTGCATACACTCTTACCCTACCATCCAAAATAATATATCATAGGGAATGAAAATTCCCCTTACACTTGAATCTTTACATACTTTACATTCAACTATTCTAATGACTCGAATTAAGAAAATCAAAACACTTGGAGCACTTTTAAGATTAACGTACATATGGGGGTAATAATATTATGTTCTTCCCCATTACTCCATAAAATAAGTACTTACCCATGAGTCCCAATCGTCCCAAAACAATATGTACAAGGATATGACTCGACTTAGCAACCATGTAATCAATTAGATAGTTAACTTAGGGTTTAACAAATAACAATAATGCACTAAAAAGAGCGCATACACGGAAGGCTAAGGCGATTTGGGTGTACATTTAAGTGTGGTGTAACAAATTCTTCCTTTAAGTAAGATGCTTAAAGTTAGAAACGAAAAGATAGGCTCGGAGGGGTGTACTAGGGGTTTCGTGTACTAAAAATGAGTACAACGCTAAGGGTGTGGGAAAAATTAGTTGACTTAACTAGTCAAGTAGTATGACTTAAATGGTCAAGTAATTATGATACGGGTTTAACACAAGGGTGATCCTAATGCCTCTTATCATGTAGTAAATCCTACTACACGAATGTAGTCTCACTAGCGGTCTCGGGATGCATCACTAACGCAAGTTCTAGAATCTAAATGCTACCGGTACACTCATAAGCACTAATAGTAAATGCTTTTCCTATCAAATCTAAAGGCGAACCTCACATATTTGGGTGGAAAATTTTTCTGAATATACGGTTATGTGCTAGTCATACAATCTCCTATCCATGAGACGCTTGCTATGGCTAAAGTTTCACTCCTAAATGTTGTAAAAAAATTTAAATTTGGCTCTAAAATTGCACTAACAAGTATTTCTTATAGTTTTATTACACATCTACTATCAAACAAAACAAACTCAAGCGAAAGTGCATATGTAAGGTATCATCTTTTTACCCTCCCCTTACACTTAAGATGAACATTGTCCCCAATGTTCAAGTAAAGAATGTAAAAGTGAAAAAGTAAAGAGAATGAAATCAAATACTCCCCTGATTCGCTCGGTATGGATTATAGGTGGCCAAGTTAAATCTTCCTCCAAGAAAATGAACAATCAAAGCTTCCCTTCCAGAATATAAATCATCTTCTTGTCATACATAACCTGTAAAACCTGACAAAATAGACAAGACAACCTCGCGTAAAATCGGCGGTATCCTATATAAGTTTCTATGTCCTAGAAAACAAAGTAAGATATAATGCTTGTGGAATGAAGTTTGCAGATTTCCTGGAGATTATAAAACTTAATAATTCACAAAAACCATAAGACTCCGTTAGAAAAACAAAACCGGTAAAATTTCCAGATTTTTAACTCCTGACGCCGTCAAGAGTAATCCTCTGACGCCGTCAGAATGGACCTGCAGAAATTCTTATGTTAAGTTTCCGGAAAATTTCTGGAAAAACTTGATCCTACTTCCTGGAAAATCCTGCAAAACTTCATTATGACTCAATACAAGCATTTGACTCTAACAAATACGAATATACATATTCATTTAATATTGTGGAGAATCATGATCGGTTTGTTTCTTAAAAACATATTTGGGGTTTCCCCTTACACTTATCTTTTGCAAAAATACTTTTAGGTTGGAGTTAAGACTAGGCCAAACAACATAGTAAAGTATTTTCACATTTTAATTTAGAGACATGATCAACCAACAATAAAAATACAACATGCATACGGAAGCAAATAACAATCAAACAAATAAAATCACACAAAACATGGGTTGCCTCCCAAGAAGCGCTTGTTTTTGTTCGAGTCACGAGCCTGACTCTACCCTTAGTTAACGGAAATAGGGAAGGTTTTCCCTACACTTTGAATTAAGTGTGGGTGGAAGTAGCGATACACACCCCTAGGGTGGAAATATGCCTCGTGAGGAAAGTGTGGTGGATGAATTATATGCTCAAAGGGATGTGCTCCTATCATCATAACCTTACCAAATTCAATCGGGTTAATGGGTGGATTAAAATTTTCTCCTAGAAAGGGATCATTTTCTATCAACTTCAAGAGACTACTAGTTGGGGACCCATCTTGACCTAATAAACCCGGTTTAAACCCATAATGTTTCTTGTGATCAATCAAAAATGGGTGATGTAAGCATGTAAGGTCATTTTCCACTCCTACGTCAGCTTCCTCTCTACAAGGCTTAGAGTCTACCACCTTTATCCCAAGACTACCTGGACTATATGGTTTGATGGGTGGATCGGGACCTTTTTCAATTCCTAAATTCACACCTAGGGATAGAAGATTAGGTAACGGCTTTGGTTGAGGTTCCGGTTCATCAAAAATAGGAACTTCCCTAGAACTAAGAGTAAGGTTATCATTATGAGTATTCAAACCTATATCCTCTAGTTGTGTTTGGTTCAAAGGTTCTACCTCTATTGGGGTTCCTATAGTCTCTTCTACTTCTTCCGGGTAAGTCACGGGCGGTGTGTATGCCTCAAATGATGCTAGGACTTGTGGGGTACTTAGTGGGCTTGGGTTTTCTACTATCTCTTCCATCACATCAATATCACCTATGTGTTCATCTTGTATTATGGTAGTGCCTAACCATGACATGCAACTAGGTGGCTCAACTCTAACCTCATGTGTGTCGTATGTTTTGGTGAAATCTATCCCGCTCATGCAACTAGGTAGTTCAACACTAACCATATCATAATCTTGGTTTGATTCTAAGTTCATGTTCTTAGAAACTAGGTCATCTCGCTCATACAAATCCACCAATTCGTTGAACTTATGGGTAATGGTTAGGAAGCTTTTCTCAAAATTCATCCAAAGGGTCTCACTAAAAGGAATTGATCCTAAAAATGATCGTCTAATGGAAAACACACATGCATAAAATTCATCAAACCCATCTAACTTTACACCCATCTCCTCTTGTATATATGTAAGATCACTTAAAAATTCATTGGAACAACAGGAGGCAAATCGATCCGAGTAAACTAATTGTTCCTCTATAGTTAATGATCTAAATGGAATTTCATCCGCCATGGAGACAAATGAAAATGGTTTCACAAACAAAGGGCACAAAGAAAAAGATAGACTAAAGAAAACCTAAAAATAAAAATAAAATCTTACTAGAAAGGAATCTAGCAAGTAGACCTAATAAAAAGAAATTCTAACCTAGACAATAACTATTCCCCGGGCTGCGGCGCCAAAAACTTGATGCGTGGGAATCGCAACAGGCTTTACCTCTCGAGGGATCTCGAGAAGCTTACAACCCCCACCAGGCAGTGTACCTGATCGTTGTAGTATAGTATAGTGACAAGTACCGGGGGATTGATCGTTCAGCTTAGGAATAGTGTCGCTAGGATTAGAAAGCCTAAATACTAGTTCTAAAGGTGAGGGATGATTATTTTTGTGTTTTTATATTTTTTAGAAAGCAAGTAAAATCTCGGGTTTTGAAGGATTAGGGCGGAATTAGTTGCTATTCAACTAACCCAATACTAAGAAGCAATCAAAATAAAATACTAAAAATGAAAATAAATTAATTATACTAAGGTTGTGAGCAGTAATTGGAGAAAATGTGTTTACTTAGACTTCACTACTCCCTAGATATCTTTTACACGTTAATTACTTGTTATAATTGCATGGATGACGGATTGTATTCCTTAATACCATTCATGGGGTGGCATACATAACTCCCCAATTCTATGAGCTCTTATCTCCTCCTACACCATGCCCAGCACAACTATAGGGATTGTAAACAGTGGCTCATGCATTAAATACAACCAATAAAGACCTAGTACGCCTCGGTTCATGTTTCTTAAGACGTTCAAGCATGTTACCATTTGGAGATCTGCCAGTTTTCTTAAGCCTAACATATAAATCATTCATCCAAAACAAGAATAAACAAGTAATCAACACATAATCAATATCTAGGTTTCATTAGATCTAAGCAAACACAAAAGAGATCTAGCCTAGCATGATAGAATTAAGACAAGAACATGATATAGACAACCAACACATAGACATATTGATTGAATTAGAAGAACACTTATCTTAATTAATCATGCAAGGTATCAAGGGGTTGGAACCCTTGAAAAACCTGTAAAGTTACACCAAAATCGTCTTTAGGGTTTTCTCCCAAAACTTCTCTCCTTTAATGTGAAAAACTAGAAAACTATATATAGGAAAATAGGGATGACGGCGTCAAGAACAAAGGTGTGACGCCGTCATCTCGCTGCCAAATACTTCCTCGGACGGCCTTGATCTACTTCTGACGCCGTCAAGGCCTAGGCCGTCACACAAATTACTCTTGACGCCCTGTGTGTGACGCCGTCATCAACTACGGATTTTAATTCTTGGGGTTTTGACGCCGTCAGGAAAAACTCTTGACGCCTTTATGTACTGTTCCCAGCATGGAAAATTGAGACTTTGCCGTTTTCTTCACTTTTATGCTCCAAAAACGTCCAAAATGGCTTCTTTCCCAGAATTCACTCTCCAAGTACCTAAAATCACAAAAGGAACGTTTTAGGGCAATATTTGATCAAATAAATTCGGATTCGGGCTTAAATGACCCCCTAAAAACGGACCATTTTTCGCCTCATCAATGGTCCTTGTTAAATATTGCTACAACCAAGTGGACCTAGTATTATTATATCACCCAATCCGAATAACCCCAGCCCACCACACTTACCAAAGCCCACACCTTATATCCCCTGGCCCAACTCTCCTCACAGCCCACCCACACTCCCCGTTTTAATAATAAAATGGGTCAAACCTTACCTTTTGACCTCTCCAAATACTACCTCCCTCAAAACCACTTCCCTCCCAAACCACCCTTCTGCAAACCCACCTCCATGTGATTCACCCTCATCATCACCTTCAATGCAACACTCCACCTCAATCCCACTATCACTACCTTTCAAACCACTAAATAACAAACCCCCCTGCTACAAGCAACAGACCCCAACTTGCTCTATTATTTTTCCCGCCTAAATTGAAGCAACGACCAAGATACAATTTGCTAATCCAATGGACCCAAATCAAGATGGGAAAACTCCAAGAACCTCTCTGGAAGGTTATAAATAAAGAAGAAGCCAGGAAGAAGGAGGCTAGTCAGTTAATTATTAGTAGTAGTTTTAGTTTTATTTTATCAGTATGAATTTATTGTAATTTTTAATTCTCAGTTAAACCGTCAGTTGTAATTTGTTTACTCTTGATTAATACAAGTTTTCCAATTCAGAAATTCAAGTTTCATTACAAGTTTTTAGTTTCATCAAAAATAGAAAAAAATACAGAAAAAATAAAAATAAATAAATAAATAAAGAAGAAGAAAAGATCAAGGGCATTGCATATTGAAGAAGCATGGTTTAAAGCTCTATGGGGAGCTTAGGGTTGTAGTCAATTACTTGGTTACTTTGGTTCCAAGCATTGAGCTTTTGTAAGTAATTTTCTAATTTATTACTGTAGCATAGCTAATTTACTTCTTATTATTGCTTACTCACTGCTTTCCTTGCTTAGGTATGTTAAATAGTTGTTAAAAGTCCCATTAATGCTCATTTGTTGTTAAATTAGTTGTTTTCAAAATAATTCTCATTTGACTGTCAAATTGAGAGATAACTGCAAATCTGTGTTTTTGTTGTTATTTGTTGAAATATATTGTTCAGTTAGTTGCTAAATCAGTTAAGAAACTAAGTTTGATCATTAGTTTGCAAAATTATGGTTTAATTCTTTGAATTTTAGTGTTAACTGCCATTTAAGGGGTGTTTGGATTTATGTATTCCCATGTGACTGTGTGGTTTAGATTGTGAGATTTCTGCATAACTAGACTCACCTAGGTAGAACTAAGTGAAATTGGTCATAAACAGCATAGGGTTTACATCAAAAGTCAAAAATTCACTTAATATCAACTTGTGAGTTGACTGTTAGGAATTTAGGTTTAAGATTTCATCATTCCCTTATATTAGTTGTTAGAGTAACCTGTTTTAGCATAGCAATAGCTTAAAGTTACATTTCCAGTATGTTAGATTCAATTCAAATCCACATAAGTCAACTTTGTACAAAAACTTGAAAAGTCAAAATATTGCATACTCAGTTTTTGCACAATCTTTAAAGCAAGCTCTAGGATTATTTAATGAATGGAAATGTATAAGTTTTGTTGATTTGAGAACTTAGCCAGCTTGCGCAGCTATTTCAAAAAGAAAATTGGAATTTGAACAAGATTTAGACCTAGAAAAGTGTAAAGGAAGTTGGTAGTCTGACCATGTAGTTCCCCTGCATCTCAGGTTTGGCATGAAATTCAATTGCCCATAAGTTAGCCTATCTTGGGCCATTTGCCTTGATTTTTGTTGATTCAGAATCCCACTTAGGTTGTTGTTATTTGTATGCTTTTTGTTTGCTCCTTAGTGCTTAATTTCCAGCTTATTTTGTGTCCCAACTTACCCCATCACCCACTGTTATGCTGGTGCATCAGTGGGTATGTGAGTTTGTTGATTTCATGTCTCTGTGTGATCAATGTTCCTTGAGTTGTTGTTATTAGCTTGTTTTAGTTACATGAGGTTGTGTCTGATTGAGTTTGAATTGGTTTATGCTTATTTGATAAACTGCTTATTTCAAAAAGTCATTTGAATTCCACTGTTAAGAGTTTTAGCTTGGCTAAGCTTGAGCATTGTCTAAAATTAGTTTGTTTGAGTTGTTTTGAGATCATAAAAACCTTTGCAAACCATTTTCTGAGTTGTGAACTAGTTGGAAAAGCTTTTGGCTTGAAAATCTTGCAAAAGGCCACACGGAGCCAAACACTGACTCAGTGGTTTTCTAACCATATTCACAAGCCTCTCCCAAGTTTGAGAAAGGACCTCAGTCCTTAGTTTTTAGCTTATTCAGAAGCTAGCTAGGTCAGCTTGTTGGATTAACTTTGGTTTGGACCATTGATCATCCCTGTGGGCCCTACCAAGGGTTGCAATTGACCCCTTAAGGTCTGCTGATTAGGGGTGTTCAGGACTGCTTATTTGTTACTTTTGCAACTTATTAGTGTGATTATTGTGCATGTTTTAGCTTATTCTGAGAATACTTTGCTTGGGTGTATCTTATTTTATCCTTGGTTCTAGCCTGGTAGCTTATTTCACAGCTTATTTAAGCTTAGCATAGCCCTTTGAGCCAAAAAGCTCATCTGTTAAGCTTATTAAGCTCCTCAGGGCTTATTTTTAAGTTCCATTAAAGTTATCTTCATAAAAGTTGTTTCTTTTCAGTTTATAAATAGTTGTGTAAAAGAAAAATTAAGAAAAACCAAAAATAAATAAAGTGATAGCTTCTATTTAAGTCATTTTGGCTTATTTTCTGCTTATTTATAAGCATTTATCATTTTTAAATTTTTCTCAGGTTCCTTTTTAGTTAAAATAATTTTAGGAATTTTTTCAGATTTTTCCTTGTTCATTAGTATTTTTTATAATTAAATTTAGTTTAAATTAATTAAATAATTAGTTTTAATTAATATTAAATAATTAAAAAGTAAAAAAAATAGGTTTTCTGTTTTAAAATTAGTTTTATAATATTTTAGATTTTTCTAAATTTAATTTTCATTTTTCTAGTTAATTTTCATAATTAATTAATAATTAGTGTAATTTAGTTAATTAAAAAGTAATTAATAAATAATAATTAATTAAATAGTGTTAAAATTATTTTTCTTTTTCTAAAAATTTTCTTTTATCATTAGGATTGTAAAATTGTAATTTTCATATCCGTATGTATTTTATTTCTATAAGACTCGCGTTTTATTTCGTACGCTAACGTAACTTTAAATCAATCGAACGCGTTTTTAGACTTAGCTTACGTTTTTAGGTTATCTGATCATCAGTAATTGTTTGTATAGTGTTTCTAAGTTATTTTCATTCCTCATCTCGTAGTGTAATCATACAAACCAAATTCCTCACCCTTTCCTGTCCAAATTCACCCGATCACAAACCCGTTTTGATTACCATCACACCTCGTCGGGACATAACGACCCGGTGAAATCCCTATACTTCCACGGAGATTGACTCTTAGGCTGTTTGACTTTGTTGACCATTCCCTGGTCAATATAAGTTGACTGTTTGGAGCCAATGACGTACAACCTATAGGAGATCATTACTATTAGATTGTTGTTGGAATGTATGGCATATATCAACCTTAGTCCCGCATAGCGAATAACTTAATCAGGTCCACTACCTAAAGCTTTTTATTAAACTCTATGAACTCACCAGCGTAAGCTGACCATTTTAGCATGTATTTTTAGGATTAAGGCGATAGCTCACTATTTGAAGGCACTTGGCAAAGGTCATTGGTCATAGGCGACACTGATGTATATATTTGGGACCGCTTCATTTGTTTAAGCACTATTTTCTTTAAAATGTAAATTAACGTTTTGTATTCTAACTCTTCTTCCAAATAATTGAAATAAAAACCGTTCTTTGTACTTATGTTGTGATACCAATTTCGTAGCACCCCATTGCATGTATGCTTCCGCTGGACCCGAATTTTGGTGGTGTTACAGATGGTATAAGAGCTTAGGTTATAGAAAACTGGGTATTGTTAAAACCTAGACTATAACCAGTTTTGCGAAAACTTAATCCTATGACCACCACATGCCTGCCTGCCAAGCTGATGCCTCGCGTATGATTTCGTTTGAGGATATAATTCTTGAAATGTGTGCATGACTATTAGATATTTCATATCCGCCTATTTTAGCTACTTACTATATGCATTTCCATATGTTTATGCACGCACCACACCTGTCACTGAGGTACGCTATTTTCTTGCGTAATCTCAAGAATAATTTTTTTGAGTTTTGAACGCTTGTCATGGTTTTGGGAATGAATTTGGATATAACGGACATATTACTAGTATAACTAGGCTGAGTATTCCAAGATTCATTTAACCTCGGGTGAATATAGACTGATCACCTATATTCAACCAGGGACAGTGGGACATGGCCTGATCACCTATGTCCGACTCAGAGGTGAATTTTGTAATACAGGAGTAGTTATAACAGGATTATGTCCGGGGAAAAGTTTGATTTTGGAAATTAAGAGTTTTGAAAGCACACAAACATTGAATATCACGAAAGCCTGCACTCACACATGACACACTGGCGTCACAACACCGCATGGATCGAAATGCTTTTGACGCCACTAAACGTCCTCGTTTATATGGAATTCCTGTTTGCCGCCATCGAGCGTAGTTCGCCTTGGGTCGAACTAGACCCGATTGGCACCATTTGAATCTGAGTTGCTTATCGTCATAAGCCTCGCCGATTTTATTTAAATTATTGGATTTGGTTTAAACTATCGTTGGAATTGATCTTTGACTTCGTTTTGATTTGATTTCTGGTTATGTCTTGAATTGACTCTTAGCTATTTTTTTTGGATTTGGTTTTGACCACTCTGAACCTAATTCTTGACTACGTCTTGATTTGATTTCCAACTAAGTCCTAATATGACTTTTGACAATTTCTGGATTTGATTTTGGCTATATTTGGATTTGATCTTTAACTACTTCTGGATTCGACTTTTGCTACATCCTGAATTGATTCTTAGTTATGTCTTGATTCGACTTTGACTACGTTTTGATTTGATTTTTGGTTATGTTTGGATTTGATGTGGACTACTTTTGGTGTTGATTTTGACGATGATTGATTGATTCTGATTGAATTTGAATCGTGTGATTTTGTGATTTCGAACCTTATTCCAGATTTGGACTTGTCATTCAGCCTCGTCTCATTGGTGATCTAGTCACAGCCTCCACTACCCTGAGCCCTGTGCTCAATCGATGATATTCATTTTCTTAACTGATAATGTTCATTTTCTCAATCGATGATGTTCATTTTCTCTTTTGATTATGTTCGTTTTCCCAATCGATGCTATTCAACCAATGCGGTTTTAGCAATAACATTCAATTGAGGTTGTATTTTCCACAGCCAACCTAAGTATCGTGCTGAATCGACCGACTCCGAGCGATTGTTAGTAGCAATCAACATTCTCTTACAAAGTTGTACTCTGAATCTGCTAAATCTCTCATTCTGCAAGGATTCTGTGCTTAACAGAATTCTTAAGATTTTGAGAGATAACCTGAACCATGTTCCTTGGGACAACCACCTATTCCTTCCATCGTCCTTTGGAAATATCAATTATCTTTACTATCCTCTTATAGGATAATAATCTGTTTTCCGAATAACTTACAAACTGACTTTGATTTTCTACAGACCATTTTGCGGTCATTCTACAAAATGGGTCACTACTACTTCACAAAATCGAAATTTTGATTTTTACCACTATTTTATAAAGGAATTTTTTTTTTCATGTTATCACCCAATCTATTTTACAAGATTGTTTCACAAAACGATTTTATAAAATATTTTGTTGCCAAATGTAACCTTACTACTATCCTAAAAAAATCAAAATTTTGATCTAACTACCATTTTATAAATGGTGAACTATTTTCTTATGACCCTTGTAAGTTATTTTACAAATAGTTTAACAAGACGATTTCATAAAATGTTTTACTGCCTTGCTACAATATTATGATATCAAACTAAAAATCAAAATTTTGACGTTCCTACAATTTTATAAACAACGGATTGTTTTCCTATTATCCTATAAGCCGTTTCACAAATCAATTTCTCGATTGCTATTTTGCTGCTATATCATAAGCTAGACCTCGGGAGCGAATCCCGATCTTTACCTGAGTATTTGTTGATATCCTACTTAACCTGTTCACCTCCTGCTAGTCAGCGAAAATGAAAAGTATGGACAACCTTGCTCGTCTATACGTGAAGACGATCGTCGTGCGTCATAAGTGCCGATTTTTATTCTTTCCGATCGAGACAGTCGTGTCACACCCACCTTTTGTAAACCACTTCCTAAGTGCCATGAGAACAGATCTGAAAATGAATACTGTGTATCATTCTCATGCTGATGGCGGAAGTGAAGAAACCCTTCAAACGTTGGAGAACATATCGCATATATGCTAAATCGAATTTAACAATGGTTGGGATAGACACCTCCCGTTGGTCAAATTCTCTCTTCCCTACCACTTCCATATTTTAACGGCACTGCAATAGACCCTCTATAGTCGTAAGTGTCGATCGCCGATTTGTTGGGCGGAAATGGAGATACCCAACTTCCTGACCCTGAACCGTTCATGAAACTACCGAGGAGATCGTTCCAAGGCGAAACGGAGATGCAAGCTACTCGCGAATGATTAGACACCCTGAAAACGTAAACCTCTTGAACCCTCGGATAAAGCCTAGGTTAAGCTTAAAAATTCGCCATGAAAATGCGTGAACCGTTTAGTAAACGTTAAAAGCTTAACCCTCACTCCATCGATCCTTTCAAATCATTGCTAGAGTCGGTCCGATAACTCACCGACTCGAGCTACCTTCAGAACCCAACATTATTTCCGTCGTTGCATGTGCGTGACCTGGGGAAATGACTTGCTGATGAGGCAGCCGTTATTTCCGCTGGAAGAGATCTTGATGAATGTTTAAGCCTTTTCGAGAAACCTGTCGAAGTCATGGACCGTGAGGTCTGACGACTTAAGCACGGTAGTATCTTTACCGTCAAGTTCATTGAAACTCACGAATAAATCCTGAATTCACGCGAGAATGTGAAGATGAATCCTCGAGCGTATGTACTCATTTCTTTTCGACCTTAAAGGGTAACTTGAATTGAACCGAGAGGACTCGATTCCGTTTAGGAGGTGAGGCTGTGACAACCCGCAATTTTCCTTACTGATCTTATTCGGAGAAATGATCACCTATTTTGAGTTTCGTATTATTCGTGAGAAGCTATGCATATTTATATTCATTTCTATCAGAAATTTTATTCTGAGAGCATCGGTGAAAATCCCGAGTCATAAATCTTTCATTTACTAGTCGAAACTAGTCTCCAATCTCATTTTATAAAAGATAACCTAAATTATGATAGTGGTCCCTGCAGTTAAAGTTACCCCGCCCCCCTCATCTTTTGAGAACCTTGCAAGTTGTATTTCACATTTTCAATTATTTATAATTGGTATAAAAGGGGAGTTATAACTCAAGAAAATCATTTTCTAGGGTTCATAACACAACCCTCCTTCCTCTCTCTTAAAGTCAGCCGCCCCTCTTCATCTCCGGTTGATTTCCGGCCACTGTAGCACCGCCACCGTCGGTCACACGAGCACACCGCCACCACCATCTTGTTCATCTCACCATCCCCATCATTTTGATGCACACCACGCGCCACATAACCCCTGATGTCACCTTCAACTGCCACCATCACTACCACCATGACCACCACTTTCTGCCATCTGACGCCACTCTCACTACCATCATCTGGCCGTCACCACCACTGTACAACACCACCGATGCCATCATCAGCATTAAGAGACCAAGATGAGAACATGTTGTGATACGAGTATGGAGTGGAGGTCGTGTTAGGGTTTTGTTTTGATGTTGTTCTGATTCGAGGTCACCACCACAGCCGTTGCCATGACACCTCCACCACACCGCTGCCGTCATCCTCTTGTCTTCTTTTGTTTTTCTCGACTTGGTAAACCGTGAAAACCATTTTGTTACCTATCAATTTGATTTAAACGGATTTCTTGTTGTTGTGTTAAGTTTTTGTGGATCAAATATGATGAAAACGAGCTGTTATTTTCATGTATGAAAACTGAATATTAACTTGTTAATAAAATTCTTAGTGGTTAAAACTCGAATGGAAACACTCTGTAATTGTTTTCGTGTGGTAACAAAGTTAAAAAGGATATTTGTTGCGTATTTGGGTATCGGATCTAGTCAGTTTTTGCTTGTTCTCGTTTGTGTTTTTTTTGGATTCAATTGGCTATCTTTAAGTTGCTGTCGTGAATGATTGGTTACGAGTCAAGTGAGTGTATCCGTTTGTTTTGGGGTCTCGGATTTGATATTGATATTGTTGATGGTCACGGTCTAACAATCAATCAAGGTTCTACATGCTTGTTTGGGTACTAGTTTTATTTACTCATATTTAGAATTTTGGGTCGAGAAGGGAAGAAAATCGAGAAGGAGTGCCTTTGTTAAGAGTTTATTTTTCCAGCTTATATGGTAGCTTAAGGTGCAGTTTGGTTGGAGCCTTTTCTCCTTGGGGTTGATATTTAAAGTTAAAAAAGTTGTTTGGTTGAATTATACGGGGTTTAAAAATGGGACTGAGCCCTACGTTTGAGGGGATACACAAATCAGGGCATGTTACCTTACTTTTCTGACAACACTCTTCTTTTCTTTTGTTTGTATCTCAATATTCGTACTATACAACTTTCTCACTCTCTTTTTTTTATCCTACTATTCTACTTTCTCTCTCTCTCTTTTTTCTTTTCTTAATATTAAAGTAAATATAAATTTCAACCCTATCTTATAGAGAATTGATTGGCACACTCTTATTTCTTATTTGCACACTCAAATGTACAATATGATGAAGCAGCATATGAGAAATGTACAACTGCTTATTGCACAGTTTGGAGTGTGCAAATAAGAAATGAGAGTGTGCAAATCACTAGCCTATCTTATATCCTAATATACAAAACAAACAACATTTAATACAATTCAAATCTAAATCCAAATCCAAATTTAAATCCAAATCCTAATCATAAACCCATCTACAAACCAAACGGGCCCTAAGTATTTTAAGTGTCGAGTTGTGTTAGCTCCAGTAGAGGGTGCGTTGGTAGTAAGCAAAAGGGGTGCACTTGTATTTTGAAATAGTTACTAAAAGTGTAGTGTTAATATAATTAAGGGTGTTTTGACTTGAAAAGCTAGCAAATAGGGGGAGAATTGATATAAACTCACAATAATACTTGCATTTCTCGATTCTTTTTTGACCTCAAGACGAGGGGGAGTATACATCAAGGGGGAGCTCCAATAATATCGGGATAACCTTTTTGATGCTAACAAATAGGGGGAGAATTGATATAAACTCACAATAATACTTGTATATATACTAATTTTCGCTTAATGAGTTTAGATTTTATAATCATCAAAAAGGGGGAGATTGTTGACATAAATAATGCATAAAAACGTTATTTATATTTTTCGATATCTCTATGTTTTGACGATCACAAAATGTAAAATCATCAAATGTAAGATTACTACGTAAACAAGTATTAAGCTAGTTTATATCATTATATCTAACTTAATCACTTAAGGTATGAATAAACAAGTGCTTAATACATCTCATGATCAAAGGGGTATTTAATTACTTATTACAAAGTTTATTTGGTTATATAAACATATTATATATTTTTGAAAAACACTTTTGGTAATAAGGAAAAATGTTTTAATCATACTAAATATATGAATTCAAATTTTTAACAAAAATCAGTTAATTTTTTACCAAATAAACTTTCGCCACTAAATGACAAGCTTTCTGGCCGTTACAGCTGGGCGGCCCCCTTAATTATAAGGGGCGGTCCCCTTAAAATTAAGGGGACCGGCCATGAATTAAGGGGACCGGTCAGGCTCCTGTGTCAGAATTTGTCAGAATTTTTCTCCTATAAATACCACCATAAATCTGGAATTTTTCCCCACCTTTTGCACAAAAATTTCAGATCTAAAGCTCTCTAAACATCTTCCAAAACCCTTTGATCATTAGAATACTAATCCTTATTTCAAGTGATTCAATCCCTTCTCATCCATCATCATCCAAAGTGCAAAAGAAGAATACTCCTTCTACAACTAAGTTCAAGAAGTATTGAAGAGTAGTTGTGTATATTGTGTATATTATTTGTGAAGTTGTGTTGTGCTTGTAATAAGTAGTTTAGAAGTAACAGAAGTTGTGTAGGGAGAAGAAGTTGTTTAGTAGTGAAGTAGTGTAGTTGTTAAGAAGATTGGTGTGAAGAAGATAGGTGTGAAGTAGATTGGTGTGAAGAAGTTGTGTAGAAGTTGTGACGAAGTTGTGGTGTGTACATTGGTGTGTAAGGTTTTCTCCGCCATAAGGGAGTTTGTTGACATAGTGAAGAAAACTCTCGAGTAGGTGACTCGGGGAGTGGAGTAGGAACAAGGAAGGTGACCTTGTAGCCGAACCACTATAAATCCTTGTGTTGTGGTTTGATCTTTTCAACTCTTTTCATTACTTACTTATTTACTTATACAATATTAGCTTAGTTAGTTAGTTACTATATAATCGTTCATATAGTGCAAGCATTGAGATCACATAAACTAGAATCGAAGTTTTTAAAACAAACTTGTTTTTATAAATTTTAAAACGGACGTAAAACTATTCAACCCCCCTTCTAGTTTTCCACAATTGGTATCAGACCAAGGTCTTGCAAGATCTTTAAAATATATTGTATTTTAAAACTTGTAACGATCTATGGAATCTGAAAAATATTTAGAAGGGCAATCTATGCAAAGACTACTACTATTTGAAAGTGATGGATTTTTATATTGGAAAAATCGATTCGAAACTTATGTGAAATCAAAAGATCTAGATCTTTGGCATGCTATTAATAATGGTGATTTTTTACCTATTCAAAATAACCCCGAAATAAAGAAAGATGAAATCGTACCTTTTGTAAAACAAAATGATGATTTAAAAAGAAAACTTGCTAAAAATAATGAAGCAAAAATGGTTATTTATAATGCGCTATCACGTAAAGAGTACAAAAGGATCTTTATGTGTGAAATCGCAAAAGAAATTTGGAACTCTTTATTAATAACTCACCAAGGTAATAATCAAGTCAAAGATAATAAAATAGATCTACTTGTTCAACAATATGAGCAATTCACGATTCTGGAAGAGGAAGCAATTGATAAAGCTTTCGCTAGATTTAACACTATCATCAAAAGTTTAAAAGCACTTGATGAGAATTTTTCTAGTAAGAATTTTGTTAGAAAGTTTCTTAGGGCTCTTCACCCAAAATGGCGAGCTAAAGTGACGGCTATTGAATAATCAAAGAATTTGTCAACGTTGCAACTTGATGAATTAATTGGAAATTTGAAAGTCTACGAAGCAATTATAAAGAAGGATTCCGAAATGGTCAAAGGAAAACGTGAGCAAAGCAAGTCAATCGCCTTGAAAGCTAGAAAGGAATCTAATAACGAAGATAGCTCATCTTTCGAAAGTGATGACGAAGAATACGCCATGGCCGTAAGAGATTTCAAGAAATTCTTCAAAAGGCAAGGAAGATTCGTTAGACAACCACACGATGAAAGGAGAACATCTCAAAAGAATAAAGATGACAAGTATAGCAAGAATGAGAGAAAGTGTTTCAAGTGTGGTGATCCGGATCACCTCATTGGAAAATGTCCAATGATGACAAGAGATCAAGATCAAAGAGCATTTGTTGGAGGAGCTTGGAGTGATAGTGATGAAGATGAGAAAGAAACGACAAAGGAAGAGAAGTGTCTCATGGCAAAAACATCAAGTGAGGTACGTTCCGAAACCGAATACTTTAGTGATGAAAATTTATCATTAGATGAAAAAGATTTAGATTTGTGAATACAATAGATTATGCAAACTAGGACAACAAGTAATGGCTAAAAACAAATCACTAAAATGCATAAACAACCAGTTAGAAAATGAAGTACTAGAACTAAAAATTAAAATATATCAACTTGAAAAAGGTAAGGAAATTTTTGAAGAATGTAAATCGTGTCAAGAGCTTAAAGGTGAAAATGAAAAACTCATGGAAGAAATTTGCAAACTTGATAAATTTGAAAATAGTAGTCATTCCCTTTGTAAAATAATAAGTATTCAAAGAGTATCCAGAGATAAAACCGGTTTAGGATTTAAATCAACCGAAACTTCAACAAGTGAAATTAAAAATGTCAAATTTGAAAGTAAACTCAATGAACTAAAACCTATAAAATCTAATCCTAAGTATATACTCATAAATGATAAGAAAATACCTCTTGCTAGTGATGAAGAAATAAAATCTTTTTATAAACAATCTTTAAAGACCAATGTAGGATCGTCTAAACCTAAAACAAGATCTAAAACTCCACCACCTAGGAAACCAAATAATTCTTACCCTAGATCTAAAACACCTCAACCAAGAGCAAACCAAAATGGACGAAACTTTAACAATAATAAACAAATGTGGAACTTCAATCCGTGGGAAATGTTTCCACCATATATGCACCCAAGTCAAATACAAAACATGTTCGGATCAAATAACTTTGGTCAAATGTGACAATGGGGACCAACGTAGAAAATTCGCCATTCAAACATGAAAATTTTAGTTGTCACCTCTTGTTAGTTCAATTCCTTGAAGACTTTGAAGAAAAACGCATTGAAGACGAAAGATGCACATTTCCTTTTATTTCCTTGTCAAGAAATGCATGCTTAGTTTAGTCTCTAGTTTTTATGTGATTTTGTTTGGCTTATAGTTTCCTCTAGTTTTAATATCTATACATATATATACTTATCCATTTATATTATACTTATATATATATATATATATATATATATATATATATATATATATATATATATATATATATATATATATATATATATATATATATATATATATATATATAGGGGAAGGTTAATGTGAGAACTTTCTTAAAGTTGTAAAAATGAGAACTATTATAAAATACCATTAAAACATTGATACATAACTATTTTAGAAAAGATGCACCAAAATATCATATATTAATACAAGTTAACATTAAATCGACTAATAACAAACTCATATATGAGAAATGGATTACTGATACATAATTAAATTTTTTTATCCATATACATTAAAATCTCAAAAAACTAATTTCTTATACATAAATTGATACACCTAATACACAACAACCACTAAAAATTTGATACACACTACATGTTAAATCAAAGTGTATCACTTAGTTTTCGTCGATTTTCATAAGAAAACCAATCAAATCTTTAACAATTTTAGTTGTAATTAATTATGTTTTTTTTTTCTTTTAAGTTGAGTGTCATTTGTGAGATTTTGGTTGGTTCTTATTTTTACAACTTTAAGGAAGTTCTCATTTGATCTTAATTCTGTATATATATATATATATATATATATATATATATATATATATATATATATATATATATATATACACACACACACACACACACACACACATATACTTAGCTATATCTAGGATCTTATAACCTAGAAAATTCATTTGTTGATTTTCTAGAACTAGAAATTGTTCGTTTACGAACCTTTTCTTTCCTCCCATTTGCCTTATTGAACTTCAATGTTCAACGACACTCATGCTGATGTAGAGAGATGAGTCAAAAAATCTATGGATGAAACAAACTCCCGTCTTCCGTTGCATACGTCTCCCTCCCATATTCTCGTCTTATAAGCCCATAGTATATACGTATATATATATATATATATATATATATATATATATATATATATATATATATATATATATATATATATATATATATATATATATATACTTATAAACCTTCCATAACTCTCTCGTCCACTTGACAACTAGATAAATTTCATCCAAAATGATCAAGAAATTTTAATTGACGAAATGTCAAGTAAACGTGTCAAGTAATTCCATCCGTGCGAATACTCTCCAACGTATTTTTGATTAAATATAAATCTAATATATATATTAATATTTTCTTGTTCTTTCCAGAAACCAAAACCTCGAAAAATCAAATTTTGGAGGGCGGCCCACTTAATGTTTAAGGGGGCCGGCCATCTGATTGTTCCAAAACATTTTGCCTCTTATTTCTTTTGCCAAACACTCCACTTTCTCATTACCCCTTCCATCTGCTGCTCCTGTGACGAACCATAAACCCAAAAAACTCAAAAACCAACCTCTAATTCACTTAATTCGGGTTAATTCGCAAAGGGCAAATTCATCTAACACGATCACTATTACATATTGTAAGTTTTTCATAACACATTTCATCTAATTTGGTCAAACTCAAGATTATGCATGTTTTAATAATTTTTTTCAAATTCATAATTTCTTTCGAATTGGGTCTAAAATTTCCATAACTAAATGCTTCTCTTAGGATTAGGATGCTTAATTAACACTAGAAACTAATAATTACAAACCCTCGTGTCAAAAATTTTTGAAAAATTTCATACACTCCTTTTCAAAATTTTTGGTAAACACATTGTTGAATAATGCTATAAAAACTTGTTAAAACTAATCATACTATGTTTTTGTAACTTGTAAAACATGAAACTATATTTTTCGACTAAGTAAAAATATTTGTGTAAACGATAATAGGGTGTTTGGATTATGTCCAAACAATGTCGAAATTAAGTCGTTGTAATTTTTATAAAACGTTGTTAAGATTATAAACCTAAAACTTGTAATTCGGACTTGTCAAGATATATAATTCATATATATATATATATATATATATATATATATATATATATATATATATATATATATATATATATATATATATATATATATTGACATACTAGTAGTGTAAGTGTCTAGTTAAGGAAGCGTTTGGTTTAGTACAAAAAATGACATTTTTGAGTCAAAACATAAACCATCCTTTTTGAAAACAAATCACATGCATAAGAAACTCGTAAGAAATGGCTAGTTTTACAACCTAAAGTAAATCTAGTGAATTTCATGATGTATTAAGATGTTTAAAAGGGCGTTTGGATTTGTCCATAACTACTTGCTAAACATCATAAAATCTATCTAGAACGAGTTAAAAATAAAAATAAGGAACATGGTAAACTACTTCTTAGGATTATCGTCTTAGAGTCAAAGTATGTTTACGTTCCAACATAAGTCTTAACAATATATACATTCTTATTCTTCTTTATATTTATTTTGGTCTTTTGTATTGTTGTTGTGTTTAGGTGAAAATGCCAAAAGCGACTACCGAAGATCTTTCCCACACTAAAAACTACATTCCTAAAGTTTCCCAACTCCCTACTACATCTCCTTCCATTGGACGTATATATCGACAAATTGAAGATAGAAACGTTCATGAGGGACGTGTAGTAGATCTAGCTTTCGCTCAATCTGACTACATTGATCGCTTGTTTACAAGCATCAACTTCAATTGCCTTTTTGAAATCAATGAACCCATCGTTCCTCGTTTCATAGTTGATTTCTATAGCCAAGTCGCCGTTCAAACCAATGATCTTGGTGTCATCACCATCTCCTTCATGATCCAAAATGAATTTCTCACTTTAACTCTCGAACAATTCGGTCAAACCCTTCAAATTCCTTTTAGAGGTCAAGCCGTTTTCACAAACGAGTGGGACCTCGAATCTCTACATCGTTGTCGACCAACCTTTGGACCATATCTCTCCGACATCCCTTATCCCGACGAAATTCGCCAAGTCCTAGGTGTAGAGCGTGACACTACAACCCGAAAAATAAAATCCAAAAATGTCCAAATCTCTTCATACCAAATTATCCTCAAGGAATTAGGCCCCCACATGAGGCGTTGGGAAGAAATCATTCGTGAGAATGCGTTCGGTACCGGAGGTCACCGGGACCATCTCCCGGCGTGCCTTGCTCACATGTTGTATTGTATAGCTGTTGAAAAGCCATATATTTTGGCCTACTTCTTTATCAAACGGATTGAGTGTGCTAGAAAAACTCCCAAAGCCAATCTTCCATATGGAATGTTTCTAACTCGTCTCTATCGTCATGTTATCGAGTTCTACCCCGATCTTGACAATAGCATCTATGAGTCCATCTATCCTACCTTACGTCCTCTCGCTCTAAAACAAACTCGACGAACTCGAAGTGACAAGGGAAAATCTCGTCGTCATAGCTTTCACGGTTCATCTTCTCGACAAGATGATGACGACGAGGAGGAAAACGCCCATGGTGCTAGTACCCCTTCGTTCTCCGAGTTCGTTGATAATCTAGAGGATCTCGACTATCCCGAGTATTCAACCCCATCTCCTAGCGATCAAACCGACGAAGTACTTCATGAACGTACAACCGAGGTGCTTAGACGACAAAAGAGTTTGCATGAAGAAGTTAGAGGTGGCTTCAAATCCATCGGGAAGACGTTGAAGGGCATCTTCGGGAAGAAAAGAAGATGATGTAGATTAGCTTATGATTGTTGAACAATATTTATTTTTATGACTTTTGATCGTGGATATTTATGTGCTATTTGTCCGAATTATATTTGGAAGTACTTGTTATTCTCTTGGATAATTGTTTGGATACTTGACTAGGTTGATAACTTGCTTAATTATGTTTAATATATGCTTATGATTGCATGTTTTATCACTTAATCTATATATTTGCTTGCATGCTTAGCTTATGTATATATATATATATATATATATATATATATATATATATATATATATATATATATATATATATATATATATATATATATTTAACATGTATGCTTTCTAATAGACCAAAACAAATGTGAAATGTTCAAATAGAGCTTGCTGCAAAAACAAAACAGAATCTAACGTTTTTCCAGAAAATTTTGAAAATTTTTAAGTTCTGGGTCGTTAGATGGGCGGCCCCCTTAATTCATAAGGGGCGGCCCCCTTAAATTTAAGGGGACCGACCTCCATTTAAGGGGACCGACCATCTGGAACAGTCTTTACACTGTTTTATTTTGCAATTTGTGACTTCTTTTGCTAGTCCCAGCTACCATTTCCCTTAAAAACTGAACTGATTTTGGAATCTAATAATGCAATTTCAAATTGATTCCTTTTCTAAACATGTTTTCATACTATATAATCCCCATGCATGTTTAATTCACATTCCATCATCATCAACTTTCATCAAACCTCATCCTTTCATCATGTCATCACCAAGAACCACATACTCAAACAATGCCAAGAAACAAACACTTGTTATTATTCCACCAAAACAACTCTTCATTGATCTCACCAATGAAGACAACACCACTCTATCACCACCACCTCAATGCTCATCTCCTAGGGCACCAAATGCACCTTCCAAAACACCATCAACAAATGGAACTTCCACTTCCTCCATACCATCCACTTCATCCATAAATGACTACATAAACACCCACTTGTCTCCTCCACCAACAGTTCAACCATCACAACCTACGATTGAAAACACAACTCTTGCATTAACCCTATCATTATCACCAACACCTCTTGATGCACACTTCTCATCATCCCCTATCAATCCACCAACCTATAACCCCGTCCCATGGAGCTTACTTGAAGCTCATGGTGACACTTGCCTTTGTTGCATCCATAACCGAACAATTGTGTTCGGACTAAGAGATGAGATACAATACATGTTTTCACACATTGAAAACTTGTTGCATCAACCACCAACAACAAACACATCTCCTCCACCACCATCAACAAACACTCCTCAACCATCACCATCTCCATGTTCACCATCCATTCCACCCAATTACACATGCTTGGTACTTTGCAAATAAAATTGTCTTAAACCATTTTGGATGGTAAGCTCTAGAGAGGACCTTCATGTTAGAGCTATGGTTTATTTTAGTCTTCAAGGCTTTTATTATTTGCACTACTTGTTGAATCCTCTAGTTTGTTGATTTAATGCTTGGTGTAACCTTTTGTTCTTTCAATGATTATGGTTATAATTAGTCTCTTTTCTTGCATGCTATATATATATATATATATATATATATATATATATATATATATATATATATATATATATGTTGCTTATCCACTAAATATTTTTTGCAAGAATTCTATATCTCGATTCCTTTTTGACCTCAAGATGAGGGGGAGTATACATCAAGGGGGAGCTCCAATAATATCGGGATAACCTTTTTGATGCTAACAAATAGGGGGAGAATTGATATAAACTCACAATAATACTTGTATATATACTAATTTTCGCTTAATGAGTTTAGATTTTATAATCATCAAAAAGGGGGAGATTGTTGACATAAATAATGCATAAAAATGTTATTTATATTTTTCGATATCTCTATGTTTTGAGTATCACAAAATGTAAAATCATCAAACGTAAGATTACTATGTGAACAAGTATTAAGCTAGTTTATATCATTATATCCAACTTAATCACTTAAGGTATAAATAAACAAGTGCTTAATACATCTCATGATCAAAGGGGTATTTAATTAATTATTACAAAATTTATTTAATTATATAAACATATTATATATTTTTGAAAAACACTTTTGGTAATAAAGAAAAATGTTTTAATCATACTAAATATGAGAATTCAAATTTTTAACCAAAATCAGTTAGTTTTTCACCAAATAAACTTTCCCCACTAAATGACAAGCATTCTGGCCGTTACAGCTGGGCGGCCCCCTTAATTATAAGGGGCGGTCCCCTTAAAATTAAGGGGACCGGCCAGGCTCCTGTGTCAGAATTTGTCAGAATTTTTCTCCTATAAATACCACCTTAAATCTGAAATTTTTCCCCACCTTTTGCACAAAATTTCAGATCTAAAGTTCTCTAAACATCTTCCAAAACCCTTTGATCATTAGAATACTAATCCTTGTTTCAAGTGATTCAATCCCTTCTCATCCATCTTCATCCAAAGTGCAAAAGAAGAATACTCCTTCTACAACTAAGTTCAAGAAGTATTGAAGAGTAGTTGTGTATATTGTGTATATTATTTGTGAAGTTGTGTTGTGCTTGTAATAAGTAGTTTAGAAGTAATAGAAGTTGTGTAGGGAGAAGAAGTTGTTTAGTAGTGAAGTAGTGTAGTTGTGAAGAAGATAGGCGTGAAGTAGATTGGTGTGAAGAAGATTGGTGTGAAGAAGATAGGTGTGAAGAAGATAGGTATGAAGTAGATTGGTGTGAAGAAGTTGTGTAGAAGTTGTGATTAAGTTGTGACCAAGTTGTGGTGTGTACATTGGTGTGTAAGGTTTTCTCCGCCATAAGGGAGTTTGCTGACATAGTGAAGAAAACTCTCGAGTAGGTGACGCCATCTCTATACCATTGTACTCGTGATACCTATTTTCTTGGATTATCGTTGTGATTAGCTCTAGATGCCAGTCGTGTCAGTCGTGATCTTTGCATTTCTGTGGCTAAGGTGAGTTTCATAGCCCGTACTTTTAACGGTTTTTATAATTATTTTTGGGGGAGAATACACGATCGTTTTAACTAAACTAAATGATTGATTATCTGAATTTGTGAAATATTTATTTGAATATTGATTGATTGATATACTCGAATTGGTTTTCGAAAGCATTACGTGATTACCTGATATAAATGCGAGCTTCCTAGCTCAACTGTTTTTCAAGACCTGCAACTACTTTTGATTTGCTATGTTTGCTAGTTAAGGTTTAGTACCATGATAATTGCCCCTAATAAGACATTAGTTCCTGCGGGAAGTGCGAATGTTATGGATAGATCTATTGTGGTTGATCCCCCCCCCCCCCCCCCGTCTGGACTTTGGTGCCCAACTTGCCAGGATGTGTATCCAGATTTTGGTACTCCAACTTGCCAGGATGTGTATCTGGAATTTGGGTACTCCAACTTGCCAAGGATTTTTGCCCGGATTTTGGATGCACCAACTTGCCATGACGTACAACCTATAGGAGATCATTACTATTAGATTGTTGTTGGAATGTATGGCATATATCAACCTTAGTCCCGCATAGCGAATAACTTAATCAGGTCCACTACCTAAAGCTTTTTATTGAACTCTATGAACTCACCAGCGTAAGCTGACCGTTTTAGCATGTATTTTTAGGATTAAGGCGATAGCTCACTATTTGAAGGCACTTGGAAAAGGACATTGGTCATAGGCGACACTGATGTATATATTTGGGACCGCTTCATTTGTTTAATGGGCCTATTTCCGCACTATTTTCTTTAAAATGCAAATTAACGTTTTGTATTGTAACTCTTCTTCCAAATAATTGAAATAAAAACTGTTATTTGTACTTATGTTGTGATACCAATTTCGTAGCACCCCATTGCATATATGCTTCCGCTGGACCCGAATTTTGGTGGTGTTACAGATGGTATCAGAGCTTAGGTTATAGAGAACTGGGTATTGTTAAAACCTAGACTATAACCAGTTTTGCGAAAACTTAATCCTATGACCGCCACGTTCTTGCCTGCCAAGCTGATGCCTCGCGTATGATTTCGTTTGAGGATATAATTCTTGAAATGTGTGTGATGAGTGCTTAATCACTCATCCTTTTTAGGCCTTATTTCAGACCAAAAATAAAAAATACTAACCAAAAATGCCAAGAGAATGTATGTTTTCGTATTTGTGTATGTGCAGGTACGGATATGAGAAAAATGAACGAAAACAAAGCAAAACCGACAAAAACGAGCACGAGATTGGAAAAAGGTCAAAAGTCGAAGCCGGGGAAGCAATATGATCAAGGAAAGCTCAAATTATCAATTTAAGTCCTCAGAGATTCAGAAAATACCAAGTTCGGTCCCTGGACAAAGTTTGAGAGAAATGGCGAATTTAGTCCCTCAAGTTTCAGATAAATACAAAATTGGTCCTTTGAGGAAATATCTGAAGAAAAGTCATCATGCACCCTTCATGATTCAGAAAATTACAACAATTACCCTTGGAAGATATTTTTGAGATTTGACAGTTTTGGTCCCTAAGATTTCAAATTGTGCAAAATTGGTCCTTGTTTGAATAATACTCATTCTAATAAAATCTTAAACACCGGATCCACAAAACTTGCCAAAGCCCAAAAATACACACAAGCCCAAACACCATCCCACATTTACCCTACCCAGTCCACCCTTTTAACCCAAGTCAACACACCATACCCGGTCAACCCTTTTAAAACAATAAAACACCCACCCCCCAAAGTTACCGCCCCCCAATTCATATCCCAACCCAGAAAACTACTGTTCCCACGAACCCTAATTTACCTCACCACCAAATTACCTCAATTACCAATGATTGGGTAATAATTACCCAATCATAAGTCCTTCTAGAAGGGCCAATGAATGTCAGGATTATATCAGGGACACGTGGTCCTATCACAAGCCACACGGAGGATGCATCAAATCACATCAATCAATCCAACGACTGAGAGGAGTGGATTGGGGACCAAGTGTTATCTAACGGATTTGAAGGACTCAGAACAAACACAAGAGTGGCATGGATCATTGACGTGGCAGCCTAGAACCTTCACAAGCTCCCTGCTCATTCAGCTATAAATACCCCCCTCTTGTATCAGACTGTGTGTAATTTTTTATATTGTCTTAAGTTTTCTGTTAATTGCTTATTGTAATTTCTTTAAATTTCCAAGTATTTGTACTCAATTTCTTATTATCAATACAATTCAGTTTTTAGTATTTTTCCTTTTATTATTGCAATTATTTACTTTCTATAAAGTAGTAGTTTGTAGTTGATTTAAATTCTCCTTTAATTATCTGTTTCATTCATATTGATAAAAAAAAATATTCAGTATTAATTTTAAATTGGTTTGAATCTAGTTTTAATATAGTTGTTTTACTGTTTTTAAAAAGTTTATATAAGTTTTAGTACTGTTTTATAAAAATTTTTACAAATAATACAAAAGTCAAAGTTGGTCAAACATTTGAGCTTATTGCAAGAAGCTGAGCTTAATTGGAGATAGAGGCAGCCTTAAGGAGTCCAAAGGCCTGTCTAAGAGACAGGCTAGCTAAGTGAACCCCCTCTATTTGAGCTGAGGGGGATTTTTGTTGTAAGTTCAATCCATTTTGTTTACTGTTTCATTTAATAGTATAAGTAGTTTAGATTTGTTCTTATTGTATTGAATTCTGCTCATTATTGCTTATTATTTGTCTGAAGTTGGTTGATATTTGTTGATTAGTGGTATTTGTTAATTCCGAGTTTATTATTTGTCATATCTTTGGATCTGTTTCTTTTCTGAGTAATTTGTGGCTTCTGAGTTGCTTTACATCTGAGTTCTGTGAATCATATTCAGTTTTGAGTCATAAGTGTTAGTTTGGATTTAAGTTGAACTGATCTGTGGTGGTGAATTGTATAGATCAGTCACATAAGTGGTGTTTGGCATTGAGGAGTTTGCTGATATAAACACTGTTTCAGAAGTTGTGCTTGGTTAAAAATTAGTCATATAGGTTAATATAGATATAAATTAGTCATAAATTCAGTAGGCATAACATAAAAGTCACAAATCATCTTGTTTATCAATTTCTGCATCACAGTTAGTCTAAATAGGTTGTCTCTTCATCATTGTAGTTGCATAATTTGTAGATCAAGCCCATTTCATTTCATACAACAGTTTTTCATACATTTTCAGTCATAATTTTGAAATTAAAATTCACTTTGGTCAAAGTCTCAATCAAATTAAAAAGTCAAACAAGTATTTGAACTCAGTTTTTGGACAGATTTTTGTGAGTTGTTCTAGTTTTCAATTTTTGTTAAAAATACCTTTTGTTTGCTGATTTGTGGAGTATATCAGTAAGGGAAACCAGTTCAAAAAGAAAAAGTCAACTTGGGATTCATCTGCTTATTGAGAAATTGCTTTTAAGTTGACTGTTTGGGCTATATACTCCCCTGCACACAGTTTTGACAAACTCTTGAGGGAAATTTTGGAACACTTAAATAGGTCTAGTGTCTGTTTTATTGGTGGATTCAGATTCTCAGTTGGTTGGATAAGCTTTTGCCCCTTTTTGCTTTTACCATAGCTTATTTGCACTGCTTATTTGACGGACTAATTGGGTGGATTGAACACAAGGGCTGTTTGAGTTTTTTGGGCTGCAATTGTTCATTCTCAATCATAAGTTGAGACTTATTTGATCTCTGAGCTCATTTATACTTGTAGTTACTGTTCTCATTTATATTTATGCAAATTGCTTATCTGTTCAGCTTATTTGCTTATTACACTATAGCTTATTTGATCTATTTGTGCCCCAGCCTGTGCTTCTAAGTGATTTCTGGTCTAAATTCTGTTCCAACAAGCTTGTTTTAGTCTAAAAATCATCTGGTCAAAGTTTTAGGTCAATAGGTCAAAGTTAGCTTATTAATAAGCACTTTAAATAAGCTGTTTTGAGCTAATCAGCACTTCCAGAGCTTATTTTTCAAATTTTATATTTTTCCTAGCTTTTAAATATTATTTTAGATTTTCCCTGAAATTTTCATATTTTTCTGAGCTCATTTGCTATTTTTCCTATTTAATTTTCATTTTTAATCATTTTTAATTACTTTTTAATTACTGAAAAATACAAAAAAAATCAGAAAAACCCCAGAAAAAATCCAAAAAAAATATTAGAAAATTATTTTTAGTTATTTTAGAATTTTAGAAATTTATTTTGTATTTTTCTCATTTATTTTGAATTTATTTTGAATTTTTAATTAGATTTAATAGTTTTTAATTTCCAAAAATTACATAAAAATCCAAAAAAATTAGTTTTTAGTTTTAAAATTACTTTTTAGTTATTTTATAATTTTCAAAATTTAATTTTCATTTTTCTCACCTTATTTGCATTTTCTTTTAATTTTTAATTAGTTAAAATAGTTTTTAATTCATAAAAAATAAATAAAAAGTCAAAAAAATATTTTTCTTTTTCTCAAAATTTTCTTTTATCATTTTTAACTTTTAGAAATTACTTCCAAGTCCGTAGGAGTCGTGTAGCTTTAAAGTCGCGTTTTATTTCGTATGGTTACGTTTATTTTACGTTTTAACTTACGTTTTTTATTCTACGTTACATTTCTAGTTGCTTTACTTGAATTACGTGCTTAGTTGATTAATTGTGCTTCATTTACTATTTCATTAGTATAATCTCATTCAAATCACTTTTTACCACTTTCACGACACGTTTCACGAATCGGGAATTTGAAATTCCATTCATCCTTCACACGGACTACGACCTCGGGTTATCCGTATTTCTTTGCGGATCTCTTGAGTAATACTATACTTATACTATATATAACTTGATTTTAACGAATCAAAATTTTGGCGCCGCTGCCGGGGAAGGTTGAAGTGAATTTTTCGTTTTCGTTTTTCGAAATTGTGTTTTGAAAACCTTCCTTGTATATATTTTCTATAAAAAACCAAAAAAAATTGAAAAATCAAAAACACTTTTCCTAAAGTGTTTTCAAAAATACCAAAAAAATAATAAAGTTACAGCCTCGACTCGACCGAAAGGAAGGGCGTTGTAAACCAAATAAGTCTCCCAATATAACTACGCGTGAAATTAGTTGCTAGACGGATTACTTTAATTCTACGACCGAATAAGCGGAAAATACGAAAGCTTTGACATTAAATTGCAAGCTGAAGAGAGATCCATTCTTCTCTCCCGTTCCGTCGCGAGTAGATTTAGAGGAAACGGTTTACGATTAACGTAACGTTTGAAAAAGAAAAAAAAAACAAAAGTATAAGTTTTTAAATTTTGCTTTATAAAAACAAAAATACAAAAAGATTTTCCTTTTCAAATTTGAGTTTCCTTTTATTTTTCAAAATTTGAGTTTTTGTGGTGTATGAACACCCGTTCATCTTCTAAATGTCTTATTTCTCCATTATCGAACCCCGAGAGTTTGATACGTCACACACACAAAGTTCGTTTCCCTAACATTACAGAAATGGAACAAAATAACCACAACAATCAACACCCTCCGGTGGGTGTTGTTCAATATGCACCAGCTCCCGATCTCCGAACGATGGAGGAGCTGTGTCAACCGACAATGCACGGTAGAGGCGGTCCGATTGCCCCTCTCAATATTGAGGCTACAGATTTTGGACTTAAGCACCACATGATTCAACAAGTCCAGAATTCATGCCAATTTCACGGATTACCGGGTGACGATGCTAACAAGCATCTCGACAAATTTTTAACCGTCACCCAAAGTATGAAACAACATGGGGTCTCCGATGACACCCTTCGTCTTTCTCTTTTCCCCTATTCTCTTACACATCATGCCACCGCTTGGTTTGATCGTCTTCCCAAGAACTCGATTCATACCTTCGAAGAAATGGTATCGAAGTTCTTGGCGAAATATTTTCCACCATCGATGGTGACCGAAACTTCGAAACGATATTAGCAATTTCCGTCAGCTTCCCGACGAATCTTTATTCGAAGCTTGGGAACGCTATAAGCTTGCTATTGATCGGTGTCCAAACCATAACATGCTTCTTGTTACGATAATTGATACGTTTTACAATGGTTTGACTTTGCGACATCGGGACACGATCAATGCAGCTGCGGGTGGAACTTTTATGAAATGACGTCCTGAAGATTGTTACGAACTTATTGAGAACATGACTGCTCATTACAATTACTGGGATTCCTCTGCCAAGAGGAATGAGTCAAGAACAACCATTGCTCACAATTCTTCTATGTCTAATTCTGAAATAGCCGCAATTACTAAGAAACTCGATGATTTGTCGACTGCTGTTTTACGAATGCACCAAACGTCTCAGAATCAAAATCAAGTCAAAAACCATCAAGTCAATATGGTCAACAATGTTTGTGAGACTTGTGGTGGTCCTCATTCGTATTTTGAGTGCCCAGCCACCGGTGGCTTCACTCACGAGAATGTGTATGCTACTTCGGAAACCTATAATATGGGCGGTAACGGATACCAACTACCGGGTGACCGAAATCTTCTTAGCTACCGTTCGAACCATTATGTTGGACCACCCGGTTTCAATCAACTGACTCAAGTTAATCAAGTCAATGAAGTTAATCAAAACGTGCAAAACCGAAATCATCAATTCAATCACAATGCTAATCAAAATCGGATGAACAATGGTTTTCAGAATCAAAATCATGGTTTTCAAAATCAAAATCGGGGAAATTATAATCAAGGCCCGAATCAAGGGAATTTTCATGGAAATTTTAAAAATGTTAATCATGGGAATTATAATCATGGAAATCAGAATTTTCAGAATCAAGGTTTCAATAACAACAATCGTGGTCAAAATTTTCAAAATCCAGTTGTGAATCAGTCGTCTTCGGATGAATTACTTAAGCAGTTTATGAAAAGTCAAGAGGAAATGAATAAAATGTTAATCAATCAAATGTCCGAATTGAAGAAGTCTTTAAATGATCGACCCTCGGGCTCGGGTACTCTTCCAAGCAACACGATCGCTAACCCGAGGGGCGATGCTAAGGCGATCACGACTAGGAGTGGTGTTATAATCGATGGACCAACGGCTCCGACTACCCCTTCTTCTTCGTCTCCAAAGGTAGTCGTCCATGAAACCGAGGCGACAACGGATACGAAAATTCCTAGTAATAATGGAAGGACCGAGAACATCCAACCTCCGGTGGTCCCAACGTCCAAAGGAAAAGATAAAGTTGTTAACGAAACTGAGAAAGAAACTCCCGTCAAAACAAATTTGCCTTATCTGTCACGCTTAAATGAACAAAAGCTCCGTGAGAAAGATAAAAACCAGATGGAAAAGTTTTATCAGATTTTTCAAGAATTACACTTTGACATAAGTCTCGCGGATGCTATACTTTTAATGCCTAAATTTGATTTTATGCTAAAAGGTCTTTTGAATAATAAGGAAAAATTGTTTGAAATATCACGAACCCAGATGAATGAGAATTGCTCGGCGGTTATCCTCAAAAAGCTTCCCGAAAAGCTTGAAGACCCCGGACGATTTCTCATTCCGTGTAATTTTCCTGGGATGGTTCAATGCTTCGCCTTGGCCGATCTTGGCGCTAGCATTAACCTAATGCCATTATCTATTTGGAAGAAGTTGTCTTTACCCGAATTAACTCCGACTTGCATGACCCTCGAGCTAGCCAACCGAACTACTTCCCGCCCGATGGGAATAGCCGAGGATGTCTTCGTTAATGTGGGAAAATTCCATTTCCCTGCCGATTTTGTCGTTGTTGATTTTGATGCTGATCCGCGGGTACCTCTCATTCTCGGGAGAGGTTTCCTAAGGACTGGCCGTGCTTTGATTGATGTTTTCGATGAAGAAATTACCCTACGCGTTGGTACTGAAGCCGTAACTTTTAACTCGGATCAAACCGCGAGGTACTCCTCCGAGTCTGACAAATATTCCGTTAACCGAGTCGACGTTATCGACAAAGTTACGGAGGAGTACGCTCAAGAGTTACTTGGTTTTACCGAACATACTTCGAGTGGTAATCCCACTCATTCTTCTGAACCGATAATTTAAGATCCTTCCCCTTCCCTTACTCCGTTTGAGGGAAGTGATTTCATTTTGGAAGAGATCGAGGCCTTTCTTGCTAATGATTCAATTTCACCGGAAATTGATCATTCCGATTGTGACCCGGAGGGGGATATTCTTTTGATTGAGAAATTGTTAAATGTAATGTGTGCATTTAACAATCACTCCAACTAAGTTCATATCCGCCTATTTTAGCTACTTACTATATGCATTTCCATATGTTTATGCACGCACCACACCTGTCACTGAGGTACGCTATTTTCTTGCGTAATCTCAAGAATCAATCTTGAGTTTTGAACGCTTGTCATGGTTTTGGGAATGAATTTGGATATAACGGATATATTACTAGTATAACTAGGCTGAGTATTCCAAGATTCATTTAACCTCGGGTGAATATAGACTGATCACCTATATTCAACCTCGGACAGTGGGACATGGCCTGATCACCTATGTCCGACTCAGAGGTGAACTTTGTAATACAGGAGTAGTTATAACAGGATTATGTCGGGGAAAAGTTCGATTTTGGAAATTATGAGTTTTGAAAGCACACAAACATTGAATATCACGAAAGCCTGCACTCACACATGACACACTGGCGTCACAACACCGCATGGATCGAAATGCTTCTGACGCCACTAAACGTCCTCGTTTAAATGGAAATCCTGTTTGCCGCCATCGAGCGTAGTTTGCCTTGGGTCGGACTAGACCCGATTGGCACCATCTGAATCTGAGCTGCTTATCGTCATAAGCCTCGCCGATTTTATTGAAATTATTGGATTTGGTTTAAACTATCGTTGGAATTGATCTTTGACTTCGTTTTGATTTGATTTCTGGTTATGTCTTGAATTGACTCTTAGCTATTTTTTTTGGATTTGGTTTTGACCACTCTGAACCTAATTCTTGACTACATCTTGATTTGATTTCCAACTAAGTCCTAATATGACTTTTGACAATTTCTGGATTTGATTTTGGCTATATTTGGATTTGATCTTTGACTACTTCTGGATTCGACTTTTGCTACGTCCTGAATTGATTCTTGGTTATGTCTTGATTCGACTTTGACTACGTTTTGATTTGATTTTCGGTTATGTTTGGATTCCCTAAAGACGATTTTGGTGCAACTTTTACAGGTTTTTCAAGGGTTCCAAACCCTAAAGACCATGGGGTCATTTAGGGGGTCATTTAAGCCTTGATTTTGGAAACGTTCTTTTACAGGTTTGGAACTACATTCCCGGTGTAAAGAGGTCGCACTTTTGCTAGAACCAAAAAACGTTCTTTTCGGTTAAAACTTGATGCGTGGGAATCACAACAGGCTTTACCTCTCGAGGGATCTCGAGAAGCTTACATCCCCCACCAGGCAGTGTACCTGATCGTTGTAGTATAGTATAGTGACAAGTACCGGGGGATTGATCGTTCAGCTTAGGAATAGTGTCGCTAGGATTAGAAAGCCTAAATACTAGTTCTAAAGGTGAGGGATGATTATTTTTTGTGTTTTTATATTTTTTTAGAAAGCAAGTAAAATCTCGGGTTTTGGAAGAGTGGGCGGAATTAGTTGCTATTCAACTAAACCGAAACTAAGATGCAATCAAAATAAAATACTAAAAATGAAAATAAACTAGTTATACTAAGGTTGTGAGCAGTAATTGGAGAAAATGTGTTTACTTGGATTTCACTACTCCCTAGATATCTTTTACACGTTAATTACTTGTTATAATTGCATGGATGACGGATTGTATTCCTTAATACCATTCATGGGGTGGCATACATAACTCCCCAATTCTATGAGCTCTTATCTCCTCCTACACCATGCCGAGCACAACTATAGGGATTGTAAACAGTGGCTCATGCATTAAATACAACCAATAAAGACCTAGTACGCCTCGGTTCATGTTTCTTAAGACGTTCAAGCATGTTACCATTTGGAGATCTGCCAGTTTTCTTAAGCCTAACATATAAATCATTCATCCAAGACAAGAATAAACAAGTAATCAACACATAATCAATATCTAGGTTTCATTAGATCTAAGCAAACACAAAAGAGATCTAGCCTAGCATAATGGAATTGAGACAAGAACAAGATATAGACAACCAACACATAGACATATTGATTGAATTAGAAGAACACTTATCTCAATTACAATGCAAGGTATCAAGGGTTTGGAACCCTTGAAAAACCTGTAAAAGTTGCACCAAAATCGTCTTTAGGGTTTCTCCAAAACTTCTCTCTTTAATGTGAAAAACTAGAAAACTATATATAGGAAAATAGGGGTGACGGCGTCAAGAACAAAGGTGTGACGCCGTCATCTCGCCGCCAAATACTTCCTCGGACGGCCTTGATCTACTTCTGACGCCCTGTGTGAAGCCGTCATCAACTACGGAATTTTATTCTTGGGATTTTGACGCCGTCATGAGTTACTCTTGACGCCTTCATGTACTGTTCCCAGCATGGAAAATTGAGACTTTGCCGTTTTCTTCACTTTTATGCTCCAAAAACGTCCAAAATGGCTTCTTTTTCAGAATTCACTCTCTAAGTACCTAAAATCACAAAAGGAACGATTTAGGGCAATATTTGATCAAATAAATTCGGATTCGGGCTTAAATGACCCCCTAAAAACGGATCATTTTTCGCCTTATCATATACCCTTACACTTGAGATTTGCTTGTCCTCAAGCAAATGCGCTTTTATTCTACTCAAAAGACAAGTTAGGGGTCATTTAACACTAATATAAAAGTAATTACAACAAATAATCGTTCCACTAAAGACCAATAGACAAGCTCGGAGGTCATACACAAGCACCTCACAAATAGTGTTTAGATACTCACATCTCTCGGGTGTAATAAAGTATTATAACATTATGGAAATGGAAGATATCTCTCACTACCTGTCATAGCAAAATAGATTACCATAGGCTTGGGAAAGGATCAAACCTCCACCACATGGCGTAAGCACCTAGGATAAACTATCAAAGAGGTCTTTTAAAGGGTTGTAACGTTAGGTATAGGGATATGAATTACACGGTTTTGTTGGATAAAGGAAGTTTTACTGGTGGCGAGTTAACAATCTTGGTTAATTACATGTACAAGATGGCGTTGCTAAGCCAAGACTAGACTCGACTTAAGCTAACAAATGAAAAATAACTAAAAACATAAAATGAACATAGAATGAAAAGGGATGGTAGTCCGTATGTTTTTTCTCTTTTTCCTTTTTCTATTTTTTTTTCTTTTTCTTGACTTTTTCGATTTTTTTTTTTTTTTTTTGCATACACTCTTACCCTACCATCCAAAATAATACATCATAGGGAATGAAAATTCCCCTTACACTTGAATCTTTTCATACTTTACATTCAACTAATCTAATGACTCGAATTAAGAAAATCAAAACACTTGGAGCACTTTTAAGATTAACACACATATGGGGGTAATAAATGATGTTCTTCCCCATTACTCCATAAAATAAGTACTTTCCCATGAGTCCCAATCGTCCCAAAACAATATGTACAAGGATATGACTCGAATTAGCAACCATGTAATCAATTAGAAAGTTAACTTAGGGTTTAACAAATAACAATAATGCACTAAAGATGAGCGCATACACGGAAGGCTAAGGCGATTTGGTTGTACATTTAAGTGGGGTGTAACAAATTCTTCCTTTAAGTAAGATGCTTAAAGTTAGAAACGAAAAGATAGGCTCGGAGGGGTGTACTAGGGGTATCGTGTACTAAAAATGAGTACAACGCTAAGGGTGTGGGAAAAATTAGTTGACTTAACTAGCCAAGTAATATGACTTAAATGGTCAAGTAATTATGATACGGGTTTAACACAAGGGTGATCCTAATGCCTCTTATCATGTAGTAAATCCTACCACACGAATGTAGTCTCACTAGCGGTCTCGGGATGCATCACTAACGCAAGTTCTAGAATCTAAATGCTACCGGTACATTCATAAGCACTAATAGTAAATGCTTTTCCTATCAAATCTAAAGGCGAACCTCACATATTTGGGTGGAAAATTTTTCTGAATATACGGTTATGTGCTAGTCATACAATCTCCTATCCATGAGACGCTTGCTATGGCTAAATTTTCACTCCTAAATGTTGTAAAAAATTTTAAATTTGGCGCTAAAATTACACTAACAAGTATTTCTCATAGTTTTATTACACATCTACCATTAAACAAAAAAAACTCAAGCGAAAGTGCATATGTAAGGTATCATCTTTTTACCCTCCCCTTACACTTAAGATGAACATTGTCCCCAATGTTCAAGTAAAGAATGTAAAAGTGAAAAAGTAAAAAGAATGAAATCAAATACTCCCCTGATTCGCTCGGTATGGATTATAGGTTGGCCAGGTTAGATCTTCCTCCAAGAAAACGAACAATCAAAGCTTCCCTTCCAGAATATAAATCATCTCCTTGTGGAACATAACCTGTAAATCCTGACAAAAATAGACAAGACAACCTCGCGTAAAATCGGCGGCATCCTATATAAGTTACTAAATCCTAGAAAACAAAGTAAGATATAATGCTTGTGGAATGAAGTTTGCAGATTTCCTGGAGATTATAAAACTTAATAATTCACAAAAACCATAAGACTCCGTTAGAAAAACAAAATCGGTAAAATTTCCAGATTTTAACTCCTGACGACGTCAAGAGTAATCCTCTGACGCCGTCAGAATGGACCTGCAGAAATTCTTATGTTAAGTTTCTGGAAAATTTCTGGAAAAACTTGGTCCTACTTCCTGGAAAATCCTGCAAGACTTCATTATGACTCAATACAAGCATTTGACTCTAACAAATACGAATATACATGCTCATTTAATATTGTGGAGAATCATGATCGGTTTGTTTCTTAAAAACATATTTGGGGTTTCCCCTTACACTTATCTTTTGGAAAAATACTTTTAGGTTGGAGTTAAGACTAGGCCAAACAACATAGTAAAGTATTTCCACATTTTAATTTAGAGACATGATCAACCAACAATAAAAATAAAACATGCATACGGAAGCAAATAACAATCAAACAAAATGAAAATCACACAAAACATGGGTTGCAAAGATTAACCAACAATAAAATTAAAAGCCGAACATGCATAATATTTGTTAAAAGAAAAAATAGAAAGTGTCCAAAGCCAACAGAGGCTGAATCCTAAACTATTACAAGACCAAATGTTTCAAATCATACAACCGAGAATAAATTGTTCAAGAACCACAGATATCAAAATGAATCACTGAGGGGGAGGACCAAAGCGGTAATCATAGCCAGGTGGGAGGTGCCCAGTATACCCATAGGGAGGATAGTCCTGCTCGCGCCCAGGGAATGGGTCAATCTGCAGATGGGGTTCGATGTGATCACGGGTCGAAAGATGCTGCATCTGGCGGACTGTGTGCTCATACATCCAGTCAAATCTCTGGTCAGTGGTGGTTCTCCAAGCATCCACCTGACCCATCCAAGCCCCCTGATGCGCCTGCCAATCTCCTCGGCCCATGTGCCGGTAGTAGTCAGCAGTCCCCTCCTCATACCCAGCAAACTGATGCTGCTGGGGCATTCCCTCATCATCATCATCATCATCCTCATCAGCAGGCTCTGCTGCCACGTACCAGGTGTAGGACCCATCCACCATCTGCATCAGGATGTTCATCTGCCTGAGGGATTTAGCCCTCACCACCCTACAGCCCCCGCAGTCGCTCAAATACCCCATGATTGCAGGAGTAAGAAGACCATAGGAACGAGCCAACTGGGTCACAAACATCCCTCCATACACCCTGTCTATATCCCTATCACCTACACTGGTCCTCAAATAACTGGCCACCCAAAATGGGATGTTGCAGTAAACATCCTCTGAAAAGATAGTATACAGGTAGAACAGATCAGAGGCAGTGACACGGTGAGTAGTGCCATGACGTGCAGACAGGCTGTATGTGATGCACCTGTGAGCCAACCTAACAATGGGGTCCCTGATCGATGCAGCCCCAGTAGTCGAGGTGTAAACCCCATCCCCTATGGTCAGCCAAAAAGTGACACACCTCATCTCACTCCTCTGAGTCTCTCCATGTAACAACCTCTGCAGAAAAGTCCCATCAACCTCCTCACTAGTATATAACCCAAGCCTCCAACCAAACTCAGCCACTGAACATGACCGCAACTCTCCCCTAGCCTAAAATACACAGTGGTGCCCCCCATATCTGTCCTAGCCTCAGCCTGATCAAAGCGGAAAGTCGCAAAGAATTCCCTAACCAACTCACTATAAACAATCTCCCTCATTCTAAACATCCTCTCCCATTGAGGACCAGCAAACCCATCAGTGTTGATCCTTCTCAGAAATGCAGCCTCTAGACCTTGGGATCTAAGAAGTTCCCAATCAATAACAGAACCAGCGTCAATGTGGTGATTAGCAAGTTCCAAATACTTTGTGGTGGCAGCATCGTTGTCAAATAGACCCCAACTGTGGACCAATTCCCCGTAATTAACTTGTTGGGACCTGGATGAGCTACCTCTGTATTGTCTTGATCGCTTACTCATTTTCCTGGAGAAAGTTAGAGCGAACGAAAACAATTAGCAGAAGAATTTTTATCGATTTCTGCTGTCAGATACATCTGACGCCGTCAGGATTGGTCCTGACGCCGTCAGAATCAGCAAAAGTCCGACTCATGCAAAAGCGAGGGAAAAATCAATTTTCAAACTTTTAACCCATTACCCAAACGCTCCTTTAATCAGGAAACAGGGGTGGGGGGTCAAAGAAAAGATCAAAGAAAATTCCATACGTAAAAAAATTGAAAAAGTCTTCGAGGTGTCAACCCCTTTGGTGTTTGACCAAGAGGATAGCGGGAAATTTTCCTCAAATGCTTTACCATTAACTACCCCCCGTTCTCCTGAACACCCCCATGCAGAGAAAAGTTCGCAAATCCATAACATTTTCGTTGGATGTTTGCGAACTACATTCCCGATCTCATCCAAAAAACGTTCTTTTGGTTTTAAACCCGGTGTAAAGTGGTTCGAAAAACGTTCTTTTGGTTCTAGCTCTCAAAAACTTGATGCGTAGGAATCGCAACAGGCTTTACCTCTCGAGGGATCTCGAGAAGCTTACAACCCCCACCAGGCAGTGTACCTGATCGTTGTAGTATAGTATAGTGACAAGTACCGGGGGATTGATCGTTCAGCTTAGGAATAGTGTCGCTAGGATTAGAAAGCCTAATTACTAGTTCTAAAGGTGAGGGATGATTATTTTTGTGTTTTTATATTTTTTTAAGAAAGCAAGTAAAATCTCGGGTTTTGGAAGAGTGGGCGGAATTAGTTGCTATTCAACTAACCCAAAACTAAGATGCAATCAAAATAAAATACTGAAAATGAAAATAAACTAATTATACTAAGGTTGTGAGCAGTAATTGGAGAAAATGTGTTTACTTAGATTTTACTACTCCCTAGATATCTTTTACATGTTAATTACTTGTTATAATTGTATGGATGACGGATTGTATTCCTTAATACCATTCTTCTATGACCCCCTAAAAACGGATCATTGTTCGAAGTCCAAATCTTCTATGACCATATCGACATCTCCACGAGGCGAACCATTGACCAATCGGCCGGTGGTAAGCTACGTGATCTTAGTGCGGAACAATCATGGGAACTCATAGAAGATCTTGCTCTCTATGACAACGAAAGTTGAAATGATCCCCATGATTTGAACAAAACGGTCAAGGCAATATCTTTGCCTTCGAACAATTCTAGCACTCCTCTTGGGATCAAAGTTTATAATCCCAACACGTAAATGGAACGACATTATTGGGATTACATTAGTTATCTCATTTAGCCAAAACACAAGGACTAGAATCGTAATATTGTAATAGTTAGTTTGTGTTAGGCTTTATATACCCCTCTATACTTCCATGGAGGGGTGAGACTTTGTTTTGTAACTTTCATTTTCATTATCAATAAAACATAGTTTTTCCCTTCTCTCTCTACTCTCTCTCTCTAACCATGGAGCTTTTATTATTTCATAATCCGAGACCTCCCGAATCACAATATTCAATCAAAAACACGATCCTACAAGTGGCATCAGAGCCTCGTTATTAGTTTTGGTTGTTTTTTTGTGATGTTATCTTGTCAAAATCGTACCTTTTTGTGGTTCGTTACTATTATTGAAGCTGTTTCACCATTATTTTTCAGATCTGAAATTTTATGAATCTTTATTGGTAACAGTCTTGATAATAGTCTTTTGTATCCTATGGTCAAAAAGTCTAATGGATTTCATTTTAAGTTTACACATCTGTTTCTTGTCCTTGTCCTTGTCCAAACAACAGTGTATGTGTTATCTCTTATCACCTTTATGACTGTTTTGTACCAAGTCAGATATTATGGTCAAAAGTACTGGTCTGAACATGGTCAAAAACAAGGTCTGAAATAACATGGTCTGTAAAAGTAGTTGGAAAAGATGGTCGGAATATGGTCAAAGGGTCAAAACCCTCGTTTTACGCATAAGATGGCCATCTTAAGCAGAAAACCCTCTTCCTACGCGTATCTTCAGTTTTTTTACGCATAACTTGGACAAGTTATGCGTAAGGTTCAACTTAGGCGTAAAACCCTTTTCTTACGCGTAAGTCTTACGCAAAAGAGAAGGTTTACGCAAAAGTTTACGTTTACGCGTAAAGCATGTCTACGCATAAGTTTTCTACGCAAAAGATTTCAACAAGTTTACGCGTAAGAAATAAAAAAATAAAAAATAAAGAGTAGCAGCTTGACGAAGACCAAGACCATGACCACGTTGACCAAAACCAAATACCAAACTACTCTATTTCCACTTCAGTTCTGTAACATCACAAGTCAAAAATAAAAAGAAAAGAACTAGAAGACTCAAACAGTCAACCCATATCAACAATAATCCAACAACAAATCCCACTTAACTAAACCACAACTAATCCTAATCACTCCATCTCTTTCAACAACACAACACATCAGCATTCATCAGATCTAAACAAGACTCGTACAAAATGTTTAACCAATAAAAGATCTCAGTCCTTCTTTCGTCTAAATCTACATATCGAGACCCCTCAAGGTTAAACAAACGAAAGAAAGCTCGTCATCGATCTATTGAAGCTCAATCTTTTTAATATACGAAACTAATTAAGAGAGAAACATAACAAATATGTTATGCTCTTCCTTTGTTTCGATCTGAAAAACGCAAACCACACATATATTCTTACCCGAGACCTCTGTGAGATCTTGAAGCCGTGTTCGTCTTTCAAAGGTGTCGTTTTTGGTTTGTTGTTTGCTTCGACTTGTGGCTGCAAGAATTAAAGAGGGTGCTTGTGTGGTGCCCGGTTGTTGAGAATACAAGATGCTGTAGTTATTGCTTGTTCTTATGTGTTCAAGGAGTTGGGAGAAGCAGATATGGATGATAGATGAGAAACAAGGAGATTAAATTGTTGTGTTTTTTATGACTACTTTTGATGAGGTAGCGTATTTTAAGATCTGGTAGTGAAAAAAAAATTAGATGGGGCGTTATGTTGAGTGTTGGTGGCCGCCTTTTGTTGTTGATTGAGTATGTTTAGTGTGGAAATAAGAACTGAGATTGAAATTGATTATTTGGAAGAATGAGTTAGGTGAGAGGAGATAAGAAAGTGGCGTTATATTTGATGGGTGTGTGTTTAGGTCAAGATATGAAAATGGGATTTGGTTTATATCATCCGTGTGTGTATGAATCGGGTTTAGTGATTGAATTCTGGATCGGGCTGGTAAATTCTCTTTATGAGTTGTATCCTTCTGGAGCCCGATTGGTCTTGATATTTCTCTTGGACTAGACGATTGGAGTTCATGGACTAGGCTTGAAACTAGCCGTGTATTGGGCTGAAAATTTATTCGAGACATAGGCTGAAAGTGTGATACTAATATTTTTTGATACACGGGTGTTATTAATTTTTTTTTGTACAACGTTTGGTGAAAAAAAATGTGGTATTTTGGTTGTTACAAATATTCACGGGGAGATACGTTTTTGACAAGACCGGGAAACCATTATCAGATTCATTTAAACCGTCAAAAGGCTAGTTTTTGGGCATGTAACCGCAAGATGTGACTACGGCGATAATTCTTTATTATTTATTTGAGGGTGAAGTGGAATTTCACGGGCGAGTGTACTTAGTATCTGAAGATATCGGGGTTGGTTGGATGCATGATTCTTCGAGATCCTTGTTCGAGCTTTTATCCGTACGAATGACAAAGACTTGAGTTATCTAGTTATACCTGATGTAAGGAGTTACGTTGTTGTGCTCACAGTGTATAACTATCACTTTAAAGGAGTTACGTTGTAGTGCTCAAGTGTCACCAAAAGATGTGGATAATTCGAGAGAAGATCATATACAATTAAGGATGGTTGGATGGGTATATGATTCTACCTTTATTGAAATTCTCAGTATTGGTTCTTTGTCAGACAATAGTGCAAGCTTAAGTCACAAGTTCGGGTTATTTTACTTCAGTCTCAAGTTCGTCATATCGGGTTTTCTCCATCAGTAGTCACTACAAAAAGCCGTCAGAATGATAATGGGGTCGGTAAAGTGTTAGTTGAGAGGAGTATAAAAGAGTAGAGTTGTTTATCAGCAGTTCACGGGCTATTAATGATACTTCACACATATTCGGTTAATTAGACACATGGGGTTACGCTGCCTCCGTTTCCATCGTAAACATAGTGTGTATGCTTCCGATTCCGCGAAGACATCGTGGGGGAAGAGAGAGTGGGTGTTCTTTGCTTTCTTTGACTTTTCTTGACTTCTTTGGGAAAACATTCATTTTCCACGAGAATCTGCATTTAGGGGGAAGAAATGTGCACATCAGGGACGCATAATAGACTCAAATGATCGAGCTTATAATTTTATTACTACCGGAGAGACGTCCGCAGAGATGATCAGTGGTTCAATTTTGTGATTTTGGTGTAATCATTTCAACTCTCGCGGGGTTTGAAGTGTGAAGTAGCCTACTTAAGTGAGAAGATCTTGCTGATTTCTTGCATGTTACCCCCAAACGGAACTTCCGCGTTGAGCATAACTGTGATTAAGTGACTAGTCAGATTTGCTTGGTGTGGTTTATGATGTCATCTACAAATTCCGCTGCATACTCAAAACTTCAAAAGTTAGAAGACTTGTTTACTACATCAATGTTTCGAATCTGCTAAAGACTGTTGTCAGTTTGGGGGGAAGCTGATTCAGAAACTTCGCCAAAAAGAAGTGTACGGAGAAGCTGCTAAAGACATGCAGCATGAATTGGGGGGAAGTTAATCCATTTCATGCATATTACATCATTTGCCTACAAGTGAAGAATAAGTTCTCAAGCCGAGGTACAAGATGAAGACAAAGAGCGTCAACTGTCGACATCCTCAGCAATTTGAAGAGCTTATGAAGACCTTTCTTTATTCTTATTTGTCCTTGTAGGAAATGTTGTAAGTAATCCCTTATGTCGCCCCATTGGGGGAAGATTGTTGGGATCAAAGTTTATAATCCCAACACGTAAATGGAATGACATTATCGGGATTACATTAGTTATCTCATTTAGCCAAAACACAAGGACTAGAATCGTATATTGTAATAGTTAGTTTGTGTTAGGCTTTATATACCCCTCTATACTTCCATGGAGGGGTGAGACTTTGTTTTGTAACTTTCATTTTCATTATCAATAAAACATAGTTTTTCCCTTCTCTCTCTACTCTCTCTCTCTAACCATGGAGCTTTTATTATTTCATAATCCAAGACCTCCCGAATCACAATATTCAATCAAAAACACGATCCTACAACTCCCAACCGTAGGATCATGGAACTTGAGGACCAAGTCAAGTTTCTCATGAAATCTTATGAAGCTCCGAAGCCTTCAAGCCAAGTGAACAAAATCACTTCTTCATGCGAATTATGTAGTGGTCCCCATGACACTCGTGATTGTATGGAACTCCCCGGAACAGCTTTTGCGGACTACGCATCCATGCGTACCGACGAAGCGGGAGATAAGTGGTACACTTTCAAGCCCGAGCCAAACACTTATGGTGATTCATACAACCCCTCTTGGAAAAATCACCCAAACCTTAGGTGGAAACAAAATCAACCCAATTCTTCCAATCCGCCTAATCGTTACCAACCAAACGGTCCACCATCCAACCGTACTTTCAACAACAATCCTTCTAACAACTATGGTAGTACCAACAATCTTGAAGGATTGATGTCAAAGTTCATGGCATCTCAAGAAGCTCGCATATCTAAGTTTGAAGCCGATTTCAAACAAAAGCAAAGCGAGATGACCACTAGAATTGATGCATTGTTGAAAGTTCTCAATGACCAAGAAATGGGAGCACTCCCAAGTGACACGGTCAAGAATCCGAAACTAACCGTTAATTCCATATCCTCAGTTTCGTCACCCACTTCGTGTCCACAATATTACTCGGTTAAATCAACGAGCACGTGTTTCAAACAAAACCAAGTTCCCCAAAAGGACCAATCAAATAAAACACCCACTATAGAGCCGATCAAAAGCATTGTTGAAACACCTCTTACGCAAGACCTTGACGATGAATTCAAAGAACTTCACCTTGAACGCCCCGTCATTGATATCTTAGCACGTGCTCCCTACTATAGTGCCCTCCTAGAAAAATATGAGAAGTGTAAGCTAGGCAAAAATGGGACCGCCTTCGTTCAAAACAAGTTGCCTAAAAAGCTTGATGACCCGGGTATATTTGTTTTGCCTTGTAAGATAGGAAGATCCTAAGCTTTCGACACACTAGCCGATTTAGGGTCAAGCCTCAACTTGATTCCCTTATCCTTATTCACTGCTCTTAAGCTAGGAAAGTTAGAGGAAACGGAGGTACTGATAGGGCTAGCGGATGGGAGTATTGCACACCCGGTTGGAATGATTAAGGATGTAGTTGTTCACGTAGGAAAGTTAACTATATAAGCGGATTTTCACGTCCTAGACATGGTTAGTGACACTACATGCCCATTATTGGTAGGAAGAGGATTTTTAGCAACCGCTAGTGCCATGATAGATTGCAAGGAATCAAAGATAACGGTAGGTGAAGGCGATACTTGGTCGGTGTATGATGTTAAGAAGCATAGTTATGATTGTGATGATGAACCAACACCGCATTGGGTAGAGATGAATAGGAGACCATCTAGATATGGACCTTGGATAGAAAGGAACTTTATAGGACCTCAATGCCCATTCTATCTAGAAAAAGACTTTGTTGAAAAGACACATTCGGTAGAACAACTCATAGTTAGAGATGAGGAGCTAGACCCTTTTGAGGACCCCTTAGTCTTTAGGAAGATGATTGAGTTATTAAGCGTAATGCCTATTAACATAGAAAGGAATAAATGGAAAAGAGAGGGAGATAAGTGTAAATGGAGGTGGGACAAGCCACCTAAAGAAGGTGACGGGTCATGGCATATTAGAATGACCTTGTATGATCCGGATGGAGAAAAGTTTGAAAGGTCATACCATACTAAGGAAACCGATAGAAAGTTGAAACCTAAGTTTGATCCCAAAGATGTCCTCAACGAGGAACTCACCCGAATCACGTAGTAACCCATGACCTTGAGTCTAGCTACAAGACTCGTAAATAAAGAAAAGCGCTTCTTGGGAGGCAACCCATGTTTTGTGTGATTTTATTTGTTTGATTGTTATTTGCTTCCGTATGCATGTTTAATTTTTATTGTTGGTTGATCATGTTTCTAAACTAAATAAGTGGAAATACTTTACTATGTTGTTTGGCCTAGTCTTAACTCCAACCTAAAAGTATTTTTTGCAAAAGATAAGTGTAAGGGGAAACCCCAAATATGTTTTCAAGAAACAAACTGATCATGATTCTCCACAATATTAAATGAACATGTATATTCGTATTCGTTAGAGTCAAATGCTTGTATTGAGTCATAATGAAGTTTTGCAGGATTTTCCAAGAAGTAAGACCAAGTTTTTCCAGAAATTTTCCGGAAACTTAACATAAGAATTTCTGCAGGTCCATTCTGACGGCGTCATGAGTTTACTCTTGACGGCGTCAGGAGTCAAAAATCTGGAAATTTTACCGGTTTTGTTTTTCTAACGGAGTCTTATGGTTTTTGTGAATTATTAAGTTTTATAATTTCCAGGAAATCTGCAAACTTCATTCCACAAGCATTATATCTTACTTTGTTTTCTAGGATTTAGTAACTTATATAGGATGCCGCCGATTTTACGTGAGGTTGTCTTGTCTATTTTTGTCAGGATTTACAGGTTATGTTCGACAAGGAGATGATTTATATTCTGGAAGGGAAGCTTTGATTGTTCGTTTTCTTGGAGGAAGATCTAACCTGGCCAACCTATAATCCATACCGAGCGAATCAGGGGAGTATTTGATTTCATTCTCTTTACTTTTTCACTTTTACATTCTTTACTTGAACATTGGGGACAATGTTCATCTTAAGTGTAAGGGGAGGGTAAAAAGATGATACCTTACATATGCACTTTCGCTTGAGTTTGTTTTGTTTGATAGTAGATGAGTAATAAAACTATGAGAAATACTTGTTAGTGTAATTTTAGCGCCAAATTTAAAAATTTTTACAACATTTAGGAGTGAAACTTTAGCCATAGCAAGCGTCTCATGGATAGGAGATTGTATGACTAGCACATAACCGTATATTCAGAAAAATTTTCCACCCAAAATTGTGAGGTTCGCCTTTAAATTTGATAGGAAAAGCATTCATTATTAGTGCTTATGAGTGTACCGGTAGCATTTAGATTCTAGAACTTGCGTTAGTGATGCATTCCTAAACCGCTAGTGAGACTACATTCGTGTAGTAGGATTTACTACATGATAAGAGGCATTAGGATCACCCTTGTGTTAAACCCGTATTATAATTACTTGACTATTTAAGTCATATTACTTGGCTAGTTAAGTCAACTAATTTTTCCCACACCCTTAGCGTTGTACTCATTTTTAGTACACGAAACCCCTAGTACACCCCTCCGAGCCTATCTTTTCATTTCTAACTTTAAGCATTTTACTTAAAGGAAGAATTTGTTACACCCCACTTAAATGTACACCCAAATCACCTTAGCCTTCCGTGTATGCGCTCATTTTTAGTGCATTATTGTTATTTGTTAAACCCTAAGTTAACTTTCTAATTGATTACATGGTTGCTAAGTCGAGTCATATCCTTGTACATATTGTTTTGGGACGATTGGGACTCATGGGTAAGTACTTATTTTATGGAGTAATGGGGAAGAACATCATTTATTAACCCCATATATACGTTAATCTTAAAAGTGCTCCAAGTGTTTTGATTTTCTTAATTCGAGTCATTAGAATAGTTTAATGTAAAGTATGCAAAGATTCAAGTGTAAGGGGAATTTTCATCCCCTATGATGTATTATTTTGGATGGTAGGGTAAGAGTGTATGCAAAAAGAAAAAAAAAAAAAAAAAAAAAAGAGAGAAAAAACATACGGACTACCATCCCTTTTCATGTTATTTTTCATTTATTAGCTTAAGTCGAGTCTAGTCTTGGCTTAGCAACGCCATCTTGTACATGTAATTGACCAAGATTGTTAACTCGCCACAAGTAAAAACTTCCTTTATCCAACAAAACCGTGTAATTCATATCCCTATACCTAACGTTACAACCCTTTAAAAGACCTCTTTGATAGTTTATCCTAGGTGCTTATGCCATGTGGTGGAGGTTTGATCCTTTCCCAAGCCTATGGTAATCTATTTTGCTATGACAGGTAGTGAGAGATATCTTCCATTTCCATAATGTTATATTACTTTATTACACCCGAGAGATGTGAGTATCTAAACACTATTTGTGAGGTGCTTGTGTATGACCTCCGTGCTTGTCTATTGGTCTTTAGTGGAACGATTATTTGTTGTAATTACTTTTATATTAGTGTTAAATGACCCCTAACTTGTCTTTTGAGTAGAATAAAAGCGCATTTGCTTGAGGACAAGCAAATCTCAAGTGTAAGGGTATATGATGAGGCGAAAAATGGTCCGTTTTTAGGGGGTCATTTAAGCCCGAATCCGAATTTATTTGATCAAATATTGCCCTAAATCGTTCCTTTTGTGATTTTAGGTACTTGGAGAGTGAATTCTGGAAAAGAAGCCATTTTGGACATTTTTGGAGCATAAAAGTGAAGAAAACGGCAAAGTCTAAATTTTCCATGCTGGGAACAGTACATGAAGGCATCAAGAGTTGTTATTGACGGCGTCAAAACCTCAATAATAAAAATCCGTAGTTGATGACGGCGTCACACAGGGCGTCAGAAGTAGATCAAGGCCGTCCGAGGAAGTATTTGGCAGCGAGATGACGGCGTCACACCTTTGTTCTTGACGCCGTCACCCCTATTTTCCTATATATAGTTTTCTAGTTTTTCACATTTAAAGAGGAGAAGTTTTGGAGAAACCCTATAGACGATTTTGGTGCAACTTTTACAGGTTTTTCAAGGGTTCCAAACCCTTGATACCTTGCATTGTAATTGAGATAAGTGTTCTTCTAATTCAATCAATATGTCTATGTGTTGGTTGTCTATATCTTGTTCTTGTCTCAATTCCATTATGCTAGGCTAGATCTCTTTTGTGTTTGCTTAGATCTAATGAAACCTAGATATTGATTATGTGTTGATTACTTGTTTATTCTTGTCTTGGATGAATGATTTATATGTTAGGCTTAAGAAAACTGGCAGATCTCCAAATGGTAACATGCTTGAACGTCTTAAGAAACATGAACCGAGGCGTACTAGGTCTTTATTGGTTGTATTTAATGCATGAGCCACTGTTTACAATCCCTATAGTTGTGCTGGGCATGGTGTAGGAGGAGATAAGAGCTCATAGAATTGGGGAGTTATGTATGCCACCCCATGAATGGTATTAAGGAATACAATCCGTCATCCATACAATTATAACAAGTAATTAACGTGTAAAAGATATCTAGGGAGTAGTGAAGTCTAAGTAAACACATTTTCTCCAATTACTGCTCACAACCTTAGTATAATTAGTTTATTTTCATTTTTAGTATTTTATTTTAATTGCATCTTAGTATTGGGTTAGTTGAATAGCAACTAATTCCGCCCTAATCCTTCAAAACCCGAGATTTTACTTGCTTTCTAAAAAATATAAAAACACAAAAATAATCATCCCTCACCTTTAGAACTAGTATTTAGGCTTTCTAATCCTAGCGACACTATTCCTAAGCTGAACGATCAATCCCCCGGTACTTGTCACTATACTATACTACAACGATCAGGTACACTGCCTGGTGGGGGTTGTAAGCTTCTCGAGATCCCTCGAGAGGTAAAGCCTGTTGCGATTCCCACGCATCAATGTGGACTACTTTTGGTGTTGATTTTGACGATGATTGATTGATTCTGATTGAATTTGAATCGTGTGATTTTGTGATTTCGAACCTTATTCCAGATTTGGACTTGTCATTCAGCCTTGTCGCATTGGTGATCTAGTCATAGCCTCCTCTACCCTGAGCCCTGTGCTCAATCGATGATATTCATTTTCTTAACTGATGATGTTCATTTTCTCAATCGATGATGTTCATTTTCTCTTTTGATAATGTTCGTTTTCCCAATCGATGCTATTCAACCAATGCGGTTTTAGCAATAACATTCAATTGAGGTTGTATTTTCCATCGCCAACCTAAGTATCGTGCTGAATCGACCGACTCTGACCGATTGCTAGTAGCAATCAACATTCTCTTACAGAGTTGTACTCTGAATCTGCTAAATCTCTCATTCTGCAAGGATTCTGTGCTTAACAGAATTCTTAAGATTTTGAGAGGTAACCTGAACCACGTTCCTTGGGACAACCACCTATTCCTTCCCTCGTCCCTTGGAAATATTAATTATCTTTACTATCCTCTTATAGGATAATAATATGTTTTCCGAATAACTTACAAACTGACTTTGATTTTCTACAGGCCATTTTGTGGTCATTCTACAAAATGGGTCACTACTACTTCACAAAATCGAAATTTTGATTTTTACCACTATTTTATATAGGAAAATTATTTTTCCTGTTATCACCCAATCTATTTTACAAGATTGTTTCACAAAACGATTTTATAAAATATTTTGTTGCCAAATGTATCCTTACTACTATCCTAAAAAAATCAAAATTTTGATCTAACTACCATTTTATAAATGGTGAACTGTTTTCTTATTACCCTTGTAAGTTATTTTACAAATAGTTTAACAAGACGATTTCATAAAATGTTTTACTGCCTTGCTCCAGTAGAGGGTGCGTTGGTAGTAAGCAAAAGGGGTGCACTTGTATTCTGAAACAGTTACTAAAAGTGTAGTGTTAATATAATTAAGGGTGTTTCGACTTAAGCTGGTTAATATATAGTAGTCAATGTGACTTGCATTTAAAATTTGAATAACAAGTTGTCTTGTTTTGACCTTTGAGATCTTGGGTAAGTTTCGGATGCATCGGAATTGATACTTAATATGGGATTTTAATACGGATTGTGACTATTGCATTTGGACAATTATTGGAGTGTTATCGGATTTATGGTATTAGCTATTGGACATATTAGACATTTTGAGACTTAACGATGTAATATATTAAACTTGAAAAGTCTTCAATATATTAGACTCGGGCTGGACACAAAATATTCAAGAAAGCAAAGCTAGTATATACGCGAATGATAACAAAACACCAAGCTTATAAAATATTGTTTGAGAAAATTGATTTAATTAAAGTCATAATGACTTGGGAATATTGTATAAACGGATGCGTCATGCTGAAGTTTATAAAACATTTTTAACTTATACTTTTGTTTAAACTCGTTTATTTTTATAAAAACATGACAACGATTAAAACTTATAATTTTATTAACTTAAAAAGTTTTGTAAAGTGATATAATAAATTGAGTTTCGTTACCTACCTTTTCAAACTTTGTTAATTATTTTCCAAACTAGCTGGGATTATGGGGTAAATACCGAAACTACCAATCCTGTTTTATATTACATAATTTGTTGTTGTCATCTTTCTCGAATTTTCTTAGTTGAGTTCTTGTTAGCTTTTCACGACTATGTCGATGTTTGTACCTCTTTGGCGTGAGTTGTTTGTCGATATCTTTTCCACTTTGGTGTGAGTAACATTTGGAGTCCGTACTTTCTTACCACCACATGAAACATAAAGCTTTCTTACGAAATCATTGATACTAAACTTTTCATAAGTACTAAACTTGAGTAATCCACGAAAACTATGATACATTGTATTTTATAGACTTTATTATTTCGCCAGCTATTTTCTGAGATAATCGTATGCTTATTAGGTTACGCCATCTCTATACCATTGTACTCGTGATACCTATTTTCCGGGATTGTCGTTGTGATTAGCTCTAGATGCCAGTCTTGTCAGTCGTGATCTTTGCATTTCTGTGGCTAAGGTGAGTTTCATAGCCCCTACTTTTAACGGTTTTCGTAACTATCTTTGGGGGAGAATACATGCTCGTTTTAACTAAACTAAATGATTGATTATCTAAATTTGTGAAATATTTATTTGAGAATTGATTGACTGATTGATATACTTGAATTGGTTTTCGTAAGCATTATGTGATTACCTGATATAAATGCAAGCTTCCTAGCTCAACTATTTTTCTAGACCTGCAACTACTTTTGATTTGCTATGTTTACTAGTTAAGGTTTAGTACCATGATAATTGCCCCTAATAAGACATTAGTTCCTGCAGGAAATGCGAATGTTATGGATAGATCTATTGTGGTTGATTCCTGATGCGTAGTTTTGCAACCTTGCAAAAGGTTTTACCTCTCAAGGGATATTGAAAAGCTTGCAATCCCCACCAGGCAATGTACCTGACCGTTGTAGTATAGTATAGTGTCAAGTACCGGGAGATTGATTGTTCATCGCAAAGAATAGTGTTCGCTAGGGTTAATCTCAAGTACCGGGAGATTAAACTAGGTCTAGAGGTGAGGGATGATTCTTTTTGTATTTTTTATATTTTATAGAAAGCAAGTAAAAATATCGGGTTTTGAAGGAGTGGGCGGAATTAGTTGCTAATAAACTAACCCAATTAACTTCAAATGCAAACAAAATAAAATAAAATGAACTTAAAGTAAAGGTGGCGAAAACAATAATAAGAGAAAATGTGTTTACTTAGATTTCACTACTCCCTAGCTATCTTTTGCCGGTTGATTAGTTTGTTACAATTGCATGGATGACGGGTTATATTCCTTAATACCATTCGTAGGGCCGTGTATGATCTTCCCTAACTATATGGGCTTCTACCTCTTCGTATGTCAAGCCGACTACTAGCTCCTAACATGGCCTCATTAGTAGTTACCTATGCATTAAATATAACCAATTTATCATAGTACACCTCCGATCATGTTTCTTAAGACGTTCAAGCAAGTTACCAATTGGAAGTCTGCCAATTTTCTTAAGCCTAACATCGAAATCATTCATCCACAACAATTATAAACAAACAACCAACCAATAATCAATATCTAAGTTTCATTACATCTAAGCAAACACAAAGAAAACCTAGCCTAGCATGTTAAAGAGAAGACAAGCATAAGATATAATCAAACAACACATAGACATATTGAATGATTGTTGGAAAACTTATGTTCAATTAAGCATGGATGAAACAAGGGTTTGAAACCCTCAAAAATACAGTAAAATTTGTCTAGGGTTTTCTCCTCTCAAAGTTGCACAAAATGAATGAAAAATCAAAAACTATATATAGAATAATGGGTCTGACGGCGTCAAGAGTAAGGTCTGACGCCGTCAACTCGCCGCCATATTTATAATCGTATTGCCTAGATCCAATTATGACGTCGTCATGTGTAAACTTGGTCTTGGCCGTCACATGCAAATTACTCTTGACGGCCTTGGTACTGCCGTCATGTACAATTCTTCCAAAACCTCTCTGACGTGTCACGTGTAACTTGATTTATCCACCTCTTTGTCAAAGGGTGACGGCGTCACATGTAATTCCTGGCGCCGTCAGGTACAATTTCCAGCATGAACTTGAAACTTTTTTATTTTCTTCACTTTTTCGCTCCTAAAACGTCAAAAATGTTTCCTTTTCTAAATTTCCTCATAAAATGACAAAAAGAACGATTAAGGGCAATATTTGATCAAATAATCTCGACTTTGGCCTTAAATGACCCCCCAAAAGCGGTACACTTTTCGTCTTAAATACCCTTACACTTGTGATTTGCTTGTCCTCAAGCAAATGCGCTTTTATTCTAATAAAAAAAAAGCTAGGGGTCATTTAACACTAATATAAAAGTAATTGCAACAAATAATCGTTCCACTTCAACCAAAACAATCATGGAAATTATACACTAGCACCTCACAAATAGTGTTTAGATACTCACATCTCTCGGGTGTAATAAAGTATATATCACAATATGAAAATGGAAAATATCTCTCACTACCTGTCATAGCAAATAGATTACCATAGGCTTGGGAAAGGATCAAACCTCCACCACTTGGCTTAAGCACCTAGGATAAACTATCAAAGAGGTCTTTTAAAAGGTTATAACGTGAGGTGTACGGTTTTGTTGGATAAAGGCAATCTTTACTGGTGGCGAGTTAATCATCATGGTTAATTACATGTACAATGTGGCGTTGCTAAGCCAAGACTTGACTCGACTTAAGCTAATGAAAAACTAATCAAAAACATAAAACAAGCATAAAAGGAAATGGGATGGTAGTCCGTATGTTTTTTTCTCTCTATTTTTTTTTTTTTTTTTTGCATACACTCTTGCCCTACCATCCAAAATAATACATCATAGGGAATTTGCATTGCCCTTACACTTGAACTTTTACATACTTTGCAATCAACTATTCTAGTGACTCGAATTAAGGTAATCAAAACACTTGAAGTACTTTTTAAAATTAACGCACATATGGGGTAATATAAGATGTTCTTCCCCAATACTCCATAATAATAGTACTTTACCCATGAATCCCAATCGTCCCAAAACAATATGTACAAGGTATGACTCGACTTAGCAACCATGTAATCAATTAGACAATTAACTAAGGGTTTAAACAAATAACAATAATGCACTAAAGATGAGTGCATACAAGGAAGGCTAAGGCGATTTGGGTGTACATTTGGGGAGGATTGTAAACAAATTCTTCCTTTAAGTAAAATGCTTAAAGTTAGAAACAAAAAGGATAGGCTCGGAGGGGTTTAGTAGGGGTATCGTGTACTAAAAATGAGTACAACGCAAAGGTGTGGGAAAAATTCATTGACTTTACTAGTCAAGTAGTTTGACTTTATTGGTCAAGTAATTATGATACGGGTTTAACACAAGGGTGATCCTAATGCCTCTTATCATGTAGTAAATCCTAACTACACGAATGTAGTTTCACTAGCGGTCTCGGGATGCATCACTAACGCAAGTTCTAGAATCTAAGTACTACCGGTACACTAATAAGCATCTTTTCCTAACAAATCTAGGGGTGAACCTCACATATTTGGGGTGGAAAATTTTGAGTGGTACGGTTTTTGTACTAGTTATACAAATCCTATCCATGAGACGCTCATTAAGGCTAAAGCTTCACTCCTAAATGTTGTAAAAAAATTTAAATTTTGCGCTAAAATTGCCCTAACAAGTATTTCTCTTAGTTTTATTACACACCTACTATTGAACATACAAACTCAAGTGCAATTGCATTCTCTAAGGTATCATCATTTACCCTCCCCTTACACTTAGGCTGAACATTGTCCCCAATGTTCAATGAAAAGGATGTAAAAGTAATGAAGGTAAAAGAATGAAACAAATACTCCTCTGATTCGTTCGGTGTGGATAAATGGATAACATGGTTCCTCCAAGAAAATGAACATTGAAAGCTTCCCTCCAGAAATATAAATCATCTTCTTGTCTAATATAACCTGTTAAACCTGAGAAAACAATCAAGGCAAATCTTGCGTAAAATCGGCGGCAATCTACATATATAAGGATATAATGCTTGTGGAATGAATGTTTATAGATTTCCTGGAGTTTATAAAACTAAAGAATTAACAAAAATTTTAAGATTCCGTTAGAAAAACAAAACTTGCAAAAATTTTCAAAATTTTACACCTGACGCCGTCAGCTTATGATCCTGACGCCGTCAGAGTGCTCTAACAGAAATCTTATGTTAAGTTTCCGGAAAATTTCTGGAAAAACTCATGCCTTAATTCCTGGAATTCCTGCAAAACATCATTATGACTCGATACAAGCATTTGACTCAAACAAATACTAATACACATGTTCATTTAATATCGTTGTGGTTCATGTTCAATTTCGTTCTTAGAAACAAATTTAGATTTCCCTTACACTTATCCTTTGCGAAATACCTTTTTATGAAGTTAAGACAAACAACAAGGTAAAGCATTTTCACAATTTATTGTGAAACATGATCCACAAACAATAAAAATAAAGTATGCATATGGAAACAAATAAAATCAAACAAACAATCAAACAAACAAGTAAAACAAATAAAACTTGGGTTGCCTCCCAAGAAGCGCTTTTCTTTATTTATGAGTCTTGTAGCTAGACTCAAGGTCACGGGCTATTACGTGACCTCTTCATTGGTCACGGTTTCTAGGTCATCCTCTATTTCTCTATCGGGATCGCTTTTATAGTGAAGGTATTTTGGGTCTTCAAATTCAAAGACATCTTCCCGATATTTGGAACCAAGCTTACTGACATCCTTAAAGAACCCACATGATAAGTCAAAGGTGTTTTTACATCCTATTCGTACATCATCATCACATAAAATAAGTTGGGACCCTAGCTTATCAAGTCTGTCGCAATCTACTCCTTCAAAATCTTTCATCTTATACGGCGTTTGGTATGAGATCATCTTAATTCCATCTGTGAAAGTCATGATTCCGTTCCGGTCGTCAACCATTAAGTTAGTGATATCACAAAAGGGCGCCCCAAAAACAACTTGTGATAACCTCGGGTCGATATAATCCTCAATGTTGTCTACGATCATAAAGTCCATAGTTAATGTCATATTTCCTACGAATACTTGAACTTCATGATCTCTACCTACAATATTTTCTCCTTTATAAATCAATCCCTATCTGCAAATATTGTTGTAATGGAACAAGGACATAATATTCTTGGGTAGGCACACGTCAATGTAGACATTATAAAAATGCTTATAACCTATCATACAAGGGATTTTGAGGTTATTCGGATCACGTCGCCTTATCTTTCCTGACCTTCCACCCTGTAATCCATTTGTATTACAATCCAATGATGGTCGGTATTCATACACTTCCTCATTACCCTTACGAAAAATTACTTTCCTGACACCAATGGTGAATAGTGTACTACCATCACTCTCATCAAGGGTCACTCCTGTTTCTTTTACAAATGGTTTTCCAAGGACGAGGTTAGTTAATGTTGGATTAATGAATGAGTCTATGTCATCGATCACGGTTAGATCAATGTTATAGATGAATCCTCCAATCATAACTGATAACCTTTTCATTATTCTGACGTTATCGAGTCCTTTACACGTAATTTATTCAGGGAAAGCTTCGTTGTAAAGGGAGAGAGGGATCGCATTTACAGGGAGGTTAGGATCTATGTAAGCATTAGTTATAAGTTTTTTTCTAGTGGTGCAAGAAATCTTAAAAACTTTAGAGTCGTCATCCTCAATCCTATTTCTACACCCTATAGTAATCTCTACCATGTCTTTCTCTAGTTTCTCAATAATAGATTTGTCCAAAATTCCCGGATTTTCCTTATGCCCTTCGGATTCTTCTTTCGGCTCCTCCCTCTCGCTCGACCCTTGTGTGATGGAGTTCTCGAGTAAGTCTACAGGGCTCTCAGCCATATCATGGTCTTTCTTGGGGGCCTCTCCTTCAACTTTATGACCTTCATCCCAAGTTGGTTGTTGGCTCTGATCGGGTGTAGGAGCAAGTATTGTGGTAATGGTGTTCACGAAGTAGATTGGTCCCGAGGGGTTAACATGGTCCCTAGCTTCTTTCACCTTCGTCAACATATGTTTAAAGAGTTTACTAGGGCTCTTTATTTTTACATGGAAGGGTGGCTGATTATTGATGGTGACGGATTTGACCTCTTCAGCCTGAGTCAATTTACTAGCAATGCGCTCATTGCTAGCGTTCAACAGGTTACTAACCTTGTTATTCATATCGGCTTGTTGTTTTCTGAATCGAGTCGCGAGCGCGGTAAGCTGTAATTCTTGAGAGAGAATGAACTTTCGCAGTGCCTCTTCATAGCTTTGCTTAGGGGTGTTCTGTGGTGGATAATGCTCGGACCATGCGAGTGGGGGAGAATCATTGAAGGATACGCTCCAAGTCTGGTACCCTTTGAAATATGGCTTAACCTTCCATGCTTCATAGGCCTCGCCAAAATTTCGAGGCCCTCGAGTAGTGGTAGGCCACCTATCCTCCGTTTTATCAGCACGTGAGGATGCGAATTCCTTAAAAGCACGTTTTGGAAGTTCCATGCAATTATGAGTTTCAAGAGGACCACTACAGAATCTGCATGAAGAAGTGGTCTTGTTCACTTGGCTTGAAGGTTTAGGAGCTTCGTAGGATTTCATTAGAAACTTGACTTGGTCTTCAAGTTCCATGATCCTACGGTCGGGAGTGCTTGAATTGTTCGAAGGCAAAGATATTGCCTTGACCGTTTTGTTCAAATCACGGGGATCATTTCAACTTTCATTGTCATAGAGAGCAAGATCTTCTATGAGTTCCCATGATTCTTCTGCACTTAGATCACGTAGCTTTCCACTGGCCGATTGGTCAATGGTTCGCCATGTGGAGAGATCGATATGGTCATAGAAAATTTGGACTTGGAGCCAAAGATCTATGCCATGATGAGGGACTTTTTGGAATAAGTCCTTGAAACGAGTCCATGCTTCATGAAGAGTTTCACCTTGACGTTGTTGGAACATCAAGATGTCATTTCTAAGCTTAGTGGTTCTCCCCGGTGGGAAAAATTGAGCAAGAAAACGAGTGGTGAGATCATCCCAAGAGGTGATGGATCCCGCGGGTAGACGCTCAAGCTATTGACTAGCTTGGTCACTGATGTGTGCTTATTCACACATTATTTTTAGGCCTTAAATCAGACCAAATACACCAAATACTAACCAAATATGCCAAGAGAATGTGTGTTTTTGTATTTGTGTATGTGCAGATACGGATATGTGAAAAATGGACAAAAACAAAGCCAAAACCGACAAAAACGAGCACGAGAATGGAAAAAGGTCAAAAGCCGGAGCCGAGGAAGCAAAATGACAAAAGAAAGCTTAAAATATCATAAGAAGTCCTCAGAGAATCAGAAAGTTGCATAATTAGTCCTTGGACAAAGTTTGGAAGAAATGACACACTTAGTCCCTGTATTTTCAGACTTTGGCAAAAATAGTCCCTGGAAGTAATTTTCAAAGAAAAGTAAAAAGGGGTCCTCCAAGAATGCAGAGAAGTCAAGAAATACCCTTGGGAGAAATATTGGAGATTTACAGAATTGGTCCCCATGTATTGCATAATTACAACAATGGTCCTTGTCATTTCATCGTTAAGCCTAAACAAAAATACAACCGGATCCACAAATAATATCAATCCACAAAACACCAAAGCCCAAATACCATTTATGGCCCAATCCTTTATTAATATCTTAACCCGGCCTGCCCTTTCCCTAGTCAAACAACCCGGTCAACACCCCATTTTAATAATAAATCCCAATCCAAATATACCCGCCCCCCAATTCATTTTTTACCCAGGAAAACATTGTGGATAGTACCCTAGGTTTCACCGTACATCAAATTACCCCATGTAGGTAATAATTACCTAATCATTTGGGTTCTAGAATGTCAGGGTATGATAGAAGGAATGACACGTGGGCCAATCACAGCACACACGGAGGATATATCACATCAATCATTCAATCCGCACGTAGAGAGAATTGGAAGAGACGCAATTGGGTCGTCTCTCGAGTTTAAACATCAAGGTCTATGGAATCTATGATTTTGAGGAAATCCTTGAGATGTTGATTAGGATCTTTGGAATGAAGTCCATGGAATGCACATCCGCTTTGCACCAACCGGATGGTGTCGGATCGTAAGGGAGACACATTGGCTCCTTGAGTGAGCTCAATGGTGTTTCGATAACCTTGGTGGCTAGGACGGGAGTACTCTCCTAAAGTTCGGGGGTCTAGGAGGTTGGTTTGGTTGTGGTGGGTTTTGTGGATGGTTTTGTGGTGGTGGGTTGATGGGATCAAAGAAATTACCACCTTCTATGATGGCGGATGGCAACGGTTACGAACAAAAGAAACAAAGAAATAAGATAGACTAAAGAAACCTATAAAAATAAAAATAAAAATCTTACTAGAAAGGAATCTAGCAAGTAGACCTAATAAAAAAGAAATTTCAACCAAGAAAATAACTATTCCCTGGGCTGCGGCGCCAAAAAATTGATGCGTGGTTTTGCTACCTTGCAAAAGGTTTTACCTCTCAAGGGATCTTGAGAAGCTTGCAATCCCCACCAGGCAGTGTACCTAACCGTTGTAGTATAGTATAGTGACAAGTACCGGGAGATTGATCGTTCAACTCAAAGAATAATGTTTGCTAGGGTTAAAACTCGATTAAACTAGGTCTAGAGGTGAGGGATGATTCTTTTTGTATTTTTATATTTTATGGAAAGCAAGTAAAATCCTCGGGTTTTGAAGGAGTGGGCGGAATTAGTTGCTAATCAACTAACCCAATTAACTACAAATGCAAACAAAATAAAATAAAATGAACTTAAAGTAAAGGTGGCGAAAACAATAATAAGAGAAAATGTGTTTACTTAGATTTCACTACTCCCTAGCTATCTTTTACCGGTTGATTAGTTTGTTACAATTGCATGGATGACGAGTTATATTCTTTAATACCATTCGTAGGGCCGTGTATGATCTTCCGTAACTCTATAAACTTCTACCTCTTCCTATGTCGAGCTGACTACTAGCTCCTAACATGGCCTCATTAGTAGTTACCTATGCATTAAATATAACCAATTTATCGTAGTACACCTCCGATCATGTTTCTTAAGATGTTCAAGCAAGTTACCAATTGGAAGTCTGCCAGTTTTCTTAAGCCTAACATTGAAATCATTCATCCACATCAATTATAAACAAACAGCCAACCAATAATCAATATCTAAGTTTCATTACATCTAAGCAAACACAAAGAAAACCTAGCCTAGCATGTTAAAGAGAAGACAAGCATAAGATATAATCAAACAACACATAGACATATTGAATGATTGTTGGAAAACTTATCTTCAATTAAGCATGGATGAAACAAGGGTTTGAAACCCTCAAAAATACAGTAAAATTTGTCTAGGGTTTTCTCCTCTCAGAGTTGCACACAATGAATGAAAAATCAAAAACTATATATAGAATAATAGGTCTGACGGCGTCAAGAGTAAGGTCTGACACTGTCAACTCGCCGCCATATTTATAATCGTATTGCCTAGATCCACTTCTGACGTCGTCATGTGTAAACTTGGTCTTGGCCGTCACATGCAAATTACTCTTGACGGCCTTGGTGACGCCGTCATGTACAATTCTTCCAAAACCTCTGTGGCACGTCACGTGTAACTTTATTTATCCACCTTTTTGTCAAAGGGTGACGGCGTCACATGTAATTCCTAACGCTGTCAGGTACAATTTCCAGCATGAATTTGAGACTTTGTCGTTTTCTTCACTTTTTCGCTCCAAAAACGTCCAAAGTGCTTCCTTTTCTAAATTTCCTCTTAAAATGACAAAAGGAACGATTTAGGGCAATATTTGATCAAATAATCTCGAATTTGGCCTTAAATGACTCGCAAAAGTGGTACAGTTTTCGTCTCATCAATTCCCCCCCCCCCCCCCCCCCGTCTGGATTTTGGTGCCCAACTTGCCAGGATTTGTATCCAGATTTTGGTACTCCAACTTGCCAGGATGTGTATCAGGATTTTGGGTACTCCAACTTGCTAGGGATTTTTACCCGGATTTTGGATGCACCAACTTGCCATGACGTACAACCTATACGAGATCATTATTATTAGATTGTTGTTGGAATGTATGGCATATATCAACCTTAGTCCCGCATAGCGAATAACTCAATCAGGTCCACTACCTAAAGCTTTTTATTAAACTCTATGAACTCATTAGCGTAAGCTGACTGTTTTAGCATGTATTTTCAGGATTAAGGCGATAGCTCACTATTTGAAGGCGCCTGGCAAGGGGCATTGGTCATAGGTGACTCTGATGTATATATTTGGGACCGCTTCATTTGCTTAATGGGCCTGTTTCCGCACCATTTTCTTTAAAATGTAAATTAACGTTTTGTATTGTAACTCTTCTTCCAAATAATTGAAATAAAAACCGTTATTTGTACTTATGTTGTGGTACCAATTTCGTAGCACCCCATTGCATGCATGCTTCCGTTGGACCCGAATTTTGGGGGTGTTACAGTGCCTTAACCCTATTCTTTCCCGGCTAACGCGTTGTAAAGAACTTAAAAGATTCATAAAATAATAAACTTAACAAAGTTAACATATTCAATATGGATGATCAAAGCATTCTATGTAATCACAAATGCTTACTTTTCAGCTATATGTATCTGTATGATGTAGTAGCATGAAGCAACAATGGTTAAGTTTAATTTTAAAAAAATTAGATGCTACAATAATGATATTTTCCTTGACCCGATATAGATATTTTTTTAAGTAATGCTTTATGTTATTAACTTTAGGCAAAAATGTTCTGTTTCTATAGCTTCTGATTTTTTTGCTACTTTTTTTTTGAGGTTTTGCATTTATATAATGTTTAGCATTGTTTACAAGTTATAATTAGTCGCATAATTACTGCCCGCTTGGTTCAAAGTGGGGAAAGGTAAAGGAAAAGGGAATTCAAAGGAATGAGTGAGGTGGGTAAGCAATCCCTTACATCCCCCCCCCCCCCCCCCCAATTTACTCTATAATGGTTGATTACCCACTACGGGGTAATCAATCCATTTGAACTCACTAACCAAGCACAAAATAGGTGGGCCCTAATTGAATACCTTACCCATTCCCCACCCCCTTAACCCCTTACCAAGCACCCCTTTAGTTGTAAAAAACATACAAATATGTTTTGCAGACATGTCGTTTACCTTCACTATATGGATCTGGATTTTGAGCCCGTATATAAGCATGCTAACATACTGCAAAAAAGTAACATGGATAACTGTTTAGCATTGTTTACAGGTTATAATTAGTAGCTAACTATAGTAAGTAAATGGAAAAAAATAAAGAGCATACGAATTCTACAACGGTTTTAATCATCATCTTGGATTTCATGTGCTAACAAACGTCATCCTGGAATTCAATGAAAGAACCATATGGTAGTAGGATGGAGAATCTTATAAAAAAACACTAATAACTTGCAATATGACGACGTGTTATTAAAACCATGAACTTGAAAGAATTACAATCTTTCAAAATAGGACTTATACTTTAAAAATCAGCAATTGTCAACTTTCAACCCGCTACGCTCTGCTATTATATTTTTGTTTTTTGCTTGTTTGACCCGTTAAATATAAAGCAACCCCAACATTAACCCTTCATCATTATATATATAGTGACATTAAGAGTTACCTCGGAATGTCATCATCCAGTGAATTGAAATTGTTGGTTTATGAATCAGTGGGTGCCGGTGCAGACTTCTTTCTTAGTTTTTGAACACGGTTTACAACCTATAATAGCAATAATATAAATCAGGCATATGTTGCTAAAGAATCTTGCAAATGAATAAGAGTTTAAGATGTCTTGTATGACGCCAAAATGGCTGCTGAAATATGCCACCCAACCAGCCCCTAATTATACGTAAATGACACAAAATGGCTGCTGAAATATGCTATTCAAACAGCCCTAATAACATATTAATGATGCCAAAATTCTGTTGAATTATGCTATCCAATCAACCCTTAATGACATGTTAATGACGCCATTCTAACAGCCCCTAATGACAAAGTTAATGACGCTGATTTTTCAGATATTTTATCCAACTGATTCGCGAAGTAAATAATAAATACTCAAATATCATGACTCGTGACCCTTTAATCGATATTGAACATTGTGAATATAGGAATAATAGTAATGTATGATTATCTTGAAATGACATTTAATGGTTTTTTTAGTATACTTTCTACCTGAACAACAACATCAAATATTCAAATGTCAAAATTATATTACATGCATGGCAAGACTCTTGTAGCCACTACCTTTTCTTGGTGATGCTGATCTAACACCTTGAATTTAAGACAATATTTACCTACCCACCAAAAAATATTTAAGTCAATTATCACTTTAATTCATGAGTGGTGTCAATCTACTTGTAAGTCAATGCAAACTCATGGAAGAATTCAATGGCATCTATTTACTTGTTAGCCGATTGTCTCATTTATATGTAAATACAAACCTCGTATTCGATATACTCTTAACAACCTCAACGCCTTCTACTTCACTAACGACAAATCAAAAATCCCGAATCATAACCATTTAACACAATCATATTCAACAACATTAAGATCATATTCAACAACATTAGTGACCCCAACTTGACATGTTTTTAATTTTTACCCAACCATCCAAAACCGCTCATTTAGACACCTAAGTTGAACTATTGTTTCCAAACACCCCTTATTATGAAGCATAAAAATTAATTCAATTTATTAATCAAAACTCAATTCAATTTTTAAAAGCAGGTAGACTGATCAATGGGTCTCGATCCTTATGTACCAAATTGGTAAGTCACATTTTTTGACCAATTATGAAACCTGCATAAACCACCCCTTATAGCACCTTAAAGAAAATATTACACACACCGTATTAAGATTTCTACACTCTTTGAACCATTAAAGAGATACCAATTTTCAAACACACCTTTTGTTGCTCTATATAAAAGCCAAGAATAATTTATATGGAAGTTACTAACCGGTCTGATGAGTGGATTAAACTGGATCACCTGTATTAACTCGTCCCACATCTATAGCACGCGGTTCTGCTAAGCCAACAATAGGAAAGTCTTTAAAAGATTCATTTACACTATGTATATGCAATAGTTATATTGCTGAAACTAAACTGAGTGACACGATACCTAAATGTGTATTCGGCCTATGATCAGTTGCCAAACTGATGAGGCAAAAAGTATACCGCTTTTAAGGGGTCATTTAAGCCCGAATTCGAGATTATTTGATCAAATATTGCCCTAAATCGTTCCTTTTGTCATTTTAGGTACTTTTGGAGAGAAATCTGGAAAAGGAAGCATTTTGGACGTTTTTGGAGCATAAAAGTGAAGAAAACGGCAAAGTCTCAATTTTCCTTGCTGGAACAGTACCCGACGGCGTCAAGACTCTCCACATGATGGCGTCAAGAGTTAAAAAAGAGGTGGATGTGGAAAATACACGTGATGATTTAGAGAGTTTTTAAGCATAGGAGATGACGGCGTCACCCAAGGCCGTCATGGTCCAAGTATTAGTGACGGCCCAGAGAAAAATCCTACATGACGGCGTTACAAGTAGATCTAGGAAATACGATTTCATTATGGTGGCGAGTTGACGGCATCACAATCTAATACATGACGCCGTCACGATGTGTAATCTATATATAGTTTTCCAAATTTCATTCATTAGGGTGTAACTTTGAGGAAAAAAACCCTAGTCCGAATTTTATCACTTTTTCAAGCTTTCCAACCCCTTGAATCTTTCATGTTCAATTAAAGATAAGTATCCCTTCAAATCATTCAATATGTCTATGTGTTGTTTGATTATATCTTACACTTGTCTTCTATTTAACATGCTAGGCTAGATCTTTCTTGTGTTTGCATAGATGTAGTGAAACCTAGATGTTAATTATGGGTTGATTGTTTGTTTATAATTGTTACAGATGATTGTATTCGATGTTAGGCTTAAGAAAACTGGCAGACTTCCATTGGTAACTTGCTTGAACGTCTTAAGAAACATGATCGGAGGTGTACTACAATTTTTGGTTGTGTTTAATGCGTAGGAGAATTCTAATGATCCCATGTTAGGAGCTTCTAACGGCTCGACATAGGAGTGAAGTAGGATCCTATAGAGTTAGGGAAGATTGTACATGGCCCTACGACTAGTATTAAGGAATATGACCCGTCATCCATGCAATTGTAACAAATTAATCAACCTGTAAAAGATATCTAGGGAGTAATGAAACCTAAGTAAACACAACTTTCCACATCATTGTTTACACCACATTAGTTAAATAGTTTCATTTTCATTTCTTTTATTTTATTTTGATTGCATCTTTAGATAAATTAGGTTAGTTGGATAGCAACTAATTCTGCCCACTCCTTCAAAACCCGAGATTTTTACTTGCTTTTATAAAATATAAAAATACAAAAAGAATCATCCCTCACCTCTAGACCTAGTTTAGTAGGCTTTCTAATCCTAGCGACACTATTCCTGAGTTGAACGATCAATCCCCTGGTACTTGTCACTATACTATACTATAACGATCAGGTACACTGCCTGGTGGGGGTTATAAGCTTCTCAAGATCCCTTGAGAGGTAAAATTTGTTGCGAGGGTGCGATCCCCACGTATCAAGTTTTTGGCGCCACAGCCAAGGGAATAGTTATTGTCTAGGTTAGGATTTCTTTTTATTAGGTCTACTTGCTAGATTCCTTTCTAGTAAGATTTTATTTTTATTTTTAGGTTTTTTTTAGTCTATCTTATTTCTTCGTGTCTTTGTTCGTAACCTTTACCATCCGACATCATGGAAGGTGGTAACATCTTTGAACCCATCAACCCACCACAACAAAACCACCCACAAAATCCACCACTAGCAAACCCACCTCCTAGGCCCCGAACTTTAGGAGAGTATTCCCGTCCTAACCAGCAAGGCTATAGAAAGACTATTGAGCTCACTCAAGGAGCTAATGTGTCCCCCTTGTGACCCGACACCATCCGGTTGGTGCAAAGCGGATGTGCATTCCATGGACTTCGTTCCGAAGATCATAACCAACATCTCAAGGATTTCCTTTAAATCATAGATTCCATAGACCTTGATGTTAAAACTAGAGACTCGACCCGATTATGCCTATTCCAATTCTCTCTACGTGATCAAGCTAGTCAATGGCTTGAACGTTTACCCGCGGGATCCATCACCTCATGGGATGATCTCACCACTCGTTTCCTTGCTCAATTATTCCCATCAGGGAGAACTACCTAGCTTAGAAATGATATCTTAATATTCCAACAATGTCAAGGTGAAACTCTATATGAAGCATGGACTCGTTTCAAGGACTTACTCCAAAAAGTCCCTCATCATGACATAGATCTTTGGCTCGAAGTCCAAATCTTCTATGACCATATCGACCTCTCCATAAGGCGAACCATTGACCAATCGGCCGGTAGCAAGCTACGTGATCTAAGTGCGGAAGAATCATGGGAACTCATAGAAGATCTTGCTCTCTATGACAACGAAAGTTGGAATGATCCCCGTGATTTGAACAAAACGGTCAAGGCAATATCTTTGCCTTTGAACAATTCTAGCACTCCCGACCGTAGGATCATGGAACTTGAGGACCAAGTCAAGTTATTCATGAAATCTTACGAAGCTCCTAAGCCTTCAAGCCAAGTGAACCAAGTCACTTCTTCATGCGAATTATGTAGTGGTCCCCATGACACTCGTGATTGCGTGGAACTCCCTAGAGAAGCTTTTGCGGATTACGCATCCTCGCGTACCGACGAAGCGGGAGACAAGTGGTACACTTTCAAACCCGAGCCAAACCCTTACAGTGATTCCTACAACCCTTCTTGGAAAAATCACCCGAACCATAGGTGGAAACAAAACCAAAACATGCCCCGAAACAATTCTTCTAATCCACCTAATCGTTACCAACCAAGCGGTCCATCCTCTAACCGTACTTTCAACAATAATCCTTCCAATAACTATGGTAGTACCAATAATCTTGAAGGATTTATGTCCAAGTTTATGGCATCTCAAGAAGCTCGCATAGCTAAGTTTGAAACCGAATTCAATCAACAACAAACGGAGATGACCAATAAGATTGACAACTTGTTGAAAGCCCTCAACAACCAAGTTCTAACTACACCTAGGAAGGACACTAGGGACACTAATAGCGGAATCCAAATTAAGGACCCCTCGTCATCCAAACAAGTCCACTTTGTCAACGTTGTCACCATTAAGCCAATAGATAAGAATGTAGAAGAAAGAGAAAAGGATGAAGTTGGAATAGAAACCGGGACTAAGGATGAGATTAAGGAAGTTGAGGATATTAAGGGAGAAAAATTATAGGAAGTATAAAACATAGAAGAATACTTTGATAAGTTACCAACCAAGGAAGAACGAGAATATCACAAGGATCTATTCGATGATCCCGAGACACCATACGTCCTTGGTTCACCCCTTATTAAAGTAGGTGATCCCTCTAACATCAACATACCATGCAACATTGGGCATATGCATGTGTGGAAAGCTTACATCGATCTTAGGTCTCCTATAAACATCATGACTAGGACCTATTATAATTGGGTAAGGACGAGGCAACTTGGGTATAGGATGATGCCTAACACGAATTGGATGAGCAACTTTGTAGGAAGAGTGAAAGGATTACATGTCCTTGTAGGAAACTTCACTTATGTTACCGACTTTGTGATTGTAGAGGATATTCGTCCGGTAATAGATGGTTGCCTAAGTCAAGTAGTGTTCGGAAAACCGTTTGTTGAGGCCTCTAAGATGAGTTATGACCCGTCCCTAGCAATAGTTAGATTCAAGGAAGAGAATGATGAGATTGCTTACCAAATGCCCTATAAGATTGAACAATACCGCCTTCTATCAAACATAGAAAAGGAACACAAGCAAGCGGTTTACTATAGGAATGATGAGGATAGACGTAGAGGAGTAGATTATGTCTTGAGTAGAATACTTGGTTTCTAAAAGGAATGTTTGCAACTAGATCCGGAATACAAAACTAAGATTGGAGATGACCTAGGGAATGAGACCAATAATGAGGTCACGTAACAGCCCATGACCTTGAGTCTAGCTACAAGACTCGTAAATAAAGAAAAGCGCTTCTTGGGAGGCAACCCATGTTTTGAGTGTTTTTATTTGTTTGATTTTTATTTGCTTCCATAGGCATGCTTTATTTTTATTGTTGGTAGATCATGTTTCAAACTAAACTGAGAAAATGCTTTTTTTTTGTTGTTGTTTAACTTCGTCTTAACTTCATATAAAGGTATTTTGCAAAAGCTAAGTGTAAGGGGAAACCCCAAATTTATTTATAAGAACGAAATTGATCATGATTCGCCACAATATTAAATGAACATGTATATTAGTATTTGTTAGAGTCGAATGCTTGTATCGAGTCATAATGATGTTTTGCAGGATTTTCCAGGAAGTAGGACATAAGTTTTTTCCAGAAAATTTCCGGAAACTTAACGTAAAGATTTCTGCAGGTCACTTCTGACGGCGTCGGGAGTTAATTCCTGATGGCGTCATGTGTAAAATTCTGGAGATTTTGCGAGTTTTGTTTTTCTAACGAAGTTTTAAAGTTTTTGTTAATTCTTTAGTTTTATAAACTCCAGGAAATCTGCAAGCATTCATTCCACAAGCATTATATCTTAAATTGTTTTCTAGGATTTGTTAGTATATATAGATTGCCACCGATTTTATGAGAGGTTGCCTTGATTGTTTTCTCAGGTTTAACATGTTATATATGACCAGAAGATGATTTATATTTCTGGAAGGGAAGCTTTGAATGTTCATTTTCTTGGAGGAAGACCTAACCTTGTTGACACACTATCCACACCGAACGAATCAGGGGAGTATTTGTTTTCATTCTTTTACCTATTCTACTTTTACATCCTTTAATTGAACACTGGGGACAATGTTCATCCTAAGTGTAAGGGGAGGGTAAATGATGATACCGTATAGGATACTATTGCACTTGAGTTTGTTTGTTCGATAGTAGGTGTGTAATAAATATAAGAGAAATACTTGTTAGTGTAATTTTAGCACCAAATTTAAAATTTTTTACAACATTTAGGAGTGAAACTTTAGCCTTAGCAAGCGTCTCATGGATAGGAGTTGTATGACTAGCACAAAACTGTACCATTTAGAAAACTTTTCCACCCAAATATGTGAGGTTCGCCTTTAGATTTGATAGGAAAATCATTCATTATTAGTGCTTATGAGTGTACCGGTAGCATTTAGATTCTAGAACTTGCGTTAGTGATGCATCCCGAGACCGCTAGTGAGACTACATTCGGGTAGTAGGATTTACTACATGATAAGAGGCATTAGGATCACCCTTGCGTTAAACCCGTATCATAATTACTTGACCATTTAAGTGATATTACTTGGCTAGTAAAGTCAATTAATTTTTCCCACACCTTAGCGTTGTACTCATTTTTAGTACACGAAACCCCTAGTACACCCCTCCGAGCCTATCTTTTCGTTTCTAACTTTAAACATCTTACTTAAAGGAAGAATTTGTTACAACCCACCCAAATGTGCACCCAAATCGCCTTAGCCTTCCGTGTCTGCACTCATCTTTAGTGCATTATGTTACATGTTTAAACCCTTAGTTAATTATCTAATTGATTACATGGTGGCTAAGTCGAGTAATATCTTGTACATATTGTTTTGGGACGATTGGGACTCATGGGTAAAGTACTTGTGTTATGGAGTAATGGGAAAGAGCATCATATATTACCCCCATATGTGGATTAATCTTAAAAAGTACTCCAAGTGTTTTGATTATCTTGATTCGAGTTATTAGAATAGTTTATTGTAAAGTACGTAAAAAGTCACGTGTAAGAGGAATGTACATTCCCTATGATGTATTATTTTGGATGGCAGAGTAGTAGTGTATGCAAAAAAAAAAAAAAAAAAAAAAAAAAGAAAATTGAAAAAATTAAGAAAAAGAAAAAAAATAGAAAAAGAAAAGAGAAAAAAACATACGGACTACCATCCCGTTTCATTTTATGTTTGTTTTATGTTTTTGTTATTTTTGATTTATTAGCTTAAGTCGAGTCTAGTCTTGGCTTAGCAACGCCATATTGTACATGTAATTAACCAAGATGATTAACTCACCACGAGTAAATATTGCCTTTATCCAACAAAACCGTGTTTTCCATATCCCTATACCTAACGTTATAACCCTTTAAAAGACCTCTTTGATAGTTTATCCTAGGTGCTTACGCCAAGTGGTGGAGGTTTGATCCTTTCCAAAGCCTATGGTAATCTATTTGCTATGACAGGTAGTGAGAGATGTTTTCCATTTCCTTATTGTGATATATACTTTATTACACCCGAAAGATGTGAGTATCTAAACACTATTTGTGAGGTGCTAGCGTATGATCTCCGTGCTTGTTTTTGGTTTTTAGTGGAACGATTATTTGTTGTAATTACTTTTATATTAGTGTTAAATGACCCCTAACTTGTATTTTGATTAGAATAGAAGCGCATTTGCTTGAGGACAAGCAAATCTCAAGTGTAAGGGTATTTGATGAGGCGAAAAGTGTACCGCTTTTAAGGGGTCATTTAAGCCCGATTTCGAGAATATTTGATCAAATATTGCCCTAAATCGTTCCTTTTGTCATTTTAGGTACTTTTGGAGAGAAATCTGGAAAAGGAAGCATTTTGGACGTTTTTGGAGCATAAAAGTGAAGAAAACGGAAAGTCTCAATTTTCCTTGCTGGAACAGTACCTGACGGCGTCAAGACTCTCCACATGACGGCGTCAAGAGTTACAAAAGAGGTGGATGTGGAAAATACACGTGATGATCCAGAGAGTTTTTAAGCATAGGAGATGACGGCGTCACCCAAGGCCGTCATGGTCCAAGTATTAGTGACGGCCTAGAGAAAAATCCTACATGACGGCGTCACAAGTAGATCTTGGCAATACGATTTCATTATGGCGGCGAGTTGACGACGTCACAATCTAATACATGACGTCGTCACAATGTGTAATCTATATATAGTTTTCCAAATTTCATTCATTAAGGTGCAACTTTGAGAGAAAAAACCCTAGTCCAAATTCTATCACTTTTTCAAGGGTTCCAACCCCTTGAATCTTTCATGTTCAATTAAAGATAAGTATCCCTTCAAATCATTCAATATGTCTGTGTGTTGTTTGATTATATCTTACACTTGTCTTCTATATAACATGCTAGGCTAGATCTTTCTTGTGTTTGCTTAAATGTAGTGAAACCTAGATGTTAATTATGGGTTGATTGTTTGTTTATAATTGTTATGGATGATTGTATTCGATGTTAGGCTTAAGATAACTGGCAGACTTCCATTGGTAACTTGCTTGAACGTCTTAAGAAACATGATCTGAGGTGTACTACGATTCTTGGTTGTATTTAATGCATAGGAGAATTCTAATGATCCCATGTTAGGAGCTTCTAACGGCTCGACATAGAAGTGAAGTAGGATCCTATAGAGTTTGGGAATATTCTACACGGCCCTACGACTAGTATTAAGGAATATGACCCGTCATCCATGCAATTGTAACAAATTAATCAACCTGTAAAAGATATCTAGGGAGTAATGAAATCTAAGTAAACACAACTTTCCTCATCATTGTTACACCACATTAGTATAATAGTTTATTTTCATTTCTTTTATTTTATTTTGATTGCATCTTTAGAGAAATTGGGTTAGTTGGCTAGCAACTAATTCCGCCCACTCCTTCAAAACCCGAGATTTTACTTGCTTTCATAAAAATATAAATATACAAAAAGAATCATCCCTCACCTCTAGACTTAATTTAGTAGACTTTCTAATCCTAGCGACACTATTCCTGAGTTGAACGATCAATCCCCCGGTACTTGTCACTATACTACACTACAACGATCAGGTACACTGCCTGGTGGGGGATGTAAGCTTCTCAAGATCCCTTGAGAGGTAAAACCTGTTGCGAGGGTGCGATCCACACTTATCAAGTTTTTGGCACCGCAGCCCGGGGAATAGTTATTGTCTAGGTTAGGATTTCTTTTTATTAGGTCTACTTGCTAGATTCCTTTCTAGTAAGATTTTATTTTTATTTTTAGGTTTTCTTTAGTCTATCTCATTTCTTCGTGTCATTGTTCGTAACCTTTACCATCCGACATCATGGAAGGTGGTAACATCTTTGAACCCATCAACCAACCACAACAAAACCACCCACGAAACCCACCACTAGCAAACCAACCTCCTAGGCCCCGAACTTTAGGAGAGTATTCTCGACCTAGCCACCAAGGCTATTGAAACACTATTGAGCTCATTCAAGGAGCCAATGTGTCCCCTTTGCGATCCGACACCATCCGGTTGGTGCAAAGCGGATGTGCATTCCATGGACTTCGTTCCGAAGATCCTAACCAACACCTCTAGGATTTCCTTAAAATCATAGATTCTATAGACCTTGATGTTACAACTAGAGAGTCGACCCGATTACGCCCATTCCAATTCTCTCTACGTGATCAAGCTAGTCAACGGCTTGAATGTTTACCCGCGGGATCCATCACCTCATGGGATGATCTCACCACTCGTTTCCTTGCTCAATTTTTCCCACCGGGGAGAACTACCAAGCTTAGAAATGATATCTTAATGTTCCAACAACATCAAGGTGAAACCTTCTATGAAGCATGGACTCGTTTCAAGGACTTACTCCAAAAAGTCCCTCATCATGTTATAAATCTTTGGCTATTAGTTCAAATCTTCTATGACCATGTCGACTTTCAAACCAAACGCACCATTGATCGAGCCGCCGGATGCAGGTTGCGTGATAAAAACGCCGAGGAATCTTGGGAAATTATCGATGAGCTTGCCTTCAACAATCAAGAGTTATGAGAAGTTACTCTTGTTATAAACTCGGCTATCAACGCAATCTCGACACCTGGAGAAACCAATCAAATCTCCAAAGAACTCCTGTGCAAACTTGAGACAAAGGTTGACTATCTCATGGAAAAACAAAAGAGACCTTTATGTCCTAGAAGGGCAATAGTCAATTCGGTCTCAAATACGATTCCGACACCATTGTTTGAGTCACCCTCTAGATAGAATGTCGAAACCTTTCAGAATTATACTCCACCTTATTCACCTCCTCAAAGCCTTAGCCCGGAATTCGAAGCTCGAATGAGAGAGTACATGGCAACCCATTCTGAGCGGCTTGCTAAATTCGAGGAAGCTGTATATAAACAAAAGGAGGAGATGCAAGAGAAAATTAAGGAGATGATGAGCCTAGTGGAGGAATACGCAAACCAAAAGACCCCAGAAATGATGTTACTAAGAAAAGAAAGCGCTCCCCCCACTACCCAATTTGTTAATTCTATCACAATTGTCCACGAGGATAATGAGGAAAAGGAAACCCCTGGTGAACAAACCATCGAGGATCCGCCAAAATCCCAATCACTAGGATACTACCTAAAACATGATATAAACGAGAACACCATAACAAATTGGATAAAGGGTGACGTGCGTAACCAATCCTCCAAACAGGTTTCAAAGAAGGAGAAAGAGGGGAAAGATGAGTATGATACATTGCCTGGGGGACCAGTATTTGAGAAGCTACTTATGCAAAAGGTGGCTACTAAGCCGATGGCTTGTGGAAACTTTGAGATACCAGCCAGCATTGGGAATTTGCAATATCTGGATGCTTTCGCCGATCAAGGATCGGAAGTAAATCTTATGCCCCTAACTATTTATACCCAATTAACCACAGAAATGCCGGCCACCACCCGTGTTAGGCTATCCTTCGCTGTTCACTCTTATGTATACCCTTTGGGAATTGCAGAGAATGTACTGGTCAATTGATGAGTGCTCAAACACTCATCATTTTTGGTCAAATCTGAACTGCAAAACATACAAAAACACTCAGAAATGCATCAAAATACTAAAAATATTTCAAAATTGTGTTTTATATGTTTTAGATGCAAAATGAGTAAAAACAAATGAAAAACGTACAAAGTTTGCAAAATTGGCAGTTTCAGTCCCCCAACTTTCATAAAATTACAAAACTAGTCCCTGGATATTCAAAATATGGAAAATTATCACCAAAGGTCCTTTTGAAATCATAAGTGGTCATATTTTGTCCTTTGGTGAAAAATTGGAAAAGTTTTGGAAATTTACACTTTTGGTCCTTGGAGTTTTAAACTTTGGCAGAATTGGTCCCTGGTGGGATATTTTCGGATAAATAATCAATTTTGGTCCTTGGGGAAATCACAAATATCAATTTTAGACTTGGGATGAAAGTTTTATGAAATTACATGTTTGGTCCCTGGACTTTGCAAAAATGACAATTTTGCTCCCCGTGAATTTCAAAATGGAAAAATATCATTTTTTGTCCATGTACTAATGAATTGTGGCATATTTTACCCTTGTAACAATTTTAGATGTTTGGCAAAATCAGTCCCTCATATTTTTGAAATTACAAACTTGGTCCTTATGTATTACTATTTAACCAATTGGACCCTTTGCTAAATAAACCAAACCACCTTTTGTTATTTGTCCAATCCAAAAGCCTGATCCAACCGCAAAGCCCACCAAACAAAGGCCCATCTCACTTCTAATACCACCCCAGTCAACAAGTCAACAAGCAGGGTCAAAAGTCAGTCAAACAACCTCCCCCGTTTTACAGTACACTTCCCACCTTCAACCCTTGATTCCTGCAACATGTCTCCCCCCTCCATGATACTTTCACCAAACTTCAATTAATACTCACCTACACCCAACCAAACCCCCCTCCTCAATTAATTCCCACACCAACTCCACCAACTGCCTAAGCCAATTTTCCCGCCAATATAAATTTGAACGGCTGTGATCACTTTGTGGCTATCCAACGGCTCAGGAAGGATGGGAAAGAAAGAAAAGAACCTCAGGGACTATAAAAGAAAGGAAAGAAGAAAAGATGAAGCAGTAGTTAAGTAGCATATAGCAATAGTGTAGTTTAGGTATTAGTCTTAGTATAATTTTCTTTTTCAATGTAATTTTTATTCTCCAAATCATGTATTAAACTCATTCAGTGTATTTTAAATCCTTTTATGTTAATCAATTTCAAGGTTTATTGTGAAATTCAGTTTATGCAAAATTTCAAGTTAAAATCTCATTTAAGCTTTTATGGTGTAAAAATTATTGTTGTCTGATTCTTCAAGCTAACATAAGCCATTTTTAAGCTTTCATAAGCTCAGTTGTATTTAAAATATTGTTTTAACATAAAAAAGCCTCAAGTCAACAAAAGTCAACTGGTGGTTAGGATTAAGGACAGGTGATGCAGAAGGTTGTTTGTTGATGTTTCTGGGTTAATTAGCTTGGTAATAAGCTCTCATGAGCTTTTTGATTATGATTTGAGGTATACTTCCCTGATTTCTGTCTCAATTCACTCTTGTGGTTACCTAGCAGTTGTAATTACTCATCTTTGTTTGTGCTTGATATTGAGCTTATTTCCTGTTCATTATAGCTTTCACCTAGGCCATATAGCTTATATCATAGATTAGTGTCAGTTAGATTGCTTCAAGTTACCATTTCCTTCACCAATTAAAAAACAGTCAATCATATGGGAGTGTTTGGTTCAGGTTATTTCCATAAGATTTAGGGTGGTTCTGTTCATGTTTGTTGCTTAGACAGGTTTCAATAGTTCATATTAGGTTAGAAAAACAATAAAAACACTAGGTCAATTAGTAGAAAGTCAAAATCAACTCATAACTCATTTGTATGATCAACTGTTGGTTTTACTTGTACCTAGATCTCTCATATAATCATATAAGTAGTTTATATAACTTAATCTAGTGATTCGCCTCAAACGGTCAGATAATTATTGATCAGCCACTTGTGAATGGCCAACTGTAATAGTCAAACAGCTGAGGCAAATGCTTCCGTGAAATACAGTGTTTTCCCGGGTCGTAATGTCCCAACGAGGTGTGCGATGTTTTATTATAAACGAATTTGTGATCGAGTGAATATGAACAGGAAAGGATCTGAATAAGTGTGTGTGTGATTACACTAAGGTTTATAAAGTAAAATGACTTAGGAAAACTATTGGAATGATTACGTAAAACCTAGATATCTAATACGTATAAACGTACACCAATTTAAAATCAGACGCGACTGCGTACTGAGAAAAAGGTGAGTTTTAAGAAAAATAAACTACAGGGGTTAAAAATGAAAATCCTATAAACTTAAACTTAAAATAAAATTAAATTAAAAAGAAAACTATTTTTTAGATTATTATATTATTTATTATTAATTATTTAATTAAAAACTATTTAACTATTTAATTAAAACCAACTTAAATAAAAACTAAAAATGATTAACACTACAAATTAAACTAAAAATTTATAAAAATAATTTTTAAAACTTAAAATGAACTTGAAGAAAGTATAAAAAAATAAAAATAAATATTTTTGTCTTTTTATGAATTTTCTATTAATTAAAAACTATTTATATTAATTATACTAATTAAACTATTTTAAATTACAAATAATACTAAATCAACTTAGAAAATTATGAAAAAATTTATAAAACTATTTTATAACATATAAAAGCTAGGAAAAATATAAAAAATAGGTGTTACCTTATAAAAATTAATTATGCTATTTAAAACTTAATTATTGATTAATTATTAATAAAACTATTATTAAATCTAATAAATACTAAATTACAAAATAAAAATCTGAGAAAATTATTAAAAATACTTTAACCTAAAAGGAAATAAATAAAAATATAAAATTACAAATTACTTAATAAAAATCTAAAAATGAAAATTAAAATTAAATTAAATTAAATTGAAACTATCACTTATTTTTATATTGTCTTTTCTGGATTTTTCTTTTACAAAACTAAATTATACCTAAAAATAGATAACTTTTGTGAAAACAAATAATTAATAGCTTATTATTAAGCTAGATATAAGCTACTAACCTAGACAGTTGACCAAAGTTGACCAACTAAGCAAATAAGCTCAACTGAGCTTGTGTGGGACCCACTATGGTAAAACTTAGTTCCCCTGAGTTACATGAACTATATTGAGTAAGTTTCAACTGAATAAGCAGCCTGAATAAGCCAAAAAACACAAATAAGCAGTTTGCTTATTGCATTTTGAGACAGATTTGGGGACAAAGTTCAAGGGCAAAACTAAGTGGGGTCCACTGGGTGCTAGGTCAAACTAGTGGTCAATGGTTATTCCCTGGTAGGAGGGGGTTGTGAGAACCTAAGTTTGATAGGTGGGGCCCACTGAGGTGGTCACAAAACACCACCAAAGTTGGTGGTGTAGGACTGGGTCTGATGCACAGGGCAATACCTTGCCCTGCAGCTGACTTAGAGGGTGAGTGGGGAGCAAGGTGGAAGTGAAACCGGTGAGGTGGAGGGGTGGTTTGTGAGTCTGTGTGGTGTGAGGGAGATGGGAGGGAAGAAGGGTGGGTTTGACCAGGGTCAAACCTGGTCTAATATTAAGGGTGGTTTGGTTTTGGTGTTGGGCTGGGCTTGGGTAAATAAAAAGGGTAGGGTGGGCTTTGTTTATTGTTTGGATTTGGTTTTGGTTTTGGGTTTAATGAATATAAAGGGTCCGGTTTGGTAATATTAACACAAGGACCAATTATGTAATTTAGGCAAAGATGAAGGGCTGGTTTTGTAAGTTAACAAAAGTTCTCACAGGGGCCAGATTTGACAAGGATGAATAGTACAAGGGTATTCTTGATGTTTTTCATTTTTTTTAAATACCGGGGACTATTTTTGCCAAACTTGCAAAGTTGAGGGGCCTTTTTGCAATTTCTCCAAACTTTTCACCCAAGGGCCATTCCTGCAAAAGATTATTAGTACAAAGACCAAAATTGAATTTCTCAAAGTTTTTACATCCCAGGGTCCATTTATGTCAATTTCCAAAGTTGAGGGACTAAACTTGTAATTTTATGAAACTTTGCACCAAAGGACTAAATATGTAATTTTATGATTAAAAAGGACCTTTGGTGACTTTTTCAAGTTTTTAGAATAACCAGGGACTAGTTTTGTCAATTTATGAAACTTGAGGGACTGAAACTGCCAATTATGCAAACTTTGTACGTTTTTCATTTATTTTTGCATATTTTGTATTTGAAACATATAAAACACACTTCTAAGATATTTTAAGTATTTTGATGCATATTTGAGTGTTTTTGTATGTTTTGGCAGCTTAGATTGGTATAAAATGATGAGTATTTAGACACTCATCAATCCCCCACACTAAAATATATCTAGTCCCTAGCAATCTTTTGAGAAAAACTTAATGGATTTGAAAAACTCTTTACCAAAAGCCATCACTTCTGGAGTAGCCAGGTGTAAGAACTGTGGCACACCTGATAACCGTGTGATTTTGAGCAAACCACCAGCTGTCAACGGATTTGATTTGTCTTTACCAAAAGCCGTTTGCTTCTGGACTAGCCAACTCTTGATGAAATAGTCAACATCTTGGTGAGCTGATTACCAATTATGGTTTTTCCACTGCCTTTACCACAAGCCATAATCTTGCGGGCTAGCCAACTCATTATCTTTTGAGGATGATGGGGAGTTGAGGAACCATACAATTTTTGGCAAATTGCAAGCCATCAACGGGTTTGAGATATCTTTACCAAGAACCGTTTGCTCCTGGATTAGCCAATCCTTATGTGGGTTAGACATGGCGGACTGATAACCATTTATTGCGTTCTAAGTGAGAAAAAAATTTTTAAAATTTTGGCTAAAATGGGGGTTCTTGATGGAACATGTGTTTAAATTCGTTAGAATAACGAATCTCCCCCCACACTTAGAACTGAATATTGCCCTCAATATTCAAAGTACCGGGTGTTAAACCGAACTTAGAACGCAAAAAGGAAATATAACTAGCCATTATTTAAGATGTATATACATACAATTTTTTTTTTTAGATAAAACTTCTTAAATAGAAGCTATCACTATATGTACATTTTTTTTTTTGCATATATACAACATGTGGGGCATCTCCCCCACACTAGGGTGTTACACACGGGTGACAAGCCCATGTTTTTGCTAATGTTTTTGATTCCCGAGTCACTAGCTTGACTCGACCCCGTATTTGATTTCTTTTCTCCCAAACTGTCAGGTTTATCACGCAAGCTAACCGCTTGTGAACGGTTAACTGTAATAAAGAGGTCCTGAATAGACCGGGAGAAAAAGCAATTTAAAAATCTATGGGGAAGTAAGTGGAAGAGACAATCTCAATCGGACTTTCATTCAAGATGTTTGGATAAACATTTGAAGCACGTGAAAGTTCCACACCGATGAGACAAGTACCCGGCTCATAATTTATAAATGAGAATGCCGGGGTCAAAGATAATGTCTTCACTCCTGAAAGAGTGAAGAACAGGATAAGCCACGGGATATATGAAGAAAAGAAAGAAAGTCATGATGAAAATCATAATTAACTCCTCATCTTCAATAGGAGAATTCATTGTTTCAAGAATCTCCTCTTTTAAGCTCGTTTGATCAAGACATATTATGGGTATGTCTAGATCAAAATAGAAGTTATCATACTCCGGTGGAGATATGATATGAGTGAGTTCACAAGAGAACTCCTCAAAGGTGAATGATTCGTATTCGGGATTGATTTGAGTGAGTTCATTGGGGAACTCCTCAAAAGTAAATGATTCATAAACGGGAAGAGAATTATAAGAATGAGAAGTGGTGATACCACTTATCTTCTCTCCCGAAAGATCAAAATGGAACGTTTGCAATTCAGGAATAGAATCATTGATCAAAACCTCACTATCCTTGACGGGGATAGGAGATGAAATAGGCTTTTCATTAAAAGCCTCGATTCTAGAAATGAGAAGATTAACATTTAATAATGTAAGACGAAGAGTTTCGTCTTGGATTATTTCTTCCTCATTCTCTTCTTCTGAGTTGACAAGCTTAGAAGGTAATTCCCCCACATAACTTATGTCTCCACAAGATAAAGAATAGTTCTCATCAGAATCAGAGAACATCTCAGTATGATTATTTGGAAAGACAAGAGGGGGAGGAATATCACACACATGATCAAGAATTCCCTGTGACTCACTTGGGATTGGGACAAGGTTCTCAACACTAGACTTTATGAATTCGTCCGATTCCTTTGCAGGAACAGTGTCAAGATGCTCGTCCCCCATGTTCAGAGAGTGAGTGGGAACCTCGGGTGTGATAACATCATACTCAGGGAGATGAGAAGGACTAGCAGTAATGGAGTCTACAAGTTCCATTATTTCTACTGCTGGTGATTCAGTTATATTCTTTTCTCCCTGTATATCCATGGAAGAAGTCTCAACTGATGAACTTGATGAGGTATCATCACTTTCATCATCCTCATTGAGAAAAGCAGCATTTTGAAATTTGGTACGTGTTATAGCTGCTTGTTCTAAGACTAGTAATTCTTCCATGCTTCTTTCGTCTCTAGCAGCATGTTTTTCAGCAAGTAATTCCGTGATAGATTTATCACGAGAATATTGAGTGAGTGGAGACTGTGGGGGTGTGGATGTGTCAAAACCGGAAGGTTGACATTGATCATCATTATGAGGACCCCCACAATATACACAAGAAGAACTTGGTGCATTGTGAGACGACATATTAGCCAACTCCTCCTTAAGATCTTTGAGTTTCTCAAGAACCTCTATATAAGGGTCTTGCTGGATGTGAGGAGTTGCTTGAATTATTTGGCACTGTGGAGGTGGGTCTTGAAACGAATAGTCGTAATTGTTACAAGGAAATGCACAATCAGAACTAAAGTGTGGACCTCCACAGTACTCACAACAATTGAACTGATGTGGCTGTGAGTCGTATGTGTTTGAGTCATAATTGTTATTAGGAACCTGCTCATAGACAAGCGTGTCTCCTGATTGACAATCAGAACTGTAGTGTGCACCACCACAATACTCACAACAGTTAAACTGCTGAGTCTGGCTTGGTGTATTTTGATATGAAGCATCATTGAGATTTGGATAATATGATTCTTGCTCGTATGAATGTGATGGGTAGTTGGAAAAATTTGAGGAGTCGTTGAATGAGTTTTGATTAGGATCATAAGCAAATGAATTACTCGATCCACAAAACAAACAACTCCCGTCTTGAATATCATTACCACATTGTTCACATGTACACCAACGACATGGAAAACCGAAAAGCGGCTCACCACAACTGACACAAGGAACAAAATCTGGAGGTGGGACAAGTGGTGTGCTCTGAGAGCTAGGAATTTCCACCACTTCCGTTATGGTCTCTGGTTTTTGTTTTTGATGAAGATTAGGCAAATCGTTCTTTTCAGTTACTGCCCTAAGCTCTGTACGTTTGCTTGACAAACTTTTGACCGTAAACCGTGAAAGGTTAGGATCAATTGTGAGCTTAGATTCTTGGACAACCGTAGGTTGGACGTATTTAGCACTTCCATAGTCAGAGGAAAGTACAGGGTCCTTTGTCACCTCGGTTTCATGATCTCTTTCCCTCACCGGAGAGGGAATAGGAATCGAAGGTCTATCATAATCAACATGACATCTCGACATTTTTGACCAGGCCATAAGTTTTTCAACTTTGCTTTTAAAGGCCCTTTGTTTAAAGAAATCGTCATCGAGAGATGTCATTAGAATTAATTATGGGACAAGTGGAAGAAGGTAGAATCAAAGGGTTTTGGGGATGAGAAATAAAGAATCAAATAGGTAGGGGTGTAAAGGTGAATATTTTTGTGTTTTGTTTTATAAAAATATGGATAAAATATGGTAAATATACAATGGATGTATATCCAGAATCACTAATACGCAAAATCGTTTAAAATAAGCGCACAACCTCCCCGGCAGCGGCGCCAAATTTTGATTCGCCTCAAACGGTCAGATAATTATTGATCAGCCACTTGTGAATGGCCAACTGTAATAGTCAAACAGCTGAGGCAAATGCTTCCGTGAAATACAGTGTTTTCCCGGGTCGTAATGTCCCAACGAGGTGTGCGATGTTTTATTATAAACGAATTTGTGATCGAGTGAATATGAACAGGAAAGGATCTGAATAAGTGTGTGTGTGATTACACTAAGGTTTATAAAGTAAAATGACTTAGGAAAACTATTGGAATAATTACGTAAAACCTAGATATCTAATACGTGTAAACGTACACCAATTTAAAATCAGACGCGACTGCGTACTGAGAAAAAGGTGAGTTTTAAGAAAAATAAACTACAGGGGTTAAAAATGAAAATCCTATAAACTTAAACTTAAAATAAAATTAAATTAAAAAGAAAACTATTTTTTAGATTATTATATTATTTATTATTAATTATTTAATTAAAAACTATTTAACTATTTAATTAAAACTAACTTAAATAAAAACTAAAAATGATTAACACTACAAATTAAACTAAAAATTTATAAAAATAATTTTTAAAACTTAAAATGAACTTGAAGAAAGTATAAAAAAAATAAAAATAAATATTTTTGTCTTTTTATGAATTTTCTATTAGTTAAAAACTATTTATATTAATTATACTAATTAAACTATTTTAAATTACAAATAATACTAAATCAACTTAGAAAATTATGAAAAAATTTATAAAACTATTTTATAACATATAAAAGCTAGGAAAAATATAAAAAATAGGTGTTACCTTATAAAAATTAATTATGCTATTTAAAACTTAATTATTGATTAATTATTAATAAAACTATTATTAAATCTAATAAATACTAAATTACAAAATAAAAATCTGAGAAAATTATTAAAAATACTTTAACCTAAGAGGAAATTAATAAAAATATAAAATTACAAATTACTTAATAAAAATCTAAAAATGAAAATTAAAATTAAATTAAATTAAATAGAAACTATCACTTATTTTTATATTGTCTTTTCTGGATTTTTCTTTTACAAAACTAAATTATACCTAAAAATAGATAACTTTTGTGAAAACAAATAATTTATAGCTTATTATTAGGCTAGATATAAGCTACTAACCTAGACAGTTGACCAAAGTTGACCAACTAAGCAAATAAGCTCTACTGAGCTTATGTGGGACCCACTATGGTAAAACTTAGTTCCCCTGAGTTACATGAACTATATTGAGTAAGTTTCAACTGAATAAGCAGCCTGAATAAGCCACAAAACACAAATAAGCAGTTTGCTTATTGCATTCTGAGACAGATTTGGGGACAAAGTTGAAGGGCAAAACTAAGTGGGGTCCACTGGGTGCTAGGTCAAACTAGTGGTCAATGGTTATTCCCTGGTAGGATGGGGGTTGTGAGAACCTAAGTATGATAGGTGGGGCCCACTGAGGTGGTCACAAAACACCACCAAAGTTGGTGGTGTAGGACTGGGTCTGATGCACAGGGCAATACCTTGCCCTACAGCTGACTTAGAGGGTGAGTGGGGAGCAAGGTGGAAGTGAAACCGGTGAGGTGGAGGGGTGGTTTGTGAGTCTGTGTGGTGTGAGGGAGATGAGAGGGAAGAAGGGTGGGTTTGACCAGGGTCAAACCTGGTCTAATATTAAGGGTGGTTTGGTTTTGGTGTTGGGCTGGGCTTGGGTAAATAAAAAGGGTAGGGTGGGCTTTGTTTATTGTTTGGATTTGGTTTTGGCTTTGGGTTTAATGAATATAAAGCGTCCGGTTTGGTAATATTAACACAAGGACCAATTATGTAATTTAAGCAAAGATGAAGGGCTGGTTTTGTAAGTTAACCAAAGTTCTCACAGGGACCAGATTTGACAAGGATGAATAGTACAAGGGTATTTTTGATGTTTTTCATTTTTTTAAATACCGGGGACTATTTTTGCCAAACTTGCAAAGTTGAGGGGCCTTTTTGCAATTTCTCCAAACTTTTCACCCAAGGGCCATTCCTGCAAAAGATTATTAGTACAAAGACCAAAATTGAATTAATCAAAGTTTTTACATCCCAGGGACCATTTATGTCAATTTCCAAAGTTGAGGGACTAAACTTGTAATTTTATGAAACTTTGCACCAAAGGACTAAATATGTAATTTTATGATTAAAAAGGACCTTTGGTGACTTTTTCAAGTTTTTAGAATAACCAGGGACTAGTTTTGTCAATTTATGAAACTTGAGGGACTGAAACTGCCAATTATGCAAACTTTGTACGTTTTTCATTTGTTTTTGCATATTTTGTATTTGAAACATATAAAACACACTTCTAAGATATTTTAAGTATTTTGATGCATATTTGAGTGTTTTTGTATGTTTTGGCAGCTTAGATTGGTATAAAATGATGAGTATTTAGACACTCATCACTAGCTTTATTTTAGCTTATTATATCATTCTCAGTAGATTAGAAGCAATCCAAAGTTCAAAATAGTCCAAGTTCAAAGTTTCATCAAAAGTCAAAATTGAACCTCTCTCAGATTTTACCAATATTGCAAGAATTTAATAGAATTGTGTGTTACGATTCATGGCTTGAAACTTGTTTATATGTGTTGTCTACCAGCTCAACTTTGATTTCCTTGAACCCTTTTATTTTTGCAATTTTTCATTTGGGCCCACTATCACTCCAAAGTCACTTGCAGGGCAAGCCTTTGCCCTGCACACAGATAAGCAGCCTAACACCTCCACTTTCATGGCTTCTCATGGCTTGCATAGTGGGACCCAGAGGTTGCTTATTGGCTTTTTGAAAAGCCAATAAGCCCCTCTTCATAGTTCCTGGCTTATCTTGGGATTTAAACCTCATTTCATAGGGCTGCACTCCCCCTCAACCTTGTCCCTTGACTGAGTTGACTGTTTGGTTGTTGGAATAGCTTATCTTGGCTTATCAGCTTATCCAGGGATCAATTTTGGTTGTTTTGCCATCACACAAGTCCCCTAAACTTGTATGATCCTAAAACCACTGCTGGTCTCAGCTTTTAGCTTAACTCCAAGCTTTTAGCCTTGACAGTTGACCAAAGTCAACTGTCATGGCTTAAGCTCTCTATAAGTGCTTATTTCTCATTTTCAGCCAATGTGCCTTTTTTTAAAGTAGCTTATTTTCAGTTATAAATCAATTTTGTAAAAAAGAAAATCCAAAAAAGCAAATTTTCCTAAAGTGATAGCTTCTATTTAAGAAGCTTATTGCTTAAGTGCTTATTTTCCTTAAGCACTTTCTGTTTTTATAATTTTCTTAAGTTATTGTAGTTGTGAAATAATTTCTGTAAATTTTTCATATTTTTCTCTTTTCATTTAGTATTTTTAATAATTAATATTAGTTTTTATTAATTAATAATTAGTTAATAATTAATAATAATTATTTAAATAGTCTTAAAAATATATTTTCTGTTTTAAAATTAGTTTTATATTATTTTAGATTTTTCTAAGTTTTAATTTTATTTTTCTAAGCTTATTTTACATTTTCCTATTATTTAGTGTAATTTTAATTAGTTTAAATTAATTTTTAATTAATAGTTATTATATAAAAAGTAGGAAAAATATATTTTAAGTTTGAAAATTAGTTTTATAATATTTTAGATTTTTCCAAATTTATTTTTCATATTTTTAGTGTAATTTCATAATTAGTTATAATTTAGGTTAATTTAAATAATTATTAAGTAATCAATAAATAGTATTTAATTAATAATAATTATATAAATAGTATAAAAATTAATTTTAATTTTCTAAAAAGTTTATTTTATTATTAGGATTGTAAAAATGTGATTTTCATCTTTGTAAGTATTTTATTTCACGAAAACTCGCGTTTTATTTTGTACGTTCGCGTTACTTAAAACTGAACGTACGCATTTTTAGGTTTTAAACGTTTCCGGTTTTTCTAAACTTCCTGTCTTATTCATATAGCTTGTTTAATCTATTTCATTGTACAATTCTGTAGTGTAATCAATCACAAACCCCTTTCCATCCAAATTCACCCGATCACTAAGCCGTTTATTAACCATCACACCTCGTCGGGACATAACGACCCAGGGAAGCCATTATACTTCAACGGAGATTGATTCTAGGCAGTTTGACTTGGTTGACCATTCCCTGGTCAATTTAGGTTGACCGTTTGAGCTCAATCATCAATGTTGCAGGGTTCATGTATCCCGTCGATTTCATGATCATCGATGATAAAGGAGGTGGATGCATGCCGATAATCCTTGGAGCACCATTCCTCACCACCGCTAGAGCTGTCATTAGGTATGAAAAACGGGAAATCAAACTTAAGTCAGGAAAAAGAAAGATTACCTTCCCTATGACACCATGATATGTGCAAGAAAGCCGGATGAAAAGAAAGCTTGAAAACAACATTGATACATCACCTAATCATGTTCAAGAAAAAGTCCTTGCATGGGAAACAAGAATCAAAAGCTACAATGAAACTAAGCCTGAGAAAACCAAAAGCTGCAATAAAGTTCATATCAAATTTGAATGTAGTCAACCCACGGAGAATCATATACCATTTGCAGAAGGAGACTTAGTACTCTTAAGGCATTCTGAGATAAAAGTACCTCCCGACAAACCGAGTCCATGGTGGTATGGACCATTCACAATTGAAAGCATACGCCAAGATGGGATAACTACCTTGAGCAGTAAAGGAGGAGGGGAGGTCATTGCAAGTATCGATCGATTGAAACACCACCATCCCGATAGCGAGGATCACAATTATATGGGATATGTCATCTCGAGAGACGAGGTCACGTAGTTGCCCATGACTTTGAGTCTAGCTACAAGACTCGTGAATAAAGAAAAGCGCTTCTTGGGAGGCAACCCATGTTTTGTGTGATTTTTATTTTTTTTCGTATGCATGCTTTATTTTTATTGTTGGTAGATCATGTTTCAAACTAAATTGTAAAAATGCTTTATTTTTTTGTTTAACTTCGTCTTAACTTCATATAAAGGTATTTTGCAAAAGCTAAGTGTAAGGGGAAACCCCAAATTTGTTTCTATGAACGAAATTGATCATGATTCGCCACAATAATAAATGAACATGTGTATTAGTATTTGTTAGAGTCAAATGCTTGTATCGTGTCATAATGATGTTTTGCAGGATTTTCCAGGAAGTAGGACATAAGTTTTTTCCAGAAATTTTCGGGAAACTTAACGTAAAGATTTCTGCAGGTCACTTTTGACGGCCTCAGGAGTTAACTCCTGACGGCGTCATGTGTAAAATTCTGGAAATTTTGCGAGTTTTGTGTTTCTAACGGAGTCTTAAAGTTTTTGTTAATTCTTTAGTATTATAAACTCTAGAAAATCTGCAAACATTCAATCCACAAGCATTATATCTTAAACTGTTTTCTAGGATTTGTTAGTATATATAGATTGCCACCGATTTTACTCGAGGTTACCTTGATTGTTTTCTCAGGTTTAACAGGTTATATATGACAAGAAGATGATTTATATTTCTGGAAGGGAAGCTTTGAATGTTCATTTTCTTGGAGGAAGATCTAACCTTGTTGACACACTATCCACACCGAACGAATCAGGGGAGTATTTGTTTTCATTCTTTTACTTGTTTTACTTTTACATCCTTTAATTGAACATTAGGAACAATGTTCATCCTAAGTGTAAGGGGAGGGTAAATGATGATACCTTATAGGATACTGTTGCACTTGAGTTTGTTTGTTTGATGGTAGGTGTGTAATAAAACTAAGAGAAATACTTGTTAGTGTAATTTTAGCGCCAAATTTAAATTTTTTTACAACATTTAGGAGTGAAACTTTAGCCTTAGCAAGCGTCTCATGGATAGGAGTTGTATGACTAGCACAAAACCGTACCATTCAGAAAAATTTTCCACCCAAATATGTGAGGTTCGCCTTTAGATTTGATAGGAAAAGCATTCATTATTAGTGCTTATGAGTGTACCGGTAGCATTTAGATTCTAGAACTTGCGTTAGTGATGCATTCCGAGACCGCTAGTGAGACTACATTCGTGTAGTAGGATTTACTATATGATAAGAGGCATTAGGATCACCCTTGTGTTTAAACCCGTATCATAATTACTTGACCATTTAAGTCATATTACTTGGCTAGTAAAGTCAACTAATTTTTCCCACACCTTAGCGTTGTACTCATTTTTAGTACACGAAACCCCTAGTACACCCCTCCGAGCCTATCTTTTCGTTTCTAACTTTAAGCATCTTACTTAAAGGAAGAATTTGTTACAACCCACCCAAATGTGCAACCATCTTTAGTGCATTATTGTTATATGATCAAAGGGTTTTTAGGAGGATGTTTAGAGAGATTTGGATCTGAAAATTTTCGCGCAAGAGGTGGTAAAAATACCAGGTTTGAGGTAGTATTTATAGGGAAAAATTTCTGACAGAATCTGACAGGGGAGCGTGGCCGGTCCCCTTAATTGTGTGCTGGCCCCCTTAAAATTAAGGGGGCCGCCCAGACGAAAACTGCAGTTTTCTTGTCTTTTTCTGGGGAAAGTTTATTTGGTGAAAAACTAACTGATTTTGGTTAAAATTTTGAATTCATATATTTATTATGAATAAAACATTTTCCTTTATTACCAAAAATGTTTTTCAAAAATATATAATAAGTTTATTTAATTTTATAAACTTTGTATTATTTAAATAAACGTCCATTTGATCGTAAAATGTATTAATCACTTGTTTATTCATACCTTAAGTGGTTATGTTGGATGAGATGATATAAACTTGCTTAAAACTTGTTTACGTATTAACTTTGCGTTTAATGTTCTTATATTTTGTGATCGTCAAAACTTAAGGATATCGAAAGATATTAATAACGTTTTTATACATTATATATATCAACAATCTCCCCCTTTTTGATGATTACAAAATCTAAACTCATTAAACTAAAAATTAATATATATGCAAGTTTTTAGTGTGAGTTTATATCACTTCTCCCCCTTTTTGTTAACATCAAAAAGGTTATCCCGACGAATGTATAGCTCCCCCTTGAAGTATACTCCCCCTCGTTTTGAGGTCATAAGAAATCGAGATATGGAATGCTTGCAAAAATATTTAGAGCGCATATGCATGGAACAAATATAAGATAACTAACAAGAATAATTTAAATAGATTATGTTGAAAACATAATCATTAATACATAAGCATATATATATATATATATATATATATATATATATATATATATATATATATATATATATATATATATATATATATATATATATATATATATATATATATATATGCTTTTCTAGCAAATTACACTAGATAATACTAAGTTGCCAACTTGAGGTCTATTGGACTTGCTTGGAACACAAAAGGTTTGTGGAGAATTTATTTGTAGATGGGAATCATGGTAGTTGGATTTAGTGGAGATATATTTTTGTTGGAATGGTGTTTGGAGAGTTTGGTGGTTATTGATGGGAAGCATGGTAGTTGGCTTCAAGTAAGCTTCATGGGATAGGATTGAAGTTTGGTAGGTTGATTGGTGATGAGGAGAAGTGTGCATAAAGGGATGTTATGGGTGATAATGAAAGGGTGATGTCTACGGATGCATTTTCAATGGTAAGTTGTGGGTTTGGAGCGGTTGATGAATTGTTGGTGTTTTGAGTGAGTGATGGGTTTGAGTTTTTCCTAGTGAGGAGGTATTCAATCCAAGTGAGATGTTCTTCCAAGAGAATGGTTTGTTTTTGGAGGTAAATGAAACAAGGACAATAGTGGGTATGATGCTCAACTTGCTTTAAGTGGAGTGAGTGAGGGAGACAATTTGAGTAGGGTGATAAAGGTGGTTGGTCCAAGTTGCATAGAACAAGATGCATGACAAGAAGAGCACTAAGCTCATGAGCTTCTTTGAGCTCCTCAACGAACTTTCATTGTTCAGACGAAAGTGATGATGGAGGTGCTGGATGATTGGATATGCAACATGAGAATATCATGTGTGTTGTTAGGAAGTGGTGGTGTTACTCTTGGTGGTGGAAACATTTGTGAGTTTAGGTAGTCATTGATGGATGAGGATGACGATATTGAAGAAGAGGATGTTCCACGAGTAGAGGGTGTTTTGGATGGTGCATTCGGTGCATTAGGAGATGAGCATTGAATTTGAGGTGATGGGGTTGTGTTGTCATCTTTGGTTAAGTCAATGAATAGTTGTTTAGGAGTGATGATGAGGATCTTTTGTTTCTTTGATGTTTTGGAAATGGAAGTTTTTGGTGAATCCATGGTGGATTATGGTGATGTGTGTTGGAGGTGAAGGGTGAGATGAAGGTGTACTTGGGTGATGTGATGGATGGTTGGTTATTATGATGTGGTTTGTGAAAGGGTTCATTTGAGTGAACATGAGGTTTGTGTATCATGAAGTATGGTTTGACCTTCATGGGTTAAGTTGTAGTGGTGATGACACACTTTGTAGAGTGTAGGGAATGGTTTCATGGTTGAATCTTTTTGTGAGGATGACTAGATGGAGTTATTGGTGAGGATGGGAGATGAGTATCAAGTGGTGTGATTGGTGAGAGTGAAATAGCGATGTTCACAAAAGGGATGCCTTGGTTTTTCATTACACTTTGGTGGTTTGAGTGTGTAAAGGTTATGAGGTTTGAGTGTAAGGTAGAAGGGTATGGGTGAGTAAAGGTTATGAGATTTGAGTGTGTAAAGATTATGAGGTTTGGTTTTGGGCAAGTCCAACTCTTTAGGCAACTATGCATGTATTATCTTAATGGAATATGCATGAAAAGTATATAGGCAAGTAAACATGTAATATAATTACAACTACGCATGCATGCAAACTTAATAAAGTAATAGATCAAGCAATTAAGGCATTCTACCTAACAAGACTAACTTAGTGCAAGGGCAAAAACAACTAATGAGTGAGACACTAGTGATGGAACAAATGTGATAGTGTAATTCTTGATTTTGTTCTAGTTTATGCTTATATGAAACAAATACGGAGTTAAGATCGTTTCGACTCCTATAAAAGAAAAACAAATTTTTTCTAATAAACGATCCTTGATCTCCTTGATTTAGCTTTGCTCACTTCTAAGTGTCATGTATATGTATATATTGGATTATATATATAGACAACGAGAGTGAGACTATTGTGCATGGTTTGATAGAAAAATATTTTTTTTTATCATTATTCAACAATGAGTTCTCCTAAACGTGAGAATGATTTTAAAAATTGAATTGGGGTTTCAGTTGAAAACATATTGATGCAATAACAAAATATCCCAATTCCTGTTTTTGTACAAAATAGAATCCTAGACTCAGATTAGTGAGAAAGTAGAGAAAACTTGGAAATTTATTTCTCAGATGGCCGGCCCCCTTAAAGTGAGGCCGGTCCCTTTAATGTTTAAGGGGGCCGCCCTTATGAATTTAAGGGGTCCGCCCATCTGATAAAAAAGAAATTTTCAGAACTTTGATTTTTCAGAAGATTTTAAGTATTCCAAGAATTTAATCAATTTGCTCCATCATTCCTAATCCTAAACGCAAGTGATTAAATAGTTCATGCTTAAGGGGTTTGGTTAACATATCGGCAATGTTATATTCCAAAGCTACCTTTTCTACATAACCTATGATCATAAGTGAATGAAGAAGTTGTTCTATATGTTTGATGTAAGAGTGTTGAATAGGGTATATCCTAACTTCTATAGCTCCTTTGCTGTCGCACACTTATCTAACTTAATGCCATAGTCTACGAGAGCTTGTTTCATCCATAGTTTTCTAACACGACATATCTAATCTTACTTCTATGTTAATAATTAATCCACTTGACTCATTTCACTTAATCACCATGAGTTTTCTACTAGTGGACATAGAAGATTTCCATTTTCTATGTTGTTCGACAACGAACAATTTTATTATAATCCTAGGAAAGCCAACTAAGAGGGGTTCATAATCCGTGAGTAAGTAAGTATAACTAGCTATATAACTAAGCATTAATCTAACTAATCATTTATCTAAGCATGCAAATTATAGCGATGAACTTAAAAGAAACGCATACCTTTTAGTCTTCAATGGAATATCTTCAAGCACTTCAAGTGACCGAGCTGACTTATAGAAGTCATTTGTAGATGAAATTCCAACTTCTTCCAAGATTGACAACTTAGCCACTTGGTCCCCATTGTCTCATTGGTCCGAAGTTGTTTGGTCCAAACATATTCAACATTTGGCTAGGATGCATGTATGGTGGTAATAATCCCCAAGGATTGTAACTTGGTTGATAATTCCACATTTGATGACTAGTATTATTGTAGTTTTGTCTATTTTGGTTTCTTCTAGGTTGAGGTGTTTTAGATCAAGTATGAAGATTATTTGGTTTTCTTGGTGGTGGAGTTTTAGATCTCAATTTAGATTTAGAAGATCCTACTTCGGTCTTTAAGGGTGGTTTATAAAAAGTTTTTACTTTTTCATCATTCGCAATGGGTATTTTTCTATCTTTTGTAAGTATATACTTAGGTTTTGATTCTAATGATTTTTGTTTACTAGATTCACATTCAAACTTTATACTTTTATTTTCACTAGTTGAAACATTAGTTGAGGTTAATCCTAGATCGGTTTTATCTCCCGAAGTTTCTTGAACACTTATAATTTTCTTAAGTGGGTTACTACTATTTTTAAACTTGTCAAGTTTGAAAATTTCATCTTTAAGTTTTTCGTTTTCATTTTTTACCTCTATGCATGTTTTACATTCTATAAAAACTTTTTTTTCCTTTTTCCAAATGTTGTAGTCTAATTTTTAATTCGAGTACTTCATTTTCTAATAGATTATTAATATGTTTTAGTGACTTATTTTTAGCTATAACCTTTTGACCTAATTTGCATAACCTATTATATTCACTATCTAGGTCTTTTTCGTCTAATGATAAATTTTCGTCACTAAAGTATTCGGTTTCGAAATGTACCTCGCTTGATGTCTTAGCCATAAGACACTTCTCCTCATTTGTGATTTCTTTCTCATCGTCATCGCTATCACTCCAAGCTCCTCCAACAAACGCCTTTTGATTTTGATTTCTTGACATCATTGGACATTTTCCGATGAGATGATTTGGATCACCACTTTTGAAGCACTTCCTATCACTTTTGCCATTTTTGTCATCTTTATTTCTTTGGTTTGCTTTCCTTTCATCATGCGGTTGTCTAACGAATTTTCCTCGCCTTTTGAAGAATTTCTTGAAGTCTCTTACGGCCATATCATATTCTTCGTCATCACTTTCGGAGGTTGAGCTATCCTCGTTACTAGATTCCTTCCTAGCTTTCAACGCAATTGACTTGCGTTGTTCTCTTTTTCCATTGACCATCTCGGAGTCTTCCTTTATTATTGCTTCGTAGACTTTCAGGTTGCCGATCAACTCATCAAGTTGAAGAGTTGACAAGTTCTTCGATTCTTCAATCGCCGTAACTTTAGCTCGCCATTTTGGATGAAGAGCCCTAAGAAATTTCCTAACAAAATTCTTACTAGAAAAATTCTCATCAAGTGCTTTTAAACATGTGATGATAGTGTTAAACCTAGCAAAAGCATTATCTATTGATTCCTCCTTCGGAATCGTAAATTGTTCATATTGTTGAACAAGAAGATCTATTTTGTTATCTTTAACTTGACTATTACCTTGGTGAGTGATTAGTAAAGAATCCCAAATTTCTTTTACGGTTTTACATATAAAAATTCTTTCATATTCTTTGCGTGGTAACGCATTATAAATAACCATTTTAGCCTCATTATTTTTTGCTAGTTTCTTTTTCAAATCATCATTTTGTTTTTCAAAAGATACAATTTCATCCATTTTAGTTTCAAAATTATATTGAATAGGGGGAAAATCACCAAAGGTAATGACATGCCAAAGATCAAGATCTTTTGATTTCACATAAGTTTCGAATCTATTTTTCCAATAAAGAAAACCATCACTTTCAAATAGTGGTGGTCTTTGCAAAGATTGCCCTTCTAAATATTTTTCAGATTCCATAGATCGTTTCAAGTTTTAAAATACAGTTTATTTTAAAAATCTTGTTTAACGTAGCTCTGATGCCAATTGTAGAAAACTAGAAGGGGGGGAGGGTTGAATAGTTTTACGTCTTTTTAGTTTTATGAAAACTTAGTTGTTTAAAAGTCTAGTTTACTCTTAAAACTTTGATTCGATCTTATGTGAATTCAAGTCTTGAACAATATGAACAACTATATCTAAGTATGAGCAATAATAATAATGCAAACTAAGTATGTGAAATCAACACATGCATAATATAAAAATTATAGCTATATACGAGAGATAAGTAAGTAAACGTTTATTTTATAATCCTTAGTTATATTTTGTATGAAAACTATACTTGATCGAAATGATAAATTAAATGTATGTTACCTTTTTAGTTTGATTGTAAAAACTTTGTTTTGTGAATGAAACTTTTGTTTGATCTTTAAGTAAAATCAATACTAGCACTATATGAGCAACTATACATATACGTCTACGTCTACAAAAATAATAACGATATAAGCAAGATACTAAGTAAGATATGGAAAGATCTAACCGCGAGACAAAGGATTTATAGTGGTTCGGCTACAAGGACACCTTCCTTGCCCTACTCCACTCCTCGAGTTACCTACTCGAGAGTTTTCTTCACTATGTCAACAAGCTCCCTTATGGCGGGGAAAACCTTACACACCAATATACACACCACAACTTCGTCACAACTTATTCACACCTTCTACACAACTTCTTCACGACTTGGCACACCTTCTTCACAACTTGTACACACCACTACTACTTCACAACTTCACACTACTCCACTACTTCTTCTTCACACCACTACTTATATCTAACTACTTCTATTCACAACTTCTACTCCTAGATCTATCTAGTTACACTACTATCACACCTTTACAATGAATGTACACAACAACTAGACTATATACACAAATCTACAATACTTCACAACTTGATGTTGAAGGAGTATTATTCTCTTGCACTTTGAGAGATGAGAGGTGAGGGAATGAATCACTTGAAATAAGGATTAACAATTATATGATCAAAGGGTTTTTAGGAGGATGTTTAGAGAGATTTGGATCTGAAAATTTTCGTGCAAGAGGTGGTAAAAATACCAGGTTTGAGGTAGTATTTATAGGGAAAAATTTCTGACAGAATCTGACAGGGGAGCGTGGCCGGTCCCCTTAATTGTGTGCCGGCCCCCTTAAAATTAAGGGGGCTGCCCAGACGAAAACTGCAGTTTTCTTGTCTTTTTCTGGGGAAAGTTTATTTGGTGAAAAACTAACTGATTTTGGTTAAAATTTTGAATTCATATATTTATTATGAATAAAATATTTTCCTTTATTACCAAAAATGTTTTTCAAAAATATATAATAAGTTTATTTAATTTTATAAACTTTGTATTATTTAAATAAACATCCCTTTGATCATAAAATGTATTAGTCACTTGTTTATTCATACCTTAAGTGATCTTCAAAACTTAAGGATATCGAAAGATATTAATAACGTTTTTATACATTATTTATATCAACATGTGGCAAAGCTGACCATATTTTTTAGGCCTTGCAACTATCACATTAGTTCAAAGAATTGGTGATTTAGCCATCTTTAGTCCCAATTAGAAGTCGAATAAAATGTGGCAACTGATAAGATTGTTCACAAAATTCTTAGCCTCGGTTATTTTTGTATACTTTGATATGAACCACACCAAATGTTAAGATGCACATCTGTCTACTTAGGGTCTGGATTGCTGCTAGAATTAGTAAAAAGACTCAGGAACTTACTCATTTGTAGCTTTCATCATGACTGGTGTAGTTACATCAGATGGAACAGGGAATTTTGACAAGAACGGGAGCACCAAAAACTCTCCCATAGAACTGCGGCCCTTTAGCTTGTTCTTTTCACCCTTTTTACGCTTTGATGTCACTGTGGCAGCAACTGGAGGGCCCTGCAAACATGATTTAGAGCATTTCAAACATCTAACAACATGAAGGTGTAGACAAACTTATTGAACTGACCTTTGATATTGAAATAACACCAAGTAAGTTCAATGCACTTTTTCTGGGAGTGAACAAGTCATCTCTCAATCCTGAAATTTCTAAATGCAAAATAGAAGCAACTTGGTAAATAAAATTTAATGATCAACATAGCATGCAAAAAAACAGTAATATCCTGAAGAAATGGAACATTCGAAAAAAAATTATTTCCATGTCAATATTACTCTCACATGCAATTAATACTTTGACACAAACAGTATTTCAATAGGACCATCCTTGTTTTGAATTTACATCGCCATTCCAGATGTATTGAGGTTATCAATCAAAGTGAGATATCAAACCTTTTCATTCATTACTATTGCTGGAAAAATTGCAGCCTCCAGCAAAGATGAAAAGTGTGGTGAGACAAGCCTCCATCCCTGTTCCCAGATAGTAGTTCTTCAAATGTAAGAAAAATCAGATAAGCAATGAACTAAAATGGCTAATGCAGCAAATTAAACTCACAGGGCCTGGTTCTAGGAGTCGAGATATAACATCAAAAGCTAAATACACAACCCTCTCTGCCAAATTATCCAGCTTCTATAAACAGCACATATCAGATTAACACGCTACCATATTGAGGGCATGGGAGTTAGAAGTCCATATAACAGTTGACAATCACATTATGCTGCCACCGAATAAAAGAATGTTAATGCATTACTTATTAGAGAACTTCCTATGTCTGGTGATTAGGGCACAGAAAATGAGTGAACATCTCTTCCCAGTCTTCAACCTTAGTGTGTACGCATCTTCAGAAGAATCACAACTTTTAAGTCTTAAAGAGTGAATAATGCGAATTAAATCACGGCAAAGAGAAGGAAGCAAAGGAAGCAGAGGAACCAAAGCAGACAACATATGTGATCTCACCTACACAGCTGAAAAATAAACACAAAGATCATTGTTTGCTACATTTGTTCTTATGAGAATACGACTCGTGCAAATAGCAACAAGTTTCTTTTCGCCACCAATTTTGGTTTGTTTTATAATACAAAGGTCTTTGAAAAATTTAGGAAATGCTATAACTGAAGCCAACTATAAACCTTTGTCACTGTAACATATTGCTGTTATATGGTTAATACTTGTAACAAGTCACAATTATTGTCTCCTGAACATGTATACTTACAACATAATAGATACACTTGCCCATTACGAGAAGGCTCTTCTCAGCACCCATATCAGCTTTATTTTGACTACACAGGTCTTCAACGAATTGATGAAATACAGAAATCAAAGTTGGTTACATAGAATCAGTTTTGACCTCAAGAAAAACATCAATATATTCTGTTATAAAATGGAGCACCATATACCTCGGAGATGGCTGCTTCCATGGTTGATTTTTGAGCCTTTTCTTTCTCATAGTTATTTGCTGAATCCTCTGAATCCTCCAATGGAACATCTTCAATTTCTTCCAGTCAACAAGTGACTTTAAGACATTCATAAGGCACTATAAAGATGAAGGACCAAAGTTAACACATCTTCACATAGTATTACTAAGATCCAAGAAACTAAATGTTTGAATAATATCTGCTCCCATTTATATAAATTTGGGGTCACATAAACCTTAAATTAGAAATTACAAAGTAAAAAGAAAAAATAGAAAAATCACTAAATCACTAAGTTAACGCACAAACACTTTAAATTGATTCTCTAACTAAAGATACAATACAATAAAGTACCTGATTCATGGATAAATGAACTTGAAATTGGTGTCGATGGCTCGACCGGCGACTGGTGGATGGTGACTAGTGATGCTTTTCGGTTGACAACAAGAGGGGGTGTGAGATAGAACAACAAAATTAGTTCATTAGAACATATTATGAAGATTGTGATATTTCAGAAAAAAGATAAAGATGGATGGCGGGGCAATTTGATTTTGTGGAAAAAGGATGGGTGTGGCTGAAATAGTGAAAGGTTGGAGAGAGGGATCCAAAAATATGATTTTGATTTTGGGGAAAATGAGGGTGGGATATAATGAAAATATTTGGGGGAGGAGCAAATTTTGGGAAAATTATTTTAAGACTAATTTAAGATATAAATGTGTGACCATATATGACATTTGGTTACATATATTTAAGATATAAATGTGCGTGACATATATTTAAGATATAAATATATGACTTTTAATTTAAAATATAAATTAAATGTGTGTGACATAATTTGTCACTTTTAAATGCATATCGTGACTAATGCTTCAAACTTACTTTTCAGTTGTCACACATTTCATTCATATGTGGCTAAATTTTCAACAAAAACTAGCAGTCACATTTAAATAATGTGTGAGAAACTTGAGTATATCATTTAGCCACATACAAAATTACTTCATGTGACCATATATGAATTTTGGTCACACTGTTTAATTGTGTGATATATATTTGTCACATATGTATATATATAGTGTGACTAGTGTTTCAAACTTATTTGTATCCGTCACACGTCCCAAATTATAAGTGACTAAAAAATCAAAACAAGTTTTACCAAATACCTCTAGTCACGAAAATATTCCAATGTGTGGCTGTAGCCTCAGATGTAATTCTGAAATGGCCATACAAGTCGGATCAAGTGTGGCTGTTTATTTTATTCTGGTACATTTAGTCACATAAAAAAGTTATTATGTGGCCGTTTGATGAGGCGAAAAATGATCCGTTTTTAGGGGGTCATTTAAGCCCGAATTCAAATTTATTTGATCAAATATTGCCCTAAATCGTTCCTTTTGTGATTTTAGGTACTTTGGGAGTGAAATCTGGAAAAGGAAGCAATTCGGACGTTTTTAGAGCATAAAAGTGAAGAAAACGCCAAAGTCTTAATTTTCCATGCTGGGAACAGTAGGTGACGGCGTCAAGAGTAATTTCCTGACGGCGTCAAGAGCAAAATTTCATGACGGTCCAGAAGAGATTTGACGGCGTCATGAAGGTAGGGCGTCAAGAGTAAAAGTCATGACGGCCTGGAAATGACTAAGTCTTGACGGCGTCAAATGTAGATCAAGGCAGTCCGAGAATAGTTTTGGCGGCGAGGTGACGGCGTCACAAGATTTGTCTTGACGCCGTCAGCCCCCTTTTCCTATATATAGTTTTCTAATTTTTCACATTTAAAAAGAGAAGTTTTGGGAGAAACCCTAAGTACGATTTTGGTGTAACTTTACAGGTTTTTCAAGGGTTCCAACCCCTTGATACCTTGCATGTGTAATCAAGATAAGTGTTCTTTTAATTCAATCAATATGTCTATGTGTTGGTTGTCTATATCTTGTTCTTGTCTTAATTCCACTATGCTAGGCTAGATCTATCTTGTGTTTGCTTAGATCTAATGAAACCTAGATGTTGATTATGTGTTGATTACTTGTTTATTCTTGTCTTGGATGAATGATTTATATGTTAGGCTTAAGAAAACTGGCAGATCTCCAATTGGTAACATGCTTGAACGTCTTAAGAAACATGAACCGACACGCACTAGGTCTTTATTGGTTGTATTTAATGCATGAGCCACTGTTTACAATCCCTATAGTTGTGCTGGGCATGGTGTAGGAGGAGATAAGAGCTCATAGAATTGGGGGAGTTAAGTGTGCCACCCCATGAATGGTATTAAGGAATACGATCCGTCATCCATGCAATTATAACAAGTAATTAACGTGTAAAAGATGTCTAGGGAGTAGTGAAATCTAAGTAAACACATTTTCTCCAATTACTGCTCACAACTTTAGTATAATTTAGTTTATTTTCATTTTTAGTATTTTATTTTGATTGCATCTTAGTATTGGGTTAGTTGATTAGCAACTAATTCCGCCCAAATCCTTCAAACCCGAGATTTTAACTTGCTTTTCATAAAATATAAAAATACAAAAAGAATCTTCCCTCACCTTTAGAACTAGTATTTAGGTTTTCTAATCCTAGCGACACTATTCCTAGCTGAACGATCAATCCCCCGGTACTTGTCACTATACTATACTACAACGATCAGGTACACTGCCTGGTGGGGGTTGTAAGCTTCTCGAGATCCCTCGAGAGGTAAAGTCTGTTGCGATTCCCACGCATCACCGTTCGAAAAACAACATGTGTGACGAAATCCCAGTTTTGTACTAGTGCGTCCTTGTGGTTTGTATTTTGAGAAGGAAAACCCAAACTACAAGGTTAGCCCTCACTTTACAAGTTAGATCGTTTTTAACGATCGTTAGGAGTTGGGTCAAAATTTAGACAGCAACCGTAAAAATCAAAACCACAGGGACCAAACCCGCTAAAAAATAGCACAAGGACAAGATCCATAAAAATCAGCAAACCACAAGGACGATTTATGTAATTAACTCTTAAGATAATTAATACGCATGAATTTTGTTTAGGACTGTTGTTTATTTGAGCTAACGACATATATAAGGGGCATGATGTTCAATTCAGTTCTGACCAAAAGAGACATGTGAAGGGATAAGCGGAGTATAGACCATGTTTGGCTCAGTTATCTGACCTATAACAAAAATACCACCACCCGCACCATTTCCAACAAGATAATGAGAAAATGCGTCTAGCGTCCTATTGGGTCACTGAATTCCCCAATCTTCCTCTAACTAGGATGTGAATATAAAATAACCTAAGTGTTTAAGATCCGTAAACACAAACAAGTCACTGAGTGAACAATATCTCAGTGAGTCATCTTCAGGATGCTTAGAACGAGTCTATGAAGAAAGGTTCACCATTCAGTGAGGCGGAACTCAGTGAGTGTCATCTAAGCCAAGAAGAAGGTGATGGATTCAGTGAGGATGACAATAACTCACTGAACCCCAAGACTCCTCAACAACTATTAAAGTACTGAAGACTGAAGACTGAAGTATGGGCGGGACAAGGCGGGAAAGTTTGAACGTATCAACAGGTGTCCTTATCAACCTGAAGTCAAACTTTCTCTGAATGGCATAATGTCAGGATGATGTCATCACTGTGCATCAGAAAGGCACATTGTCTTTTACCTAATATAGTCTATTGTAACAGAGACAAAATATGTAAGTATTTTGTCTCTACTAGTTAGGTCATCTTTTTGTCTTTATCAGTAACGTTGTAATTTACTTAAGTATAAATAGGTAGCATAAGTGAGGAGTAAAAGTTGACAAGTTTGTGCATTTAATGCTAAGCATTCACAAACCACTTTTACTCCTCCAAAGAATAAAGCAGTCCCTGAGATAGCTCAGTGTGACCTTTTAGTTGTCACTCAACTTTGTTTGAGTTTAGTGAGGAGTCCATACCATACTTGTCATTTCAATCCCAACTGTTATTCCGCAAACACTTGGGTATAATTCTTTTGATTAACTTCTAATAAGAATTAAACGTTGAAAATATTGTGTCTCTTTTTTTTACATTTATCTTTGTTGTTAATCTTTTATATCTGTGTTAAAAAGCCATGGAACTTGGTTAGGTTAACTCTTTAGTTAACTATTAACTTAGTAAACGGGACCAACAAGTGGTATCAGAGCCTCTGATTTGTAAAACTTCTCTAAATTTGTTTTCAAAACACAAGAGTGCTCAAAAGTTTTTAAAATGAATATCCCACCATGGCTGACTCAGATGTTCCCCAACTTGTCGATAAAAAGGGTGGAAGTTATTCAGCTACTGCCCCTCGACTTGAGGTTGGAAAATTCAACAAGTGGAAAAAGCGAATGCTTTGCTACTTGACTGGGATGGAACCATATTACATTAACTTATTAATGATGGTCCATATGTCCCAACAACTGCACAAGGTTTAGTCAAACCTGAAGCTCAGTGGACCCCTGATGAGAGGAGGGTGGTCAATCAAGACCAACGCCTGTGATACGCGAGATTGCGCCCTCGCAACAGGTTTTACCTCTCAAGGGATCTTGAGAAGCTTGCAATCCTCGCCAGGCAGTATACCTGATCGTTGTAGTATAGTATAGTGACAAGTACTGGGGGATTGATCATTCAACTCAGGAATAGTGTCGCTAGGATTAGAAAGCCTACTAAACTAGGTCTAGAGGTGAGGGATGATTCTTTTTGTATTTTTTTTATATTTTATGAATGCAGGTAAAATCTCGGGTTTTAAAGGAGTGGGCGGAATTAGTTGCTAGTCAACTAACCCAATTAACTACAAATGCAATCAAAATAAAATAAAAGAAATGAAAATTAACTAATGTGGTGGAAACAATTATGAGAAAATATGTGTTTACTTAGATTTCATTACTCCCTAGATATTTTTTACCGGTTGATTAGCTTGTTACAATTGCATGGATGACGGGTTATATTCCTTAATACTAGTCGTAGGGCCATGTACAATATTCCCTAACTCTATAAGATCCTACTTCACTCCTATGTCGAGCCGACTAAAAGCTCCTAACATGGGATCATTAGAATTCACTTATGCATTAAATATAACCAAAAATCGTAGTACACCTCCGATCTTGTTTCTTAAGACGTTCAAGCAAGTTACCAATGGAAGTCTGCCAGTTTAATTTCTTAAGCCTAACATCGAATACAATCATCCGTAACAATTATAAACAAACAATCAACCAATAATCAACATCTAGGTTTCACTACATCTAAGCAAACATAATAAAAACCTAGCCTGACCTATTAAAAGAAAGATAAGCATAAGATATAATCAAACAATACATAGACATATTGAATGATTATTGGAGAACTTAACTTTATTCAAACATGGAAGAAAGAAAGGTTTTAAACCCCTTCAATAAGCAGAAAATTTGACCTAGGGTTTATGCTATAATATTCCACAACTTGTTCCACACTTTACAATGAAAAATTGGAAAAATATATAGACAGAACATCCTGACGGCGTCATGTATTAACTTCTGACGCCGTCAACTCGCCGCCAAGTTAAGAGTCGTATTGCCTAGATCCAGTCTTGACGCCTTCATGTAGAAATATACTCTGGGCCGTCACGTGTAAACCAATCCTGACGGCCTTGGTGACGCCGTCAGGCCAATTACATTGAAAATACTATGGGCCGTCACGTTATAAATTCCACATCCACCTCTTTTATCACTCTTGATGCCGTCATGTGTTAATCCTTGACGTCGTCAGGTACTGTTCCCAGCAAGGAATTAGAGACTTTGCCGTTTTCTTCACTTAATTGCTCCAAAAACGTCCAAAATGCTTCCTTTTCCAGATTTCTCCTCAAAAGTACCTAAAATGACAAAAGGAATGATTTAGGGCAATAATTGATCAAATAATCACGAATTCGGGCTTAAATGACCCCTTAAAAGCAGTACACTTTTCGCCTCATTAGCCTGAAAAGCATCATTATATCTTGTCTTCCTGACGATATAATGGAATCAGTCATCAATTGTCCTACTGCTAAGCAGACATGGACTGACTTGGTTCACAACTATGAGGGTCCTTTAGATACCAAGGAAGACAGGATCATGGACCTGAAACTTGAGTACAATACTTTCAGGGCCAAAGACTCTGAAAGTCTCTCAGAGACCTATACCCGGTATAAGATCCTCTTGAATGAGCTGACCAATGATGGTGTCACCCTGTCAAAACACGAGATCAATGTTGGCTTTGTAAACAGTCTTCTTGAGAAATGGTTAAACTTCTCTCAGGGATTGAGAAATGCAAACCATATCCAGAATCTTGAGCTCCGTGAAATTTATGGGAAGTTTGTCCATGAAGAAAATCTTATCACCAGGAGATACCCTGGTAAAGCTCAGGAGACCAAAAAGACCGTGACCTCCTCACCCATTTCCACTGCTTTCTATTCAAATGGTGTTGTGTAGGATTTTCAAGATGGATTTGATGATGAGGTTGATGAAAGAACCTGTGAGGAGTACCTGAATGATTTACAAATTGAATTTCAGGAAAGGACACTCCTTGCAAACTCAAGAAGGTTTATTAAAAGAAACAAAAAAATTTCTAACTCAAAAGCAAATGACAATTCTGAATGTTTTAAATGTGGCAAAAAGGGTCATTTTGCAAAAGATTGAATCTCAAAAACAACCTCAGAATCATCTTACAAATTCTCTGGAAACAATTTCTCTTCAAGAACTAGCAAGTTTCAACCAAAGTTGCTTCAATCAAATCAGTTTGTTCAAAACAAAATTGAAAAAATTCCTCAAAAAGATTTTGACGCCAAATATAAAAAGGCCAAGGCCAAACTTGCTCTTCTTGAGTCTGCTTCCTCAGTCGCTCAGCCACCTCAGGCTCCTAAACAAGCTCAGGCTAAAAACAAGTGGCTAGTTGCTGAAACATATGACTGGGATGAGGTTGAAGTGTCTTCTGATGATGAAGAAGTTCACATCAGTGCCCTGATGGCTCTCTCAGAAGACAACAAGCTTGCTGATGGAAAAGGTCATGTTATGAATGGAGAATGGGTGAACATCACAATGAGAAAGGTAAACATCTTATTTTCTATGGATGATGATGCTGATTGGGAATCTTACTTAGATTATATTAATGTTGATCTTAAGTATGTTAAAGAGCAGAGACTAAATTTGTTTTCAAAATTTAACAAACTGAGTTTTGAATTAAATCAGTGTAGAGATGAACTTCTTGCTTTAAAACAAGCTAAACTTGAAAGTGTCACACTTCAAATTCAAAATTCTGAACTTGTAAAACAAAATCAAGCTCTTCAAGAAGAACTTAAGAAAGAAAAGGCTGTCATTTGGAAATGGACTAAGAAGAACCCCAAACTCTTTGACGCACTGAGTCTCACACCCAACACCAAAAAGGCTACTCTGGGTGAAGATCAACTCACTGAAGTGTCTGGGGAGAGTAGCCATTCAACAACCTTTCTGTTAGCAAACATACTCTCTAGCAAAGAACTTGCTCCTAAACCCAATGATTGGATTGAAAGAGTCAATCCTGACAGTAAACTGCCAAACTTTAACACTGGAAGAATTCTAGAGCCTGAAAGTCAGGCTATTAAGGAGTTGCTAGGAGTTAATGATGAACCCAGTCATACTGAGTCCATCACTGAGTCTAAGTCAGATTCACAATCACCACTCCCTCCACTGAAACAACTTCAGGGAGTAGCTCCTAGTTTAGACCTTGCACCACCAGTTTATCAACCTCACCTAAGGAGAAAACAAATCCAGGAATAACCATTCTGAAGAGACCTACCTCTGTACCTCCTGAACACCATACACCTTCAGTATCCACTGAAGTAAAACCTGAAAGGACTGATTCAAAGTTTGATCAGTTAGCTGAACTTGTTAGGAAGTTGAGTGAAAAGATTGAGTTCACTGAGAAACAGTCTGACTCAAAATCTAAACCAGCGACTTCCTCAAGTTCCTCCAAACCAAAACCCTCATCCAGACCTTCTGTGAGATGTGAACTGTGCAATCATCCAAACCACTCCACTGATAATTGCTTCAGAATCCTGTTTTGCATGATATGCAAACAAGAAGACCACAGGACTTCTGATCACAACTCTCACACTGCTTCTCTAAAAGCACAAGGTCCTTACAAAACACAAGGCTATCAGTATGCCTCATCTTCCAAACAAAGATAAAAGTCTAAGCTTTCTTGCCATGTCCTCACTGTGGGTTCAATGATCATCTACCTGATGATTGAATGATGAATAACTGTTGTAACATATGTGGAGACCCCACGGATGATGACTAGGGACATGACAAGATCATTCAAGCCAGAAGAAACACCTCAACCAGCACTTCTCAGTCAACTGAGTCTTCAACTACCACAAAATGTAAAACATGTGGAAGCTCAGTTCACTCTACTTCAGACCATGACCCAAAGTAGTGTTTGGTGATGACTCATCAGCTCCCACTGAAGGTTATGGTTCAGTAAACTGCAATGGTATAGTTTTTACAAGAATAGCTTATGTCAATGGTCTCAAGTACAATCTGATAAGTGTGAGTCAACTATGTGATGCAAAATACATAGTTCAATTTGATGATAAGAGAGGGACCGTCTTCAATGCCAACAAGGAAGTTGTGTTGATTGCTCCAAGGAGGGATGATGTTTATATACTAGACATGTCATCCCTTACTCAAAATGGGACTTGCCTCTTCTCTAAGGAAAGTGAGACAATCAACTGGCTTTGGCATAGGAGACTCTCTCATCTCAATTTCAAAAACATCAACAACCTGGCCAAACAGAAAAAAGTTCTTGGCCTCCATCCCTGGCGTATACCAAAGACAAGCCATGTTCTGCTTGTGAAAAAGGAAAACACCACAGGGCATCATTCAAAACCAAACAATCATTCTCAATCAAAAGCTGTCTGCATCTTCTCCATATGGACTTGTTTGGACCTGTCAGTCCCATGTCCATTCATCATGAGAAGTATACTCTGGTTATTGTGGATGAATACTCAAGATACACTTGGGTTTACTTCCTGACTAAAAAGAGTCAGGCAACTGACACAATCATGTCATTTGTTAGGAACATTGAAAATTAAAATGATGTCAAAGTTAAACAAATTAGAACTGACAAAGGCACTGAATTCAAAAACCATGACCTTGAGTGTTTCTGTGATGAGAAAGGAATTTCTCAGAATTTCACTTCTCCATATGCTCCTGAACAAAATGGAGTAGCTGAAAGGAGAAATAGAACACTCATTGAGGCAGCAAGGTCAATGTTGAATGGCTCAGTCCTCTCAAAACACTTCTGGACTGAGGCAGTCAGAACAACCTGCTACACTCAAAATACGTCCATTATTGTGAAAAGACACAATAAAACTCCCTATGAGATATTCAAAGGAAGGATCCCTAACATTAGCTACTTTCATGTATTTGGGTGTCCTGTGTTTATTCATAATCACAAGGATCACTTGGGTAAATTTGATGCCAAAGCTGATGATGGATACTTCTTGGGATATTCTCTGGTTTCCAAAGCCTACAGGGTGTTTAACACAAGGAGACAACAAACTGAGGAAACTTATCATATAACAGTTGATGAGAGCACTAAATCCATCATGTTCTCCAGTTCCTCAGTTGAAAAGATTGATATTGATGATTCTTCAAGGTATCCTCCTGATGAGTATCTCCCTGAGAATCAAACTTCAACTCAATACCAACCTAATGCTGATGTCTCATACTACATCATCCCTCATAACCTACCCCAACCAACCATCAGTGAAGTCATTGAAACACAACAAGTCTCCAATGAGACCACTACCACTGAACCAATTGTTCAGGAACCCTCAAACTAAACCATTCACACTGAGGTCACTGAAGACCAAAATCTTGAGTTACCTCAGGTTCCTGTGACTGAACCCACTCCAACAATTCAGGCTTCTACAAGCACTAACTTCTATCCTAGACCTCAGGATAGCTGGAAAAAATCCAAAACGATTGAGCTTGTAAACATCATTGGTGAGCCCACTAAAGGCATGCTTACAAGAAGCATGGCTGCCAAACTCAAGGCAGCCTCAGCCAATGTTTGTCTCTATGTGGATTTTCTTCTGACATAGAGCCCAAAAATATTAAAGAAGCCTTAACTTATGAGAGCTGGGTTCAGGCCATGAGAGAAGAGTTGGAACAATTTGTCAGGAATGGTGTCATGACCCTTGTTGAATGCCCCAATGGTGTTCTAGTCATTGGATTGAAGTGGGTCTACAAGAACAAGACTGATGAAAATGGAACAGTCATAAAAAACAAGGCTAGACTTGTTGCAAAAGGATATAACCAACAGGAAGGTATTGATTATGAGGAAACCTTTGCACCTGTTGCTAGAATGGAAGCCATCAGGATCTTCCTAGCCTATGCAACTTACATGAACTTTAAAGTTTACCAAATGGATGTAAAAAGTGCATTCCTGAATGGTAAAATTAAAGAAGATGTCTATGTGCAACAACCTCCTGGCTTTGAAAGCAATGAATTTCCTAACCATGTCTACAAGCTTAACAAAGCCCTTTATGGACTAAAGCAAGCACCCAGGGCATGGTATGAAACACTTTCAGCCTTCCTGATCCAAAACAAGTTTGTCAGAGGAAAGATTGACAACACCCTGTTCATCTATAGAACAAAAAGTGATGTCATCCTTGTCCAAGTGTATGTTGATGACATCATCTTTGGCTAAACAAGTTACAAACTTTGAAAGCAGTTTGAGAAACTGATGACCACAAAGTTTGAAATGAGCATGATGGGTGAACTCACTTACTTTCTTGGACTTCAAATCAAACAGACTGACAAAGGCATATCCATTTGTCAAGAAAAATACATTAGGAACCTACTGAAGAAGTATGAGCTTTCTGATTGCTCTTCAGTAAAAACCCCTATGGTTCCTCCAAACAACCTTGGTCCTGACCTCACTGGTAAATCAGTGAATCAAACCCTTTACAGAGGAATGATAGGGTCACTGATGTACTTACTTGCCACAAGGCCTGACATCCAATTCTCAGTCTGCCTTTGTACTAGATATCAGTCTGAACCAAAAGAGTCTCATCTTACTGCTGTAAAGAGAATCATCAGATACCTGAAGGGTACACCTAACCATGGTTTGTATTACCCCAAATGTTCAGGGTTTGATCTCAACGGATACACTGATTTGGACTATACAGGCTGTAATATGGATAGAAAAAGTACTTCAGGATCCTGCCAATTCCTTGGTGGCAAACTTGTATGTTAGAGTACAAAGAAACAACAGTCAGTGGCCATGTCCTCAGCTAAAGCTGAATATGTGGCTGCTGCAAGGTGTTGTGCAAATGTACTTTGGATGAAGAGCCAACTGAGTGACTATGGCATTCAGTACAAGATGGTACCCATCTTTTGTGACAACACCAGTGCCATAGCTATCTCCAATAACCTAGTACTTCATCAAAGAACCAAACACATTGACATAAGGTACCATTTCATCAGGGACCACATCATGAATGGAGAAATTGAATTACATTTCATCCCCACTGAGTATCAGTTAGCTGATATCTTTACCAAACCCCTGGATGAACCCACTTTCACCAGACTGAAAGCTGAGTTGGGCATGTTGGACATTGAATCAGGAAACTGATTATAATTATTCCAACCTGATGTAAATTCTCTTAGGTTCCTGAATAAACCCATTTCTCAGTGATAGAAACCTCATCACTGATCATCAACACACTGAATGATAATTCATTCAGGGGGCTTAAGATATCATATAGCATTGAATACCCTAACTAAATACTCTAAGTACTTAGTTAGTAAATGTCCCAGGTAGGTAACTGATTCCTATTAAATATAGGAGTATATGTTGCTTACACAACTGGCATCCACATCTTGGGCCCCCACACCTATCTCACTAATACCACTGAGCATTAAATGCTCTCTCTCACACAAATACTTGTGTGATGACATCACTCTGAAAAAGCGTCTTTTTCAGAGCCACGCAACTGTTCCTCTAATCATGTTGCGAGAAAAATGGGGTAATGGGAATCCTGCTAATTAATGCAAATATCAAACATGTTTTATAACACCATTTTGAATTAATAACAAAACGTTTGATATCCACAATAGCATAACCCTAATTCATTCCCTATAAATACCCCCCACAAAGAAAAACACACATACACTTTCATAACTTAACAAAACTCTTGCAAAATTTATTAAAGGACAAATCTGTTTTTCAAACTGTGTGTGTCTCATCTTTGATCAAATTTTTTCTTAAAACCAGACCATTTCTCTCACAATGGCTTCTTCTAAAGTCATCAAATACACTCCCAATGTGGATTTCCAAATGGAAAGCGTAGACCTGACCAAGAATAATGTGGTGGGAAACTTCGCCTACCCTGAAGGGTTCCCTGAATACAGGGATGTGGTGAAGTTTCTTCAAAACTGTTTCCTCACCACCACATTCACTAAAACCCCCTCTGTCATCTATCATGACTATTTGAGGGAATTCTGGTGCACAACGGTGGTTGAAAACCCTGATGCACCAAAGGATACCACTATAAGGTTCTCAATAAAGAATGGGACTAATTTCCTAACTCTTAACTATAAGACCTTTATCAAAGCCACTGGCCTTGATTATGCTGAGACCTTTGCTGCCCAACCCACTAAAGAGGATGTGAAGGCAATTTTGCTGGAACTAGGGCCCTATGACAAAAACCACCCTGAGGTAACTCCAGGGGCCCTCCTATCCAAAGCCCCAATCATCAAAACCTGGTTCCCTACCCCCTGGAGGATCCTGATGACCTTTGTCATTCAGGTCCTTGGGGGAAACAAATCCTCCACTAAGCAACTAAACACTACTCAAGCAATGATAGTGTATTGTCTCATAGAGGGTACAAAAATTGACCTTGGAGAAATTATCTTCAGGGACCTCATTGCAAAGTTGGGTGGGAAGTCTAGGCAAAAACTTATGTCATACCCTAGATTCATTTCCTGCGCCTTGCAAGACTTGCTGGGGCCCGAGTATGTTAAGCCTGATGTCGTAGGCTTTGAGCCTGATGTCCTACATAAGGCAAATTACTCTTGTGACCCTGCTGAGGTTACACCTGTTGCCCTGACTACGTATATGCTTACTGCTATCCAGGGTGACAACAAGATCTCACCAGTTCCCTCTCCCACCAAGAAGATGAAGAGGAAGAAGGGACAGGGGTCCAGGAAGGTGGCTCAACCCAAGTCACTCGCCACTGAGACCTCTGTCCCCAATCCTGACAAAAGGGGGCAACAACAACAGACCCTGACTGCTGACACCCTCAGGATCATAACTGAATCATTGACCCCAAAACAACCGCCAACAGAGGGCACTGAGACATCACACTCAGTGTCTTTGGGCAAACCCATTCCCAAAGGCTCTGCTGACATAAACAAGTCAGTGGAGTTGGAATCAACCCAACCTCCACATCATGTTAAAGGCTATGGCAAATCACAACCAGGGTCTCAGGGAGCAAGGGGTCCTAAATCCTCGGTGGGGTAGCACTACTCCACTGAGAAGGGGACCCAAACCACTTCATATCCTGCTAAAGGCTTGGGTAAATCATAACCCAAGCATCAGGGAGTTAATGCTCCTAAATCTTTGACATGCCAGCGCAAGCCTGTTGAAAAGGGGGCAAACCCACTCAGGTGCCTGATGAGGACATTCGTAGATCAAAGCTTTTGTCTGAGGGCACAACAACTCTTCCAAAAGACTTAGAGGGACTCATACAACCCGCTGATAGGGACACAACAATCACAATTCCTAAGGATGACACTGAGAAACACCCATTAGTGTCTGAAGGGATCATGGGGGACAAAGACTCAGAGGGAGAAAGACCACCCATTGATATGGAACCCAAACCCACTCATGGAGGTGCCACAACTTGGGAACTGGCTCTAAGGACCAGGCAGATAAAACCCTGCTGGATTAGAGGGGTCAGGACCTGGCCACAACGAAGGCAAGTCTTCTTATGATGAGGAGCCGGATAACCTTATTTTGCAGATTCAGTCAATGGCTGATGTTCAGGCAGCCTTGTTCTCAGATGATGACTTCCACAATGATGAGGAGGTTTTTGAAGCCGGAGATGACATGGTGGTTGAGGAGAAAGTCCCTGAACAAATCTCTCAGTCTCCTAAATCCTCTGACCATGAAGCTGCTCAATCCCACTCCGAATCAGAATCCTTAGGAGATGATCAAGCTCCTCTCACTGGGAAGTTCTTTACAAAGTTCATCAAAAGGGCCACCAATGCCTTATTCAGGGGAGTCACTGATCAAGTTTTTGACATGCACACTGAGCAAGCCGTTCATTACTTCAACCTCAAAGATGTTGTTGAAGAATTTAATGACGATGTCAGGGAACAGAATGCTTTAGTCTCCTTCTCCCTAACACAGATGGTCTCCCACCTTAACAAATTCCTTGAATCCCTCACCAAGCTGAATACAGGGGTTCAGTCCATTCAAGAATCAGTTAAGGATGATCCTGAACTCACCAGGAAGCTAATTCAGGCATCAGAGACCTATCAGCTCAACTCAGTGCATCTCACTGAGCTACTCAACCTACTGAAGTCCTTCGATCTTCAGGGTCTCAGTAGCTCAGTAGAGTCTGTCAAAACCTCCCTTGCTTCCTTGGATCTCTCAGTGGCAGCTCAGTCTCAGAAGTCAGCCTCTATTACTTAGAGTTTTGGTTCTCGGTTAACAGCAATGGAGAATGCTCAGGCATCCCTTGAAGCCAAAGTCTCAACAATTCAGAAGGACACCTCAGAAATCAAGTCCATGATGACTGAGATCTATCAGGCCTTCAAGGGTTCCTCTACCTCTGCATCAGTCACTCCAACTCTTGCCATCACTGCAGCCCAGGCAACAGTTCAAGGGGAGAATGTCACTGATGCCCCACATACTGATGCCCAAGATGAAGCTACCGATGTTGCTTCAAGAGGACAGCCCTCTCACACTGAGGGGGAGCATGTCACTGAGGCCACTCCCATCTCATCAGTTCAACCTCAAGAAGAACCAGTCTCCTCATCTCATCAGCAGGATAAAGGCAAAAGCATTGCTACAACACCTGAACCAGAAATAGTGCTGAAGCCTGCCTCCACCATAGTCAGACAGGACCCTGATGAACCAATCAGAGTTCCATTTGAGATCAATGGGGTAATCCATCACCTCACTGATGCTGAAATTCTGGCCTATTTGGAGAGAGATAAGATACTAAAAATGGTGGCTGTTGAAGAAAGGATGAGCAAACATGAGCTCATAAAGGTTGTTCATGAAGAGGCTGAGAAGATTGGGTTGGCAACTAAGGAACTGGCCACTGGGCAAGCTTGAGCTGTCTTCAAAATGGCTCAGGAGGAAGAGATGAGCGCCCTGAAAAAGGAAAGAGAACAAAACCTCAGGAAGGACGCTTAGATCAGAAAGACCAGGATTGAGAGATACACATGGGTGATGAAAGAAAGGCTGAAACCTGAAACCATCACTGACATCCAAATCCATCGCAACACCAATCCTGCAGTTGTCACTGTCTTCAGGGGACCAGACCAAAGAATAATGGACATCCATGATCCATTCAGGTTCGCTGACTTTGGCATCTCTGAGCTGGATGAGCTCCAACCAATCATCTCCAAGAAGCAGAATGTGGTGGTTCCGAGTCTCTTGAAATCACTGAAGCTTACGTATGAAAGATTGATGAACATGCCTGAAGCTCTTGGCATTCCTTCTCTACTTCCTGCTTCATCCACTCAAGTTGCTGGACCAAAGGCCTCCAAAAGGAAAAGGAAGCAAATTGAGTTGGAGCCTGAGATCAAGGTCCCAGGGCTGGAGTGTGACAGGTCTCTTCCTGAAGGAATCACCTTCATGAACAATGTGGTCTTTGAAGTTCCTGAAAGAGGCGTGTGCTTCACTGATGAGTATGGAAACCCTGCTTTCCAAAGATGGGCTGACATTGATAAGGCTGGGATAAAGGCAATGCTAATGTACATCATGCTGGCTTCCCCTGTCAGGTGTGCTGAAAATATGAAGTTCTGCCTGGACCTTAAAGCTAAGATTGAGGAGCACCCTGAGAAGCATCTACTGAGGTCTAAGAAGGTAAAGCTTGAGGCTCTTGGTTACCATCTGAATATCTGAATCTGCAACAACTATCTTTTTTTTTTGTATTATCAGTAGGATCTGTAATAACTATTAATAAACATTGATGTTCTTTTAAGTTATCAGTGTCCTACTTTAATTACATTAACACTCAGTGAGAGATGAAGACCCATGCCAACTCACACTAAATCATGAGACACTTAGGCTATTTATATATCCAAATAGGGGGAGACTGTTGGGTCAATGAATTCCCCAATCTTCCTCTAACTAGGATTTGAATATAAAATAACCTAAGTGTTTAAGATCCGTAAAAACAAACAAGTCACTGAGTGAACAGTATCTCAATGATTTATCTTTAGGATGCTTAGAACGAGTCTATGAAGAAAGGTTCACCATTCAGTGAGGCGGAACTCAGTGAGTGTCATCTAAACCAAAAAGAAGGTGATGGGTTCAGTGAGGATGACAATAACTCACTGAACCCCAAGACTCCTCAACAACTATTAAAGTACTTAAGACTGAAGACTGAAGTATGGGCGGGACAAGGCGGGAAAGTTTGAACGTATCAACAGGTGTCCTTATCATCCTGCAGTCAAACTTTCCCTGAATGGCATAACGTCAGGATGGTGTCATCACTGTGCATCAGAAAGGCACATTGTCTTTTACCTAATATAGTCTATTGTAACAGAGACAAAATATGTAAGTATTTTGTCTCTACTAGTTAGGTCATCTTTTTGTCTTTATCAGTAACGTTGTAATTTACTTGTGTATAAATAGGTAGCATAAGTGAGGAGTAAAAGTTGACAAGTTTGTGCATTTAATGCTAACTATTCACAAACCACTTTTACTCCTCCAAAGAACAACGCAGTTCCTGAGATAGCTCAGTGTGACCTTTTAGTTGTCACTCAACTTTGTTTGAGTTTAGTGAGGAGTCCATACCATACTTGTCATTTTAATCCCAAGTGTTATTCCGCAAACACTTGTGTCTCTTTTCTTTACGTTTATCTTTGTTGTTAATCTTTTATATCTGTGTTAAAAAGCCATGGAACTTGGTTAGGTTAAATCTTTAGTTAACTATTAACTTAGTAAACGGGACCAACACGTCCCTTGTGAGTGAAGTTGTGAAATAACTGATGACTCTGCTCTATCATGCTTGGTCAAATCCCACGTTTATTTTGTGCTAAAAAATAGATAATTTTATTATGTTGTGAGTGGTATTTTAGTTCTGTGAGTATTTTCAAATGATAAAAAATAGATAAAATTAATTGAACAAAGAGAAGATGTTGCAGTATTTGAGGGAAAGTTGGAAAAAAAAAAAGATTAGGAGAGTGCTTTTTGATGATGTGGAGTTGATGTGACGAGAAAAAACCCATCACCACACCCTCCACCCTTACCAATGAATTTTTCGATATTGTAACTCGTTTAGTTATCATTTGTCATTTCTGCATACGAACTTTCTTGATGGAATTCAGAAAATTATACTCTTTCAAATTAAAATGTTTTGTGATTGTTCCGGAAAAGATTATGAGTTTTCTTAAAGAACTCAAGTAACCAATGATCACTGCATGTTCGTTCCTTAAATAAGTTATATGGAAAATAATCAATAGGACAAGTTATCCACATCCTCTCATAGGGAGGGTATCCAATCATTGAATGCATCATCGGCTTATACGGTGTGCATCGCGAGTTGTACGGTTTGACCAAAACCTATTGACGTGACAATATAGAGAGGGTTCCTATAACACATCCCTAATCAATATATTCACGTCGTACATGATTAACGGTGATACGTGGATGCTTCATGCTAGTCTTCCGCTTAAACTTCATTGTGAATTCCTGAAAGCTAATTCAAAGCTACTAACATGTCACCAACTTAATGATTGAGCTAGGTCAAATTGTCAATCATGACAAAGACAGATTAAATTTAATTAAGAGTAAATCACAGTGCTGGTCCACAAACTCAGATTCTTGGATATAGTCCCAAATTCCCAAAAATCGCAAATATAGTCCCGACATTTTCAATTAATTGCGTGTGTGGTCCTTTTTGATAACACTCGTTAGTTTTTCTATTAACTACAAGGGCATTTTTGTCTTTTCATCATTTCTTGTCAAAACACCCATTAATATCTTTTTTAACAATTTACAACATTAACCCAAACACCTCTTTTTCAACCTCTAACCACCGTCACCACCATACCCACCACCACTTCACCACACTGCCACCAACCCCACACCATACCACACTGTCACCACCATACCCACCACCACTTCACCGTGAATTTTTAATAATGCATTTGAAATGAACGTAATAAAACCACCACCATATTTTGCCATATTCTTTTTACACACAAAATATATACATCACAAAAAATTATTGCATTAAGTACCTATGATTTTGCATTAAAAAATAGCTAAAGTAGACTCCAGGAACTATGATTTTGCATAATTTCCAAGTCATTCTTACTTGCTGACAAGAAAAAGATAATAACAATCAACATTCCAAAATGTGAATGCAACAATCTCTTCTAAACAAAATGTTGATAAAATGATCAATTGATGCCAAAAGTCAAATGTTGACTATGACTATTCATATGAGTTAGGAGTATTAGACTAGAAGTAGTGGTAACAAGTCACTAAGCGTCGCCTCAGATTTATCTCTCTTCTTATTTTCACTCACTCCCACTCACCATACAATCATTTTGGTCACCCTCACTCACATTTATAAAAAATATCTCACTAAATACCCTACACACACTTACAATATAAATAAAAAATAATTATTTTTTCACTTGGGGCCACATTTTGTCAACATTTATTGCTTGGTGACTGAATCACCATACGAACCCTTTTTTTGCCTCCACTCACGCACGACTTGCACTTTCGTTTTGAAACTCACACCGTGAGTCACTCACTCACGCTCCAAAACTTTCCCACTCCGTTTAGCCTTACTTCCAACATTTTACTACTGTCATCATGAGTGTGGCTATCCAATAATCAAATGTGGGAAATATTCAAAGACCGTTCTTATTTACCCGAGCTCGATATAACTCTAGATCTCTTCAAGTTAATAAAAAATACTTCCAAGAAATCAGGAGTTCACATAACTACAAACTTTACTTTTGTTCTTCTTTTTTTTCAAAACCCACGATTCACAGAATCAATTACCTATTAATTTAATTTAAATTTATTTTGTTTCTGTATTTCCATCTATAACTACTCGAACCACAAGCACTATTTGTTGTTTTTCTTTTCTGTAAAATGAAGCACAAATCACACCCCTTTGGTTCCTGATGTGTAACATCAAGAATTTCGGCCTATAAATTCTTCATGCAATCCGTTTTTCTTGAAGAGTTTAATATATTGGAATGTCTTACATCATTATGATTCTTGTTTAAGCTTTATTTTCTAATTTCGACTTATATGTAACCCTTGAAGTTTAAGATTTCATTATGATTGTTGTTTAAGCTTTCATTATGATGAGAGAGAAAATAACCAACACAAGTAACAGTTGAGTTTTTATTCAGCGATGGTGGTGGTGGGTGACGGCGGTGATGAGGCTTGGAGGTTGAAGAAGATTGATGTGGTAGAAGGAGGGAGTGTTTGGGTTATTGTTTAGATGTGTTTGGTAGAGTGTTAAAAAAATGTTAATGAGGTGTTTAGACAAGAAAGGACGAAAGACGAAAATGCCCTTGCAGCTAACAAAAAACTAACGAGTGTTACCAAAAAAGGACCACACGCGTAATTAATTGAAAATGTTGGTGCTATATTTGCGAATTTGAGACTATATATTCGATAATCAGACTGAGTTTGGAGACGAGTGGTATAATTTACTCTTTGATTAAAATAAAAAGTTAATTAGTTAAATGGTTCATGTGTTTTGTCGGTATAACGGATTTAGTTTCTAAATTATTTTTTTCGGACATTCTCCCTAAAGTTCTGACCCGTACAGGTTTGGTAACAAAAATATTAGACCAAACTCGTTACGGATGAAAACCACAGGGAGAATATCTAAGAAATAGAAATTCAAAGACTAAAACCGTTATATCTGACAAACCACAAGGACATTTCATTAATTAACTCTAAAATAAATGTTGTACTTAATAAAGCTAGAAGTTACGTATTCTCTTTGAAATACTCTCCTATGATATGTGGCTGGAAATAGTTTGATATCAAATGTATCTTGATATCAATATTGACAGAAAGACTAATGGGTATCTTTGGCTTTAACTGTGGATTTTTTTTTCCTTTTAAAAGTATGCTTATAATTATGCAGGAGGATGATATATTTTGGAACCGTAGGTAAATGTGTACAAAGTTTTATAATGAAGAATGGTCGGTTTGTAGCCACTGGTCTCTTTTTGAAATACACAATTATATGAATAGTGATATTATAACATCAGCCTACCAAAATAAAAACGAGAGAGACTCCGATACTCTGATCCATGCAAATAATAATAATAATAATAATAATAATAATAATAATAATAATAATAATAATAATAACTTCAAACAAAAAGGTTTACACAACACCTGAGCACCTTGCAACTATTGCTCAGTATATGGTGCAGTTTGAGAGCATTAATTTTAAACTCATGACATTTATTTAACTACTATACAATGATACTAGCTCACTTTGTGGTTCACTAAATGTGCTAGCCGGTGACCTTGGAGGAGTACAAAAGAACGGTTTCGGGGGGACTTCTAATACTTCCGTGCTTCCCTCTAACATTTCGATCACTTCATTAATGGATGGCCTTTGCTTTGGATCAGGTTGTATGCACCATAAACCAACTATTGTCATCTTTCTAGCGTAGTTTTTTTCCTCTGTAGTTGTTACACCATCTAATAAGTATTCGTCTCTCTTAAGACGGTTGTAAATCCCGTTAGGAAAATATATTTCACTTGTATGCCCAGAACCAACATCAACATTCTTTCTTCCTCCAATTATTTCGAGTATCAGCATCCCGTAACTATACACATCAGATTTATGGGACACTCCTCCAAAATTTCTATTAAAAACTTCAGGGGCAATATACCCAATGGTACCTCTGGCCTCTAACATAGAAACAATACTTTCATTCCTTGAGTACAATTTAGCAAGGCCGAAATCTGCTATTTTCGGGCATAAATCCGCATCAAGGAGAATGTTATGTGGCTTAATATCAAGATGCAAAATACGAGTGTTGCAGCCACGATGCAAGTAGTCGAGACCTCGTGCTATTCCAAGTGCTACCTCATACAACTTCTCTATTCCTAAGTGTTCGCTTGTCTTGGGAGGATCGGCGTGAGAGCATATAAACTTCTCTAATGATCCATTTGGCATGAATTCGTACACGAGAGCCCTCTTTTGATAGTCGAAACAAAATCCCAAGAGAGTAACAATGTTTATATGAGAAGTCCTACCAATGCTTGCAACTTCGTTTATAAATTCTTGTCCACTTGCTTTTGATGAGTTTAATACTTTTACTGCCACATGACGGCCATCACATAATTTTCCTTTAAAGACAGTTCCAAAACCTCCTTGCCCTAATTTAACTTTGAATGAGTTTGTTATTTTCTTGATATCATGATACTTGTATTGTTTCGTGGTCAAGGATCCATATTGCATGACAAATGCCTCAACACTTTTGTCGTCCTCAGTTTTATGCTTAAATAAGGCAACAAAAGTGTTCCGTGAGAGTTTCCTAACGCAATAGATCATGAAGATGAACACAATTGCTAGTACAGCAGATACGACTGCAATACCTGTGATGATAAAAAAAAAGTGTGTTGCTTGTTAGAGTTCTTTTAAATAATCAAAAATCAAAATACTTGTATAATTAAGTAAACAATAGTTGTGCTTGAGTGCCCAAACCTCATTCCTTGTCGCATTTCAGAGGAGCTTTAGGAGGATGTATGTCAACTGAAATAAATTAGGGGTCTATTGGCCATGTAAAATTTTAAGATGTAAACAAGTAAATAATTTGAATATACTAGCATAGTAATCGCGCGATGCAGAGGCGAGTACCCGGCCTGTAATTAAACCTTTTAGCAACTAATTATTTTAATTGTACGCTTATCATAACGATAACTCTACATGTGACAAAAAAAATATAGGATATGATAACTTTAACAATGGCAAAATGTTTCATGTAATATACCCGTGCGGAATTGCGGCTATACAGAGTTGGTAGTGAGTAATATAATGAAGAAGATAGAAAGTCAAAGTGGTCGGTAACGACTTATATTCGCAAATAGTTTATAAGGCTACTGGTAGTGGCTCGGAAAAAATCGATCGAACACATCGGTCGATCGATATAGGCAATCGATATTGCCACTGTGGGAGTTCGATCGCCGGCCAAACTTTCACAATATCGATCGCTTAAACGATCGATTTTTTCACACCTATATTTCGTATAATCCCATTTTCAATTTCAAATGTTACCGTTTGATTTAAAAAAAAAAAAAAAAAAAAAATTACCACTTTCATCCTATAAATACTAAAATTAAACTCACTTTCAAACATATACTTTCAAACATAATTCAAACAAACAAAAAATGGCTTGTAAACTTCCCCACTCTGTGGAACAAGTTCAAAACTATGTCAAAAAACAAGTCGAAATTGATGACAAGGAACGCCAGAATGCAATTGTCGAAGTTATTAAGAAGTTTGAGCTGGCGAAGTTACGCAAAGACCGCCTGAGAACATGATACGAAGCTTGCAAAGATATCTCTGTCGAGAGAAAATATGTGATCGACCAGTTTTTGTACAACGAGTTTCGCAAAGACGCTGATGTTGTTGAAACATTGTGGGGTTGTGTGCAGCAGATTGAGAACGAGAAATCCAACAAGATACGTTGGAGTTTTGAAGAGAATGTGCAAGCTGCTGATACACCACAACAACAACAAAAATTTGTGCACGATGCATCAAGTTCATCTGCACCAAGCGTTGTTGAGCCACAACAACAGCAACTTCATCTTGATAACTTTCAGCATAGTTTTGAGGAAAATGCGAAACCTGCTGATGATGGCTGGAATTCTGAGGACGAGCGGGAGCTAAGCAGGATGGAAGCTGATTTAGAAGCAGAGAGGTTTGCGAGGTTTGATCCGTATGACGACGGTTACCGCTCCGAGAACTCGCAGACCTGGGATCACCCAGATTATAATTGAAGTTTTAGATTTTAAATTATTATTGTAATGCTTTAATTTCTGTTTATGTAGTATTTATGTTTTATTAATAAAATTTGTGTTTGTGTTAAAAAATAGTTTTTTTTTTAAAGAAAAAAAAATGATGCAATATGGGTTGCCACTGTGATGAGAGAGATGAATATGGGTTGAAGAGAGAGAAAGCTGAGGTGGCAGCCGAAAAGATGATGCAATATAGGTTGCCACTGTGAGTAGCCTAAATGTTGTGATAGACTTAATTACATTTTATATGGCAAACAAGTTACACTTTCCGATCACAAAATGTGGTATGATATTTCTCAAATGTTTTCAAACTATCGAATCTAGAAAAGTATTTGCATCATCTTAATAAAGGTAATGTACAAATATACATCTTCTAAAGTTACTTTTATGTAACTTAATTTTATTATTAACAATTTTTTGTATAATATTTGTACCACACAGATGTTAAGTATAAGTAAAAGAGTATTTATAAATGAAATAAAACTCTAATGTTTCAAACTCTAATGTTTCAAAAAATCATATATATATATATGATAAAGACTAAATAAAAAGACAAATATCTGTACATTACGTAATTTTTTTTTCTAAAAAATATTCGTGAAAAATTTCAAAAAAATTCTACAAGATCGGGTATGTTGGTGTATGAAAAAAATTGTGAAAGAAGTTTTCTAAAAGTGAATACTTTTTTTCAAAAAAAGAAAATTATGAAAAAATATGTTTGCACAATAAATCGCTTTTTTGTACATCAAAAATTCGTTTTTGCAACCAATTTCTTCTGAATTTTTTCATCAAAATAACATTGAGAATCTAACTAAAACAAGTTGAAAATTTTGTGCATCAAAATTTTTTTGCGCATCAAAATTCGTTTTTTGTGCATTAAAAAAAAGTATAGAAACTCAAAAGTAGAAAACTTCTTTCACAAAAGTTTTATGCACCAACATACCCGATCTTGCGGAATTTTTCTGGATTTTTTCGCTAACTTTTTTATAAAAAAAAATCTTTTTACGTAGTGTAAGGATATTTGTCTATATATATATATATATATATATATATATATATATATATATATATATATATATATATATATATATATATATATATATATAAATATATATATATATATATATATTAAAAAGACGCTTTGTATTTAAAACACACACGCTTTGCATCAATAGTCGAACCAGAATCACTATTCCGCAAGTTTAATTATTCGCCGCTATACACTGTAGTTTTTCGCAGGTATACATTAGTGTTACAAAATAAAAAAACTAAAAAAAAAATAGAAAGTGTGAAAACTTAATTCAATTAAGATTTTTATTAATAGAAAGGCCTAAATGCTTTCTAAAGATTAAAGATTAAGATTAAGATTAAGATAAAGATTAAAGATAAAAATAAAAATTAAAGATAAGATACGTGTGTAATATATTTTAAATAATATAATTAACACTAAACTATTTACACGTTTGCATCAGTTGCAACTAATTAATTCATACAAATATATCTTCATAAAAAAATAGTTTTTTTCATTGCGGATTAATTTCGTAATAATTTCAAAGGGTGTTGTGGTTGTATATTAAAAATTATAAAAATATTATAAGTTTTAGAAGTTATAATATGAGCTAAAGTTTAATTGCTGTACTTGGTAACAATACGATGTTAATTGTCATTATTAAATTCAATTAATTGCATTAAATTATTATATGTTAAAAAGTTTAAAAATTAAATTACACAAATAAAAAGTGTGTAAACTTACTTTTTTAAGACTTCTATTAATAAAAATGTGTAAATGGTTTAAGGTAGTTAAAGATTAAATTAAAAATCACTTTGATTATAGTAAATATTAAGTTTAATTAATATTTAATAAATGCATTTTTATTGAAAAAAGAAAATTTCAATGTACTAATCACACGTTAAATACATGTTTCACATGAAAAAAGTTTGTTGGGCACTCGTTAACAAATCGCAATAAATTAATAAGACTTACTTATTTTCACTCTCCAGTTACTAGCATAATGACCTGCATAATGACCAAACAAAAATGTATAAGTATATATAGGGCATGTTTGGCAAAATGGGTTGTGGTTGGGACTAGGGCTGGAGCTGAGACTGGGGCCTAGGGCTAGAGCTGGGGTTGTGGCTTATATTATTAGCCGAAATTATAATTTTTGTTTTCATAAACTTGTTTGGCAAATTAGTTTAAGTCAGAGCTTACTATTGTAAAATTACTAAAATAGATATATAATTAAATGGGTTTTGCTAAACACTGCTCAATAGACGATGTTTAAGCTAAATTAAATAATCTCTTCTTTCTATTTTTAAAGTAATTATTCATTTAATGCACAATAAATAAACATAAAAATTAACTTAAATTTATGTGATTTTTGATTTAATAAAATCTAAATTTCCTTTTATATTAATAGTAAACATTGCTCACTGGGCATTGTTTAGCAAAACTCTAATTAAGTAGTTTATGTATTAAAAACCTTGTTTAAAAATTTTAGTCTCATTTTGGGACTGTGGCTTATTATTGGGCAGGGGCTTATAATTTCAAAAGCCTCCGGCCACATAAAAATCTACGCCAAACAAGACTTATTTTTGAGCTAGGTTTATTTTTGAAATTTAAGCCCATAAACACCTCCCAAAGACACCCATAATGCACTAATTGTTTGTATTTAAATTAATATATGATATGCATAATGACCAAACAAGAATGTATAAGGATATATTCAAAATAAGGGCAAATGGCATAAAAATGAACTTAATTTAGAGTCTTTTTCCAATCAAAGTACTCTATTTTATTTATTTATTTATTTTATTTTATTTTATTATTTTTTTTTGCACATATAGGTGGCCACTTTAATGTTTATGTTTGTCCCGAAAAAATATTCAGTTTTTAAATATGGATATTAATTATGACTCTTTTTCCTATTTTACCTTTATAATCAGAACACATATGTTTTAAAAGGAAAATATTATAATATACATCGAAAATCGGGTTGACTCAGTACGTTTCAAACTCGGCGGGTTGACCAGGTTTAATTTGACCCGTTTTTTTGACCTAACCCGTCGGGTTGACTCGGTTTAAGTTTTTCGACCGGAATGGTTGAACCACCCGGATCGAACCGGGTTTCGAAACTTAATGTTTAATACGCAAATCCTCAAACTTTAATTATTTATCACTAATACTATCTGCATATATAAAATCTTGTTGCTAGTACTAGAGTACTATTCTAGTATTTCAAAAGACAAAACCGCCACTCTTAATTTATTTCAAAAACCCAATTTTGTTAGGAATGATAGAAACACAAAACTAAATCCACAAAACTATCTACTACCTCCGTCCCAAAATTATAGTCCCCTTTTGACTTTTTCGGCCTTTCTTTCTCAACTTTGACTTTAAATATTTTTGTTTGTGATATACAATAGCTAATGAAAATTATACTAATGAAAAATACATTTAAAACTCAATCCATTCATATATTTTGCATCAAGTATTATGTAATATAAACAAAAATATTTAAGGTCAAAGTTGAAAAATAAAGACCGAAAAAGTCAAAAGGGGACTATAATTTTGGGACGGAGGGAGTACAAAAGTATGTGTCACTTAATGATTGGTTTATAAATAAAAATAGTGAGAAACTAAAAAAATACACTAATCATAAAGTGACACATCATTTTGTTGATGATTTTGTGAATTGGGATTTGTGATTTTATCATCTCTTTTGTTAATAGCTCTACTAAAAATTGTGCATAAGCCTAATGTGAATTTCTAAATGCGCCACTGGATGAGTACGTAAAATTATAATACCAACAAATATGTATTAACGAATAACACGCATCAATTCTACGTGGATGCAGTCAATAGAATGATCTGAATGTTTGCCTACCACATTAACACACGACAAGTGACAACTAGGTTTAAAAAGTTGAATAAGAAAAGTCGTACCTTTGCAATCGTTCCTTCTCGAGGTACCGTCCAAGCATAAACACATAAACCCATTCGAATAGTTATAACCACATAGCCCACCGGACTCTTCACACTTACTGCAATCGTCTGTTGTTGTCCTCCAATTTAGCTCGAATCCTGCCCTCAGAGCATCAACGAATTCCGCCCCCAGTCGTTCAGTAGAACGGAATACATCTCTTACCGTGGTTATCACCTCCTCGTCACACATGTTCTCCCAGTCGTAATCGGGCATATCAGGACGAACAACATGAACACACGACCTATTTGTACCTCCGTTGTTCAGACATGGTATCACGCTTGCAAAATCAGGAACTGTAGTGCAATTGAAGTGAAAACTTAGATTAAGATTTCCCCGCGTAATATATAAAGGCAGTCTTTCCAGTTCAATCCCATGCTTCACCCTCGGGCATTGGGTTTGAACCTGAGAGACACTAGAAACATCGTGGTCGACGAGAGTAATACTCGTATTCATAAGATTCCGTACGTAGCAAGAATCGCCACCAAGATACATCATGGGACGATCCTCTCCACTTATGGTTGAGCAGTTGATTCCCAAACCTTCATAACCACAATATTCACTAGTTTGACTAGCTTGATAGTCTATTTTCCAAAAAGGGTAGCTGATATTGAGACCATTACAATCGGATGGAGGGCACTTTTGGAAAGCTGAAATATTGGTTTGAGCAGATGCAATGGTGGTGATGAAGAAGAACAAGGATAAGAGTGTGAGAGCGAAAGAAGGTGATTGTACAAGTCTAGACATGGTTATGGACTTGTGGACGTGTGGTTATGTTTAATAGTACGTTGTTAATAGGAGTATAAGCTTATTTATCGTTCTGCAAGTGTAGATATTTGAAGAAATAAATATTTGAATAAAATACCAAAAGAACGTATTAATTGAGTTCACAGAATTAAGTAAAAGAATCGAATTTTCCACGTAGACTTACGTAGACTTGGCGCTAGACTTTGACTCTTTAATTGATGGTAAGATGCGTTGTCAGATATAGTTGGCTGAGGTAGCTCGAAAATTTCAGGAATATGTTACTCAAATTACCAATAGTCGCACGTTGCTGGAAGGATTTTTATCTAATTAATAGTTCTATTACAAGAGTTGATGATACCAAAATTAATCATGAAAAGATGTGGAAATTCACCCTTAACTAAACATTAACTCGATATATCATTGTTAAGTTTATTTTGTTGTGAAAAATAATGAACAAGACTAAAGAGATGTAGAAAAAAGAAAGTACGTATTATTGAATGATTGATCTTTGATAGATTGCAATTTTAAGTGTCATTATGTGCTATTAAACATACTTAATGTCTAAAGCATTATGAATAGTTAAATTTAAATAACATCAAGTTTAACATCATGTCAATTAAACGAAGTCAAATTCTTTGTCAAACAAAAATCTATACAAAATATTAATCGATAAGAATACCGAATACATATATAATAAAATTTTTATGTCAAAACCCACGCGTGCACGATATTATAACTATCTAAGTATAAAAAATTTACATAATGTAAGTGATAGTTATAAAAGATTTTACATAATGTAAATGATAAATCGTATTTAACAACCACGTGTATGTAACAAACAAGTTTTAACATTCCAAGATACAAATTTATATTGTTAACCAGTTGTATTACTAAATTAGATGAAATACAATTCTTATGAACAAATATTTAAAATTAGACAAATTGAGACTTATGTTAAACTTCAATTAAGATTTATGCCATTTAATTGCATACTTTTTATTTGTTGGGTGTTTCCCTTACCAATGACTTTTTTGGCACAGTAACTCTTTGGTTTATCATTTGTTTTTTCCACATAAAAACTTTCTTGATGGAATGCAGAAAATTCTATTCTTAAATTTAAATGTCTTGTAGATTATTCCAAAAAATATTACTCCGTAGAATTTTTTCAAAGAAATTATGTAACCAATGATCACTGCACGTTCCTTAATTATGTTAAATGGAAAATATATACACGTCATACACATTAACGGTAATACGTGGATATATCCTACATGCTAGTCTTCGCCTGAAACTTCGTTGTCGATTCCAGAAAAGCTAATTCAAAGCTACTAACATGTCACCTATCAACAGCCATGTGGTCTAGTGGTAAGGTGGTATGTGGTTAAGGAGTTTCCTGTGGGAGCAGCCCGGTTGGGTGACCAACCGGGAAGTTCTCACATGGGAGCGGGCCACATGCGCTGTTGATATTTGCGATGATGGTAAGAATCCCTTAGACCTAGTCGCTGGGGGTTCGAACCTGAGCAACGTCGGGGTTTTCATCCGGCCGTTACTTCAGCAAGGTAACTTGTGTGGAGGCGGTACGGTTTCCTCGCGACACCGTCTGAGCCTCACTTTGCGCCAGCGTGGACCCGGTTAAGACAACATAGTCTGAGCAAAGTGGCGGTTAGGGCCCCTGTCTCGGGGGTGGTAAAACCTAAGTTGGAAGTTTACCTGTCAAAAAAAAAACTTAACGATAGAGCTAGGTCAAATGGTCAATCATAATAGAGACATTGATTATCTTTTATATAATAAAACAAAACCCCAAGTGGAGACTTTTCTATTTAAAAAAACTAAATCATACCTTATTTAGTAATAATATTATTTAAAAAAAAAAGATTGTTTTCTTATTAGGTAACATTTTATATTTATCCATAACACAAGTAGAAGATAAATATAAAAAATATAGATAATATGTAATTAACAATAGGATTAAAATTTTAAATAATTATCTTTAAGAATAAAAAACTATAATTAAGCATCATAAATCAAACAAAACAAATACTCCGTATTAAATTATTTGTTTTTTAATAAATAAAAATATATGATTCAAATTTAAAAAAAAAAAAAAAACTCGCGCGTGCGCGGGCATTATAACTAGTACTGAATAAAAACAAATGCCATAATCAAGCTAGAAGTTACATATTTTTTTTCAATGATATGATATATTAGATGTTTCTTGAAATCAATATTGATGGAAAGACTAATTGATATCTTTGGCTTTAATTGTGGATTTTTTTATTATTATTTTTTATTTTTTATTTTCAAAATAATGCTTATTGATTATGCATGAGAATGATATTTTTTGGAGCCGTAAGTAAATGTGTAAAAAGTTTTATAAGGAAGAATGGTTGGTTTGTGGCCATTGTCTTTGTTTGAAAAACAAGACTAAAATGAACATCAGTTATATGAATAATGATAATATAATTGTAGCCTCACAAAGAAAACAAACTTGGAGACACTTTGATCCCTGCAAAGAATTTAACAACAAACAAAAAGGTTTAAACAACACCTGCACTCTCTGGAGAGCACCTTGCAACTATTTCTCGGTATAAGGTGCAGTTTGAGAGCATTAATATTAATCTCATGAAATTTATTTAACTACTATACAATGATGCTAGCTCACTTTGTGGTTCACTAAATGTGCAAGCCGGTGACCTTGGAGGAGTACAAAAGAACGGTTTCGGGGGAACTTCCAATACTTCCCTCTAACATTTCGATAACTTCATTAATGGATGGCCTTTGTTTTGGATCAGGTTGTATGCACCATAAACCAACTATTGTCATCTTTCTAGCGTAGTTGTTTTCCTCTATAGTTGTTACACCATCTAATAAGTATTCGTCTATCTTAAGACGGTTGTAAATCCCGTTAGGAAAATATATTTTACTCGTATGCTCAGAACCAACATCAACATTCTTTCTTCCTCCAATTATTTCAAGTATCAGCATCCCGTAACTATACACATCAGATCTCCAAAATATCTTTTAAAAACTTCAGGGGCAATATACCCAATGGTACCTCTGGCCTCTAACATAGAAACAATACTTTCATTCCTTGAGTACAATTTAGCAAGGCCGAAATCTGCTATTTTGGGGCATAAATCCGCATCAAGGAGAATGTTAGGTGGCTTCATATAAAGATGCAAAATACGAGTATTGCAGCCACGATACAAGTAGTCAAGACCTCGTGCTATTCCAAGAGCTACCTCATACAACTTCTCTATTCCTAAGTGTTCGCTTGTCTTGGGACGATCAACGTGAGAGCATATAAACTTATCCAATGATCCATTTGGCATGAATTTGTACACGAGAGCCCTCTTTTGATAGTCGAAACAAAATCCCAAGAGAGTAACAATGTTTATATGAGAAGTCCTACCAATGCTTGCAACTTCGTTTATAAATTCTTGTCCACTTGCTTTTGATGAGTTTAATACCTTTACTGCCACAAGACGACCATCACATAACTTTCCTTTAAAGACAGTTCCAAAACCTCCTTGTCCTAATTTTACTTGGAATGAGTTTGTTATTTTCTTGATATCATGATACTTGTATCGTTTCGTGGTCAAGGATCCATATTGCATGACAAATGCCTCAACACTTTTGTCGTCCTCAGTTTTATGCCTAAATAAGGCAATGATTGGTTCTGAACGGTTAACTAAGTTTCCCAGGTGATGGTCAACCTAGTCAAATGTCTAAAAACAACTAACCAAGGAGTACAGTGTATTCCCGGGTCGTTATATCCCAGCGAGGTAAGCAATTGCATTCAAAAACGTTTAAAGTGATCGGGTGATTTAACAGGAGGATCAGAAATTTGGTTTGAGTGATTATACTACGAGATTATGATTGAAAATAACTTAGAAACACTATTGGAACAATTACTGATGATCAGATAACCTAGAAACGTAAGTTAACCTAAAAACGCGCGTTTGAATTAAAAATAACGCGAACGCGCAAAATAAAAAGTGAAACGTAAGCAAATAAAGTCCTACGAATGTGAAAATTATGTTTTTATAATCCTAATGACTTAAGAAAATTTTTAGTAAAAGAAAAATAATTTTTACACTATTTAATTAATTACTATTAATTAATTACTAATTTCTAATTACTAATTTCTAATTACTTTTTAATTAACTAAATTACACTAATTATTAATTAATTATGAAAATTACCTAGAAAAATGAAAATTAAATTTAGAAAAATCAAAAATATTATAAAACTATTTTTAAAACAGAAAACCTAATTTTTCTACTATTTAATTATTTAAAATTAATTAAAACTAATTATTTAATTAATTTAAACTAAAATTAATTATAAAAAAATACTAAATGAACAAGGAAAAATCTGAAAAAATTCCTAAAATTATTTTAACTAAAAAGAAGCCTAAGAAAAATTTAAAAATGAAAAGTGCTTATAAATAAGCAGAAAATAAGCCAAAGTGGCTTAAATAGAAGCTATCACTTTCTAAATTTTTGTCTTTTTCCAAATTTTCTTTTACACAACTGTTTAAATACTCAAAATATGGAACTTTTGTGAAGGAATTTTTGGTTAAGCTCAAAAATAAGCTGTGTGCAAGCAATTAAGCCAAACAGTGAGCTAATAAGCTTTGAATAAGCTTCAATAAGCTGAAACAACCCACACAGAGTACCAGGACTAGAGATTAAGCTATAAATAACTTATGTGTGCTTAGAAAGAGCTAAAATGACAAGTGAGATCAGCTGAATAAGCCAAGTGATCAAATAAGCAATTTCAAACTCCAATTCAGTTACCAGCAGGCCAACAAGGGTCTTTTTGAACCTCTGTGGGGTTCACAGAGGTGAAAGAAGGTTCAAATAAGAAATTGACCTGTCAAGGGGGGCTGGCAGGGTACAAAATAAGCCAATAAGCTCTGCTTATTGCTTATTAATAAGCTCTGTATGAGCCTTGAAGGTTGGGGCCAAGAACTGAGTGGTCAGATTTGGTCTGCTAACAGGTCACAAACAAGGTACCAATAAGCTGTGTAATGATAAGCCAAGGTTCAAAATAAGCTTAAATCTGAGATCTAGGGCTGCTAAGCTACTCAATAAGCTAAAATAATGGGTATGGGGTCCACTGAGTAGCAATTTACAAGCCCACAAGGAATGGTGAATAGGACTGGTGCAGGGGTGATAACTCTCCCTGCAGCCTTAAAAAACTAGCTGCACAAGCTTCTAAATAAATCTAGAAATTAAGCTGAGCATGAATCCTAGTAGCTTAGGTGGTGGACTTTAACCACAAGAAATTTCAAAACTTGATTCAACCCACAAAATTCTATAAAAATCTCACAAAAAAATGGAATTCTGCACACTTGAGCACTTTTGACTTTTCTTATTTTACACCACAGTTGACTTTTATGACTTTATAATGACCCTAGATGACTTAATAAGTTGTAATAAGCTAAAAGACAACTAATTTAAACAACCCTAACAACTTATGTGACTGTCTATATGTTTGTGCAATTCAAACTCTCAACAGTGACTGAGAATGAGAGATTTCAAGGTAAATTTGACTTTCACCACTAGAACACTGAATTTCTTTATTTTCCTAACTCAGATTTTCCTAGTGAGAGTTTTCTAAGCAAATAACTACACCTTAAACCAAATAAAACTCAGGGGTTGACACTGTGCCAAACACCCCTAAAGATGGTATCTGTTTTTGATTTGCAAAGAAAAAGCATGTTTTATCCCATGATCTTACCAAATAACCATACATACAGATTTATTACACCAATTTAAACTCACAAACACAAGGTTTATTAGCTAAACACCAACAAATCCACAAGACTCCATTATTTGTAAAATTAAGGCAGTGGGTGTGATATGTTATCCTAAGACTTTCAAAACTACAACTTAAGTAGTAAATTGATTCTAAAAGGCAATGGGTAACACAAATAAGCAATATTAAGCAGAAGTTAAGCCACAACTAGCAATGCTACAGATAAAAAAAACAAAAGTGGGAAATTTGTCTTACAAACAGTCCAAGCAAATACTGAGGTACCAAGATCACACTAAGTCACAACACATTCCTAACACCCCCCATGGGGTTCTAAACCAGTCCATCCATCCTTTTCTTCTCTTGTTCTTGCAATTTTTATTTTTTTATCTTTATTTATATCTTATTTTTTTTGTATTTTCTTAGTAAACAGAAATTTAAAACTAAAAACTTGAATTTTTGAAACAACACTTATATTAATAATGGACGAGTATCATTACAACTGAGACTTTTGATTGAAAATGAAATGACAAGACTTGGAAAATAAACTAATTTTACACTCAAAATCTAACACTGCTCAACAGCTCCTCTTCTCTTTTTTATAGCTCAAATTAGGGTTTCTGAGGTTTATTGGACTCTTCCCAGCTGCTATCTTGACCCTTGGATCAAAAGAAACAATCTCAGCCGTTTAAATTTTCTTGGCGCCCAAAATTCTTTTGTCTGTTTCTTGGAGATAATTTGTTAGGAATACAAATATTCCTGTAAAAGTCTCGGTCACCTAATGATTGTAATAGCATTAAGTTAGCTCGTAGTTAGTTTATTTATTAGTTAATTAGTTTTAGTTTAAGTAACACCGTGGAAGAAGGACGGGTCTTCACCCACTGTATGCTTGATCCACAGCCCGGGAGTGGGCGTTATATTGTAAGTATAAATACCCCTCTCCACATGTGGAGAGGGTTGGACCTTTCATTAATCTAATATTCACATCTTGTTCCTCTCTCTAGAAAAGGCTCCCACTTCTCTCTAAACTCTTTTCTACTTCTTTTTCTTTCTCTCTTAATTCGAACCAAGAAAACAAGAACTATTCATGTGATAATATTGTGTTTCTTACAATTGGTATCAAGAGCCAAGGTTACATTCTTGGGATTTATTTTGTTTTTTTTTTGGTTCGAATTTATGCATGACAAAACTAAGTTCGGATACTTCTCGTGATTTGATTTGATAAAGGGTTGTACTTTCGTGTCTAGTAAGGTCCTTGAAGCTTTCTTTGGTGACTAGTATGCTTATTTCATAAGCATAGAGATTATTTTGGTCTATACGTGAGTTTGTCCTTTGGTATTATTAGTTGCGATTAGTATTTTTTGTAATTTCATTGTTGCGTTTACCTGATGTGTTTTGGTCCACTGATTTGGCATCTTGTATCTAAGTGGGTATAAGACAAATAACTAAGAAAGTGACTGTTTTGTCATTTGGTCTTGCGTTTGAATGTTGCGGTTATCCTCTGTTAGATTTGTGCTGCGGTTCCATTTATTTATTTATTGTGGTTAGCTCATTTTTGTCTGCGGCTACTCAAGCTTGCGGTTAATGAGTTTGCGGTTAGTAAGAAGTTGCGGTTAATATTTTTTTTGCGGTTACCTTTGACCCCATACGTGAACTAAACCAAAACAATCTCATCATCACAGATTCAAAGCGGTGCATCAATATTTAACCACATCTAAACCAAAACTCAAACAACTAACATGAAAAGGATCTCAGTACATACTTTCGTTTCATTCCAGAAGAGATTTGTGACCTTTAAGATCTTAACATAACGAAAGTACCATCATCAAAGACCCGTGTGAAACAAAACCAAACGGTTACACTCGTTCTCTCATTTGGTTTAAAGTAAAAGAAAATCAAACGATCTCCGGTCTCTTTCTTTATATACTCACTGATTCGTGTAAAAGAAAACACCATCACAGATCTGAAATTTTGTTTATATTCGAATCAAATAAAGAAAAGACTATAACTACCTTGTTTTATCTTTCCTGTTATTTGGTTTAAATTTCGAAAAGCAACAAACCTACCTGAACAAAAACTAGGAGATGGTCGCTTGGTATATCATTTTCTTTAGTTGATTGGTTTAAATATCATTCTCTTTGTATCGAATCAAAAGGGCTGCTTGCTTGTGTAACTGGATTCGTTGGATTCGTTGGTTCAGGATTACAAGAAGATTGAAGGTGTTGTTGGTTGTGATTCGGATCTTATTATCACACGGGACGATTTTTTTGTGTTGCTCGAATTTATTTGAGAATCACAGGGGATTAATTTTCAGAATTTTTGGTGAGAGGATTTTTTTTCTGGTGGCTGCGTAATTTTTAGAATAGGTTAAGATTAAGTGTGAGTGTAATTAGGGTTGTGCCTGATTAGTTGGTGTTTATATTTTACGTTTTATTTTAGTTGGGGTTTGCTTGGGCCGACTGAACATCAAACGTGATCTTGGACTGTGATTGGTACTAAGTATTTGGGCTGTGTGTATTTGTTAGTTCTCGGCATTGGGCTTATCTTCTGGACAAATTAAAGGGATGAAATGTTGTGACAATATTGGAATAGCAAATGAATTAAGTGGAATGTGTGGGTAATTTTAGTACAATTTTTGGATCACGATTTTGATTGTGCTTCAACAACTCGAGATTGAGATTTATTTTGGATTAAGTTATTTTCGGGTTGATTGGATATTACTAAAGGATTTATTTGGATTTCAAACCACGAACATTGCTTTTAATTCACTGTGACTGGTCCTACTCACCACTCAAACTCGCTTCAACTAAATATTATCTAATCTTCGGTGCTTCACGGTTTCTTTTGTTGACTTTAGTAAAATCCCTAGAAAGAATCATTTCTCGGTTTAAGTCACTAAAGCTGTAAAATCCCGTTTGAAGACTTTGAGATGTCGACAGCCTCAGATAACGTTCGAGCTGCAGGATCCGATACTTATCCTCCTATACTGTCGATTACTGAAAGTTGTACAGAATGCTGTCGATTACTTCACTCCCATATCAAAAGTCTCTTTGAACAATCAGGTTACTCTGGAGGAGATTTCTCTGAAAGCTGCAACAACAAATGGACAGAGCAGATTTCTCTGAAAGCTGCTGCACTGCAGCATACGGTGTGATCAACAACCAACTCCAAGCGTTCATTGATTCACGATTCACTGAGGAGTATGATCATGAGAGTCAAATGACGAAAAAGAGCTTTGCCACTCATACGGGAATTGAAGTTGACGTGTTCAGAGTCACACTACTCCAACTCATGGGTAATGTGAAGGAGTACATTATGGAAAGAGCAAAGCACGAACCCAAGAATGAAGACAAAGTGATGGCATGTCTGGTGCAACCATGTGATGGTAGTGTGGATTCGAGCAAAGCATCGAATGCTGGGTCAGTTGTCATCGAAGGCAGAGGATCAGAGACTGAAAAGCTTGACACAACGAACAGTTCAATGACTATTACACGTGATGTAGATGCAGATATCGGACCGGTAAAAGAACATGTGTCATGTGCTAAGGTACTCGAACTGTGTAACATTATTGATGAACAAAAGATTCCTAACAAAGTACAACCGACAAACAATGTTGATTCAGATGTCGTTGACATGGGAAATAGCAATGTTGACCCATGTGAACAACATATGAAACACAATGAAGTGTCTGTTGTACAATGTAGTGCATCTTCTGTTTTAAATGATGATTGTGTGTTGCATGAGTACACTGCCTATAACCCTGATGACTCCTTGACCACTAGATTTAATATCCTTAAGGATCAAGTGGCTATGTACGAACAACGTGCTAGATTTGAACTCACTGGACGTGAGCAGAACATGGAATGGCAAATGCGTGCATATATATCTGAAAATAATCTTAAGCGAGAAGCATTGAAAAAGGAGTTACAATCTTTGCAAAAACAACTGGATCAAACTGTTAAACAAAAACAAGAGATTCAAAAAGGTTTAAACACACTCAAACATGATTTCAAAGAGAAGGAAACAAAACTCCTAAATGATTTCTCTAGTCTTAAAATGCAGAAAAACAAACTTGAGGATAAGTTATACACGCAAGGCCAAACCATTCAAACTGCTCAAATGATGCATAAACATAGGAAGTTGAGTGATGATCATAGTGAAAAGGATTCTACTAAGCCAAAAGCCAATTTCCTTAGAAGCGGTATAGGTGCACAACCGGCATTATATGATGCAAACATTATGCTTGAGCCTAATCATGCCCCACCTGATGCTACATCCGATGATGAGGGCAATGAGATAGAAGATAGAACCAGAGAAAAACTAGCTGAGAAATTAAAAGATCCCCTGTGCATAGCTAATAAAATCTTGTACAAGTATGATTACTCTGAAGATACTCAATTAGCTGTCTTTGTCCCACAAAAGAAATTTACTCCAGAGCAAGTCTTCTGGAACATAGACATTGAAAAAATGAAAGCTGAAAGAATTGTGGGTAACACACGCACTATGGTTAGAATTGCTCACCCAACTGCTTACCCCCTGAACACACCTAGGCACCTTGTACCTCTCACTCTTCCCACCCAATGTAATACTCTAATTGGGCTGTATGTGCTAGGTCAATTGTTCAATGACTTTGAGAAAACCTGTAAAATAAGAATTACACCTACAGGGATTACAGAAGGGGAAAGGGGTTTTGAGCAAACAAAACAGTGTTACCTAACTGAAGTCATGCCATTTTTTAAACTTCTCAAAGAACATTTTGAGGGACTTAAAAACACCATTAATGATGATGTGACTCAAATGAAAAAGGTGTATAAAGATGTGGAAAATGAGAGTAAACAATTGGCAATTGATCTTAAATGCAGTGAAGTTGCGAGGAAAAATATTCTCATCATAAATGAGAATTTGATTACTAAATGTATTGCGCAGGATGTATTTTACACTGCTACTGATTCTACATTATCTGCCTGCCAATTTCATGAGATGTCTATTGCATTAAACGTTTTCCAGAATCGTGTTGTTGAGCATGAGGGGGAGAATTTAAAATTGCGTGAGAAAATTCAAAACGATGACCATGATAACATGGTCAGGCATTTGTCAAAACTAGAAGTTGATAATCTTAATTTGCAATTAAAGTGTCAACATTTAGAAGAAAGAATTAAAATCTCAAATGCCAAGAGATCTTCGGATGCTCCTGAATTTGATGCATATTTTGAATTAGCCAAACGTGATGAAAAGATTCAAGCTCACACTAACACGATTCGGAAACTGAGGGTTCAAATTGCCCAATTGAAGTCTAACGAGAGTGATGTGATTGGCACCCAAAAACCACAGTCTATAGATTCTCAGAGTTTTCACCTTCAAGATACCATCAATAAATTGCAACATGAAAATGATTGGTTTCATATTGAAAATTCGAAAGTTAAACAACATTACAAAGAGTTATATGATTCAATTAAGATCACACGTGATATAAACAATGAAAAGATAACTGCTTTGCTTAATGAGATTGAGAATCTAAAGACTCAGGTGAAAGGGAAAATGCCAATCATCACTTGTGATAATATTGTTCAAAAGGTTTCTGCTTGTAAGAAGTATGCTTGTGATGCTGTGTATATTCCTCTTCCCCTTAGGAATAATAAGTTGGTTCATAGTGACTATCTTAAACATCTTAAGGAGTGCCTTGATTTGCTTCTTGAAACCATTGAAGAGGATAGGATAGCAAAACCACTTGATGATGCTATTGTAGGTGCCTGCTTTCTCACTAATAGATCTCAGGAACTCTTAGAATATGCTATTGGTACATGTCCTAAAATTGATAGCAAGCGAGATAGGTCTACTGCATCATCATCTATGACTAAGAACAAGCATGTTACCTTTGAAGTACCCTTGGAAACTTCAGATCCCAACACATCAAAACATGTTCAGCAACCGGAAGTGAAAAAGACTAAAATTCTCATTAGTCCGTCTACAGGAGTAAATAGTAACACTAAAGCTAGAGAGTCTAAACCAAAGAGAAATAGAAGGAATTATAGGACTTCACCTGCTAAAAGTGTTCCTAAAAAGAAAGTAGACGACCACATGAGGAACATTAAGTCCAACTTGAGCAAAATGAGTCATAATTCAAAACCTAATTCACATTGCAAAACATGTAATGAATGCATAATTTCAAGTAATCATGATAAATGTGTTGAGAAATTTCTGAAGTCGTTTAACAAAACCCCAGTTAAGAAAGTTTGGAGAGCTAAACAAAGTAAGCAAATTTGGAAAGCAACAGGTAAACTGTTTGCCAATGTTGGTTATCAATGGAAGCCCACTGGAAGGAAATTCACTTTAGGAGAACAGTGCCCTTTAACTAGGATAACTAACTCTAAAGTAGTGCCTATTAAGGAATGGAAGCCAACTGGTAGAACTTTCCCTTGGGAGACCAAATGTCCTTTAACTAGGCCCATTGAATCTACTAGTGTAAATTCCACCATTGAAACGTATGCACCTAAGGTCTCAGTGGCTCCAGAACTTGTTTGCACTAACCAACTGGAACCCAACTCAAATTGGGGATCCGACACTCCAAATTTTCTGCTCTCGTCTGTTTCCAAATGCAGGTCGTACATTTCGTCCTTTGATATTTGGACTCAGGCTGCTCTAAACCTATGATTGGGGATCGCTCAGGGCTCGAGAATTTCGTGAATAAGTTTATCGGGACAGTTAGATTCGGGAACTACCATTTTGGGGGTAATTATGGGTTTTGGAGATTATGTTTCTGGTGACAGCTAATTTCCTGGGTATACTGCGTGGAAGGACTTGGGCATAATCGGTTCTCTGTTGGTCAAATATCTTGATTCCGATCTTGAAGATTGCCTTCAGAAATTACACATGATTCGTCAGAGAATTGGATGGTGTTGATCTTCTTCAAGGTTTTCATGGCACCAATTTATACACCATCTCCATTGAAGTCATGATGCGGTCCTCTCCTATTTGCTTGTTGACTAATGCCTCAATGAACAAATCATGGCTATGGCACCGATGTTTAAGTCACTTGAACTTTGGTACCATCGATGCTCTTGCTCGCATGTACTTGGTGCGAGATCTACCTTGATTTAAGTTCGAGAAATATCATCTTTGATCGGCTTGTCAACTGAGCAAAAGCACGAAGCATACACACAAACCCAAAACTGTCAATACCATCATGGAAGTTCTTCACACCCTTTACATGGTTCTATGCGGACCAAAGAAAATGCAAAGTATAAATGGGAAGAAGTACTTCTTGTAATAGTCATCGACTATTCTCAGTTTACATGGGTGAAGTTTTTGAGAACCAAGGACGTGACTCCAGAGGTTATCATCAAACTCATTAAACAGCTGCATGTAAGGGATACCGAATCTCAGTATTGTAAGGGATACTGAATATACAACAATCAAACCCGATAAATCTTGGAAACCATTCACGTCACATTCGTTGAGCTGACTGAGCATATGGCTCATGTACACATCAGTGCAGGACCCGCGTCTAAACTTTTGTCCCCTGAACCAATCAGTTCAGGTCTTGTACAGAATCTCACTCCTGCATGTACCCTATGTACCACCTACAAGTGAGCATTTGAAGATATAGTTTGACCAAACGTTTGATGAATACTTCGAGACACCTACTGATGATTCACTTACACCACCAGCTGCCGCTGCTCCAGTTCTGTACAACTCAAACGGTCCATCAGTGTCTCTTTGAATTGATCAAGATGCTCAATCTACAAGTTACTCACCATCATCGTCAAACCTTCAATCTCCTTCGGTTCATCAAGGCACTGCAGTCGACAATTCTTTTGAAGTGAATTCATTTTCTCCTCTTGAAGATGCTCTGTACTAAAACCTGTTTGCTCATGAATCTTCTTCTGAGACATCCTCTTCAAGGAATACAAACGCGGCTTCTTCATGTTCCTACCCACATTCACATGAACATCTCAGAAAACGAATATAGGATCATCCGATCGACTACATTATTGGATATCCTTCTCAACCGGTGTTCACACAAAGGAAACTTAACACCCATGCCTTGTGGTGTTGTTATAATTCCATAGTATCCAAATTCAAACCCAAAGATTCCAAGACTGCTATCTCTAAAGACTGTTGGGTTAATGCAATGCAAGATGAAGCTCACACTTTCGATCGACTTGAAGTATGGGAATTGGTACTACTTCCAGACTGTGCAATGATTATAGCTCTAGGTGGATCTTCAAAGTGAAACTTGATGAGCATTATGTCGTTCTGAAAACAAGGCAAGGCTTGCTGCTAAGGGATATCGTCTACAGGAAGGCATTAATTTAGAGGAATATTTCGCTCTGGTTGTTCATTTTGAAGCTATCAGAATGTTTCTCGGCAATGCTGCAAGTCAGAACATGACGGTCTATCAAATGGATATGAAAATTGCTTTTCTAAATGGCGAGCTGAATAAAGTTCTTTATTTCAGTCAACCGGAAAGATTTGTATATTTTGATCGTCCTAACCATGTCTATCGTCTGAAAGGGGCTCTCTTTGGCCTAAAACAGACGCCTAGGGCATGGTTTGATACACTATCAAAGTTTCTCCTGGGAAACGGATTCTCCTAAGGTGTGGTAAAATAAGATGAGAATGGGGTAGTAGAACTTTACTTCGTGAGGACAGAATTTCGGCTGGCAAACTAAGGCTCTCTCAAGAGAACGATTTCAACTTATTCTCTAGCGCTTTGGAATGAAGAGTCCATCGCCAGTATCTCTCAAACGTCTTCAGGAAGAAAATGAGGAGAAATGGTTTTGCTTCACATATCCTTGTATATATCTTATACCGTAAAAAAAAAAAAAAAAAAAAAAAAAAAAAAAAAAAAAAAAAAAAAAAAAAAAAAATCTCAAAAATATTTTTCTCTCGACATGTCTCTTGTATAATCGATATTATGTACGATTCTAGAAATGTCATTCAATAATGACACGGAATCATACATATGCTTGAGCAAGAGTTTTTTCGGTTTCAAATAAAGTCCTTTTCAAAAACATGTCGTATCTCAAAACATTCTTTAAATATGGCTTGCAGTCATTTCAGGCTGTAACCCGCGCTTAAACTTATGGCTTGTAGTCATTTCAGGCTACAACCCAGACTTCAAAAATATGGTTTGCTATTACTTCAGATAGCAACCCGGTTTTCAAAATTAAGGAAAACACGTCGCCTAAAAGACGGTTGTTCCTAACAAAGGGTGCCGTTCATCCGAGCGTGAATTACTTTATATTCATGCACCCTCGATCTAATGTACACTTCAATGCATTATTTCTTGATAAAGAAGAGAAATCTTCTTTTTATCGCCAAATACTTTCCCTTCTATGATTTTTCCGGAAAGTGTTTGTGCAAAACTTGGTGGTACCATGAAATTTTGATTGAAAATCAAATTGAACTCAAAAGTTTGATAAAATTTTCACTCAATCAATGACGTTAATAGTTTATGAGAATATTTATGCTTTAACATCCGTCATTGATTGAGGGGGAGAGTGATTTCTCAAAATTTTATATATCATCAAAACTCCCCACACTTCGTACATAAAACCTTGCAACAAAATGTTTTGTGATGTGTTATGTGTCAGAATGAGTAAATTTTCAAAGAGTTTTCACTAAAACTTCGAATCTTTTACAAACTCTTCAAATCTGACACATAACAACCCCCCTCACAGTTTGAGGGGGAGCTAGAAAAAGTTCCTTTTTATCAGAAAATATTAAAATTGACCGCATTTCTCTCCCAAAACGCTTTCTAAATTATTTAAATCAATTGAGATAAAAAAATCTCGAAAGATTTGAAATTTTTGATCGGGGGAGAGAATGTGATTTAAATATGCAATCTGATATCAAATGTGATCTTTTCGACTCAATAATATGCTCCCACATATGTGCTAAACACTTTCGAATATCGATGCACATATTGAGGGGGAGCGAAAGGCGTTTGCGGAAATAATACCTAAGACCGACCATTTACTTTAATGCACGGAGTTATAAGGTTGGTTAAGGTTAGGTATAAGTTCCCATGATCCACCAGAACTGGAAGGATCTTCCCAGGGACAATCCATAGATAGATTAGAAGTCCTTAGGAATGATTGAAAAAAGGAGTAAAGTGAGAAAGGGAAGAGTGCGGACTGAGATAGAGCTAGGACTGGAACAAACCCAACAAGGTTCTAGTGATGAAGTCTCAGTAAGCACTGAAGGGGTTGAAGAATGAAAAAGAAATGAAATGAGAAAGGGTGAAAAGAAATAGCCCTCCATATATTCAACCTTAGGGCAGAAGCCGGGTTCAATTCATAATCTACTGGCGGTTACTAAGGTAACACCGGTATTGAAGACAAGACATCATGGACCCAGTGACGCACTGCACTAAAACTTCCCAACCACTCAAGTTCTCTTAAAAGAGCTTGTTTCAATCTCACGGGGAACCCTGTGCAATGTATCGACCGCTCATTGCGAGCTATGTTGATACCTAAAACAGGAGACGCCTCCCCAGTCTCCAGGAGCGGATCAAAACACACTATTGAGTCTAGAGCCATGAGATCATCCATAAATCTCGTTAGGACACACTTCCAATATGCTTATTGTTTCACACAATGTGGAAAGTAAGATAAAATACCTAGTGTCCTACGCATTATCCTTGTGGTATTGCCAGAACATCCGAGTGATATGAAAATATTCACAATGAAGATGGAAATCCTTCTAGAGCGAACATCACTCAAGCTCTTGGTAGGTGACATGTGAGATCCATCTTGGATCAATGATCAAGTGACAACTGGAAAGCAACAATGGTGCGATTCAATTTTGAATCAAACTTGTTCCAGGATATGGATTGACGAATACTTTTGCTTAAACCATTCAATGTGCTCACAAACTAATTTCTCGAGCACATTGATTGTGTAAAATCTTTCAAACAAAAGTATTTTTGATGGAAATGTGATTCAAAGTATAAAACTCTCGTCGTGTCTCAAAAATGTTTATCATATGACACGCGAGTGATTTCTGTTAATCAATTTCTCATCAATCCGTGAATATCAATTCACCGATTCACTCTATCGTGCTGTCTGCTTTGAGACGTTCCGGTATGAGAACATGCTAAGTATGAAGATTCCGAAGTGGATTCTTTGGAAAACTCATTACTACAAGCTGGAAATTCCTGTCAAGGAGAGTCCTCTTTAAAAGAGACTCTACCTGATCACAGGTCGGTTTTCACAAAACCGGAGGGTAGTCTGTCCTCGCAGAACGAATGACAAAGCCATATTCGTTCTCTATCTTTATTGCTAACTGTCTTATTTCAGGGACACATATAAAGATGGTGTTGATGGCTCCAATTTCCAGCTGAATCGGGTCAATCCATACCTCATGCTCACACATCCACCACACAATCAATGAAGATGAGAGACTTGCTACAACAAAATGTTGAGAGACTACCAACAACGTTTCCGCAACTCTGATGAAAAAGTCTCCTGATCCACAACTCTAAAAGTCAAGTCTCCTGGTCTAGAAGGGTGTGAGCATGATGGTCCTTATGTCACTACATCACATGAAGGCAATACAACAAAGGATGAGCTTGGAGATTTACTTTGGCTGATGATCTCAAAGAAGCTCAAAGATCACACATCACAAAGGAACTCTAATCACAAGTTCGCTTGGTTGAAGTACGAAGTGTGCTGAAATGAGAAGAATCAGATCCTACGAGCTACAAAGACTAAAGAATGCTTAAAGACCAAAGATCTTAACTTCAAAGGTGACCTCGCTTAGGGGGAGATTGTTAGGAATACAAATATTCCTGTAAAAGTCTCGGTCACCTAATGATTGTAATAGCATTAAGTTAGCTCGTAGTTAGTTTATTTATTAGTTAATTAGTTTTAGTTTAAGTAACACCGTGGAAGAAGGACGGGTCTTCACCCACTGTATGCCTGATCCACAGCCCGGGAGTGGGCGTTATATTGTAAGTATAAATACCCCTCTCCACATGTGGAGAGGGTTGGACCTTTCATTAATCTAATATTCACATCTTGTTCCTCTCTCTAGAAAAGGCTCCCACTTCTCTCTAAACTCTTTTCTACTTCTCTTTCTTTCTCTCTTAATTCGAACCAAGAAAACAAGAACTATTCATGTGATAATATTGTGTTTCTTACATAATTGAAGCCAGAGGTGAGTTTGGAGGGTAGTGTTTGGTTTGGAGTAGGAGGGGGGATAGGTTATGATGGTTGAGTATTGAGGGGGGGGGGGGTGATGATGAAGGTTGCAGAGGTCACGGGGTGTTGGAGGAGGTGGAGGTCAAACGGTCAGGGTCAAAGTTTGACCGGGTATTATTATTAAAAGGGAAGGTTGGGTGGGCTGTGGTGAGGTTTGGGCTGTGGTGATGGGCTGGAGGTATTAAAAGGTGTGGATTGGGTTGGGTGAAATTTGGATTTTAGGGGAGTAGTAGTATTTATTAGGTCCGGTTGGTTTGTTTGAAATTTGCACAAGGACCTATTTTGTAATTATTCTGAAATCCAGGGACCTGATTTGTAAATAATTCAAAGTGGTAATAAGGACTACTTTTGACATAGGTGAATAGTACAAGGGTGATTTTTGACATTTTCTATTTTGAAAACTCCCAAGGACCATTTTTGCCAAATTGCAAAGTACAGGGACCAAACATGTAATTTTCTCAAACTTTTTACCCAAGGATCGTTTTTCATAATTTTTGACTTTTCTATGCCTTGGGTTGACTTTTCTTTCATTTTAAACTTTCAGGGACTAGTTTTGTCAATTTTTTTGAAACTTGAGGGACTGAAACTGCCAATTGTGCAAACTTTGTTCGTTTTTCATTTATTTTTAAACATTTTGCATCTACAACATATAAAACACACTTTTGGAATAATTTCTGTATTTTGATGCGTTTCTGAGTGTTTTTGGATGTTTGGCAGTTCAGATACGATAAAAATGATGAGTATTTACACACTCATCAATCCCCCACACTAAACTATTGCTAGTCCCTAGCAATCTTTTGAGAAAAACTTAATGGATTTGAAACTCTTTACCAAAAGCCATCACTTCTGGAGTAGCCAGGTGTAAGAACTGTGGTACACCTGATAACTGTGTGATTTTGAGCAAACCACCACCTGTCAACGGATTTGATTAGTCTTTACCAAAAGCCGTTTGCTTCTGGACTGTAACAACCCGATATTTTCCACGTCTACGTTTATTTCCAAACTTTGGAAATTCACTATTCATCAATTACTATTTATCATTTTACTATTCATCATTTTTAATGTCCGTTTAATATTCTGAGAAACATTTGAAAATTTTACTATTCACAGAACACTATTCATTCCGGAAGAAATTCCACTATTCACGTGCATTATCAGTAAGGACCTCTCATACGGACTAGAATAGTCTGCATATCATCATAATGTCATTTACATGCTATACCACTTTTAGGATTCTCAAATTAATATATTTAGTATATTTAACGTTTTACGTATAAGTATTTATAATTAAACGTTAACACGCGATTAATAAATACGACGAATATATCTAAATATTCCCACTATGGTCCCGACATATTTTTATATCCCTTATAACCTCATAAAAGTTATAAAATTCATTTACCCAACATTTTGGAAATTTATTTTATTTATATCGTAAGTTTATTAAAATTACGACGGTTTTCGTGAAAACTAAACAATAATCACCCGAACACTCAGTAATTGTACCCAACACATTTTTAACATTTTTATGACTTTATTAAGTCCCGGTTAACTTCGTTAACATTTATTTCTAGCAAACCCGGTACCCGATTATAACTAATACTTACACTAAACTACAACTAATATTACACCACATTTCCTAAGTGATCAAAACCGATTTTTCTTCTCCTTTTCACATTGAAAACCAGCCCATAAATCCTCTCCTAGGCAAAAATTACAAAGTTTATTAACCTAGTGCATTAATGTACACTTATAATACTATATACTTATACAAGTATTTACAAAAACCACCAAAAACACAACATACATAATTTTATAGAATCAAAAGCTCTCATTCTTCATCCCCATCACCAAACCCACGACTTCATCACCATTTCAAGATCAAGTGAAGGTTTTCAAAAGTTTAAAGCACCAAAGTTGTTCCTTTTGTGGTTCTAATCAAGAATATTGCATCAAACACACAAGTAATCCAAGGTTTCTAATCATCTCACCACCTTTTATTTCAAAGTGAGTTATCAAATTTATTTTCATGTTTTCATCTAATTAACATGTGTATCTCATGGTATTCATACTTAATTTCATGCACAAACTAGCTATACCACATTATTTTTGTAGACTTTTGAAACATACAAACCCTAGATTTTGATTTAGGTGTTCCTTTGTTAAATTAACATGATTACTAGTCATTAGGAACCCATGGCACCCTAAGAAGGTGTATGGTAGGATTAAATTAGTTTTGTGAAGTTTGCAAGAGTTTTGGTTGAGGTTGGAACTAGTTTTGAACCTTGGAAATGGATTTCTAACAAGTTTATAAACATGCTGTCCCATTTTGTAAAATTCTGGAAAATCAGTAGATACAAAGTAAACTTTGGCAAAAATTTTAGAAAATACTTTAAAAAACGAATCCGTAGGCGAAAGAACGGATTAAAAAGAGTTTATAACAAAGAAGTTATGATTTTTGCAAGTTTATTGACGAAAAGTATTTTTCTGGAAATTACATGCTGTTGGACGTTTTTCGTCGGACAAAAAGAGGCTTTAGACGTAACCCGGAGGAACCGAGCTTTCCAAAATATATTACTACATACTAAGATGTAACCGTGGATATAAAGAACAAGTAAAACGGACTTATAACGACAAAGATATTCACGTTTGAATATCGGCAAAACTCATTTCATTTTGACAGCTTTTATAAATTTTAACACTAAAACTACGTAGTAACTCTAGATTTCTAGAAATAATACCAAGTACCCAATTTTATAACTAATGAAGTATTAGTTATTACAAGTATATTTTCATCACTACAAGGCGTTATTTCAAAGATTTCAACCCGAGGATTTCAACACGAACATGGAAACATACGATATATATATATATATATATATATATATATATATATATATATATATATATATATATATATATATATATATATATATATAAGTATATATATTGCAACTAGCTTTATTTCTCTAATAGCCATATTTTTCCTAAGTCTTGGAAATATATAATTTTGATATCAACTAGTATTTTTCAAGTTAAGAGTGGTATAGGGAGCATGTGCATGTACATTCCTTTCTTCATTTCATGATCTAAAGTAGATCATATCATTCATTTAGGTTGCGGATAGAGTGCGCGCCTTACTTTAGTTCATACCTTTTTGTTATCATATCGCTTATATCAGGTGAGTATTCACGAACCCCTTTTTCTAACTATTTTAATCGCTTTGGGGTGGATGCATGAATTATTACTTGAACACTTTGAACATTGTTTTGAACCCTTTGAATATTATGAACTCTTTTGACTTGTCTTGACCTTATAACTTGTTTAGAACTCTTGAACTCAACTTGAACTTTTGAACATAATGTACTGTACGTGCTATGACCTAAAGTCTCGCCATTTTTGGTGGAGCGTGCAAAGTCTCACCTTATTGGTGGAGCGTTCTTAACCCTAAAGTCTCGCCTTATTGGTGGAGCGTGCTAAGTCTCCCATGTTTGGAGCGTTCGTAATCGTATATAATAGTTGTATGCTGTATTGTTCATACATTCGCATTGTTCGACACCTATTAGTAGTATGGATAGCGCTATTAGAGGTCGGCCAACCTCTCGTTCACTATGTTACGGGACGCATATTATTTAATTAGGGGCTTTGCATGGCATACATTATTATATATGTGGTGCTTATATTGTGACTTATTATGACCGCGGGTGCTTGACTACAAGACATAATACTTGACAACGCCTTTGGCTTGTGAACTTTCTCTAATGGTTTCTCATATTATATAAAACGTGTGTGCTCACCAACTATTTTCATAGTTGACCCGTTTTCTCTCATGCATTTCAGGTGATCGTCAGTAAGCTTGTCATCAAGGTCTTGCATAATGAAGTTTTCACATGTCACTACTATTCATTATGTACTAAAATACCATCTTTTGGAAACTAAACTTATGTCTTAAATTGCCAATGTCGGCAATAACAATGTTGTAATGTTATACTTTTCCTTAATGTAAATTATGGTATTGTCTTATTTCTCTTTGGTGATGTATATCGATTTCGTTGCACCTCGTGTTTCCGTCTTCGGCGAGGGTGTGACAGATTGGCATCAGAGCCAGAGGTTATAGAGAATGCCGATTTTTCTAAAATAAAAATCGCAACTATAACCAAAGTAACATTTTTCTTAAATACCAAAAATGATACGAGTCGACTAGTCTTAGCATTGCATTATTAATCCTCAAGTATGCATAGCCTGATCACCTATGTATAATTCAGGAAGAATCATGCGATGAAGGGAGTAGTAGTCAAAGATCATGTTTGGTCGGGTCTAGAGAGTCTGGTCACCTGAAGTTGCATTGGTCGGGTGGTATGCATAACCTGTTTATATGTTTCAGTTTCTGTTACCGTACCTTATATATGCCTTCATGTATATACTTTCTCCTTGCTATCTTACGCCCCGTTAGATTAAGCATGCCTTTGTTTCCATCATTTTGCGATCTCCATGTCACGACTGTTATTGTACCGTACATCCTCCGTCATCATTCATGTGTCGCTCACTCAACCAACTATTTTTGGTCTATCGCAGAGACATGGCCGCAATGAACACTCCGAATGACACTGCTGCTGGATTAGCAGACCTCCTCACTCAGATTGTTGCGCACATTGATGCTGGACGGACTAATAATGGAGCAGGTGCCTCGAACAACGGTCAGGGATGCAACTATAAGACTTTCATGACGTGCAAGCCAATGGAATTTTATGGCACTGAGGGTGCCATTGGACTGCTATCATGGTTCGAGAATGTGGAGTCAAAACTCAGTATCACGAAATGTGTTGAAGGGGATAAGGTTGAATTCTCTGCGGGTCTACTCCAGGGTCGAGCATTGACTTGGTGGAACAACCAGCTACAGACCAGAGGAAGGGAAGCTGCAAATGGATTATCTTGGGAAGCGTTCAAGAAATTACTAACTGACGAGTACTGCAGAAAAGATGAAGTGCAGAAGCTGGAAGCAGAATTTTGGAACCACTTGATGGTAGGAGTAGAAGTTGACAAGTACACGGCCCGTTTCCACGAGCTGACTAGGATGGTTCCTCATATGGTCTCCACTGTGGAGAAGCTGATTGATCGATATATTTGGGGGTTGATCCCTGAAATCAGGAGGGATGTCACTTCATCAAACCAAACCACTCTGCAAGCTGCTGTGGGCATGGCATACCGCTTGACAAATGATGTGATCAGGTCTGGTGGACTAACGAAAGGAAACGATGGAGGACGAAAGAGACAGGAAGATCAGCAAAGAAGCCGTGATCAAGACCAACAGGACAAGAGACAACGAGTAATGGGAAACTACGGAGTAACAACTCAAGGGCCCAGAAGATATGCCGGTCCACATCCTATGTGCACTCGATGTAACTACCACCACTCAGGAGACTGCCCAAGATGCACCAAATGCGGACAGTCGGGCCACTTCATGTGAAATTGCTCAAACAGGACACTGAACCAAGGACCAAAGCCAGCATGTTATGAGTGTGGAAGCTTGGATCATCTCAGGAATACCTGTCCAAAGTTGAAAAGAACTCCCAACCAAGGACAGAATCGTCCAAATCTGGCGTTGGCAGTTGAAGGCCCTCAAGATCAGAATATTGAAATTCCCCCTGCACGTGGCCGAGCTTACTTCCTAGGGAATCATTTAACCCCACAGAATCAGGACAACATGCCGGGTACATTCTTTTGAACAACCTCCTTACTTCTTAATCTTGAGTGCATAACTTATTTTTATTTCTTACCAAGTTCACGACATTGATATAATCCGAGACCTAGCATTTTCGACCTTAGTTGCTTCATCAAATTTAACTGCGAGCACATACACCTATAGAATGGATGAATTGAATCTCGAGGACGAGATTCCTTTTAAGGTTGGTAGAATGTAACAACCCGATATTTTCCACGTCTACGTTTATTTCCAAACTTTGGAAATTCACTATTCATCGATTACTATTTATCATTTTACTATTCATCGTTTTTAATGTCCGTTTAATATTCTGAGAAACATTTGAAAATTTTACTATTCACAGAACACTATTCATTCCGGAAGAAATTCCACTATTCACGTGCATTATCAGTAAGGACCTCTCATACGGACTAGAATAGTCTGCATATCATCATAATGTCATTTACATGCTATACCACTTTTAGGATTCTCAAATTAATATATTTAGTATATTTAACGTTTTACGTATAAGTATTTATAATTAAACGTTAACACGCGATTAATAAATACGACGAATATATCTAAATATTCCCACTATGGTCCCGACATATTTTTATATCCCTTATAACCTCATAAAAGTTATAAAATTCATTTACCCAACATTTTGGAAATTTATTTTATTTATATCGTAAGTTTATTAAAATTACGACGGTTTTCGTGAAAACTAAACAATAATCACCCGAACACTCAGTAATTGTACCCAACACATTTTTAACATTTTTATGACTTTATTAAGTCCCGGTTAACTTCGTTAACATTTATTTCTAGCAAACCCGGTACCCGATTATAACTAATACTTACACTAAACTACAACTAATATTACACCACATTTCCTAAGTGATCAAAACCGATTTTTCTTCTCCTTTTCACATTGAAAACCAGCCCATAAGTCCTCTCCTAGGCAAAAATTACAAAGTTTATTAACCTAGTGCATTAATGTACACTTATAATACTATATACTTATACAAGTATTTACAAAAACCACCAAAAACACAACATACATAATTTTATAGAATCAAAAGCTCTCATTCTTCATCCCCATCACCAAACCCACGACTTCATCACCATTTCAAGATCAAGTGAAGGTTTTCAAAAGTTTAAAGCACCAAAGTTGTTCCTTTTGTGGTTCTAATCAAGAATATTGCATCAAACACACAAGTAATCCAAGGTTTCTAATCATCTCACCACCTTTTATTTCAAAGTGAGTTATCAAATTTATTTTCATGTTTTCATCTAATTAACATGTGTATCTCATGGTATTCATACTTAATTTCATGCACAAACTAGCTATACCACATTATTTTTGTAGACTTTTGAAACATACAAACCCTAGATTTTGATTTAGGTGTTCCTTTGTTAAATTAACATGATTACTAGTCATTAGGAACCCATGGCACCCTAAGAAGGTGTATGGTAGGATTAAATTAGTTTTGTGAAGTTTGCAAGAGTTTTGGTTGAGGTTGGAACTAGTTTTGAACCTTGGAAATGGATTTCTAACAAGTTTATAAACATGCTGTCCCATTTTGTAAAATTCTGGAAAATCAGTAGATACAAAGTAAACTTTGGCAAAAATTTTAGAAAATACTTTAAAAAACGAATCCGTAGGCGAAAGAACGGATTAAAAAGAGTTTATAACAAAGAAGTTATGATTTTTGCAAGTTTATTGACGAAAAGTATTTTTCTGGAAATTACATGCTGTTGGACGTTTTTCGTCGGACAAAAAGAGGCTTTAGACGTAACCCGGAAGAACCGAGCTTTCCAAAATATATTACTACATACAAAGACGTAACCGTGGATATAAAGAACAAGTAAAACGGACTTATAACGACAAAGATATTCACGTTTGAATATCGGCAAAACTCATTTCATTTTGACAGCTTTTATAAATTTTAACACTAAAACTACGTAGTAACTCTAGATTTCTAGAAATAATACCAAGTACCCAATTTTATAACTAATGAAGTATTAGTTATTACAAGTATATTTTCATCACTACAAGGCGTTATTTCAAAGATTTCAACCCGAGGATTTCAACACGAACATGGAAACATACGATATATATATATATATATATATATATATATATATATATATATATATATATATATATATATATATATAAGTATATATATTGCAACTAGCTTTATTTCTCTAATAGCCATATTTTTCCTAAGTCTTGGAAATATATAATTTTGATATCAACTAGTATTTTTCAAGTTAAGAGTGGTATAGGGAGCATGTGCATGTACATTCCTTTCTTCATTTCATGATCTAAAGTAGATCATATCATTCATTTAGGTTGCGGATAGAGTGCGCGCCTTACTTTAGTTCATACCTTTTTGTTATCATATCGCTTATATCAGGTGAGTATTCACGAACCCCTTTTTCTAACTATTTTAATCGCTTTGGGGTGGATGCATGAATTATTACTTGAACACTTTGAACATTGTTTTGAACCCTTTGATTATTATGAACTCTTTTGACTTGTCTTGACCTTATAACTTGTTTAGAACTCTTGAACTCAACTTGAACTTTTGAACATAATGTACTGTACGTGCTATGACCTAAAGTCTCGCCATTTTTTGGTGGAGCGTGCAAAGTCTCACCTTATTGGTGGAGCGTTCTTAACCCTAAAGTCTCGCCTTATTGGTGGAGCGTGCTAAGTCTCCCATGTTTGGAGCGTTCGTAATCGTATATAATAGTTGTATGCTGTATTGTTCGTACATTCGCATTGTTCGACACCTATTAGTAGTATGGATAGCGCTATTTGAGGTCGGCCAACCTCTCGTTCACTATGTTACGGGACGCATATTTTTTAATTAGGGGCTTTGCATGGCATACATTATTATATATGTGGTGCTTATATTGTGACTTATTATGACCGCGGGTGCTTGACTACAAGACATAATACTTGACAACGCCTTTGGCTTGTGAACTTTCTCTAATGGTTTCTCATATTATATAAAACGTGTGTGCTCACCAACTATTTTCATAGTTGACCCGTTTTCTCTCATGCATTTCAGGTGATCGTCAGTAAGCTTGTCATCAAGGTCTTGCATAATGAAGTTTTCACATGTCACTACTATTCATTATGTACTAAAATACCATCTTTTGGAAACTAAACTTATGTCTTAAATTGCCAATGTCGGCAATAACAATGTTGTAATGTTATACTTTTCCTTAATGTAAATTATGGTATTGTCTTATTTCTCTTTGGTGATGTATATCGATTTCGTTGCACCTCGTGTTTCCGTCTTCGGCGAGGGTGTGACATGGACTAGCCAACTCTTGATGGAATAGTCAACATCTTGGTGAGCTGATTACCAATTATGGATTTTCCACGGCCTTTACCACAAGCCATAATCTTGTGGGCTAGCCAACTCATTCGCTTTATGGGATATGGGGAGTTGAGGAACCATACAATTTTGGGCAAATTGCAAGCCGTAAACGGATTTGAGATATCTTTACCAAGAGCCGTTTGCTCCTGGATTAGCCAATCCTTTTTGTCGTTTTGACACGGCGGACTGATTACCACAAAAATTTTGAAATAAAGTGAAAAATTTTTGAAAATTTTGGGCCAAAATGGGGGTACTTGAAAGTATTTTGCGATAAAATTCGCTAGAATTCCCCCCCCCCCCCACACTTAGAATTAAATATTGTCCTCAATATTCAAAGTCCCGGCTATTATGCCGAATCTATGAACGTAAAAAGATAACATTCGAAACTAACTGCAGAAATAACGTTTTGCATTTTTCACTTTATTTATCTGTACATACGATCACACACATTTTTTTTTCAAAGATATATACATTTCAAATAGCGGGGGGTTGGCCATTCCCCCACACTAGGGTGGTAGAAAGTAGAAAGAAATCAGAGACACGGGTGAAAACCCATGTTGTTGCTACTGTTTTTGTTTATCGAGTCGCTAGCTTGACTCGATCCCCGAATTCAATTGTCCTTGGGGAAAGTTTGGAGATCCGGGACAACCATGGATGGTATGTCCTCTCCAAAGTAGTGTTTCAAACGATGTCCATTCACTTTGAAATTAGGGCCGTCATTTTGAGATAATTCGACGGTACCATAAGGATAAACCTTAACGATAGTGAATGGACCAGTCCATCGGGTTTTTAGCTTTCCCGAGAAGATCTTGAGTCTAGAGTTGAAAAGAAGGACTCGATCACCAACGTTGAAAATGCGGTTTTTGATTTTGGAGTCATGAATCTTCTTTGTCTTTTCTTTATAGATCAAAGAGTTCTCGTAAGCTTGATCACGAAGTTCATTTAATTCATTCAGTTGAACTTTCCTGTGATCGCCCGCAGTTTTGAGGTCAAAATTGGCATGCTTGAGAGCCCAATAGGCTTTATGCTCAAGCTCGATCGGAAGATGGCACGCTTTCCCGTACACAAGTTTGTAAGACGTACACCCAATGGGTGTTTTGTAAGCTGTACGGAAAGCCCAAAGTGCATCATCTAATTTATCCGACCAAGATGCACGATTTTCACCAACGGTTCTTTCCAATATTCTCTTAATGCCACGATTGGAAACTTCTACTTGTCCACTTGTTTGAGGGTGGTACGCAGTAGAAAGACGGTGAGTTACACCATACTTTTGCATAACTTTATCAAATTTGTCATTGCAAAAATGCGTACCACGATCACTAATTATAGCACGTGGAGTTCCAAATCGAGCAAAAAGAGCTTTCAAAAACTTCACAACAACTCGGGCATCATTAGTGGGTAAAGCTTTCGCTTCAACCCATTTTGACAAATAGTCAACAGCCACGAGTATGTACTTATTTCCATGAGATGACGGAAATGGCCCCATAAAGTCAATGCCCCATAAATCAAATATTTCACAAACTTGTATTGCATTTTGTGGCATTTCATTTTTTTGTGAAATATTCCCGTGACGTTGACAAGCGTCACAGGATTTGACTAATTCTTGGGCATCCTTATAAATCGTGGGCCAAAAGACACCGGAATCAAACACCTTTTTGGCGGTGTAATTTGGATTGTGGTGGCCCCCCGTGGGACCAGCATGGCAAGCCTTAAGAATTTCAGTGGCTTCTTGACCATATACACACCGCCGGATGACTTGATCCGCACATATTTTGAACAAGTAGGGTCGTCCCAGAAATAATGTTTCACATCTTTAAAGAACTTGTTCTTTTGTTGGGACGACATCCCTTTCACAATAAAGTTACCCGCAAGGTAGTTTGCAAAATCGGCAAACCATGGGGTAACAGAATCTCCACGAAAGGCAACCGCATTGAGTGTCTCGAGAGGGAAGGTTTCATTAATTCCCCTTTTTTCGGAGACATCTTGATGGGGGTTTTCCAAACGGGAGAGATGATCAGCAGCTAGGTTCTCAGCTCCTTTTTTATCACGAATTATGATATCAAATTCTTGCAGGAGGAGAACCCAACGAAGTAGTCTCGGCTTTGCATCTTGTTTTGCAAAAAGGTACTTCAAAGCCGAGTGATCCGTATACACTATGCTTTTTGTCAAGATCAAATACGACCGGAATTTTTCAAAGGCATACACCACAGCTAATAATTCTTTTTCAGTGGTGGTGTAATGACTTTGAGCCTCAGTCATTGTTTTGCTTGCATAGTGTATAGGCTGAAAGTGTTTAGACCTGCGTTGCCCCAAGACTGCCCCTATAGCATAATCGCTAGCATCACACATAAGTTCAAAGGGCAAGTCCCAATCGGGGGCAACAAGAATAGGTGCCTCAGTAAGCTTTTTCTTTAGAGTTTCAAAAGCTTCTACGCACTCAGGTGAGAAGATAAAAGGAGCATCCTTTTCGAGGAGATGGGTAATAGGCCGGGCGATCTTAGAAAAATCTTGAATAAACCTACGGTAAAAACCGGCATGACCAAAAAAGCTCCTAATACCTTTGACGGTAGTGGGATGAGGTAATTTTGCAATGACATCAATTTTGGCTTTGTCAACCTCAATCCCATTCTTTGAAATCTTATGGCCGAGGACAATGCCCTCTTTGACCATAAAGTGACTCTTCTCCCAATTTAGACATAACTTTGTGTCTTCACAACGTTTGAGCATGTTGTCTAAATGGGAGAGACATGATTGAAACGAATCCCCAATGACCAAAAAATCGTCCATGAAGACCTCTGATGAGGCGAAAAATGGTCCGTTTTTAGGGGGTCATTTAAGCCCCCAATCCGAATTTATTTGATCAAATATTGCCCTAAATCGTTCCTTTTGTGATTTTAGGTACTTGGAGAGTGAATTCTGGAAAAGAAGCCATTTTGGACGTTTTTAGAGCATAAAAGTGAAGAAAACGGCAAAGTCTCAATTTTCCATGCTGGGAACAGTACATGAAGGCGTCAAGAGTTTTTCCTGACGGCGTCAAAACCCCAAGAATTAAAATCCGTAGTTGATGACGGCGTCACACACAGGGCGTCAAGAGTAATTTTTGTGACGGCCTAGGCCTTGACGGCGTCAGAAGTAGATCAAGGCCGTCCGAGGAAGTATTTGGCGGCGAGATGACGGCGTCACACCTTTGTTCTTGACGCCGTCATCCCTATTTTCCTATATATAGTTTTCTAGTTTTTCACATTTAAAGGGAGAAGTTTTGGGAGAAACCCTAGAGACGATTTTGGTGTAACTTTACAGGTTTTTCAAGGGTTCCAACCCCTTGATACCTTGCATGATTAATTAAGATAAGTGTTCTTCTAATTCAATCAATATGTCTATGTGTTGGTTGTCTATATCATGTTCTTGTCTTAATTCTATCATGCTAGGCTAGATCTCTTTTGTGTTTGCTTAGATCTAATGAAACCTAGATATTGATTATGTGTTGATTACTTGTTTATTCTTGTCTTGGATGAATGATTTATATGTTAGGCTTAAGAAAGCTGGCAGATCTCCAAATGGTAACATGCTTGAACGTCTTAAGAAACATGAACCGAGGCGTACTAGGTCTTTATTGGTTGTATTTAATGCATGAGCCACTGTTTACAATCCCTATAGTTGTGCTGGGCATGGTGTAGGAGGAGATAAGAGCTCATAGAATTGGGGAGTTATGTATGCCACCCCATGAATGGTATTAAGGAATACAATCCGTCATCCATGCAATTATAACAAGTAATTAACGTGTAAAAGATATCTAGGGAGTAGTGAAGTCTAAGTAAACACATTTTCTCCAATTACTGCTCACAACCTTAGTATAATTAGTTTATTTTCATTTTTAGTATTTTATTTTGATTGCATCTTAGTATTGGGTTAGTTGAATAGCAATTAATTCCGCCCTAATCCTTCAAAAACCGAGATTTTACTTGCTTTCATAAAAAAATATAAAAACACAAAAATAATCATCCCTCACCTTTAGAACTAGTATTTAGGCTTTCTAATCCTAGCGACACTATTCTTAAGCTGAACGATCAATCCCCCGGTACTTGTCACTATACTATACTACAACGATCAGGTACACTGCCTGGTGGGGGTTGTAAGCTTCTCGAGATCCCTCGAGAGGTAAAGCCTGTTGCGATTCCCACGCATCAAGTTTTTGGTGCCGCAGCCCGGGGAATAGTTATTGTCTAGGTTAGAATTTCTTTTTATTAGGTCTACTTGCTAGATTCCTTTCTAGTAAGATTTTATTTTTATTTTTAGGTGTTCTTTAGTCTATCTTATTTCTTCGTGCTTTTGTTCGTAACTCTTTACCATCCGACATCATGGAAGGTGGTAACATCTTTGAACCCGTCATCCCACCACAACAAAACTCACCATTAGAACCCCTTAGGCCCCGAACCTTAGGAGAGTATTCCCGACCTAGCCACCAAGGCTACCGAAACACCATTGAGCTCACCGGAGCCAATGTGACCCCCTTGCGATCCGACACCATCCGGTTGGTGCAAAGCGGATGTGCATTCCATGGACTGCGTTCCGAAGATCCAAACCAACATCTTAAGGACTTTCTTAAAATCGTAGATTCCATAGACCTAGGTGTTGAAACTAGAGAGACTACCCGTTTACGCCTATTCCAATTCTCTCTACGGGATCAAGCTAGTCAATGGCTTGAGCGTTTACCCGCGGGATCCATCACCACATGGGATGATCTCACCACTCGTTTCCTTGCTCAATTTTTCCCACCGGGGAGAACTACTAAGCTTAGAAATGACATCTTGATGTTCCAACAACGTCAAAATGAATCTCTTTATGAAGCATGGACTCGTTTCAAGGACTTACTCCAAAAAGTCCCTCATCATGGCATAGATCTTTGGCTCCAAGTCCAAATCTTTTATGACCATATCGACATCTCCACGAGGCGAGCCATTGACCAATCGGCCGGTGGTAAGCTACGTGATCTTAGTGCGGAACAATCATGGGAACTCATAGAAGATCTTGCTCTCTATGACAACGAAAGTTGGAATGATCCCCGTGATTTGAACAAAACGGTCAAGGCAATATCTTTGCCTTCGAACAATTCTAGCACTCCCGACCGTAGGATCATGGAACTTGAAGGTCGAGTCAAGTCTCTCATGAAATCTTACGAAGCTCATAAACCTTCAAGCCAAGTTAGCAGAATCGCTTCTGCATGCAAACTGTGCAATGGCCCTCATGAGACCTATAACTGCATGGAACTTCCAAAACGTGCTTATAACGAATTCACATCATCACACGTAGGTCAGGGTCCTCGAACTTCTGCCGAAGCCTATGAGGCATGGAAGGATAAACCTGATTTTAGAGGGTACCAAACGCGAAGCGTATCCTTCAATGACTCCTCACCACTCACTTGGTCCGAGCATTTTCCGTCACAAGGTATTCCTAGGCAAAGCTGTGAAGATGCTTTAAAAAAATTCATTCTATCTCAAGAACTATAGCTCACTACGCTCGAGGCAAAATTTAAAAAACAGCAGGCTGACGTGAACAACAAGATTTGTAATCTGTTGACTGCTATCAAAGAGCATATTGATAATAAGCCCATTCACATTGAAGAGGTTAAATCTGCTACCGTCATGAGTCCACCAGCCTCCCCTGTAAAAATAAAAAGTCCTAGCAAGTTATTCAAACATCTATCTCCTAACGGAAAAGAACCTGTCAACCCCCCTGGACCAATCCACTTCGTAAACACCATCACCACAATATCTGCTTCAACATCCAACCCAACCCAACAACAAACTAACAAATTCAGTCAGACAGCGAAAGATGAGACCTCAAGGGTTGACCATGCTTCGGCAAGGAAACCTACCGACTCACCCGAGCAATACACCGCGCAAGAATCCGACAAACCAGATGAAAGGAAAGAGAAATCGGAAGAGCATGAGAAAGATCCAACCATTTTGGGTAAATCTATTATAGAATAATCCGAGAGAAAAATGGAGGATGTTATTAGTGTGGGTAGCAATCAGACTAAGGAAAGTAACCCTAAAGTTTTCAAGATCCCTTGTACCATTGAGGAAAAGCTCTTAACCGATAGTCATATAGATCCTAGCTTCCCAGTCAACATAATCCCCCTTTCCCTATACCACAAAACCTTCCCAGAGCACATTGCGTGCGAGAGAGTAATAGAAAATTTATCAATTTGGATTGGAGAGCTTGTTTACAATACTGACCTCACCGTGGTTGATGACGTGGACCCTCTCACCAATCAAACGTTAACCCACCTTGTCCTTGGCATACCATTTATCAAGGAATCGGGAGCAATCCTTGATGAGAAAGATGGTAGTGTAGTACTCACCAATGGTGTTAGGAAGGTAATTTTTCGTAGGGATAGTGAGGAGGTGTACGAGTATCGTCCCTCTCTTGAGGGGAATCTATATGGGTCAAAGGATGGAGAGTTGGGGAAGATAAGACGACGTGATCCGAATAATCTCAAAATCCCCTGCATGATCGGTCATAAGTACTTCGATAACATATACATTAATATATTCCTACCAAAGAATCTTATGTCATTGTTTCATTATAACAATATCTGCAGATGGGGGATGATTTACAAGGGAGAGAAAGTGGTTGGTAAGGATCATGAAATCCAGGTGTTCGTAGGAAATATGGCATTTTCTATGGAATTCATGATTGTGGACAACATAGAGGACTATGTCGACCCTAGGTTATCACAAGTCATCTTTGGAGCACCCTTTTGTGAAATCACTAATTTGATAGTGGATGACTTGAACAGAATCATGACCTTCACTGATGGGATTAGGAGGATTTCATACCAAACGCCATACAAGAGAAAAGACCTTAAGGAAATAGATTGTGACGGGCTTGATATGATGAGCTCCCAACTTATCTTGTGTGATGAAGATGTTAGGAGAGGGTGTAGAAATATTTCTGATTTATCATGTGGATTCTTTAAGAATGTTAGTAAGCTTGGTTCTAAGTATCGACAAGATATTTTCGAGTTCGAAGATCCGAAGTACTTGCACTATGAAAGCGAAACTGGTTTAGAAGACGACCTAGAGAATGAAACCAATGATGAGATCACGTAGTAACCCATGACTTTGAGTCTAGCTACAAGACTCGTAAATAAAGAAAAGCGCTTCTTGGGAGGCAACCCATGCTTTGTGTGATTTTCATTTCATTTGTTTGTTATTTGCTTCCGTATGCATGCTTTATTTTTTATTGTTGGTTGATCATGTCTCTAAATTAAAAGGTGGAAATACTTTACTATGTTGTTTGGCCTAGTTTAACTCCAACCTAAAAGTATTTTTGCAAAAGATAAGTGTAAGGGGAAACCCCAAATATGTTTTTAAGAAACAAACTGATCATGATTCTCCACAATATTAAATGAACATGTATATTCGTATTTATTAGAGTCAAATGCTTGTATTGAGTCATAATGAAGTTTTGCAGGATTTTCCAGGAAGTAGGACCAAGTTTTTCCAGAAATTTTCCGGAAACTTAACATAAGAATTTCTGCAGGTCCATTCTGACGGCGTCATGAGTTTACTCTTGACGGCGTCAGGAGTAAAAATCTGGAAATTTTACCGGTTTTGTTTTTCTAACGGAGTCTTATGGTTTTTGTGAATTATTATGTTTTATAATCTCCAGGAAATCTGCAAACTTCATTCCACAAGCATTATATCTTACTTTGTTTTCTAGGACTTAGAAACTTATATAGGATGCCGCCGATTTTACGCGAGGTTGTCTTGTCTATTTTGTCAGGTTTTACAGGTTATGTATGACAAGAAGATGATTTATATTCTGGAAGGGAAGCTTTGATTGTTCATTTTCTTGGAGGAAGATTTAACCTGGCCATCCTATTATCCATACCGAGCAAATCAGGGGAGTATTTGATTTCATTCTCTTTACTTTTTCACTTTTACATTCTTTACTTGAACATTGGGGACAATGTTCATCTTAAGTGTAAGGGGAGGGTAAAAAGATGATACCTTACATATGCACTTTCGCTTGAGTTTGTTTTGTTTGATAGTAGATATGTAATAAAACTATGAGAAATACTTGTTAGTGTAATTCTAGCGCCAAATTTAAAATTTTTTTACAACATTTAGGAGTGAAACTTTAGCCATAGCAAGCGTCTCATGGATAGGAGATTGTATGACTAGCACATAACCGTATATTCAGAAAAATTTTCCACCCAAATATGTGAGGTTCGCCTTTAGATTTGATAGGAAAAGCATTCACTATTAGTGCTTATGAGTGTACCGGTAGCATTTAGATTCTAGAACTTGCGTTAGTGATGCATTCCGAGACCGCTAGTGAGACTACATTCGTGTAGTAGGATTTACTACATGATAAGAGGCATTAGGATCACCCTTGTGTTAAACCCGTATCATAATTACTTGACCATCTAAGTCATACTACTTGGCTAGTTAAGTCAACTAATTTTTCCCACACCCTTAGTGTTGTACTCATTTTTAGTACACGAAACCCCTAGTACACCCCTCCAAGCCTATCTTTTCGTTTCTAACTTTAAGCATCTTACTTAAAGGAAGAATTTGTTACACCCCACTTAAATGTACACCCAAATCGCCTTAGCCTTCCGTGTATGCGCTCATTTTTAGTGCATTATTGTTATTTGTTTAAACCCTAAGTTAACTATCTAATTGATTACATGGTTGCTAAGTCGAGTCATATCCTTGTACATATTGTTTTGGGACGATTGGGACTCATGGGTAAGTACTTATTTTATGGAGTAATGGGGAAGAACATATATTATTACCCCCATATGTGCGTTAATCTTAATAGTGCTCCAAGTGTTTTGATTTTCTTAATTCGAGTCATTAGAATAGTTGAATGTAAAGTATGTAAAGATTCAAGTGTAAGGGGAATTTTCATTCCCTATGATGTATTATTTTGGATGGTAGGGTAAGAGTGTATGCAAAAAAAAAAAAAAAAAAAAAAATCGAAAAAATCAAAAAAAAAAAAAAAAAAAAATCGAAAAAATCAAAAAAAAAAAAAAAAAAAAGTAAAAAAAAAATAAAAAAAAGAAGGGAAAAAGAGAAAAAACATACGGACTACCATCCCGTTTCATTCTATGTTCATTTTATGTTTTTGTTATTTCTCATTTATTAGCTTAAGTCGAGTCTAGTCTTGGCTTAGCAACGCCATATTGTACATGTAATTAACCAAGATTGTTAACTCGCCACCAGTAAAACTTCCTTTATCCAACAAAATCGTGTAATTCATATCCCTATACCTAACGTTACAACCCTTAAAAAGACCTCTTTGATAGTTTAACATAGGTTCTTACGCCATGTGGTGGAGGTTTGATCCTTTCCCAAGCCTATGGTAATCTATTTTGCTATGACAGGTAGTGAGAGATATCTTCCATTTCCATAATGTTATATTACTTTATTACACCCGAGAGATGTGAGTATCTAAACACTATTTGTGAGGTGCTAGTGTATGACCTCCGAGCTTGTCTATTGGTCTTTAGTGGAACGATTATTTGTTGTAATTACTTTTATATTAGTGTTAAATGACCCCTAACTTGTATTTTGACTAGAATAAAAGCGCATTTGCTTGAGGACAAGCAAATCTCAAGTGTAAGGGTATATGATGAGGCGAAAAATGGTCCGTTTTTAGGGGGTCATTTAAGCCCGAATCCGAATTTATTTGATCAAATATTGCCCTAAATCGTTCCTTTTGTGATTTTAGGTACTTGGAGAGTGAATTCTGGAAAAGAAGCCATTTTGGACGTTTTTAGAGCATAACAGTGAAGAAAACGGCAAAGTCTCAATTTTCCATGCTGGGAACAGTACATGAAGGCGTCAAGAGTTTTTCCTGACGGCGTCAAAACCCCAAGAATTAAAATCCGTAGTTGATGACGGCGTCACACACAGGGCGTCAAGAGTAATTTTTGTGACGGCCTAGGCCTTGACGGCGTCAGAAGTAGATCAAGGCCGTCCGAGGAAGTATTTGGCGGCGAGATGACGGCGTCACACCTTTGTTCTTGACGCCGTCATCCCTATTTTCCTATATATAGTTTTCTAGTTTTTCACATTTAAAGAGAGAAGTTTTGGGAGAAACCCTAAAGACGATTTTGGTGTAACTTTACAGGTTTTTCAAGGGTTCCAACCCCTTGATACCTTGCATGATTAATTAAGATAAGTGTTCTTCTAATTCAATCAATATGTCTATGTGTTGGTTGTCTATATCATGTTCTTGTCTTAATTCTATCGTGCTAGGCTAGATCTCTTTTGTGTTTGCTTAGATCTAATGAAACCTAGATATTGATTATGTGTTGATTACTTGTTTATTCTTGTCTTGGATGAATGATTTATATGTTAGGCTTAAGAAAACTGGCAGATCTCCAAATGGTAACATGCTTGAACGTCTTAAGAAACATGAACCGAGGCGTACTAGGTCTTTATTGGTTGTATTTAATGCATGAGCCACTGTTTACAATCCCTATAGTTGTGCTGGGCATGGTGTAGGAGGAGATAAGAGCTCATAGAATTGGGGAGTTATGTATGCCACCCCATGAATGGTATTAAGGAATACAATCCGTCATCCATGCAATGATAACAAGTAATTAACGTGTAAAAGATATCTAGGGAGTAGTGAAGTCTAAGTAAACACATTTTCTCCAATTACTGCTCACAACCTTAGTATAATTAGTTTATTTTCATTTTTAGTATTTTATTTTGATTGCATCTTAGTATTGGGTTAGTTGAATAGCAACTAATTCCGCCCTAATCCTTCAAAACCCGAGATTTTACTTGCTTTCATAAAAAAATATAAAAACACAAAAATAATCATCCCTCACCTTTAGAACTAGTATTTAGGCTTTCTAATCCTAGCGACACTATTCCTAAGCTGAACGATCAATCCCCCGGTACTTGTCACTATACTATACTACAACGATCAGGTACACTGCCTGGTGGGGGTTGTAAGCTTCTCGAGATCCCTCGAGAGGTAAAGCCTGTTGCGATTCCCATGCATCAACCTCCATAGTTTTCCCGATCATGTCGGAAAATATGGACATCATACATCTTTGAAACGTGCCCGGAGCATTACATAAACCAAACGGCATACGTTTATAAGCAAAAGTTCCATAGGGACACGTGAAAGTGGTCTTTTCTTGATCTTGCAGATCAATGGGAATCTGAAAATAACCCGAGAAACCATCGAGGAAGCAATAGTATTCATTCCCCGCTAATCTCTCGAGCATCTGATCCATAAAGGGTAGAGGAAAACGATCTTTGCGGGTGGCGTCATTTAACTTACGATAGTCAATACAGACACGCCAACCCGTAACCAAACGAGTAGGAATCAACTCATTTTCCTCGTTTGTGACAACAGTAATGCCACCCTTTTTTGGAACACAATGTATTGGGCTAACCAAAGGACTGTCCGATATAGGGTAAATCAATCCGGCATCAAGAAGTTTTAAAACTTCTTGTTTAATGACCTCATGAATTTTTGGATTCACCCTTCTTTGGTGTTAGACTGCTGGTTTGAAGTCATCCTCCATTAAAATCTTGTGAGTACAAAATTCAGGGTCAATGCCCTTGATGTCGGAGAGTCGCCAAGCAATTTCTTGTTTATGTGACTTCAAAACCTTTATGAGAGCAGCCTTTTCCTCAACACTTAAATTTTTAGCAATTATGACGGGTAATTTATCATCACCCTCCAGAAATGCGTACTCAAGGTGAGGCGGCAAGTCCTTAAGCTCAACCACAGGAAAGTCATCAGTTATTTCAATATTTTTGACTTCCTCTTTATGAAGTATCTTTGGAGGAAGAGGGGGAGATGGATCTTTGTTTAACAATTTTTCTAGCAAAAGAATATCCCCCTCAGGATCAAGATAGTCCTCATCAAATTTACCCGAAATTGAACTATCTTGAGCGAGAAAAGCCTCGACCTCTTCCAAAAGGAAGTCACTTCCCTCAAAAGGAGTGAGAGAAGGGGAAGAGTCGGATATGATAGGCTCAGTAGATGGAGTGGGACTGCCACTCGGTAAGTAACCAAGAAGTTCTTGAGAGTACTCCTCGGATGCAACATCAATGACATCAATTCGGTTAACCATTTCGGCGTCATAATTAGAGGAGTACCTCGAAGTTTGATCGAGGTTAAACGTTACTGCTTCATTACCAACACGAAGAGTTATTTCCTCTTCGTGCACATCGATCACGACCCGTCCTTAAGAATCCTCTCCCAAGAATGAGAGGAACTCGCGGGTCAGCATCAAAATCAACAATCACAAAATCTGCCGGAAAGTGGAAGTTTCCCACCTTTACAAATACGTCCTCGGCAATGCCGAGGGGACGAGATGTTGAGCGGTCTGCAAGCTCGAGAGTCATGCAGGTGGTGGTAAGTTCCGGAAGAGAGAGCTTTTTCCATATTGAATAAGGCATCAAGTTGATGCTTGCACCTAGATCGGCCAAGGCGAAGCACTCAACCATTCCGGGGAAAACACATGGAATGAGAAATTTTCCCGGATCTCATAGCTTCTCGGGAAGCTGTTTCAAAAGAACTGCAGAGCAGTTTTCATTGAGTGGAGTTCGTGCCATTTCGAATAGCTTCTCTTTATTGTTCAACAGATTTTTGATTGTTGATGCGAATTTAGGCATCAAAAGGAGAGCATCTGCGAAGCTGATATCAAAATGAATATCTCGGAAAATTTGAAAGAACTTTTCCATTTGATGATTTGCTTTTTCGCGGAGCTTCTGGTCTTGTAACCGAGATGGATATGGTAGTGAAGGTTTGGATTTAGGGTTCTCTTCAGGAGTTGTTGGTGGTTCAAACACAACTCCTGGTTTTGGTACGGTTTCTGGTACAACCTGAGGATGGACGTGTGCGGTACTTCGTGGACTAGTAAATTGCACCTTGTCCTTTGTCACCTCAGGCTCAAGTTCTACTACCTTGGGAGGAGAAGAAGAGGTAGTAGGAGCTTTGGGTCCATCATAGGAAACATCACTTCTCGTTGTGATCGCTTTAACATCGCCCCTCGGATTAGCGATCGTGTTGCTAGGTAAAGTATTACCTGAGCCCGAGGGTCGATCATTTAAAGACTTCTTAACAAGGTCAGCGATCTGAGTCATCATCACCCTATTCATTTCCTCCTGAGATTTCATGAATTGTCTCAACAACTCCTCATGTGAAGGACCCGTTGGAACAATTGCTTGAGTATTGTTAGGAGGAGCTTGGTTAGGGTAATTCTGAGTAGTTGTAGTGATGGCTTGATTTTGATTGGGAAAATTTTGAGCCCGGTTATTATGATTGGAACCGTGGTTTTAAAAATTTCCCTGATGTTGGTTGCCATGTCCATGAGAATTGTTTCCCTGATAGTTGTTTTGACCTTGGTTTCGATTGTAGTTTCCTTGATGTTGGAAACCTTGATTTTGGTTATAATGGAAACCTTGGTTTTGGTTTGGATTGACATTTCCTTGGTTTTGGTAACCTTGGTTTGTTCGATTATGATTTTGGTTCTGGTTACGGTTTGGGACATTAGGGTTTTGATTGAATCCGGGAGGTCCAAGGAAATTGTTGGAACAATAGCTTAGAAGATTGCGGTCCCCTTGCGGTTGGTAGTTATTACCTCCCGAATTATAGGAACCTTGAGCAGCATATACGTCCTCATGAGGGTAGCCACTAGTGGCTGGACACTCGGAATAAGCATGTGGACCTCCACAAGTTTCACAACTTTGATTAACAGCTTTGGCTTGTTGATTTTGGACTTGTTGATTTTGGATACTTTGGTTCATCCTCAACATAGCCGTAGCGAAATCATCCATCTTTTTAGTGAGGATCGCTATTTCAGAAGATGCTGGAGTGACAGACTTACATGACTCTTCCCTCTCGGCTGAGGAATCCCAGAAATTGTGGTGGGCAGTCATGTTTTCAATGAGATCATAGCACTCTTCGGGGCGCGTTTTCATAAAGGTCCCACCAGTAGCAGCATTGAGAATATCACGGTGTCTCAATGTCAACCCATTATAGAAAGTATCTATTTGGGTAACGAGTAACATGTTATGGTTAGGACACCGATCAATTGAGAGCTTATAGCGTTCCCATGCCTCAAATAGAGACTCTTCGGGATGCTGACAAAAGTTACTAATGTCATTTCGTAATTTAGAAACCATGGATGGTGGAAAGTATTTGGCTAAAAATTTAGTCACCATTTCTTTGAAAGTGTGAATCGAGTTCTTAGGAAGTCGATCAAACCATGCAGTGGCATGATGGGTTAGAGAATAGGGGAAAAGAGATAGACGAAGGGCATCATCAGAGACACCATTCTGCTTCATGCTTTGGGTGACGGTAAGAAATTTATCAAGATGCTTGTTTGCATCGTCACCAGGTAAGCCATGATATTGGCACGAATTCTGGACTTGTTGTATCATGTGATGCTTAAGTCCAAAATCAGTGGCAGCAATGTTAAGAGGGGCAATGGGGCCGCCTCTTCCGAGCATTGTGGGTTGACACAACTCCTCCATCGTTCGGAGATCAGGAGCTGCATCATCTATGATGGGTGGTTCTTGATTACCGTCCATTTTCGGAACTGGATCCTCAACAATAGGACGTAACTCAGTTACATTTTTTAGTTGACGATTTCATTTCGATTGTGAACGAGTGCGCATGCACTAACACAAAATTTCAACAAAACAAGATCGAGACAAATCAACAGTGAACTTAAACCAATAATCACAAATGAATGGCTTCTTTAAGAAAGGTACGCCACTCACAAGGATACAAAGGCAAGTTTTTATCTTTGGTTTGGGAACTTATTATGTCCACACCCCCAGTTGGTAGGTGTTCTGCCTTGGTTTGCGATGGTTTGTTTTTATGTAGTTTTATTTTTCACAAGAAAAGACGAATGTTTTTGGGTTTTTGTGTATGGGTTAAAAACTTTTGGACAATATTTTTGGTATCGATTCGTTTACCAAAATCGTATCTCTTTAAGAATCACCTTAAAGAAATGCGATATAGAAAACGTAACGATATGTTTTGTTTGTTTTTGATTTTTTTGGTGTTGTTAACACTTTAGGAAAAGTGTTAATGACGTTTTTGTTTTATGATTTGAATTTACAAATAGGTGGTGGGTTTATACAGTGACGAATGAAAAACCACTAATCTCTAAAAAACGTTTTAAACACGCAGCTACCTCCCCGGCAGCGGCGCCAAATTTAGATTGGTTCTGAACGGTCAACTAAGTTTCCCAGGTGATGGTCAACCTAGTCAAACGTCTAAAACCAACTAACCAAGGAGTACAGTGTATTCCCGGGTCGTTATGTCCCAGCGAGGTAAGCAATTGTATTCAAAAACGTTTAAAGTGATCGGGTGATTTAACAGGAGGATCAGAAATTTGGTTTGAGTGATTATACTACAAGATTATGATTGAAAATAGCTTAGAAACACTATTGGAACAATTACTGATGATCAGATAACCTAGAAACTTAAGTTAACCTAAAAACGCGCGTTTGAATTAAAAATAACGCGAACGCGCAAAATAAAAAGTAAAACGTGAGCAAATAAAGTCCTACGAACGTGAAAATTATGTTTTTATAATCCTAATGACTTAAGAAAATTTTTAGAAAAAGAAAAATAATTTTTACACTATTTAATTAATTACTATTAATTAATTACTAATTTCTAATTACTTTTTAATTAATTAAATTACACTAATTATTAATTAATTATGAAAATTACCTAGAAAAATGAAAATTAAAGTTAGAAAAATCAAAAATATTATAAAACTATTTTTAAAACAGAAAACCTAATTTTTCTACTATTTAATTATTTAATATTAATTAAAACTAATTATTTAATTAATTTAAACTAATATTAATTATAAAAAATACTAAATGAACAAGGAAAAATCTGAAAAAATTCCTAAAATTATTTTAACTAAAAAGAAGCCTAAGAAAAATTTAAAAATGAAAAGTGCTTATAAATAAGCAGAAAATAAGCCAAAGTGGCTTAAATAGAAGCTATCAGTTTCTAAATTTTTGTCTTTTTCCAAATTTTCTTTTACACAACTGTTTAACTACTCAAAATATGGAACTTTTGTGAAGGAATTTTTGGTTAAGCTCAAAAATAAGCTGTGTACAAGCAATTAAGCCAAACAGTGAGCTAATAAGCTTTGAATAAGCTTCAATAAGCTGAAACAACCCACACAGAGTACCATGACTAGAGATTAAGCTATAAATAACTTATGTGTGCTTAGAAAGAGCTAAAATGACAAGTGAGATCAGCTGAATAAGCCAAGTGATCAAATAAGCAATTTCAAACTCCAATTCAGTTACAAGCAGGCCAACAAAGGTCTTTTTGAACCTCTGTGGGGTTCACAAAGGTGAAAGAAGGTTCAAATAAGAAATTGACCTGTCAAGGGGGGCTGGCAGGGTACAAAATAAGCCAATAAGCTCTGCTTATTGCTTATTAATAAGCTCCGTATGAGCCTTGAAGGTTGGGGCCAAGAACTGAGTGGTCAGATTTGGTCTGCTAACAGGTCACAAACAAGGTACCAATAAGCTGTGTAATGATAAGCCAAGGTTCAAAATAAGCTTAAATCTGAGATCTAGGGCTGCTAAGCTACTCAATAAGCTAAAATAATGGGTATGGGGTCCACTGAGTAGCAATTTACAAGCCCACAAAGAATGGTGCAGGGGTGATAACTCTCCCTGCAGCCTAAAAAAACTAGCTGCACAAGCTTCTAAATAAATCTAGAAATTAAGCTGAGCATGAATCCTAGTAGCTTAGGTGGTGGACTTTAACCACAAGAAATTTCAAAACTTGATTCAACCCACAAAATTCTATAAAAATCTCACAAAAAAATGGAATTCTGCACACTTGAGCACTTTTGACTTTTCTTATTTTACACCACAGTTGACTTTTATGACTTTATAATGACCCTAGATGACTTAATAAGTTGTAATAAGCTAAAAGACAACTAATTTAAACAACCCTAACAACTTATGTGACTGTCTATATGTTTGTGAAATTCAAACTCTCAACAGTGACTGAGAATGAGAGATTTCAAGGTAAATTTGACTTTCACCACTAGAACACTGAATTTCTTTATTTCCCTAACTCATATTTTCCTAGTGAGAGTTTTCTAAGCAAATAACTACACCTTAAACCAAATAAAACTCAGGGGTTGACACTGTGCCAAACACCCCTGAAGATGGTATCTGTTTTTGATTTGCAAAGAAAAAGCATGTTTTATCGCATGATCTTACCAAATAACCATACATACAGATTTATTACACCAATTTAAACTCACAAACACAGGGTTTATTAGCTAAACACCAACAAATCCACAAGACTCCATTATTTGTAAAATTAAGGCAGTGGGTGTGATATGTTATCCTAAGACTTTCAAAACTACAACTTAAGTAGTAAATTGATTCTAAAAGGCAATGGGTAACACAAATAAGCAATATTAAGCAGAAGTTAAGCCACAACTAGCAATGCTACAGATAAAAAACACAAAAGTGGGAAATTTGTCTTACAAGTAGTCCAAGCAAATACTGAGGTACCAAGAGCACACTAAGTCACAACACATTCCTAACACCCCCCATGGGGTTCTAAACCAGTCCATCCATCCTTTTCTTCTCTTCTTCTTGCAATTTTTATTTTTTTATCTTTATTTATATCTTATTTTTTTTTGTATTTTCTTAGTAAACAGAAATTTAAAACTAAAAACTTGAATTTTTGAAACAACACTTATATTAATAATGGACGAGTATCATTACAACTGAGACTTTTGATTGAAAATGAAATGACAAGACTTGGAAAATAAACTAATTTTACACTCAAAATCTAACACTGCTCCACAGCTCCTCTTCTTTTTTTTATAGCTCAAATTAGGGTTTCTGAGGTTTATTAGACTCTTCCCAGCTGCTATCTTGACCCTTGGATCAAAAGAAACAATCTCAGCCGTTTAAATTTTCTTGGAGCCCAAAATTCTTTTGTCTATTTCTTGGAGATAATTGAAGCCAGAGGTGAGTTTGGAGGGTAGTGTTTGGTTTGGAGTAGGAGGGGGGATAGGTTATGATGGTTGAGTGTTGAGGGGGGGGGGGGGGGGTGATGATGAAGGTTGCAGAGGTCACGGGGTGTTGGAGGAGGTGGAGGTCAAACGGTCAGGGTCAAAGTTTGACCGGGTATTATTATTAAAAGGGAAGGTTGGGTGGGCTGTAGTGAGGTTTAGGCTGTGGTGATGGGCTGGGGGTATTAAAAGGTGTGGATTGGGTTGGGTGAAATTTGGATTTTAGGGGAGTAGTAGTATTTATTAGGTCCGGTTGGTTTGTTTGAAATTTGCACAAGGACCTATTTTGTAATTATTCTGAAATCCAGGGACCTGATTTGTAAATAATCCAAAGTGGTAATAAGGACTACTTTTGACATAGGTGAATAGTACAAGGGTGATTTTTGACATTTTCTATTTTGCAAACTCCCAAGGACCATTTTTGCCAAATTGCAAAGTACAGGGACCAAACATGTAATTTTCTCAAACTTTTTACCCAAGGATCGTTTTTCATAATTTTTGACTTTTCTATGCCTTGGGTTGACTTTTCTTTCATTTTAAACTTTCAGGGACTAGTTTTGTCAATTTTTTTGAAACTTGAGGGACTGAAACTGCCAATTGTGCAAACTTTATTCGTTTTTCATTTGTTTTTAAACATTTTGCATCTACACCATATAAAACACACTTTTGGAATAATTTCTGTATTTTGATGCGTTTCTGAGTGTTTTTAGATGTTTTGGCAGTTCAGATACGATAAAAATGATGAGTATTAAAGTTTTTGTATTTTGATGCGTTTCTGAGTGTTTTTGTTTTGGAATAATTTCTGTATTTTGCGAGTTTTGTTTTTCTAACGGAGTATTAAAGTTTTTGTTAATTCTTTAGTTTTATAAACTCTAGGAAATCTGCAAACATTCATTCCACAAACATTACATCTTAATTTGTTTTCTAGGACTTTTTAGTATATATAGATTGCCGCCGATTTTACGCGAGGTTGTCTTGTTTGTTTTCTCAGGTTTAACAGGTTATATATGACAAGAAGATAATTTATATTTCTGGAAGGGAAGCTTTGAACGTTCATTTTCTTGGAGGAAGATCTAACCTTGTTAACACACTATCTACACCGAACGAATCAGGGGAGTATTTGTTTTCATTCTTTTACCTATTTTACTGTTACATTCTTTAATTGAACATTGGGGACAATGTTCATCCTAAGTGTAAGGGGAGGGTAAATGATGATACCTTATAGGATACTATTGCACTTGAGTTTGTTTGTTTGATGGTAGGTGTGTAATAAAACTAAGAGAAATACTTGTTAGTGCAATTTTAGCGCCAAATTTAAATTTTTTTACAACATTTAGGTGTGAAACTTTAGCCTTAGCAAGCGTCTCATGGATAGAAGTTGTATGACTAGCACAGAACCGTACCATTCAGAAAAATTTTCCACCCAAATATGTGAGGTTCGCCTTTAGATTTGATAGGAAAAGCATTCATTATTAGTGCTTATGAGTGTACCGGTGGCATTTAGATTCTAGAACTTGCGTTAGTGATGCATCCCGAGACCGCTAGTGAGACTACATTCGTGTTGTAGGATTTACTACATGATAAGAGGCATTAGGATCACCCTTGTGTTTAAACCTGTATCATAATTACTTGACCATTTTAAGTCATATTACTTGACTAATAAAGTCAATTAATTTTCCCACACCTTAGCGTTGTACTCATTTTTAGTACACGAAACCCCTAGTACACCCCTCCGAGCCTATCTTTTCGTTTCTAACTTTAAGCATTTTACTTAAAGGAAAAATTTGTTACAACTCACCCAAATGTGCAACCAAATCGCCTTAGCCTTCTGTGTATGCACTCATCTTTAGTGCATTATTGTTACTTGTTTAAACCCTTAGTTAATTATCTAATTCATTACATGGTTTCTAAGTGTAAGGGGAATGTACATTCCCTATGATATATTATTGTAAAGTATGTAAAAATTCAAGTGTAAGGGGAATGTACATTCCCTATGATGTATTATTTTGGATGGTAGGGTAAGAGTGTATGCAAAAAAAAAAAAAAAAAAAAAAAAAAAAAAAAAAAAAAAAAAAATCGAAAAATCAAGAAAAATAAAAAAAAATAGAAAAAGAAAGAAGAGAAAAACATACGGACTACCATCCCGTTTCATTCTATATTTGTTTTATGTCTTTGTTATTTTTTATTTATTAGCTTAAGCCGAGTCGAGTCTTGGCTTAGCAACGCCATATTGTACATGTAATTAACCAAGATGATTAACTCGCCACCAGTAAATATTGCCTTTATCCAACAAAACTGTGTTTTCCATATCCCTACACCTAACGTTATAACCCTTTAAAAGACCTCTTTGATAGTTTATCCTAGGTGCTTACGCCAAGTGGTGGAGGTTTGATCCTTTCCAAAGCCTATGGTAATCTATTTGCTATGACAGGTAGTGAGAGATGTTTTCCATTTCCATATTCTGATATATACTTTATTACACCCGAGAGATGTGAGTATCTAAACACTATTTGCGAGGTGCTAGTGTATGACCTCCGTGCTTGTTTTTGGTTTTTAGTGGAACGATTATTTGTTGTAATTACTTTTATATTAGTGTTAAATGACCCCTAACTTGTATTTTGATTAGAATAAAAGCACATTTGCTTGAGGACAAGCAAATCTCAAGTGTAAGGGTATTTGATTAGGCAAAAAGTGTACCGCTTTTAAGGGGTCATTTAAGCCCGAATTCGAGATTATTTGATCAATTATTGCCCTAAATTGTTCCTTTTGTCATTTTAGGTACTTTTGGAGAGAAATCTGGAAAATGAAGCATTTTGGACGTTTTTTGAGCATAAAAGTGAAGAAAACGGCAAAGTCTCAAATTTCCTTGCTGGGAACAGTACCTGACGGCGTCAAGCCTTTGTACATGACGGCGTCAAGAGTTACAAAAGAGGTGGAAGTGGAAAATACACGTGACGATCCAGAGTATTTTTAAGCTTGTGACCTGACAGCGTCACCAAGGCCGTCAGGGTCCAATTACTAGTGACTGCCCAGAGTAAATTCTTACATGACGGCGTCACAACTAGATCTAGGCAATACAATTTTATCAAGGCGGTGAGTTGACAGAGTCACGGGCTAAGACATGACGCCGTCACGATGTAATATCTATATATAGTATTCCAAATTTCATTCATTAGTGTGCAACTTTGAGGGAACAAACCCTAGTCCGAATTTTATCAGTTTTTCAAGGGTTCCAACCCATTTATTCTTCCATGTTCAATTGAAGATAAGTCTTCATTCAAATCATTCAATATGTCTATGTGTTGTGTGATTATATCTTACGCTTTTCTTCTATTTAACATGCTAGGCTAGATTTTCATTGTGTTTGCTTAGATGTAGTGAAACCTAGATGTTAATTATGGGTTGATTGTTTGTTTATAATTGTTATGGATGATTGTATTCGATGTTAGGCTTAAGAAAACTGGCAGACTTCCATTGGTAACTTGCTTGAACGTCTTAAGAAACATGATCGGATGTGTACTACGATTTTTGGTTGTATTTAATGCGTAGGAGAATTCTAATGATCCCATGTTAGGAGCTTCTAACGGCTCGACATAGGAGTGAAGTAGGATCCTATAGAGTCAGGGAATATTGTACACGGCCCTACGACTAGTATTAAGGAATATGACCCGTCATCCATGCAATTGTAACAAGCTAATCAATCTGTAAAAGATATCTAGGGAGTAATGAAATCTAAGTAAACATAACTTTCCTCATTATTGTTTCCACCACATTAGTTTAATAGCTTTATTTTCATTTCTGTTATTTTATTTTGTTTGCATTGGTAGTAAATTGGGTTAGTTGGCTAGCAACTAATTCTGCCCACTCCTTCAAAACCTGATATTTTTGCTTGCTTTCATAAAATATAAAAATACAAAAAGAATCATCCCTCACCTCTAGACCTAGTTTAGTAGGCTTTCTAATCCTAGTGACACTATTCCTGAGTTGAACGATCAATCCCCCGGTACTTGTCACTATACTATACTACAACGATCAGGTACACTGCCTGGTGGGGGTTGTAAGCTTCTCGAGATCCCTTGAGAGGTAAAACCTGTTGCAAGGGTGCAATCCCCACGTATCACGCATAGAAATGAGATTTTTAATAATATTGGGGGTGTTAGGTCACTGAATTCCCCAAGCTTCCTTTTAACTTGGATTTGAACATAAAATAGTCTAAGTGTCTAATATTCGTTAATACAAACAAGTCATTGAGTGTATAGTATCTCAGTGAGTCATCGTCAGGATGCTTGGAGCGAGTCTATGAAGAAAGGTTCACCATTCAGTGAGGCGGAACTCAGTGAGTGGAGTCTAAGCTAAAAAGAAGATGATGGGTTCAGTGAGGATGACAATAACTCATTGAACCCCCAGGACTCCTCAACAACTATTATACTGATGACTGAAGACCTGAAGACTGAAGTATGGGCAGGACAAGGCGGGAAAGTTTGAACGCATCAACAGGTGTCCTTATCAACCTGAAGTCAAACTTTCCCTGAACGGCATCAAGTCAGGGTGGTGTCATCACTGTGCACTAGAAAGGCACATTGTCCTTTACTCAATATAGTCAAGTGTAACAGAGACAAAATACGTAATGTATTTTGTCTCCAATAACTTAGGTCATTCTTTTGTCTCCTTCAGTAATGTTGAAATATACTTGTGTATAAATAGGTAGCATAAGCGAGGAGTAAAAGTGGACAAGTTTGTGCATTTAATGCGAAGCATTCACAAACCACTTTTACTCCTCCAAAGAACAACACAGTCCCTGAGATAGCTCAGTGAGACCTTATAGTTGTCACTCAACATAGTTTAAGTTTAGTGAGGAGTCCACACCATACTTGTCATTTCAATCCCAAGTGTTATTCCGCAAACACTTGGGTATAATTCTTTTGATTAACTTCTAATAAGAATTAAACGTTGAAAAACCTTGTGTCTCTTTCTTTACGTTTTATCTTTGTTGTTAATCTTATTTATTTGAGTTAAATGTCATGGAACTTGGTTAGGTTAACTTATTAGTTAACTTTTAACTTAGTAAACGGGACCAACAGGGGGTGACAAGGACATTGTGTAGATGAAATGGGCGATGGGAAGATGGAATAATGCTATGTCCGGTGTTAGTGACGGGAATAGAATTTCCGACACCGACGTACACAGATGGGAATAATCGTTTGTTAAAAAGTGTACTTAAATTACTTGCATTGGAATTGAAATGGGAAGAAGCACCTGTATCCATGTTCCACTTTAGGTCTTGCAATGTCATAGTGCTAAACGCGCTTGGTAGAGAGGTGGACTGAGAAGGATAATACCCGGGTGCGGGTCCAAGAATTCCACTATTTGTACTAGGCTAAGGTGTGGCGTAAATGGGCTGAGCATGATGGGCTTGGGGAGTAGTGTACGTCTGGGCCTGGTTATGATAAATGGGTGTTGTATAGGCCATGGGCTGTAAAGGGTTGTATTGGGCCATGCGTGGGGTGAGCTGTGGGTATAGATGGTTTGGGTTGTGGGTTTGACGTGCTTGGTAGTATCCTGGTGGAGTACTGGAATTATTATGGTGTGTTTGCAAGTTATTTGACCGAACAGTGTTTTTGTTTTTAGGTTGCAATCCCGCTCTATTTCGGTGGTCGTGAATGAACTTACACCGATCACCGAATTTACATGACCCTTTATTAAAATGATTGCATAATTGGGCGAGACTTTGGGATTTATTTGGGGTGTTGTTACCTTTGGAGTCTGATGTGTGAGATGCCACAAGAACGGTAGGCGAGGAGGTACTACTATCATATGTGTTAGACCCGTTGGCTTGTTCAGACTCTTCCAAGAGTAGCATGGTTCGTGTCGTTTCAAAGGTAGGAAAGGGCTCATGATGTCGTATGATTTTGACAATAGTGGCAAATCATGAATCAAGTCCATTCACGGCGTAGACAACTAAATTCTTGTCACTAACCGACGAGCCAAGATTTGTAAGCCTATCCGCCATAGACTTTATTTTAGTGCAATACTCGTTGATTGACATGCTACCAATCTTAATGGAACGTGTGGAAAACTAGAAGATAGTTTTACGTTCTTTTTAAATTTATTTCCAAAATATTTTGTTGCTTATAAAAACTTTCGATTCGATCTCAAGTGAGTTCACGTAACAACCAATATAAGCAAGTCTAATCTAATAATGAAAGTATTGAAATAGAATGAAGAAAAGATAGAGTTAGAAAGATCAAACCACAACACGCGAATTGATAGTGGTTCGGCTACAAGGACACCTTCCTTGCCCTACTCCACTCCCCGAGTACCACACTCAAGAGTTTTCTTCACTATGTCAACAAACTCCTTATGGTGGAGAAACCTTACACACCTTGGCTTACACGAGTTAACGACACTAAGCTAAATGCCGGGTTCTAATCGTAGCTAGAACCAATCTCACAACTTCTTCAAGACTTCACACCTTCACAACTTCTTCAAGACTTCACACCTTATTCACACCTTGTCAACTTCACACCTTCTTCTATGCACAACTAAATCACAACTACTACACTACTTTACAACACACCTAGTTTCTACAATCAACAAGTTCTCACAACACTTTTACAAGTATCTAACACTACTACAATATGTAAATAGCAAATCACAACACTAGTACAATTAAATGGATGTAGACGAGTGTTCTTCTTCTTGCACTTGAGTGGATGAAGCTTTGGATCACTTGGAAACAAAGACTTATGAATTATATGATCAAAGGATTTTTGATATAGAAATGGAGGTTGGATCAGAAAGTTTTTAGTGCAAAAAGGTGAGAAAAATATGTGGAATGATCCAGTATTTAAAGGGCCAGAAAATACTGTTCTGGAGCGTGCCGGTCCCCTTAATTAGGGGGCGGTCCCTTAATGATTAAGGGGGCCACCTAGTATAATTAAGGGGGCCGCCCTCCTGAACGTTGGAAAGGTTTTTCTGGATAAAATTTGCCCTTTTTGGTTGGAAATTTGAAATCATATCTTTGTAGTTTAATACAACAATACCAAAAATGATTTACTAATATATATAAAAAGTTAATATCATTTTATAAAATGTTATGTCTTAAGACAAGGTTTACTTTGATCATGTAATGCATAAGATGCTTAGTTTATGCATACCTTAAGTGATATTAGATGTAGAGGTAAATATTTGTTACTAAATATTTGTTTACGTCTTAATCTTGACCTAATTTGATTTGAGTTTTGTGATTATCAAAACATGGATTTATTGAGAAATATTAACAACGTTTTTAAACATTATTTATATCAACAGAACGAAGTTCGTTGTCTAGGTTAATAGCCCTAGCGTCTTTGTTATCGTGAAACAATTCTTTCAGATGATCCCACAAGGCTTTGGCATTACTCGGTGTGGATACCACTTGTTCTTGAAGCGAGTCACATAATGAGCCAAGAATCCACATCTTGATGAGATCAACAAGTATGCACCACTCCGGATCGGGAGTACTAGACGAGGCCTCTTTTTCAACGTGAGACTTTAGTCCAAGACTTCCAAGATGGATTAAGAAGAAGGAACTCCATGATGTGTAGTTATGTTTTTCTAGGTTTAGTTGTACAGGTACTTTGTTGGTGATGCTAAAAGGAATTAATTTGTCTGCAGAGGTAGGAAGGGGGCAGAATCGTTGGTCATTGTTTAGACTGGTGTTGTTTTAGGAGAAGAGATAGGAGAAGTACGGTGGTTTTAGGGTTTGGGAGAAGTACGGTGGTTTTTAGGAGAGGAGATAGGAGAAGACGATAGTTTAGAGGGAAAGGAGGAATGTGTTTATTTTGTGGATCGTGATATGTTTTTAGCCTGATACCATATTCAATGGTTTATTTCTTGTGTCTCATCCATACAAAATACAAGGTACATATAGCTATCATTGTTATCTATTTTGGGTAAATACCCACTAATTATGCTAATTACATAAATGTGACAACTAGATGACAACAAATACATTGCTTATCTATATGATGACTAATACCTTATACTCCATTGGAAAACCTTGCAATAACAACTCCTCCACGGGCATCGTTTCATGGTTTCTAAACTCATCAAATATCGTCCTCAAAACAGGCACTCTAATCTCACTATCACATACTAACGAATTCGTTCAATCGTCAATCAAACTCACTCTCCCATTTCCATCTCCCGGGCAATGCAATTTATTCTTAACAGGTAGAACGTCATCACTATCTTCCAAACACGAAAGATGCACTCCTAAAAAAAGAAACTCATCTGGGATGTAACTAAAAACCGTATTCTCAAACGTTGTATTGTTAAGAGATTCATGTTGTCTCCACAAACAAACATTTGGTTCCGGTCCTTTGACCCCATATATCATTGCTAGCAAGGGTGATCTTAGTATTATTTTGATCAATACTAAGTACACGAAAGGTGGTGTTATTTATCGTGAGAGTGGTAGACGTTTTCTTGAGAAACTTCAAGCCAAACTTCAACTAGCAAGTTTTCTTCTTCCATTGACACAATTAGTCATTGTAAAATTGTTTAGAAACTGAACTGTGTGAAGAATAGTATGTTATGATATGTTATTTATATGGGTTTATAGATATTTGAAATTCAAATTCAAAACCGAGCGGGATTTTTAAATTTCAAATTTCAAACTTAAAGCGGGATAAATTCAAAATTAAAAACCGAGCGAGATTTTTCCAAATTTCAAAATTCAAACTTAAAGCGAGATAAATTCAAAATTCAAATTGAAAAAGGGTCCTATAAATACCCATTCACAGATGCACACACACACACACATAAAATTTATTAACAAATTCTCTACACTACAATGTCTCACAAAGACTTCTCCCAGCAATTCCCAAGTCACCATGACTTCTCCCAACAATTCCCAAGTCACCGTGACTTCTCCCAACAATTTCCAAGTGAACACGACTTCTCCCAGCAATTCCCAATCTCCAAATTGATTCCAAATGAATCGGAAAACATCTTTCCGGTATTCACTCTGGAAAATTAACCGGTACCCAATCCACCGGTTGTCCAACAACAACCCGATCAACCGGCAAACAATCCACCGGCAAGGTTTGGGTTGACTGATGAAGAACTCCTGGAGCAAGATATGCAAGTCTTGAGAGAGGTTGAAGAAGTCGAAGAAAGTGTGGCAACTGCTCGTAGGGCTCGGGAAGAAGCTCGTCCGGAGCGGTTAAACAGAGAAGCACGATACCGCTGGGCCATGGGGTTATGCCTTATTCGATCAGAGTCTTCGGGTTCGAGTGACGAGGGCTATGTCTCAGATGATTCATTTTTTTAATTCGTAGTTTTTATGTTTAATGTAATTGGTGTTTAATGTAATTCGTGTTTTAATTTTAATGTTTAATGTAATTCGTGTTTAAGTTTAATGATTAATATAACTTGTGTTTTATAAATGTTATTTTAGTTATTAAATGAAATATTAGTTTTAGTTTATGCTTGAATTTGAAAATAATTGAGTTATGATTGTGGGTGTTTTTTTTAGTTAAGGTGAAAAAATTAAAGTTGATTTGACGTTGACGAGACAGTGTGTTAAATTTTAACTTTGGTTATGGTTGCTAGTGCTCTTAGGGGGGTGGCAACGTGTTCGGCATGGGCTCGGTGTGGATTGGCATGGATCGGCAAGACAATGCCAATCGATCGGTGTGGGCAAATCGGCAAGGGAAACGGCATGGTTTACCGATTCGGTAAAACCATTGCTTTTAATATTTTGGACCGTTGCAAGCATTTACTATGTTACCGTTTGATGCATTTTCAAAAAAAAATAAAAAATAAAAAAATAAAAATTACCCCCTTTAAATCAACAATTCACTTTACCATATTTTCTTCAAATCACATATTTTCTTCAAATCACCAATTCACTTTAAAAATCAATCACATGGATCCAAGTAAATCCCAACAAGGTTCAACATCAAAAAGTCGAAGTCGTGGTCGTGGTCGAGGTTCTCGATCACATCCCGTCCGGCCGAATGTTCAAGCACAACCACGTGGTCAAGAAGCCTACTATCCCCGACCTCCACCACAAGCCTACTATCCTCAACCTCCACCACAAGCCTACTATCCGGCACCTCCACCGTTGAATCCAAGTCACTATAATATAGCAATGACAAGCGAGTTCAACCCTTTTAATGACTTTCGAAACGGTCCACCAAGACGTGAACAAAGTTTCGAAAGAGAATTACCGTTATACGATTATGAAGATGATGAAGATGAAGTTATTCCCGAAACCCAATTCCCAAATCCAATCGGTATACTTTTTATTTTAAATCGTTATATATATATATATATATATATATATATATATATATATATATATATATATATATATATATATATATATATATAGGGCCATTCATGTGAGAAATCTAATTTTTGTGAGAACGTGAGAACTAATCCTACCCACTCATTTTATCCTCCTTAAACTTTGATCTAATATCTATTATTAGTTAACTATTTCTCATGAAAAATTTCAAAAAAATTGCGAAAAAATTTTGAAAAAATTTCAAAAAAATTTCAAAAAGTTTTCAAAAATTTTTTTGAAAAATTTTCAAAAAAATTTCGAATTTTTTTTTGAAAAATTTTCACAAAATTTTCAAAATTTTTTTTGAAAAATTTTCAAAAAATTTTCGAAAATTTTTTTAGAAAAATTTTTGAAAATTTTTTTTCACATGTAACGAAATTTTTTTTCACATGTGACGGAATTTTTTTTCACATGTGACGAAAAAAGATTTTTACATGCGACGAAATTTTTTTTTCACATGTGACGAATTTTTTTTTCATACATGACAAAAGAAAATTTCGTGAAAATTTCAAAATTTTTTTTCACATGTGACGGAATTTTTTTTTCACATGTGACGAATTTTTTTTTCACACGTGACAAAAAAAATTTCGTGAAAATTTCCAAATTTATTTTCACATGCGACGAAATTTTTTTTTCACATGTGACGAAAACGAAAATTTACATGCGACGAAAATTTTTTTTTCACATGTGACGATTTTTTTTTCACACGTGACAAAAAAATTTCGGTGATTTTTTTTCACGTGTGACGAAAAAAAATTTTCTGAAAAAAAAATTTCGAAAAATTTTTTTTCGAAAAAAAAATTCGGAATTTTTTTTTCTCGAAAAAAAATTCGGAATTTTTTTTTCTCGAAAAAAAAATTTTCAAAATAATTTTTTTTCAAATTTTTTTTTTGAAAAATAAATTTTTGGAAAAACAAAATTTTCGAAAAAAAAAACATTTTGTAAAAAAAAAATTTCGAGAAAAAAATTTTCTAAAAAAAAATTAGAAAAAAAAATTTTGAAAAAAAAATTTTCGAAAAAAAAAAATTTGAAAAAAAAAATTCAAAAAATATTTCTCAGAAAAAAAAATTCGAAAATTTTTTTCGAAAAAAAGTTTTTTTTTAAATTTTTTGAAAATTTTTAAAATTTTTCAAAATTTTTTAAGAAATTTTCAAAAAGTTGATTAATTAATATTAGCCATTAGTTTAAAGTTAAAGGAGGATAAAATGAGTGGCTAGGATTGCTTCTCGCGTTCTTACAAAATTTAGGCTTCTCATTTGAACGCTTCTCACAAAATTTAGGCTTCTCACAAAATTTTTGCTTTGTTTTAGGTGAAGAACAAAATGATGATGACGTTCAAGAAATAAAAAATCCGGGTAAAGCGGGAAAAAAGAATTGGACGACCGACGAAGAAGTATTTTTGGCAAAAGCTTGGGTTCATGTCTCAACATGCCCAAAGGTCGGGAATCAACAAAAGTCCGATAGCTTTTGGGGAAGAATTCTAGAGCACTTCAAGCAAAATGTGTTGGATACTTTACGCACATTCCATGGATTAAACACAAAATGAAAAAATATGCATACCGAAATGAATACTTTTAACGGCATATACATCCAACAAGTAAATTATATACTTTTTATAATTTTTTTTCTTTATATTAATTATTTGTTTAAATTTATACTTGTTTATTTTAACTAGTAGTGTAAATTAAAATTATATTTATTATTATTGTAGAACCGATGTCGTGATAGTGGGTGTGACGAGCTTAACGTGATGAGAAATGCATTGGCCGATTATAAAAAGAAAACCAAAGGCAAAAATTTTACTCATATTGAGGCGTGGAAGGTAGTTAGGAAATCGGACAAATGGTTGCAACAACCAACCGTTAGTCAAACATTTTCGTCTAATACGGATAAACGAAGAAAGTCGTCGGAATCTAGCAATGACAATGTTGAGACTATTATTCCAGATCTAAATGACGACACAACTCCTACACGGAAGAAAAAAGGGAAAAAGGCCGAAACGAGTCGACAAAGAAGAGTATTGAATCGTTAGCAGATTATGCGGCAAAGAAGTCACAAATAATGGATGAAAATGTTGAGAAGAAACGTGCAAAGGAAGAGTTGACAGAAAAGTTAATGGCGGCACAACTAGAAGGGGTTCAAGAAAAGAATTTTTTTTCGAGCAATGAAGTTCTTCAACAACCCCCATAATACCATACTTGATCCAACAATGCGCAACATTATGATTGCAAAAAAACGTGAAGTCGGGGCCAAATATGGATAGCCTTGCAATTTTTAGAAATTGTTTTGTTTTTATTTTCCTATCTATCATGTAACTTTTGTTTTAATTATTAATGAAATTTGAAGTTTTTAATTTAATTGTTAAATATAATTATGAGTAAAAAAAAAAAAAAAAAAGTTTAGGCATGGTTAGGCAACATTGCCACTAAAAATATGAACTTAGACATCATTAAGCATGAAATTAGTTGGCTTAATTCTATTTGCTAATTACAATTAAAGTTTAAGCATGGTTAGACAACATTATCACCCCTAATGATCAACATGTAAGCTCAACGTAAAAGTTAAGCTTTGAAGTTTGAGAGATAGATAGCTCTTTTTTAAACAAATCCATTTCGATTCTGTTGTGGGTCGACTCACTTTAAAATACATTAATTATTCAATCATCATGGACGATAGTTTTGGTTAGGAATACGATGTTTATTCCGAAATTGTGTATATACATCTATCTATTTTATTTAATAAAACAGAGTTTTTTTCAGCCTACTAATTAATTTTTTTTAAAAATAACTTTTAACCTCCAAATGACATGTGGCAAAGAAAGCAACTAATATTCAACCCTTTGAACAAAACGCATCATACCTTTGCTTATCTTCTCCAAAAATATTCAACCCTTTGACCTAAACTAAAATAACTCTCCAATTGAATATCTTCTAAAAAAAAGCCACTAAATGTTCGAGCCGTTCAAAAAGCGTTATCATTTTGAATAAAAGTCAACAACTGACGTATAAGCCATTTTCAAAAATCTGCTTCTCCCCACCCCAAAATCTTGAAGTACTTTCCATTTTCAAGGCTTCAGATTTATGTTTTTTTAATTCAATCTTTATACATGTTGCTAACTTGAGTTTCTCATTGTTATTGCAGTGATATTTTATAGCAACTTCTATGATCTGGGCCTCTGGGGTGTGCGTGAAAAGTGTTCGATGAAATGTGTGAGAGGTATTTCACTAACATGTATTATTAGACAGTAAGCAACAGTGTCTTTAGTCTCTTGGTCTTTGATTGAAAGCATGAAACTTTGTGATGCATTAGATGTGTTGGTCCGTATATGTGTAAGTTCAAATGATGATGCTGTGTAGCTAATAATCATAATGTCTTTTGTTTCGATTTTTTTATAAGCACTTTATATTATTTAAATAGTACTATAAATTAAATGTTTTGACTATTTTCAAGCATCTATGAACTGAAAATGTACAAGTGGTACTTTTCAATGTGGTTCCTTTCTTGCTAAATGTGTTTTTGGAGATTTGCGGTTAGCTTCATATGAAGTTATGCAATAGAAAGTTCATTGTTGTAAACCATGGTTGTCTTATACATTCTATTATTTTTATTCCGTTGACAATAATAACTAAAATATTGAAGTTATTCGTGAGGTGGTTGAACTTCTATAACAGTCTTAATTTTACCATTTAGGCAATGGGATGTTAAGAAAAAGATAGTACGATACTTATTTGGAATTATTTCTTTATTTTTTCATATATCGAGTTGATCCTTTTCTTTATTGCATAACCAAGACTTGGCAAGAGCATATAAAAAATATATGTTTTGCATGACGACAGATTGTAGGACGTGTATGTAACCATCAACTGAAGCAACTCGAGATTGATTAAAGGTTCTGTTTTTTCAAGTGTCTAAAATATTAGTTACGTAATTCATGTTGTTGAGTCTATGGACTACGGAGAAGAGCGTTTATGCAGTTGATATAGTCACAGACACAAGATATGGGAAGGTAAGTTGCTTATGTGAAATGAGATAATTATTTTAGGAAATGAGATAATTATTTTAGGACTTATAAATTCTGAGATTTAACGTGGTGAACTAATTTGCAAACCTTTATCTTAACTCGATAAACAATGCTATAATGCATTAACATTTCTTTATTGTAGTATTTTATGCATTTAAAAGTAACTTGATGATGTAAGTTGCAAGAAAATTAGTGACACGGGTTGCTGAACGAACATACCGAACGCTAAAGGAACACACTCAACTCACGCTGAACGAAAATTGATAACACGAGTTGCTTACAATGTGCTCAGGTTTATATCTCTTTAGTAAACCAAATTAATAGGTTTACAAATGAATGTGGAGAGTCGGGTAATATCTTATTTCAAACGGGTAATAAACAAGTAATTTCAACAATAAAAGAAAAAGGTCCACTTTTAGGCCATAACTAAATGTCATTGAAGTTCAGTTTTATCAAATAGGAACTTTTAAACCATTATACGAACAATTTATAAATCACAGATGACCTTTAAACCCTATTTATTAAATAGAGCTCCTATTGTTATTCTACACATAGATGGCAATGACCTACTTGAATTTGTTGACAGCCTAACTTTTGAACGACAAATGATGTCCATACTCTCGGAAATTGATATACAGGGTGGCTCTCTTACCGACTACATTAACAAGGCGTTTGAGAAACTTACAATAGATCAAGGGATGCCTCCAGTTTAAGATTCTTGGGTAATTAAATCATCAAAGTTTAAATAATACATGTTCACACCCATTATCCAACTCCTAGTATGCTATATCCATGTATTCGTTGTTATTTGTGGTTTTATGTGAACTATAACAAATTGTGTTCACACAGTAAATGTAAGCTCATCTTTGAGTAGTTAGATAATGTGTTACGTAATGGAAGAATGACTAAAGGTTAAGTTAACCATAAGGTTAGTGCATATAGGGGCTATTTGGGATTGCTTATTAGATTAACCAACCTTAGGGGCTGTTTGGGATATATTATTAAACTACTTAAAGGGGATGTTTGGACTTGCTTATTCGAATAACAATTTTTACGGGCTGTTTGGTAGTTCTTATTAAAACTGCTGATAGGGGTTGTTTGTAATGTTTAGAGTTTCTTATTAGAATAACTTCTTAAATGGTCTGTTTGGTGTTACTCATAAGTCAACTTATTTGTTCACTCCATTTTTAGACAATGTTTAATGTTTAGCAACCTCAAAATATCCCTAAATAATGTCGGTGACAGGAGAAGTTATTTTTAGATTTTATCAAATGCATTTGAAATTTGATTTAGCAATAGTTATCTTATTAGTATGTTACTCAAGTACATTTAATTCAAGGTTATTAGTTCCTTCACTTGAACAAACCCACTTGGACAGTTCCCATATGCCATACTCCATTTATTGTTATTTGAAATTCCAGTTTCTAAAGGCTAGATAAAAGGAAGGGGAGACTGTACTTGGTTTCGATGGACGTTGATGGGTTCCTTATGAAGGTGGTAAAGCTTTGCTCTGATTGCATTTTGGATATTTTTTTTAAAATTAATTTTAAAGTCTTTTCATTATTTTATAGGTTTAGATAATGTAGGAGCTTCATTTTAAAGTATTCACGTGTCAATTTTGCTCCATAATAATTTTTGTTCCTTGCCATTTTTTATGTGGAGCAGGGAGCCAATGCCTTGCTAGGAGCATCACTCTCATTTCTTCATTAAGGACAACAAGTAGTAATTGTATGATATCAAACTCCCACTTGCGAAGTCATGTTTGCAAATATATTATAATTGAGTGATTAAAGTTCTTGATATTGTAGATTTCTTTGTATAGATAACCTGGTCCTTTGTTGTGTTTTTATAATACAAATTACTTATGTAAACATAAAAGGGTCCTCTTTTGGACATTTAATCAATCATACACTTTATCATGACTATAGCATCATATAATTCAACGAGCTAAGTTTTATTTAGCAATTTAACTTGATGTCTACTGCTATAAAATCAAAGCACACTGACGACTTCATCTTCCCTCTGGAATACCTTGGGACAAGTTGTCGGAGTTGCACGGAAATTTCTTCATGGTAGGATGCACTTCCTATGGATATGAGTGAGTTTATCAACTCTTTGTACAAGTCATTTCAAGCTTTTATTAAAACTCTTGTGCTCAATTAAAATGGCTGGCTTTATATTGTTTTCAATGATTCGAATAATTTTTTGAAAATATTTTTGGATTTTTTTTTTTAACGGCAGGTTAGTTGTTAGATGTTAGTTGTTGGCTCGAGTTAGTGTCGCATCCTCGGGCAGAGATACCAACCGCGAGCCTCTCCTTAGGGGATAACCCCACTCCTATTCCCGATTCGAATAATTTTTTGAAAATATTTTTGGATATTGGGATCCATTTTTATCATTTTGATGTTGTGCTTTGGTGACTTTACGGTTGAATCGGTTGGACATCTAAGAGGTGACACAATGCACATTGTGTTGTTCAAGGAAAGAGTTCTTTGATTGGGAGGTATTACTTCTGTTATCAAATGGCACACAGAGCCATCTTTTATTGAATTAGATGTATATAAGGAACTTTTTTTTGCATTACATTGTTCTAATAGTATCTACCGATGATTAGATTCCCCAGGGATTATCGTCATCTTATGTGCAATGATCACCATTCATTTTCACTCTCCCACCTTCCACTTCAGTGTCACATCATCACTCACAATAGTGACCACTCGCCTCATTTTTCAAACATACCTCACAGAATACCCCTCACACACTCACAAATCAAATAATAACACACTTTGAGTGGTGACTGACATCACCTTTTATTTCTCTTTTTGGCTAGGCTCATGCGTGAAGGGGGTAGGGTGCAACAAGGATGGTGCATGAGGATGGGTATGAATGGTGAGGCCTCACACCCACTGTATCCATTTTAAGGGGGTTTTTTTTTAATTATTTTTTTTTTTATTTTTTTTACGGTATGCATTCCTCCAAGAGTGGTTTGATCAGGCCGAGTAAAATGTTCTTGCAATGTCTAACATGAATGTGATATGTGGATATAATCACTATATGATAAATTCCACTTTGGATTAAAAAATGCTACAAAATATGTGATTATAAATAATCAAACCATTTATTATTATTATTATTATTATTATTATTTTCTAATCAAACTAATTTATTTATTGGTTTTGTATATACGATATACATATGGATAATGGTTGGCTGAAACTTCATGTAGATACTGTTATTAAAGATGAGTTCAAGTTTTCGACAAGTAGTGAATCAACATGCATTTGCACTCCCGCAACAAATACAAGTAAATCAACATAAAAATCTACAATATGTGCTTACACAACTTTTTTGTTTGTTTGTTTATTTGTGTGTATGTTTATGTTATTTGCCTATTTGTTTGGTTACTACACATGTTTCGTTTGTGCAAAGTTTCTTTTTCAACTCGATCTCTATACTCATATGTTTCAATCTTACGACTTACTGTGTAATGTAATAACTATTTTTTTTGTGCTCATCTTTTAAATACCCGTGAATTTCACGGGTCTTTTAGCTAGTTAAATATATGTCTAACTACAAAATTAATAAGAGAGGTGATTGTGAGGCTTAAAAAATATGCTTAAATTTATGAGCAAAGATCATTTGAGGACCAAACTTCTTTTACATACCAAGGGACTAATCTCCACCTTCCATCTTCCTTTCATCTTTATTTGATCTAATGGATGAAATTAATCCCAACAATTTAAAAAACTCACTTTCATCATTTTTTTTCAAATATTAATATCTTTCAAACCGTTAATCATTAAGCGAAAAAAATTATACCGTTACGACGGGCATTTAATTATCTTTCTATAGATAGGCACTTTGACATATTTTCGACAAAATTTTTTTTTTCGTTTTTTTCACGTTTTTTTTTTTCGTGGCCGGAAAAATCATATATGATATTACATATCATATAATATGATATGTAATATCATATATGATTTTTTCGGTCACGAAAAAAAGGTGAAAAAAAAAAACGAAATTTTTTTTTTGTCAAAAATATATGAAATAGCCTATCTATAGAAAGATAATTAAATGCTCGTCGTAACGGTATATTTTTTTTCGCTTAACGATTAACGGTTTGAAAGATATTAATATTTGAAAAAAAATGATGAAAGTGAGTTTTTTAAATTGTTTGGATTAATCTCATCCATTAAATCAAATAAAGATGAAGGGAAAATGAAAGGTGGAGATTAGTCACTTGGTATGTAAAAAATGTTTGATCCTTCATTGGCTGTAATCAAGGACCCACTTTTTCATAAACCAAAATCATACCAAGTAAGTTTAAGCATTAAATTAGTCTCTCCATCATTTTCCGATTAATAACTGTGATAAAATAAAAAAAGTGTAGATTTATAGAGAGAGAAATATATACTTGGTGTGTCAAATAATGAATCAATTAACATGAATTTAAGCATCTCTTTATTCTTACATAAAGAATTATTTCTACCTGTAGGGGATGGCTTACTAGAAAACTTAAACTGAATTGTTAACGGTACTATTTTGAGCCGAAGAACGAGCATGGTGTTTTCCCCTTTAATCTAAAAAATGAAATCCAATACAATCTCATACAAACTTTTATTGTAACGTTAGAATTTAGTTTCTTCATGTAAAAGATGTTCGATAAATATGTGAACAAATTGCTTCATCTAATGCATATTACTATATATAATGCACGGATGTATCTCTCTCATTTTAATCTTAAAACTAAGACTTGCAAGCTATAATGCATATTATATAATACACAAAGCACTATTAATGATCTTTCTCATCAATCTTAATTTTAAGACTTACAAGTTTTAAAGTTTAATGTACAAAATACAAAGCGCTATTAATGTGGTCAAGATATTTAATATACGCAATTAATTAACTGATCAATAAATACAATTAGTGCAATTAATAAAACACCTCTTACATAAAAAATACAAATTATCAAACATATTGTACAACTTAGTTAAACACAATTCATGTATTAAAGGTCATTACTACAAATAATAAAGCTAATTATACAAGTATTTAAGCCCGAACGGGCAACGGGCCAAATGGGTTCGAGCTTGAATGGGCACGAGCCAAACGGGCTCGAGCCCGAACGATCACAGGCCAAACAGGCACGGCTAAACGGGCACAGGCCAAACGGACTCATGTTATACAAATCATTTTAAAAAAAACCTAAAAAGACGAAATAAATTCCTTAAACGTAACACCCATTTATATTTAAAAATTAAATATGTTAATACAAATATCGCCTAAAAACGTTATTTATATTTTACGATCTTTGCTAAGTTTTGTTAATGACAAAGTATGAACTTTAGCTTGGAGTAAATAATCACTTTAAGTGTTTAAGTCTTGTTTAAACTAATGTTTACATTTCCTTTTAAACAAAACATTGTTTTTATTTCTTAAATTATTAAATGTCTTGTCACATCACATTTATTTCTTAAAATAGTAATGTCACATCACATTTAGGGCAAACTTTATCAATATACATTTATGGTAAGAAAGAGTGTTTGACTAACCATATCTTTGCTTGCAAGTCTTGTGTTTGACTAGGTGTAATGAGATGTGACCTTGTTTGGTTTGGAAGATTTATTGCAAAAACCAACTGCAGCCCTGACGGAACCCTGGGGGTACACGGGCGGAACCCATCTGAGGGTTCCGCCTGATCCGTCAGACCTGCAGAATAGTTTGCTATAAATACCAAACCATTTGTTACTTTTGGATGATGACTTTAGGACATATTTTCATATACTCTCTCAAACTAACTCAGTAACATTTTGACTTGTGTGATTCTCTTATGTAGCAAGGGACTTCACAAGATCATTCAAGAAGTTACAAGCTTCAACTCTTAAGTTGCAAGTCTTGGTAGCTTGGTCATGTATAAGCTTTGGTAGTTTATACTTCATTTGTGTCATGTATGTAGAAGTGATTGGTTAGTATTTTAGGCCTCAAAATACGTAGTGTGTCGGGAGTTGTTGTACCCTTGTAAAAGAACTAACGGGAGTGGTTGTACCCTTGGTAAAGAACTCGACATCTAGCTTAGTGTCGGTAAAAGTGTAAGCGACGATGGGAGTGGTTGTACCCGTGTAAAAGAACTCGACATCTAGCTTAGTGTCGGTAAAAGAGTAAGCGACGTTGTAAAAGTTTTCTATGCCGGTGAAAGGAGCTTGTTTATTAGTGCTTATAACTCTCGAGTTGGAAACTCGGGGCGTGGATGTAGGGCAAGGAAAAAGAGTCCTTGTAGCCAAACCTCCATAAACAATCGTGTTGTGGTTTGATCATTTCTTTCTTTATCTTTGCTTATTACATGTTGTCTTTTAGTTAGAATTGCTAGTCACATATAAAGTTTTTCAAAGAATTAAACAAGTAAAGTTGTGTTTATATCTTTAAACAAAAGTAAAGCTTTTCAAAGAACTAAACAAGCAAAGTTAGGATCATCACAAGCAAAGCTTTTTAAAGTATGAAACAAGTAAAGTTAGAATTGTTATTCACATGAAAAGCTTTTCAAAGAATCAAGCATATAACGTTGTATTTATATCTTTAAGCAAACGTAAAGTTTTTAAAGATATTCAAGTTAAAAAGGATTTAAAAAGCGGTAAACTATTCAACCCCCCTTCTAGTTTTTTACAATTGGCATCAAGAGCTACGTTACTCAAGATCTTTAAAATAGAATGTATTTTAAAACTTGGATCGATCCATGGATTTTGAAAATCTCAAAGAAGGGCAACCTATTCAAAACCCACTGCTATTTGAAAAAGAAAACTTACTTGAATGGAAAAGTAATTTTGAAAACTATGTGAAATCAATTGATCAAGATCTTTGGCATATTATTTCTTTTGGTAATTTCAAATCAAAGAAAACAAGTTTTTGAAAACCAAGATAACTATCTTAAACTTGATAAAAATACTAAAGCTAAAACAATGATTTATAAAGCTTTAGTACCAAATATGAAAGAATGTATTTTTGTCAAACGGCTAATGATAGTTGGAAAAATATGTTAAACTTTCATCAAGAAATAGGTCAAGCCAAAGATGATCAATTTGATCTCACATATGAATTAGAAGTCTTAGTAATATTAATAGATAGACATTTAGTTGAGATAAATACATGTACTACTAGTTTAAATGTTTTAAATGAAGGTGTAAGTGAAGATGATTACTCATGATGAGCTCTTAGTGGACTTGCTTACGATTCATGGAATAACACGGATGAAGATGAAGCCAACCATCCGGTTTGTGATTCTCAACTAGATAAAATATCAAGCAAGGTACATTTTGAAACCAAACACTTTTGCTTTGACAAATTTATCCTAGAGTTTTCTAAACTAGAAAATGAGTCTAAACGTTTATGCAACATGGACCTAAAAACTATCTTTAACAATGAGTCTTCAAAATCTTTTGAGAATATCTTTGAAAAGGAAATCTTGTTAGAAGATAAAATGTCTGGACTTGAGAGTAATGTTGAAATTGATCTAGAATGTAAATTATGTCTAGATTACAAATATGACATTAAAAAGCAAAATGAGAAAGGAAAAATGTTAGCTTAATTTGATGAAAGCTCAAAATCTCTTGAAAGATTGTTGAGAAGTCAAAGGTTGTTTAAAGATAAAAACGGATTAGGATATAACTCAAAAGCACCATCAACTAGTAATACAAAACAAGTAAAATTTGTCAAACCTAGAAGAGAGATTTAGAGATAATTCAATCTCTAATAGAAACTCATGATAAAAGGATTAAGATTATCATGATCTATGCCTTTATATGATTATCTAACCTTCTTGGATACATGAGTAATTGAGTTTCAAAGTGTGTCGTCAAACCAAGATTTTACGCGTAGTGTTTATCCTCTTGATAGCATCTCTATGCAATTTAAAAGGTACGCATTACTTCAACTCGACTTTGATTGTCTCTTGTTTCTAGCATTATGTGTTGGAATATGTGTTATTAGTAATACTCTAAAGTGTTTACCTGCTATTAGTAATAACTAAGATTAGATTCTATGCAACAAGGAATTTCGTCATTAGTACTAGTAGGAGATATAAGGTGTTTTGGTTCTTTAACCATCAAGAGATAAACACGAGAAACTCTTGAGTGAGTCTCACTCAACTCTTGCTTATAAGTGAGCTAACTTAGAATTTCCTAAGTGTTAAAATGTCTAACACTTTTGTGATGCTTGCAAAACAAACCTTTGTTAAACAACATTCTCAAATACTATACTTTGAGTCTTAAATTGTGTTTTTCTTCAATCACTCTTTTATGATAATCTCACATAAAACACACAAGGTGAAATAAAGCACACAAGCATACATTTGGATGTGTGAAATAAAATGAGTTTTCAACATCTAGGATTTACACATCAAATGTGACACATAGTCTCATGATGTTGTACCTCTTGGACTTTTTCAAAACAAATAGAGTTCATAGTTTCTTAAGTAAGAAAACCGAAAGAGTCGAGGAGTCGTTGAATATAACATTTAACGAGTAATCTCCTCCTTCTAAGATATCATCTTTGGTAGATGATGACTTAGTCGAAAGTCCAATGATGGCAAGACAAGTATGTCGTGTAAAACATTAAGAATAAAAATACAAAATAACATCTTCTCACCTTGAGTCAAACATTGAATCAAGCAAAATTGACATAAGTTATAAAACTTGATATATAGGTTATAGTTGTGTCTAAACAAATTCAACAATAATAGTTTTTGGAATTTAGAGTAAAACAACTAGTGAAACAAAATAAATGATTCGAAGTAATCATGTGATTATAAGTGTTAATATTTGAAAGCCTTTTTTATAATAAAAGCAAGCTCCAAAAGCAAGGGATTTTAACTTAAAGACATTACTAGTTACTCTCTTGTTCTCAATGGTTAAGTTATTGATGACTTATCAAGAATGAGATTAGTAAATCCGTAGGTAAAACTAAACGTAGAGAAATGTTCGGAAGACTACTTGTTCTCATAACAATTAGATCCAACATTATGTTTAGCATTTGTCTATGTGCTCGTGTTAAAGAAGATCCTAAAACAACTCTTTAGTTGAGCTTGCTTGGATACATCATAAGGTACTACACAACTAGGATTATGGTATCCCAAAAGAACGGGAATAGAAACCATAGTGTATGCAAAATGGAATTATGTCGGTAATAAGTTGATAAGAAAAGCACAAGTGGTACTTGCACTTTTATACTTACTTACCCAATGATTCTCTAAAACACGTAAGGTTCTCAAATTAGTTTCGGATGGAGAAGCACATCAACAAGCTCCACTTGAACAAGCTAACTCACGTCGACAACGAAATTCATCTCATCAACATTGTTATCCCTTCAACAAAGAAAGCATCGACTTCAGCGACAATTCAATCCATTATGTTCTTAATTGACATATTGTGTTCCATCATCATCGTCTTGGTAAAAATGTTCATTGAGGAACATCTTAACTAAGAAAGTCATATACGTTAACCATTCTATCAACGTTTTCACAAAACCTCTTGAATGAGAAGCATTCATCATCCCTAGGCTTAGTCAAGGACTCATAAGACCTAAAACCTTAGTTTTGAACATTAGGATAAAACCACAAAAATCAAGACAATCCCTTTTGAATTTTTCCCTGCAGTTCCCATGGAACCCTCAGACCATACGGGCGGAACCCTCCCTTTGGTTCCGCTTGGTCCGCCAAATCTGCAGGATGTTTTATTTTTAATTTCTAAACCAAACACCCTCTTAACTTAATCATTCACTTGTTCTTTCACCATCATCTCATCACATTCACCTTGTGATATATCTCAGCCCATGAGATTCACAAAATGAGCAAAACTTCAAGCATCTTCCTCATAACCTTTCATCACTTAAACCTCAAACAACCAATGTGAAATGAGAAACCGAGTTATCCTTTGTCCTATCAATATCGAGTCATCCACCATTTCCATGCCCTCAAAGAAACCAAGAGTCAATATCATCTTCACCAATAACTCCACCTAGTCATCTTCACAAGAAGATTCCACAATGTAACCAAACAAGTGTGTCATCCCCACTATAACCTAACCTAATAAGATTAAACCACCTTTCATGATACATAAACCTATGTTCACCCTTGTGTCGCTCTTTGAAACAAAGGGAAATTGTCATATCCATACTCTCATTAACATATTTTTCTATGTCGTCAAAAGTCAAGTGAATTTCATTATGAAATGCGTCTCTTCCACTTTCTAGCAAGTGAAGAACACAAAGAAGGTATCCAAGCTTTAAGTGTTGTCAAGAAATCACCACCTCATTTCACATATCCACTCTCGGTCGTCAACCATACTTTACCACCGTTCACCACATTTTTAAAACAAATAAAAAACGTCATTTAAACATCACTTGCATTATAAAACGTTTTTAAGCATCAAAATAAGTCAACCGCACCTCCACATTGTTTTCATATAGGCACACACTAGAACATACACATTACAATAGTCGTTTACTTAGACTAAAATGTGAAATTTTGATTTTCTAGGAATCATAATGCCTCCTCTAACTCACTACGACCACAAGGACACCATCAAGTGCCTACCCAAACACCACAAAACCAAAAGTCTTACTCAAACTCAAATCATTGTTTTCAAAGCCTTAGAAAAACGATATGTTCATAAGGGTAGAACTATTGATCCATCCTTCTTAGAAGGTACAAACCTCTGCACGGAATTTGCCACAATCAACTTTATAGTGTCTCTTAGAAATCGACGAGCCTATTTGTTCTAGGTTCATTTTAGAATTCTATGCATCCGTCACCCTCCCCAAGGATGAGTATGGTCGCATGTCTTTTAACTTTAGGGCTAGTAGTCATCAATACTCCTTCACTCTCGAGGAGTTTGCTCAAATCCTAGGTGTCCCAAACCATGGTACTTGCATCTACTCCGACTTGCACTCCCTCTCAACTCTTGACACACTCTTTGACCGCATCTATCCCTATGATACCCCTCTTGTGTCCAAAGATGAATTTCGTGACCACCTCTTCATTAGGACCACCAACACTAGGAGAACTAGAACCGATAATGAGGTCATCAATGACCCATATGGAATAGAATTCAATGAACTCAAGCCCCAATTCAAGGAATGGGGAGAACTCCTTAGAGCTAATGAAATTAGCACCATAGGAAACTGGGATCACATCAATGTTTGCCTTTGCTACATGCTCTACTCCTAGTCCGTTAGGTAACCCTTCAACCTTGTCTACTACATGACCAAGAGAATGACCGACATTCCCGTTCAAGGCACAACGTCTATGCCATATGGAATGCTCTTGACCCGTCTCTTTAGGTTCATCTCTCCCATTCCATCAACTCCTAGAGGTCTTCACCTAGACTACTCTCTTATTCCACATGCTTTTGTCCCACTAAGTGATAGGAGAATCTACAAAGCCCAAGGTAAACATTTTCCAACTCTAGGCTTTGTCCAACTCTAGGCTCCCACCTCTAGAATACATTTTCCAACTTTCGAATATTCTAAATGAGTCGGTGGAGTTCAAGCAAACAAAGGGGATGTTCAAAAACATCGAGAGATTTCTTGAAATGCTCAAGAAGAAGATTGACCGTCTATGAGAGCGGGTGTGTAGGAGTGTTTGGCACTAGGTGCTATTTGAACGATTTGGTCATTTAAACATTACATGTTATGTATTTGTGTGTTGGTAAGATATTTGGTACTATTTGGAACTTGTAGGAACTAACAATGATGCAGGAAGACAACATTTGGCAAGTTGTCAAATTTTCATGTTTATGAAATTTTCACTAAGTATAGTGAAATTCTCGACCCCCCGGTCAAAGTCCTATTGTATGTGTGTTTACATGTCCAATTTTTGCATTATCTAATCAGATATGCATTATCTTTTTGATTTTAGGAGTTTTCAAAAAATTTGAAAAATGTCTCGCGGGTCAAAAATGCGGACTGCCAAGTTTTTCAGGTCTGGCGGATCTGGCAGCACCCATAAATGGGTTCCGCCAGTGTATTTTCTGGGCAACCCAGAAATGGCCCAACGGACCAGACGGAACCCAAAACAGGGTTCCGCCTGTGTACCGCGAGGGTTCCGCCAGTCACCTGCAGAAATTTTTTTGATTTTTCTTAAGTTCAAAACTTGTAAAGTGTCAAACTATTATCCTAAGTGAGAAACATTTTCCATTAACTCCAATAACCATATTAGAACAACTCTCATTCACTAAAACAATTAGGAAGCCACTTCCCTCCAAAAATTCAAATTCAAACGTAACTAACCTAAGGAACCCTTTTAAAGGATCCTTCAAACCATTGAAACATTTTCAACCAAATCACATCCCATGATCACAAAGCATTGAGTGCATATGTTGGTCTTTCACTCCACCCTATTCCATTGGATTGACATCAAATGATGTGACATGGTCATGAAAATCATTTGAAACCTCAATCTTTGAATGGTAGAACATCAAATCCAAACACCCATTTCAACATCTTTTCATCCTATAAATTTGAAAGTTTTGCAACAATTCAAATCACACCATCACCATCAAAACTTCTTCTCTCAAAACACCAAAACCACACCTTTGAAATGACTAAATCCAACACATCATCCGAGTCATCAAAATCCTTCTCAAAAACCACTAGGATTAGTGTTAAACCTTGTTGCTTCAACAAAACCGTCAAGTCAAGCTCATCATCTTCAAGTGATGCTTCACTTCACATTTCTTCACCTATCCAAGATTTCCTTAACCTTACTACCTCAACACCTTGCAATACCAATGTGATCACTATTCAAGATTTGCTTAATCTTGCTACTTCAACACTTACACCAATGGAACTTTTCCATACACCTCCAACATCACCACATCCACTATTGGAAACTTTTGAAAACCTATCACCTAAACCATCAAGCCCTCCATCATTGTCACTTTTTGACACCATTGCCGAAACAAAAACCCAACAACAACCAACATTTCAACCAAATGAGTCATTGGATGATGCACCTCATCCACCATCATTGCTTGAGAGTTTAGCTTACTGTTATGCTAGACCCTAAATTTTTCCAAATGATCAAGGTCATACACACCTACAATCATTTGTGTCTCACCTCATTTACAAAAACATTCATGGTAATCCTTTCAGAAAACCAAGCCTTCGTTACTTTGTACAACTACCACCACCACATGAACCTTCCCAACATTTTGAATCTCTATTTTCTTCGTATAAGAAAATAGAAGCATCTCAATGATCTTCCATCAAGACCAACAAAACCACCACCTTTCACAAATAAAAAACCAAGGTCATTGCTTGACCAAAATGAGTCTTTTGACCACAACCAAACACCACAACAAGAATATCACCACCCAAAACCATTGTTGTCTCACCTTATCTACAAAGACATCCATGATCCTCTAAACAATGAAATGAGGTTTATCCTAAACCACATTGTGGAACGTCTCAAGTTTAGAGTCTCCAAAATGAAACAAAACCGTTTCTTTTGGAAAATGTTGTTCATTAAAACCAACAAACCAAGTTTAGAGCACCAACACCACCTCAAGTTTAGAGTCCCCAAAATGAAACTAAATCGTTTCTTTTGGAAAATGTTTCACCATTTAAACCAACAAACCAAAATCGTGTCACCTCCACAACATTCAAAACAAAACCCGCTACACCCTTCAACACACATTTTCATCCTTAAACAACCTTAGCCTTGTTTTTGGAAAATGTTTCTCATTAAGGAGAATGATGATTTCCTTGTAGCTTTTTATGTTCTTATTTTATTTTTAGTTTTTCTTTATTTTTAAAAGTAGGATGGTGTCATCCAAATTTCTTGTCTTTGACTCTTTAAGAGTCAAAATTTTACATGGAATGAATTTCATTCTACTACAAGGTGTGCATTGTTTGTTGACCATTTAGGTATAATAAGTGAACTATACCTTGCTATGGTAGCATACATATATCTTGTGTTTTAGAAACTAACCTTTCTTTTTGTAGGATCATTATCCATGTTTTCCTTCCTTGATACTCCATTTAGGGGAGTAATATTCAAGGGGGAGCATGAGTGTTGCATTATTCTACTTCACAACTCTTAGGTGTGTTCTAGACATGAAATGCTTTCGTGACTTGTCTTGTGCGGCAACTAACCTTTTTCTTGTAGGTTCAAATTCCATGTCTCCTCTCTTGGCACTCCATTTAGGGGGAGTATTATCCAAGGGGGAGCAAGTGTATACTTCCGCTTCGCTACTCTTCTTTTTGTTTCGAGAAAAAGGGGGAGAATTTATTTGTAAAATTGTTTCAAAATTTTTTTTGAAGCATATCACATCATCTTAGCAAAAACAAGTTTTTATACTAACTTTATAAGACTTAACACTAAAACTAGTGACTTACTTATAAATAAAGTTTATGTTTTGTCATCAACAAAAAGGGGGAGATTGTTAATACAAATATCGCCTAAAAACGTTATTTATATTTTTTGATCTTTGCTAAGTTTTGTTAATGACAAAGTATGAACTTTAGCTAAGAGTAAATCATCACTTTAAGTGTTTAAGTCTTGTTTAAACTGAGTTTACATTTCCTTTTAAACAAAACATTGTTTTTATTTCTTAAATTAGAAAGTGTCTTGTCACATCACATTTATTTCTTAAAATAGTAATGTCACATCACATTTAGGGCAAACTTTGTCAATATACATTTATGGTAAGAAAGTGTGTTTGACTAACCATATGTTTGCTTGCAAGTTTTGTGTTTGACTAGGTGTAATGAGATGTGACCTTGTTTGGTTTGGAAGATTTATTGCAAAAACCAACTGTAGCCCTAACGGTACCCTGGGGATACACCCCTTCTGAGGGTTCCGCCGTATCCACCAGACCTGCAGAATGGTTTGGTATAAATACCAAACCATTTGTTAATTTTGGGTCACCACTTTAGGACATATTTTCATATACTCTCTCAAACTAACTCAGTAACATTTGACTTGTGTGATTCTCTTATGTAGCAAGGGACTTCACAAGATCATTCAAGAAGTTACAAGCTTCAACTCCAAAGTTGCAAGTCTTGTTAGCTTGGCCATGTATAAGCTTTGGTAGTTTATACTTCATTTGTGTCATGTATGTAGAAGTGATTGGTTAGTATTTTAGGCCTCAAAATACGTAGTGTGTCGGGAGTTGTTGTACCCTTGTAAAAGAACTAACGGGAGTGGTTGTACCCTTGGTAAAGAACTCGACATCTAGCTTAGTGTCGGTAAAAGTGTAAGCGACGATGGGAGTGGTTGTACCCGTGTAAAAGAACTCGACATCTAGCTTAGTGTCGGTAAAAGTGTAAGCGACGTTGTTAAGGTTTTATCCGCCGGTGAAAGGAGCTTGTTGATTAGTGCTTATAACTCTCGAGTTGGAAACTCGGGGCGTGGATGTAGGGCAAGGAAAAAGAGTCCTTGTAGCCGAACCACGATAAACAATCGTGTTGTGGTTTGATCGTTTCTTTCTTTATCTTTGCTTATTACATGTTGTCTTTTGGTTAGAATTGCTAGTCACATATAAAGCTTTTCAAAGAATTAAACAAGTAAAGTTGTGTTTATATCTTCAAACAAAAGTAAAGCTTTTCAAAGAACTAAACAAGCAAAGTTAGGATTGTTATTCACATGAAAAGCTTTTCAAAGAATCAAACATATAACGTTGTGTTTATATCTTTAAGCAAACGTAAAGTTTTTAAAGATATTCAAGTTAAAAAGGATTTAAAAAGCGGTAAACTATTCAACCCCCCTTCTAGTTTTCCACAACTTTTACTAATTAACACTAATTAATAATACTAATAATACCAATCTTAACACATAAACTAAATCCACCTATCCTAAATCTGTTACTAACTTAAATCCACTTTGGTCCATCACCAATCCCTAGCCCAAAACCATTCTCAGCCTACACACCGACCCACTCACTCACCCAAAACACAATACACCCAAACCTTAAAACCCTACTAAGCCCGTCCCTTTTCTTTGACTTCAAAGTGTCAAACAAGCCAAAACCCCACTTCCCCTGCTTTCCCTCCAAATTCACAAGCAGCCATCTAGTCACTTTCACCATGAGAATCACCCCACAAGCCAGTCCAAAACATCACATGGCTGTACATCACCCCCTCTCCAAGTTCCACCTTGGCAATCCAAGGCACAAAAAAAATCTCATCTACGGCTGAGAAAGCAAGCCTTTGGCACCAAGACAATCTAATGGCTGTGAGAAGCTCCTGAGAAAGCACAAGTTGTCGAGCTCACACATGGTGCCAAATAGTGTGCACATGATGTCTAAACACAAGGATTTCTAGGTCATCAATCCCCAACATACAAAACTGATCCAAGGGCTAGAATTTAAAGAAGTGGGGAGCAAGACTTAATCCATGGCTGTGAAAGGATGAGAGAAAACAAAAATGCTTCCAGCTCAGCTTTTATCTCACACCAGAAACACAACAAGATGTGGACAAACAAAGATGAAAAACCCTAGCAGAGGCATATAAAATAGTCCTCCACACCTCAGAATAGTTGTCCTTGTCTTTAGACCATTTCTAGTATAATTTTACTTGTTTTCCTGTTTTTCTTTAAGCTTATTGTTCTTGAGATTCTGTCATTTAGCTTTGTAATATTACTGTCTTTTTAATGAAATTTAAGGTTTAATCACTAATTTACTTGTTCTTTTAAATTCAAGCATTCTTCTTAAATCGCCTTATTTTGCAAAAAAGCCTTTAACATTTTCTGTTATATAAGCTCATTCAAGCTTCATAAGAGCTTGTAATGAGTTTACTTTAAGTACTCTTTCTGTTATAAATCTTAAAAGAAAAGGAAAAAAAAGGTTACTGTAGCAGCAGCTCTTCAAACTGTTTTTTTTCTACTTTTTCTACTGCTTATTTATATTTGTTACTTGCTTATTAAATGTTTTCAGATCAGGTTTGACAACTGTTTCATTAACTTTGTTCCAAATCTGCTTTTCTTTCCAAAAATTCTCCAAATCTGCCCTATAAGGGGTGTTTGGCACAAGCCATTTCTTCGACAAAATTTAGTTTTTGACCAAACTTTTAATTTCACTCAGCTTTAGTTCTTCATTATTATTAGTTTTTAACTGAGTTTTTGCATTTCAATTAAGTTCTAAAGATTTTGAGTATGTTTTCTTTCACTACTGCTTTTAGGAATGACATAGGATAGATTCTTGTTTAGCATATTTAGTTGCATTTTTTTTGTTCACTCTTGCTTAGATTAGGATAGTGCTAGTCCATGTTACTTGGTGGGTGATTTTTCCAGGTCAAAAGTCCCATTTGATCCATTTCACCATACTGTTGTAGCAATAGAAAACTAGCCAACTGCCTGTAGCTTAGTATTTTTAACTTCTTCAATATTAGTTCAATTTCTCTAAAATTTGGTTTATAGTTTATTTGGTTGCCTATCTTGACGCTCATATTTTTATTTTTATTTTAGGAATTTTCTTTAACAGCTTGTTAGGCATGCTAATCTACCCCCATAAGCTTGTTAGGCTGCAGTTTGTATGTTCTGCTTATCAGTATTTTTAGGTTATGTAACTGCTTAGCTGTTCCCCTAGTACTTATTAGGACTCCCCTTAGTTGCCATTAGCTTATGTCTCCCCTAGTTCAGCCCTTAGGAGCTTCTTAGTAGCTTAATGAGTAGCTTTTAGGTTTTAAATACCTTAGCTTAGTTTACCACTGCCCCTATTTTTGCTTAACTACATACTTATTTCCTGATTTTCACTTGAAGTTGTAGTTATTAAAAATGTTTACTTTCATGTTTTTAATACGCTTGTTTAAAAAGATTTAAAAAAAAATGTTTTACCAAAAACAGTAGGCCTGGGAATCGAACCCATGACCTGCTGCTCCGTCCAAGTAGACCTACAAACAACCTACTTGTCTTTTTGTTTAATTAAGTTACAGCTTCTAGTTTGCTTATTATCCGCTTAGTTTTACTGCTTATTTTACTTTTTTTTATTTTTCCTAGCCTCATTTTAGTGTAATAAACTCTCCAAAAATTTTTCATAATTTTCTAAATTGTTTTACTATTTTTAAATCATTTCTTTTATTATTTTAGTTTTTAATTCATTATAAAAAATATAAAAGCCAAAAAAATATTTTTCTTTTTTCAAAAATTTTCTTTTATCGTTTAGGACGTAGGAAAACCGTTTTTACACCCGTAGGGTTAGCGTAGCTTAAAAATTCACGTTTTATTTTACGCACTTAGTTTTTAATTACTTTTACGTTTTTAAACTTAGGTTGCGTTTTAGGTTTCCCTAGCTTCCTTTTATCATTCCCATAGCATTTAAGTAGTTTTTAGGTGTTATTTGTCATTACGTGTTTTAATTTGCGTTTTCGTTACGTTTATTTCTTGTTCGTTATTCGTCATTTCCCGTAGTTTTAAATTCCAAAACAAAACTCGTCAATCAAGCACTTTAATCACAAACCCTAATCGATATCCTCGATTCACGTCTCGTAGGGAAACGACCCGGGAAATCACTTATCCGGTACTCTTCAAAATATCGTATTCGAAGATTTTACTCGTTAACCTTTTTAACGAAATGTTGATACGTGATTCTAACGTCTCATTACCTTCGAGGTAATCTTGTCCGGTATTTTTGATCCTCTTCTCCCCATTGGTTGGTTTTATATCAATCAATGATGTGTTTTTTAGCCGTAGGTAAATGTGTAAAAAGTTTTATAAGGAAGAATGGTTGGTTTGTGGCCATTTGTCTTTTTTTTTTAAAACAAGAGTAAAATGAACACCAATTATTTGAATAGAGATAATATAACTGTAGTATCACAAAGAAAACAAACTCGGAGAGACTGATCCTTGCAAAAATTAACTTCAAACAAAAAGGTTTACACAACACCTACACTCTCTAGTGGGCCCCTTGCAACTATTGCTCAATATATATGCAGTTAGAGAGTGTTAGGTTCCCATGTTATGATTACACAAGTAAGAATGAGATAGATATAAAGTTTGGATGATTATATGATATGTGAGAAATGAATATGCAAGAGTTTCACTATGATAATCAAATAACCAACAACAATAATGTTAACATAAGGTCTCTATTTATAGGGAAGGAGTTAGGGCAACACCCTTTCCTCCCGATCTCCCCATACGTGGGCTTTTCTAGCATAAATGGGCTTTACATAACTTAGCCCATGACATAAACATTAGAGATAAATATCTTAAGCAACCTATTACAAAACATAATGACCGAGACTTGATAAATATATAAAACTAGTTCCTATCAATCTCACCCTAAGGGTCGGTCATCAAGGTTGCTGGATGTCATCTTCTTTGTCTTTGACTCTTGTCTTGTATAACTTTAGACGTCTTCAAAAATGTTGTAAGGTAATAGTTCTTTGTTCTTCAATATTGGTTCTTGGTGTGATTGTTGTGATTGGGTCATCATCTGCCTTTCGTCACTTCTTTGTCTTTGGTGATACGCCTTTCCAACATGCTCATATGTCTTCTTAGGTTTTGACTTTTATCCACTTGAGTTCTGTAACACCCCCAAAATATCGCAGCGGAAGACTGTGTCATTGGGGTGCTACTTCATAATACAAAGTACAAGTTATAGAAAACGACCTCTAAATGAGACGTTTTGAAAAGTTACCATTCGATTAATGAATTCAAAGTTACAAATATGAGATTCCAAAGTATGATACATAAATGTATACAAAATATTTTGAATGGTAAATGATAAAAGCGTAAGTCTTCAGAATATGCAGCTTGACTCTAAGTTCCACGCACTAGCTATCGCCTTACTAACCTGAGATAAACATGCTAAAGTGTCAACACAATGGTTGGTGAGTTCATAGAGTTTGTCTTAAAACAGTTAAAAAGTCTTTAAAGAATGTTCACACAGCAAAGGCATTGTGAATCAACTCAGTTGCAAGTCCCGCCCATAACAACACTTGCAACCTGTGTGTTCACAACCCACTGCTAAAATATATAGTATGATTAAGACATGTATAAGTTCATCACAACAATTAAGCAATTAGTCGTGAGTCTCTACTTCATCTCCGAAGACCTCACTTGGGAGCCAATTCCCAAAGACAACTGGGAGCCAATTCCCAAAGACAACTGGGAGCCAATTCCCAAAGATAACTACTAGCCACTAAAATAGAATAACGCAATTAAGTATAACACAGTCATGTATGTATGCAATCAAGTATAATGCAATCAAGTATAAGACAATCAAGTATAAAACAATCAAGTATGAATGTTTTGAGTATTTGTACAAGTAAGCAAGTAGTTGAGCATGTGTCTCCCCCAAAGAGTTAAAACAAGTATGAAAAGAGTAGGGGCTATGACTCACCTTAAGCTTATGTAATGAGAAATGAAAGTGGTAGTCGAATCGCGAAAGTCTCTAAGAGTAGCCTATAATAGAACGTTGCGACTTAGGTTGGGAGTAACGTCTAAGAATACAAAGAATTGCCTATATATGTCTTGCATAATGTTCATGATGTAGTACTTAGTATATAGTGTAAGTCTTTGAATATAAATGGTTTATGAAACATGTATAGGTTGTATATCTCTTACTACCGTTCAGGCCGACATAATTCAGAAGTCATGGAGTAAACGTTCGAGGAGCCAGGACACTTTAATTCGTAAATCCACAACTCATCTCGACGGTTTACTTTAATGAACCCCTCACATGAGGCTCCCTACTATTGTAGTATTTGATAAAATATATATAAGTTTTTGATTCGAAAAGTTAGATGGTCTTTAGCCGTGGCTTTGCCGTGACCTTGGTCATTGTTACCATGGTCTTGAGACTCAACCTTGGCTTTAGCCATGGTTGTGGTCTTGGCTTTAGGTCATTAGACCTCTTGGTCTTAGTAAACCATAACTATTATATAGAAATTTTGGTATATAAAATAGCTGTTAAGAAACTGAAGAAAATCTCATTCGTTATTGGTTTTCTGGATACGTGCACCTGAGTTTTTGAAGAAAACGTGATTCCGGACAACTTTCGTGCCTTAACTTTTTCATGAAACGGACCAGAAGGGCCTATTTTTGCGTGTTTAAGGTTCTGTCACAGAAACATTTGGCAGTTTTGCCGTAAAGTTTTGATAACTTCAAATGGTCATAACTTTTGACTCGTGTACTCGTTTTGGGTGATTCAAATTGCTATGTTTTCCTTGTTAAGTCCTCTTTAACAGTAGGTAAGTTTCAAATATCATAGTTATACTATTTTGGTCATGGTTCTCCATAAAATTCACTAGTTTACTTGTTTAAATAACATAAGTTAACATATATATACCATAACTTGTTTTACTAGTTTTTATACATCATGAACATAATACAAAGACCATATATAGCATGAAAGAAATATAATAAGCATGAAAATGATATTGAGCAAGAAAGTGTAATAGGGTTTCTTACAACTTTTGGCTTTCTAAAGAAAGGAAGTCAAGTATGAAACTAGGACACTAAACCTATGCTTGCAAACCCTTCACCACAACTCTTGTAAACCCTTGCTATAACCCTTTTGAAAACCTTCTTAGCTCAGCCCTAGTACCCTTGTGTAGCTCCTAATTCATCCATGGAATCACCAAATAAACACTAGTTTCATGTAGCGAATAACTAGACATTTAACTTTGTAGTGTAACTTGTAGTTTGAAGATCAAAGGATCATGGTGCTAGGGATTATAGGTGTGGCATTTTTATGGAGATGAAAGGAAGGAATGAGCTTGCTTTTATAGCATGAAGAGGAGGTTAAGAAAGTAACTAGGAAATTCCCTAAACTTGGTGACCAAGTTTTACTTGGAGCCTAAGTTTAACACATGTATATATCTTAAGGTTACAAGGCTTGAGATCAAGACACATGGGGTGATTCCCCCCCTAGAGGCGGTTCATATGAGATAAGAGAGGATGACTTGGTCTTGGATGATATTATCCTACTTATGTAGCTAGTTTTGACTCCGTAAGTTGTTAAGTCACGAAACGTAAAACCGGGTATCCTAAAAATATGAAACTTGAAAGAATGACTAAACTTGTCAATATACACCATAATAAAATATAAAATGAGTGGTAGGTTCTATTGGGTTGCTCAAACCCTGCTAAAACTGGAAACACGGGTCTAAAACGCTTAATACGTAAAGCGTACGAAAGTTGCGTAAAATTGAGAAAAGTAAAATGTAACTTTTCTAATAGGATAATAATGACTTAAAATGACCTATAATGTCTAGGCTGGGCTCAGTCTAGTGTCGGTTGGTATTTAATGTCTTTAAACTTAAAACCGTAAGCCTAAAAATCAAGGAATGATTTATAAAATCAAGGAATGATTTTTTTGGTCAAAGGAGGAGGGAAAAATATGTTGACTTATTCCAAAAATGTGAAAACTCAAATTTTCTTAGAAACGCGGTGCAAGTATAGGCTAAGGTTACGACTAAGTAAAAATGCTTAAAAACGAAAATTCCTGTTTCTCACGGCCGAGGTTTATTTGGTCACGTTTTTCTCAGTCATGATTAATTCTCAAATAAATCATGAGTGTATCAAACATTTTTCTGATGCAGGAAAAATTAACGCGGTCGAGTTTCGCTGTGCATAGGATTTTTGAATGACGTTTTACCCTAAAACGTGTAGTTCCTTAATAACTTTCGCGAAAATGATCTGATGAGTGTCAAACTTTTATTTTGCCATGGAAATGATTTATCACACGAAAATATGAAATAAAAATCAAATTTCAGAAAATGAATAATGAAAGTGAATAGTAAAAATGAATAGTGAAATTTTCGTGAATAGAAGTTAACCTGAAAATGTGAATTGTTACAAGTTCCCTTTCTTTGACTTCGATCATTGTCACTTAACTTTGTAGATTCTTTGTTTAACGTAGAATTATTCTTTAACTTTATCTTTACTTTGATCTTTGTCTTTCTTTAACTTTAATGGGGAGAACTTTTCTTGACTTCATGACGTATGTATGAGCATGTGGAAACTGGTGTTATGGTGATGGTTGTACCTGCATAAAAAAGTTAGAAATAATACGTCCGGTACTTACAGGTTCGAAATTAGAGATTGTTAACAGCATAGTGTGAAATCTTTCTCTAACCCTTACCAAGGCTGTTCCTGAACTAGATACCCCCGAGAGGGCTTACAAGATCCACCGAGGTACATCAATGGTTCAGGTGAGTCGCTAGAGATCACCCCACGACTATAGACCATTTGGGATCACCGTAACACTAAGCGTAACCCACAAAAGGAGTTACCGAAGTGACATGCTGTCAGGGCTGTTTGATGTTGACCTTGGCAGGAGTTTCCATTCAATCATTGAGAAACACTTGTGTGACTTCTCTCATAAATGTTCTGGCAGATTGCTAAGATCTGTGTAGGAATCTTTAGTTTACATCTGGTGTCCTTGATGTTGGACCACCAGTGTAGAAGTATCACGTGTTCCTAAGAGATCTTTTGATGTAATCTCGCAGCTCTAGACTCGATAAGTGCTTTTTTTAGTCATCGGAGACTAGGGCAGAGTCTCTCCTGTTTCAATATCAACATGGCTCGTAATGAGCGGTCGATAGATTATGCAGGGTTCCTTGTGAGAATGAAACAAGCTCTTTTAAGAGAACTTGAGTGGTTTAGAAGGTTTAGTGCAGTGCGTCACTGGGTCCATGACGTCTTTGTCTTCAATACCAGTGTCGCCTTAGCAACAACTAGTAGCATATGAATTGAACCCTGTTTCTGCCCTAAGGTTGAACATATAGAGGGCTATTTCTTTTCACCCTTTTCATAATTTTTCTTTTTAATTTTTCAACCCCTTCTTTCTCCTTTCACTCTTTACTCCTTTTTTCATATCATACCTAAGGACTTTCTAGTTCTAAACTATTGCTATTGTCCTTGGGTAGATCCCTCCGGCTCTGACAGATCATAGGACGGTTTTTCCTAACCTTCGTCAGCTTATAACTCCTTGACTATCCTATGTTGCCATAAATATCATTTGAAAATCTCTCAAAGTGTTTATGATTCATAAACATTATTTGTTTAACACTTTGAGAGTTTTATGTTTTTGGGAAATACTCCCCCTGCACATGTGCTTATAAGTTGAAAATAGAAATTTACACGATGTAGGGGAAGTTGCACTTTTTTTTTGAATTGATTAAATCTCAGTAAACAAGACCGATTCGAGACACGCTTACATCACTGGCTAGGCCAGCTTTAAATTATTACCCGTCCTGGTTACATCCAAAGAGAATCTCTCGAAACGGTACATTCTACTCAGACTTGTCCTTTGCGAGACACGCTTACATCACTAGTTGAACTGGCTTGAAGTTATTACCCGTCCCGGAGCAAGTCCTTTCTATTACTGACATTTTTTTTGTTTCGTCAATTCTTTGGTAATAACTTGAGTCGAGCTCATGCAAGATTTCTTTTACATTTCATTCATATTTTAATCGCATCTGCTTTCTCCCCCTCAAAAATAGCATGTTGATGTTGTTTTTGAAAATTTTTTGATTAAAATATGCTTTTTGAGGTTTACAGGGAGATTAAACCAAGAACATTTTATTTTGAACAAAGATTTACCAAGTGCTTCCCCTCAACAAGTGATGAGTCTTATTGAGGTGAAATACTTGTGCTTTTGAGCAGAATTAAGAAAATTTTGAAAAATTTGATAAATTCTACTTACAAGTAAGAAGCTTTCGCTCCTTATATTAGGATTGAGGTACTGAAGCGTACCTCAGGGTCCTTTCATTACAAGAATGGGTTGTACACTGAAATATGTGCACAAGCCATAATGATCACAAATAAATAAAAGAAAATTAGATAAAAGGTACCCGTTTTCTGCAATTACTGATTACCACCAAAGATCTCTTCAAAGTTCGTGAATTAAGGTTCAGGTCGTTGAAAGAGCCTGACCGGGAAGGAAGGTCTGGCTCCAATATAGCTTTCGAGTCTCCTGATCTGATCACGTCTTATCAACCTCTCTTCAAGCTTGTGTATGAAGTTCCGAACTTGCCTTCTTTCAGTTGAGTTCCACCTTGGTTCGTCCAGATTTTTCTTGAAGTAGATATCCTTCAATTGGTTGACTAAACCATCACGAACAGACTTAGTGTAGCATCACAGTACTTGTGGATTTCGTTGAATCTCATGTAGTTAAGTCTACCACGATCACTTCTGTATGTGAAACCAAATGCTGGATCTCTGACCATTTGAAGTTGAGACATCTTCTCGATACCGGGACACCATAGTTCAGGTTCAGTCAAATTGATCTTCCTTTGATGACTTTCAACACCCAGCTGGAGATCTTCTACTTTTTCTTGGACAATCAAGCATCTGATAAATAGTAGCAAAGACGAGATGAAGTTGAACTGCATTTCAGTTGAAAAATGACGTAATCTTCCTTGAACCTTTTCCAAATACAAGTCTTCAATGTCATTCAATTGTAGGTAAGGAAAGTCAGCTTCATTGAATATGTACAGCTTTCCATCTTGTCTCTTGACTTTGATTTCTCTCATGAAATAGTAGTTCCACACGTAAGTCTCTAAGAGTTCCATAACTGCAACAATTCTCAACTCATGCTTGACATCTTCTTTAGAATTCAATCCTAAGCAGCTTGTATAGTAAAGCTGACGGAGATGATGCCAGTGCTAAATTTCAAGTAGCGGTTCTCTGTTCTATCTTACTACTGATTTACTGAATACTTGTGAGTAGTTCTCTTCTATTGCAGCGTGCTCATATCTTGCACTAGGAATTCTCATTGTACGAGAAGAAGCGTACTTTTTTAATATCCTTAAGGTATTCCAGGTCACTATTGAAGGATAGTCGGTAAGGTAGTATTGGTTTGTCAGGACGACCTTGCATGGGTAAGGGTTTGATCCAATTTGTAAGACATGGTGTGTCCCTTTCAGAGTAGAATGAGAGATTAAACCCAGGTGATACGTGGGGATCGTACCCTCGCAACAGGTTTTACCTCTCAAGGGCTCTCGAGAAGCTTACAACCCCCACCAGGTAGTGTACCTGATCGTTGTAGTATAGTATAGTGACAAGTACCGGGGGATTGATCGTTCAACTCAGGATTAGTGTCACTAGGATTAGAAAGGCTACTAAACTAGGTCTAGAGGTTAGGGATGATTCTTTTTGTATTTTTATATTTTTATGAAAGCAATTAAAATCTCGGGTTTTGAAGGAGTGGGCAGAATTAGTTGGTAGCCAACTAACCCAATAAACTAAGATGCAATCAAAATAAAATAGCAGAAATGAAAATAAAACTAATTATACTAATGTGGTGTAAAAAATGATGAGGAAAGTTGTGTTTATTTAGGTTTCATTACTCCATAGATATCTTTTACAGGTTGATAGCTTGTTACAATTGCATGGATGATGGGTCATATTCCTTAATACTAGTCGTAGGGCCGTGTACAATATTCCCTAACTCTATAGGATCCTACTTCACTCCTATGTCGAGCCGTTAGAAGCTCCTAACATGGGATCATTAGAATTCTCCTACGCATTAAATACATCCAAAAATCGTAGTACACCTCCGATCATGTTTCTTAAGACGTTCAAGCAAGTTACCAATGGAAGTCCGCTAGTTTTCTTAAGCCTAACTTCGAATACAATCATCCATAACAACTATAAACAAACAATCAACCCATAATTAACATCTAGGTTTCACTACATCTAAGCAAACACAAGAAAAATCTAGCCTAGCATGTTAAATAGAAGACAAGCGTAAGATATAATCAAACAACACATAGACATATTGAATGATTTGAAAGAGTACTTATCTTTAATTGAATATGAAAGATTCAAGGGGTTGAAACCCTTGGAATGCTGATAAAATTCGGACTAGGGTTTATTCCCTCAAAGTTGCACACTAATGAATGAAAATTGGAAAACTATATATAGATTTTACATTGTGACAGCCTCATGTATTGGGTTGTGACGCCATCAACTCGCCGCCATAATAAAATCGTATTGCCTAGATGTTAGCATTAAAAATATATATTGAAAAGTGATGGTCATTCTCATACGTGTAACTTTGTAATGTGTCGTAGTTTACAATAGAATAGTCAAATGGGCTTATGGTTTGGACTAATCTAATAGGTTATAAGTTATGTATTATGGCTAGTCCATAGTTTATGTAAAAGTCCAAGTCCATCACCAAGCCCATCCTAAGGCCCATAAGGTCTTAAGTCTTATGTATAAAAGACACCACACACCTCATTTGTGTGGTGTGCTTGTGTGTGTATTTGTGTGTGTTTTCTTTGAATAAAAGCTCTCATCTTTTCATCTCTCTATCTCATATACACGAATCACATATTAGTCACCAAGTCACCATCTTTCTTCTTCTAATCTTCAATATTTGTGATAAAGTTGGTATATCTAAGGTCTTACAAGTGGTATCAATCGCCAAACAATGATTTAGGAGTGTTGGGTGTTTGTGTTGTTCGTTTTTTTTAGCTTTATTCACGTTTTTTTTTCATAAAAATTCCTACTTGTTTTTTCTTGGTTTTTAACACTTTTTTTTATTACAAACTAGTGTTATAAACCTTATCTAACAAGAAAGTTTTAATCTTTTTGAAAATTTCTAGCTTAAAAAATTCGACTTTGATTTTGTACTAGTTTTCGAGATCTTAAAAAGTTTGATAAAAATCATCAAGTTTGGAACTTTCTTCAAGTTTTGGTGTTTTTATGCTTAGAAGTACAAGTATCTTGGAACACAAACTTGATTTTGGAGTGCTTTGAGCTACACGATTTGGCTACCATTTATCGAGAACCTTCTTCAAGTAATCTTCAAACGATTCCGTGATTAACTCGGTGTTTTTCTTACTTGTATAAGTTAGTAAAAACACTTCGACTTGGGATAACTTTCTAAATTGTATAATTTAGATAAGTTTTGAATTTTCTCGATAAGTGAAAATTTTCGAGAAAGGTTTGCAACAAATTTCGAGATCCTGAAAATTTTTTCGAGAAACTTAAAAATTTTCGCAAACCTGAAATATTTTCGAGAAACTTGGAAATTTTCGCAAACCTGAAAATTTTTCGAGAAACTTGAAAATTTTCGCAAACCTGAAAAATTTTCGAGAAACTTGAAAATTTTCGCAAACCTGAAAATTTTCGAGAAACTTGAAAAATTTTCGCAAACTTGGAAAATTATCGAGAACTTGGGTGAATTTATCGAGAACTTGAAAAAATTTTCGAGAACTTGGGTAAATTATCGAGAACACAGCAAAGTTTCCAGAATTTTGACAAAAGTGAGGTTTTTGACGACCAAACTTCAAACGGCCATAACTTTTGAACCGTAACTCCGTTTTCGACGAATCAGCTGTCAAAACGACCGTGAGACCGAGAAGAAGGACACGTTGAACTATCTAAAGATCATTCAAGCCAAGCTTCGAGGCCCAAATCCACTCTGAACGGAAGTTATTGAGGTTTTAAGGTTTTAGATAGTATTTTTCACCACAAAATCCTGCTTAATCTTCACCAAACCCTACTCCTATTTCGTTGGAACGATCCAAGAATCAACTTTATCCATCTAAACTTCATCAAATGGCATCTCAGCAAGATATTCATGCAGCCAGTGCGGAAAACTGACCTCCTATGCTTGAAAAAGGTGGATATCTCCCATGGACAAGCCGCATGCTTCGTTACATCAAAACTAAGACTGATGGTAACCTCATGCTCAACTCCATTAAGAATGGTCCATTTCAGCCAAGACAAGTTCAAGTTGCCGGTGATCCAAACTTAACAAATCCTACTGAACCATACATGCGTTTACAAACAGAAGAAGATTACACTGATGAAGACAAGGCGCAGATCAAAGCTGATGATATGGCAATGCATCTAATCCAACTTGGATTACCTCGGGAGATCTTTGCTGCGGTCGACAGCTGTGAAACTGCTCATGCTATGTGGGAACGTGTTAGAAGGATTTGTCATGGAACAGAGATTGGACAACAAGACGTTGAGAACAAACTTCTTACTGAATGGGAGAACTTCACATCCACTAAAGGTGAACAGATTGAGTCATACTACACAAGGTTTTGCACGTTGATGAATGAGTTAATCAGAAACAAGTTGACACCTCGAACAATTGCAACAAACATCAAATTCGTCAATAACCTTCCAGAAGAATGGGGTCGTTATGTTACAATTGTTAATCAGACAAAGGACTTACATCAGGTGAATTATGATCAACTCTATGACTTTCTGAAGCAAAACCAAGCTGAGGCTAATGAAGTTAGGAAAGAAAGATTGGCAAAGAATCATGATCCTCTCGCACTAATTGCTAATACACCAACACCATTACAAGTGAACACTCAACAACCATCATCATCCATTCACAACTACATGCAACCATCATGCATTCAACAACCAACACCGGTCTACCAACAACAATTCTACCCACAACAACAACAAGGTCTTCCACAACAGACATACCCACAATTCCAAGAACCAGAATTCACTGACAATGATGAAGCTGCTGCAGCATTGACACAAGCGTTTGCTTTTCTGACAAAGGCATTCCAAGGACGTTATTCTACACCAACAAACAACAACCAAAGGATTTCATCGAACACTCGCAACAAGCAGATTGCTCAGCCGAGTTTCAATATGGGCAACGGAGGCCAAATGGTTGGAGTTTATGGGAATCAGCAAGGATATGCTACTGGAATAAACATGGGGAATCAGAATATGCAGAATGCAGGTCAATATGCAGGGAATCAGTATGGTCAGAATGCAGGGAATCAGTATGGTCAGAATGCAAGGAATCAGTTGGGTCAGTTTGTTGGAAATCAGAGGGGTCAGAATGTTGGTAATCAGGCAATGGGTAATCAGAATAGAAATGTTGCAGCTCCAGTAGTTGGGAATTTGGGAAATATGAATCAGGGTAATCCGGTAAAGTGTTTCAACTGTCAGGGTGTAGGTCATATGGCAAGGAACTGTCCTACTAAGCCGAACAAGAAAGACACAGCGTACTTGCAGAAAGCATTACTGTTGGCACAAAAGGCAGAGGCAGGATTTCAGTTAAATGCAGAGGAGAATGACTTTATGGCTCTTATGGATGACATGGAAGATAGAGAAGATATCGATGCGAACTGCATATTCATGGCGAATCTTCAGGAAGCTAAGTATGACACAGATTCTGACACACTTCCTGTTTATGACACCAATGCACCATCTGAGGTATCCAACTTCAACACATGTCACGATAATGATATATTTGATATGTCTCCTCATGAGGAACAGCATTCTGAGAAGCTAGCACCCACTTATGATACATACCTGGACACGCCAAGTAGTAGCAATACTCCTTCAGCAACTCCAGAGGTGAATCATAATGGAGGCTTTGTTTCACAGCATGCTGAGAATGATGAGGAAACACGTGCTTTATTTGAATCATTATTAAATAACTGTGGTATTGAAATTGAGAAATTGAAAAAGGTCAATCGCGATGTTAAGGCCGCGAATGTTAAATTGACCGCTGAGCTTGAGAGTTACAAATCAACCGTTAAAGCTTTTGAATTTCATAACAAAAGATTGTCTGAATTAGAAACTGGTTATCAAAATTCCGTTTCAGAGAAACAAAAATTGCAACTCAAGTTTGACACACTTGATGTTAATTCTTTCAAAAAGATAAAATCTTTAAACACGGAAATTTCTGATTTACAAAACCAACTTTCTAAACAAAAAATAGCTTATTCCAATCTTGAAAAAGAAATGGATGAGTTGAAAAAGGATTTTGCAAAGAAAGAAGACAAACTTTTGGAAGAAATCGTAGAGTCAGAACACATGATTGCTCATTTAGAAGAGTTAGTGGTTAAAAAGGGTCAGTCAAGTCAAACAATGCACATGATTACTAATCAAACTAATCCGATTTACCACACAAAACATAAAATGGCTCTTGGTAACAATACTCCTTGTAATCTCAAGAAAGCTCAGCAAGCTCAGAATTGTTTGTTTAATGGAAATGTTTTGTTGGCTAAGCATGATCCTCCCATTGTTCGTGATTCTGTGGAAACGATTGAATTGGCCGAAGAGAGCATTAATAAAATGAAACAAAAGAATCCTGATTTGAAACCGATTGATTACAACAAATTGAACAAACTTTCGGGAATTACTTTTGTTCCACAAAAAGAACCATCAGTGTTTTCCATAAAACGTCCATTCTCAAAAATGTTTTCTAAAAAGAAAGTTGTTTCCAAGTCTCTTTCAAAACTGGAACAAATTTCCTCTAACAACACTTTTAAAACAAGTGAGGCTAGAAACATTCTCGATGACGTTAAAATGAGAATTCAAGAACTTCAAAACATTGTTAAATCCAAAACTTCCATCGATATTAACAACTGGCATTCTAGTTTTCACATCGAACAGCAAAAGGTGTTTTAAAACGAAATTACTATTCCACTGAATAACATCAGCGCGAGTGTAAAAAATTTTGAACAAGTTTTCTTAAAAGAAACGGCCGAATTTGTCAAGGACCACAAATCCCTGGTAACCGAAGCTAATGATATTCGTGAAAACATGATTGTTTTGGAAAACCTAAATGATTCTCTCTTCGAAGCTGTTATGACCACTGACATTATGTCCATCATTTTACAAACATATTCTGTTCAAGACGATGAACGACTAAGAGTTGAGACCTCTGCAATTGTTTCAAAATATGAAAATGCTCTTATAAAGCTTGAAAAAGAAAATGTGTCATATTTTAAACAACTTGATCGGAAAAAGGAAGAATGCAAGTATGACAAATTGTCGTATGAGCGTGACTTAAAGAAAATGCAAGAGCAAAATCATCTTTTGAGGGCTCAGCTTGAAAGTCAAAAAGGAAAGGGTGAGGAAACTAAGTTTGCAAAACCATTGACTTCGGAGAAACCAAATGCTTCAAACACGGTTCAAAAACCAAAAATGTCAATTTCAAGGTTTGCTCCAAAAGTCGATGAGAAAAAGGATTTGACAAAACCAGTCACTCCAACACCCTTGCCCAAGAAAAGTGAAAATGATAAGATTGTTGATAAAGGAAAAGCGGTTGTCGAAACTCCTAAAGTGTTAGCACCTGGCCTTTTTAGGATTAGTCCCACTAGTGCGTCTGCCTCAACATCTAAGACAAATGACAAGTGCATAAAGGCTAATTCTAAAGAATCTAGGGATGCTAAAAAGGACAACAATATAAATCCTAATGTGTGTGCCTTACCTTCTACAGGATTAGAAAGCACCTCTAGGAGCAGCAGACTAAAGCCTAAGAGCAATACAAGGAACAATAGAGTCTCGCCTGTCTCTAAGAGCAGTAGCAAGAATAAAGTTGAAGAAGTAGAAGAACACCCTAGGAATTTATCGCTTTGCAATAAGAGACATGTTTCATCTGAATGTAATGTCAAGAGTACTGTTTCTAATGCATGTAATGACTCTGTTTGTTCAATATGCAAGAAATGTTTAATTAATGATGTTCATGATGATTGTGTTTCTAAGAATGTGGATGTTACGCCTGAACAGAAGCATGTTCCAAAAAGACCTAGTGCTAGATCCAGATCTATAGAAAGATTAGTTGCACGATTTAGGACTACCACTATTAGTCGAATGCCTAGGAACTATCTTAAGTTTTGTATGTGGATTCCGACGGGTAGAGAGTTCACTCTTAAGGAAGGAAAATTAGAAATAACTCAAGCTAAACAAGTAGCAACTGTCTATGAGTGTCATTCTGCTTTTACTCCTAACCCCATAGAACCTAATTCAACACGGTTTCCAAATACAAACTCTTCTGTTCTTGGCAGGTTATCGAAATATGTCTTTGGATCATCGACTCGGGTTGCTCCAAGCACATGACCGGGAATTTAAAGCTGCGGATCAATTTTGTCTGGAAATTCATGGGAACTGTACGCTTTGGAAATGATCATGTAGCAGCTATTCAGGGTTATGGAGATCTTCAATTTGGGAATTTTTTAATCACTCGGGTTTACTACGTCGAAGGGTTGGGACACAATTTGTTTTCAGTTGGGCAGTTTTGTGATGCAGATTTAGAAGTTGCATTCAGGAGAAACACAGTTTTTATTAGAAATTTGGTTGGTGATGATCTCTTAACTGGTAATCGTGGTACAAACTTGTATGCTATCGACATCAACCAAATGGCTTCTACATCACCAATTTGTCTTATGACAAGGGCAACCGAAACTAAGTCCTGGCTGTGGCATAGACGTTTATCCCATCTCAATTTCGACACCATCAACAAGTTAGCCAAAGACAACATCGTCACCGGACTTCCTAAGTTCAAATACACCAAGGAACACCTATGTCCATCATGCGAACAAGGAAAAAGTAAAAGAGCATCATATAAACCCAAAACCATACCTAGTTCGGAAGCAAGGTTACATATGTTGCACATGGACTTATGTGGCCCAATGAGAGTTGAAGGCATTAATGGGAAGAAGTATATTCTTGTTATTGTTGATGATTATTCAAGATATACTCGGGTAAAGTTTTTGAGATCAAAAGACGAAGCACCAGGCATCATCATCACCTTTCTGAAGCGTATTCAAGTTCTACTTCAAGCTCCAGTAAGGATTATAAGAACAGACAATGGCACAGAATTTACAAACCAGGAGTTAAGAACTTACCTTGAAGATGTTGGAATCACACATCAAACATCAGTTGTTAGAACTCCACAGCAGAATGGGGTAGTTGAAAGAAGAAATAGAACTCTTGTGGAAGCTGCTCGCACAATGCTGATTTTTTCTAGTGCACCTCTATTCTTATGGGCTGATGCTGTAGCCACTGCTTGTTTTACTCAAAACCGATACCTAGTCCATCCGAGATTCAATAAAACCCCATATGAGCTAGTGAACAACCGTAAACCTGACATCTCTTATCTTCACGTATTTGGCGCTTTGTGCTATCCGACGAATGACAGAGAAGATCTAGGGAAGTTAAAAGCTAAGGGTGATATTGGAATCTTCATTGGATATTCAGAAAACTCGAGGGCATTCAGGGTGTATAATAGAAGGACGAAAAAGATAATGGAGACGATGAATGTGAAGTTTGACGAGATTTCACAAATGGCTTCTGAGAGATACGCTCTAGAACCCGCGCTTAATCCAATGGCTTCTAATCAAAACGGATTAGGACCCGCACCAAACCAGCAGACTTCTGGACACATCAGTTCAGGACTCGTGCCTCAAGGAGCTCAGTCAACAAACACGGATAAACCTTCAGAACAAGAACTAGAAAATTTCTTCGAGTTAATGTTTGATGAATATTATGGTGGACCTTCGACAAATGCATCTCAACAACATTCCGCTGCACCCGCTCAAAACCATCAACCACCACCACCACAGGATGCATCTACAACAATCGAAGCTGAAGCACCAAATACCTCAACATTATCTACATCTACTCAAGCAACTCCAGTAATTGAAACTGAACTACCAAGAGTTGATGAGCAAAATCAAAACACTAATTTTCAAGAAGAACCTACAAATAATTCAAACGATGTTACGTTAGAAGAAGAAGAAGAAGTATTTGAAAACCCGTTTGCAACAGACTCTGCTGAATCTTCTTCAAGGTTACAAGAACCATCTAACACACATTTGTTACACCCAAGGTACCCTTCTACGTTTCAATGGACAAAAGACCATCCAATAGAACATATTATTGGTGAACCTTCAAAGCCAGTTCAGACGAGGAGACAACTTGCCACCGATCTCGAATTATGCATTTACGTTTGTTCAATCAGCCTCAAAGAACCAAAGAACATTCGGGAAGCAATGGCAGAAAACCCTTGGATTGAAGCGATACAGGAGGAATTTCTTCAATACCTGTTACATGATAGTTGGGAACTTGTTGAACGACCACTTGATAAACGCGTTCTTGATCTCAAGTGGTTGTGGAAGAACAAACTGGATGAGGAAATGACTGTAATTCGTAACAAAGCTCGTCTCATGGCTAAAGGACATCCACAAGAAGAAGGGATAGATTTCGAAGAATCATTCGCGCCTGTAGCTAGACTTGAAGCAGTCCTGATTTTCTTAGCCTATGCAGCTCACAAAAACATCACAGTCTATCAGATGGACATTAAGACTGCGTTCTTGAATGGAACTCTGAAAGAAGAAGTGTATGTGAGTCAGCCAGAGGGATTTATCGACAGAGATCATCCAGACTACGTCTACAAGCTTAAGAAAGCAATTTATGGTTTAAAACAAGCTCCAAGAGCGTGGTATGACGAACTATCATCTTTCTTGCTCAAAAACAATTTCACAAAAGGAACGGTTGATGACACCTTGTTTATCAAAAAATTCAAAGATGATATTTTGATCGTTCAAATTTACGTGGACGACATTATTTTTGGATCAACCAATCCTAACCATTCAAAACATTTTGAAAATCTCATGAAAAGTAAATTTGAAATGTCCATGATGGGGGAACTAAAATTCTTTCTTGGTTTACAAATACATCAATCCCCTCGTGGTATTTTTATCAATCAAGCTAAATATACGATAGAGATTTTGAAAAAACATGGAATGGAAAATTGTGATTCTGTTGGTACACCAATGGTCACTTCACCAAAAATAGGTGTTGATTTGTTTGGGAAACCTATCGATCCAAAGAAATATCGGAGCATGATCGGTTCTCTCATGTACCTAACTGCTAGCCGCCCTGATATTCAATTTGCTGTATGTTTATTAGCACGGTTTCAGGCAAAGCCTAACGAACTTCACCTCAAAGAGGTTAAACGGATCTTTTGGTACCTACGAAGCACCATTAACTTGGGACTTTGGTATCCGAAGGATTCGGAGTTTAATCTAACAGCATTTTCAGATGCAGACCATGCTGGTGATCAAGTTACAGCAAAGAGTACATCAGGTGGAGCTCAATTTTTGGGTGAAAAGCTAGTAAGCTGGTCTTCAAAGAAACAGGATTGTACTGTGCTATCAACCGCCGAAGCCGAGTATGTGTCTCTATCTGCGTGTTGTGCCCAAGTTCTTTGGATGCGGACACAGCTCACAGATTATGGCTTTACTTTTGACAGAATACCTATGTATTGTGACTCAAAAAGTGCCATAGCCATCTCGTGTAATCCCGTACATCACTCTAAGACGAAGCATATCAAAGTCCGCTACCATTTCATCAAAGAACACGTGGAAGAGGGTACTGTTGAATTATTTTTCGTTAAGACTGATTATCAACTCGCCGATCTATTTACTAAAGCCCTTCCAAAAGAACGGTTTGACTATTTAGTTCGACGAATTGGCATGCGAAGCTTAACTCCTGAGGAGCTAGAACGTCTTCTCGAATCTTCTTGAAAAAGTTTTCAAAATCGCTTCGCTGTAAATATTTTTGAAAAACAAAATACAAAATTTGAAAAACCAACAAAAACAAAATACAAAAATATAAAACTTCAAAAAATACAAAAACAATATAAAATCAAAAAATCCAAAAATATTCTTCTCACGACATGTCTCTCGTATAAATCAATATTCTGTACGTTTCTAGAAATGTCATTCAACAATGATACGGACATGTACAGATGCTTGAGCGGGAGTTCTTTTTAATGTTTTTCTAAAAACATGTCGTTTCTCAAAATTTTCTTCACGATGGCTTTCGTATACTTCAGTACGAAACCCGTACTTCAATGACGACTTCTGATTATTTTCAAATCAAGGACTCGTACGTTCAATGATGAACTCTTTTTCAAAAAGTTCGAGTCTAAACAAACGAAAAAGATTTCAAGCATAAACTCGTTTTCCAACAAAATTCTTGAGCACTTTTTCAAGATTGTTCAAAAGATTTCTCAAAATCTCTCAAAATTAGTGCTCAAGATAACTCCCTCAATACCATTAATAAATTTTAAATATGCTATCATTAAGGGGGAGTATAATAAGAAAAAATGTTCCAAATTCATGCAGAATCTGTCTTTCTCTCCAAAAGCTTTTTCTTAATCTGTTGATATCAAAAATATCACGATATGCTATTTTTGAGGGGGAGAAGACATGATCAAAATGTGATCAAAATGTGTGGCTGAATCTCAAAAGAGCTCGACTCAGATAGTACCAATGAATTGACGAAGCTTAAATGTCAGTAATCGAAAAGACTTGTCCTGGACGGGTAATAATTTCAAGCTAGTTTAACTAGTGATGTAAGCGTGTCTCAAATAGGACTTGTCTGAGTAGAGTGTACCGTATCGAGAGACTTTCTTTGGACTTGACCAGGACGGGTAATAATTTCAAGCTAGTCTAACTAGTGATGTAAGCGTGTCTCGAATCGGTCATGTTCACTGAAAGTGGATCAATTCAAAAGTGCAAACTCCTCTCGCATGTGCAAATTTCTTTAATATTCATGAGCACATGTGAAGGGGGAGTCCTTCAAAAATTGCAAAACTCTCAAAGTGGTAACAACAAAAATGTGTTTATATTCATAAACACTTTGAGAGATTTTCAATAAATGGTTTCATGGCAATTATAGGATAGTCATGGAGATATAAGGTGACTAAGGTTAGGAAAAACCGTCCTATGATCCGCCAGAGCCGGAGGGATCTACCCAAGGACAATTCCAATAGATTAGAATTAGAAGTCCTTAGGTATGATTGAAAAAAGGAGAAAATGAGAAAGGAGAAAGAAGGGGTTGAAGAATTAAAAAGAAAAGTTATGAAAAAGGGTGAAAAGAAATAGCCCTCCAAATGTTCAACCTTAGGGCAGACACCGGGTACAATTCGTATGCTACTGGTTGTTGCTAAGGTGACACCGGTATTGAAGACAAAGACGTCATGGACCCAGTGACGCACTGCACTAAACCTTCTTAACCACTCAAGTTCTCTTAAAAGAGCTTGTTTCATTCTCACGGGGAACCGGTGTAATCTATCGGCTTGTCTCTTAGAGATGGTTGATATTGAAGCAGGAGACCTCTCCCTGATCTCCGCATAGGAAACCAAATGTGCACTTATCGAGTCTAGAGCCTCGAGATTCATCAAAAGATCTCATAGGAACACATGATATTTCTACACTGGTTGTTCATCATTAAAGACGCCAGATGTAAACTTAAGAGTCCTACGCAGATCTTAGCAATCTGCCAGAACATTTATGAGAGAATTCACACAAGTGATTCTCAATGATTGAATGGAAATTCCTGCCAGGGTCAACATCAAGCAGCCCTGATAGCAGGTCACTTCGGTAATTCTTTATGGGTTACGCTTAGTGTTCGCGGTGGTTTCAAATGGTCTACAGTCGTGGAGTGATCCCCAGCGACTCACCCAGTCATTGAGCTACTTAGTAGGTCTCGTAAGCTCTCTCGTGAGTATCTGACATGGGAACGGCCTTGGTAAGGGTTAGAAGGAGTCTTCACACTATGCTGTTAACGATCTCTAATTCTTATCTGTAAGTACCGGATGTTTTATTGCTAACTGTTTATATGCAGGGACACTTCATCTCCATGGCAACAGATTCCACGTGCTCATACATACATCTGGAAGTTAAAGAAAGCTCCCTCAAAGATCTATACAACACAAAGTTCAAAGAAAGATTCTACGCCAAAAAGAAGAATCTACAAAGTATAAAGACTAAGGATCAAAGTGAAAGAAAGGGAACTACGTGCATATGAATATCAAAGTCCAAAGATGTATGAGCATGTTGGAATGGCGAACAACCACCATAGACGCAGAAGTGACGAAAGGCAGATAACTCCACATCACAAAGGAACAAAGAACGATGAAAAGTCAGTCATCAAAGATCACAAAGCATGAAGGAACAAAAACTAAAGACTATTCTACTACGACACACAATGGACAACAACAAAGAACAAATAAGATCAAATCACGTGGAGCATCATTCGAATGACCACCCCTTAGGGGGAGATTGTTAGCATTAAAAATATATATTGAAAAGTGATAGTCATTCTCATACGTGTAACTTTGTAATGTGTCGTAGTTTACAATAGAATAGTCAAATGGGCTTATGGTTTGGACTAATCTAATAGGTTATAAGTTATGTATTATGGCTAGTCCATAGTTTATGTAAAAGTCCAAGTCCATCACCAAGCCCATCCTAAGGCCCATAAGGTCTTAAGTCTTATGTATAAAAGACACCACACACCTCATTTGTGTGGTGTGCTTGTGTGTGTATTTGTGTGTGTTTTCTTTGAATAAAAGCTCTCATCTTTTCATCTCTCTATCTCATATACACGAATCACATATTAGTCACCAAGTCACCATCTTTCTTCTTCTAATCTTCAATATTTGTGATAAAGTTGGTATATCTAAGGTCTTACACTAGATCTATTTGTGACGCCGTCATGTAGGATTTTCCTCTGGGCCATCACTAATACTTGGACCTTAACGGCCTTGGGTGACACCGTCATCTCCTATGCACAAAAACTCTCTGGATCGTCACGTGTATTTTCCACATCCACCTCTTTTGTAACTCTTGACACCGTCATGTGGAGAGCCTTGACGCCGTCAGGTACTGTTCCCAGCAAGGAAAATTGAGACTTTGCCATTTTCTTCACTTTTATGCTCTAAAAACGTCCAAAATGCTTCCTTTTCCAGATTTCTCTCCAAAAGTACCTAAAATGACAAAATGAACGATTTAGGGCAATATTTGATCAAATAATCTCAAATTAGAGCTTAAATGACCCCTTAAAAGTGGTTCACTTTTTGCCTCATCACCAGGTTTATGCCAATTAGAGTTGTCTTTCATTGCTAGGGCAATTTTTTCCAAGTGATACTCTTGTTCGATTGTGCTCCCAGGTCTTTGTACAAGAAATTCGAATGCATCACGTTTTGCCTCATCAAATACCCTTACACTTGAGATTTGCTTGTCCTCAAGCAAATTTGATCACTTTTCGCCTCATCAAATACCCTTACACTTGAGATTTGCTTGTCCTCAAGCAAATGCGCTTTTATTCTAATCAAAATACAAGTTAGGGGTCATTTAACACTAATATAAAAGTAATTACAACAAATAATCGCTCCACTAAAAACCAAAGACAAGCACGGAGGTCATACACTAGCATGTCACAAATAGTGTTTAGATACTCACATCTCTCGGGTGTAAAAGTATATATCACAATAAGGAAATGGAAAACATCTCTCACTACCTGTCATAGCAAAATAGATTACCATAGGCTTGGGAAAGGATCAAACCTCCACCACTTGGCGTAAGCACCTGGGATAAACTATCAAAGAGGTCTTTTAAAGGGTTATAACGTTAGGTGTAGGGATATGGAATACACGGTTTTGTTGGATAAAGGCAATATTTACTGGTGACGAGTAAATCATCTTGGTTAATTACGTGTAAAATATGGCGTTGCTAAGCCAAGACTAGACTCGACTTAAGCTAATAAATCAAAAATAACAAAAACTTAAAACAAACATAAAATGAAATGGGATGGTAGTCTGTATGTTTTTTTCTCTTTTTTTTTTTTTCCTATTTTTATTTCTTTTTCTTAATTTTTTCCTTTTTTTTTTATTTTTTATTTATTTTTTTTTTTGCATACACTCTTACCCTACCTGTAACACCCCCAATTCATGGATGCATCGGAATTCAAACTAGGTGTTACTCGACGGCACAATAGTCACAATAATAGAAAACGAACTCTAATTGAATCGTTTTAAAAGATTTATCATTCAAATTGTATAAATATCAGAGATTACAAAATGAGATCCCAGATAGTTCCATGTTTACAATTTACATTAAATGAGTTTTTGAATGATAATAAAATTTATAGCCCTCTTGAATATCCGTGCTCCTCCGTGCCAGCCTCATTCATTATGGACCTGAAATACATGCTTAAAATAGTCAACACAAAGGTTGAGTGGAATTCGTAGAGTTTGTAGTTAAATCGTTTGAACACAATAATCGTAGTGTGAGCTATAGACTCACACTCATAGTTAGAAAACAAAACCGTTATTATTGCACTAAGCTCATGCAACCAAAGGGATTAACATCGAACCAAAAATTGGCATTATAGAAGCCCTACCAAGGTAATTGTTAGCATTAAAAAAATATATATATAAGTGATGGTCATTCTCATTGTATAACTTTGTGTCGTTTGTTAAGACTAGTAATAGTTTAGTCATTGGGCTTTGGACTTGGCAAGCTAATATGTTATGTGCTATGTTTCATAAGCCTTGTTATCTAATCATATAACCAAGTCCAAGCCCAAGCCCATTGAAAGCCTATGTATGGAACTATAAAAGGCACCATACCTCTCATTTGTAAGGTGTGCTTGTGTGTGTATTGTGTGTGTTTTCTTTAATAAAAGCTCTCATTTCCATCTCTCTCTACTCATACGAAATACATATACATACATATCAAGTCACCATCTTTCAATCTCTACTTCATCTTTGCTTCTATAATGGTGTGATAAAGTTGTGTTATTTAAGGTCCTACAAGTGGTATCAATCGCCTAACAATGATTTAGGAGTGTTGGGAGTTTATTGGTTTCAAAAAGAGAAAAAGATGAAGACCTTGACCACAATCAAAAAACCAAATACCATAGACCTCAGTATTATACGTATCATCAGTCCAAGATAAAGAAAAAATGAAAAAGAGATTCAAGTTCTGTCAACATAAACCCATATCCAATACAACACATCTACCTATCCCAACTTCTATAAACTAATAAGTCACTGACACCACCACACCATCCCTCGTCTTATAACTTTATCGAAAACAAGACAAATAAATATTATAAAGATCTCAGTCAATTATTCGTGGTACTCAAAGAAACATCGAGACCATTCAAGGTCTAACAAATGAATAATAATCATCACAGATCCATGTGGAGAAGAATATCTTCTCTTTACTGTCCGAAAATCAATAAGGTTGAACAAAACAGTTATGTTTCATCCTAACCTTTAGGTCGGTTTAGAAAGACAACAACTAAAACAACACATCAAACATGAACCTACCCGAGACCATTTTTAATGATCTTGAAGCTGAATAACCTCATATTAGGTGGGCTCGTGGTATTCAGTCTCTACAACAACAAGATAACAGAAGACCGAATCTTTATTTCTTGGTCTATGGATGAAATTAACTGATTACAGGTTATTATTTGTTTGATTAGAGATGGATTCTGATGATAGAGATGATGAGATTATATGACTTTTTGATCGATTTTGGGATGAGTAGATGAGAAATGTTGGGTCTGAGAAATGTTGGGTGAGAGGATGTGATAAGGTGTGATGGGGGCGCATATTATGATAGATGTGTTTAGGGTTAGTGGAATGAGCGTGTGTTTAGATATACACAACCGTGTATTGAAGTGTATTGGATCGGGTATTACTAAATGTATCTTGGACTGGGCCTAGTCGTTGCTAATAGATCCGAAATTTTGGGCTTAAATGACTTATCATAAGACTTGGAGTGGGATTAAATGGCTTAAATGACTTGGAGTGGGCTTATGGATCCGAAACTTGCTAAAATGAAGTTAAAATTTTTATTATCCAATGTATTATTATACATTGAGTTAACTTTGACAATTTTTTGGCAAAAGATTGGTATCTTGGATTACAAATTTTCACGGGAATACATATTGCACGGCTAAAGTTTTCAATGAACATCAAATGTGACTGAGGGGATAATTCGTTATTATTTATTTGGGTTTGAAGTAATGTTTGACGGGCGTGTGCACTTATTTCGTCTTCTTTCTTTCTTCTCTTCCGCGAAGATGACTTGTTTGGGCATATATTAATGGTGATGAAGACTTGGATATCTGGTTACTTTTGTGATTCTTTCTCTCTATAATCACAAAGTTGCTATCACTTTAAGGAGTTACGTTGTAGTGCTCAGTGTCTCACGTTGTTGAGGATATGTCAAGAGGGATTGTGCTTATTACACTTCTTTAGGGGTATAAGGTACACCGTTCTTAGTCACAGGATAGTACAAGCTTAAGTCACAAGTCTGAGGGATTTTACTTCATTCTCAAGTTCATCATATCAGGTTATCTTCACACGTGGTTACTACAGAGAGCCGTTGTTTGATACAGGGGGTTGGTAAAGAGTTAGACAATTTCAAATGGTATTATTTAGTAGATTGGGTTTATCTACATCTTCTCATGAGCTGATATGACTTATGATAGAGTGCTTCCAGTTAATGCTTCACGTATACATTATTATGCTGATTCCGATAAATCGTAACCATCAGGGGAGAGAAATGTGTACATCGAGGACGCACAACAAGTTCACGTGATCGGGTTTAATGATTTATGAAATGATTTTTGTCAGAGATTGGCTGATTCTATATCCTTATTTTCTAATCTTATTCTACGTACTTCTACCTTATCCACCTTCACCAATTTCGGGCAACAAATTCAAGATGATCGGTGTTTCAACTTGTTACTTTGGTGTTATCATTTCATGTGTACGTTATGGGCTGATTTGCTATATGCAAGATAACTGGAATGCATTTGGTGAGATGAAGATGTTGATATTCTATTCCTCCGAATCGACAATCTTGAAGAAGGTCGAGTCTACAGTCTGTTCAACATTTTCCGCTGCGTGTTAGAAGACTAAAGACGGTTTGCATTTAATTATCAAAAGACTTCTTCATATTCAGGGCATTCATCAGAAAGGTTGTTAGTTTGGGGGAGAGCACTAATTAGGGGAGAGTGATTAGTCATACTTCATCCCTAATTAGATTTGCTCACATTGTTCTTCTGCAAGTAAAGAGATGGCAGCTGAGAAGATTCAGGAAGTTGAATGAAGCAATGAAGTTTGAAGATCACTCTCGGAGCTGCTGCACCTATGTTTTGTATTTAATTTTACTTGTAGGGAACATTGTAAGCAATTCCCATATAACATCACTTTGGGGAGAGATTGTTAGCCTTAAAGTTTTGTTATATTCGGGAATTGCATTAGTCTTTTACTACAAGGACTAGTCTTGCCATTTGTATATAGATTACCTTGTATTCTTTGTATAAATACCCCTCCTAGTCCCAACTAGGAGGGTGGATGTCTCATTTTGTATCTTAGGTGTGTGTGTGTTTTTCTTCTTCTCTCTAAAATACACACACATCTTCCCTTTCATTCTTATTAATAATACCATGTCTTATCTTTACTTTGAGCTTCCCCGACCCCCCGAACCACATGAATCACTAATATTTTCGGTCCTACAATTTAAAATATAGATGAAAATATATTTCCAAACACAAACTCTTCTGTTCTTGGCAGGTTATCGAAATATGTCTTTGGATCGTCGACTCAGGTTGCTCCAAGCACATGACCGGGAATTTAAAGCTGCTGATCAATTTCGTCTGGAAATTCATGGGAACTGTACGCTTTGGAAATGATCATGTAGCAGCTATTCAGGGTTATGGAGATCTTCGGTTTGAGAATTTTTTAATCACTTGAGTTTACTACGTCGAAGGGTTGGGACACAACTTGTTTTTAGTTGGGCAGTTTTGTGATGCAGATTTAGAAGTGGCATTCAGGAGAAACACGGTTTTTATTAGAAATTTGGTTGGTGATGATCTCTTAATTGGTAATCGTGGTTCAAACTTGTGTGCTATCGACATCAACCAAATGGCTTCTACATCACCAATTTGTCTTATGACAAGGGCAACCGAAACTAAGTCCTGGCTGTGGCATAGACGTTTATCCCATCTCAATTTCGACACCATCAACAAGTTAGCCAAAGACAACATCGTCACCGGACTTCCTAAATTCAAATACACCAAGGAACACCTATGTCCATCATGCGAACAAGGAAAAAGTAAAAGAGCATCATATAAACCCAAAAATGTACCTAGTTCGGAAGCAAGGTTACATATGTTGCACATGGACTTATGAGGCCCAAGGAGAGTTGAAAGCATTAATGGGAAGAAGTATATTCTCGTTATTGTTGATGATTATTCAAGATATACTTGGGTAAAGTTTTTGAGATCAAAAGACGAAGCACCAAGCATCATCATCACCTTTCTGAAGCGTATTCAAGTTCTACTTCAAGCTCCAGTAAGGATTATAAGAACAGACAATGGCACAGAATTTACAAACCAAGAGTTAAGAACTTACCTTGAAGATGTTGGAATCACACACCAAACATCAGTTATTAGAACTCCACAGCAGAATGGGTAGTTGAAAGAAGAAACCGAACTCTTGTGGAAGTTGCTCGCACAATGCTGATTTTTTCTAGTGCACCACTATTCTTATGGGCTGATGCTGTAGCCACTGCTTGTTTTGCTCAAAACTGATCCCTAGTCCATCCGAGATTCAATAAAACCCCATATGAGCTAGTGAACAACCGTAAACCTGACATTTCTTACCTTCATGTATTTGGCGCTTTGTGTTATCCGACGAATGATAGAGAAGATCTAGGAAAGTTAAAAGCTAAGGGTGATATTGGAATCTTCATTGGATATTCAGAAAACTCGAGGGCATTCAGGGTGTATAATAGAAGAACGAAAAGGATAATGGAGATGATGAATGTGAAGTTTGACGAGATTTCTCAAATGGCTTCTGAGAGATACGCTCTAGAACCCGCGCTTAATCCGATGGCTTCTAATCAAAACGGATTAGGACCCGCACTAAACATGCAGACTTCTGGACACATCAGTTCAGGACTCGTACCTCAAGGAGCTCAGTCAACAAACACGGATAAACCAACAGAACAAGAACTGGAAAATTTCTTCGAGTTAATGTTTGATGAATACTATGGTGGAACTTCGACTAATGCATCTCAACAACATTCCGCTGCACCCGCTCACAACCATCAACCACCACCACCACCACAAGATGCATCCACAACAATCAAAGCTGAAGCACCAACTACATCAACATCATCTACATCTACTCAAGCAACTCCAGTACTTGAAACTGTTCTACCAAGAGTTGATGAGCAAAACCAAAACACAAATTTTCAAGAAGAACCAAAAAATAATTCAAACGATGTTACGTTAGAAGAAGAAGAAGAAGAAGTATTTGAAAACCCGTTTGCAACAGACTCTGCTGAATCTTCTTCAAGGTTACAAGAACCATCTAACACACATTCGTTACACCCAAGGTACCCTTCTACATTTCAATGGACAAAAGACCATCCAATAGAACATATTATTGGTGAACCTTCAAAGCCAGTTTAGACAAGGATACAACTTGCCACCGATCTCGAATTGTGCATCTACATTTGCTCTATCAGCCTCAAAGAACCAAAGAACATTCGGGAAGCAATGGCAGAAAACCCTTGGATTGAAGCAATGGAGGAGGAATTTCTTCAATACCTGTTACGTGATAGTTGGGAACTTGTTGAACGACCACTTGATAAACGTGTTCTTGATCTCAAGTGGTTGTGGAAGAACAAACTGGATGAGGAAATGACTGTTATTCACAACAAAGCTCGTCTCGTGGCTAAAGGTTATCCACAAGAAGAAGGGATAGACTTCGAAGAATCATTCGCGCCTGTAGCTAGACTTGAAGCAGTCCAGATTTTCTTAGCCTATGCAGCTCACAAAAACATCACAGTCTATCAGATGGACATTAAGACTGCTTTCTTAAATGGAACTCTGAAAGAAGAAGTGTATGTGAGTTAGCCAGAGGGATTCGTCGACAAAGATCATCCAGACTACGTCTACAAGCTTAAGAAAGCAATTTATGGTTTAAAACAAGCTCCAAGAGTGTGGTATGACGAACTATCATCTTTCTTGCTCAAAAACAATTTCACAAAAGGAACGGTTGATGACACCTTGTTTATCAAAAAGTTCAAAGATGACATTTTGATCGTTCAAATTTACGTGGACGACATTATTTTTGGATCAACCAATCCTAACCATTCAAAACATTTTGAATATCTCATGAAAAGTAAATTTGAAATGTCCATGATGGGGGAACTAAAATTCTTTCTTGGTTTACAAATACATCAATCCCCTCGTGGTATTTTTATCAATCAAGCTAAATATACAATAGAGATTTTGAAAAAACATGGAATGGAAAACTGTGATTCTGTTGGTACACCAATGGTCACTTCACCAAAAATAGGTGCTGATTTGTTTGGGAAACCCATTGATCCGAAGAAATATCGGAGTATGATCGGTTCTCTCATGTACCTAACCGCTAGTCGCCCCGATATTCAATTTGCTGTTTGTTTGTTAGCACGGTTTCAGGCAAAGCCTACCGAACTTTACCTCAAAGAGGTTAAACGGATCTTTCGGTACCTACGAAGCACCATTTACATGGGACTTTGGTATCCGAAGGATTTGGGGTTTCATCTAACCGCATTTTCAGATGCAGACCATGCTGGTGATCAAGTTACAGCAAAGAGTACATCAGGCGGAGCACAATTTTTGGGTGAAAAGCTTGTAAGCTGGTCGTCAAAGAAACAGGATTGTACTGCGCTATCAACCGCCGAAGCCGAGTATGTGTCTCTATCTGCGTGTTGTGCCCAAGTTCTTTGGATGCGGACACAGCTCACAGATTATGGCTTTACTTTTGACAGAATCCCGTACATCACTCTAAGACGAAGCATATCAAAGTCTGCTACCATTTCATCAAAGAACATGTGGAAGAGGGTACTGTTGAATTATTTTTCGTTAAGACTGATTATCAACTCGCCGATCTATTTACTAAAGCCCTTCCAAAAGACAAAACTTGAAAAACCAACAAAAACAAAATACAAAAATATAAAATTTTCAAAAAATACAAAAACAATATAAAATCAAAAAATCCAAAAATATTCTTCTCACGACATGTCACTCGTATAAATCAATATTCTGTACGTTTCTAGAAATGTCATTCAACAATGATACGGACATGTACATATGCTTGAACGGGAGTTCTTTAAAATGGTTTTCTAAAACATGTCGTTTCTCAAAAGTTTCTTCACTATGGCTTTCGTATACTTCAGTACGAAACCCGTACTTAAATGATGACTTCTGATTTTTTTCAAATCAAGGACTCGTACGTTCAAAGACGAAATCTTTTTCAAAAAGTTCGAGTCTAAACAAACGAAAAAGATTTCAAGCATAAACTCGTTTTCAAACAAAATTCTTGAGCACTTTTTCAAGATTGTTCAAAAGATTTCTCAAAATCTCTCTAAATGAGTGCTCAAGATAACTCCCTCTAAACCCTTAATTGATTTTAAAAATGTGCTATCATTAAGGGGGAGTATAAAAACTAAAATGTTCCGATTTCATGCAAAATCAAATCTGTCTATCTCTCCAAAAAGCTTTTTATTAATCAGTTGATATAAAAAATATCACGTTATGCTATTTTTGAGGGGGAGAAGACATGATTAGAATGTGATCAAAGATGTTTAAAGATTGTGGCTGAATCTCAGAAGAGCTCGACTCAGTAAGTACCAATGAATTGACGAAGCTTAAAATGTCAGTAATCGAAAAGACTTGTCCTGGACGGGTAATAATTTCAAGCTAGTCCAACTAGTGATGTAAGCGTGTCTCGAATAGGACTTGTCTGAGTAGAATGTACCATATCGAGAGACTTTCTTTGGACTTGACCAGGACGGGTAATAATTTCAAGCTAGTCTAACTAGTGATGTAAGCGTGTCTCGAATCGGTCATGTTTGCTGAAAGTGGATCAATTCAAAAGTTCAAACTCCTCCCGCATGTGCAAATTTCTTAAAAATTACATGAGCACATGTGAAGGGGGAGTCCTTCAAAAGAAATGCAAAACTCTCGAAGTGTCAACAAAATGTGTTTTATTATCATAAACACTTTGAGAGATTTTTCACAAAAAGGTTTTTTGGCATGAGATCAATAATAGGATAGTCATGGAGTTATAAGGTGACTAAGGTTAGGAAAAACAGTCCTATGATCCGCCAGAGCCGGAGGGATCTACCCAAGGACAAATCCAATAGATTAGAATTATAAGTCCTTAGGTATGATTGAAAAAAAGGAGAAAATGAGAAAGGAGAAAGAAGGGGTTGAAGAATTAAAAAGAAAAGTTATGAAAAAGGGTGAAAAGAAATAGCCCTCCAAATGTTTAACCTTAGGGCAGACACCGGGTACAATTCATATGCTACTGGTTGTTACTAAGGTGACACCGGTATTGAATACAAAGACGTCATGGACCCAGTGACGCACTGCACTAAACCTTCTTAACCACTCAAGTTCTCTTAAAAGAGCTTGTTTCATTCTCATGGGGAACCAATGTAATCTATCGATCTGTCTCTTAGAGATGATTGATATTGAAGCAGGAGACCTCTCCCTAATCTCCGCATAGGAAACCAAATGTGCACTTAAAGAGTCTAGAGCCTCGAGATTCATCAAAAGATCTCATAGGAACACATGATATTTCTACACTGGTTGTTCATCATTAAGGACGCCAGATGTAAACTATAGAGTCCTACGCAGATCTTAGCAATCTGCCAGAACATTTATGAGAGGATTCACTTTTGTGATTCTCAATGATTGAATGGAAATTCCTGCCAGGGTCAACATCAAGCAGCCCTGACAGCAGGTCACTTCGGTAATTCCTTATGGATTACGCTTAGTGTTCGCGGTGGTTTCAAACGGTCTACAGTCGTGGAGTGATCCCCAATGACTCACCCAGTCATTGAGCTACTAAGTAGGTCTCGTAAGCTCTCTCGAGAGTATCTGACATGGGAACGGCCTTGGTAAGGGTTAGAAGGAGTCTTCACACTATGCTGTTGACAATCTGTAATTCTTATCTGTAAGTACCGGTTGATTTATTGCTAACTGTTTTCATGCAGCTATACATCATCTCCATGGCGAAGGATTCCACATGCTCATACATGCATCTCGAAGTCAAAGGAAAGTTCTCACAAAGATCAAAGCAAAGAAAGGTTCAAAGAAAGGTTCTACGCAATGTGAAAGAAACTACATAAGTAAAATGACAAAGATCTGTGTGAAAGAACGGGAACTACAAATGCATGTATCACAAAGACTGAAGATGTATGAGCATGTTGGAATGGCAACAACCACTACAGACGCAGAAGTGACGAAAAGCAGATAACTCCACATCACAAAGGAACAAAGAACGATGAAAAATCAATTATCAAAGATCACAAAGCATGAAGGAACAAAGACTAAAGACTATTCTACAACGACACACAAAGTTCAAGACAAAGAACACGGAAGACCTAATCACGTGGAGCATCATTCGAATGACCACCCCTTAGGGGGAGATTGTTAGCATTAAAAATATATATATAGAAGTGATGGTCATTCTCATTGTATAACTTTGTGTCGTTTGTTAAGACTAGTAATAGTTTAGTCATTGGGCTTTGGACTTGGCAAGCTAATATGTTATGTGCTATGTTTCATCAGCCTTGTTATCTAATCATGTAACCAAGTCCAAGCCCAAACCCATTGAAAGCCTATGTATGGAACTATAAAAGGCACCTTACCTCTCATTTGTAAGGTGTGCTTGTGTGTGTATTGTGTGTGTTTTCTTTAATAAAAGCTCTCATTTCCATCTCTCTCTCTACTCATACGAAATACATATACATACATATCAAGTCACCATCTTTTAATCTCTACTTCATCTTTGCTTCTATAATGGTGTGATAAAGTTGTGTTATTTAAGGTCCTACAGTAATATTGCCATTATACCACAAACTATCAAATATAGTGCATTTGTTTGAACTCGTAGTTGTTCAACACAAATGGGATTCGTCAATCCCAATAGATCTATTCACAATATTCGCGCTCACTATAGCTAGTGATTAATGGTTCATGATATAGGGACTTCGAACATGGCAATCGTTACTTAGTGACAGTAAAACATAGTCGGGTAAGCATACAGTAGAAAGTTTCTACGAGCAACCTATAATAGAATGTTGCGACTTAGGATTGGAGTAAAGAATATGAAGAATTTCCTATATATGTCTTGCATTTAGTCCATGATGTAGTACTTAGTATAGTGTAAGTCTTTGAATAAAAATGGTTTATGAAACATGTATAGTTTGTATATCGCTTACTGCCGTTCGGGCCGACATAATTCAGAGGTCATGTAGTAAACGTTCGAGGAGCCAGGACACTTTAATTCGTAAATCAACAACTCATCTCGACGGCTTACTTTAATGAACCCCTCACATGAGGCTCCCTACTATTGTAGTATTTGATAAAATATATATAAGTTTTTGATCCGAAAAGTTACATGTCCAAATAATTGAATAAACTTAGGAAAGTTTACTTTTGGATGAAGATTGTTATTACAATGAGTTTCTTGAGTCTAGTATGAATATTACTTGTAAAGTCTCATGGTTCTTTTGATGGAGTAGATCCAAATTGGATGTTTATGTTGCCATTAACTCTTTGGTTTATGTTTTCGACTTGGTAAGTTTATATGGTCTTTAGCCGTGGCTTTGCCGTGACTTTGGTCATTGTTACCATTGTCTTGAGACTCATCCTTGGCCTTAGCCATGGTTGTGGTCTTGGCTTTAGGTCATTAGACCTCTTGGTTTCATTTAACCATAACTATTACATGGTCATTTGGTCTTAAAATGGGCTGTTAAGAATTTGAAGAAAAATATCACTCGTAAAGCGTTTTCAGGGCTTGAGCTTCTTTGATCCTGAACGAAAACGTCATTCCGGACAACTTTCGTGTTTTAACTTTTTGATGAATCAGAACAGAAGGGCCACTTTCAAAATGGTCAGAATGTTAACAGGTTGTTTTAGGCAGTTTCGGCGTTTTGGTTTTGCTAACTTCTTATGGCCATAACTTTTGACTCGTGTACTCGATTTAGGTGGTTCAAATTGCTATGTTTTCCTTTTTAAGTCCTATATAACAGTAATTAAGTGTTTCATATCATGGTTACTCTATTTTGGTCGTCGTTCTCAATATAAGTCACTAGTTTACTTGTTTACTTAATATAAGTTACCATATATATATCATAACTTGTTTTAAGGATTTGTACATCATGAGATCAATATAACAAGACATAAATAGCATATAGAGCTTATGAAAATATAGTAAGGATGATGAGTATAAGTTTTCTTACAACTTTTGGCCTTAATGAACAGGGAAACATGAACTAGGACAAGAACTATACACTTCAATCGAAAACCCTAGCTTCTAATCCTTCACCACAACTCTTGCAAACATTGCTAGCCTTGATATAGATCTTGTGAAACCCTTATTAACTCAGCCCTAGTACCCTTGTGTAGCTCCTAATTCATCCAAGGAATCACCAAATAAACACTAGTTTCATGTAGAGAATAACTAGGCCTTCAACTCTTATGTGTAACTTGGAACTTGGAAATCAAAGATGAAAGGTTGTGTGATTTAAGTGTGTTATGTGTGGTGAACGACTAGGAGAGGTTGAGGAAGGGTATTTATAGTGCCTTAAGGAGGTTAGGAAGGTGTTAGGAAGGTGCAATGAGGAGGTGCAAGTTTAGCATATTTTCCAAGACTTTGTGGCCATGTTTACTTAATATACATGTATCCTAAAGTCCAAGGCTTGGTGAATCATCATATACACGTTCATACGATGGGAGGAGTGACTAGATGGATAAACTTGGTATTATCTAGCTTACGAAGTGAGTTTTGGTCCCGGTAATCGCTAACGGTAAGTCGTTAAGTCATGAAACTTAAAATCGAGTATCCTAAAAATATGAAACTTATAAATATGTTAGAACTTATTAATATAACCTATATTAGCATATTTAATAAGTGATAAGTTCTATCGGGTTGCTTAAACGCTGTTAAAACTGGAAACGCGGGTCTAAAACGCGTAATTCACGTAAAACGCTGATCTGGAAAACGTAAAATTCCAAAACTTTTGGAATTGTCGTAAAATGAGAGAAATTCATATTTCTATTGTTTATAGTGTTTTATGGACATATCGGGATGCTGGAATGACGTTTAAACCTAAAAGTAAATCTCGGACACGGTTTTGTGATTTTTGCAGAAATGATCCGACGAGAGTCAAACTCTCGGATTATCATTAAAATAGTTTAACTTACGAGAATATGAAATAAAAATTTTAGGAGTGAATAGTAAAAAGTGAATAGTAAAAATGAATAGTGAAATTTTCGGGAATAGAAGTTAACCTGAAAATGCGAATTGTTACACTACCATCCAAAATAATACATCATAGGGAATGTACATTCCCTTTACACTTGAATTTTTACATACTTTACAATAAACTAATCTAATAACTCGAATTAAGATAATCAAAACACTTGGAGTATTTTTCAAGATTAACGCACATATGAGGGTAATGTATGATGTTCTTCCCCATTACTCCATAACACAAGTACTTTACCCACGAGTCCCAATCGTCCCAAAACAATATGTACAAGATACGACTCGACTTAGCAACGATGTAATCAATTAGATAATTAACTAAGGGTTTAAACAAATAACAATCATGCACTAAAGATGAGTGCATACACGGAAGGCTAAGGCTATTTCGTTGTACATTTGGGTGGGTTGTAACAAATTCTTCCTTTAAGTAAGATGCTTAAAGTTAGAAACGAAAAGATAGGCTCGGAGGGGTGTACTAGGGGTTTCGTGTACTAAAAATGAGTACAACGCTAAGGTGTGGGAAAAATTAATTGACTTTACTAGCCAAGTAATATGACTTAAATGGTCAAGTAATTATGATACGGGTTTAACACAAGGGTGATCCTAATGCCTCTTATCATGTAGTAAATCCTACTACACGAATGTAATCTCATTAGCTGTCTCGGGATGCATCACTAACGCAAGTTCTAGAATCTAAATGCTACCGGTACACTCATAAGCACTAATAATGAATGTTTTTCCTATCAAATCTAAAGGCGAACCTCACATATTTGGGTGGAAATTTTTTTTGAATTGTACGGTTTTGTGCTAGTCATACAACTCCTATCTATGAGACACTTGTTAAGGCTAAAGTTTCACTTCTAAATGTTGTAAAAAATTTTAAATTTGGCGCTAAAATTACACTAACAAGTATTTCTCTTAGTTTTATTACACACTTACCATCAAACAAACAAACTCAAGTGCAATTGTATCCTATAAGGTATCATCATTTACCCTCCCCTTATACTTAGGATGAACATTGTCCCCAATGTTCAATTAAAGAACGTAAAAGTAGAATAGGTAAAAGAATGAAAGCAAATACTCCCCTGATTCGTTCGGTGTGGATAGCGTGTTAACAAGGTTAGATCTTCCTCCAAGAAAATGAACATTCAAGGCTTCCCTTCCAGAAAAATAAATCATCTTCTTGTCATATATAACCTGTTAAACCTGAGAAAACAATCAAGGCAACCTCGCATAAAATCGGAGGCAATCTATATATACTAACAAATCCTAGAAAGAAATTTAAGATATAATGCTTGTGGAATGAATGTTTGCAGATTTCCTGGAGTTTATAAAACTAAAGAATTAACAAAAACTTCAAGACTCCATTAGAAAAACAAAACTCGCAAAATTTCCAGAATTTTACACATGACGCCGTCAGGAGTTAACTCCTAACGCCATCAGAAGTGACCTGCAGAAATTTTTACGTTAAGTTTTCAGAAAATTTCTGGAAAAACTTATGCCATACTTCCTGGAAAATCCTGCAAAACATCATTATGACTCGATACAAGCATTTGACTCTAACAAATACTAATACACATGTCCATTTAATATTGTGGCGAATCAAGATCAATTTCGTTCTTAGAAACAAATTTGGGGTTTCCCCTTACAATTAACTTTTGCAAAATACCTTTATATGAAGTTAAGACGAAGTTAAACAACAAAATAAAGCATTTTCACAATTTAGTTTGAAACATCATCTACCAACAATAAAAATAAAGCATGCATACGGAAACAAATAACAATCAAACAAATCAAAAATCACACAAAACATGGGCTGCCTCCCAAGAAGCGCTTTTCTTTATTTACGAGTCTTGTAGCTAGACTCAAGGTCATGGGCAATTACGTGACCTCATCATTGGTCTCATTCTCTAAGTCATCTCCAATCTTAGTTTTGTATTCCAAACCTAGTTGCAAACATTCCCTGTAGAAACCAAGTATTCTATTCATGACATAATCTACCCCTCTACGTCTATCCTCATCATTCCTATAGTAAACCGCTTGCTTGTGTTCCTTTTCTATGTTTGATAGAAGACGGTATTGTTCAATCTTATAGGGCATTTGGTAAGCAAACTCATCATTCTCACTCTTGAATCTAACAATCCCTAGGGACGGGTCATAACTCATCTTCGAGGTTTCAACATACAGTTTTCCAAACACTACTTGACTTAGGCAATCATCCATTACCGGACGAGTATCCTCTACTATCACAAAGTCGGTAACATAAGTGAAGTTTCCTACAAAGACATGCAATCCTTTCACTCTTCCTACAAAGTTGCTCATCCTAATTGTGTCGGGCATCATCCTATATCCAAGTTGCTTCTTCATTACCCAATTATAATAGGTCCTAGTCATGATATTTATAGGATACCTAGGATCGATATAAGCTTTCCACACATGCATATGCCCAATGTTGCATGGTATGTTGATGTTAGAGGGATCACCTACTTTAATAAGGGGTGAAACAAGGATGTATGGTGTCTCGGGATCATCGAATAGATCCTTGTGATATTCCCGTTCTTCCTTGGTGGGCAACTTATCAAAGTATTCTTCTACTTTTTCTACTTCCTCTAACTTTTCATCCTTAATATCCTCAACTTCCTTAATCTCATCCCTAGTCCCGGTTTCTATTCCAACTTCATCCTTGTCATTTTCTCCTATGTTCTTATCTATTGGCTTAATGGTGACAACTTTGACAAAGTGGACTTGTTTGGATGACGAAGGGTCCCTAATTTGGATTCCGCTATTAGTGTCCCTAGTGTCCTTCCTAGGTGACAAATGTTTAAAGAGTTTACTTGGACTTTTTATTTTCACATGAGAGGTTGGTTGATTCATGATGGTGACATATTTGACTTCTTCAGCCTGAATCGGTTTACTAATAACGTGCTCTTTAATAGCGGTTAACAGATTACAAATCTTGTCATTCATATTGGCCTGCTGTTGTCTAAATCGGGTCTCGAGCGTGGAAAGCTGTAATTCTTGAGAGAGAATGAACTTTCTCAAGGCATCTTCATAGCTTTGCTTAGGAGTGTTCTGAGGTGGAAAATGCTCGGACCATTCGAGTGGAGGGGAATCATCGAAGGATACGCTCCGAGTTTGGTATCCTATGAAATTTGGTTTATCTTTCCATGCATCATAGGCCTCGCCAAAGTTTCGAGGACCTTGATTAGTGGTGAGCTCTCTATTCTTTGTCTTATCAGCGCGTGACGATGTGAATTCCTTAAAAGCATGCTTTGGAAATTCCATGCAATTATGAGTTTCATGAGGGCCATTACACAACTTACACGAAGAAGTGATTTTGTTCACTTGGCTTGAAGGCTTAGGAGCTTCGTAGGATGTCATGAGAAACTTGACTTGGTCCTCAAGTTCCATGATCCTACGGTCGGGAGTGCTAGAATTGTTCGAAGGCAAATATATTGCCTTGACTGTTTTGTTCAAATCACGGGGATCATTCCAACTTTCGTTGTCATAGAGAGCAAGATCTTCTATGAGTTCCCATGATTCTTCCGCACTTAGAACACGTAGCTTGCCACCGGCCGATTGATCAATGGTTCGCCTTGTGGAGAGATCGATATGGTCATAGAAGATTTGGACTTGGAGCCAAAGATCTATGCCATGATGAGGGACTTTTTGGAGTAAGTCCCTGAAATGAGTCCATGCTTCATATAGAGTTTCACCTTGACGTTGTTGGAACATCAAGATATCATTTCTGAGCTTGGTAGTTCTCCCCGGTGGGAAAAATTGAGCAAGGAAACGAGTGGTGAAATCATCCCATGAGGTGATGGATCTCGCGGGTAAACGTTCAAGCCATTGACTGGCTTGATCACGTAGAGAGAATTGGAATAGGTGTAATCGGGTTAACTCTCTAGTTGTAACATCAAGGTCTATGCAATCTACGATTTTAAGGAAACCCTTGAGATTTTGATTAGGATATTCGGAACGAAGTCCATGGAATGCACATCCGCTTTGCACCAACCGGATGGTGTCGGATCGCAAAGGGGACACATTGGCTCCTTGAGTGAACTCAATAGTGTTTCGATAGCCTTGGTGGCTGATGAGTGCTCAAACACTCATCATTTTTGACGTATTTAAACTGCCAAAACATACAAAAACAATCAAAAAGTTATCAAAATACTTAAATTATCCCAGGGATTGTGTTTTATGTGTTTTAAATGCAAAATGTGCAAAAACAAAGGAAAAACGTACAAAGTTTGCAATATTGGCAGTTTGAGTTCCCCAAGTTTCAAAACTTGTCAAAATTATTCCATATGCATTTATTTTGAAAGGAAAAGTCAACCCAAGCTTTTGAAAGTTAAATTTCACAAAATATTACACTTGGGTCATAAGTTTTCCAAAATTACATGTTTAGTCCCTAAGATTTTAAAAATGGCAAAATAGGTCCCTGGAAATTTTGAAAAAGTGAAAAATGCAAAAAATGGTTCTTGGACTTTGGAATTGTAACATGATTGGTGATGAGGCGAAAAATGATCCGTTTTTAGGGGGTCATTTAAGCCCGAATCCGAATTTATTTGATCAAATATTGCCCTAAATCGTTCCTTTTGTGATTTTAGGTGTTTGGAGAGTGAATTCTGGAAAAGAAGCCATTTTGGACGTTTTTGGAGCATAAAAGTGAAGAAAACGGCAAAGTACCAAATTTCCATGCTGAAGATACAAGGTGACGGCGTCAAGAGTTAAATCTTGACGGCGTCAGACATGAAGATTAAAATACCGAAGGTGGTGACGGCGTCAAATTCCTTCATGACGGCGTCAAAATGGCAAGAATAAAATACCGTGGTCGATGACGGCGTCACATAGGCCGTCATAAGTAGATCAAGGCCGTCCGGGGAAGTATATGGCGGCGAGGTGACGGCGTCACATGCAACTCTTGACGCCGTCAGCCTACTTTTCCTATATATAGTTTTCTAGTTTTTTTTTCATTAAGGGAGAGAAGTTTTGGTGAAACCCTAAAGACGAATTTGGTGTATCTTTTACAGGTTTTTCAAGGGTTCCAAACCCTTGAGACCTTGCATTGTAATTGAGATAAGTGTTCTTCCAATTCAATCAATATGTCTATGTGTTGGTTGTTTATATCTTGTTCTTGTCTCAATTCTATTATGCTAGGCTAGATCTCTTTTGTGTTTGCTTAGATCTAATGAAACCTAGATGTTGATTATGTGTTGATTACTTGTCTATTCTTGTTTTGGATGAATGATATTATATGTTAGGCTTAAGAAAACTGGCAGATCTCCAAATGGTAACATGCTTGAACGTCTTAAGAAACATGAACCGAGGCGTACTAGGTCTTTATTGGTTGTATTTAATGCATGAGCCACTGTTTACAATCCCTATAGTTGTGCTGGGTCATGGTGTAGGAGGAGATAAGAGCTCATAGAGTTGGGGAGTTATGTATGCCACCCCACGAATGGTATTAAGGAATACAATCCGTCATCCATACAAGTGTAACAAGTAATTAACGTGTAAAAGATATCTAGGGAGTAGTGAAGTCTAAGTAAACACACTTTCTCCAATTACTGCTCACAACCTTAGTATAATTAGTTTATTTTCATTTTTAGTAATTTATTTTGATTGCATCTTAGTTTTGGGTTAGTTGAATAGCAACTAATTCCACCCACTCTTCCAAAACCCGAGATTTTACTTGCTTTCATAAAAATATAAAAATACAAAAATAATCATCTCTCACCTTTAGAACTATTAATTAGGTTTTCTAATCCTAGCGACACTATTCCTAAGCTGAACGATCAATCCCCCGGTACTTGTCACTATACTATACTACAACGATCAGGTACACTGCCTGGTGGGGGTTGTAAGCTTCTCGAGATCCCTCGAGAGGTAAAGCAAGGTGCGATTCCCACGCATCAAGTTTTTGGCGCCGCAGCCCGGGGAATAGTTATTGTCTAGGTTAGGATTTTTTTTTTATTAGGTCTACTTGCTAGATTCCTTTCTAGTAAGATTTTTATTTTTTATTTTTAGGTCTTCTTTAGTCTATCTTATTTCTTCGTGCCTTTGTTCGTAACTCTTTACCATCCAACATCATGGAAGGTGGTAACATCTTTGAACCCATCATCCCACCGTAACAAAACCCACCATTAGAACCCCTTAGGCCCCGAACCTTAGGAGAGTATTCCCGACCCAGCCACAAAGGCTACCGAAACACCATTGAGCTCACCAGAGACAATGTGACCCCCTTGCGATCCGACACCATCCGGTTGGTGCAAAGCGGATGTGCATTCCATGGACTTCGTTCCGAAGATCCAAACCAACACCTTAAGGACTTCCTCAAAATCGTAGATTCCATAGACCTAGGTGTTGAAACTAGAGAGACTACCCGTTTACGCCTATTCCAATTCTCTCTACGGGATCAAGCTAGTCAATGGCTTGAGCGTTTACCCGCGGGATCCATCACCACATGGGATGATCTCACCACTCGTTTCCTTGCTCAATTTTTCCCACCAGGGAGAACTACTAAGCTTAGGAATGACATCTTGATGTTCCAACAACGTCAAAATGAATCTCTTTATGAAGCATGGACTCGTTTCAAGGACTTACTTCAAAAAGTCCCTCATCATGGCATAGATCTTTGGCTCCAAGTCCAAATCTTCTATGACCATATCGACATCTCCACGAGGTGAACCATTGACCAATCGGCCGGTGGTAAGCTACGTGATCTTAGTGCGGAACAATCATGGGAACTCATAGAAGATCTTGCTCTCTATGACAATGAAAGTTGGAATGATCCCCGTGATTTGAACAAAACGGTCAAGGCAATATCTTTGCCTTCGAACAATTCAAGCACTCCCGACCGTAGGATCATGGAACTTGAGGACCAAGTCAAGTTTCTCATGAAATCTTACGAAGCTCCGAAGCCTTCAAGCCAAGTGAACAAAATCACTTCTTCATGCGAATTATGTAGTGGTCCCCATGACACTCGTGATTGTGTGGAACTCCCCGGAACAGCTTTTGCGGACTACGCATCCACGCGTACCGACGAAGCGGGAGATAAGTGGTACACTTTCAAGCCCGAGCCAAACACATACGGTGATTCATACAACCCTTCATGGAAAAATCACCCAAACCTTAGGTGGAAACAAAATCAACCCAATTCTTCCAATCCGCCTAATCGTTACCAATCAAACGGTCCACCATCCAACCGTACCTTCAACAACAATCCTTCTAACAACTATGGTAGTACCAACAATCTTGAAGGATTAATGTCAAAGTTCATGGCATCTCAAGAAGCTCGCATATCCAAGTTTGAAGCCGATTTCAAACAAAAGCAAAGCGAGATGACCACTAGAATTAATGCATTGTTGAAAGTTCTCAATGACCGAGAAATGGGAGCACTCCCAAGTGACACGATCAAGAATCCGAAACTAACCGTTAATTCCATATCATCCGTTTCGTCACCCGCTTCGTGTCCACAATATTATTCGGTCAAATCAACGAGCACGTGTTTCAAACAAAACCAAGTTCCCCAAAAGGACCAATCAAATAAAACATCCACTATAGAACCGGTCAAAAGCATTGTTGAAACACCTCTTACGCAAGACCTTGACGATGAATTCAAAGAACTTCACCTAGAACGCCCCGTCATTGATGTATTAGCGCGTGCTCCCTACTATAGCGCCCTCCTAGAAAAATATGAGAAGTGTAAGCTAGGGAAAAATGGAACCGCCTTCGTTCAAAATAAGTTACCTAAAAAGCTTGATGACCCGGGTATATTTGTTTTGCCTTGTAAGATAGGAAGATCCGAAGCTTTCGACACATTAGCCGATTTAGGGTCAAGCCTCAACTTGATTCCCTTATCCTTATTCACCACTCTTAAGCTAGGAAAGTTAGAGGAAACGGAGGTATTGATAGGTTTAGCGGATGGGAGTATTGCACACCCGGTTGGAATGATTAAGGATATAGTTGTTCACGTAGGAAAGTTAACGATATTAGCGGATTTTCACGTCCTAGACATGGTTAGTGAAACTACATGCCCATTATTGGTAGGAAGAGGATTTTTAGCAACCGCTAGTGCCATGATAGATTGCAAAGAATCAAAGATAACGGTAGGTGAAGGCGATACTTGGTCGGTGTATGATGTTAAGAAGCATAGTTATGATTGTGATGATGAACCAACACCGTATTGGGTAGAGATGAATAGGAGACCGTCTAGATATGGGCCTTGGATAGAAAGGAATTTCATAGGACCTCAATGCCCATTCTATCTAGAGAAGGACTTTGTTGAGAAAACACATTCGGTAGAACAACTCATAGCTAGAGATGAGGAGCTAGACCCCTTTAAGGATCCCTTAGTCTTTAGGAAGATGATTGAGTTATTAAGCGTAATGCCCATCAACATAGAAAGGAATAAATGGAAAAGAGAGGGAGATAAGTCTAAATGGAGGTGGGACAAGCCACCTAAAGAAGGTGACGGGTCATGGCATATTAGAATGACCTTGTATGATCCGGATGGAGAAAAGTTTGAAAGGTCATACCATACTAAGGAAACCGATAGAAAGTTGAAACCTAAGTTTGATCCCAAAGATTTCCTCAACGAGGAACTCACCCGAATCACGTAGTAACCCATGACTTTGAGTCTAGCTACAAGACTCGTAAATAAAGAAAAGCGCTTCTTGGGAGGCAACCCATGTTTTGTGTGATTTTTATTTGTTTGATTGTTATTTGCTTCCGTATGCATATTTTATTTTTATTGTTGGTTGATCATGTTTCTCAATTAAAATGTGGAAATACTTTATTATGTTGTTTGGCCTAGTCTTAACTTCAACCTAAAGGTATTTTTGCAAAAGATAAGTGTAAGGGGAAACCCCAAATATGTTTTTAAGAAACAAACCGATCATGATTCTCCACAATTTTAAATGAACATGTATATTCGTATTTGTTAGAGTCAAATGCTTGTATTGAGTCATAATGAAGTTTTGCAGGATTTTCCAGGAAGTAGGACAAAGTTTTTCCAGAAATTTTCCGGAAACTTAACATAAGAATTTCTGCAGGTCCATTCTAACGGCGTCAGAGTATTGCTCTTGACGGCGTCAGGAGTTAAAATCTGGAAATTTTACAGGTTTTGTTTTTCTAACGGAGTCTTATGGTTTTTGTGAATTATTAAGTTTTATAATCTCCAGGAAATCTGCAAACTTCATTCCACAAGCATTATATCTTACTTTGCTTTCTAGGATGCCGCCGATTTTACGTGAGGTTGCCTTGTCTATTGTTGTCAGGATTTACAGGTTATTTATGACAAGAAGATGATTTATATTCTGGAAGGGAAGCTTTGATTGTTCGTTTTCTTGGAGGAAGATTTAACCTGGCCAACCTATAATCCATACCGAGCGAATCAGGGGAGTATTTGATTTCATTCTCTTTACTTTTTCACTTTTACATTCTTTACTTGAACATTGGGGACAATGTTCATCCTAAGTGTAAGGGGAGGGTAAAAAGATGATACCTTACATATGCACTTTCGCTTGAGTTTGTTTTGTTTGATAGTAGATGTGTAATAAAACTATGAGAAATACTAGTTAGTGTAATTTTAGCGCCAAATTAAAATTTTTTTTACAACATTTAGGAGTGAAACTTTAGCCATAGCAAGCGTCTCATGGATAGGAGATTGTATGACTAGCACATAACCGTATATTCAGAAAAAATTTTCCACCCAAAAATGTGAGGTTCGCCTTTGGATTTGATAGTAAAAGCATTTACTATTAGTGCTTATGAGTGTACCGGTAGCATTTAGATTCTAGAACTTGCGTTAGTGATGCATCCCGAGATCGCTAGTGAGACTACATTCGTGTGGTAGGATTTACTACATGATAAGAGGCATTAGGATCACCCTTGTGTTAAACCCGTATTACAATTACTTGACCATTTAAGTCATATTACTTGGCTAGTTAAGTCAACTAATTTTTCCCACACCCTTAGCGTTGTACTCATTTTTAGTACACGATACCCCTAGTACACCCCTCCGAGCCTATCTTTTCGTTTCTAACTTTAAGCATCTTACTTAAAGAAAGAATTTGTTACACCCCACTTAAATGTACACCCAAATCGCCTTAGCCTTCCGTGTATGCACTCATTTTTAGTGCATTATTGTTATTTGTTAAACCCTAAGTTAACTTTCTAATTGATTACATGGTTGCTAAGTCGAGTCATATCCTTGTACATATTGTTTTGGGACGATTGGGACTCATGGGTAAGTACTTATTTTATGGAGTAATGGGGAAGAACATAATATATTACCCCCATATGTACGTTAATCTTAAAAGTGCTCCAAGTGTTTTGATTTTCTTAATTCGAGTCATTAGAATAGTTTATTGTAAAGTATGTAAAGATTCAAGTGTAAGGGGAACGTTTATACCCCTATGATGTATTATTTTGGATGGTAGGGTAAGAGTGTATGAAAAAAAAAAAAAAAAAAAAAAAACATAAGGACTACCATCCCATTTCATTCTATGTTTATTTTATGTTTTTGTTATTTTTCATTTATTAGCTTAAGTCGAGTCTAGTCTTGGCTTACAAACGCCATCTTGTACATGTAATTAACCAAGATTATTAACTCGCCACCAGTAAAACTTCATTTATCCAACAAAACCGTGTATTTCATATCCCTACACCTAACGTTACAACCCTTTTAAAAGACCTCTTTGATAGTTTATCCTAGGTGCTTACGCCATGTGGTGGAGGTTTGATCCTTTCCCAAGCCTATGGTAATCTATTTTGCTATGACAGGTAGTGAGTGATATCTTCCATTTCCATAATGTTATATTACTTTATTACACCCGAGAGATGTGAGTATCTAAACACTATTTGTGAGGTGCTTGTGTATGACCTCCGTGCTTGTCTATTGGTCTTTAGTGGAACGATTATTTGTTGTAATTACTTTTATATTAGTGTTAAATGACCCCTAACTTGTCTTTTGAGTAGAATAAAAGCGCATTTGCTTGAGGACAAGCAAATCTCAAGTGTAAGGGTATATGATGAGGCGAAAAATGATCCGTTTTTAGGGGGTCATTTAAGCCCGAATCCGAATTTATTTGATCAAATATTGCCCTAAATCGTTCCTTTTGTGATTTTAGGTGTTTGGAGAGTGAATTCTAGAAAAGAAGCCATTTTGGACGTTTTTGGAGCATAAAAGTAAAGAAAACGGCAAAGTACCAAATTTCCATGCTGAAGATACAAGGTGACGGCGTCAAGAGTTAAATCTTGACGGCGTCAGACATGAAGATTAAAATACCGAAGGTGGTGATGGCGTCAAATTCCTTCATGACGGCGTCAAAATGGCAAGAATAAAATACCGTGGTCGGTGACGGCGTCACATAGGCCGTCATAAGTAGATCAAGGCCGTCCGAGGAAGTATATGGCGGCGAGGTGACGGCGTCACATGCAACTCTTGACGCCGTCAGCCTACTTTTCCTATATATAGTTTTCTAGTTTTTTTTTTCATTAAGGGAGAGAAGTTTTGGTGAAACCCTAAAGACGAATTTGGTGTATCTTTTACAGGTTTTTCAAGGGTTCCAAACCCTTGAGACCTTGCATTGTAATTGAGATAAGTGTTCTTCCAATTCAATCAATATGTCTATGTGTTGGTTGTTTATATCTTGTTCTTGTCTCAATTCTATTATGCTAGGTTAGATCTGTTTTGTGTTTGCTTAGATCTAATGAAACCTAGATGTTGATTATGTGTTGATTACTTGTCTATTCTTGTTTTGGATGAATGATATTATATGTTAGGCTTAAGAAAACTGGCAGATCTCCAAATGGTAACATGCTTGAACGTCTTAAGAAACATGAACCGAGGCGTACTAGGTCTTTATTGGTTGTATTTAATGCATGAGCCACTGTTTACAATCCCTATAGTTGTGCTGGGTCATGGTGTAGGAGGAGATAAGAGCTCATAAAGTTGGGGAGTTATGTATGCCACCCCACGAATGGTATTAAGGAATACAATCCGTCATCCATACAAGTGTAACAAGTAATTAATGTGTAAAAGATATCTAGGGAGTAGTGAAGTCTAAGTAAACACAATTTCTCCAATTACTGCTCACAACCTTAGTATAATTAGTTTATTTTCATTTTTAGTATTTTATTTTGATTGCATCTTAGTTTTGGGTTAGTTGAATAGCAACTAATTCCGCCCACTCTTCCAAAACCCAAGATTTTACTTGCTTTCATAAAAATATAAAAATACAAAAATAATCATCTCTCACCTTTAGAACTATTAATTAGGTTTTCTAATCCTAGCGACACTATTCCTAAGCTGAACGATCAATCCCCCGGTACTTGTCACTATACTATACTACAACGATCAGGTACACTGCCAGGTGGGGGTTGTAAGCTTCTCGAGATCCCTCGAGAGGTAAAGCAAGGTGCGATTCCCACGCATCAATTGGTCCTTGGTATAATATGGGAAAATTACAAAATCAGTCCTCATGTTTTGGGAAAATTACAAAATTGGTCCTTGTTACACTAATAATCAACCGGACCCTTATTATTATCCCAAACCAAATCTACCCCAAAACCAAAAACCCTGATCCAGTCCACCCCTAGGCCCAAACCCCATCCAGCCCATCCCATTTTATAATAAATCCACGCAGGGTCAAACAGTCAACACGGGTCAAACACCCGGTCAACTTCTTCTTCCCCCCAACCGTATCCCACAAAACCAGCTCCATGTCTCCCCCCCCCCTCACCTTTTTCACCAACCAGCCTCCACATTTATTACCTCTCATCTACCACACCAACCCCCCTCCTCACTTCATTAAATAAGCTCACCTATCCCACTATCTTTGCCCGTATCCATTTTGGCGCCAAAAATTCAATCAAGGGCTAGGAGTGATGAAACTGCAATTGGATGGCGAGGATTTGGTCAAGGGTCAACAAGAAGCACTTTGGGACTCTCCAATTTGAACAGGAGGCCATGTGGAAGATATGGTGGATTATTTTTAGTCTCCTAGTATAAGTAGTAGCTAAATGTAAGCATTAGGGAGAGTAGTATTGTATTTTTAGGTAATATAGTTTCTAAATTTAACTTTGTAATCTGTTTTTCAATTAATGAAAGTGATGTTTTAAGTTATCTTCCATTTGCAAACTTCCAAGTCTTATTTTAAGAATTTCAAATACCTGCTTAAGCATACTCAGTTATTCTCAGTGTTTGCACAATCTCACAGGCTCAAATAGAAAAACATTTAAAAGCTTTACCAGCCTCTAAATCAATCAGAAGCAATCTTTAAGAAAATAATATCAAAAATAGATGAAAATCAAAATAAAATAAAAAAAAGATGGACAAAGGTTGAAAGAGCTGGGAAATTGGTTGATTCTGGTTTGCAGAGGGTATTAGTGACTTGTGGAAGTCAATAGGAGTGGTTCTTGGATCTTGGTTGTTTGAATCTCAGCTTGGAAGTGACTGTGAGTCACTTTTGAAATTTTTAGCTTTTACTGCTTTGTTGCTTATACTTGTTATCTTTGTGATTTTTATGCATTTCTATTATCTTGTAGTGTAATTGTTGCTTAAAACATAGTACTTGTTCAATAGAAACTTTTATGCTATCAATTTTAGTTTTGACTACCATTTTTAACTAAAACAAGGGAATTTGAGTTTTGGTAACTGCTAGCTGTTGATTTGTGTTCAACTTAGCTTCTTGTGTCATAATCAACTGTTGTAATCCACTTTTATGGTTTAATCTACTCATTTGCCTCTAAAACACAAAATCAGTGGACATAAAGGGGTGTTTGGATTTAATAATTGCATTGGGATAGGATTAGCTTTTGTTGATAAACTCAGTTGAGACAAGGTTTAGGGGGATAGATTAGCTCATATCAGTCAAAGAACATTTAGGTTTTTCATTAAAAAGTCAAGTTTCACTTTAAAATTGCACCATCTGTTAACTGTCATGATTTTGCCTCACAAGATCTTGCAAATTAGTTAACAAGTGAAATCCTTAGCCTAATTCAGTGACAATATTGCTTGTAACATCATTTTGAATCACTGAGATTGAACCAAAGTTCATAAAAGTCAAAATCTCAAAATTTCTAAAAAGTCAAAAGTGTATCTATTCAGAAAAACAAAAAATGGCTTGATTTGTTGTGATTTTTGTGTGTTGTTTTAGGCTTTGAAAATTGTTGTGGGAATTGTATACCAGTAGAACTATTGATTTCCACCATTGTTGCATTTTTGTGAATTTTTCTTAAAGACTTTTTTGCCCCTCAAATCACTTGCAGGGCAAGGACTTGCCCTGTGCACCAGCAACCCATTCACCACCACCACTTTGGTGGTTCATTGTGACCACCTCAGGGGTCCCACTGACCAAATCTTGGCCCATTCAACCCCCTCCTACCAGGGTTGAGGTTTTGACCACTTATTTGACCTTGGAGCCTGTGGACCCCACCTGGCCAAAAGGTTGTCCATTTTCTGTTTCAAAAACAAAATAAGCAAGTGCTTATTGTGGTGTTTTGGCTTATTCAGTCATCTTATTTGTGTGAAACTTGTTTATATTTGTTCATTTAACTCAAATAAATCAGAATTTACCAAGGTGGACCCCACATAAGTTCATTTGAGCTTATTCTCCCCTTTGGTAAAAGAAAGTCAACTACCAAGGCAATAAGCACTTGAAGTGTTTATTCACTTGGTCTCAGCCAAACTTATTTCATTAAAGTTGCTTAGAATCATCTAATAAGCAGTTTTGAACAAGAAAATTCCAAAAAAGTCAAACTTAATAGAAGTGATAGCTTCTATTTAAGCCAATTGGCTTATTCTTCAGCTTATTAATAAGCAATTCCCATTTTTATAATTTTCCTAGGCTTCTGGTATATAAAAATAATTTCTGTAATTTTTTCAGATTTTTCTTGCATCATTTAGTATTTTTCTTAATTTAAATTAGTTTTTAGTAATTATTAAATAGTTAATAATTAATAATAATTAATTAGAAAATCAGAAAAATATAAATTAAATTTTAAAATTAGTTTTTAGTTATTTCTTATTTTTCCAAATTTTATTTTCAATTTTTAGTGTAATTTAATAATTAATTAGAATTTAGAATAATTTAAATAATTAAAAAGTAATTAATAATTAATTAATAATTAGTAATAAATAATTAAAAAGTCTTACAAATATATTTTCATTTCTAAAATTAATTTTATAGTATTTTAGATTTTTCTAAGTTTAATTTTTATTTTTCCAAGTTAATTTCATATTTATTTGTATTTTAGGTTAATTTAGTTAATTAAAAATAATTAGGAAATTAGTATTTAATTAATAGTAATTATAAAATTAGTATAAAAATTAATTTTAAATTTTCAAAAATTTTCTTTAATCATTAGGTTTGTAAAAATTCCATTTTTATACCAGTAGCCTTTTCAGATCACCTCATTCACTTTTATTTCTCGTACGTTTGTTCGCGTTTTCAGCAAACGTACGGTTTTTAGGTTTTAAACAATTTCTTCTCAATCTAAGTTCCAGTAATCAATCACATAGCTTTCCTAAGCTATTTCTGTTAATAATTTCCAAATAATTCTCATAAGCAACCTTTTCTGTGAATAATCACCCGATCACAAAGCACGCTCAGTCACAATTCACACCTTGTCGGGATTTAACGACCTGGTGATACCTTATATTACCCGGAGATTGTTTCTAGGCTTTTTGACTTTGTTGACCATTCTTTGGTAAATATAAGTTGACGGTTTAGCATCAATCAAATTTTGGCGCCGCTGCCGGGGAGGTGTGCGCGTTTCTGCAGCGTCTTTCGAGATTAGTGTTATCTCACCTCAATCACTGTACAAATACCACCACTTTTGTAAATTTTTGAAATCAAAACACAAAAAAGTCATTAACACTTTTCCTAAAGTGTTAAAACACCAAAAAAATTAAAAAAACAACAAAACAGATCGTAACGTTTTCTGATTCGGTTTTCTTTTAAGGTGATATTTAAAGAAAAACGATTTTAGATTACGGGACGATACCAAAAATATTGTCCAAAATGTTTTTATCCCTAGTGAATGCGCACTCATTCTTCAAGGTCCACTAGCCCATTACGTGAGCTTGTCCGAAAACCTCGAAGACCTCGTAGACGTTCTGCACCAACAGTCGGATCTGAGATCCGTACTGTTGCCACACCCACTGTCACCATGGCGGAAGACCGCCCCATGTGTGAGCTTCTCCAAGCACCCATCGAGGGTTACGGAGATGCCATTGTTGTTCCAGCCATCGTGGCTGATAATTTTGAGCTTAAAACCGGGTTACTCAATCTTGTAACCTCAAGTCAATTCTACGGTTTTGAGAGGGACGATCCTCATGCTCATATTCGATGGTTCAATAAAATCACTTCGACCATCAAGTACAAAAATGTCCCGTGTGAAGCAATCAAACTTCTTCTCTTCCCATTCTCCCTGGAGGGACAAGCCCGAATTTGGCTTGAAAAACAACCTCCTAGATCTATTGAGACATGGGAAGATCTTGTGAAAAAATTTGTAATGAATTCTTCCCACCTTCCAAGACCACGAGTCTTAAGAACGAAATCACCAAGTTCACTCAGAAATATGATGAATCTTTTGGTGAAGCGTGGGATCGTTTCAAAGAATTACTTCGCAAGTGTCCACATCATGGTTTCTCCGAGTTGATGCAACTCGATACTTTCTACAATGGCGTGAGCCAAGCTGATCAGGATTCTCTCAATGCCTCCGCGGGAGGTAATTTCTTGAGTAGAACCACAAAAGAAGCTTTACAGATCATAGAAAACAAGTCCAAGGTCCGCTCTACACGAAGCAAACCGATTGTTTCTCAAATCAATGCGGGTCCTTCTACTTCATCTAATGTGGGTCAATCTAGCACGGATGCTAAGCTTGACAAGCTCACTGAAGCGATCCAAGCTTTGGGTCTCGCCCAAACAAAGAAAGTTTCATTTCCACAACATCCTCCCCCTGCTGAGGTTAAAAAAGTGGAAGTCTGTGTGACTTGTGGTGGGCCGCATGCCTACTACAATTGCACAGCTATTGATGGTACTCCATATGAAGCTTGATGGATCTATACACCTTGAACTTGTGTTAGATTGATACTTTGAATTATATCACTAAGTATGCGGAATCTACTTAGTAACACTTAGAAGTTTGATTGTAAGTAAGACAGTTGTAAATAAACAATGTATGTAAACAAACTATTAGCTCCAATATTATTAATGATAATAATACGAGTGATCTTGATATCACTAGGGTTACACCTTGAAGCTCTAAGAAAAACGTATATAAACTTATAACCTAGGATCTCCTTTTATAGCACAAGGAGTCCTCTTCTACAAGATAAGTATAAAGCTAATAGAATAAGATATACACAAAATCTATTCTATATTTATCTAGATGCGTTTCCTAACAGTTATCTAATAAGCAGTGGTAATATATTGTTCTTACAGTGGTAATGAGTTTCCACTGCAAGTACAATCTTCTGCAGTTGTAACTTCTTCTTTAGCCGTGGTAAGTGTTAGTATAATTCCCAACAATCCTCCCTTAACTTATGATTAATACATAAATCAATAAGTTTCTTCAAGTAATCAATAAACATGAGGATATGGGAATTCTTCCAAACACTTATCTTCTTCTTCTTAACTCTCTATCAGCTCTCACACTTTGATCATAAATCCTTTGCAGCAAATCATCTATGACTTCAGTTCTTTCCCAACACCTAAGCTTCTCTGACAACATCACTGTTAATACTCCAGCTCTTAATGGATATTCTTTCTCAGCCAGCATAAAAACATCAACTCCATCTTGAGTAGAAACATGATGCACAGAACTTAAATCATAGAATTTCCACAAAGTTCTTGTACCATGAGCTTCAAATCTCCAGTATCTATCACTTGGATCAGGTTCATATAATCTTCTGAAGTGAACCCATAACTCCTTAGCTTTGACATCAACAAGTTCATCCTTTTGAAACTGATCTTGAACAATTCTCCACAAAGTATCCAAATCTTCTCTATCACAACATCTAACAATATCTTCAAAATCTCTGCAAATGTTTGTGACACTTCCATTTCTGATGATCTTCCAAGCAACACCAAAACTATCAGAAAAGATTTCCCAACCAACTACTGAATATTTTGCTTATAGAGGTTCAATGTTTAGCACATCAGTTTCTATGAACAACATGTTTGTAACTTGCTCTTCAGTCAACTTGCTAGGACCTTCTTCTTCTTGAGAGGATTTCTGAGTCTTCAACTTCTTTGCTTCTTTAGATTCAAGACTCACTCCAGTCCTTTTTGTCTTCATAGATAATAGTTCTTGATCCATTGGAATGAAATTACTATCTTGTCTTTTGATTTTGTAGTAAATACCTTCAATCTGATCATGTGACATTCCTTTGAATTGACCCATCTTCATATTACCAACATGACAACAAAAAGTCTTCATCTCAGAAATAATTTGTGCCTTTGTAAGTTTCCTTGGCTTCTTTTGACCTTTTCTAGCATCTCCAATGATTTGGTCAAGAGCCTGCTGATTTTTCATTAGAATGAAATCTTTAAGTTGAGCAGACCTTTGTTCTTCATCCAAGGTTGTATTTGCAATCAATTCAATAGCCTTCTTCCTAATTATTTGATCATTGTTAATCAAATAGTCAATCTCTTCTTCTGTAGGCACATAGGTAAACTCTGGAGGTTTCTCATACATTACAGTTGGTGAGACACTTGAAATAGGTTCTGCCATAACAGCTTCAAGTTTATCCAACCTAGTTGCTTCCATGAAACTAGCAACTTCATCTTCTTTAATCTTTTTCTTTCTTTCATCCTCTTCAGCTTGTTGTTGCTCTGCTAACCTATGATCAAAATCAATCTGAGCTTGTTCAAACTTAGAAATCTTTCTTGTCTCTTGATCTGAAGCAATTACAATAGCCTTTCCTTTAACTAATCTTCTTCTGGCAGCTTCTTCCTCTGCAGTGGTAATTTCTTGACTAGCAGTGGGAACATTTTCACTTGCAGTGGTAAGTTGTTGATCAGTGGGAACTTGTTCTGCTTCAGTGGAAATTGGTTGAGTAGTTCCAACTAAATCATCCAAGTTAAAACCTGCATCAGCATCCATATATGCAAAATCCAATTTCCTCCCCTCAGTCTCAGCAACATCATCTTTTGCTTGAGCATTATCAGAATCATTGAGCTCAGCAAATGCTTTTTCAAAATTTGTTCTCCTCCCCTTAAACTCTGCATCAGTTTTCCTCCCCTGTTTGGAAGAATCTCCCAAAACTTTAGTAGAACTTGCAGAAAACTCATCTGAAGGTGAAGAGGATGATAATACAACCTGAGATCTTTGCTTCTTGAGATTCTCAACTTCATTATGCAATTTGTGAATCTCATCCTTCAATGTCTTCAGCTCTGTGGCATGTTGTTGTTTGGTCTGTGCCAGATCTTTCTCCAGAGCTTGAACCTGCTTGACTAACTTGGTACAAATGTCCATCAATTCAGTTTGTTGCAGACTGCCTTCATCACTTCCAACTGTGTAACCTGCTGGGAGAGGTGAATCATGAGGCATTGATTCAAGCTGTTCCCTAGTTGGACTAGGAGGAAGCCTTGAACCACCACTGCTTGTTCCTAAACCAAATGGCTCAGCAACATGCAATGTTGAGATGAGAGAAGTTGGCTGTTTAGACCTTCTCTCATAAGTGTGAGTGACTGCAGGGGTATGTTGAATTGGTGGAACAACAATATTGGGTGTGTTTTGAGATACAACTGGGATTGATGCATCCTCACCCTGTACTTGAGAAATTTTAGCAAGCATTTGAGGTAAAAGTGGATGAACCTGCCCATTCCAAAGTTCTAAAGCCTTAGACATATTTTGAAAAACTTTTGGCTTAAGAATGGAAGGTTCATAAATTTTGTTGTGAGGTCGCAGTTGAAACTCATTTAACACTGCTTGCACAAACCTTGGATACATAAAAAATTTATATGTACTCTTTACATTGCCTTTCATATTATTAAAAATAAACTTTGACCAATTGAAAGTCCTATATGTTGCCAAACAAACCAAAGGATAAGCCATGGTTGATGCAAATTGTTCATAAGATGTTTTCTTAGGACTTAGGCAATGTAGAAGTGTATGTATCAAAAATCTCCAATGGGGACAAAAACACCCTTTTCTAAAAGTGACTTTTTGATCTGATGTATCATACCCCATTAAAGCAATATTTGTAAAAATTTCTGAATTAGGTAATGTGATGATACCATTGAGATCATCCAATTGGAGAATTCTCCTCAAGGATGACTCAGTAACATCAATAGTTACCCCATCAACTGTGGCTCTTAGAGCATCCACAGATTCTTGTGTGTCTCCCTGTTCAAGAGTTATGGACTCCACAGTGTTCCAGAACTGTTTGATATGAGAGACATAGATTGTGGGATTAATAATTAAGGCATACCTTATGTGAGTTGTGTTTAGAAAATCCACAATCTGATGAAAAACAGGGCCACTCTTCTCATTCGACTTTTGTAAGTAGGCCACTTGGTTGTGCTCCTCGACAAATTTTAGAATCGCCATGATATTTGTGAAAAAGAGAATGAAAGTGTTAGTAATCAAGATAAAAATCAAGCCGTATGACAATGAATTTATACTAATAGGGTTTGAGGAGATTGCGCAATGTGAATTATCTTTGGAAATAATTATCTTTGGAAAAAGAATAATTTATAATAAGTAAGAAGATAATTCACAAAAGATTTTACCCTATTAATAAGGAAAGACGGTTATTTTTACAACGGCTAGTAAAAAAATAGATTACTGACACAACAGTTGTAACGGCTAGTCATCAGTGGAAAAATTACTCTTGCAGTGGTAACTGATGAATTAGGAGTGGTAAAATTTTCACAAAAATATCAAAGAGCAGTGTTAATAAAACATGAACATTTGCTGCTCTTATCATAGTTTTTAGCAAACTACCAGCTATCAACGGATTTGATATGTCTTTACCATTAGCCGTTTGCTATGGACTAGCCAACTCTTGATCACATGGATGTATGGTGAGTTGATAACCTAGTTTTTGGTAAACTATCAACCATAAACGGATTTGATAAGTCTTTACCAGTAGACGTTTGCTCTGGACTAGTTGATTCTTATGTTGATTAGACATGGTGAATCAATAACCGTTTGTTGTGTGTCTATGATACACACCTTATTACTCCAATGACTCCAATAATATGGGTTGTTTGCATCAACTCAACTTAACCCATAAAACTTAACACAAAGTAACTTTTTAACCAAGTTACTATTCACAAAAATATCTTCCAAAAGTCAACCCGATAATAACCAAATTTACTCCTCCAACCTACCAAAACAAGTAGAAGTAAATATCCTTCATTAAATAGAATTCGACCTTGACTTTGCATATAAAAGGGGGCTCAACATCTTTTATCTTTCATCAACAATCATCTTTTATAAACACAAACCCTATACAGCATCATGAGTTGGTTTCCACTTATCTACATCTCCTCTGATGATTCTTCTGATGAGGAAATCAGCTATTACTCAGATTCTGAAGAACTTTTTTCTGGATGGAGTGGATATTTTCCACCAAAGTCTGCAACTGCCACATCTTCAAGCATGAAGCCAAATAAGAAGATATCAGCTGATCCTGCTCCATCTCTTGAATTTTATTCCAGCTCGTCATCAGATAATGACAATGACCCTACTTTTGATCTTTCCAAGGAACTCCCAAAGGCTCTTACCACAGCATTGACATCTGCAATAAACAACATGAAGTGGCCAGCTGTAGACAAGCCTACTCAAGCACCAAGGCCTCCCAAGCAAGTTCTGGGACTTGCTTGTCCAAGAAAACAACTCTCTTTTGATGACAAGAGAAAGAAAGTTTCCAAAGGCAAGCAGCAGTATGAGGGAAAAGGAAAGAAACCCATGGAATAGGTGTTAGGTTGTAGGTACATGTCGGATGTGATGGTTTTCTTGTCTAGGTGATAATGTTTTCATGATGGTTGTGATGTACTCTTTCTTAATAATCAATAAAAGTACTTTTCTGATCTTGCTATTATCACCAATCCTTTCCATTGTTGTATGTTAATTACCACTGAGCACTTGATAACTCTGCATACAAGTTAGTAGAAAACCATACATACAATACAAACAATATTAGTACCTAAAAAGAGTATCCTGCAACACTGAAAAAATATTTAGACATCAAAAGTTTATGGATTGAGCATCCCAATACCTGTTACCAAGTATTGAAACCTACCCACATCAAGCCCTTTTATTAATAAATCAGCATAATTGTCATCAGTATGAATCTTGACAACATTAATAAGCTTTTTCTCAAAACAATCTCTAATAAAGTGATGTCTAATTTCAATATGTTTAGTTTTTGTGTGTTGCACAGGATTTTTAATAATGCAAATGGTACTACTATTGTCTATATAGATAATGGTGTTCATGAAATTGTACCCATAGTCCAATAATTGATTCTGAAGCCAAAGGATCTGAGCACAACAACTAGCAGCTGCAACATATTCTGCTTCAGTGGTTGAAGTAGCCACCATAGTTTGCTTCTTGCACTGCCATGACACCAATCTACATCCAAGAAATTGACATCCTCCAGTAGTTGATCTTCTATCCAAACTAGCACCAGCATAGTCACTATCTGAGTATGTGATCAATTCCATTGGAGAGTCTCTTGGATACCATAATCCTAGATTAGGATAAGTCTTCAAGTACCTAAAAATCTTTTCCACTGCTGTCAAATGTGATGTCTTTGGAGTCACTTGAAATCTTGCACAAGCACAAACAGCAAACATGATGTCAGGCCTTGATGAAGTAAGATACATCAAGGAACCAATCATAGATCTGTAAGTGTGAACATCAACATTTGCACCACTTGCATTCTTCAACAATAAGTGAGTGGTCTTGTCAGCAGGGGTATTGGAAGATTTTGCATCAGTGAACTTGAACTTCTTGATAATCTCAGCCACATACTTGTCTTGGCTGATAAATATACCTTCATTACTCTGTTGTACTTGTAGCCCCAAAAAGAATGTAAGTTCTCCCATAGAACTCATTTGAAATTCATCTTTCATTAGCTTCTCAAACTGTCTACACATCTCTTGTTTTGTAGATCCAAAGATAATATCATCAACATATACTTGCACAAGTAGGATATCACCTTTGTCTTTCTTGATGAACAAAGTTTGATCAATTTTACCTCTATGAAACCCATTATTCAATAAATAATTAGCTAAGGTTTCATACCACTTCCTTGGAGCCTGATGTAAGCCATAAAGAGCCTTAACCACTTTGTAAACTTTATTTGGGTGTTGAGGATCTTCAAAGCCTGGAGGTTGAGAGACATATACCTCCTCATCAATAGTTCCATACAGAAAGGCACTCTTAACATCCATTTGATAGACTGTAAAGCCCATAAATGATGCATAGGCTAAGAATAATCTAATAGCCTCAATTCTTGCAACAGGAGCAAACACTTCTTCATAATCAATACCCTCTTCTTGAGTGTATCCTTGAGCAACCAATCTAGCTTTGTTCCTGATTACAATGCCTCTTTAATCTTTCTTATTTCTGAAAACCCATTTAGTACCAATGACCTTCATACCATCAGGCAAGTCACAAAGAACCCAAACCTTTTGAAGTTTAAACTTGATGAGGCGAAAAATGGTCCGTTTTTAGGGGGTCATTTAAGCCCGAATCCGAATTTATTTGATCAAATATTGCCCTAAATCGTTCCTTTTGTGATTTTAGGTACTAGGAGAGTGAATTCTGGAAAAGAAGCCATTTTGGACGTTTTTGGAGCATAAAAGTGAAGAAAATGGCAAAGTCTCAATTTTCCATGCTGGGAACAGTACATGAAGGCGTCAAGAGTTGTTCTTGACGGCGTCAAAACCTCAATAATAAAAATCCGTAGTTGATGACGGCGTCACACAGGGCGTCAGAAGTAGATCAAGGCCGTCCAAGGAAGTATTTGGCGGCGAGATGACGGCGTCACACCTTTGTTCTTGACGCCGTCACCCCTATTTTCCTATATATAGTTTTCTAGTTTTTCACATTTAAAAAAGAGAAGTTTTGGAGAAACCCTAAAGACGATTTTGGTGCAACTTTTACAGGTTTTTCAAGGGTTCCAAACCCTTGATACCTTGCATTGTAATTGAGATAAGTGTTCTTCTAATTCAATCAATATGTCTATGTGTTGGTTGTCTATATCTTGTTCTTGTCTCAATTCCATTATGCTAGGCTAGATCTCCTTTGTGTTTGCTTAGATCTAATGAAACCTAGATATTGATTATGTGTTGATTACTTGTTTATTCTTGTCTTGGATGAATGATTTATATGTTAGGCTTAAGAAAACTGGCAGATCTCCAAATGGTAACATGCTTGAACGTCTTAAGAAACATGAACCGAGGCGTACTAGGTCTTTATTGGTTGTATTTAATGCATGAGCCACTGTTTACAATCCCTATAGTTGTGCTGGGCATGGTGTAGGAGGAGATAAGAGCTCATAGAATTGGGGAGTTATGTATGCCACCCCATGAATGGTATTAAGGAATACAATCCGTCATCCATACAATTATAACAAGTAATTAACGTGTAAAAGATATCTAGGGAGTAGTGAAATCTAAATAACACATTTTCTCCAATTACTGCTCACAACCTTAGTATAATTAGTTTATTTTCATTTTCAGTATTTTATTTTGATTGCATCTTAGTTTTGGGTTAGTTGAATAGCAACTAATTCCGCCCACTCTTCCAAAACCCGAGATTTTTACTTGCTTTCCATAAAATATAAAAACAAAAAAAAAAATAATCATCCCTCACCTTTAGAACTAGTAATTAGACTTTCTAATCCTAGCGACACTATTCCTAAGCTGAACGATCAATCCCCCGGTACTTGTCACTATACTATACTACAACGATCAGGTACACTGCCTGGTGGGGGTTGTAAGCTTCTCGAGATCCCTCGAGAGGTAAAGCCTGTTGCGATTCCCACGCATCAAGTTTTTGGCGCCGCAGCCCGAGGAATAGTTATTGTCTAGGTTAGAATTTCTTTTTATTAGGTCTACTTGCTAGATTCCTTTCTAGTAAGATTTTTATTTTTATTTTTAGGTCTTCTTTAGTCTATCTTATTTCTTCGTGCCTTTGTTCGTAACTCTTTACCATCCGACATCATGGAAGGTGGTAACATCTTTGAACCCGTCATCCCACCATAACAAAACCCGCCACTAGAACCCCTTAGGCCCCGAACCTTAGGAAAGTATTCCCGACCTAGCCACCAAGGCTACCGAAACACCATTGAGCTCACCGGAGACAATGTGACCCCCTTGCGATCCGATACCATCCGGTTGGTGCAAAGCGGATGTGCATTCCATGGACTTCGTTCCGAAGATCCAAACCAACATCTTAAGGACTTTCTCAAAATCGTAGATTCCATAGACCTAGGTGTTGAAACTAGAGAGACTACCCGTTTACGCCTATTCCAATTCTCTCTACGGGATCAAGCTAGTCAATGGCTTGAGCGTTTGCCCGCGGGATCCATCACCACATGGGATGATCTCACCACTCGTTTCCTTGCTCAATTTTTCCCACCGGGGAGAACTACTAAGCTTAGGAATGACATCTTGATGTTCCAACAACGTCAAAATGAATCTCTTTATGAAGCATGGACTCGTTTCAAGGACTTACTCCAAAAAGTCCCTCATCATGGCATAGATCTTTGGCTCCAAGTCCAAATCTTCTATGACCATATCGACATCTCCACGAGGCGAACCATTGACCAATCGGCCGGTGGTAAGCTACGTGATCTTAGTGCGGAACAATCATGGGAACTCATAGAAGATCTTGCTCTCTATGACAACGAAAGTTGGAATGATCCCCGTGATTTGAACAAAACGGTCAAGGCAATATCTTTGCCTTCGAACAATTCTAGCACTCCCGACCGTAGGATCATGGAACTTGAGGACCAAGTCAAGTTTCTCATGAAATCTTACGAAGCTCCGAAGCCTTCAAGCCAAGTGAACAAAATCACTTCTTCATGCGAATTATGTAGTGGTCCCCATGACACTCGTGATTGTGTGGAACTCCCCAGAACAGCTTTTGCAGACTACGCATCCACGCGTACCGACGAAGCGGGAGATAAGTGGTACACTTTCAAGCCCGAGCCAAACACTTATGGTGATTCATACAACCCCTCTTGGAAAAATCACCCAAACTTTAGGTGGAAACAAAATCAACCCAATTCTTCCAATCCGCCTAATCGTTACCAACTAAACGGTCCACCATCCAACCGTACTTTCAACAACAATCCTTCTAACAACTATGGTAGTACCAACAATCTTGAAGGATTGATGTCAAAGTTCATGGCATCTCAAGAAGCCCGCATAGCTAGGTTTGAAACCGAATTCAACCAACAACAAACGGAGATGACCAATAAGATTGACAACTTGTTGAAAGCCCTCAACAACCAAGCATTAATCACACCTAGGAAGGACACTAGGGACACCAATAGTGGAATCCAAATTAAGGACCCCTCATCATCCAAACATGTCCACTTTGTCAATGTTGTCACCATTAAGCCGGTAGATAAGGAGATAGAGGAGAGTGACAAGGATGAAGTTAGAGTAGAAGCCGGTAGTAAGGATGAGAGTAGGGAAGTTGAGGTTAATAAGGATGAGGAATTAGAGGAGGTAGAACCTATAGAAGAATACTTTGATAAGTTGCCAACCAAGGAAGAACGGGAATACCATAAGGATTTATTCGATAGTCCCGAGAGAACATATATCTTTGGCGACCCCCTTATCAAAATGGGAGACCCCTCTAACATTAACATCCAATGTAATATCGGGCACATGCATATATGGAAAGCTTACATCGACCTTAGATCCCCCGTGAACATCATGACTAGGACTTATTACAATTGGGTGATGAAGAAGCAACTCAATTTTAGGATGTTGCCCGGTAGGAATCTGATAAGTAATTTTGTAGGGAGAGTTAAGGGTTTACATGTGATTATAGGGAATCTCACCTATGAGATCGATTTTATGATAGTGGAAGACATTCATCCGGTGATAGATGCTTGCCTAAGCCAAATAGTATTCGGAAAACCATTTGTTGAAGCCACTAGGATGAGTTATGATCCGACTTTAGGGATAGTTAGGTTCAAGAAAGAGAATGATGAGGTTGCTTATCAAATGCCCTACAAGATCGAACAATACCGCCTTCTCTCTAATTTCAAAAAGGAACATAAGCAAGCGGCTTATTATAGGAATGAGGAGGATAGACGTAGAGGAGTAGAGTATGTTAGAAATAGGATGCTTGGTTTCTACAAAGAGTGCTTGCAACTAGGTCCGGAATACAAAATTGGTTTAGAAAACGACCTAGAGAGTGGAACCAATGATGAGATCACGTAGTAACCCATGACCTTGAGTCTAGCTACAAGACTCGTAAATAAAGAAAAGCGCTTCTTGGGAGGCAACCCATGTTTTGTGTGATTTTATTTGTTTGATTGTTATTTGCTTCCGTATGCATGTTTTATTTTTATTGTTGGTTGATCATGCTTCTCAATTAAAATGTGGAAATACTTTACTATGTTGTTTGGCCTAGTCTTAACTCCAACCTAAAAGTATTTTTTGCAAAAGATAAGTGTAAGGGGAAACCCCAAATAAGTTTTCAAGAAACAAACCGATCATGATTCTCCACAATATTAAATGAGCATGTATATTCGTATTTGTTGGAGTCAAATGCTTGTATTGAGTCATAATGAAGTTTTGCAGGATTTTCCAGGAAGTAAGACCAAGTTTTTCCAGAAATTTTCCGGAAACTTAACATAAGAATTTCTGCAGGTCCATTCCGACGGCGTCAGAGTTTTACTCTTGACGGCGTCAGGAGTTAAAAATCAGGAAATTTTACCGGTTTTGTTTTTCTAACGGAGTCTTATGGTTTTTGTGAATTATTAAGTTTTATAATCTCCAGGAAATCTGCAAACTTCATTCCACAAGCATTATATCTTATTTTGTTTTCTAGGATTTAGTAACTTATATAGGATGCCGCCGATTTTACGCGAGGTTGTCTTGTCTATTTTTGTCAGGATTTACAGGTTATGTTCGACAAGGAGATGATTTATATTCTGGAAGGGAAGCTTTGATTGTTTGTTTTCTTGGAGGAAGATCTAACCTGGCCAACCTATAATCCATACCGAGCGAATCAGGGGAGTATTTGATTTCATTCTCTTTACTTTTTCACTTTTACATTCTTTACTTGAACATTGGGGACAATGTTCATCTTAAGTGTAAGGGGAGGGTAAAAAGATGATACCTTACATATGCACGTTCGCTTGAGTTTGTTTTGTTTGATGGTAGATGTGTAATAAAACTATGAGAAATACTTGTTAGTGCAATTTTAGCGCCAAATTTAAAATTTTTTACAACATTTAGGAGTGAAACTTTAGCCATAGCAAGCGTCTCATGGATAGGAGATTGTATGACTAGCACATAACCGTATATTCAGAAAAATTTTCCACCCAAAATTGTGAGGTTCGCCTTTAGATTTGATAGGAAAAGCATTCATTATTAGTGCTTATGAGTGTACCGGTAGCATTTAGATTCTAGAACTTGCGTTAGTGATGCATTCCGAGACCGCTAGTGAGACTACATTCGTGTAGTAGGATTTACTACATGATAAGAGGCATTAGGATCACCCTTGTGTTAAACCCGTATTATAATTACTTGACTATTTAAGTCATATTACTTGGCTAGTTAATGATGTTCATGATGATTGTGTTTCTAAGAATGTGGATGTTACGCCTGAACAGAAGCATGTTCCAAAAAGACCTAGTGCTAGATCCAGATCTATAGAAAGATTAGTTGCACGATTTAGGACTACCACTATTAGTCGAATGCCTAGGAACTATCTTAAGTTTTGTATGTGGATTCCGACGGGTAGAGAGTTCACTCTTAAGGAAGGAAAATTAGAAATAACTCAAGCTAAACAAGTAGCAACTGTCTATGAGTGTCATTCTGCTTTTACTCCTAACCCCATGGAACCTAATTCAACACGGTTTCCAAATACAAACTCTTCTGTTCTTGGCAGGTTATCGAAATATGTCTTTGGATCATCGACTCGGGTTGCTCCAAGCACATGACCGGGAATTTAAAGCTGCTGATCAATTTTGTCTGGAAATTCATGGGAACTGTACGCTTTGGAAATGATCATGTAGCAGCTATTCAGGGTTATGGAGATCTTCAATTTGGGAATTTTTTAATCACTCGGGTTTACTACGTCGAAGGGTTGGGACACAATTTGTTTTCAGTTGGGCAGTTTTGTGATGCAGATTTAGAAGTTGCATTCAGGAGAAACACAGTTTTTATTAGAAATTTGGTTGGTGATGATCTCTTAACTGGTAATCGTGGTACAAACTTGTATGCTATCGACATCAACCAAATGGCTTCTACATCACCAATTTGTCTTATGACAAGGGAAACCGAAACTAAGTCCTGGCTGTGGCATAGACGTTTATCCCATCTCAATTTCGACACCATCAACAAGTTAGCCAAAGACAACATCGTCACCGGACTTCCTAAGTTCAAATACACCAAGGAACACCTATGTCCATCATGCGAACAAGGAAAAAGTAAAAGAGCATCATATAAACCCAAAACCATACCTAGTTCGGAAGCAAGGTTACATATGTTGCACATGGACTTATGTGGCCCAATGAGAGTTGAAAGCATTAATGGGAAGAAGTATATTCTTGTTATTGTTGATGATTATTCAAGATATACTTGGGTAAAGTTTTTGAGATCAAAAGACGAAGCACCAGGCATCATCATCACCTTTCTGAAGCGTATTCAAGTTCTACTTCAAGCTCCAGTAAGGATTATAAGAACAGACAATGGCACAGAATTTACAAACCAGGAGTTAAGAACTTACCTTGAAGATGTTGGAATCACACATCAAACATCAGTTGTTAGAACTCCACAGCAGAATGGGGTAGTTGAAAGAAGAAATAGAACTCTTGTGGAAGCTGCTCGCACAATGCTGATTTTTTCTAGTGCACCTCTATTCTTATGGGCTGATGCTGTAGCCACTGCTTGTTTTACTCAAAACCGATCCCTAGTCCATCCGAGATTCAATAAAACCCCATATGAGCTAGTGAACAACCGTAAACCTGACATCTCTTATCTTCACGTATTTGGCGCTTTGTGCTATCCGACGAATGACAGAGAAGATCTAGGGAAGTTAAAAGCTAAGGGTGATATTGGAATCTTCATTGGATATTCAGAAAACTCGAGGGCATTCAGGGTGTATAATAGAAGGACGAAAAAGATAATGGAGACGATGAATGTGAAGTTTGACGAGATTTCACAAATGGCTTCTGAGAGATACGCTCTAGAACCCGCGCTTAATCCAATGGCTTCTAATCAAAACGGATTAGGACCCGCACCAAACCAGCAGACTTCTGGACACATCAGTTCAGGACTCGTGCCTCAAGGAGCTCAGTCAACAAACACGGATAAACCTTCAGAACAAGAACTAGAAAATTTCTTCGAGTTAATGTTTGATGAATATTATGGTGGACCTTCGACAAATGCATCTCAACAACATTCCGCTGCACCCGCTCAAAACCATCAACCACCACCACCACAGGATGCATCTACAACAATCGAAGCTGAAGCACCAAATACCTCAACATTATCTACATCTACTCAAGCAACTCCAGTAATTGAAACTGAACTACCAAGAGTTGATGAGCAAAATCAAAACACTAATTTTCAAGAAGAACCTACAAATAATTCAAACGATGTTACGTTAGAAGAAGAAGAAGAAGTATTTGAAAACCCGTTTGCAACAGACTCTGCTGAATCTTCTTCAAGGTTACAAGAACCATCTAACACACATTTGTTACACCCAAGGTACCCTTCTACGTTTCAATGGACAAAAGACCATCCAATAGAACATATTATTGGTGAACCTTCAAAGCCAGTTCAGACGAGGAGACAACTTGCCACCGATCTCGAATTATGCATTTACGTTTGTTCAATCAGCCTCAAAGAACCAAAGAACATTCGGGAAGCAATGGCAGAAAACCCTTGGATTGAAGCGATACAGGAGGAATTTCTTCAATACCTGTTACATGATAGTTGGGAACTTGTTGAACGACCACTTGATAAACGCGTTCTTGATCTCAAGTGGTTGTGGAAGAACAAACTGGATGAGGAAATGACTGTAATTCGTAACAAAGCTCGTCTCATGGCTAAAGGATATCCACAAGAAGAAGGGATAGATTTCGAAGAATCATTCGCGCCTGTAGCTAGACTTGAAGCAGTCCTGATTTTCTTAGCCTATGCAGCTCACAAAAACATCACAGTCTATCAGATGGACATTAAGACTGCGTTCTTGAATGGAACTCTGAAAGAAGAAGTGTATGTGAGTCAGCCAGAGGGATTTATCGACAGAGATCATCCAGACTACGTCTACAAGCTTAAGAAAGCAATTTATGGTTTAAAACAAGCTCCAAGAGCGTGGTATGACGAACTATCATCTTTCTTGCTCAAAAACAATTTCACAAAAGGAACGGTTGATGACACCTTGTTTATCAAAAAATTCAAAGATGATATTTTGATCGTTCAAATTTACGTGGACGACATTATTTTTGGATCAACCAATCCTAACCATTCAAAACATTTTGAAAATCTCATGAAAAGTAAATTTGAAATGTCCATGATGGGGGAACTAAAATTCTTTCTTGGTTTACAAATACATCAATCCCCTCGTGGTATTTTTATCAATCAAGCTAAATATACGATAGAGATTTTGAAAAAACATGGAATGGAAAATTGTGATTCTGTTGGTACACCAATGGTCACTTCACCAAAAATAGGTGTTGATTTGTTTGGGAAACCTATCGATCCGAAGAAATATCGGAGCATGATCGGTTCTCTCATGTACCTAACTGCTAGCCGCCCTGATATTCAATTTGCTGTATGTTTATTAGCACGGTTTCAGGCAAAGCCTAACGAACTTCACCTCAAAGAGGTTAAACGGATCTTTTGGTACCTACGAAGCACCATTAACTTGGGACTTTGGTATCCGAAGGATTCGGAGTTTAATCTAACAGCATTTTCAGATGCAGACCATGCTGGTGATCAAGTTACAGCAAAGAGTACATCAGGTGGAGCTCAATTTTTGGGTGAAAAGCTAGTAAGCTGGTCTTCAAAGAAACAGGATTGTACTGCGTTATCAACCGCCGAAGCCGAGTATGTGTCTCTATCTGCGTGTTGTGCCCAAGTTCTTTGGATGCGGACACAGCTCACAGATTATGGCTTTACTTTTGACAGAATACCTATGTATTGTGATTCAAAAAGTGCCATAGCCATCTCGTGTAATCCCGTACATCACTCTAAGACGAAGCATATCAAAGTCCGCTACCATTTCATCAAAGAACACGTGGAAGAGGGTACTGTTGAATTATTTTTCGTTAAGACTGATTATCAACTCGCCGATCTATTTACTAAAGCCCTTCCAAAAGAACGGTTTGACTATTTAGTTCGACGAATTGGCATGCGAAGCTTAACTCCTGAGGAGCTAGAACGTCTTCTCGAATCTTCTTGAAAAAGTTTTCAAAATCGCTTCGCTGTAAATATTTTTGAAAAACAAAATACAAAATTTGAAAAACCAACAAAAACAAAATACAAAAATATAAAACTTCAAAAAATACAAAAACAATATAAAATCAAAAAATCCAAAAATATTCTTCTCACGACATGTCTCTCGTATAAATCAATATTCTGTACGTTTCTAGAAATGTCATTCAACAATGATACGGACATGTACAGATGCTTGAGCGGGAGTTCTTTTTAATGTTTTTCTAAAAACATGTCGTTTCTCAAAATTTTCTTCACGATGGCTTTCGTATACTTCAGTACGAAACCCGTACTTCAATGACGACTTCTGATTATTTTCAAATCAAGGACTCGTACGTTCAATGATGAACTCTTTTTCAAAAAGTTCGAGTCTAAACAAACGAAAAAGATTTCAAGCATAAACTCGTTTTCCAACAAAATTCTTGAGCACTTTTTCAAGATTGTTCAAAAGATTTCTCAAAATCTCTCAAAATTAGTGCTCAAGATAACTCCCTCAATACCATTAATAAATTTTAAATATGCTATCATTAAGGGGGAGTATAATAAGAAAAAATGTTCCAAATTCATGCAGAATCTGTCTTTCTCTCCAAAAGCTTTTTCTTAATCTGTTGATATCAAAAATATCACGATATGCTATTTTTGAGGGGGAGAAGACATGATCAAAATGTGATCAAAATGTGTGGCTGAATCTCAAAAGAGCTCGACTCAGATAGTACCAATGAATTGACGAAGCTTAAATGTCAGTAATCGAAAAGACTTGTCCTGGACGGGTAATAATTTCAAGCTAGTTTAACTAGTGATGTAAGCGTGTCTCGAATAGGACTTGTCTGAGTAGAGTGTACCGTATCGAGAGACTTTCTTTGGACTTGACCAGGACGGGTAATAATTTCAAGCTAGTCTAACTAGTGATGTAAGCGTGTCTCGAATCGGTCATGTTCGCTGAAAGTGGATCAATTCAAAAGTGCAAACTCCTCTCGCATGTGCAAATTTCTTTAATATTCATGAGCACATGTGAAGGGGGAGTCCTTCAAAAATTGCAAAACTCTCAAAGTGGTAACAACAAAAATGTGTTTATATTCATAAACACTTTGAGAGATTTTCAATAAATGGTTTCATGGCAATTATAGGATAGTCATGGAGATATAAGGTGACTAAGGTTAGGAAAAACCGTCCTATGATCCGCCAGAGCCGGAGGGATCTACCCAAGGACAATTCCAATAGATTAGAATTAGAAGTCCTTAGGTATGATTGTAAAAAGGAGAAAATGAGAAAGGAGAAAGAAGGGGTTGAAGAATTAAAAAGAAAAGTTATGAAAAAGGGTGAAAAGAAATAGCCCTCCAAATGTTCAACCTTAGGGCAGACACCGGGTACAATTCGTATGCTACTGGTTGTTGCTAAGGTGACACCGGTATTGAAGACAAAGACGTCATGGACCCAGTGACGCACTGCACTAAACCTTCTTAACCACTCAAGTTCTCTTAAAAGAGCTTGTTTCATTCTCACGGGGAACCGGTGTAATCTATCGGCTTGTCTCTTAGAGATGGTTGATATTGAAGCAGGAGACCTCTCCCTGATCTCCGCATAGGAAACCAAGTGTGCACTTATCGAGTCTAGAGCCTCGAGATTCATCAAAAGATCTCATAGGAACACATGATATTTCTACACTGGTTGTTCATCATTAAAGACGCCAGATGTAAACTTAAGAGTCCTACGCAGATCTTAGCAATCTGCCAGAACATTTATGAGAGAATTCACACAAGTGATTCTCAATGATTGAATGGAAATTCCTGCCAGGGTCAACATCAAGCAGCCCTGACAGCAGGTCACTTCGGTAATTCTTTATGGGTTACGCTTAGTGTTCGCGGTGGTTTCAAATGGTCTACAGTCGTGGAGTGATCCCCAGCGACTCACCCAGTCATTGAGCTACTTAGTAGGTCTCGTAAGCTCTCTCGTGAGTATCTGACATGGGAACGGCCTTGGTAAGGGTTAGAAGGAGTCTTCACACTATGCTGTTGACGATCTCTAATTCTTATCTGTAAGTACCGGATGTTTTATTGCTAACTGTTTATATGCAGGGACACTTCATCTCCATGGCAACAGATTCCACGTGCTCATACATACATCTGGAAGTTAAAGAAAGCTCCCTCAAAGATCTATACAACACAAAGTTCAAAGAAAGATTCTACGCCAAAAAGAAGAATCTACAAAGTATAAAGACTAAGGATCAAAGTGAAAGAAAGGGAACTACGTGCATATGAATATCAAAGTCCAAAGATGTATGAGCATGTTGGAATGGCGAACAACCACCATAGACGCAGAAGTGACGAAAGGCAGATAACTCCACATCACAAAGGAACAAAGAACGATGAAAAGTCAGTCATCAAAGATCACAAAGCATGAAGGAACAAAAACTAAAGACTATTCTACTACGACACACAATGGACAACAACAAAGAACAAATAAGATCAAATCACGTGGAGCATCATTCGAATGACCACCCCTTAGGGGGAGATTGTTAGCATTAAAAATATATATTGAAAAGTGATGGTCATTCTCATACGTGTAACTTTGTAATGTGTCGTAGTTTACAATAGAATAGTCAAATGGGCTTATGGTTTGGACTAATCTAATAGGTTATAAGTTATGTATTATGGCTAGTCCATAGTTTATGTAAAAGTCCAAGTCCATCACCAAGCCCATCCTAAGGCCCATAAGGTCTTAAGTCTTATGTATAAAAGACACCACACACCTCATTTGTGTGGTGTGCTTGTGTGTGTATTTGTGTGTGTTTTCTTTGAATAAAAGCTCTCATCTTTTCATCTCTCTATCTCATATACACGAATCACATATTAGTCACCAAGTCACCATCTTTCTTCTTCTAATCTTCAATATTTGTGATAAAGTTGGTATATCTAAGGTCTTACACTAGATCTATTTGTGACGCCGTCATGTAGGATTTTCCTCTGGGCCATCACTAATACTTGGACCTTAACGGCCTTGGGTGACACCGTCATCTCCTATGCACAAAAACTCTCTGGATCGTCACGTGTATTTTCCACATCCACCTCTGTTGTAACTCTTGACACCGTCATGTGGAGAGCCTTGACGCCGTCAGGTACTGTTCCCAGCAAGGAAAATTGAGACTTTGCCATTTTCTTCACTTTTATGCTCTAAAAACGTCCAAAATGCTTCCTTTTCCAGATTTCTCTCCAAAAGTACCTAAAATGACAAAATGAACGATTTAGGGCAATATTTGATCAAATAATCTCAAATTAGAGCTTAAATGACCCCTTAAAAGTGGTTCACTTTTCGCCTCATCACCAGGTTTATGCCAATTAGAGTTGTCTTTCATTGCTAGGGCAATTTTTTCCAAGTGATACTCTTGTTCGATTGTGCTCCCAGGTCTTTGTACAAGAAATTCGAATGCATCACGTTTTGCCTCATCAAATACCCTTACACTTGAGATTTGCTTGTCCTCAAGCAAATTTGATCACTTTTCGCCTCATCAAATACCCTTACACTTGAGATTTGCTTGTCCTCAAGCAAATGCGCTTTTATTCTAATCAAAATACAAGTTAGGGGTCATTTAACACTAATATAAAAGTAATTACAACAAATAATCGCTCCACTAAAAACCAAAGACAAGCACGGAGGTCATACACTAGCATGTCACAAATAGTGTTTAGATACTCACATCTCTCGGGTGTAAAAGTATATATCACAATAAGGAAATGGAAAACATCTCTCACTACCTGTCATAGCAAAATAGATTACCATAGGCTTGGGAAAGGATCAAACCTCCACCACTTGGCGTAAGCACCTGGGATAAACTATCAAAGAGGTCTTTTAAAGGGTTATAACGTTAGGTGTAGGGATATGGAATACACGGTTTTGTTGGATAAAGGCAATATTTACTGGTGACGAGTTAATCATCTTGGTTAATTACGTGTAAAATATGGCGTTGCTAAGCCAAGACTAGACTCGACTTAAGCTAATAAATCAAAAATAACAAAAACTTAAAACAAACATAAAATGAAATGGGATGGTAGTCTGTATGTTTTTTTCTCTTTTTTTTTTCCTATTTTTATTTCTTTTTCTTAATTTTTTCCTTTTTTTTTATTTTTTATTTATTTATTTTTTTTTGCATACACTCTTACCCTACCTGTAACACCCCCAATTCATGGATGCAGCGGAATTCAAACTAGGTGTTACTCGACGGCACAATAGTCACAATAATAGAAAACGAACTCTAATTGAATCGTTTTAAAAGATTTATCATTCAAATTGTATAAATATCAGAGATTACAAAATGAGATCCCAGATAGTTCCATGTTTACAATTTACATTAAATGAGTTTTTGAATGATAATAAAATTTATAGCCCTCTTGAATATCCGTGCTCCTCCGTGCCAGCCTCATTCATTATGGACCTGAAATACATGCTTAAAATAGTCAACACAAAGGTTGAGTGGAATTCGTAGAGTTTGTAGTTAAATCGTTTGAACACAATAATCGTAGTGTGAGCTATAGACTCACACTCATAGTTAGAAAACAAAACCGTTATTATTGCACTAAGCTCATGCAACCAAAGGGATTAACATCGAACCAAAAATTGGCATTATAGAAGCCCTACCAAGGTAATTGTTAGCATTAAAAAAATATATATATAAGTGATGGTCATTCTCATTGTATAACTTTGTGTCGTTTGTTAAGACTAGTAATAGTTTAGTCATTGGGCTTTGGACTTGGCAAGCTAATATGTTATGTGCTATGTTTCATAAGCCTTGTTATCTAATCATATAACCAAGTCCAAGCCCAAGCCCATTGAAAGCCTATGTATGGAACTATAAAAGGCACCTTACCTCTCATTTGTAAGGTGTGCTTGTGTGTGTATTGTGTGTGTTTTCTTTAATAAAAGCTCTCATTTCCATCTCTCTCTACTCATACGAAATACATATACATACATATCAAGTCACCATCTTTCAATCTCTACTTCATCTTTGCTTCTATAATGGTGTGATAAAGTTGTGTTATTTAAGGTCCTACAAGTGGTATCAATCGCCTAACAATGATTTAGGAGTGTTGGGAGTTTATTGGTTTCGAAAAGAGAAAAAGATGAAGACCTTGACCACAATCAAAAAACCAAATACCATAGACCTCAGTATTATACGTATCATCAGTCCAAGATAAAGAAAAAATGAAAAAGAGATTCAAGTTCTGTCAACATAAACCCATATCCAATACAACACATCTACCTATCCCAACTTCTATAAACTAATAAGTCACTGACACCACCACACCATCCCTCGTCTTATAACTTTATCGAAAACAAGACAAATAAATATTATAAAGATCTCAGTCAATTATTCGTGGTACTCAAAGAAACATCGAGACCATTCAAGGTCTAACAAATGAATAATAATCATCACAGATCCATGTGGAGAAGAATATCTTCTCTTTACTGTCCGAAAATCAATAAGGTTGAACAAAACAGTTATGTTTCATCCTAACCTTTAGGTCGGTTTAGAAAGACAACAACTAAAACAACACATCAAACATGAACCTACCCGAGACCATTTTTAATGATCTTGAAGCTGAATAACCTCATATTAGGTGGGCTCGTGGTATTCAGTCTCTACAACAACAAGATAACAGAAGACCGAATCTTTATTTCTTGGTCTATGGATGAAATTAACTGATTACAGGTTATTATTTGTTTGATTAGAGATGGATTCTGATGATAGAGATGATGAGATTATATGACTTTTTGATCGATTTTGGGATGAGTAGATGAGAAATGTTGGGTCTGAGAAATGTTGGGTGAGAGGATGTGATAAGGTGTGATGGGGGCGCATATTATGATAGATGTGTTTAGGGTTAGTGGAATGAGCGTGTGTTTAGATATACACAACCGTGTATTGAAGTGTATTGGATCGGGTATTACTAAATGTATCTTGGACTGGGCCTAGTCGTTGCTAATAGATCCGAAATTTTGGGCTTAAATGACTTATCATAAGACTTGGAGTGGGATTAAATGGCTTAAATGACTTGGAGTGGGCTTATGGATCCGAAACTTGCTAAAATGAAGTTAAAATTTTTATTATCCAATGTATTATTATACATTGAGTTAACTTTGACAATTTTTTGGCAAAAGATTGGTATCTTGGATTACAAATTTTCACGGGAATACATATTGCACGGCTAAAGTTTTCAATGAACATCAAATGTGACTGAGGGGATAATTCGTTATTATTTATTTGGGTTTGAAGTAATGTTTGACGGGCGTGTGCACTTATTTCGTCTTCTTTCTTTCTTCTCTTCCGCGAAGATGACTTGTTTGGGCATATATTAATGGTGATGAAGACTTGGATATCTGGTTACTTTTGTGATTCTTTCTCTCTATAATCACAAAGTTGCTATCACTTTAAGGAGTTACGTTGTAGTGCTCAGTGTCTCACGTTGTTGAGGATATGTCAAGAGGGATTATGCTTATTACACTTCTTTAGGGGTATAAGGTACACCGTTCTTAGTCACAGGATAGTACAAGCTTAAGTCACAAGTCTGAGGGATTTTACTTCATTCTCAAGTTCATCATATCAGGTTATCTTCACACGTGGTTACTACAGAGAGCCGTTGTTTGATACAGGGGGTTGGTAAAGAGTTAGACAATTTCAAATGGTATTATTTAGTAGATTGGGTTTATCTACATCTTCTCATGAGCTGATATGACTTATGATAGAGTGCTTCCAGTTAATGCTTCACGTATACATTATTATGCTGATTCCGATAAATCGTAACCATCAGGGGAGAGAAATGTGTACATCGAGGACGCACAACAAGTTCACGTGATCGGGTTTAATGATTTATGAAATGATTTTTGTCAGAGATTGGCTGATTCTATATCCTTATTTTCTAATCTTATTCTACGTACTTCTACCTTATCCACCTTCACCAATTTCGGGCAACAAATTCAAGATGATCGGTGTTTCAACTTGTTACTTTGGTGTTATCATTTCATGTGTACGTTATGGGCTGATTTGCTATATGCAAGATAACTGGAATGCATTTGGTGAGATGAAGATGTTGATATTCTATTCCTCCGAATCGACAATCTTGAAGAAGGTCGAGTCTACAGTCTGTTCAACATTTTCCGCTGCGTGTTAGAAGACTAAAGACGGTTTGCATTTAATTATCAAAAGACTTCTTCATATTCAGGGCATTCATCTGAAAGGTTGTTAGTTTGGGGGAGAGCACTAATTAGGGGAGAGTGATTAGTCATACTTCATCCCTAATTAGATTTGCTCACATTGTTCTTCTGCAAGTAAAGAGATGGCAGCTGAGAAGATTCAGGAAGTTGAATGAAGCAATGAAGTTTGAAGATCACTCTCGGAGCTGCTGCACCTATGTTTTGTATTTAATTTTACTTGTAGGGAACATTGTAAGCAATTCCCATATAACATCACTTTGGGGAGAGATTGTTAGCCTTAAAGTTTTGTTATATTCGGGAATTGCATTAGTCTTTTACTACAAGGACTAGTCTTGCCATTTGTATATAGATTACCTTGTATTCTTTGTATAAATACCCCTCCTAGTCCCAACTAGGAGGGTGGATGTCTCATTTTGTATCTTAGGTGTGTGTGTGTTTTTCTTCTTCTCTCTAAAATACACACACATCTTCCCTTTCATTCTTATTAATAATACCATGTCTTATCTTTACTTTGAGCTTCCCCGACCCCCCGAACCACATGAATCACTAATATTTTCGGTCCTACAATTTAAAATATAGATGAAAATATATTTCCAAACACAAACTCTTCTGTTCTTGGCAGGTTATCGAAATATGTCTTTGGATCGTCGACTCAGGTTGCTCCAAGCACATGACCGGGAATTTAAAGCTGCTGATCAATTTCGTCTGGAAATTCATGGGAACTGTACGCTTTGGAAATGATCATGTAGCAGCTATTCAGGGTTATGGAGATCTTCGGTTTGAGAATTTTTTAATCACTTGAGTTTACTACGTCGAAGGGTTGGGACACAACTTGTTTTTAGTTGGGCAGTTTTGTGATGCAGATTTAGAAGTGGCATTCAGGAGAAACACGGTTTTTATTAGAAATTTGGTTGGTGATGATCTCTTAATTGGTAATCGTGGTTCAAACTTGTGTGCTATCGACATCAACCAAATGGCTTCTACATCACCAATTTGTCTTATGACAAGGGCAACCGAAACTAAGTCCTGGCTGTGGCATAGACGTTTATCCCATCTCAATTTCGACACCATCAACAAGTTAGCCAAAGACAACATCGTCACCGGACTTCCTAAATTCAAATACACCAAGGAACACCTATGTCCATCATGCGAACAAGGAAAAAGTAAAAGAGCATCATATAAACCCAAAAATGTACCTAGTTCGGAAGCAAGGTTACATATGTTGCACATGGACTTATGAGGCCCAAGGAGAGTTGAAAGCATTAATGGGAAGAAGTATATTCTCATTATTGTTGATGATTATTCAAGATATACTTGGGTAAAGTTTTTGAGATCAAAAGACGAAGCACCAAGCATCATCATCACCTTTCTGAAGCGTATTCAAGTTCTACTTCAAGCTCCAGTAAGGATTATAAGAACAGACAATGGCACAGAATTTACAAACCAAGAGTTAAGAACTTACCTTGAAGATGTTGGAATCACACACCAAACATCAGTTATTAGAACTCCACAGCAGAATGGGTAGTTGAAAGAAGAAACCGAACTCTTGTGGAAGTTGCTCGCACAATGCTGATTTTTTCTAGTGCACCACTATTCTTATGGGCTGATGCTGTAGCCACTGCTTGTTTTGCTCAAAACTGATCCCTAGTCCATCCGAGATTCAATAAAACCCCATATGAGCTAGTGAACAACCGTAAACCTGACATTTCTTACCTTCATGTATTTGGCGCTTTGTGTTATCCGACGAATGATAGAGAAGATCTAGGAAAGTTAAAAGCTAAGGGTGATATTGGAATCTTCATTGGATATTCAGAAAACTCGAGGGCATTCAGGGTGTATAATAGAAGAACGAAAAGGATAATGGAGATGATGAATGTGAAGTTTGACGAGATTTCTCAAATGGCTTCTGAGAGATACGCTCTAGAACCCGCGCTTAATCCGATGGCTTCTAATCAAAACGGATTAGGACCCGCACTAAACATGCAGACTTCTGGACACATCAGTTCAGGACTCGTACCTCAAGGAGCTCAGTCAACAAACACGGATAAACCAACAGAACAAGAACTGGAAAATTTCTTCGAGTTAATGTTTGATGAATACTATGGTGGAACTTCGACTAATGCATCTCAACAACATTCCGCTGCACCCGCTCACAACCATCAACCACCACCACCACCACAAGATGCATCCACAACAATCAAAGCTGAAGCACCAACTACATCAACATCATCTACATCTACTCAAGCAACTCCAGTACTTGAAACTGTTCTACCAAGAGTTGATGAGCAAAACCAAAACACAAATTTTCAAGAAGAACCAAAAAATAATTCAAACGATGTTACGTTAGAAGAAGAAGAAGAAGAAGTATTTGAAAACCCGTTTGCAACAGACTCTGCTGAATCTTCTTCAAGGTTACAAGAACCATCTAACACACATTCGTTACACCCAAGGTACCCTTCTACGTTTCAATGGACAAAAGACCATCCAATAGAACATATTATTGGTGAACCTTCAAAGCCAGTTTAGACAAGGATACAACTTGCCACCGATCTCGAATTGTGCATCTACATTTGCTCTATCAGCCTCAAAGAACCAAAGAACATTCGGGAAGCAATGGCAGAAAACCCTTGGATTGAAGCAATGGAGGAGGAATTTCTTCAATACCTGTTACGTGATAGTTGGGAACTTGTTGAACGACCACTTGATAAACGTGTTCTTGATCTCAAGTGGTTGTGGAAGAACAAACTGGATGAGGAAATGACTGTTATTCACAACAAAGCTCGTCTCGTGGCTAAAGGTTATCCACAAGAAGAAGGGATAGACTTCGAAGAATCATTCGCGCCTGTAGCTAGACTTGAAGCAGTCCAGATTTTCTTAGCCTATGCAGCTCACAAAAACATCACAGTCTATCAGATGGACATTAAGACTGCTTTCTTAAATGGAACTCTGAAAGAAGAAGTGTATGTGAGTTAGCCAGAGGGATTCGTCAACAAAGATCATCCAGACTACGTCTACAAGCTTAAGAAAGCAATTTATGGTTTAAAACAAGCTCCAAGAGTGTGGTATGACGAACTATCATCTTTCTTGCTCAAAAACAATTTCACAAAAGGAACGGTTGATGACACCTTGTTTATCAAAAAGTTCAAAGATGACATTTTGATCGTTCAAATTTACGTGGACGACATTATTTTTGGATCAACCAATCCTAACCATTCAAAACATTTTGAATATCTCATGAAAAGTAAATTTGAAATGTCCATGATGGGGGAACTAAAATTCTTTCTTGGTTTACAAATACATCAATCCCCTCGTGGTATTTTTATCAATCAAGCTAAATATACAATAGAGATTTTGAAAAAACATGGAATGGAAAACTGTGATTCTGTTGGTACACCAATGGTCACTTCACCAAAAATAGGTGCTGATTTGTTTGGGAAACCCATTGATCCGAAGAAATATCGGAGTATGATCGGTTCTCTCATGTACCTAACCGCTAGTCGCCCCGATATTCAATTTGCTGTTTGTTTGTTAGCACGGTTTCAGGCAAAGCCTACCGAACTTTACCTCAAAGAGGTTAAACGGATCTTTCGGTACCTACGAAGCACCATTTACATGGGACTTTGGTATCCGAAGGATTTGGGGTTTCATCTAACCGCATTTTCAGATGCAGACCATGCTGGTGATCAAGTTACAGCAAAGAGTACATCAGGCGGAGCACAATTTTTGGGTGAAAAGCTTGTAAGCTGGTCGTCAAAGAAACAGGATTGTACTGCGCTATCAACCGCCGAAGCCGAGTATGTGTCTCTATCTGCGTGTTGTGCCCAAGTTCTTTGGATGCGGACACAGCTCACAGATTATGGCTTTACTTTTGACAGAATCCCGTACATCACTCTAAGACGAAGCATATCAAAGTCTGCTACCATTTCATCAAAGAACATGTGGAAGAGGGTACTGTTGAATTATTTTTCGTTAAGACTGATTATCAACTCGCCGATCTATTTACTAAAGCCCTTCCAAAAGACAAAACTTGAAAAACCAACAAAAACAAAATACAAAAATATAAAATTTTCAAAAAATACAAAAACAATATAAAATCAAAAAATCCAAAAATATTCTTCTCACGACATGTCACTCGTATAAATCAATATTCTGTACGTTTCTAAAAATGTCATTCAACAATGATACGGACATGTACATATGCTTGAACGGGAGTTCTTTAAAATGGTTTTCTAAAACATGTCGTTTCTCAAAAGTTTCTTCACTATGGCTTTCGTATACTTCAATACGAAACCCGTACTTAAATGATGACTTCTGATTTTTTTCAAATCAAGGACTCGTACGTTCAAAGACGAAATCTTTTTCAAAAAGTTCGAGTCTAAACAAACGAAAAAGATTTCAAGCATAAACTCGTTTTCAAACAAAATTCTTGAGCACTTTTTCAAGATTGTTCAAAAGATTTCTCAAAATCTCTCTAAATGAGTGCTCAAGATAACTCCCTCTAAACCCTTAATTGATTTTAAAAATGTGCTATCATTAAGGGGGAGTATAAAAACTAAAATGTTCCGATTTCATGCAAAATCAAATCTGTCTATCTCTCCAAAAAGCTTTTTATTAATCAGTTGATATAAAAAATATCACGTTATGCTATTTTTGAGGGGGAGAAGACATGATTAGAATGTGATCAAAGATGTTTAAAGATTGTGGCTGAATCTCATAAGAGCTCGACTCAGTAAGTACCAATGAATTGACGAAGCTTAAAATGTCAGTAATCGAAAAGACTTGTCCTGGACGGGTAATAATTTCAAGCTAGTCCAACTAGTGATGTAAGCGTGTCTCGAATAGGACTTGTCTGAGTAGAATGTACCATATCGAGAGACTTTCTTTGGACTTGACCAGGACGGGTAATAATTTCAAGCTAGTCTAACTAGTGATGTAAGCGTGTCTCGAATCGGTCATGTTTGCTGAAAGTGGATCAATTCAAAAGTTCAAACTCCTCCCGCATGTGCAAATTTCTTAAAAATTACATGAGCACATGTGAAGGGGGAGTCCTTCAAAAGAAATGCAAAACTCTCGAAGTGTCAACAAAATGTGTTTTATTATCATAAACACTTTGAGAGATTTTTCACAAAAAGGTTTTTTGGCATGAGATCAATAATAGGATAGTCATGGAGTTATAAGGTGACTAAGGTTAGGAAAAACAGTCCTATGATCCGCCAGAGCCGGAGGGATCTACCCAAGGACAAATCCAATAGATTAGAATTATAAGTCCTTAGGTATGATTGAAAAAAAGGAGAAAATGAGAAAGGAGAAAGAAGGGGTTGAAGAATTAAAAAGAAAAGTTATGAAAAAGGGTGAAAAGAAATAGCCCTCCAAATGTTTAACCTTAGGGCAGACACCGGGTACAATTCATATGCTACTGGTTGTTACTAAGGTGACACCGGTATTGAATACAAAGACGTCATGGACCCAGTGACGCACTGCACTAAACCTTCTTAACCACTCAAGTTCTCTTAAAAGAGCTTGTTTCATTCTCATGGGGAACCAATGTAATCTATCGATCTGTCTCTTAGAGATGATTGATATTGAAGCAGGAGACCTCTCCCTAATCTCCGCATAGGAAACCAAATGTGCACTTAAAGAGTCTAGAGCCTCGAGATTCATCAAAAGATCTCATAGGAACACATGATATTTCTACACTGGTTGTTCATCATTAAGGACGCCAGATGTAAACTATAGAGTCCTACGCAGATCTTAGCAATCTGCCAGAACATTTATGAGAGGATTCACTTTTGTGATTCTCAATGATTGAATGGAAATTCCTGCCAGGGTCAACATCAAGCAGCCCTGACAGCAGGTCACTTCGGTAATTCCTTATGGATTACGCTTAGTGTTCGCGGTGGTTTCAAACGGTCTACAGTCGTGGAGTGATCCCCAATGACTCACCCAGTCATTGAGCTACTAAGTAGGTCTCGTAAGCTCTCTCGAGAGTATCTGACATGGGAACGGCCTTGGTAAGGGTTAGAAGGAGTCTTCACACTATGCTGTTGACAATCTGTAATTCTTATCTGTAAGTACCGGTTGATTTATTGCTAACTGTTTTCATGCAGCTATACATCATCTCCATGGCGAAGGATTCCACATGCTCATACATGCATCTCGAAGTCAAAGGAAAGTTCTCACAAAGATCAAAGCAAAGAAAGGTTCAAAGAAAGGTTCTACGCAATGTGAAAGAAACTACATAAGTAAAATGACAAAGATCTGTGTGAAAGAACGGGAACTACAAATGCATGTATCACAAAGACTGAAGATGTATGAGCATGTTGGAATGGCAAACAACCACTACAGACGCAGAAGTGACGAAAAGCAGATAACTCCACATCACAAAGGAACAAAGAACGATGAAAAATCAATTATCAAAGATCACAAAGCATGAAGGAACAAAGACTAAAGACTATTCTACAACGACACACAAAGTTCAAGACAAAGAACACGGAAGACCTAATCACGTGGAGCATCATTCGAATGACCACCCCTTAGGGGGAGATTGTTAGCATTAAAAATATATATATAGAAGTGATGGTCATTCTCATTGTATAACTTTGTGACGTTTGTTAAGACTAGTAATAGTTTAGTCATTGGGCTTTGGACTTGGCAAGCTAATATGTTATGTGCTATGTTTCATCAGCCTTGTTATCTAATCATGTAACCAAGTCCAAGCCCAAACCCATTGAAAGCCTATGTATGGAACTATAAAAGGCACCTTACCTCTCATTTGTAAGGTGTGCTTGTGTGTGTATTGTGTGTGTTTTCTTTAATAAAAGCTCTCATTTCCATCTCTCTCTCTACTCATACGAAATACATATACATACATATCAAGTCACCATCTTTTAATCTCTACTTCATCTTTGCTTCTATAATGGTGTGATAAAGTTGTGTTATTTAAGGTCCTACAGTAATATTGCCATTATACCACAAACTATCAAATATAGTGCATTTGTTTGAACTCGTAGTTGTTCAACACAAATGGGATTCGTCAATCCCAATAGATCTATTCACAATATTCGCGCTCACTATAGCTAGTGACTAATGGTTCATGATATAGGGACTTCGAACATGGCAATCGTTACTTAGTGACAGTAAAACATAGTCGGGTAAGCATACAGTAGAAAGTTTCTACGAGCAACCTATAATAGAATGTTGCGACTTAGGATTGGAGTAAAGAATATGAAGAATTTCCTATATATGTCTTGCATTCAGTCCATGATGTAGTACTTAGTATAGTGTAAGTCTTTGAATAAAAATGGTTTATGAAACATGTATAGTTTGTATATCGCTTACTGCCGTTCGGGCCGACATAATTCAGAGGTCATGTAGTAAACGTTCGAGGAGCCAGGACACTTTAATTCGTAAATCAACAACTCATCTCGACGGCTTACTTTAATGAACCCCTCACATGAGGCTCCCTACTATTGTAGTATTTGATAAATTATATATAAGTTTTTGATCCGAAAAGTTACATGTCCAAATAATTGAATAAACTTAGGAAAGTTTACTTTTGGATGAAGATTGTTATTACAATGAGTTTCTTGAGTCTAGTATGAATATTACTTGTAAAGTCTGATGGTTCTTTTGATGGAGTAGATCCAAATTGGATGTTTATGTTGCCATTAACTCTTTGGTTTATGTTTTCGACTTGGTAAGTTTATATGGTCTTTAGCCGTGGCTTTGCCGTGACTTTGGTCATTGTTACCATTGTCTTGAGACTCATCCTTGGCCTTAGCCATGGTTGTGGTCTTGGCTTTAGGTCATTAGACCTCTTGGTTTCATTTAACCATAACTATTACATGGTCATTTGGTCTTAAAATGGGCTGTTAAGAATTTGAAGAAAAATATCACTCGTAAAGCGTTTTCAGGGCTCGAGCTTCTTTGATCCTGAACGAAAACGTCATTCCGGACAACTTTCGTGTTTTAACTTTTTGATGAATCAGAACAGAAGGGCCACTTTCAAAATGGTCAGAATGTTAACAGGTTGTTTTAGGCAGTTTCGGCGTTTTGGTTTTGCTAACTTCTTATGGCCATAACTTTTGACTCGTGTACTCGATTTAGGTGGTTCAAATTGCTATGTTTTCCTTTTTAAGTCCTATATAACAGTAATTAAGTGTTTCATATCATGGTTACTCTATTTTGGTCGTCGTTCTCAATATAAGTCACTAGTTTACTTGTTTACTTAATATAAGTTACCATATATATATCATAACTTGTTTTAAGGATTTGTACATCATGAGATCAATATAACAAGACATAAATAGCATATAGAGCTTATGAAAATATAGTAAGGATGATGAGTATAAGTTTTCTTACAACTTTTGGCCTTAATGAACAGGGAAACATGAACTAGGACAAGAACTATACACTTCAATCGAAAACCCTAGCTTCTAATCCTTCACCACAACTCTTGCAAACATTGCTAGCCTTGATATAGATCTTGTGAAACCCTTATTAACTCAGCCCTAGTACCCTTGTGTAGCTCCTAATTCATCCAAGGAATCACCAAATAAACACTAGTTTCATGTAGAGAATAACTAGGCCTTCAACTCTTATGTGTAACTTGGAACTTGGAAATCAAAGATGAAAGGTTGTGTGATTTAAGTGTGTTATGTGTGGTGAACGACTAGGAGAGGATGAGGAAGGGTATTTATAGTGCCTTAAGGAGGTTAGGAAGGTGTTAGGAAGGTGCAATGAGGAGGTGCAAGTTTAGCATATTTTCCAAGACTTTGTGGCCATGTTTACTTAATATACATGTATCCTAAAGTCCAAGGCTTGGTGAATCATCATATACACGTTCATACGATGGGAGGAGTGACTAGATGGATAAACTTGGTATTATCTAGCTTACGAAGTGAGTTTTGGTCCCGGTAATCGCTAACGGTAAGTCGTTAAGTCATGAAACTTAAAATCGAGTATCCTAAAAATATGAAACTTATAAATATGTTAGAACTTATTAATATAACCTATATTAGCATATTTAATAAGTGATAAGTTCTATCGGGTTGCTTAAACGCTGTTAAAACTGGAAACGCGGGTCTAAAACGCGTAATTCACGTAAAACGCTGATCTGGAAAACGTAAAATTCCAAAACTTTTGGAATTGTCGTAAAATGATAGAAATTCATATTTCTATTGTTTATAGTGTTTTATGGACATATCGGGATGCTGGAATGACGTTTAAACCTAAAAGTAAATCTCGGACACGGTTTTGTGATTTTTGCAGAAATGATCCGACGAGAGTCAAACTCTCGGATTATCATTAAAATAGTTTAACTTACGAGAATATGAAATAAAAATTTTAGGAGTGAATAGTAAAAAGTGAATAGTAAAAATGAATAGTGAAATTTTCAGGAATAGAAGTTAACCTGAAAATGCGAATTGTTACACTACCATCCAAAATAATACATCATAGGGAATGTACATTCCCTTTACACTTGAATTTTTACATACTTTACAATAAACTAATCTAATAACTCGAATTAAGATAATCAAAACACTTGGAGTATTTTTCAAGATTAACGCACATATGGGGGTAATGTATGATGTTCTTCCCCATTACTCCATAACACAAGTACTTTACCCACGAGTCCCAATCGTCCCAAAACAATATGTACAAGATACGACTCGACTTAGCAACGATGTAATCAATTAGATAATTAACTAAGGGTTTAAACAAATAACAATCATGCACTAAAGATGAGTGCATACACGGAAGGCTAAGGCTATTTCGTTGTACATTTGGGTGGGTTGTAACAAATTCTTCCTTTAAGTAAGATGCTTAAAGTTAGAAACGAAAAGATAGGCTCGGAGGGGTGTACTAGGGGTTTCGTGTACTAAAAATGAGTACAACGCTAAGGTGTGGGAAAAATTAATTGACTTTACTAGCCAAGTAATATGACTTAAATGGTCAAGTAATTATGATACGGGTTTAACACAAGGGTGATCCTAATGCCTCTTATCATGTAGTAAATCCTACTACACGAATGTAATCTCATTAGCTGTCTCGGGATGCATCACTAACGCAAGTTCTAGAATCTAAATGCTACCGGTACACTCATAAGCACTAATAATGAATGTTTTTCCTATCAAATCTAAAGGCGAACCTCACATATTTGGGTGGAAATTTTTTTTGAATTGTACGGTTTTGTGCTAGTCATACAACTCCTATCTATGAGACACTTGTTAAGGCTAAAGTTTCACTTCTAAATGTTGTAAAAAATTTTAAATTTGGCGCTAAAATTACACTAACAAGTATTTCTCTTAGTTTTATTACACACTTACCATCAAACAAACAAACTCAAGTGCAATTGTATCCTATAAGGTATCATCATTTACCCTCCCCTTATACTTAGGATGAACATTGTCCCCAATGTTCAATTAAAGAACGTAAAAGTAGAATAGGTAAAAGAATGAAAGCAAATACTCCCCTGATTCGTTCGGTGTGGATAGCGTGTTAACAAGGTTAGATCTTCCTCCAAGAAAATGAACATTCAAGGCTTCCCTTCCAGAAAAATAAATCATCTTCTTGTCATATATAACCTGTTAAACCTGAGAAAACAATCAAGGCAACCTCGCATAAAATCAGAGGCAATCTATATATACTAACAAATCCTAGAAAGAAATTTAAGATATAATGCTTGTGGAATGAATGTTTGCAGATTTCCTGGAGTTTATAAAACTAAAGAATTAACAAAAACTTCAAGACTCCATTAGAAAAACAAAACTCGCAAAATTTCCAGAATTTTACACATGACGCCGTCAGGAGTTAACTCCTAACGCCATCAGAAGTGACCTGCAGAAATTTTTACGTTAAGTTTTCAGAAAATTTCTGGAAAAACTTATGCCATACTTCCTGGAAAATCCTGCAAAACATCATTATGACTCGATACAAGCATTTGACTCTAACAAATACTAATACACATGTCCATTTAATATTGTGGCGAATCAAGATCAATTTCGTTCTTAGAAACAAATTTGGGGTTTCCCCTTACAATTAACTTTTGCAAAATACCTTTATATGAAGTTAAGACGAAGTTAAACAACAAAATAAAGCATTTTCACAATTTAGTTTGAAACATCATCTACCAACAATAAAAATAAAGCATGCATACGGAAACAAATAACAATCAAACAAATCAAAAATCACACAAAACATGGGCTGCCTCCCAAGAAGCGCTTTTCTTTATTTACGAGTCTTGTAGCTAGACTCAAGGTCATGGGCAATTACGTGACCTCATCATTGGTCTCATTCTCTAAGTCATCTCCAATCTTAGTTTTGTATTCCAAACCTAGTTGCAAACATTCCCTGTAGAAACCAAGTATTCTATTCATGACATAATCTACCCCTCTACGTCTATCCTCATCATTCCTATAGTAAACCGCTTGCTTGTGTTCCTTTTCTATGTTTGATAGAAGACGGTATTGTTCAATCTTATAGGGCATTTGGTAAGAAAACTCATCATTCTCACTCTTGAATCTAACAATCCCTAGGGACGGGTCATAACTCATCTTCGAGGTTTCAACATACAGTTTTCCAAACACTACTTGACTTAGGCAATCATCCATTACCGGACGAGTATCCTCTACTATCACAAAGTCGGTAACATAAGTGAAGTTTCCTACAAAGACATGCAATCCTTTCACTCTTCCTACAAAGTTGCTCATCCTAATTGTGTCGGGCATCATCCTATATCCAAGTTGCTTCTTCATTACCCAATTATAATAGGTCCTAGTCATGATATTTATAGGATACCTAGGATCGATATAAGCTTTCCACACATGCATATGCCCAATGTTGCATGGTATGTTGATGTTAGAGGGATCACCTACTTTAATAAGGGGTGAAACAAGGATGTATGGTGTCTCGGGATCATCGAATAGATCCTTGTGATATTCCCGTTCTTCCTTGGTGGGCAACTTATCAAAGTATTCTTCTACTTTTTCTACTTCCTCTAACTTTTCATCCTTAATATCCTCAACTTCCTTAATCTCATCCCTAGTCCCGGTTTCTATTCCAACTTCATCCTTGTCATTTTCTCCTATGTTCTTATCTATTGGCTTAATGGTGACAACTTTGACAAAGTGGACTTGTTTGGATGACGAAGGGTCCCTAATTTGGATTCCGCTATTAGTGTCCCTAGTGTCCTTCCTAGGTGACAAATGTTTAAAGAGTTTACTTGGACTTTTTATTTTCACATGAGAGGTTGGTTGATTCATGATGGTGACATATTTGACTTCTTCAGCCTGAATCGGTTTACTAATAACGTGCTCTTTAATAGCGGTTAACAGATTACAAATCTTGTCATTCATATTGGCCTGCTGTTGTCTAAATCGGGTCTCGAGCGTGGAAAGCTGTAATTCTTGAGAGAGAATGAACTTTCTCAAGGCATCTTCATAGCTTTGCTTAGGAGTGTTCTGAGGTGGAAAATTCTCGGACCATTCGAGTGGAGGGGAATCATCGAAGGATACGCTCCGAGTTTGGTATCCTATGAAATTTGGTTTATCTTTCCATGCATCATAGGCCTCGCCAAAGTTTCGAGGACCTTGATTAGTGGTGAGCTCTCTATTCTTTGTCTTATCAGCGCGTGACGATGTGAATTCCTTAAAAGCATGCTTTGGAAATTCCATGCAATTATGAGTTTCATGAGGGCCATTACACAACTTACACGAAGAAGTGATTTTGTTCACTTGGCTTGAAGGCTTAGGAGCTTCGTAGGATGTCATGAGAAACTTGACTTGGTCCTCAAGTTCCATGATCCTACGGTCGGGAGTGCTAGAATTGTTCGAAGGCAAATATATTGCCTTGACTGTTTTGTTCAAATCACGGGGATCATTCCAACTTTCGTTGTCATAGAGAGCAAGATCTTCTATGAGTTCCCATGATTCTTCCGCACTTAGAACACGTAGCTTGCCACCGGCCGATTGATCAATGGTTCGCCTTGTGGAGAGATCGATATGGTCATAGAAGATTTGGACTTGGAGCCAAAGATCTATGCCATGATGAGGGACTTTTTGGAGTAAGTCCCTGAAATGAGTCCATGCTTCATATAGAGTTTCACCTTGACGTTGTTGGAACATCAAGATATCATTTCTGAGCTTGGTAGTTCTCCCCGGTGGGAAAAATTGAGCAAGGAAACGAGTGGTGAAATCATCCCATGAGGTGATGGATCTCGCGGGTAAACGTTCAAGCCATTGACTGGCTTGATCACGTAGAGAGAATTGGAATAGGTGTAATCGGGTTAACTCTCTAGTTGTAACATCAAGGTCTATGCAATCTACGATTTTAAGGAAACCCTTGAGATGTTGATTAGGATATTCGGAACGAAGTCCATGGAATTCACATCCGCTTTGCACCAACCGGATGGTGTCGGATCGCAAAGGGGACACATTGGCTCCTTGAGTGAACTCAATAGTGTTTCGATAGCCTTGGTGGCTGATGAGTGCTCAAACACTCATCATTTTTGACGTATTTAAACTGCCAAAACATACAAAAACAATCAAAAAGTTATCAAAATACTTAAATTATCCCAGGGATTGTGTTTTATGTGTTTTAAATGCAAAATGTGCAAAAACAAAGGAAAAACGTACAAAGTTTGCAATATTGGCAGTTTGAGTTCCCCAAGTTTCAAAACTTGTCAAAATTATTCCATATGCATTTATTTTGAAAGGAAAAGTCAACCCAAGCTTTTGAAAGTTAAATTTCACAAAATATTACACTTGGGTCATAAGTTTTCCAAAATTACATGTTTAGTCCCTAAGATTTTAAAAATGGCAAAATAGGTCCCTGGAAATTTTGAAAAAGTGAAAAATGCAAAAAATGGTTCTTGGACTTTGGAATTGTAACATGATTGGTGATGAGGCGAAAAATGATCCGTTTTTAGGGGGTCATTTAAGCCCGAATCCGAATTTATTTGATCAAATATTGCCCTAAATCGTTCCTTTTGTGATTTTAGGTGTTTGGAGAGTGAATTCTGGAAAAGAAGCCATTTTGGACGTTTTTGGAGCATAAAAGTGAAGAAAACGGCAAAGTACCAAATTTCCATGCTGAAGATACAAGGTGACGGCGTCAAGAGTTAAATCTTGACGGCGTCAGACATGAAGATTAAAATACCGAAGGTGGTGACGGCGTCAAATTCCTTCATGACGGCGTCAAAATGGCAAGAATAAAATACCGTGGTCGGTGACGGCGTCACATAGGCCATCATAAGTAGATCAAGGCCGTCCGGGGAAGTATATGGCGGCGAGGTGACGGCGTCACATGCAACTCTTGACGCCGTCAGCCTACTTTTCCTATATATAGTTTTCTAGTTTTTTTTCATTAAGGGAGAGAAGTTTTGGTGAAACCCTAAAGACGAATTTGGTGTATCTTTTACAGGTTTTTCAAGGGTTCCAAACCCTTGAGACCTTGCATTGTAATTGAGATAAGTGTTCTTCCAATTCAATCAATATGTCTATGTGTTGGTTGTTTATATCTTGTTCTTGTCTCAATTCTATTATGCTAGGCTAGATCTCTTTTGTGTTTGCTTAGATCTAATGAAACCTAGATGTTGATTATGTGTTGATTACTTGTCTATTCTTGTTTTGGATGAATGATATTATATGTTAGGCTTAAGAAAACTGGCAGATCTCCAAATGGTAACATGCTTGAACGTCTTAAGAAACATGAACCGAGGCGTACTAGGTCTTTATTGGTTGTATTTAATGCATGAGCCACTGTTTACAATCCCTATAGTTGTGCTGGGTCATGGTGTAGGAGGAGATAAGAGCTCATAGAGTTGGGGAGTTATGTATGCCACCCCACGAATGGTATTAAGGAATACAATCCGTCATCCATACAAGTGTAACAAGTAATTAACGTGTAAAAGATATCTAGGGAGTAGTGAAGTCTAAGTAAACACACTTTCTCCAATTACTGCTCACAACCTTAGTATAATTAGTTTATTTTCATTTTTAGTAATTTATTTTGATTGCATCTTAGTTTTGGGTTAGTTGAATAGCAACTAATTCCACCCACTCTTCCAAAACCCGAGATTTTACTTGCTTTCATAAAAATATAAAAATACAAAAATAATCATCTCTCACCTTTAGAACTATTAATTAGGTTTTCTAATCCTAGCGACACTATTCCTAAGCTGAACGATCAATCCCCCGGTACTTGTCACTATACTATACTACAACGATCAGGTACACTGCCTGGTGGGGGTTGTAAGCTTCTCGAGATCCCTCGAGAGGTAAAGCAAGGTGCGATTCCCACGCATCAAGTTTTTGGCGCCGCAGCCCGGGGAATAGTTATTGTCTAGGTTAGGATTTTTTTTATTAGGTCTACTTGCTAGATTCCTTTCTAGTAAGATTTTTATTTTTTATTTTTAGGTCTTCTTTAGTCTATCTTATTTCTTCGTGCCTTTGTTCGTAACTCTTTACCATCCAACATCATGGAAGGTGGTAACATCTTTGAACCCATCATCCCACCGTAACAAAACCCACCATTAGAACCCCTTAGGCCCCGAACCTTAGGAGAGTATTCCCGACCCAGCCACAAAGGCTACCGAAACACCATTGAGCTCACTAGAGACAATGTGACCCCCTTGCGATCCGACACCATCCGGTTGGTGCAAAGCGGATGTGCATTCCATGGACTTCGTTCCGAAGATCCAAACCAACACCTTAAGGACTTCCTCAAAATCGTAGATTCCATAGACCTAGGTGTTGAAACTAGAGAGACTACCCGTTTACGCCTATTCCAATTCTCTCTACGGGATCAAGCTAGTCAATGGCTTGAGCGTTTACCCGCAGGATCCATCACCACATGGGATGATCTCACCACTCGTTTCCTTGCTCAATTTTTCCCACCAGGGAGAACTACTAAGCTTAGGAATGACATCTTGATGTTCCAACAACGTCAAAATGAATCTCTTTATGAAGCATGGACTCGTTTCAAGGACTTACTTCAAAAAGTCCCTCATCATGGCATAGATCTTTGGCTCCAAGTCCAAATCTTCTATGACCATATCGACATCTCCACGAGGTGAACCATTGACCAATCGGCCGGTGGTAAGCTACGTGATCTTAGTGCGGAACAATCATGGGAACTCATAGAAGATCTTGCTCTCTATGACAATGAAAGTTGGAATGATCCCCGTGATTTGAACAAAACGGTCAAGGCAATATCTTTGCCTTCGAACAATTCAAGCACTCCCGACCGTAGGATCATGGAACTTGAGGACCAAGTCAAGTTTCTCATGAAATCTTACGAAGCTCCGAAGCATTCAAGCCAAGTGAACAAAATCACTTCTTCATGCGAATTATGTAGTGATCCCCATGACACTCGTGATTGTGTGGAACTCCCCGGAACAGCTTTTGCGGACTACGCATCCACGCGTACCGACGAAGCGGGAGATAAGTGGTACACTTTCAAGCCCGAGCCAAACACATACGGTGATTCATACAACCCTTCATGGAAAAATCACCCAAACCTTAGGTGGAAACAAAATCAACCCAATTCTTCCAATCCGCCTAATCGTTACCAATCAAACGGTCCACCATCCAACCGTACCTTCAACAACAATCCTTCTAACAACTATGGTAGTACCAACAATCTTGAAGGATTAATGTCAAAGTTCATGGCATCTCAAGAAGCTCGCATATCCAAGTTTGAAGCCGATTTCAAACAAAAGCAAAGCGAGATGACCACTAGAATTAATGCATTGTTGAAAGTTCTCAATGACCGAGAAATGGGAGCACTCCCAAGTGACACGATCAAGAATCCGAAACTAACCGTTAATTCCATATCATCCGTTTCGTCACCCGCTTCGTGTCCACAATATTATTCGGTCAAATCAACGAGCACGTGTTTCAAACAAAACCAAGTTCCCCAAAAGGACCAATCAAATAAAACATCCACTATAGAACCGGTCAAAAGCATTGTTGAAACACCTCTTACGCAAGACCTTGACGATGAATTCAAAGAACTTCACCTAGAACGCCCCGTCATTGATGTATTAGCGCGTGCTCCCTACTATAGCGCCCTCCTAGAAAAATATGAGAAGTGTAAGCTAGGGAAAAATGGAACCGCCTTCGTTCAAAATAAGTTACCTAAAAAGCTTGATGACCCGGGTATATTTGTTTTGCCTTGTAAGATAGGAAGATCCGAAGCTTTCGACACATTAGCCGATTTAGGGTCAAGCCTCAACTTGATTCCCTTATCCTTATTCACCACTCTTAAGCTAGGAAAGTTAGAGGAAACGGAGGTATTGATAGGTCTAGCGGATGGGAGTATTGCACACCCGGTTGGAATGATTAAGGATATAGTTGTTCACGTAGGAAAGTTAACGATATTAGCGGATTTTCACGTCCTAGACATGGTTAGTGAAACTACATGCCCATTATTGGTAGGAAGAGGATTTTTAGCAACCGCTAGTGCCATGATAGATTGCAAAGAATCAAAGATAATGGTAGGTGAAGGCGATACTTGGTCGGTGTATGATGTTAAGAAGCATAGTTATGATTGTGATGATGAACCAACACCGTATTGGGTAGAGATGAATAGGAGACCGTCTAGATATGGGCCTTGGATAGAAAGGAATTTCATAGGACCTCAATGCCCATTCTATCTAGAGAAGGACTTTGTTGAGAAAACACATTCGGTAGAACAACTCATAGCTAGAGATGAGGAGCTAGACCCCTTTAAGGATCCCTTAGTCTTTAGGAAGATGATTGAGTTATTAAGCGTAATGCCCATCAACATAGAAAGGAATAAATGGAAAAGAGAGGGAGATAAGTCTAAATGGAGGTGGGACAAGCCACCTAAAGAAGGTGACGGGTCATGGCATATTAGAATGACCTTGTATGATCCGGATGGAGAAAAGTTTGAAAGGTCATACCATACTAAGGAAACCGATAGAAAGTTGAAACCTAAGTTTGATCCCAAAGATTTCCTCAACGAGGAACTCACCCGAATCACGTAGTAACCCATGACTTTGAGTCTAGCTACAAGACTCGTAAATAAAGAAAAGCGCTTCTTGGGAGACAACCCATGTTTTGTGTGATTTTTATTTGTTTGATTGTTATTTGCTTCCGTATGCATATTTTATTTTTATTGTTGGTTGATCATGTTTCTCAATTAAAATGTGGAAATACTTTATTATGTTGTTTGGCCTAGTCTTAACTTCAACCTAAAGGTATTTTTGCAAAAGATAAGTGTAAGGGGAAACCCCAAATATGTTTTTAAGAAACAAACCGATCATGATTCTCCACAATTTTAAATGAACATGTATATTCGTATTTGTTAGAGTCAAATGCTTGTATTGAGTCATAATGAAGTTTTGCAGGATTTTCCAGGAAGTAGGACAAAGTTTTTCCAGAAATTTTCCGGAAACTTAACATAAGAATTTCTGCAGGTCCATTCTAACGGCGTCAGAGTATTGCTCTTGACGGCGTCAGGAGTTAAAATCTGGAAATTTTACCGGTTTTGTTTTTCTAACGGAGTCTTATGGTTTTTGTGAATTATTAAGTTTTATAATCTCCAGGAAATCTGCAAACTTCATTCCACAAGCATTATATCTTACTTTGCTTTCTAGGATGCCGCCGATTTTACGTGAGGTTGCCTTGTCTATTGTTGTCAGGATTTACAGGTTATTTATGACAAGAAGATGATTTATATTCTGGAAGGGAAGCTTTGATTGTTCGTTTTCTTGGAGGAAGATTTAACCTGGCCAACCTATAATCCATACCGAGCGAATCAGGGGAGTATTTGATTTCATTCTCTTTACTTTTTCAATTTTACATTCTTTACTTGAACATTGGGGACAATGTTCATCCTAAGTGTAAGGGGAGGGTAAAAAGATGATACCTTACATATGCACTTTCGCTTGAGTTTGTTTTGTTTGATAGTAGATGTGTAATAAAACTATGAGAAATACTAGTTAGTGTAATTTTAGCGCCAAATTAAAATTTTTTTTACAACATTTAGGAGTGAAACTTTAGCCATAGCAAGCGTCTCATGGATAGGAGATTGTATGACTAGCACATAACCGTATATTCAGAAAAAATTTTCCACCCAAAAATGTGAGGTTCGCCTTTGGATTTGATAGTAAAAGCATTTACTATTAGTGCTTATGAGTGTACCGGTAGCATTTAGATTCTAGAACTTGCGTTAGTGATGCATCCCAAGATCGCTAGTGAGACTACATTCGTGTGGTAGGATTTACTACATGATAAGAGGCATTAGGATCACCCTTGTGTTAAACCCGTATTACAATTACTTGACCATTTAAGTCATATTACTTGGCTAGTTAAGTCAACTAATTTTTCCCACACCCTTACGTTGTACTCATTTTTAGTACACGATACCCCTAGTACACCCCTCCGAGCCTATCTTTTCGTTTCTAACTTTAAGCATCTTACTTAAAGAAAGAATTTGTTACACCCCACTTAAATGTACACCCAAATCGCCTTAGCCTTCCGTGTATGCACTCATTTTTAGTGCATTATTGTTATTTGTTAAACCCTAAGTTAACTTTCTAATTGATTACATGGTTGCTAAGTCGAGTCATATCCTTGTACATATTGTTTTGGGACGATTGGGACTCATGGGTAAGTACTTATTTTATGGAGTAATGGGGAAGAACATAATATATTACCCCCATATGTACGTTAATCTTAAAAGTGCTCCAAGTGTTTTGATTTTCTTAATTCGAGTCATTAGAATAGTTTATTGTAAAGTATGTAAAGATTCAAGTGTAAGGGGAACGTTTATACCCCTATGATGTATTATTTTGGATGGTAGGGTAAGAGTGTATGAAAAAAAAAAAAAAAAAAAAAAAAAAAAAAAAACATACGGACTACCATCCCATTTCATTCTATGTTTATTTTATGTTTTTGTTATTTTTCATTTATTAGCTTAAGTCGAGTCTAGTCTTGGCTTAGAAACGCCATCTTGTACATGTAATTAACCAAGATTGTTAACTCGCCACCAGTAAAACTTCATTTATCCAACAAAACCGTGTATTTCATATCCCTACACCTAACGTTACAACCCTTTTAAAAGACCTCTTTGATAGTTTATCCTAGGTGCTTACGCCATGTGGTGGAGGTTTGATCCTTTCCCAAGCCTATGGTAATCTATTTTGCTATGACAGGTAGTGAGTGATATCTTCCATTTCCATAATGTTATATTACTTTATTACACCCGAGAGATGTGAGTATCTAAACACTATTTGTGAGGTGCTTGTGTATGACCTCCGTGCTTGTCTATTGGTCTTTAGTGGAACGATTATTTGTTGTAATTACTTTTATATTAGTGTTAAATGACCCCTAACTTGTCTTTTGAGTAGAATAAAAGCGCATTTGCTTGAGGACAAGCAAATCTCAAGTGTAAGGGTATATGATGAGGCGAAAAATGATCCGTTTTTAGGGGGTCATTTAAGCCCGAATCCGAATTTATTTGATCAAATATTGCCCTAAATCGTTCCTTTTGTGATTTTAGGTGCTTGGAGAGTGAATTCTAGAAAAGAAGCCATTTTGGACGTTTTTGGAGCATAAAAGTAAAGAAAACGGCAAAGTACCAAATTTCCATGCTGAAGATACAAGGTGACGGCGTCAAGAGTTAAATCTTGACGGCGTCAGACATGAAGATTAAAATACCGAAGGTGGTGATGGCGTCAAATTCCTTCATGACGGCGTCAAAATGGCAAGAATAAAATACCGTGGTCGGTGACGGCGTCACATAGGCCGTCATAAGTAGATCAAGGCCGTCCGAGGAAGTATATGGCGGCGAGGTGACGGCGTCACATGCAACTCTTGACGCCGTCAGCCTACTTTTCCTATATATAGTTTTCTAGTTTTTTTTTCATTAAGGGAAAGAAGTTTTGGTGAAACCCTAAAGACGAATTTGGTGTATCTTTTACAGGTTTTTCAAGGGTTCCAAACCCTTGAGACCTTGCATTGTAATTGAGATAAGTGTTCTTCCAATTCAATCAATATGTCTATGTGTTGGTTGTTTATATCTTGTTCTTGTCTCAATTCTATTATGCTAGGTTAGATCTCTTTTGTGTTTGCTTAGATCTAATGAAACCTAGATGTTGATTATGTGTTGATTACTTGTCTATTCTTGTTTTGGATGAATGATATTATATGTTAGGCTTAAGAAAACTGGCAGATCTCCAAATGGTAACATGCTTGAACGTCTTAAGAAACATGAACCGAGGCGTACTAGGTCTTTATTGGTTGTATTTAATGCATGAGCCACTGTTTACAATCCCTATAGTTGTGCTGGGTCATGGTGTAGGAGGAGATAAGAGCTCATAAAGTTGGGGAGTTATGTATGCCACCCCACGAATGGTATTAAGGAATACAATCCGTCATCCATACAAGTGTAACAAGTAATTAATGTGTAAAAGATATCTAGGGAGTAGTGAAGTCTAAGTAAACACAATTTCTCCAATTACTGCTCACAACCTTAGTATAATTAGTTTATTTTCATTTTTAGTATTTTATTTTGATTGCATCTTAGTTTTGGGTTAGTTGAATAGCAACTAATTCCGCCCACTCTTCCAAAACCCAAGATTTTACTTGCTTTCATAAAAATATAAAAATACAAAAATAATCATCTCTCACCTTTAGAACTATTAATTAGGTTTTCTAATCCTAGCGACACTATTCCTAAGCTGAACGATCAATCCCCCGGTACTTGTCACTATACTATACTACAACGATCAGGTACACTGCCTGGTGGGGGTTGTAAGCTTCTCGAGATCCCTCGAGAGGTAAAGCAAGGTGCGATTCCCACGCATCAATTGGTCCTTGGTATAATATGGGAAAATTACAAAATCAGTCCTCATGTTTTGGGAAAATTACAAAATTGGTCCTTGTTACACTAATAATCAACCGGACCCTTATTATTATCCCAAACCAAATCTACCCCAAAACCAAAAACCCTGATCCAGTCCACCCCTAGGCCCAAACCCCATCCAGCCCATCCCATTTTATAATAAATCCACGCAGGGTCAAACAGTCAACACGGGTCAAACACCCGGTCAACTTCTTCTTCCCCCCAACCGTATCCCACAAAACCAGCTCCATGTCTCCCCCCCCCCCCTCACCTTTTTCACCAACCAGCCTCCACATTTATTACCTCTCATCTACCACACCAACCCCCCTCCTCACTTCATTAAATAAGCTCACCTATCCCACTATCTTTGCCCGTATCCATTTTGGCGCCAAAAATTCAATCAAGGGCTAGGAGTGATGAAACTGCAATTGGATGGCGAGGATTTGGTCAAGGGTCAACAAGAAGCACTTTGGGACTCTCCAATTTGAACAGGAGGCCATGTGGAAGATATGGTGGATTATTTTTAGTCTCCTAGTATAAGTAGTAGCTAAATGTAAGCATTAGGGAGAGTAGTATTGTATTTTTAGGTAATATAGTTTCTAAATTTAACTTTGTAATCTGTTTTTCAATTAATGAAAGTGATGTTTTAAGTTATCTTCCATTTGCAAACTTCCAAGTCTTATTTTAAGAATTTCAAATACCTGCTTAAGCATACTCAGTTATTCTCAGTGTTTGCACAATCTCACAGGCTCAAATAGAAAAACATTTAAAAGCTTTACCAGCCTCTAAATCAATCAGAAGCAATCTTTAAGAAAATAATATCAAAAATAGATGAAAATCAAAATAAAATAAAAAAAAGATGGACAAAGGTTGAAAGAGCTGGGAAATTGGTTGATTCTGGTTTGCAGAGGGTATTAGTGACTTGTGGAAGTCAATAGGAGTGGTTCTTGGATCTTGGTTGTTTGAATCTCAGCTTGGAAGTGACTGTGAGTCACTTTTGAAATTTTTAGCTTTTACTGCTTTGTTGCTTATACTTGTTATCTTTGTGATTTTTATGCATTTCTATTATCTTGTAGTGTAATTGTTGCTTAAAACATAGTACTTGTTCAATAGAAACTTTTATGCTATCAATTTTAGTTTTGACTACCATTTTTAACTAAAACAAGGGAATTTGAGTTTTGGTAACTGCTAGCTGTTGATTTGTGTTCAACTTAGCTTCTTGTGTCATAATCAACTGTTGTAATCCACTTTTATGGTTTAATCTACTCATTTGCCTCTAAAACACAAAATCAGTGGACATAAAGGGGTGTTTGGATTTAATAATTGCATTGGGATAGGATTAGCTTTTGTTGATAAACTCAGTTGAGACAAGGTTTAGGGGGATAGATTAGCTCATATCAGTCAAAGAACATTTAGGTTTTTCATTAAAAAGTCAAGTTTCACTTTAAAATTGCACCATCTGTTAACTGTCATGATTTTGCCTCACAAGATCTTGCAAATTAGTTAACAAGTGAAATCCTTAGCCTAATTCAGTGACAATATTGCTTGTAACATCATTTTGAATCACTGAGATTGAACCAAAGTTCATAAAAGTCAAAATCTCAAAATTTCTAAAAAGTCAAAAGTGTATCTTTTCAGAAAAACAAAAAAATGGCTTGATTTGTTGTGATTTTTGTGTGTTGTTTTAGGCTTTGAAAATTTTTGTGGGAATTGTATACCAGTAGAACTATTGATTTCCACCATTGTTGCATTTTTGTGAATTTTTCTTAAAGACTTTTTTGCCCCTCAAATCACTTGCAGGGCAAGGACTTGCCCTGTGCACCAGCAACCCATTCACCACCACCACTTTGGTGGTTCATTGTGACCACCTCAGGGGTCCCACTGACCAAATCTTGGCCCATTCAACCCCCTCCTACCAGGGTTGAGGTTTTGACCACTTATTTGACCTTGGAGCCTGTGGACCCCACCTGGCCAAAAGGTTGTCCATTTTCTGTTTCAAAAACAAAAAAAGCAAGTGCTTATTGTGGTGTTTTGGCTTATTCAGTCATCTTATTTGTGTGAAACTTGTTTATATTTGTTCATTTAACTCAAATAAATCAGAATTTACCAAGGTGGACCCCACATAAGTTCATTTGAGCTTATTCTCCCCTTTGGTCAAAGAAAGTCAACTACCAAGGCAATAAGCACTTGAAGTGTTTATTCACTTGGTCTCAGCCAAACTTATTTCATTAAAGTTGCTTAGAATCATCTAATAAGCAGTTTTGAACAAGAAAATTCCAAAAAAGTCAAACTTAATAGAAGTGATAGCTTCTATTTAAGCCAATTGGCTTATTCTTCAGCTTATTAATAAGCAATTCCCATTTTTATAATTTTCCTAGGCTTCTGGTATATAAAAATAATTTCTGTAATTTTTTCAGATTTTTCTTGCATCATTTAGTATTTTTCTTAATTTAAATTAGTTTTTAGTAATTATTAAATAGTTAATAATTAATAATAATTAATTAGAAAATCAGAAAAATATAAATTAAATTTTAAAATTAGTTTTTAGTTATTTCTTATTTTTCCAAATTTTATTTTCAATTTTTAGTGTAATTTAATAATTAATTAGAATTTAGAATAATTTAAATAATTAAAAAGTAATTAATAATTAATTAATAATTAGTAATAAATAATTAAAAAGTCTTACAAATATATTTTCATTTCTAAAATTAATTTTATAGTATTTTAGATTTTTCTAAGTTTAATTTTTATTTTTCCAAGTTAATTTCATATTTATTTGTATTTTAGGTTAATTTAGTTAATTAAAAATAATTAGGAAATTAGTATTTAATTAATAGTAATTATAAAATTAGTATAAAAATTAATTTTAAATTTTCAAAAATTTTCTTTAATCATTAGGTTTGTAAAAATTCCATTTTTATACCAGTAGCCTTTTCAGATCACCTCATTCACTTTTATTTCTCGTACGTTTGTTCGCGTTTTCAGCAAACGTACGGTTTTTAGGTTTTAAACAATTTCTTCTCAATCTAAGTTCCAGTAATCAATCACATAGCTTTCCTAAGCTATTTCTGTTAATAATTTCCAAATAATTCTCATAAGCAACCTTTTCTGTGAATAATCACCCGATCACAAAGCACGCTCAGTCACAATTCACACCTTGTCGGGATTTAACGACCTGGTGATACCTTATATTACCCGGAGATTGTTTCTAGGCTTTTTGACTTTGTTGACCATTCTTTGGTAAATATAAGTTGACGGTTTAGCATCAATCAAATTTTGGCGCCGCTGCCGGGGAGGTGTGCGCGTTTCTGCAGCGTCTTTCGAGATTAGTGTTATCTCACCTCAATCACTGTACAAATACCACCACTTTTGTAAATTTTTGAAATCAAAACACAAAAAAGTCATTAACACTTTTCCTAAAGTGTTAAAACACCAAAAAAATTAAAAAAACAACAAAACAGATCGTAACGTTTTCTGATTCGGTTTTCTTTTAAGGTGATATTTAAAGAAAAACGATTTTAGATTACGGGACGATACCAAAAATATTGTCCAAAATGTTTTTATCCCTAGTGCATGCGCACTCATTCTTCAAGGTCCACTAGCCCATTACGTGAGCTTGTCCGAAAACCTCGAAGTCCTCGTAGACGTTCTGCACCAACAGTCGGATCTGAGATCCGTACTGTTGCCACACCCACTGTCACCATGGCGGAAGACCGCCCCATGTGTGAGCTTCTCCAAGCACCCATCGAGGGTTACGGAGATGCCATTGTTGTTCCAGCCATCGTGGCTGATAATTTTGAGCTTAAAACCGGGTTACTCAATCTTGTAACCTCAAGTCAATTCTACGGTTTTGAGAGGGACGATCCTCATGCTCATATTCGATGGTTCAATAAAATCACTTCGACCATCAAGTACAAAAATGTCCCGTGTGAAGCAATCAAACTTCTTCTCTTCCCATTCTCCCTGGAGGGACAAGCCCGAATTTGGCTTGAAAAACAACCTCCTAGATCTATTGAAACATGGGAAGATCTTGTGAAAAAATTTGTAATGAATTCTTCCCACCTTCCAAGACCACGAGTCTTAAGAACGAAATCACCAAGTTCACTCAGAAATATGATGAATCTTTTGGTGAAGCGTGGGATCGTTTCAAAGAATTACTTCGCAAGTGTCCACATCATGGTTTCTCCGAGTTGATGCAACTCGATACTTTCTACAATGGCGTGAGCCAAGCTGATCAGGATTCTCTCAATGCCTCCGCGGGAGGTAATTTCTTGAGTAGAACCACAAAAGAAGCTTTACAGATCATAGAAAACAAGTCCAAGGTCCGCTCTACACGAAGCAAACCGATTGTTTCTCAAATCAATGCGGGTCCTTCTACTTCATCTAATGTGGGTCAATCTAGCACGGATGCTAAGCTTGACAAGCTCACTGAAGCGATCCAAGCTTTGGGTCTCGCCCAAACAAAGAAAGTTTCATTTCCACAACATCCTCCCCCTGCTGAGGTTAAAAAAGTGGAAGTCTGTGTGACTTGTGGTGGGCCGCATGCCTACTACAATTGCACAGCTATTGATGGTACTCCATATGAAGCTTGATGGATCTATACACCTTGAACTTGTGTTAGATTGATACTTTGAATTATATCACTAAGTATGCGGAATCTACTTAGTAACACTTAGAAGTTTGATTGTAAGTAAGACAGTTGTAAATAAACAATGTATGTAAACAAACTATTAGCTCCAATATTATTAATGATAATAATACGAGTGATCTTGATATCACTAGGGTTACACCTTGAAGCTCTAAGAAAAACGTATATAAACTTATAACCTAGGATCTCCTTTTATAGCACAAGGAGTCCTCTTCTACAAGATAAGTATAAAGCTAATAGAATAAGATATACACAAAATCTATTCTATATTTATCTAGATGCGTTTCCTAACAGTTATCTAATAAGCAGTGGTAATATATTGTTCTTACAGTGGTAATGAGTTTCCACTGCAAGTACAATCTTCTGCAGTTGTAACTTCTTCTTTAGCCGTGGTAACTGTTAGTATAATTCCCAACAATCCTCCCTTAACTTATGATTAATACATAAATCAATAAGTTTCTTCAAGTAATCAATAAACATGAGGATATGGGAATTCTTCCAAACACTTATCTTCTTCTTCTTAACTCTCTATCAGCTCTCACACTTTGATCATAAATCCTTTGCAGCAAATCATCTATGACTTCAGTTCTTTCCCAACACCTAAGCTTCTCTGACAACATCACTGTTAATACTCCAGCTCTTAATGGATATTCTTTCTCAGCCAGCATAAAAACATCAACTCCATCTTGAGTAGAAACATGATGCACAGAACTTAAATCATAGAATTTCCACAAAGTTCTTGTACCATGAGCTTCAAATCTCCAGTATCTATCACTTGGATCAGGTTCATATAATCTTCTGAAGTGAACCCATAACTCCTTAGCTTTGACATCAACAAGTTCATCCTTTTGAAACTGATCTTGAACAATTCTCCACAAAGTATCCAAATCTTCTCTATCACAACATCTAACAATATCTTCAAAATCTCTGTAAATGTTTGTGACACTTCCATTTCTGATGATCTTCCAAGCAACACCAAAACTATCAGAAAAGATTTCCCAACCAACTACTGAATATTTTGCTTATAGAGGTTCAATGTTTAGCACATCAGTTTCTATGAACAACATGTTTGTAACTTGCTCTTCAGTCAACTTGCTAGGACCTTCTTCTTCTTGAGATGATTTCTGAGTCTTCAACTTCTTTGCTTCTTTAGATTCAAGACTCACTCCAGTCCTTTTTGTCTTCATAGATAATAGTTCTTGATCCATTGGAATGAAATTACTATCTTGTCTTTTGATTTTGTAGTAAATATCTTCAATCTGATCATGTGACATTCCTTTGAATTGACCCATCTTCATATTACCAACATGACAACAAAAAGTCTTCATCTCAGAAATAATTTGTGCCTTTGTAAGTTTCCTTGGCTTCTTTTGACCTTTTCTAGCATCTCCAATGATTTGGTCAAGAGCCTGCTGATTTTTCATTAGAATGAAATCTTTAAGTTGAGCAGACCTTTGTTCTTCATCCAAGGTTGTATTTGCAATCAATTCAATAGCCTTCTTCCTAATTATTTGATCATTGTTAATCAAATAGTCAATCTCTTCTTCTGTAGGCACATAGGTAAACTCTGGAGGTTTCTCATACATTACAGTTGGTGAGACACTTGAAATAGGTTCTGCCATAACAGCTTCAAGTTTATCCAACCTAGTTGCTTCCATGAAACTAGCAACTTCATCTTCTTTAATCTTTTTCTTTCTTTCATCCTCTTCAGCTTGTTGTTGCTCTGCTAACCTATGATCAAAATCAATCTGAGCTTGTTCAAACTTAGAAATCTTTCTTGTCTCTTGATCTGAAGCAATTACAATAGCCTTTCCTTTAACTAATCTTCTTCTGGCAGCTTCTTCCTCTGCAGTGGTAATTTCTTGACTAGCAGTGGGAACATTTTCACTTGCAGTGGTAAGTTGTTGATCAGTGGGAACTTGTTCTGCTTCAGTGGAAATTGGTTGAGTAGTTCCAACTAAATCATCCAAGTTAAAACCTGCATCAGCATCCATATATGCAAAATCCAATTTCCTCCCCTCAGTCTCAGCAACATCATCTTTTGCTTGAGCATTATCAGAATCATTGAGCTCAGCAAATGCTTTTTCAAAATTTGTTCTCCTCCCCTTAAACTCTGCATCAGTTTTCCTCCCCTGTTTGGAAGAATCTCCCAAAACTTTAGTAGAACTTGCAGAAAACTCATCTGAAGGTGAAGAGGATGATAATACAACCTGAGATCTTTGCTTCTTGAGATTCTCAACTTCATTATGCAATTTGTGAATCTCATCCTTCAATGTCTTCAGCTCTGTGGCATGTTGTTCTTTGGTCTGTGCCAGATCTTTCTCCAGAGCTTGAACCTGCTTGACTAACTTGGTACAAATGTCCATCAATTCAGTTTGTTGCACACTGCCTTCATCACTTCCAACTGTGTAACCTGCTGGGAGAGGTGAATCATGAGGCATTGATTCAAGCTGTTCCCTAGTTGGACTAGGAGGAAGCCTTGAACCACCACTGCTTGTTCCTAAACCAAATGGCTCAGCAACATGCAATGTTGAGATGAGAGAAGTTGGCTGTTTAGACCTTCTCTCATAAGTGTGAGTGACTGCAGGGGTATGTTGAATTGGTGGAACAACAATATTGGGTGTGTTTTGAGATACAACTGGGATTGATGCATCCTCACCCTGTACTTGAGAAATTTTAGCAAGCATTTGAGGTAAAAGTGGATGAACCTGCCCATTCCAAAGTTCTGAAGCCTTAGACATATTTTGAAAAACTTTTGGCTTAAGAATGGAAGGTTCATAAATTTTGTTGTGAGGTCGCAGTTGAAACTCATTTAACACTGCTTGCACAAACCTTGGATACATAAAAAATTTATATGTACTCTTTACATTGCCTTTCATATTATTAAAAATAAACTTTGACCAATTGAAAGTCCTATATGTTGCCAAACAAACCAAAGGATAAGCCATGGTTGATGCAAATTGTTCATAAGATGTTTTCTTAGGACTTAGGCAATGTAGAAGTGTATGTATCAAAAATCTCCAATGGGGACAAAAACACCCTTTTCTAAAAGTGACTTTTTGATCTGATGTATCATACCCCATTAAAGCAATATTTGTAAAAATTTCTGAATTAGGTAATGTGATGATACCATTGAGATCATCCAATTGGAGAATTCTCCTCAAGGATGACTCAGTAACATCAATAGTTACCCCATCAACTGTGGCTCTTAGAGCATCCACAGATTCTTGTGTGTCTCCCTGTTCAAGAGTTATGGACTCCACAGTGTTCCAGAACTGTTTGATATGAGAGACATAGATTGTGGGATTAATAATTAAGGCATACCTTATGTGAGTTGTGTTTAGAAAATCCACAATCTGATGAAAAACAGGGCCACTCTTCTCATTCGACTTTTGTAAGTAGGCCACTTGGTTGTGCTCCTCGACAAATTTTAGAATCGCCATGATATTTGTGAAAAAGAGAATGAAAGTGTTAGTAATCAAGATAAAAATCAAGCCGTATGACAATGAATTTATACTAATAGGGTTTGAGGAGATTGCGCAATGTGAATTATCTTTGGAAATAATTATCTTTGGAAAAAGAATAATTTATAATAAGTAAGAAGATAATTCACAAAAGATTTTACCCTATTAATAAGGAAAGACGGTTATTTTTACAACGGCTAGTAAAAAAATAGATTACTGACACAACAGTTGTAACGGCTAGTCATCAGTGGAAAAATTACTCTTGCAGTGGTAACTGATGAATTAGGAGTGGTAAAATTTTCACAAAAATATCAAAGAGCAGTGTTAATAAAACATGAACATTTGCTGCTCTTATCATAGTTTTTAGCAAACTACCAGCTATCAACGGATTTGATATGTCTTTACCATTAGCCGTTTGCTATGGACTAGCCAACTCTTGATCACATGGATGTATGGTGAGTTGATAACCTAGTTTTTGGTAAACTATCAACCATAAACGGATTTGATAAGTCTTTACCAGTAGACGTTTGCTCTGGACTAGTTGATTCTTATGTTGATTAGACATGGTGAATCAATAACCGTTTGTTGTGTGTCTATGATACACACCTTATTACTCCAATGACTCCAATAATATGGGTTGTTTGCATCAACTCAACTTAACCCATAAAACTTAACACAAAGTAACTTTTTAACCAAGTTACTATTCACAAAAATATCTTCCAAAAGTCAACCCGATAATAACCAAATTTACTCCTCCAACCTACCAAAACAAGTAGAAGTAAATATCCTTCATTAAATAGAATTCGACCTTGACTTTGCATATAAAAGGGGGCTCAACATCTTTTATCTTTCATCAACAATCATCTTTTATAAACACAAACCCTATACAGCATCATGAGTTGGTTTCCACTTATCTACATCTCCTCTGATGATTCTTCTGATGAGGAAATCAGCTATTACTCAGATTCTGAAGAACTTTTTTCTGGATGGAGTGGATATTTTCCACCAAAGTCTGCAACTGCCACATCTTCAAGCATGAAGCCAAATAAGAAGATATCAGCTGATCCTGCTCCATCTCTTGAATTTTATTCCAGCTCGTCATCAGATAATGACAATGACCCTACTTTTGATCTTTCCAAGGAACTCCCAAAGGCTCTTACCACAGCATTGACATCTGCAATAAACAACATGAAGTGGCCAGCTGTAGACAAGCCTACTCAAGCACCAAGGCCTCCCAAGCAAGTTCTGGGACTTGCTTGTCCAAGAAAACAACTCTCTTTTGATGACAAGAGAAAGAAAGTTTCCAAAGGCAAGCAGCAGTATGAGGGAAAAGGAAAGAAACCCATGGAATAGGTGTTAGGTTGTAGGTACATGTCGGATGTGATGGTTTTCTTGTCTAGGTGATAATGTTTTCATGATGGTTGTGATGTACTCTTTCTTAATAATCAATAAAAGTACTTTTCTGATCTTGCTATTATCACCAATCCTTTCCATTGTTGTATGTTAATTACCACTGAGCACTTGATAACTCTGCATACAAGTTAGTAGAAAACCATACATACAATACAAACAATATTAGTACCTAAAAAGAGTATCCTGCAACACTGAAAAAATATTTAGACATCAAAAGTTTATGGATTGAGCATCCCAATACCTGTTACCAAGTATTGAAACCTACCCACATCAAGCCCTTTTATTAATAAATCAGCATAATTGTCATCAGTATGAATCTTGACAACATTAATAAGCTTTTTCTCAAAACAATCTCTAATAAAGTGATGTCTAATTTCAATATGTTTAGTTTTTGTGTGTTGCACAGGATTTTTAATAATGCAAATGGTACTACTATTGTCTATATAGATAATGGTGTTCATGAAATTGTACCCATAGTCCAATAATTGATTCTGAAGCCAAAGGATCTGAGCACAACAACTAGCAGCTGCAACATATTCTGCTTCAGTGGTTGAAGTAGCCACCATAGTTTGCTTCTTGCACTGCCATGACACCAATCTACATCCAAGAAATTGACATCCTCCAGTAGTTGATCTTCTATCCAAACTAGCACCAGCATAGTCACTATCTGAGTATGTGATCAATTCCATTGGAGAGTCTCTTGGATACCATAATCCTAGATTAGGATAAGTCTTCAAGTACCTAAAAATCTTTTCCACTGCTGTCAAATGTGATGTCTTTGGAGTCACTTGAAATCTTGCACAAGCACAAACAGCAAACATGATGTCAGGCCTTGATGAAGTAAGATACATCAAGGAACCAATCATAGATCTGTAAGTGTGAACATCAACATTTGCACCACTTGCATTCTTCAACAATAAGTGAGTGGTCTTGTCAGCAGGGGTATTGGAAGATTTTGCATCAGTGAACTTGAACTTCTTGATAATCTCAGCCACATACTTGTCTTGGCTGATAAATATACCTTCATTACTCTGTTGTACTTGTAGCCCCAAAAAGAATGTAAGTTCTCCCATAGAACTCATTTGAAATTCATCTTTCATTAGCTTCTCAAACTGTCTACACATCTCTTGTTTTGTAGATCCAAAGATAATATCATCAACATATACTTGCACAAGTAGGATATCACCTTTGTCTTTCTTGATGAACAAAGTTTGATCAATTTTACCTCTATGAAACCCATTATTCAATAAATAATTAGCTAAGGTTTCATACCACTTCCTTGGAGCCTGATGTAAGCCATAAAGAGCCTTAACCACTTTGTAAACTTTATTTGGGTGTTGAGGATCTTCAAAGCCTGGAGGTTGAGAGACATATACCTCCTCATCAATAGTTCCATACAGAAAGGCACTCTTAACATCCATTTGATAGACTGTAAAGCCCATAAATGATGCATAGGCTAAGAATAATCTAATAGCCTCAATTCTTGCAACAGGAGCAAACACTTCTTCATAATCAATACCCTCTTCTTGAGTGTATCCTTGAGCAACCAATCTAGCTTTGTTCCTGATTACAATGCCTCTTTAATCTTTCTTATTTCTGAAAACCCATTTAGTACCAATGACCTTCATACCATCAGGCAAGTCACAAAGAACCCAAACCTTTTGAAGTTTAAACTTGATGAGGCGAAAAATGGTCCGTTTTTAGGGGGTCATTTAAGCCCGAATCCGAATTTATTTGATCAAATATTGCCCTAAATCGTTCCTTTTGTGATTTTAGGTACTAGGAGAGTGAATTCTGGAAAAGAAGCCATTTTGGACGTTTTTGGAGCATAAAAGTGAAGAAAATGGCAAAGTCTCAATTTTCCATGCTGGGAACAGTACATGAAGGCGTCAAGAGTTGTTCTTGACGGCGTCAAAACCTCAATAATAAAAATCCGTAGTTGATGACGGCGTCACACAGGGCGTCAGAAGTAGATCAAGGCCGTCCGAGGAAGTATTTGGCGGCGAGATGACGGCGTCACACCTTTGTTCTTGACGCCGTCACCCCTATTTTCCTATATATAGTTTTCTAGTTTTTCACATTTAAAAAAGAGAAGTTTTGGAGAAACCCTAAAGACGATTTTGGTGCAACTTTTACAGGTTTTTCAAGGGTTCCAAACCCTTGATACCTTGCATTGTAATTGAGATAAGTGTTCTTCTAATTCAATCAATATGTCTATGTGTTGGTTGTCTATATCTTGTTCTTGTCTCAATTCCATTATGCTAGGCTAGATCTCCTTTGTGTTTGCTTAGATCTAATGAAACCTAGATATTGATTATGTGTTGATTACTTGTTTATTCTTGTCTTGGATGAATGATTTATATGTTAGGCTTAAGAAAACTGGCAGATCTCCAAATGGTAACATGCTTGAACGTCTTAAGAAACATGAACCGAGGCGTACTAGGTCTTTATTGGTTGTATTTAATGCATGAGCCACTGTTTACAATCCCTATAGTTGTGCTGGGCATGGTGTAGGAGGAGATAAGAGCTCATAGAATTGGGGAGTTATGTATGCCACCCCATGAATGGTATTAAGGAATACAATCCGTCATCCATACAATTATAACAAGTAATTAACGTGTAAAAGATATCTAGGGAGTAGTGAAATCTAAGTAAACACATTTTCTCCAATTACTGCTCACAACCTTAGTATAATTAGTTTATTTTCATTTTCAGTATTTTATTTTGATTGCATCTTAGTTTTGGGTTAGTTGAATAGCAACTAATTCCGCCCACTCTTCCAAAACCCGAGATTTTTACTTGCTTTCCATAAAATATAAAAACAAAAAAAAAATAATCATCCCTCACCTTTAGAACTAGTAATTAGACTTTCTAATCCTAGCGACACTATTCCTAAGCTGAACGATCAATCCCCCGGTACTTGTCACTATACTATACTACAACGATCAGGTACACTGCCTGGTGGGGGTTGTAAGCTTCTCGAGATCCCTCGAGAGGTAAAGCCTGTTGCGATTCCCACGCATCAAGTTTTTGGCGCCGCAGCCCGAGGAATATTTATTGTCTAGGTTAGAATTTCTTTTTATTAGGTCTACTTGCTAGATTCCTTTCTAGTAAGATTTTTATTTTTATTTTTAGGTCTTCTTTAGTCTATCTTATTTCTTCGTGCCTTTGTTCGTAACTCTTTACCATCCGACATCATGGAAGGTGGTAACATCTTTGAACCCGTCATCCCACCATAACAAAACCCGCCACTAGAACCCCTTAGGCCCCGAACCTTAGGAAAGTATTCCCGACCTAGCCACCAAGGCTACCGAAACACCATTGAGCTCACCGGAGACAATGTGACCCCCTTGCGATCCGATACCATCCGGTTGGTGCAAAGCGGATGTGCATTCCATGGACTTCGTTCCGAAGATCCAAACCAACATCTTAAGGACTTTCTCAAAATCGTAGATTCCATAGACCTAGGTGTTGAAACTAGAGAGACTACCCGTTTACGCCTATTCCAATTCTCTCTACGGGATCAAGCTAGTCAATGGCTTGAGCGTTTGCCCGCGGGATCCATCACCACATGGGATGATCTCACCACTCGTTTCCTTGCTCAATTTTTCCCACCGGGGAGAACTACTAAGCTTAGGAATGACATCTTGATGTTCCAACAACGTCAAAATGAATCTCTTTATGAAGCATGGACTCGTTTCAAGGACTTACTCCAAAAAGTCCCTCATCATGGCATAGATCTTTGGCTCCAAGTCCAAATCTTCTATGACCATATCGACATCTCCACGAGGCGTACCATTGACCAATCGGCCGGTGGTAAGCTACGTGATCTTAGTGCGGAACAATCATGGGAACTCATAGAAGATCTTGCTCTCTATGACAACGAAAGTTGGAATGATCCCCGTGATTTGAACAAAACGGTCAAGGCAATATCTTTGCCTTCGAACAATTCTAGCACTCCCGACCGTAGGATCATGGAACTTGAGGACCAAGTCAAGTTTCTCATGAAATCTTACGAAGCTCCGAAGCCTTCAAGCCAAGTGAACAAAATCACTTCTTCATGCGAATTATGTAGTGGTCCCCATGACACTCGTGATTGTGTGGAACTCCCCGGAACAGCTTTTGCAGACTACGCATCCACGCGTACCGACGAAGCGGGAGATAAGTGGTACACTTTCAAGCCCGAGCCAAACACTTATGGTGATTCATACAACCCCTCTTGGAAAAATCACCCAAACTTTAGGTGGAAACAAAATCAACCCAATTCTTCCAATCCGCCTAATCGTTACCAACTAAACGGTCCACCATCCAACCGTAGTTTCAACAACAATCCTTCTAACAACTATGGTAGTACCAACAATCTTGAAGGATTGATGTCAAAGTTCATGGCATCTCAAGAAGCCCGCATAGCTAGGTTTGAAACCGAATTCAACCAACAACAAACGGAGATGACCAATAAGATTGACAACTTGTTGAAAGCCCTCAACAACCAAGCATTAATCACACCTAGGAAGGACACTAGGGACACCAATAGTGGAATCCAAATTAAGGACCCCTCATCATCCAAACATGTCCACTTTGTCAATGTTGTCACCATTAAGCCGGTAGATAAGGAGATAGAGGAGAGTGACAAGGATGAAGTTAGAGTAGAAGCCGGTAGTAAGGATGAGAGTAGGGAAGTTGAGGTTAATAAGGATGAGGAATTAGAGGAGGTAGAACCTATAGAAGAATACTTTGATAAGTTGCCAACCAAGGAAGAACGGGAATACCATAAGGATTTATTCGATAGTCCCGAGAGAACATATATCTTTGGCGACCCCCTTATCAAAATGGGAGACCCCTCTAACATTAACATCCAATGTAATATCGGGCACATGCATATATGGAAAGCTTACATCGACCTTAGATCCCCCGTGAACATCATGACTAGGACTTATTACAATTGGGTGATGAAGAAGCAACTCAATTTTAGGATGTTGCCCGGTAGGAATCTGATAAGTAATTTTGTAGGGAGAGTTAAGGGTTTACATGTGATTATAGGGAATCTCACCTATGAGATCGATTTTATGATAGTGGAAGACATTCGTCCGGTGATAGATGCTTGCCTAAGCCAAATAGTATTCGGAAAACCATTTGTTGAAGCCACTAGGATGAGTTATGATCCGACTTTAGGGATAGTTAGGTTCAAGAAAGAGAATGATGAGGTTGCTTATCAAATGCCCTACAAGATCGAACAATACCGCCTTCTCTCTAATTTCAAAAAGGAACATAAGCAAGCGGCTTATTATAGGAATGAGGAGGATAGACGTAGAGGAGTAGAGTATGTTAGAAATAGGATGCTTGGTTTCTACAAAGAGTGCTTGCAACTAGGTCCGGAATACAAAATTGGTTTAGAAAACGACCTAGAGAGTGGAACCAATGATGAGATCACGTAGTAACCCATGACCTTGAGTCTAGCTACAAGACTCGTAAATAAAGAAAAGCGCTTCTTGGGAGGCAACCCATGTTTTGTGTGATTTTATTTGTTTGATTGTTATTTGCTTCCGTATGCATGTTTTATTTTTATTGTTGGTTGATCATGCTTCTCAATTAAAATGTGGAAATACTTTACTATGTTGTTTGGCCTAGCCTTAACTCCAACCTAAAAGTATTTTTTGCAAAAGATAAGTGTAAGGGGAAACCCCAAATAAGTTTTCAAGAAACAAACCGATCATGATTCTCCACAATATTAAATGAGCATGTATATTCGTATTTGTTGGAGTCAAATGCTTGTATTGAGTCATAATGAAGTTTTGCAGGATTTTCCAGGAAGTAAGACCAAGTTTTTCCAGAAATTTTCCGGAAACTTAACATAAGAATTTCTGCAGGTCCATTCCGACGGCGTCAGAGTTTTACTCTTGACGGCGTCAGGAGTTAAAAATCAGGAAATTTTACCGGTTTTGTTTTTCTAACGGAGTCTTATGGTTTTTGTGAATTATTAAGTTTTATAATCTCCAGGAAATCTGCAAACTTCATTCCACAAGCATTATATCTTATTTTGTTTTCTAGGATTTAGTAACTTATATAGGATGCCGCCGATTTTACGCGAGGTTGTCTTGTCTATTTTTGTCAGGATTTACAGGTTATGTTCGACAAGGAGATGATTTATATTCTGGAAGGGAAGCTTTGATTGTTTGTTTTCTTGGAGGAAGATCTAACCTGGCCAACCTATAATCCATACCGAGCGAATCAGGGGAGTATTTGATTTCATTCTCTTTACTTTTTCACTTTTACATTCTTTACTTGAACATTGGGGACAATGTTCATCTTAAGTGTAAGGGGAGGGTAAAAAGATGATACCTTACATATGCACTTTCGCTTGAGTTTGTTTTGTTTGATGGTAGATGTGTAATAAAACTATGAGAAATACTTGTTAGTGCAATTTTAGCGCCAAATTTAAAATTTTTTACAACATTTAGGAGTGAAACTTTAGCCATAGCAAGCGTCTCATGGATAGGAGATTGTATGACTAGCACATAACCGTATATTCAGAAAAATTTTCCACCCAAAATTGTGAGGTTCGCCTTTAGATTTGATAGGAAAAGCATTCATTATTAGTGCTTATGAGTGTACCGGTAGCATTTAGATTCTAGAACTTGCGTTAGTGATGCATTCCGAGACCGCTAGTGAGACTACATTCGTGTAGTAGGATTTACTACATGATAAGAGGCATTAGGATCACCCTTGTGTTAAACCCGTATTATAATTACTTGACTATTTAAGTCATATTACTTGGCTAGTTAAGTCAACTAATTTTTCCCACACCCTTAGCGTTGTACTCATTTTTAGTACACGAAACCCCTAGTACACCCCTCCGAGCCTATCTTTTCATTTCTAACTTTAAGCATTTTACTTAAAGGAAGAATTTGTTACACCCCACTTAAATGTACACCCAAATCGCCTTAGCCTTCCGTGTATGCGCTCATTTTTAGTGCATTATTGTTATTTGTTAAACCCTAAGTTAACTTTCTAATTGATTACATGGTTGCTAAGTCGAGTCATATCCTTGTACATATTGTTTTGGGACGATTGGGACTCATGGGTAAGTACTTATTTTATGAAGAAATGGGGAAGAACATAATATTATTACCCCCATATATACGTTAATCTTAAAAGTGCTCCAAGTGTTTTGATTTTCTTAATTCGAGTCATTAGAATAGTTTAATGTAAAGTATGTAAAGATTCAAGTGTAAGGGGAATTTTCATCCCCTATGATGTATTATTTTGGATGGTAGGGTAAGAGTGTATGCACAAAAAAAAAAAAAAAAAAAAAAAAAAAATCGAAAAAAAAAAATATATATATAAAAAAAGAGAGAAAAAACATACGGACTACCATCCCTTTTCATTCTATGTTCATTTTATATTTTTGTTATTTTTCATTTATTAGCTTAAGTCGAGTCTAGTCTTGGCTTAGCAACGCCATCTTGTACATGTAATTGACCAAGATTGTTAACTCGCCACCAGTAAAAACTTCCTTTATCCAACAAAACCGTGTATTTCATATCCCTACACCTAACGTTACAACCCTTTAAAAGACCTCTTTGATAGTTTATCCTAGGTGCTTACGCCATGTGGTGGAGGTTTGATCCTTTCCCAAGCCTATGGTAATCTATTTTGCTATGACAGGTAGTGAGAGATATCTTCCATTTCCATAATGTTATATTACTTTATTACACCTGAGAGATGTGAGTATCTAAACACTATTTGTGAGGTGCTTGTGTATGACCTCCGTGCTTGTCTATTGGTCTTTAGTGGAACGATTATTTGTTGTAATTACTTTTATATTAGTGTTAAATGACCCCTAACTTGTCTTTTGAGTAGAATAAAAGCGCATTTGCTTGAGGACAAGCAAATCTCAAGTGTAAGGGTATATGATGAGGCGAAAAATGGTCCGTTTTTAGGGGGTCATTTAAGCCCGAATCCGAATTTATTTGATCAAATATTGCCCTAAATCGTTCCTTTTGTGATTTTAGGTACTTGGAGAGTGAATTCTGGAAAAGAAGCCATTTTGGACGTTTTTGGAGCATAAAAGTGAAGAAAACGGCAAAGTCTCAATTTTCCATGCTGGGAACAGTACATGAAGGCGTCAAGAGTTGTTCTTGACGGCGTCAAAACCTCAATATTGATTATGTGTTGATTACTTGTTTATTCTTGTCTTGGATGAATGATTTATATGTTAGGCTTAAGAAAACTGGCAGATCTCCAAATGGTAACATGCTTGAACGTCTTAAGAAACATGAACCGAGGCGTACTAGGTCTTTATTGGTTGTATTTAATGCATGAGCCACTGTTTACAATCCCTATAGTTGTGTTGGGCATGGTGTAGGAGGAGATAAGAGCTCATAGAATTGGGGAGTTATGTATGCCACCCCATGAATGGTATTAAGGAATACAATCTGTCATCCATACAATTATAACAAGTAATTAACGTGTAAAAGATATCTAGGGAGTAGTGAAATCTAAGTAAACACATTTTCTCCAATTACTGCTCACAACCTTAGTATAATTAGTTTATTTTCATTTTCAGCATTTTATTTTGATTGCATCTTAGTTTTGGGTTAGTTGAATAGCAACTAATTCCGCCCACTCTTCCAAAACCCGAGATTTTTACTTGCTTTCCATAAAATATAAAAACAAAAAAAAAAATCATCCCTCACCTTTAGAACTAGTAATTAGACTTTCTAATCCTAGCGACACTATTCCTAAGCTGAACGATCAATCCCCCGGTACTTGTCACTATACTATACTACAACGATCAGGTACACTGCCTGGTGGGGGTTGTAAGCTTCTCGAGATCCCTCGAGAGGTAAAGCCTGTTGCGATTCCCACACATCAAAACTGCAACAACTCTTCTTGCATAGCTTCAACCCAGCTAGATTCTCCTAGAGCCATATACACATTCTTAGGCTCCATTTGTGAGAGAAAACAGAAAAACAAACACTCATTCTTCTGGATATGTTTCTTGGACTCATACACTTCACTTATGAACCCATGAATGTCATCTTTCTTTGTCTGTCTTCTAGTCTTCACACCTGATTGAAGTTCACCAATAACATTATCAAGTGGATGCACTTTGTGAATGGTAGACTTTGATGTGCTAGGAATATCATATGTTGTAGGCATGTTTGAGATCTCTACATCATCACTTGGTGATTCTTGAGAAGTATTATCCACATTTGGACTTACAGTGGAAACTTCTGGTGTAGCAGTGGGAATTGAGTTACCACTGCTAGTAGGAATATCTTTATTCACAGAATCTGCATCACTTGGTTTTTCAGAATTATCACCAAAGTCCCAAAGTGGCATAACAATTTGATCTTCATCATCTTTGCAATCTTCATCTTCATCAATGAATTCTTTTGAATCTTCAAGATCTTTGTCACCAGTACTTGAAGTGAGAGGAACATAATTCATTGTATTTGATAATGTTTCAAGATCAAATAGCCAATCTGGACCTGAACCTGCCATGTTTGCTTTATTCTCAAGAAACTGAACATGCAAGTTCTCTTCGATTTTCTTTGTTCTTAAGTTATAGACTCTAAAAGCCTTGCTAACCATAGAGTATCCAACAAAGAAGCCTTCATTTGACTTTTCTTCAAATTTACCCAGATGATCAATGGTATTGAGAATAGTAACATGACACCCAAATGGCCTCATAAACTCCAAAGTAGGAGGTCTTCCTCTGAACAACTCATAAGGTGTCTTGTTCTTTGTTTTGACCACTAAAACTCTATTTTGAATGTAACAAGCAGTGTTAACTGCTTCAGCCCAAAAAGTCACTGGAAGCTTGGAATCAGCTAACATGGTTCTAGCAGCCTCAATTAGTGTTCTATTTCTTCTTTCAGCAACTCCATTTTGTTGAGGAGTTCTTGCAACACTAAATTCTCTTTTAATACCTTTATCTCTGCAGAAATCATCCATAACTTTATTCTTGAACTCTGTCCCATTGTCACACCTGATGATCTTGATTTTCTTTTCAAATTGATTTTCAACTTGAGTGATGAAAATCTTAAGGATGCCTGTTGTTTCATCTTTGGTACTTAAAAAGAAAACCCATGTGAATCTACTGAAGTCATCAGTTACAACAAGACAATATTTCTTTAAATTGATGTTGCTCACAGAGGTAGGACCAAACAAGTCCATATGCAGCATAAAGAGTGGATGATTGATAGAATTGAATGCCTTGGTTTTGCATGAAGCTCTGTGTTGCTTTCCTTTTAGACAGGCAACACAAGTTTGGTCATTTTGAAATCTTTTCTCTGGTAGTCCTCTGACAAGGCCATCTTTCACAATCTTGTTGATGGTCTTAAAGTTCACATGACCAAGTCTTCTATGCCAAAGCATTGATTCATCCAAAGTGGCTTTAGCAAGCAAGCAAGTAACATCATTATTAGCCACTATGTTCTGCATATCAATGCTATACAAATTTCCTTTTCTAGGGATTTTAAGCAAAATGTCACATTCTTCTGGAAGCTTATAATCCTTAGATAAGATATAACATTCATCTTCTGTGAATAGAACTCTATGCTTTTTATCACATATCTGTGACACACTAAAGAGGTTGTATTTGAGTTCTTTCACATATTGCACATCTTCAAAGTCAATGTTTCCAGCCTTGATTGTTCCTTTGCCAGAAACTTTGCCACCAATTCCTCCTCCAAAACTGATAAATTGTCCATCATAAGGTTGAAAGTCTGAAAGATAAGACTTATTGCCAGTCATGTGCCTGGAACATCCACTGTCTGAGTATCCTTGATCATTAGAAGTCTTTGAATGTCCCTGCACATAAAATAAAGGAATTAGTTCCTTTTGGGGACCCAAGCCACAAATGACTTGGATCTGCCTCGTGTATCAATATAATTATATCTATCAAAGGTCATTGATACACCATTGGGATTGTCTGAGGTGATAGTTCCTTTTGGTTTCCATTCCCAACGAGCTGAGGCCTTAACAGCTTTTCCCACATTTACCCTTTTCTTGTTAACAGACCTATCAGTGGTAACCTTTGGCCTTGCAGTGGTAACTGCTGCCTTAGCAGTGGAAACTGCTGGCTTAAAAATTTTAGGTGCCCACTTCTGATTATGGTTAACTTTCTTTTCAAAATAAGTCTTTTTCCCTGTTTGAGTAGATTTAACAAAAGTAGTAACAGGGGGCTTAGGGTAAACTCTGTTATTATTTCTGGCAGTGGCAACTGCTGGTCTAGCAGTGGAAACTGCTGGTCTAGCAGTGGAAATAGGTTTGATGCCAGAATGAAGCAAAACAGATCTGGGAATCATCTTGCTAAGAGTATTTGGGTGAGTCAAGTTATTAGCATTGTTTCTATTCACCCAAGTATTCCCAAACACTTCCCTTCTTCCCAAGTGGTAGGTACAGTCTTTAGCTAAATGGTCAAAGCTACCACATATATGACAGGGTTTGTTATTAAACACAAAGTCACTACCAAATTGCCTAGATTTGACATGATTCCAACTCCTCATATTGCCTCTAGGAGGTGGTGATCTACTTCTGTACATCTCAGCATATCTAGTAGTGGGCCTAGTAAAATTAGGTTGTGACCTAGGCTTCTCTTTGACTACCTCAGGAATACTTCTCTTAACCTCCACTTTAACATTTTCAGAAGTACTAGGTTTAGACTCAACATTCAAATTATCATCTTTAAGAGATGAGTCACTAGCACTATCAAATACATCAACCTCAACCTGAACCTTTTCAATTTCAACTGGTTTAACAAACTTTGGTCCATAGGTCATAGGTAGATCCTGAAATTCTACTAAACCTGTGTGAGCTAAGTCAATACCAGGAGGTGCTGGAACACCTCTTAGAGGTGGTGGAACAGTTTTGTATCCAAGACCTGATTTAGCTTTGCTCACAATTTGGGCTTCCCAAATTTTATCAATACTCTTTGATTGATGATCCAGTGTTTGCTTAGTTATCATTATATTCTCACTAGCCACTTTAACCTTTTCTAGTTCTTCTCTAAGAACTTTATTAACAACAACCTGATAATCTAAGTCTCTTCTTAATACTGCAATATCATCATTGAACTTAGATTCATTAGCCCTATAATGCTCTAATTGAGTTTCTAAAACACTTAGGCCTCTTTTATGATTTGATAAGTTATAATTAGTATGAGTTAACTCTATGTGTTGCTCATTAAATTGTGCTTTAAGTTTCTCATACTCTTTTAAGGCCTTACAAGATTTAGAACAAGCATTATCAATTTGTACCTCAGAGTCAGAAAAAGCCATTAGTGCCATCATTGCAGACTCTGAATCATCTTCCTCTTCCTTAGTCATAAAGCTCCAATCAAAGCTCACTCCATCAATGGCCAATAGCCCCTTTGGCTCATCAGTAGTAGGTTCCTTCTTCTTGTCCTTCTTGTACCAAGTTGACCTGTTATCAGACTTCCTTGGCTTCCTACACTCTCTGGCAAAGTGCCCCTTTTTATGACAATTGTAGCACTCCACTTTCTTTTTGTCAAAACCTACTGTTTCATCAGCACTGATGTTGATTTTTCTTCCAGTCTTCTTCCAAAACTTCTTTGTCCTCAAGCTTAGTAATGCCACTTGCCATTTAATGTCCATCTCCTCCATATCATCTTCATCAATTTGATCCAGATCCTCATGATTAAGGGTTGAACCACCCACTTGACTTGATATAAAGGCATAAAAGGTAGTATCACTAAGCCCTGCAATCTGTCTCTTTGAGCTACCAGTGGAAACACTTCCACTAGCAGTGGAAACAACAATGTTAGCACTGTCATCATCACTATCACTTTCTTCATCTGAACTATCATCAAGAGATGATGATATAAGTGCTACACTTCCAGAACTTGAGCTTATTTTGCCAGCTTTCTTCAATCTTTGTTCAATAACCTTGAAGTTATTGTACAAGTCATTAAGTTTCATGGTCTCCAACTCTGGCTTATCTTCCCACACAGCAACATTGGTTCCAAACTCAGATGGTAAGCTTCTTAAGAATTTTAGATTGAGGTCTTCCTTTTCCACCTCAATTCCAAAAACAGTGAGTTGAAAAACAATCTTTTGTAGCCTTGTGAAGATGCTATCAAGAGATTCATTACTTGTTGAACCAAAGTTTTCATAAGTTTGCTTCAGCAGAGTCTTTTGAGTCTTCTTGGTAGAATCATTACCACCAAAAACTTCACAGATCTCATCAAAGAGAGTCTTTGCAGTCTTGAACTTGCTGAATGCTACAACTTGATCTCTTGGAAGTGTCATCAGCAACAGACCTCTGGCCTTCAAATCATTCTTTAGTTGAAGTCTTTCATCATTAGTAACAGGTCCAGTGTTGACCTTAATTACTTCCTTGCCACCAATCATTTCTGAAGTAGAACTTGGTTTGAAAGAATTTCCAACCATGATGATCTCCCAAAGTGTGTAATCTTGGACCATAGAGAATTGTTCTATCATTAGCCTCCACATCTCAAAGTCATTCAACTTAAGCTTTGGAAGCTTAGCAGCAATGTTTGAGTTACTGGTTTCTGTCTCCATTGAATCTTCTGAGTGAACTTGAGTCTTCTAAATCAAAGTATCAAAGCCTGGCTCTGATACCACTTTATGGATCTATACACCTTGAACTTGTGTTAGATTGATACTTTGAATTATATCACTAAGTATGCGGAATCTACTTAGTAACACTTAGAAGTTTGATTGTAAGTAAGACAGTTGTAAATAAACAATGTATGTAAACAAACTATTAGCTCCAATATTATTAATGATAATAATACGAGTGATCTTGATATCACTAGGGTTACACCTTGAAGCTCTAAGAAAAACGTATATAAACTTATAACCTAGGATCTCCTTTTATAGCACAAGGAGTCCTCTTCTACAAGATAAGTATAAAGCTAATAGAATAAGATATACACAAAATCTATTCTATATTTATCTAGATGCGTTTCCTAACAGTTATCTAATAAGCAGTGGTAATATATTGTTCTTGCAGTGGTAATGAGTTTCCACTACAAGTACAATCTTCTGCAGTTGTAACTTCTTCTTTAGCCGTGGTAACTGTTAGTATAATTCCCAACAAAGCTAATGCTGTTGTCGGGTCCCAAAATCAAGGAGGCAATCAATACCGCCCTCCTATGGACCCGAACTATCGTCCTCACCATTATCCTAGACCTCCCGGTTTTAATCAAAACCAAAATGTCCAAAACCGTGGCCAAAATCAAAATAGAGTGAACCAAGGTTAACAAAACCAAGGTAACTTCAATCAGGGTCACGGTTTCCAAAATCAAAACCAAGGTTTCCAAAATCAGGGTTTCCAACACCAAAATCAAGGAAACTTTAACCGGAACCAAGGTCAGGGTAATTTCAATCCTGGGAACTTTCATGGAAACAATCACCAGAATCAAGGGAATTTCCATCATCAAAACCAAGGAAATTTCAATCAAGGTCCTAATCCGAACAATCGAGCTCAAAATCTTCCTAATCCGAATCAAGCCATTGTTCCAACCGGGCCTTCATCTGATGAGTTGTTAAAGTAATTCATGAAGTCCCAAGAAGAGTTGAACAAGTTGCTGGTCAGCCAGATTTCTGATATCTAGAAGTCTTTAAATGATCGACCCTCGGGCTCAGGTACTACTTTACCGAGCAACACGATCGCTAACCCGAGGGGCGATGCTAAGGCGATCACAACACGAAGTGGTGCTTCATATGATGAACCCGCGATTCCTACTACCTTTTCTCCTTCTCCTCCAAAGGTAGTGGATCGTGAACCTGAGGTAACAAAGGACAAGGTGCAAACTCCTAGCCCATGAAGTACAGCACACGTCCAACCTCAGGTTAATCCTGAAACCAGATGTAAGCCTAGAGTTGTCTTTGAACCACCAGAAACTCCAGTGGACAAATCCAAAACTTCTATTCCTTATCCATCACGTCTCAATGAACAAAAGCTCCGCGAAAAGGCTAGTCACCAAATGGATAAATTTTTCCAAATCTTCCAAGATTTGCACTTTGACATTAGCTTCGCGGACGCTATTCTCTTGATGCCCAAGTTTGCATCGACAATCAAAAATCTGTTGAGTAATAAAGAAAAATTCTTTGAGATGGCAAGAACTCCTCTAAATGAGCACTGCTCAGCAGTTCTCTTGAAAAAGCTTCCTGAAAAGCTTGTAGACCCCGGTAAATTTCTCATTCCTTGTGCTTTCCCGGGTATGGTTGAATGCTTCGCCTTAGCTAATTTAGGTGCTAGCATTAACCTGATGCCATATTCTGTGTGGAAGAAACTTTCTCTTCCCGAACTCACTCCCACGTGCATGACTTTAGAGCTTGCCGATTGTTCGATTTCTCGTCCTCTTGGCATTGCCGAGGACGTATTCGTTAAAGTGGGAAAGTTCCATTTTCCGGCAGATTTTGTGATTGTTGACTTTGATGCCGATTCTAGGGTCCCTCTCATTCTTGGAAGGGGATTCCTTAGAACTGGGCGCGCTCTTATCGATGTATTTGAGCATGAGATCACATTACGTGTTGGAACGGAAGCCATTACCTTCAACCTAAATCAAACATCGAGATACTCCTCCAATTATGACTGTGAATCGGTGAATCAAATTTATGTCATCGATGTTGCTGCTGAGGAGTATGCTCAAGAGATTTTAGGTTTCATTGATGATTCTTCGAGTGAAAACCTCACTCAATCTTCTCATCCCATCATTGCCAATTCTTCTCCTTCCCTCACTCCGTTTGAGGGAAGTGACTTCCTCTTAGAAGAAATTGAGGCCTTTCTCAAAAGTGATTCGATTCCTGAAGGAATCGATAACCAAGAGATTGACCCCGAGAGGGATATTCTCCTACTTGAGAAATTATTAAACGAAGATCCCTCTCCTCTTCCTGTTCTACCACAAACACTTCATAAGGAGGAAGTCAAAAATGTTGAGAAAACTGATGACTTTCACGAGGTTGAACTTAAGGACTTGCCGCCTCATCTTGAATATGCATTTCTAGAGGGTGATGATAAATTGCCCGTCATAATTAATAAAGATTTAAGTGTTGAGGAAAAGGCTGCTCTCATAAAGGTTTTGAAGTCTCATAAACAAGCAATTGCTTGGCGAATCTCCGACATCAAGGGCATTGACCCTGAATTTTGTACTCACAAGGTTTTAATGGAGGACGACTTCAAACCTGCAGTCCAACAACAAAGAAGGGTGAATCCAAAAATTCACGAGGTTATCAAACAAGAGGTTTTAAAACTTCTTGATGCCGGATTGATTTACCCTATCTCGGACAGTCCTTGGGTTAGCCCAATTCATTGTGTTCCAAAAAAGGGTGGCATTACTGTTGTCACAAATGAGGAGAATGAGTTGATTCCAACTTGTTTGGTTACGGGTTGGCGCGTCTGCATTGACTATCGTAAGTTAAATGATGCCACCCGTAAAGATCATTTTCCTCTGCCCTTTATGGATCAGATGCTCGAGAGATTAGCGGGGAATGAGTACTATTGCTTCCTCGATGGTTTCTCGGGTTACTTTCAGATTCCCATTGATCCGCAAGATCAGGAAAAGACCACTTTCACGTGCCCCTATGGAACTTTTGCATATAAACGTATGCCATTTGGCTTATGTAATGCTCTGGGCACGTTTCAAAGATGTATGATGGCCATATTTTCCGACATGATCGGGAAAACTATGGAGGTCTTTATGGACGATTTTTCGGTCATTGGGGATTCGTTCCAATCATGCCTCTCCCATTTAGACGACATGCTAAAACGTTGTGAAGACACAAAGTTATGTCTAAATTGGGAGAAGAGTCACATTATGGTCAAAGAGGGCATTATCCTCGGCCATAAAATTTCAAAAAACGGGATTGAGGTTGACAGAGCCAAGGTGGACGTCATTGCAAAATTGCCTCATCCCACAACCGTAAAAGGTGTTAGGAGATTTTTGGGTCATGCCGGTTTCTACCGTAGGTTCATTCAAGATTTTTCTAAAATCGCCCGGCCTATGACCCATCTCCTCAAAAAGGATGCTCCTTTTATCTTCTCCCCTGAGTGCATCGAAGCTTTTGAAACATTAAAGAAAAAGCTTACCGAGGCACCGATTCTTGTTGCCCCCGATTGGGACTTGCCCTTCGAGCTCATGTGTGATGCTAGTGATTATGCGATATGGGCAGTCTTGGGGCAACGAAAAACAAAACATTTTCAGCCTATACACTATGCCAGCAAAACTATGACCGAGGCTCAAAGTCATTACACCACCACTAAAAAAGAATTATTAGCTGTGGCGTATGCTTTCGAAAAATTCCTGCCATACTTGATACTGACTAAGAGCATAGTGTATACGGATCACTCGGCTTTGAAGTACCTCTTTGCAAAACAAGATGCAAAGCCAAGACTACTCCGTTGGGTTCTCCTCCTACAGGAATTTGATATCATTATTCGTGATAAAAAAGGAGCTGAGAACCTAGCTGCTGATCATCTCTCCCGTCTTGAAAACCCTCACCAAGATGCTTTCGAGAAAAAGGAAATACACGAAACATTTCCTCTCGAAACCCTCAATGCGGTTTCATTTCGTGGAGACTCGATTACCCCATGGTTTGCCGATTTCGCAAACTACCTTGCGGGTAACTTTGTTGTGAAAGGGATGTCGTCCCAACAAAAAAATAAATTCTTCAAAGATGTAAAACATTACTTCTGGGACGACCCCTACCTGTTCAAAATTTGCGCGGATCAAGTCATCCGGCGGTGTGTGTATGATCAGGAAGCCACTGAAATTTTAAAGGCTTGCCATGCTGGACCCATGGGGGGCCACCACAATCCCAACTACACCGCAAAAAAGGTGTTTGATTCTGGCTTTTATTGGCCCACGATCTACAAGGATGCCCAAGAACTGGTCAAGTCCTGTGACGCTTGTCAACGTCACGGGAACATTTCACAAAAGAACGAAATGCCTCAAAATGCAATTCAAGTTTGTGAAATTTTTGACATCTGGGGCATCGACTTCATGGGGCCATTTCCATCTTCTCATGGCACAAATGATGCCCGAGTAGTTGTGAAATTTTTAAAAGCTCTTTTTGCCCGATTCGGAACTCCATGTGCTATTATTAGTGATCGTGGTACTGATGCGTGGGAATCGCACCTTGCTTTACCTCTCGAGGGATCTCGCGAGGCTTACAACCCCCACCAGGCAGTGTACCTGATCGTTGTAGTATAGTATAGTGACAAGTACCGGGGGATTGATCGTTCAGCTTAGGAATAGTGTCGCTAGGATTAGAAAGCCTAATTAAAAGTTCTAAAGATGGAAGATGATTATTTTTTTTTGTTTTTTTTATATTTTTATAAAAGCAAGTAAAATCTCGGGTTTTGGAAGAGTGGGCGGAATTAGTTGCTATTCAACTAACCCAAAGCTAAGATGCAATCAAAATAAAATACTAAAAATGAAATTAAACTAAATTATACTAAGGTTGTGAGCAGTGATTGGAGAAATTGTGTTTACTTAGACTTCATTACTCCCTAGATATCTTTTACATGTCAATTACTTGTTACACTTGTATGGATGACGGATTGTATTCCTTAATACCATTCGTGGGGTGGCATACATAACTCCCCAACTCTATGAGCTCTTATCTCCTCCTACACCATGACCCAGCACAACTATAGGGATTGTAAACAGTGGCTCATGCATTAAATACAACCAATAAAGACCTAGTACGCCTCGGTTCATGTTTCTTAAGACGTTCAAGCATGTTACCATTTGGAGATCTGCCAGTTTTCTTAAGCCTAACATATAATATCATTCATCCAAAAACAAGAATAGACAAGTAATCAACACATAATCAACATCTAGGTTTCATTAGATCTAAGCAAACACAAAAGAAATCTAGCCTAGCATAGTAGAATTAAGATAAGAACAAAAGATAAACAACCAACACATAGACATATTGATTGAATTAAGAGTATACTTATCTCAATTACAATGCAAGGTCTCAAGGGTTTGGAACCCTTGAAAAACCTGTAAAAGAGGCACCAAAATCGTCTTTAGGGTTTCACCAAAACTTCTCCTCCTTTAATGAAAAAACTAGAAAACTATATATAGGAAAAACGTTGTGACGGTGTCAAGAGTAAAGTCTGACGCCGTCACCTCGCCACCATATACTTCCTCGGACGCCCTAGATCCACTTGTGACGGCCTATGTGACGCCGTCACCACCTTCGGTATTTTATTCTTGGCCACTTTGACGCCGTCACCTAACCATCTGACGCCGTCACCAGCTACGGTATTTTATTGTTCATGTCTGACGCCGTCAAGAAGGAAGTCTTGACGCCGTCACCTTGTATCTTCAGCATGGATTTTTGGTACTTTTCCGTTTTCTTCACTTTTATGCTCCAAAAACGTCCAAAATAGCCTCTTTTCCAGAATTCACTCTCCAAACACCTAAAATCACAAAAGGAACGATTTAGGGCAATATTTGATCAAATAAAGTCGGATTCGGGCTTAAATGACCCCCTAAAAACGGATCATTTTTCGCCTCATCATATACCCTTACACTTGAGATTTGCTTGTCCTCAAGCAAATGAGCTTTTATTCTACTCAAAAGACAAGTTAGGGGTCATTTAACACTAATATAAAAGTAATTACAACAAATAATCGTTCCACTAAAGACCAATAGACAAGCACGGAGGTCATACACAAGCACCTCACAAATAGTGTTTAGATACTCACATCTCTCGGGTGTAATAAAGTAATATAACATTATGGAAATGGAAGATATCTCTCACTACCTGTCATAGCAAAATAGATTACCATAGGCTTGGGAAAGGATCAAACCTCCACCACATGGCGTAAGCACCTAGGATAAACTATCAAAGAGGTCTTTTTAAAGGGTTATAGCGTTAGGTGTAGGGATATGAATTACACGGTTTTGTTGGATAAAGGGAATTTTACTGGTGGCGAGTTAAAAATCTTGGTTAATTACATGTATAAGATGGCGTTGCTAAGCCAAGACTAGACTCGACTTAAGCTAATAAATGAAAAATAACAAAAACATAAAATGAACATAGAGTGAAACGGGATGGTAGTCCGTATGTTTTTTCTCTTTTTCCTTTTTCTATTTTTTTTCTTTTCTTTTTCTTGATTTTTTCGATAATTTTTTTTTTTTTTTTTTTTTTTCATACACTCTTACCCTACCATCCAAAATAATACATCATAGGGGTATGAGCAATCCCCTTACACTTGAATCTTTACATACTTTACATTAAACTAATCTAATGACTCGAATTAAGAAAATCAAAACACTTGGAGCACTTTTAAGATTAACGTACATATGGGGGTAATAATATTATGTTCTTCCCCATTACTCCATAAAATAAGTACTTACCAATGAGTCCCAATCGTCCCAAAACAATATGTACAAGGATATGACTCGACTTAGCAACCATGTAATCAATTAGAAAGTCAACTTAGGGTTTAACAAATAACAATAATGCACTAAAAATGAGCGCATACACGGAAGGCTAAGGCGATTTGGGTGTACATTTAAGTGGGGTGTAACAAATTCTTCCTTTAAGTAAAATGCTTAAAGTTAGAAACGAAAAGATAGGCTCGGAGGGGTGTACTAGGGGTTTCGTGTACTAAAAATGAGTACAACGCAAAGGGTGTGGGAAAAATTAGTTGACTTAACTAGCCAAGTAATATGACTTAAATGGTCAAGTAATTATAATACGGGTTTAACACAAGGGTGATCCTAATGCCTCTTATCATGTAGTAAATCCTACCACACGAATGTAGTCTCACTAGCGGTCTCGGGATGCATCACTAACGCAAGTTCTAGAATCTAAATGCTACCGGTACACTCATAAGCACCAATAATAAATGCTTTTCCTATCAAAACTAAAGGCGAACCTCACATTTTTGGGTGGAAAATTTTTCTGAATATACGGTTATGTGCTAGTCATACAACCTCCTATCCATGAGACGCTTGCTATGGCTAAAGTTTCACTCCTAAATGTTGTAAAAAATTTTAAATTTGGCGCTAAAATTACACTAACAAGTATTTCTCATTGTTTTATTACTCATCTACTATCAAACAAAACAAACTCAAGCGAAAGTGCATATGTAAGGTATCATCTTTTTACCCTCCCCTTACACTTAGGATGAACATTGTCCCCAATGTTCAAGTAAAGAATGTAAAAGTTAAAAGTAAAGAGAATGAAATCAAATACTCCCCTGATTCGCTCGGTATGGATTTTAGGTTGGCCAGGTTAAGTCTTCCTCCAAGAAAATGAACGATCAAAGCTTCCCTTCCAGAATATAAATCATCTTCTTGTCTTAAATAACCTGTAAATCCTGACAAAAGTAGACAAGGCAACCTCGCGTAAAATCGGCGGCATCCTATATAAGTTACTAAATCCTAGAAAACAAAGTAAGATATAATGCTTGTGGAATGAAGTTTGCAGATTTCCTGGAGATTATAAAACTTAATAATTCACAAAAACCATAAGACTCCGTTAGAAAAACAAAACGGGTAAAATTTCCAGATTTTTTACTCCTGACGCCGTCAAGAGCAATAGCCTGACGCCGTCAGAATGGACCTGCAGAAATTTTTATGTTAAGTTTCCGGAAAATTTCTGGAAAAACTTTGTCCTACTTCCTGGAAAATCCTGCAAAACTTCATTATGACTCAATACAAGCATTTGACTCTAACAATTACGAATATACATGTTCATTTAATATTGTGGAGAGTCATGATCGGTTTGTTTCTTAAAAACATATTTGGGGTTTCCCCTTACACTTATCTTTTGCAAAAATACCTTTAGGTTGAAGTTAAGACTAGGCCAAACAACATAATAAAGTATTTCCACATTTTAATTGAGAAACATGATCAACCAACAATAAAAATAAAACATGCATACGGAAGCAAATAACAATCAAACAAATAAAATCACACAAAACATGGGTTGCCTCCCAAGAAGCGCTTTTCTTTATTTACGAGTCTTGTAGCTAGACTCAAAGTCGTGGGTTACTACGTAATCTCATCATTGGTTCCATTTTCTAGGTCGTCTTCTAAACTAGTATCGCTTTCATAGTGTAAGTACTTCGGATCTTTGAATTCGAAAACATCCCGTCGATACTTAGAGCCAAGCTTACTAACATCCTTAAAGAACCCACAAGATAAATCAGAAATATTTCTACAACCTCTTCTAACATCGTCATCACACAAGACAAGTTGGGAGCTCATCACATCGAGCCCGTCGCAATCTATCTCCCTAAGGTCTCTTCTTTTGTATGGCGTTTGGTATGAAATCCTCCTAATCCCGTCAGTGAAAGTCATGATTCCGTTCAAGTCATCCACTATTAACTTAGTGATTTCACAAAAGGGTGCTCCAAATACGACTTGCGATAGCCTAGGGTCAACAAAGTCCTCTATGTTGTCCACAATCGTGAACTCCATAGGGAATGCCATATTTCCTATGAACACTTGGATTTCATGATCCTTACCAACCACTTTCTCTCCCTTGTAAATCATCCCCCATCTGCAGATATTGTTATAATGAAACAATGACATGAAATTCTTTGGCAGGAATACATTAATGTATATGTTCTCGAAGTACTTGTGACCGATCATGCAAGGGATTTTCAGGTTATTCGGATCACGTCGTTTGATCTTTCTCAACTCTCCATCCTTTGACCTGTATGGATTCCCCTCAAGGGAGGGACGATACTCATAAACTTCCTCACCATCCCTACGAAAAATTACCGTTCTAACACCATTGGTGAGTAATACACTACCATCTTTCTCGTCAAGGATTGCTCTCGATTCATTGATGAATGGCATCCCAAGGACAAGGTTGGTCAATGTTTGATTGGCGAGAGGGTCCACGTCATCAACCACGGTGAGGTCAGTATTGTAATTAAGTCCTCCAATCCTAATTGATACATTCTCTATTACTTTCTTGCACACAACGTGCTCTGGGAAGGTTTTGTGGTATAGAGAAAGTGGGATTACGTTAACTGGGAAGCTAGGATCTATATGATTATTAATTAAGACCTTTCCCTCAACGGTACAGGGGATTTTGAAAAGTTTAGAGTCGTTCTCCCTGGTTTGATTGCTACCTATACTTATAACATCCTCTAGTTCGGATTCTTTTATAACAGATTTGCCCAAAATAGTTGGGTCTTTCTCCTGTTCCTCCGATGTCTCGTTCCAATCATCCGGTTTGTCGGATTTCTGCGCGGTGCACTGCTCGGGTGAGTTGGTAGGTTTCCTCGCCGAAGCGTGGTCAACCTTTGAGGTCTCATCCTTCGCTGTCTGACTGAAGTTGTCAGTTTGCTGTTGGGTTGGATTGGATGTTGCAGCTGATATTGTGGTGATGGTGTTTACTAAGTGGATTGGTCCAGAGGGGTTGATAGGTCCTTTCTCGTTAGGGGATAGATGTTTGAATAGCTTGCTAGGACTTTTTATTTTTACAGGGGAGGCTGGTGGACTCATGACGGTAGCAGACTTAACCTCATCAACGTGAATGGGCTTATTATCAATATGCTCTTTGATAGCAGTCAACAGATTACAAATCTTGTTGTTCACGTCAGCCTGCTGTTGTTTGAATTTTGTCTCGAGTGTAGTGAGCTGCAGTTCTTGAGAAAGAATGAATTTTTTTAAATCATCTTCACAGCTTTGCCTAAGGGTATTTTGTGACGGAAAATGTTCGGACCAAGTGAGCGGTGAGGAGTCATTAAATGATACACTTCGTGTTTGGTACCCTCTAAAATTAGGTTTATCCTTCCATGCCTCATATGCTTCGGCAGAAGTTCGAGGACCCTGCCCTACGTGTGATGATGTGAATTCGTTATAAGCACGTTTTGGAAGTTCCATGCAGTTGTAGGTCTCATGAGGGCCATTGCACAGTTTGCATGTAGAAGCGATTCTGCTTACTTGGCTTGAAGGCTTATGAGTTTCGTAAGATTTCATGAGAGACTTGACTCGACCTTCAAGTTCCATGATCCTACGGTCGGGAGTGCTTGAATTGTTCGAAGGCAAAGATATTGCCTTGACTGTTTTGTTCAAATCACGGGGATCATTCCAACTTTCGTTGTCATAGAGAGCAAGATCTTCTATGAGTTCCCATGATTGTTCCGCACTAAGATCACGTAGCTTACCACCGGCCGATTGGTCAATGGTTCGCCTCGTGGGATATCGATATGGTCATAGAAAATTTGGACTTGGAGCCAAAGATCTATGCCATGATGAGGGACTTTTTGGAGTAAGTCCTTGAAACGAGTCCATGCTTCATAAAGAGATTCATTTTGACGTTGTTGGAACATCAAGATGTCATTCCTAAGTTTAGTAGTTCTCCCCGGTGGGAAAAATTGAGCAAGGAAACGAGTGGTGAGATCATCCCATGTGGTGATGGATCCCGCGGGTAAACGCTCAAGCCATTGACTAGCTTGATCCCGTAGAGAGAATTGGAATAGGCGTAAACGGGTAGTCTCTCTAGTTTCAACACCTAGGTCTATGGAATCTACGATTTTGAGGAAATCCTTAAGGTGTTGGTTTGGATCTTCGGAACGAAGTCCATGGAATGCACATCCGCTTTGCACCAACCGGATGGTGTCGGATCGCAAGGGGGTCACATTGGCTCCGGTGAGCTCAATGGTGTTTCGGTAGCCTTGGTGGCTAGGTCGGGAATACTCTCCTAAGGTTCAGGGCCTAAGGGGTTCTAATGGTGGGTTTTGTTGTGGTGGGATGATGGTTTCAAAGATGTTACCACCTTCCATGATGTCGGATGGTAAAGAGTTACGAACAAAGGCACAAAGAAATAAGATAGACTAAAGAAGACCTAAAAATAAAAATAAAAATCTTACTAGAAAGGAATCTAGCAAGTAGACCTAATAAAAAGAAATTCTAACCTAGACAATAACTATTCCCCGGGCTGCGGCGCCAAAAACTTGATGCGTGGGAATCGCACCTTGCTTTACCTCTCGAGGGATCTCGCGAGGCGTACAACCCCCACCAGGCAGTGTACCTGATCGTTGTAGTATAGTATAGTGCCAAGTACCGGGGGATTGATCGTTCAGCTTAGGAATAGTGTCGCTAGGATTAGAAAGCCTAATTAAAAGTTCTAAAGATGGAAGATGATTATTTTTTTTTGTTTTTTTTATATTTTTATAAAAGCAAGTAAAATCTCGGGTTTTGGAAGAGTGGGCGGAATTAGTTGCTATTCAACTAACCCAAAGCTAAGATGCAATCAAAATAAAATACTAAAAATGAAATTAAACTAAATTATACTAAGGTTGTGAGCAGTGATTGGAGAAATTGTGTTTACTTAGACTTCATTACTCCCTAGATATCTTTTACATGTCAATTACTTGTTACACTTGTATGGATGACGGATTGTATTCCTTAATACCATTCGTGGGGTGGCATACATAACTCCCCAACTCTATGAGCTCTTATCTCCTCCTACACCATGACCCAGCACAACTATAGGGATTGTAAACAGTGGCTCATGCATTAAATACAACCAATAAAGACCTAGTACGCCTCGGTTCATGTTTCTTAAGACGTTCAAGCATGTTACCATTTGGAGATCTGCCAGTTTTCTTAAGCCTAACATATAATATCATTCATCCAAAAACAAGAATAGACAAGTAATCAACACATAATCAACATCTAGGTTTCATTAGATCTAAGCAAACACAAAAGAAATCTAGCCTAGCATAGTAGAATTAAGATAAGAACAAAAGATAAACAACCAACACATAGACATATTGATTGAATTAAGAGTATACTTATCCCAATTACAATGCAAGGTCTCAAGGGTTTGGAACCCTTGAAAAACCTGTAAAAGAGGCACCAAAATCGTCTTTAGGGTTTCACCAAAACTTCTCCTCCTTTAATGAAAAAACTAGAAAACTATATATAGGAAAAACGTTCTGAGGCGTCAAGAGTAAAGTCTGACGCCGTCACCTCGCCGCCATATACTTCCTCGGACGCCCTAGATCCACTTGTGACGGCCTATGTGACGCCGTCACCACCTTCGGTATTTTATTCTTGGCCACTTTGACGCCGTCACCTAACCATCTGACGCCGTCACCAGCTACGGTATTTTATTCTTCATGTCTGACGCCGTCAAGAAGGAAGTCTTGACGCCGTCACCTTGTATCTTCAGCATGGATTTTTGGTACTTTGCCGTTTTCTTCACTTTTATGCTCCAAAAACGTCCAAAATAGCCTCTTTTCCAGAATTCACTCTCCAAACACCTAAAATCACAAAAGGAACGATTTAGGGCAATATTTGATCAAATAAAGTCGGATTCGGGCTTAAATGACCCCCTAAAAACGGATCATTTTTCGCCTCATCAGGTACGCACTTCTGTAATGACAAATTTGACAAAGTCATGCAAAAGTACGGTGTAACTCACCGTCTTTCTACTGCGTACCACCCTCAAACAAGTGGACAAGTAGAAGTTTCCAATCAGGGCATCAAAAGAATTTTAGAAAGAACCGTAGGTGAAAATCGTGCATCGTGGTCGGATAAATTAGATGATGCACTTTGGGCTTCCGTACGGCTTACAAAACACCCATTGGGTGTACGCCTTACAAACTTGTGTACGGGAAAGCGTGCCATCTTCCGATCGAGCTTGAGCACAAAGCCTATTGGGCTCTCAAGCATGCCAATTTTGACCTCAAAACTGCGGGTGATCATAGAAAAGTTCAACTAAATGAATTAAACGAACTTCGTGATCAAGCTTACGAGAACTCTTTGATCTATAAAGAAAAGACAAAGAAGATTCATGACTCCAAATCAAGAACCGCGTTTTTAACGTTGGTGATCGAGTCCTTCTTTTCAACTCTAGACTCAAGATCTTCTCGGGAAAGCTCAAAACCCGATGGACTGGTCCATTCACTATCGCTAAGGTTTATCCTTATGGCACCGTCGAATTATCTCAAAATGACGGTCCAAATTTCAAAGTGAATGGACATCGTTTAAAGCACTACTTTGGAGAGGACGTACCATCCATGGTTGTCCCGAATCTCCAAACTTTCCCCAAGGACAATTGAATTCGGGGATCGAGTCAACCTAGCGACTCGATGAACAAAAACAATAGCACAATACGGGTTTTCACCCGTATCTCTGATTTGTTTCTACTTTCTACCACCTAGTGCGGGGGAATGGCCAACCCCCCGCTGTTTGAAAAATGTATATATGTATATAAGTTCCAAAAAAAAAGTATGTATATATATATATATAAAAAAAAGTGTGTATATATGATAACTGGTGTTTCCACAGTTAGATTCGAATATTAGCTTTTTCCGTTCAAAGAGTCGGCATAATAGCCGGGACTTTGAATATTGAGGAAGCCGGGACTTTGAATATTGAGGACAATATTCATTTCTAAGTGTGGGGGGGGGGGATTCTAGCAAATTTTATCAAAATATATCTTCTAGTACCCCCATTTTTGGCCAAAATTTTCAATAATTTTTCACTTTATTTCAAAATTTTTGTGTCCGCCAGTTCTAACCGACAAAGGGATTGGCTAATCCAGGAGCAAACGGCTCTTGGTAAAGATAACTCAAATCCGTTGACGGCTTGCAATTTGCCCAAAATTGTATGGTAAATCAACTCGCCATATCCCATAAAGTGAATGAGTTGGCTAGCCCGCAATATTATGGCTTGTGGTAAAGGCAGTGGAAAATCCATAATTGGTAATCAGCTCACCAAGATGTTGACTAGGTCCATCAAGAGTTGGCCAGTCCAGGAGCAAACGGCTCTTGGTAAAGACTAATCAAAACCGTTGAAAGCTGGTGGTTTGCTAAAAATCACATGGTTATCAGGTGGACCATAGTTCTTACTTGAATCGATACATTTGGCTACTCCAGAAGTGATGGCTTTTGGTAAAGAGTTTTTCAAATCCATCAAGTTTTCTAAAAAGATTGCTAGGATCTAGCAATAGTTTAGTGTGGGGGATTGATGAGTGCTCAAACACTCATCATTTTTAACGTATTTAAACTGCCAAAACGTACAAATACAATCAAAAAGTTATCAAAATACTTAAATTATCCCAGGGATTGTGTTTTATGTGTTTTAAATGCAAAATGTGCAAAAACAAAGGAAAAACGTACAAAGTTTGCAATATTGGCAGTTTCAGTCCCCCAAGTTTCAAAACTTGTCAAAATTAGTCCCTATGCATTTATTTTGAAAGGAAAAGTCAACCCAAGCTTTTGAAAGTTAAATTTCATAAAAATATTACACTTGTGTCATAAGTTTTCCAAAATTACATGTTTAGTCCCTGAGATTTCAAAAATGGCAAAATAGGTCCTTGGGAATTTTGAAAAAGTGAAAAATGCAAAAAATGGTTCTTGGACTTTGGAATTGTAACATGATTGGTCCTTGGTATAATATGGGAAAATTACAAAATCAGTCCTCATGTTTTGGGAAAATTACAAAATTGGTCCTTGTTACACAAATAATCAACCGGACCCTTATTATTATCCCAAACCAAATCCACCCCAAAACCAAAAACCCTGATCCAGTCCACCCCTAGGCCCAAACCCCATCCAGCCCATCCCATTTTATAACAAATCCACGCAGGGTCAAACAGTCAACACGGGTCAAACACCCGGTCAACTTCTTCTTCCCCCCAAACCGTATCCCACAAAACCAGCTCCATGTCTCCCCCCCTCCTCACCTTTTTCACCAACCAGCCTCTACATTTATTACCTCTCATCTACCACACCAACCCCCCTCCTCACTTCATTAAATAAGCTCACCTATCCCACTATCTTTGCCCGTATCCATTTTGGCGCCAAAAATTCAATCAAGGGCTAGGAGTGATGAAACTGCAATTGGATGGTGAGGATTTGGTCAAGGGTCAACAAGAAGTACTTTGGGACTCTCCAATTTGAATAGGAGGCCATGTAGAAGATATGGTGGATTATTTTTAGTCTCCTAGTATAAGTAGTAGCTAAATGTAAGCATTAGGGAGAGTAGTATTGTATTTTTAGGTAATATAGTTTCTAAATTTAACTTTGTAATCTTTTTTTCAATTAATGAAAGTGATGTTTTAAGTTATCTTCCATTTGCAAATTTCCAAGTCTTATTTTAAGAATTTCAAATACCTGCTTAAGCATACTCAGTTATTCTCAGTGTTTGCACAATCTCACAGGCTCAAATAGAAAAACATTTAAAAGCTTTACCAGCCTCTAAATCAATCAGAAGCAATCGTTCAGAAAATAATATCAAAAATAGATAAAAATCAAAATAAAATAAAAAAAAAAGATGGACAAAGGTTGAAGGAGCTGGGAAATTGGTTGATTCTGGTTTGCAGAGGGTATTAGTGACTTGTGGAAGTCAATAGGAGTGGTTCTTGGATCTTGGTTGTTTGAATCTCAGCTTGGAAGTGACTGTGAGTCACTTTTGAAATTTTTAGCTTTTACTGCTTTGTTGCTTATACTTGTTATCTCTGTAATTTTTATGCATTTCTATTATCTTGTAGTGTAATTGTTGCTTAAAAAATAGTACTTGTTCAATAGAAACTTTTATGCTATCAATTTTAGTTTTGACTGCCATTTTTAACTAAAACAAGGGAATTCGAGTTTTGGTAACTGCTAGCTGTTGATTTGTGTTCAACTTAGCTTCTTGTGTCATAATCAACTGTTGTAATCCACTTTTTTGGTTTAATATACTCATTTGCCTCTAAAACACAAAATCAGTGGACATAAAGGGGTGTTTGGATTTAATAATTGCATTGGGATAGGATTAGCTTTTGTTGATAAACTCAGTTGAGACAAGGTTTAGCGGGATAGATTAGCTCATATCAGTCAAAGAACATTTAGGTTTTTCATTAAAAAGTCAAGTTTCACTTTAAAATTGCACCATCTGTTAACTGTCATGATTTTGCCTCACAAGATCTTGCAAATTAGTTAACAAGTGAAATACTTAGCCTAATTCAGTGACAATATTGCTTGTAACATCATTTTAAATCACTGAGATTGAACCAAAGTTCATAAAAGTCAAAATCTCAAAATTTCTAAAAAGTCAAAAGTGTATCTTTTTAGAAAAACCAAAAATGGCTTGATTTGTTGTGATTTTTGTGTGTTGTTTTAGGCTTTGAAAATTGCTTTGGGAATTGTCTACTAGTAGAACTATTGATTTCCACCATTGTTGCATTTTTGTGAATTTTTCTTAAAGACTTTTTTGCCCCTCAAAGTCACTTGCAGGGCAAGTACTTGCCCTGTGCACCAGCAACCCAGTCACCACCACCACTTTGGTGGTTCATTGTGACCACCTCAGTGGGTCCCACTGACCAAATCTTAGCCCATTCAACCCCCCCTCCTACCAGGCATGAGGTTTTGACCACTTATTTGACCTTGGAGCCTGTGGACCCCACACCCCAAAAGGTTGTCCATTTTCTGTTTCAGAAACCAAATAAGCAAGTGCTTATTGTGGTGTTTTGGCTTATTCAGTCATCTTATTTGTGTGAAACTTGTTTATATTTGTTCATTTAACTCAAATAAATCAGAATTTACCAAGGTGGACCCCACATAAGTTCATTTAAGCTTATTCTCCCCTTTGGTCAAAGAAAGTCAACTGCCAAGGCAATAAGCACTTGAAGTGTTTATTCACTTGGTCTCAGCCAAACTTCTTTCATTAAAGTTGCTTAGAATCATCTAATAAGCAGTTTTGAACAAGAAAATTCCAAAAAAGTCAAACTTAATAGAAGTGATAGCTTCTATTTAAGCCAATTGGCTTATTCTTCAGCTTATTAATAAGCAATTCCCATTTTTATAATTTTCCTAGGCTTCTGGTATATAAAAATAATTTCTATAATTTTTTCAGATTTTTCTTGCATCATTTAGTATTTTTCTTAATTTAAATTAGTTTTTAGTAATTATTAAATAGTTAATAATTAATTAGAAAATCAGAAAAATATAAATTAAATTTTAAAATTAGTTTTTAGTTATTTTTGATTTTTCAAAATTTTATTTTCAATTTTCTAGTGTAATTTAATAATTAATTAGAATTTAGAATAATTTAAATAATTAAAAAGTAATTAATAATTAGTTAATAATTAGTAATAAATAATTAAAAAGTCTTAAAAATATATTTTCATTTCTAAAATTTATTTTATAGTATTTTAGATTTTTCTAAGTTTAATTTTTATTTTTCCAAGTTAATTTCATATTTATTTGTATTTTAGGTTAATTTAGTTAATTAAAAACAATTAGGAAATTAGTATTTAATTAATAGTAATTATAAAATTAGTGTAAAAATTAATTTTAAATTTCCAAAAATTTTCTTTAATCATTAGGTTTGTAAAAATTCCATTTTTATACCAGTAGCCTTTTCAGATCACCTCATTCACTTTTATTTCTCGTACGTTTGTTCGCGTTTTCAGCAAACGTATGGTTTTTAGGTTTTAAACAATTTCTTCTCAATCTAAGTTCCAGTAATCAATCACATAGCTTTCCTAAGCTATTTCTATTAATAATTTCCAAATAATTCTAATAAGCAACCTTTTCTGTGAATAATCACCCGATCACAAAGCACGCTCAGTCACAATTCACACCTTGTCGGAATTTAACGACCTGGTGATACCTTATATTACCCGGAGATTGTTTCTAGGCTTTTTGACTTTGTTGACCATTCTTTGCTCAATATAAGTTGACGGTTTAGCATCAATCAGTGGCTAGGATGGGAATACTCTCCTAAGGTTCGGTGCCTAAGAGGTTGGTTTGCTAGTGGTGGGTTAATGGGTTCAAGTAGGTTACCAGCTTCCATAATGTCGGATGGTAAAGGTTACGAACAAAGACACGAAGAAATAAGATAGACTAAAGAAAACCTAAAAATAAAAATAAAATCTTACTAGAAAGGAATCTAGCAAGTAGACCTAATAAAAAGAAATCCTAACCTAGACAATAAATATTCCCCGGGCTGCGGCGCCAAAAACTTGATATGTGGGGATCGCACCCTCGCAACAGGTTTTACCTCTCAAGGGATCTCGAGAAGCTTACAACCCCCACCAGGCAGTGTACCTGATCGTTGTAGTATAGTATAGTGACAAGTACCGGGGGATTGATCGTTCAACTCAAGAATAGTGTCGTTAGGATTAGACAGTCTACTAAACTAGGTCTAGAGGTGAGGGATGATTCTTTTTGTATTTTTATATTTTTATGAAAGCATTTAAAATCTCGGGTTTTGAAGGAGTGGGCGGAATTAGTTGCTAGCTAACTAACCCAATAAACTAAGATGCAATCAAAATAAAATAACAGAAATGAAAATAAAACTAATTATACTAATGTGGTGTAAACAATGATGAGGAAAGTTGTGTTTACTTAGGTTTCATTACTCCCTAGATATCTTTTACAGGTTGATAGCTTGTTACAATTGCATGGATGACGGGTCATATTCCTTACTACTGGTCGTAGGGTCGTGTACAATATTCCCTAACTCTATAGGATCCTACTTCACTCCTATGTCGAGCCGTTAGAAGCTCCTAACATGGGATCATTAGAATTCTCCTACGCATTAAATACAACCAAAAATCGTAGTACACCTCCGATCATGTTTCTTAAGACGTTCAAGCAAGTTACCAATGGAAGTCTACCAGTTTTCTTAAGCCTAACATCGAATACAATCATCCGTAACAACTATAAACAAACAATCAACCCATAATTAACATCTAGGTTTCACTACATCTAAGCAAACACAAGAAAAATCTAGCCTAGCATGTTAAATAGAAGACAAGCGTAAGATATAATCAAACAACACGTAGACATATTAAATGATTTGAAAGAGTACTTATCTTTAATTGAACATGAAAGATTCAAGGGGTTGAAACCCTTGAAAAGATGATAAAATTCGGACTAGGGTTTATTCCCTCAAAGTTGCACACTAATGAATGAAATTTGGAAAACTATATATAGATTTTATATTGTGACGGCGTCATGTATTGGGTTGTGATGCCGTCAACTCGCCGCCATAATAAAATCATATTGCCTAGATCTATTTGTGACGCCGTCATGTAGGATTTTCCTCTAGGCCGTCACTAATACTTGGACCTTGACGGCCTTGGGTGACGCTATCCTCTCCTATGCACAAAAACTCTATGGATCGTCACGTGTATTTTCCACATCCACCTCTTTTGTAACTCTTGACGCCATCATGTAGAGAGCGTTGACACCATCAGGTACTGTTCCCAGCAAGGAAAATTGAGACTTTGCCGTTTTCTTCACTTTTATGCTCCAAAAACGTCCAAAATGCTTCCTTTTCCAGATTTCTCTCCAAAAGTACCTAAAATAAAAAAAGGAACTATTTAGGGCAGTATTTGATCAAATAATCTCGAATTCGAGCTTAAATGACCCCTTAAAAGTGGTTCACTTTTCGCCTCATCACCAGGTTTATGCCAATCAGAGTTGTCTTTCATTGCTAGGGCAATGTTTTCCAAGTGATACTCTAGTTCGATTATGCTTCCAGATCTTTGTACAAGAAAGTCGAATGCATCATGTTTGATCCCTTTGAGCTCTTTCTTGGTCAACTTCTCAATATGAAGCCCTTTCATTATACTCTGTGTGTATTGCAAGGTGTTCCCAGGAAGAGGTTCTTCATTATCAGGTAGATAAGGTTGTGCTTTGATCATTCATCAAACCATGCTACTTCTGGTGTGTCATCGTCATCAATCCAGGATATCACATTAGCTTTAATATCCTTTCTTGACTTCTTGGACTGTTCGTCTGTGTTCTTCTTGGACTTTTTCTTCTTATTTTTTCTCTTGTCAAGAAATTTTGAGGACGATGGTTCAGGTCTTGATTCAGGAGCTTTCACCTCAGGAATTGGTGAATTATGTTGTTCCCGAAAATCATCACCAGTGTTGGTAAAGTGTTCATCTTCTTCTTGTGGTGCTAACCCAGATGCAAATGTATGTTGATGTGTTTTAGTTGAAGTAGTTGCTGGTTGTTTTGGTGAGGATGATGGATCTTCAGTAGACTTATGCTTCTTGGATCAGGATCATCATCTTTCCTAGACCTTTGGTGTGTGCCAGCAACTTCCTTGCATGATTCTTTTGTTATACTTGCTTGTATAGAATCATATGCAAGTATTTCTTCAGGAGTCATGGTATTCTTTTGAGCAAGTTTGGCAGCCAATTCAGCTTTTAATTCTTCAATAGTAAGCTTTTGATGTTGTTTTGAAGTTTTTGCTGTTTGAAGATGGAATGTTGTTGAAGAAAACATCTTTTCAACCGCATGCTTGATTGTATCGTTGAGTTGACTCTTGATTGGCTGCACGAGTTTCTTTGCTTCGGTAGATGTGAGTTCACCCAGATTGTTTGTGAGGTATTCATTTGTGAACTTTTTGATTAATTCATCCATATCTTCTATGAGAAACTCATCAACTCGTAGTTTTGTCTCCTGAAGTTCTTTAACCTTTTGTGCTAAGCCCGTGACCGTAGTGGTTAAAGAGTTTAATTGGTCTTGAAGTTGGTTAACTTTCTTCATACGGGCTTGTTTCATGGCTTTCTTGATCTTATTGGTAGCTTTGGTGGTCAGAGGGTTGACGGGTTTCTTGACTGACTTGTAAGTTGATGTTGTTCGTGGTGTTGGTGGAGATGAATGTGATGATGATGAAGGTTGAGATTCATGTTTAGAGTCGGAATGATGAGGTGAGATCTTAGGAGATGCAGGAGGAGTTACTTTTGGAGGTGAAGGAGGTCGTGGAGGTGAAGTTGGAGGAGATTGAATCAAGCTATCAGTGTCGAAAGGTTGTTCTTGGCTTTCAGCTTCATCTTTTTCTTGTTTTTGTCCTCTTTCAATAGATAGGTTCTTCAATTCTTCATCTTCAAGAGATTTTTTCTTCAAATCTTCCTCACGTGCAACCTATTCGACTTACTCATCAGTGATAAATGGATCAAAATCCTTATCAGTTTCTACATTTGCTTGAGTCTCGTCTTTGGCAGTTGTTTCATGCATGACTACGTTCCCTTGATCATCGCATTCTTCTTCGTTACCGTGTTGATTAACCGGATCCGAAGTTGAAACAGTGGTAAATTACCCTTCCGTACCGGGTTGATTAACCGGATCAGGTTGGGTGCTGTTTGTGCCTCCTTCATTCCCGGGTTGATTAACCGCACTTGGAGGTGGCTGAGGATAGTGTCTGCTTATAAGTGATGCTTTTCTAAGATCTTTCAACTCTTATTCAACAATGATACTGTTGAGCCTTTGTTTGTTGACTAAAGGTGTTGCATCACCTTCTCCTTCTTCATCATCACCTTCAATATTCACTTCACTAATGGTAATTCCCCGTCTCTTCCTTTCATCTTCTTCATCTGTTTCTAAGCTCATATTCTTTGCAAGCTCGGTCTCAGGATAATGTTTATCGAAAGCTTATTCTCTGTGAGCAGTCTCTTCATCATCAGACTCAGACTCTATGTCCGAGTCGGATTCATCAGATGGTGGAGGAGTTGGTTCATCACGTAAAGCAGGTTTGGGTGCAACCTTTCTCTTAGGCTTAGGTGCAGGCTTTAGTTGTTTGGAACTTGTGGTGCTACTGGAGCTGCTGATACCTGGGAATCGCACCAGGCTTTACCTCTCGAGGGATCTCGAGAAGCTTACAACCCCCACCAGGCAGTGTACCTGATCGTTGTAGTATAGTATAGTGACAAGTACCGGGGGATTGCTCGTTCAACTCAGGAATAGTGTCGTTAGGATTGAAACTAATCTAACTAGGTCTAAAGGTGAAGGATGATTCTTTTTGTGTTTTTATATTTTATGAAAAGCAAGTAAAAAACTCGGGTATTGGAAGGAGGGGCGGAATTAGTTGCTAATCAACTAACCCAAAAGCTACTAATCAAACTAATCTGCAAGAAAAATAAACTAAGGTTTTACAAGGTAAGTGAAGCATGTATACCCGTGATATGTTACTCCTTGCTAGCTATCCAATTCTACCTATTGAATCGTCACACCTTGTTTTAATTGACGGGTTGTATTCCTTAATACTAGTCGTAGGGCCGTGTACAATATTCCCTAACTCTATAGGATCCTACTTCACTCCTATGTCGAGCCGTTAGAAGCTCCTAACATGGGATCATTAGAATTCTCCTACGCATTAAATACAACCAAAAATCGTAGTACACCTCCGATCATGTTTCTTAAGACGTTCAAGCAAGTTACCAATGGAAGTCTGCCAGTTTTCTTAAGCCTAACATCGAATACAATAAACCAAACAAGAGACAATAGGAATCAAGAATTATAAGCTAAACCAATTAGACATATCGAAGTGTCACACCCTAATTGATGAAGATAGACACAAACATCAACAAGGAATCAATAAGATCTAATCAATTATATACAAGTTTCACACAATCATAAGTAGACACAAGGTGAATTAGCAAAACATCATCAAAGAAGAGCAAGCAACAATGATAATGGAAAACATAATTAAGATAGAATCAACAAACCAATACATGATGTTTCTGGACTGATTGAAACCCTCTAAGTTGTTGGAAAAACACCCATCTAAACCCAGGAATCGAACTTAGGGTTTAGGGCTTACAAAAACTGAAGTTATGATGTTATATTTATAGGCTATTTTCTGCCCGGCCCGATCGTGACGGTGTCAGACCAACCTTGACAGTGTCACGACCAACTTTTCTTCACCAAATTGTAGATCTCTTCGTCCTCTTCGCGTGGGCTTTTGAATCACCTAAATCCGAGTTCGTATGCAAAAGTTATAACCAAAACAATATCAGCTACTCCGCGCGCAAGTTATGACAAGTTAACACGTGACGGCCTATGTGACGCCTTCAGGAAGTCTTCTAGGCCATCACTCCTTAATTTTACACGTGACGGCCTTGGGTGACACCGTCATGTCCCTAGTACAAAACTCTCTGGACCGTCACGGACTTTATCCACTTCCACCTCTTGTATTACTCTTGACGCCGTCATGTAGAATCTTGTGACGCCGTCAGGTACTGTTCCCAGCAAGGAAAATTAAGACTTTGCCGTTTTCTTCACTTTTATGCTCCAAAAATGTCCAAAATGCTTCCTTTTCCAGATTTCACTCCAAAAGTACCTAAAATGACAAAAGGAACGATTTAGGGCAATATTTGATCAAACAAATTCAAATCCGGGCTAAAATGACCCCCTAAAAACGGTTCATTTTTCGCCTCAATAAACTATAAAAATATAAAAACATCTGAATTTTTACATACTTTACAATAAATTAGTTTAATGACTCGAATCAAGATAATAAAAACACTTGGAGTACTTTTAAGATTAACGCTCATATGGGGGTAATATATGATGTTCTTCCCCATTACTCCATAACATAAGTACTTTACCCATGAGTCCCAATCGTCCCAAAACAATATGTACAAGATATGACTCGACTTAGCAACCATGTAATCAATTAGATAATTAACTAAGTGTTTAACATGTAACAATAATGCACTAAAGATGAGTGCATACACTGAAGGTAAGGCGATTTGGGTGTACATTTAAGTGGGTTGTAACAAATTCTTCCTTTAAGTAAGATGCTTAAAGTTAGAAATGAAAAGATAGGCTCGGAGGGGTGTACTAGGGGTTTCGTATACTAAAAATGAGTACAACGCTAAGGTGTGGGAAAATTAATTGACTTTACTAGCCAAGTAATACGACTTAAATGGTCAAGTAATTATGATACGGGTTTAACAAAAGGGTGATCCTAATGCCTCTTATCATGTAGTAAATCCTACTACACGAATGTAGTCTCACTAGTGGTCTTGGGATGCATCACTAACGCAAGTTCTAGAATCTAAATGCTATCGGTACACTCATAAGCACTAATAGTAAATTATTTTATTATCAAATCTAAAGGCGAACCTCACATATTTGGGTGGAAGATTTTTCTGAATGGTACGGTTTCATGCTAGTCATACGATTCCTATCCATGGGACGCTTGCTAAGGCTAAAGTTTCACTCCTAAATGTTGTAAAATTTTTTTAATTTGGCGCTAAAATTACACTAACAAGTATTTCTCTTAGTTTTATTACACACCTACCATCAAACAACCAAACTCAAGTGCAAGTGTATCCTATAAGGTATCATCATTTACCCTCCCCTTACACTTAGGATGAACATTGTCCCCAATGTTCAATTAAAGAATGTAAAAGTGAAATAGGTAAAAGAATGACATCAAATACTCCCCTGATTCGTTCGGTGTGGATAGTGTGGTAACAAGGTTAGATCTTCCTCCAACAAAATGAACACTCAAAGCTTCCCTTCCAAAAAAATAAATCATCTTCTTGTCATATATAACCTGTTAAACCTGAGAAAACAATCACAAAAACCCAAAGCATGAATCCGAACAAAGAAAACTCACAACTAGATGTAATTCCAGACTTAGGAATAAAAACAAAACAATTAAAGATATAATGCTTGTGGAATGAATGTTTGCAGATTTCCTGGAGTTTATAAAACTAAAGAATCAACAAAAACTTTAAGACTCCGTTAGAAAAACAAAACTAGCAAAATTTCCAGAATTTTACATATGACGCCGTCAGGAATTAATTCCTGGCGCCGTCAGAAGTGACCTGCAGAAATCTTTACGTTAAGTTTTCGGAAAATTTCTGGAAAAACTTATGTCATACTTCCTGGAAAATCCTGCAAAACATCATTATGACTCGATACAAGCATTTGACTCTAACAAATACTAATACACATGTTCATTTATTATTGTGGCGAATCAAGATCAATTTCGTTCTTAAAAACAAATTTAGGGTTTCCCCTTACACTTAGCTTTTTGCAAAATACCTTTATATGAAGTTAAAACGAAGTTAAACAACAAAATAAAGCATTTTCACAATTTTATTTTGAAACATGATCCACCAACAATAAAAATAAAGCATGCATATGGAAGCAAATAACAATCAAACAAATAAAAATCACACAAAACATGGGTTGCCTCCCAAGAAGCACTTGTTTTTGTTTGAGTCACGAGCCTGACTCTACCTTTATTTAACGGAAATAGGAGAGGTTTTCCCTACACTTTGGATTAAGTGCGGGTGGAAGTAGCGATACACAACCTTAGGACAGAAATATGCCACGTGAGGTGAAGGGGGTGAGTGAATGGCTTCCTTCATCCTAAAACTACCCGGATAATATTGGTTGATGGGTGGGTCGGTTCCTATTTTGTCTCCTAGAAATATATCTAAGGATAGAAAGGTGTGTAAAGATTGAGGTTCCGGTTCATCAACACTATGAAATTCCCTAGGACTAGGAGTAAGGTTATCACTACAAGTATTCAAACCTATATCTTCAAGTGGTGCTTGGTCCAAGGGTTCTACCTCTATCGGGATTCCTAAAGTTTCTTCTACTTCTTCCGGGTAAGTCACGGGCGGTGTGTGTGCCTCAAATGATGGTAGGACTTGTGGGCTTATGTTATTGACCTCATCATTCCATGTGTCAAGATCACCTATATCCTCATCATGTGTTTTGGTAGAATCTATCCTAAGCATTCTCCTAAGTATCTCACGCGCTTCTCTAGGCATCTCAACTTCTATGTCCGAATCATACGGATCATCCTCAATAATCTTATATTCAATTTTCCTAAAGGATTCATCATTTGTTCCTTGAGATTCAAAGTCATTGGTCATAAAACCTAGGTCTTTTTGATCAATGTGATCATGCTCGACTAAATCCTCCTTAATTGTTTTCTTAGGTAGTGATAATAGCAAACCTAGTGCTTCATCTAACTTATGGTTTGTTGCAACGGCTCTCTCGATAATTCCTTGGCAAACTAGCTCGCAATTCCTATTGGCCTCACAAAAATGAGATCTTAAACATGGAGGTTGTTCATAAAAATCTAACCTAGGTGAAGGCTCATATGATTCATAGGTGTCTCTAAATGAGGTATTTTGAACTCTTTGGTGTTCTAGCCGCTCAACCTTATCTTGCAATCTTAGAAGTCTAAGTGTAAAGTCCATTTGAAGCAAATTACAAACAAAATCACAAAAACTTGATACGTGGGAATCGCACCAGGCTTTACCTCTCGAGGGATCCCGAGAAGCTTACAACCCCCACCAGGCAGTGTACCTGATCGTTCTAGTATAGTATAGTGACAAGTACCGGGGGATTGATCGTTCAACTCAGGAATAGTGTCGTTAGGATTGAAATTGATCTAACAAGGTCTAAAGGTGAAGGATGATTCTTTTTGTGTTGTTATATTTTATGAAAAGCAAGTAAAAATCTCGGGTATTGGAAGGAGGGGCGGAATTAGTTGCTAATCAACTAACCCAAAAGCTACTAATCAAACTAATGTGCAAGAAAAATAAACTAAGGTTCTACAAGGTAAGTGAAGCATGTCTACCCATGATATGTTACTCCTTGCTAGCTATCCAATTCTACCTATTGAATCGTCACACCTTGTTTTAATTGACGGGTTGTATTCCTTAATACTAGTCGTAGGGCCGTGTACAATATTCCCTAACTCTATAGGATCCTACTTCACTCCTATGTCGAGCCGTTAGAAGCTCCTAACATGGGATCATTAGAATTCTCCTACGCATTAAATACAACCAAAAATCATAGTACACCTCCGATCATGTTTCTTAAGACGTTCAAGCAAGTTATCAATGCAAGTCTGCCAGTTTTCTTAAGCCTAACATCGAATACAATCAACCAAACAAGAGACAATAGGAATCAAGAATTATAAACTAAACCAATTAGACCTATCGAAGTGTCACACCCTAATTGATGAAGATAGACACAAACATCAACAAGGAATCAATAAGATCTAATCAATTATATTCAAGTTTCACACAATCATAAGTAGACACAAGGTGAATTAACAAAACATCATCAAAGAAGAGCAAGCAAAAATGATAATGGAAAACATAACTAAGATAGAATCAACAAACAAATACATGATATTTATGGAGTGATTGAAACCCTCTAAGTTGCTGGAAAAACACCCATCTAAACCCAGGAATCGACCTTAGGGTTTAGGGCTTACAAAAACTGAAGTTGTGATGTTATATTTATAGGCTATTTTCTGCCCGGCCCGATCGTGATGGCGTCATACCAACCTTGACGGCGTCACGACCAACTTTTCTTCACCAAATTGTAGATCTTTTCATCCTCTTCGTGTGGGCTTTTGAATCACCTAAATCCGAGTTCGTATGCAAAAGTTATAACCAAAACAATATCAGCTACTCCGCGCGCAAGTTGTGACAAGTTAACACATGACGGCCTACGTGATGCCTTCAGGAAGTCTTCTGGGCCATCACTCTTTAATTTTACACGTGACGGCCATGGGTGACGCCGTCATGTCCCTAGTACAAAACTCTCTGGACCGTCACGGACTTTATCCACTTCCACCTCTTGTATTACTCTTGACGCCGTCACGTAGAATCTTGAGACACCGTCAGGTACTGTTCCCAGCAAGGAAAATTAAGACTTTGCTGTTTTCTTCACTTTTATGCTCCAAACACGTCCAAAATGCTTCCTTTTCCAGGTTTCACTCCAAAAGTACCTAAAATGACAAAAGGAACGATTTAGGGCAATATTTGATCAAATAAATTAAAATACGGGCTAAAATGACCCCCTAAAAACGGTTCATTTTTTGCCTCATCAGCTGCCTACTTTTCAACCCCGTCGACTTCAAGTCTGAATCTTGTGTGATGATTCATCATCATCGTCTCCATATCCAACCTTTCCTGTGAGATAAGCTTGATTGTACCGTTCATAGTTCTGAGTTTTCTTAATCTTCTCATCAAGGAAATAGTCTGGAAGCCTCTTCCCTGCAATTTGGTGTTGGATTTTGTAATTCTGATATAAGCAATCTTGAAGTCTTTGCTAATTGTGTGTTTAGAATCCTTGGTGTCACGGTTTTGCTTATGGAATTATGGATGACTGATGAGACGAAAAGTGTACCATTCTTAGGGGGTCATTTAAGCCCAAAGTCGAGATTATTTGATCAAATATTGCCCTAAATCATTGCTTTTGTCATTTTAGGTACTTTTGAGAAGAAATCTGGAAAAGGAAGCATTTTGGACATTTTTGGAGCGAAAAAGTGAAGAAAACGACAAAGTCTCCAAATCATGCTGAAAACAGTACCTGACGGCGTCAGGATTTGCATGTGACGCCGTCACTCATTGACAAAGAGGTGGATAATCAAGTTACACGTGACGCGCCAGAATGTTTTTGGAGGATTTACACGTGATGGCGTCACCAAGGCCGTCACGTACAAAATACAAGAGACGGCCAAGAGATAGTTTACACATGACGGTGTCGGATTTGGATCTAGGCAATACGAGAGTTTTTATGGCGGCGAGTTGACGACGTCAGAATTTACACTTGATGTCATCAGACTCAAAACTCTATATATAGTTTTTGATTTTTCATTCATTAATGTAACTTTGGGAGGAGAACTTTGGAGAAACCCTAGCACGAATTTTGCCTTATTTTTAAGGGTTCCAAACCCATTTTTCATCCATGTTTTATTGAAGATAAGTTTTTCAATATATCTATGTCTAGTTTGATTCCATATTATGCTTGTCTTTACTTTAACATTCTAGGCTAGGTTTTCTTTGTGTTTGCTTAGATGTAATGAAACTTAGTTATTGATTATTGGTTGGTTGTTTGTTTATAATTCTTGTGGATGAATGATTTCGATTTTAGGCTTAAGAAAACTGGCAGACTTCCAATTGGTAACATGCTTGAACGTCTTAAGAAACATGATCGAATGTGTACTACGATTAATTGGTTATATTTAATGCATAAGTAACTACTAAGGAGATCATGGTAGGAGCTAGTAGTCGGCTCGACATAGGAAGAGGTAGAAGCTTATAGAGTTAGGGAAGATCGTACACAGCCCTACGAATGGTATTAAGGAATATAACCCGTCATCCTTGCAATTGTAACAAACTAATCAACTATTAAAAGATAACTAGGGAGTAGTGAAATCTAAGTAAACACATTTTCTTTTATTATTGTTTTTCTCCACATTTACTTTAGTGTCACTTTATTTTATGTTATTTGCATTTATAGTTATTTGGGTTAGTTGACTAGCAACTAATTCAGCCGACTCTTCCAAAACTCGAGATTTTTACTTGCTTTCCATAAAATATAACAATACAAAAAGAATCATCCCTCACCTCTAGACCTAGTTTAATTGATTTTTAACCCTAGCGAACACAATTCTTTGAGTTGAATGATCAATCCCCCGGTACTTGCCACTACACTATACTACATTGGTTAGGTACACTTCCAGGTGGGGATTGCAAGCTTCTCAAGATCCCTTGAGAGGTAAAACCTTTTGCAAGGTTCAAAACCATGCATCAAGTTTTTGGCACCGCAGCCCGGGGAATAGTGATTGTCTAGGTTAAAATTTCTTTTTATTAGGTCTACTTGCTAGATTCCTTTCTAGTAAGATTTTTATTTTTATTTTTATAGGTCTTCTTTAGTCTATCTTTTCTTTGTTTCCTTTGTTCGTAACTGTTGCCATTCGCCATCATGGAAGGTGGTAATCTCTTCGACCCCATCAACCCACTTTAACAAAACCATCCACAAAACCCACCACAACCAAATCAACCTCCTAGACCCCGAACTTTAGGAGAGTACTCCCGTCCTAGCCACCAAGGCTATCGAAACACCATTGAGCTCACTCAAGGAGCCAATGTGTCTCCCTTGTGATCCGACACCATCCGGTTGGTGCAAAGCGGATGTGCATTCTATGGACTTCGTTCCAAAGATCCTAATCAACATCTGAAGGATTTCCTAAAAATCGTAGATTCCATAGACCTTGATGTTGAAACTCAAGAGACGACCCGATTGCGTCTCTTCCAATTCTCTCTACGTGACCAAGCTAGTCAATGGCTTGAGCATTTACCCGCGGGATCCATCACCTCTTGGGATGATCTCACCACTTGTTTTCTTGCTCAATTTTTCCCACCGGGGAGAACTACCAAGCTTAGAAATGACATCTTGATGGTACAACAATGTCAAGGTGAAACTCTCTATGAAACATGGACTCGTTTCAAGGACGTACTCCAAAAAGTCCCTCATCACGGCATAGATCTTTGGCTCCAAGTCCAAATTTTCTATGACCATATCGGTCTCTCCACGAGGCGAACCATTGACCAAGCGTCCGGTGGCAAGCTATGTGATCTAAGTGCGGAAGAATCATGGGAAAACATAGAAGATCTTGTTCTCTATGACAACGAAAGTTGGAATGATCCCCGTGATTTGAACATAACGGTCAAGGCAATATCTTTGCCTTTGAATTATTCAAGCACTCCCGACCGTAGGATCATGGAACTTGAAGACCAAGTCAAGTTTCTTATGAAATCCTACGAAGCTCCTAAACCTTCAAGCCAAGTGTACAAAATCACTTCATGCGAATTATGTAGTGGTCCCCACGACACTCGTGATTGCATGGAACTCCCCGAACAAGCTTTTATGGATTACGCATCCTCGCGTACCGACGGAGCAGGAGACAAGTGGTACACTTTCAAACCCGAGCCAAACCCTTACGGTGATTCATGCAACCCCTCTTGGAAAAATCACCTGAACCTTAGGTGGAAACAAAGCCAAAACATGCCCCAAAACAATCCTCCCACTCCACCTAATCATTATCAATCAAGCGGTCCACCCCCTAACCGTACTTTCAACAACAATCCTTCCAAAAACTATGGTAGTACCAATAATTTTGAAGGATTGATGTCCAAATTTATGGCATCTCAAGAAACTCGTTTAGTAAAGTTTGAAGCCGATTTCAAACAAAAACAAAGTTAGATGACCAATTAGATTGACACGTTGTTGAAAGTTCTCAATGACCGAGAAATGGGAGCACTCCTAAGTAACACGGTCAAGAATCCGAAACTAAACGTTAATGCTATATCATCTGTTTCGTCTCCCACTTCTTGTCCACAATACTATTAGGTCAATGCCGTGAGCATGTGTTTCAAGCAAACCCAAATTTTTCAAAAGGACCAATTGAATAAAACACCCAACATTAAACCGGTCAATAGCAAAGTTGAAACACCTCCTAGAGAAGACCTTGGCGATGAATTCAAGGAAATTCACATTGAGCGCCCCGTCATTGATGTCTTAGCCCGTGCTCCCTATTACAATCCCCTTTTAGAGAAATATGAAGAGAAACTCAAGTTGGGTAAGAATGGGACCGCCTTTGTTCAAAACAAGTTGCCTAAAAAATTAGATGATCCTGGCATATTTGTTTTACCCTGTAAGATCGGAAATTCTGAGGCTTTTGACACATTAGCCGATCTTGGGTCAAGCCTAAATTTGCTTCCATTATCTCTGTACACCACTCTTAAGCCGGGAAAATTAGATGAAACAGAGGTAATCATAGGGCTTGCAGATGGAAGTGTTGCGTATCCGTTGGGGTAGTGAAGGATGTGTTAGTGCATACAGGAAGGTTGACAATGTTAGCCAATTTCTACGTCCTTGATATGGTTAGTGACACTACATGCCCTTTATTAATAGGAAGAGGATTTTTAGGTGATGATTGATTGTAAGGAATCTAGAATAGCGGTAGGAGAAGGAGAAACTTGGTCGGTCTATGATGTTAAGAAACATGCCTGTGATACTAGTGAGGAACCAACGCCTCATTGGGTAGATTTGAATAGGAGACCATCTAGATACGGACCTTGGGTTAATAGAGACTTCATGGGACCTCAACGCCTATTTTATTTAGAGGAGGAGTTTATAAACAAAACGCATTCGGTAGAGCAACTCATAGCTAGGGATGAAGAACTAAACCCCTTTGAGGATCCCTTAGTCTTTAGGAAAATGATTGAATTCCTAGGAGTGATGCCTATCAACTTAGGAATGAACAAGTGGAAAAGGGAAGGTGATTAATGTAAATGGAATTGGGACAAGCCACCTAAGGAAGGTGATAGATCATGGAATATGAAGATGATTCTATATGATCCGGATGGAGAAAATTTTGAGAAGTCATACCAAACTAAGAGAACCGATAGGAAATTGAAACCTAAGTTTGACCCCAAAGATGTCCTCGATGAGGAACTCACTCATATAGGATAGCCCGTGACCTTGAGTCTAGCTACAAGACTCGTAAATAAAGAAAAGCGCTTCTTGGGAGGCAACCCAAGCTTTATTTGTTTTATTTGTTTGACTGTTTGTTTGTTTGATTTTATTTGTTTTCGTATGCGTGTTTTATTTTTATTGTTTGTGGTACATGTTTCTAAATAAATTGTGAAAATACTTTACCTTGTTGTTTGACTTCATCTTAACTTCATATAAATGTATTTTGCAAAAGATAAGTGTAAGGGAAATCTAAATTTGTTTCTAAGAACGGAATTGGACATGGACCACAACAATATTAAATGAATATGCATATTAGTATTTGTTTGAGTCAAATGCTTGTATCGAGTCATAATGATGTTTTGCAGAAATTCCATGAATTAAGGCGTGAGTTTTTCCAGAAATTTTCCGGAAACTTAACATAAGATTTCTGTCAGAACACTCTGACAGTGTCAGGTGTAAAATTCTGAAAAATTTTGCAAGTTTTGTTTTTCTACCGGAGTCTTAAAGTTTTTGTTAATTCTTTAGTTTTATAAACTCCAGAAAATCTGCAAACATGCATTCCACAAGCATTATATCTTTATATATATAGATTGCCGCCGATTTTACGCGAGGTTTGCCATGATTGTTTTCTCAGGTTTAACAGGTTATATTGGACAAGAAGATGATTTATGTTACTAGAGGGAAGCTTTCAACGTTCATTTTCTTGGAGGATGATCTAACCATGTTACCACATTATCCACACCGAACAAATTAGGGGAGTATTTGTTTCATTCTTTTACCTTCATTACTTTTACATCCTTTTTATTGAACATTTCGGACAATGTTCAGCCTTAGTGTAAGGGGAGGGTAAATGATGATACCTTAGAGAATACAATTGCACTTGAGTTTGTTTGTTCAATAGTAGGTGTGTAATAAAACTAAGAGAAATACTTTTAGGGCAATTTTAGCACCAAATTTAAAATTTTTTACAACATTTTGGAGTGAAACTTTAATCTTAATGAGCGTCTCATTGATAGGAGTTGTATGACTAGCAACCGTACCACTTTAAATTTTCCACCCTAAATATGTGAGGTTCGCCCCTAGATTTGTTAGGAAAAGATGCTTATGAGTGTACCGGTAGTACTTAGATTCTAGAACTTGTGTTAGTGATGCATCCCGAGACCGCTAGTGAGACTACATTCGTGTAGTAGGATTCACTACATGATAAGAGGCATTAGGATCACCCTTGTGTTAAACACATATCATAATTACTTGACCAATGAAGTCATAATTACTTGACTAATAAAGTCAATTAATTTTTCCCACACCTTTGCATTGTACTCATTTTTAGTAAACGATACCCCTAGTACACCCCTCCGAGCCTATCTTTTTCGTTTCTAACTTTAAGCATTTTACTTAAAGGAAGAATTTGTTTACAATCCACCCCAAATGTGCAACCAAATCGTCTTAGCCTTCCTTGTATGCACTCATCTTTAGTGCATTATTTTTACATGTTTAAACCCTTAGTTAATTGTCTAATTGATTACATGGTTGCTAAGTCGAGTCATATCTTGTACATATTGTTTTGGGACGATTGGGACTCATCGGTAAAGTACTATCTTAATTCAAGTCATTAGAATAGTTGATTGTAAAGTATGTAAAAGTTCAAGCGTAAGGGGAATGCAAATTCCCTATGATGTATTATTTTGGATGGTAGGGTAAGAGTGTATGTAAAAAAAATAGAAAAAGAAAAAGAAAAACATACGGACTACCATCCCGTTTCCTTTTTACGTTTGTTTTATGTTTTTGATTAGTTTTTGATTAGCTTAAGTCGAGTCAAGTCTTGGCTTAGCAACGCCACATTGTACATGTAATTGACCAAGGTGATTAACTCGCCACCAGTAAAGATTTCCTTTATCGAACAAAACCGTGTTTATCATATCCCTACACCTCACGTTATAACCCTTTTAAAAGACCTCTTTGATAGTTTATCCTAGGTGCTTACGCCAAGTGGTGGAGGTTTGATCCTTTCCCATGCCTATGGTAATCTATTTGCTATGACAGGTAGTGAGAGATGTTTTCCATTTCCATGTTGTGATATATACTTTATAACATCCGAGAGATGTGAGTATCTAAACACTATTTGTGAGGTGCTAGTGTATAATTTCCGTGCTTGTTTTGGTTGAAGTGGAATGTTAAATTACCCCTAGCTTATATTTTGATTAGAATAAAAGCGCATTTGCTTGAGGATAAGCAAATCTCAAGTGTAAGGGTATTTGATGAGACGAAAAGTGTATCGCTTTTAGGGGGTCATTTAAGCCCAAAGTCGAGATTATTTGATCAAATATTGCCCTAAATCGTTCCTTTTGTTATTTTAGGTACTTTTGAGAAGAAATATGAAAAAGGAAGCATTTTGGACGTTTTTGGAGCGAAAAAGTGAAGAAAACGATAAAGTATCCAAATCATGCTGAAAACAGTACCTAACGGCATCAGGATTTGCATGTGACGCCATCACTCATTGACAAAGAGGTGGATAATCAAGTTACACGTGACGCGCCAGAATGTTTTTGGAGGATTTACACGTGACGGCGTCACCAAGGCCATCATGTACAAAATACAAGAGACTGCCAAGAGATAGTTTACACATGACAGCGTCAGATTTGGATCTAGGCAATACGAGAGTTTTTATGGCGGCAAGTTGACGGCGTCAGAATTTACACTTGACGCCGTCAGACTCAAAACTCTATATATAGTTTTTGATTTTTCATTCATTAGTGTAACTTAGAGAGGAGACCTTTGGAGAAACCCTAGCATGAATTTTACCTTATTTTTAAGGGTTTCAAACCCTTGTTTCGTCCATGTTTAATTGAAGATAAGTTTTCCAACAATCATTCAATATGTCTATGTCTGGTTTGATTCCATCTTATGCTTTTCTTTACTTTAACATGCTAGGCTAGGTTTTCTTTGTGTTTGCTTAGATGTAATGAAACTTAGTTATTGATTATTGGTTGGTTGTTTGTTTATAATTGCTGTGGATGAATGATTTCGATGTTAGGCTTAAGAAAACTGGCAGACTTCCAATTGGTAACATGCTTGAACGTCTTAAGAAACATGATCGGATGTGTACTATGATTAATTGGTTATATTTAATGCATAAGTAACTACTAAGGAGACCATGTTAGGAGCTAGTAGTCGGCTTGACATAGGAAGAGGTAGAAGCTTATAGAGTTAGGGAAGATCGTACATAGCCCTACGAATGGTATTAAGGAATATAACCCATCATCCATGCAATTGTAACAAACTAATCAACTAGTAAAAGATAGCTAGGGAGTAGTGAAATCTATGTAAACACGTTTTCTCTTATTATTGTTTTTCTCCACATTTACTTTAGTGTCATTTTATTTTATTTTATTTGCATTTGTAGTTATTTGGGTTAGTTGACTAGCAACTAATTCCGCCCACTCATCCAAAACCCGAGATTTTTACTTGCTTTCCATAAAATATAAAAATACAAAAAGAATCATCCCTCACCTCTATACCTAGTTAATTGAGTTTTAACCCTAGCGAACACTATTCTTTGAGTTGAACGATCAATCCCCCGGTACTTGCCACTACACTATACTAAATCGGTCAGGTACACTGCATGGTGGGGATTGCAAGCTTCTCAAGATCCATTGAGAGGTAAAACCTTTTGCAAGGTTGCAAAACCACGCATCAATGAGTCTTACACAGATATGCAATGAGTAACTTCGTGAAACATAGAAATGATGTGTAATTCGTTTCACGTTTGGATCGGAGAGTGTAGATCATGTCATCCATTATTGGCTTCGTGAAATCGATTGGTTCCATGCTAACCATTCCCCAAAAAGTTTGGAGATGTTAAAGATGTGGATGCTCATGTCCACTTCGTCTTCCAGTAACAGAGCGTGAAATAAGTAGGCAAAGAGTTCTCCATGGTTGAGATAGGAACTTAACATCGAACTTGGAGTGTTTATCCAAAGGCTTGCCTTGTTCAAGATCGTATCCTAGTTCGATGATGTAATCCAAAAGTTGACGTTCAGAAAGGATTGGAGCAAATCCTATCTCTTTATCTGGTTCCGGGAGATGAAGAACGGTACGTAAGACAGCAAGATCAATGGTGTAATCTTGTCGGTCCAATGTTACAGTGAATGATTCATCATCCAAGTTGACTAGAGCCGTATGCCAGAACTGATGAATATAAAATATTGGAACGGAGGCTGATTTGGTGAGCATAAGCTTGCAAGGATGAGCAAGGAGGATATCTTTGACAATCTTGCAGGAGTCATCAAAAATATTCAAGTTGTCGAATTCCACTCATGCATTGTTAGGTCCAATATTGATATTGTAGTCATCTGGGACAATGTCACGTAGTGTGAGTAGGGGAAATGGTTGTTCTGGGGCATTCACGATTTGTCCAACCATTCTATTCTGAAAAGCACAATCATAAACCAAACATCGAAAGTTGTTAAGAATTAGCACATTTGACAAGTTTTTTTACGGATTGGTTTCTTTGTTAGAATACACTGAATGTCCAAATTAGGTTTAATAATGTGACTTATGCATTCATGATTCATGGTATAAGTCCTAAGTGATCATACTAGTTAAGTCCATTAAGTTATATCACTCATTACATCACAATATATACATCTAGAAACATTGTATAATACACGTATTCAAGTAATATACTTATAATGAATTTCGAAACATTATAAAAGAAAATCACCAAACTTTTCGAAAAACATTGAAAATCTCAAGCATTTCGAAACTTTTGGTTAACTTAGAACATTTCAAAACTTTTGAAAAGTTTGAACTTTTCAAAACTTTTGAACATGCCAGACTTTTCGAAACTTTTTACAAAGTTGAAAAACTTTTTGAAATTTATAGGAAAAATCAAACATTTCGAAAGTTTTTGAAAAAACTCAAATATTTTGAATTTTTGAGAAACTTTTCGATGGATTGTCCTCAGTTTCGAAATTCTTGTACAAGAATTTCGAATATGCTTTTGACGTACATTTCATGCAATGTAATAGTTCCCGATGAGTTGTCCTGTGCCAATGAATGATGTATTAACAGTTAGAAGCACGTTATGCACTTTCCACAAAGTTTTCGAAAAGTCAAGAATAACCATTTGATTGAAATCATGTAATCATTGAGTTTTGATGCATTAAGCACAAAAATTGATCAATTAACATGATAAGGAACATGTCCTAGCCACTTAATTGAACCAATAAACACATAATCGAAAAGCCCTAAATCGAACATAAACCCTAAAGCACAAAATCCTGCAATAGAAGGATTTATAGTAATTAAAGTATACACACATGTAATTCATCCTAAGAGGAACAAAACCCACTACTCATAACATCCATAGCCCCTCAGAATCACGTTTACCCAATTCGAACATACACCCTAATCTTCGAAATCAAACAATCGTGTTAGTTTGTTTAATTTCTTGTTGGCAACATGTTACTAGTACTATTTTGAGCAAAAGCCCTCAGCTTAATCAAACAAAACCACATTTTATAAGGTTATCCGAAATTAACGAGAACCCTAATTGAACAAATCAAACTTGTGATCGATTTAATCATTGGATTTCAAATTAATTCAAAACCATCTTTTATATTAACCTCAAGATCATGTAGGAACTTACGGTTTGAAGATTTGAAGCGCGAATTTGTCAATTAATTATGGTTCGTTTGATCAAGATGAGTTGTTGAATGTGTTTGTGTTTTCTGGAAAAAATAAAAACGTGGGGGTGTTTTGTTTGTTTTATTATTAAAACTTTTAAGCATTTTACACTTATGGTCCCTAGACAGTGACAATTGCACGGTTAGTCCTTAAATTAGCTAAATGACTAATGATGTAACGACAATTAGCAATATCACATTAGATATCCCCTTTGACAAGTGATGTGATAACGTTTTAAGTCTGAGATGAAAAGTAGATTACAAAGAAATGCCACCATTAATCACGAGACAACATCATTTTGGAAATATGCAAGTATACATTTTGTGAAAAATTTTGAAAAATTTACGTCATACTCTGTAACACCCCCATTTTTCACTGATCGCAGCGAATAAAGTGTTTGGGGTATTACTTCATAGAATCACAGATACAGTAATAGAATATGACTCGAAAAGAGACGTTTTGGAAATTTAGTTATTATTCATAATTATCAGAGTTTTAATTATAAAAGATATACTTTTATTTTTGTTGAGGTCCCAAAAATCTAAGAGTTAGGTTGGTTGTGTTTGAATGATAAAAATGAAAAGTCCTCCGAGTTCAGTACCTCCTTCTGCCATGGATCCATAGAAGCAATATACCTAGAATACATGCTTAAAAAGTCAACACTAGGTGTTGAGTGAGAATCATAGGTTTAGGGGTTAGTGAATACAAGTTCCCTGGGGTCAGTTGTTACACCTATCTGGGAAAATGCAAGTTTTGTGATAATTGTGATGCATGCAAAATTATCAGGAGTTTAGTATATTGCACTAAGCTCATGAATCACACCTTAACGATCCGGGTCATGTGGGCTGCAGACCCAACATGAGGGGATGGAAGGATAACTCGCCAAAGTTATACCTTGAGTGGATTCAAATATAGTACTTATTGGTACCACCTAGTGGGGTGTTAATACCAACGGGAGTTGTCAAACTCCAATAGATCTATCAACTATATTCGCGTTCGCATTCGCGTAGGTAAAATATCTCAAACGATTAGATTCATGAATTTTGTTATGTAGTGGTGGCTGTTAGTTTACTCGTGCAAACAACCAAAGAAAAAGACTTGTATTTGGTTTTAAGTAAAGCATTTAGCATGTATCCCCCTCACAGGGTTTATAAAGCATTTAGAGTGAAAGCATTTTAAAAAGTATGAGGCTATGAAAAACTCACAGAATTTAAAAAGTATGAGGCTATGAACTCACGGTATTTAAAAAGATGTGAGGCTACAAAACTCACCTGGGTTTAGAGTAATCTAAGTGATGCAAATAGTGACTTGGAAACTAGACCGCCTTACTCACGTATCCTAGTGTGTTGTTGGTTTTGTATATATGTCAAGCTTTAGTTATCATGTTTATGTTTCTCAAGTTATTATTTTTAGGTTTGTTAAATGTTTTATATATAACATAACACCGTTCAGGCCATTGTAATTCAGAAGTATATGACTCCTCATATGAAGCTTCCTACTATTGTATTATGTTATCAACATAATACCATTCGGGCCATCATAATTCAGAAGTTAATACTCCTCACACAAAGCTCCCTATTATTGAGTTATGTTGTTATTAGGGTTTAGTTATAATCATATCACCGTTCAGGCCATCATATCTTAGAAGTATATGCAATAATCGTTCGAGGAGTCAGGGCACTTTAATTCATAAACCCAACAAACTCGTCAAAACGAAATATCCACATAGTACTCCTCGCATAAAGCTCCCTAGTATTGTGTTATGCTTCTAACTTTATTTAGGTTTTATACTTATATGATATTTTCACTTTTTACCCTTAAAGTTTATATATTTATGTTTTCTACCCTAAATTTATATTATTTATATTACTTATACTAATAACTATCTATACTTGACACAACTAGTCCCTACACTTCTATATTTTATGTAACTAACCTATGACTCATAAGTTTTCTATATTTTACCATTTAGACCTTTAACTTTATCATATTTAAGTTTTTAGTCATTTTTAGTTTATACTTATTTTATTATCTATCCTAGGGTTTTAATATTATGCAAAACTAATCCTTACTACTTATAACTTCTAGGAAATGTCAAAAACAGTCCCTAGACTTTATAATTTTAGGAATTTACGATATATACCCTTATACATGTAAAGTCTTGCAAAACTAGTCCTAATATGCATGTAACTTATATTTTATCTAGTAACTAAGTTTTCTAGCCTATGTTTTACTTATTTTAACTTATCTAGGTTATGTATAACTAGTGTATGACCTAAAGTAATGACTTATAGCATGCATGCAAGTATATGACTCGATCTAGGGTTTTAAAACTTAAACTAGCAAATGAAATAGTTCAAGGCTCATGCAAGGGTTCCTAGGGTATCTAAGGCATCCTAAATCTATCCTAAGACAATACTAAAGCTAAATTAACTAAACATAAGACTTACTTGGTCAGGGGGTTTTACGTAGGTTTTGGGGTTTTCTAGGGTTTTCTAGGGCTCATATCAACTCAAACCACAACACAACTCAACCAAGGCCTTGCTACTCATTTCCTACTGCTTCTAAAGACTTAGTACTATAGAAATGTGAGGTATAGATGAGGGGGAGAGGTGTGGAGAAGAAATGAGGGAGGAGGAGGGTATTTATAGGCCCGTTAAGGCGGTTAAGGGTGGTACAGGGTGTTTAGGTGTCGAGCAGGGGGAGGGGTAAGCAAGCAAAGCTAGTGGTGGTTGTGGAGGGTCTAGAGATGACAGGGACGAGCTATGGTGGTGAGGTGTGAGGGCTATAGGGCGGTTTAGAGGTCGGTTAGGGTTTTAGTGGTGGAAATGGAACCGACGGGGTAAGGATGTGACAAGGTGGTGATGAACCACCTTGCTTGCTAGCTTAGATGTGCTTGTAAGCTACTTAGGGTGTTTAGGGGTGGTTTAGTGGTGGATTAGTGGTGGTTTAGGGTGGATTAGAGGTGATTAGTGGTGGATTAGTCAAGTAGGTGATGCACCTACTTGTGTGTGTGCTTAGAGGTGTTAGGGTATGTGCTTGGGTATGACTAAGGTGTTAGGGTGCTAGGTTGAGGTGTTTGAGGTGCTTATGTTTAGGTTTTACTTGTTTTAGTTAAGTTTAGACCTAGTTCTACTTATTAAGTTTTTAAGGTTTTACCTAAGGTTTTGTGCCTAAGTTAAGTTCCTAAGTGTGTTTAGTAACTAATCCTAAGTTCTAAAAGGCTTATACTAAGTGGTAGTGACCTATGGGGAAGTTTTGGGATGGTTTAGACCTAATTCTAGTTATCTATGACCTAGTTATAGTTTAGGGCTTATGGGGTTTGTATCTAAGTTCTAAAGGGTTTATTTTATAGCCTAATAGTTCTAATATATCCTAATATTCCTAAGGAAACTCATACTTAAGCCTTGGACACATTCATACTAGTTAAACTAAGCATATAGGTTCAGATAAGCACATAATCCTACTTAAGTTTTAGTTTAGTGTTTATTAGGGTTTTGTGTTATGTTTAGTGTTTTAGATTGGTGAATTACTTATTATGGTGTTGTTATGATTTTATGCTTGACATACCTGGGGTTTATAGGATGTGAGTGTTGAGTTATTTGGCTTGTGTAGATACGTGAGCAGGTCTAGTGAGGCATGCAAGTAATAATGCATATAAAAAGCAAAAATTTACCTGTGAAATACCTACTATAGGTATTTGTAATGGGAATGATAGTAATGGGTGTTTGTGGGTTGTTATATACTCCCCCTCAACACTTGTTTAAAAATAGTAATAAATGAAACAACGTGTTACACGAAGTTGTATAATTGCATTTTTTTTGAATATGTATTTACAAAATGTTTTTATGTTTGACTCTTAGTCACTTGTTTTTGAGAAAATGTTGCAAATCATCCGGAGTCAAACAGCGCATGCCAATTTGGTGAACTAAATTAGCAAACCTTGTAGGAGGTAATGCTTTAGTGAGTAAGTCTGCCAATTGGTATTCAGTACCCACAAAGTATAATTAAACTATACCCATTTCGACATGTTCCTTGATGAAATGATACCCGAGATTGATGCGTTTTGACTTGGAATGATGAACGGTGTTGCAGGAAATGGTAATGGCACTCTTGGAATCACAATACCGTGGACTCTTGTTGAATTGGTAACCGTAGTCCATAAGTTGTGATCTCATCTAGATGACTTGAGCACAGCATGCAGACATAGCCACGTATTCTGATTCTTTAGATGATAAAGAGGTGTTGTCCTGCTTCTTTGATTGCCAAGACACAAATTTATCTCCTAGAAACTAAAGACCACCAGAAGTGCTTTTGCGTGTATCTACACATCCTGCATGATCAGCATCTGAAAAGGCTATTAGATCAAAACCAGAATCCTTCGGCTACCAGATCCCCGAGTTAATGGTTCTGATCCGTGGTATTGCGCCCTCGCAAAAGGTTTTACCTCTCAAGAGATCTTAAGAGGCTTGCAATCCCCACCAGGCAGTATACCTGACCGTTGTAGTATAGTAAAGCGGCAAGTACCGGGGGATTGATGGTTCAACTCAAAGAATAATGTTCGCTAGGGTTAAAACTCAATTAAACTAGGTCTAGAGGTGAGGGATGATTCTTTTTGTATTTTTATATTTTATGGAAAGCAAGTAAAAATCTTGTGTTTTGAAAGAATGGGCGGGATTAGTTGCTAGTCAACTAACCCAAATAATTACAAATGCAATAGAAATAAAATAAAATGACACTAAAGTAAATGTGAAGAAAAACAATAATAAGAGAAAATGTGTTTACTTAGATTTCATTACTCCCTATCTATCTTTTACTAGTTGATTAGTTTGTTACAATTGCATGGATGACGGGTTATATTACTTAATACCATTCGTAGGGCCGTGTATGATCTTCCCTAACTCTATAAGCTTCTACCTCTTCCTATGTCGAGCCGACTACTAGCTCCTAACATGGCCTCCTTAGTAGTTACTCAGCATGATTTGGAGTCTTTGTCGTTTTCTTCACTTTTTCGCTCTAAAAACGTCCAAAATGCTTCCTTTTCCAGATTTCTTCTCCAAAGTACCTAAAATGACAAAAGGAACGAATTAGGGTAATAATTGATCAAATAATCTCGACTTTGGGCTTAAATGACCCCCTAAACAAATGCGCTTTTATTCTAATCAAATACCCTTACACTTGAGATTTGCTTGTTCTCAAACAAATGCGCTTTTATTCTAATCAAAATAAAAGCTAGGGGTCATTTAACACTAATATAAAAGTAATTAAAACAAATAATCATTCCACTTCAACCAAAACAAGCACGAAAATTATACACTAGCACCTCACAAATAGTGTTTAGATACTCACATCTCTCGGGTGTAATAAAATATATATCACAATATGAAAATGGAAAATATCTCTCACTACCTGTCATAGCAAATAGATTACCATAGGCTTGGGAAAGGATCAAACCTCCACCACTTGGCGTAAGCACCTAGGATAAACTATCAAAGAGGTATTTCAAAAGGGTTATAACGAGAGGTGTAGGGATATGATAAACACTGTTTTGTTGGATAAAGGCAATCTTTACTGGTGGCGAGTTAACCATCTTGGTCAATTACATGTACAATGTGGCGTTGCTAAGCCAAGACGCGACTCGACTTAAGCTAATCATAAACTAACAAAAACATAAAATAAACATAAAAGGAAACGGGATGGTAGTCTGTATGTTTTTTTTCTTTTTTCTTTTTCTATTTTTTTTCTTTTTCTTGATTTATCGATTTTTTTTTTTTTTTTTTTTTGGCATACACTCTTGCCATACCATCCAAAATAATACATCATAGGGAATTTGAATTCCCTTACACTTGAACTTTTACATAATTTACAATCAACTATTCTAATGACTCGAATTAAGATAATCAAAACACTTGGAGAAGTTTTTAAGATTAACGCACATATGGGGGTAATGTATGATGTCTTCCCCAATACTCCATAACAATAGTACTTTACCCATGAGTCCCAGTCGTCCCAAAACAATATGTACAAGATATGACTCGACTTAGCAACCATGTAATCAATTAGACAATTAACTAAGGGTTTAAACATGTAACAATAATGCACTAAAGATGAGTGCTTACAAGGAAGGCTAAGGCGATTTGGTTGCACATTTGGGGTGGATTGTAAACAAATTCTTCCTTTAAGTAAAATGCTTAAAGTTAGAAACGAAAAAGATAGGTTCGGAGGGGTGTACTAGGGGTATCGTGTACTAAAAATGAGTACATCGTAAAGTGTGGGAAAAATTAATTGACTTTATTAGTCAAGTGTATTATGACTTCATTGGTCAAGTAATTATGATACGGGTTTAACACAAGGGTGATCCTAATGCCTCTTATCATGTAGTAAATCCTACTACACGAATGTAGTCTCACTAGCGGTCTCGGAATGCATCGCTAACGCAAGTTCTAGAATCTAAGTACTACCGGTACACTCATAAGTATCTTTTCCTAACAAATATAGGGGCGAACCTTACATATTTGGGGTGGAAAATTTTGAGTGGTACGGTTTTTGTGCTAGTCATACAACTCCTATCCATGAGACGCTCATTAAAGCTAAAGCTTCACTCCTAAATGTTGTAAAAAATTTTAAATTTGTCGCTAAAATTGCCCTAACAAGTATTTCTCTTAGTTTTATTACACACCTACTATTGAACAAACAAACTCAAGTGCAATTGTATTCTCTAAGGTATCATCATTTACCATCCCCTTACACTTAGGCTGAACATTGTCCCCAATGTTCCATAAAAAGGATGTAAAAGTAATGAAGGTAAAAGAATGAAACAAATACTCTCCTGATTCGTTCGGTGTGGATAATGTGATAACATGGTTAGATCCTCCTCCAAGAAAATGAACGTTGAAAGCTTCCCTCCAAAAATGTAAATCATCTTCTTCTCCAATATAACCTGTTAAACCTGAGAAAACAAGCATGGCAAACCTCGCGTAAAATTGGTGGCAATCTATATATATAAAGATATAATGCTTGTGGAATGAATATTTGCAGATTTCCTGGAGTTTATAAAACTAAAGAATTAACAAAAACTTTAAGACTCCGGTAGAAAAACAAAACTTGCTAAATTGTTCAGAATTTTACACCTGACGCCGTCAAAGTGCTCTAACAGAAATCTTATGTTAAGTTTTCGGAAAACTTCTGGAAAAACTCACGCCTTAATTCGTGGAATTCCTGCAGAACATCATTATGACTCGATACAAGCATTTGACTCAAACAAATACTAATATGCATGTTCATTTAATATTTTTGTGGTCTATGTCCAAGTCCGTTCTTAGAAACAAATTTAGATTTCCCTTACACTTATCTTTTGCGAAATACCTTTTTATGAAGTTAAGATGTAGTTAAACAAAAAGGTAAAGCATTTTCACAATTTATCTTGAAACATGAGCCACAAACAATAAAAATAAAGCATGCATACGAAAATAAATAAAATCAAACAAATAAACAATCAAACAAATAAAACTTGGGTTGCCTCCCAAGAAGTGTTTTTCTTTATTTATGAGTCTTGTAGCTAGACTCGAGATCACGGGCTACTATGTGACCTCGTCCCGTAATATAATGTACCCCTTATCAATAGAATCCACGCTATTCGGGCGGTAATGTTTCAATCGTTCGACATTCACAGTCATTTCTCCACCCCTTTCGCTGTTCAAGAGTGTTATTCCATTGTGACCTAAGTTTTTGATCGTGAATGATCCATACTACCACGAGTTTTATTTATCGGGAGGCTCTTTTATCCCTAAATGTCTTAGGAGTACTAAGTCTCCTTCCTTGAATGGGGCATGATTTTCCATCGACATATTGCACTCGAATTCAACATGAATTTTATCACTACTTTTGCATCCCTCAAGCTTAGTTTCTTTGTAGCTTTTAATTCTTTTCTCCCATGCGAGGATTTTTTTCTTGAACATGATTATGCGGTGTGCCAGCGTTGTTTTTTAGCCTCCTTTCCATCATGCTTTCTCGCACATATCGTAAGGTCATAGGGAAGTGAATCTTCCTTTTTCCTGACTTAAGTTCAATTTCCCCTTTTTCATACTTAATGTCAGCTCTTGTTGTGGTAAGGAATGGTGCTCCAAGGATTATTGGCATACACCCATTTTCTTTATCATCGATGATCATGAAATCGACGAGATACATGAAACCTGCTACATTGACCAGCACATCCTCTGCAATTCCCAAAGGATACACGTAAGAGTGACTAGCGAAGGATAGTCTAACACGGGTAGTAGCCGGCATCTCTTTAGTGAGCTGGGTATAAATAGTTAAAGGCATCAGGTTCACCTACGGTCCTCGATCGGCGAATGTATCCAAATATTGCAATTTCCCAATGCTAGCTGGTATTTCAAAGTTCCCATAAGCCATCTGCTTCGTAGCCACTTTTTGCTTAAGTAGCTTCTCGTATATCGGCCCCCAGGTAACGTATCATACTCATCTTCCCCTTCTTTTTCTCCTTCAGAGACCCTTTTGGAAGATTGGTTACGTCCATCACCCTTTATCCAGTTGGTTATGGTTTTCTCATTTATATCATGTTTTAGATAGTACCCTAATGATTAGGATTTTGGTAGTTCCTCAATGGTTTGTGCAATAGGGGTTTCCTTCTCTTCATTGCCCTAGTGGACAATGGATATAGAGTTAACAAACTTGGTAGTGGGGGTGACGCTTTCCATCCTTAACAACACCTTTTCCGGAGTTTTTATGTTCGAGTATTCCTCCAATAAGCTCATCATCTCCATCATTTTCTCTTTTATGTCCTCCTTCTGTCTATAGACTGCCTCCTCGAATTTTGCTAATCGCTCAGAATGGGTTGACATATATTCTCTCATTCGAGTTTCGAATTCCAGGCTGAGGTTTTTAGGAGATGAATAGGGTCGAGCATATTTTTGAAAGGTTTCGGCATTCTCTCTGAGGGGTGATCGGACACTGGTGTTGGGTTTACGTTTGAAATAGAGTTGATCGATGCTCGTCTAGGACTTAAAGGTTTTTTTCGTTTCTCCATGAGATAGTCAACCTTTTTCTCAAGTTCGCAAAGGTTTTCTTTGGAAAGTTGCGTGGTCCCCCCAGGTAATGAAATTGCACTGACAGCCGAGTCTATAACATGGGCAACTTCCCATAATTTATTATCATCGAATGCAAGCTCATTAATGATTACCCATGACTCCTCGGCGTCCTTGTAACGCAATCTACCTCTGGCGGCTTGATCAATGGAGCGTTTGGTATGGAAGTCGACATGGTCATAAAAGATTTGGATTTGGAGCCAAAGATCTATGCCATGATGAGGGACCTTTTGGAGTAAGTCCTTGAAACGAGTCCATGCTTCATAGAGAGTTTCACATTGACGTTGTTGGAACATAATGATGTCATTTCTAAGCTTGGTAGTTCTCCCTGGTGGGAAAAATTGAGCAAGGAAATGAGTGGTGAGATCATCCCAAGAGGTGATGGATCCTGCAGGAAAACGCTCAAGCCATTGACTAGCTTGGTCACGTAAAGAGAATTGGAAGAGACACAATTGGGTCGTCTCTCGAGTTTCAACATCAAGATCTATGGAATCTACGATTTTTAGGAAACTCTTGAGATGTTGATTAGGATCTTCGGAACGAAGTCCATGGAATGCACATCCGCTTTGCACCAACCGGATGGTGTCGGATCGCGAGGAAGACACATTGGCTCCTTGAGTGAGCTCCATGGTATTTCGATAGCCTTGGTGGCTAGGACGGGACTAATCTCCTAAAGTTCGGGGTCTAGGAGGTTGGTTTGGTTGTGGTGGGTTTTGTGGATGGTTTTGTTGTGGTGGGTTAATGGGGTCAAAGAGATTACCACCTTCCATGATAGCGGATGGTAATGGTTACGAACAAAGGAAACAAATAAATAAGATAGACTAAAGAAGACCTATAAAAATAAAATTAAAAATCTTACTAGAAAGGAATCTAGCAAGTAGACCTAATAAAAAGAAATTTCAACCTAGACAATAACTATTCACCGGGTTGCGGCGCCAAAAACTTAATGCGTGGTATTGCGCCCTCGCAAAAGGTTTTACCTCTCAAGGGATCTCAAGAGGCTTGCAATCCCCACCAGGCAGTGTACCTGACCGTTGTAGTACAGTAAAGTGGCAAGTACCAGGGGATTGATCGTTCTACTCAAAGAATAGTGTTCGCTAGGGTTAAAACTCAATTAAACTAGGTCTAGAGGTGAGGGGTGATTCTTTTTTGTATTTTTGTATTTTATGGAAAGCAAGTAAAAATCTCGGGTTTTAGAAGAATGGGCGGAATTAGTTGCTAGTCAACGAACCCAAATAACTACAAATGCAATAGAAATAAAATAAAATGACACTAAAGTAAATGTGGAGAAAAACAATAATAAGAGAAAATGTGTTTACTTAGATTTCATTACTCCCTATATTTTACTAGTTGATTAGTTTGTTACAATTGCATGGATGACGAGTTATATCCCTTAATACCATTCGTAGGGCCGTGTACGATCTTCCCTAACTCTATAAGCTTCTATCTCTTCCTATGTCGAGCCGACTACTAGCTCCTAACATGGCCTCCTTAGTAGTTACTTATGCATTAATGATAACCAATTTATCATAGTACACATCCGATCATGTTTCTTAAGACGTTCAAGCATTGGATGTCTGTCAGTTTTCTTAAGCCTAACATCGAAATCAATCATCCACAACAATTATAAATAAACAACCAACTAATAATCAATAACTAAGTTTCATTACATCTAAGCAAACACAAAGAAAACTTAGCCTAGCATGTTAAAGTAAAGACAAGCATAAGATAGAATCAAACAACACATAGACATATTGAATGATTATTGGAAAACTTATCTTCAATCAAACATGGATGAAACAAGGGTTTGGAACCCTTAAAAGTAAGGTAAAAATCGTGCTAGGGTTTCTCCCATAGTTCTCTTCTCTAACAAATGAAAGCTAGAAAACTATATATAGATTTTTGAGTCTGACGGCGTCACGTGTAAATCCTGACGCCATCAACTCGCCGCTATAAAAACTCTCGTATTGCCTAGATCCAAATTTGATGCCGTCATGTGTAACTTGTCACTTGGCCGTCTCTTGTATTTTGTATGTGACGGCCTTGGTTACGCCGTCACATGCAATTCCTGATGCCGTTAGGTACCAAATTCAGCATGATTTGGGGACTTTGTCATTTTCTTCACTTTTTCGCTCCAAAAACGTCCAAAATGCTTCCTTTTCCAGATTTCTTCTCTAAATTACCTAAAATGACAAAAGGAACGATTTAGGGTAATAATTGATCAAATAATCTCGACTTTGGGCTTAAATAACCCCTAAAAGCGGTACACTTTTCATCTCATCAGGTTCCCTTGACGTATTGAAGGATTCTTTTAGCCTCAGAGAGGTGCCTTTCAGCAGGCTTGGATTGATAACGTGAACACATATATACAGCAAAAACAATGTCTGGTCTGCTAGTTGTGAGATACATGAGTGACCTAACAATACTTCGGTATTTGGTAGGGTCTACTAGTGTCCCATGTAAATCAACATCTAACTTAGTTGTATAAGCCATTGGAGTATTATAGGTATCACAACTGGTCATTCCATGTTTCTTTAAAATTTCAAGAGCATATTTGGCCTGATTTAGAAAAATTCCACGGGGTGATTGATGAACACCAGTCATGGACATTTCAAAATTTGGTTTCATTAATCTTGCAAATGCGTTTGAGTACTTTTTATGTGTTGAAGCAAAAATAATGTCATCGACATAAATTTAGACAATTAAGATGTCCTCCCCGTGTTTTTGAATAAACAAAGTTGGATCCACAGAACCTTTGGTAAATTTGTTTTCAAGCAAGAAAACAGACAGTTTATCGCACCAGGCCCTCGGGGCTTGTTTAAGGTCTAAAGAGCTTTCTTGAGTCTGTAGACGTGGTTAGGACGTTCTGGATCGACAAAACCATCTGGTTGACTAACGTACACTACTTCACAAAGTTCACCTTATAAGAATGTTGTTTTTACGTCCATTTGATAAACAACCATGTTCTTGTGAGCAGCATAAGCTAGAAATATCTGAACAGCCTCAAGTCGAGACACTGGAGCAAATGATTTTTCAAATTCAATTCCTTCTTCTTGAAAAAATCATTTTGCTACCAACTGAGATTTGTTGCGAATAACTGTGCCTTCTGCATCCAACTTGTTTTTCCAAATCCATTTAAGTCCAATGATGAAGACATGTTGGACCCTTTTACTTGGTTAATCTTAACTAAGAAGTTAATCTAACCAAGTTCCATGGTTTAGCGATGTAATGATTAATAACCAAAAGTAAATAAACGTAATAGATAGGAAACTAGATTTTTCAACGTTTAACTCTTTATTAGAAATTAATCAAAAGAATTATACCCAAGTGTTTGCGGAACAACACTTGGGATTGAAATGACAAGTATGGTAAAATTCCTCACTAAACCCAAACTAAGTTTGAGTGACAACTAAAGATCCAACTAAGCTATCTCAGGGATTGTGTTGTTCTTTGGAGAGAGTAAAGATTTGGTTTGTGAATGTCTAAGCATTAAGTGCACAAACTTAATCTTTACTTCTCTCTTATTCTCTATTTATACACATGTAGATTCTAATAGATACTTAGGAGACAAAGGCTATAAGACAAATATTACATCAACCTATATTCGACAAAATACATAGGTATTTTGTCCCTGTTACAAATGGCTATAAGCAGTAAAGAGCAGGGATGCTTTCTGATCTTCAGTGTTGACACACCTCTTGGTTTTATATTCTTTCAGGAAAAGTTTACCTTTGCTTGATAAGGACCCTTCCTTATCCATTCAAACTTATCCCGCCTAATCCCGCCTTTACTTCAGTCTTTGTATCTTCAGTCTTTGTTCACTCAGTCTTCTTAGTTGGTGAGGATTCATGGGGATTCAGTGAGCTATTGTCATCACTCACTGAATCCATCATCTTCTTCTTTGGCTCAGGTATCATTCACTGAGAACCGCATCGCTGAATGGTGAACCTTTCATCATAGATTCGTCCTGAGCTTCTCGAGGATGACTCACTGAAGGACTATGCATTCAGTGACTTGCTGAGTATTTACGGTTATCAAACACTTAGGATATTTTATGTTCAAATCCTAGATTAAGGAGTTTGGGTTTTAACAGAGCCAACAAGACACCATCAGGTCTTTCAACTAACTCCTAGACTTCTAATCTTTTGAATTGTTGAATTTCTTCTTGCATTGATTCAATCAAGTTGTCATAAGTCAGTGCTTCTTTAATGTTCTTGGGTTCATCTTGACAAACTTTGAGAGCATAAATGCAGGTTTCTCCGTCTGTGTGGATTCGTTATCTTGTCATTATAGGAGCATCAGGATGACCAATGATTTGAACTAGCGGATGGTCTTTTGTCCATTTATATGTCGAAGGGTGATGTTGATATGCATCATGCAAATTAGATGGATCCAAATTGCGAGAAGACGACTCTGCAACATCCAAAGCAGTTGAAGCCGGTGCAAATGGGTTAAAGAACGCATTTGGGTCAAAATTTGCAGGTGCGGGTACTATATTCTATGGAGATTCTTCAGCTGTATTGTCAGTGTTGGAAGCGGTTTGTTCTGCTATTGTCGGAGATTCAATTGGAGGTGCATCGGTTGCAACAGTAGTTGTTGTAGGAGTAGGTGTATCACGTACTGGAATGTTATCAGGTTGAGCAGCGGAATTAGTGGATACATCTGGTGCACGGTTCTCAAGAGAATCATCAAACAGTAGAGCAAACAGGGTTTCCAAGTCTTTACAAGTTAGAGACAATGGTGCGGCTGAAGGATCAGGAAAATTGAGACGGTTGATTTCATGTCCTAAGCTGTTGTGCTAAGAAGCCATATCTGCAAGCTCATCGAAATTAGCATGAATGGTTTCTTGAATATCTCTAGTACGACGATTCCATATCCGAAAGCCTTTGGAGTTTTCACAATATCCTACGAATATTCCGATGTCAGCTTTTGCCTTAAGTTTTCCAAGATTGTCACGATCATTGACAGGGTAACACAGAACACCAAATACATGAAAGTAATTAATGTTCAGTTTTCGTTTGTGAACAAGTTGATAAGGAGTTTTGTTGTGGTGTTTCCTGATCATACAATGGTTTTTTGTATAACATGCAGTTGATACTGCTTCAGCCCATAAGTAATCTGATAATTGAGCATTTATGAGCATCGTTCTTGCAGCTTCCACTAATGTCCTATTGCGTCTTTCAACAACTCCATTTTGTTCAGGACTTCTTGCTATCGATATTTGATGTTCAATTCCCACTTTCTCAAAATAAGTCCGCAAAGTCAGATTCTTGAATTCAGTTCCATTGTCTGTTCTAACTTTTTTGACCGTGTTACGAAGTTGAACCTGGATTTTTGTGAGAAAGGTGATGATCATGGAGGGAGCTTGATCTTTACTTCAAAGAAAATAAACCCAAATCCATCTTGAATAGTCATCAACAATTACTAGTATGTAGCGTTTCCCGTTGATAGATTGAACACGCATTGGACCACACAAATCCATGTGAAGAAGTTGAAGAACATGATCAGAACCGTGTTGAGTTTTAGAAGGAAAATGTGCTCGAGTACTTTTTCCTTGTTCACAAGCTGGACATAAATGATCTTTTGCATAACGAAACCTTGGAAGACCACCAACAAGTTTGTGACGGGCAAGATCAGTCATGGTCTTGAAATATAGATGAGAAAAACGTTTGTGCCATAACCATGATTTTCTAGATTCTGCTTTGGAGAGTAGAAATATTGGAGAAGAAGCAATCGTGTTAGACATTGAGATTATGTATAGACTTGTTGCACGAGAGCCAGACATAAGATCATTTCCTTCTAAGTCACGAACAAAGCAAGTTTTCTCCTGAAAAGCTACTTCTAAATCCCCGTCACATAATTGACCGATAGAAAAGAGGTTGTGACCAAGGCCTTCAACATAATATACTTGACTAATTTCGATGTTCCCACTGACGTAATCACCATATCCCATAATTAGAGTGAAATGACCATTCCTGAATCTGACAGTGCCGATGAACTTTGAAACAAATTTTACTAACAATTTGAGGTTTCCTGTCATGTGTCGGGTACATCCGCTATCAACAATTCGAAAAACAATTTGAACCACCTGCATCACATGAAGAAGAAGAAGATGGAATGATGGTAAGGGTGGAACCCAAAGAAGTTGCGGGTTCCATTGGGTTAGAAGCACACACAGTAAGCATTTTAGGAATTGATAAGGCGAAAAATGATCCGTTTTTAGGATGTCATTTAAGCCCGAATTCGAATTTATTTGATCAAATATTGCCCTAAATTGTTCCTTTTGTGATTTTAGGTACTTTGGGAGTGAAATCTGGAAAAGGAAGCAATTCGGACGTTTTTGGAGCATAAAAGTGATTAAACGCCAAAGTCTTAATTTTCCATGGTGGGAACAGTAGGTGACAGCGTCAAGAGTAACTCCCTGACGGCGTCAAGAGCAAAATTCCATGACGATCCAGTAAAGATTTGACGGCGTCACGAAGTAGGGCGTCAAGAGTAAAAGTCATGACGGCCTGGAAATGATTATCACTTGACGGCGTCAAATGTAGATCAAGGCAGTCCGAGAAAAGTTTTGGCGGCGAGGTGACGGCGTCACAAGCTTGGTCTTGATGCCGTCAGACCCCTTTTCCTATATATAGTTTTCTAATTTTCACATTAAAATGAGAGAAGTTTTGGAGAAACCCTAAGTACGAACTTGGTGCGAATTTTACAGGTTTTTCAAGGGTTCCAAGCCCTTGATACCTTTCATGTGTAATTGAGATAAGTGTTCTTTTAATTCAATCAATATGTCTATGTGTTGGTTGTCTATATCTTGTTATTATCTTAATTCCATCATGCTAGGCTAGATCTATCTTGTGTTTGCTTGGATCTAATGAAACCTAGATGTTAATTATGTGTTGATTACTTGTTTATACTTGTCTTGGATGAATGATTTATATGTTAGGCTTAAGAAAACTGGCAGATCTCCAATTGGTAACATGCTTGAACGTCTTAAGAAACATGAACCGACGCGCACTAGGTCTTTATTGGTTGTATTTAATGCATGAGCCACTGTTTATAATCCCTATGGTTGTGCTGGGCATGGTATAGGAGGAGATAAGAGCTCATAGAATTGGGGAGTTAAGTGTGCCACCCCATGAATAGTATTAAGGAATATGATCCGTCATCCATGCAATTATAACAAGTAATTAACGTGTAAAAGATGTCTAGGGAGTAGTGAAATCTAAGTAAACACATTTTCTTGACTTATTGCTCACAACTTTAGTATAATTTAGTTTATTTTCATTTCTAGTATTTTATTTTGATTGCATCTTTAGTATTGGGTTAGTTGATTAGCAACTAATTCCGCCCAAATCCTTCAAACCCGAGATTTTTAATTGCTTTCTAAAAAATATAAAATACAAAAATAATCATCCCTCACCTTTAGAACTAGTATTTAGGTTTTCTAATCCTAGCGACACTATTCCTAGCTGAATGATCAATCCCCCGGTACTTGTCACTATACTATACTACAACGATCAGGTACACTGCCTGGTGGGGGTTGTAAGCTTCTCGAGATCCCTTGAGAGGTAAAGCCTGGTGCAATTCCCACGCATCAAGTTTTTGGCGCCGCTGCCGGGGAATAGTTATTGTCTAGGTTAGAATTTCTTTTTATTAGGTCTACTTGCTAGATTCCTTTCTAGTAAGATTTTATTTTTATTTTTAGGTTCTCTTTAGTCTATCTTATTTCTTTGTGCCTTTGTTTGTAACCACCTGACATCATGGACAACGGGAACATCTTTGAACCCGTCATCCCACCACAACAAAACCCACCATTAGAACCCCTTAGGCCCCGAACCTTAGGAGAGTATTCCCGACCTAGCCACCAAGGCTACCGAAACACCATTGAGCTCACCGGAGCCAATGTGACCCCCTTGCGATCCGACACCATCCGGTTGGTGCAAAGCGGATGTGCATTCCATGGACTTCGTTCAGAAGATCCAAACCAACATCTTAAGGACTTCCTCAAAATCGTATATTCCATAGACCTAGATCTAGAGAGACAACCCGATTACGCCAATTCCAATTCTCTCTACGGGATCAAGCTAGTCAATGGCTTGAGCGTTTACCCACAGGATCCATCACCACATGAGATGATCTCACCACTCGTTTCCTTGCTCAATTTTTCCCACCGGGGAGAACTACTAAGCTTAGAAATGACATCTTGATGTTCCAACAACGTCAAAATGAAACCTTTTATGAAGCATGGATTCGATATAAAGACCTGCTCCGAAAAGTCCCTCATCATGGCATCGAACCATGGCTCCAGATCCAAATCTTTTACGATAAAGTTGACTATCAAACAAGAAGAGCCATTGATTACGCAGCCAAGGGCAGGCTAAATAGACTTAGCATTGACGAGTGCTGGAAAGTTCTTGAGGGGTTGGCACAATACGAAGAAGAAGGATGGGAGGACCCGATGTTCCCAAGCAAGGGAAAACTTGACTACGCATATGCCACCCAAGAACAGTTGTTAGGAAGCATCGAGAAGCAGGTAAAAGAATTAATGAGTATTGAGAAGCTTGCTGCTGAACCCATGTGGAATCCTAATCTATGTAGGAATACGGTTATCGACCACGTTCACGACAAGAGGAATTCGAAGGGATAATGGTAACCTTCATGGATAATCAGGAAAAACAAATCCAGCACCTAGAAGCACGCATGGAAAGCACTCATAAAGCTTTTATGAATTTCGCAGACCAATTCATATCAAGGGTCAAAGAAAAGATCAAAGAAAATTCCGTACCTAAAAAAATTGAAAAAGTCTTCGAGGTTTCAACCCCTTTGGTGTTTGACCAAGAGGATAGCGGGAAATTTTCCCCAAGTGCTTCACCATTAACTACCCCCCGTTCTCATGAGCATCCCCATGCAGAGAAGAGTTCGCAATTCCATAACATTTTCGTTGGATGTTTGCGAACCACATTCCCGAACTTATCCAAAAGACGTTCTTTTGGTTTTAAACCCGGTGTAAAGAGGTTGCACCTCAAAAACACCACTGATTTGAAACCCTCTATGGAACAACATCTCTTTTTTCACACCAATGACACGTGCATAGGTTTCAACTTAGCCAAAACGTCACCCAACCCCTTCTACAACCTTACCTCTTTCCGTGACAGTAATGAGACGTTCGACCCTGGTGGACCTCGTTAACGGAATAGCTACTCATGGGTTTTACTAATGTTTAGCTATTCACACAAAGTGCAGGGACTAAACATGGAATTACTCCATTTCTCACCTCACACGGGCATCTGACGGCGTCAGACATAACTCTTGACGCCGTCACCTCGATGGATCTGCAATATTAACCCAAAACCAATCACTTTCAACCCATACCCCACAAATCTCACCCAAAGTGCTGCTACTACTCCGAATCTCCACCCTTCAATTCGACGTCTTCCGCATCCAATCTTCACTTGGTAAGTGATTTTTCTTCATTCTTTTTCGATCAATTGTCCTTAGGATCCATCAATTTGAAAAACCCCTTTTGCCCGAAACCCCATTCTTGACCCATTATTAACAAATCGTAATGCCATCCATTTGGTGATTTGTAAACATGGGGTTACCCGTTGATTATGTTATCCCACTCGAATCATGCATTAGTTTAGGGAAAGTCACTCATGCCACGGATTCTTTGACCCCCCACCCATGTTTTCTGATTAAAGGAGCGTTTGGGTAATGGGTTAAGAGTTTGAAAATTGATTTTTCCCTCGCATTTGCATGATTCGGATTCTGATCAATCTGACGGCATCAGGACTACTCCTGACGGCGTCAGATGTATCTGACAGCATGAAAATCATTAGAATTCTCGTTCTAATCGTTTCCGTTCACTCTACCTTTTTCCAGGAAAATGAGCAAAAGATCTCGTCAACATCGGGGCAGTTCCTCTAGGTCCCAAAGAGTCAATTATGGTGAATTGATCCATAGTTGGAGCGAGTTTAACACTGTTGGCGCTACCACCAAGTATGCGGAACTTTGTAACCACCATATTGATGTTGGGGCTGTAGTTGATTGGGAGTTTCTTAGGGCTCAGGGGTTGGAGGCTGCGTTTTTGGAGAGGATCCACACTGATGGGTTTGCGGGTCCTCAGTGGGAGAGGTTGTTTAGGATTAGAGAGACAGTGTATAGTGAGTTGGTGAGGGAGTTCTTTGCGACCTTCCATTTTGATCAGGCTGAGGCTAGGACGGATGTGGGGGGCACCACTATATATTTTAGGCTAGGAGGAGAATTGCGGTCATGTTCAGTCGCTGAATTTGGTTGGAGGATTGGGTTGTATACTAGGGAGGAGGTTGATGGGGTTTTTATGCAGAGGTTGTTACATGGGGAGACTCAGAGGAGTGAGATGAGGTGTATCACTTTTTGGCCGACCATAGGGGATGGGGTCTACACCTCGACTACTGGGGCAGCATCCATCAGGGACCCCATAGTTAGGTTGGTCCATAGGTGCATCACATACAGCCTGTCAGGACGTCATGGCACCACTCACCGTGTCACTGCTTCAGACCTGTTCTACTTGTACACCATCTTTTCAGCGGATGTCTACTGCAACATCCCATTTTGGGTGGCCAGTTATTTGAGGACCAGTGTGGGTGAGAGGGATATCGACAAGGTGTATGGGGGGATGTTCGTGACCCGGTTGGCTCGTTCCTATGATCTTCTTACTCCTCCGATCATGGGGTACTTAAGCGACTGTGGGGCATGTAGGGTAGTGAGGGCTAAATCCCTCAGGCAGATGAGCATTGTGATGCTAGAGAGGAATGGGACCTATACTTGGTATGAGGCAGGGGGCCAGATGTTGAGGAGGATGCTGATGATGAGGTAGATCCCCAGCAGCATCAGTTCCAGGGTTATGAGGAGGGGACAGCTGACTACTACCGACACATGAGTCGGGGAGACTGGCAGGCACACCAGGGTGCCTGGATGGGTCAGATGGACGCATGGCGGACCACCACTGACCAGCACTTTGATTGGATGTATGATCACACCATTCGCCAGATGCAGCACCTCTCCACCTGAGATCAGCTTGAGCCTCACCTGCAGATTGACCCATTCCCCGGCCGTGAGACTTACTACCCTCCCTACGGGTACACCAGACACCTCCCTCCTGGCTATGACTACTGCTTTGGTCCTCCTCCCCAGTGATTCCTCTTGATTTCTGTTGTCTCTGAACTATTTATTGATGGTTGTGTAATTTGAAACATTTGGTACTGTAATAGCTTAGGATGCGGCCTTTGTTGGCCTTGAACAATTTACTTTCATGTTTACGTTTGTTTGAAATAATTAGTGGTGCTCATGGTGACGTTATTCATTTTGTGTGATTTTGTTTGTTTGTTTGTTATTTGCTTCCGTATGCATGCTTAATTTTTATTGTTGGTAGATCATGTTTCTAAACTAAAGAGTGGTAATACTTTACTTTGTTGTTTTGGCCTAGTCTTAACTCCACCTAAAGGTCTTTTTGCAAAAGATAAGTGTAAGGGGAAACACCAAATATGTTTTCAAGAAACAAACCGATCATGATTCTCCACAATATTAAATGAACATGTATATTCGTATTTGTTAGAGTCGAATGCTTGTATTGAGTCATAATGAAGTTTTGCAGGATTTTCCAGGAAGTAGGACCAAGTTTTTCCAGAAATTTTCCGGAAACTTAACATAAGAATTTCTGCAGGTCACTTCTAACGACGTCAAGTGTCAAAATCTGGAAATTTTACCGGTTTTATTTTTCTAACGGAGTCTTATGGTTTTTGTGAATTATTAAGTTTTATAATCTCCAGGAAATCTGCAAACTTCATTCCACAAGCATTATATCTTATCTTGTTTTCTAGGATTTAGTAACTTATATAGGATGCCGCCGATTTTACGCGAGGTTGTCTTGTCTATTTTATCAGGTTTTACAGGTTATGTATGACAAGAAGATGATTTATATTCTGGCCACCTTATTATCCATACCGAGCGAATCAGGGGAGTATTTGAATTCATTCTTTTTAACTTTTTCACTTTTACATTCTTTACTTGAACATTGGGGACAATGTTCATATTAAGTGTAAGGGGAGGGTAAAAAGATGATACCTTACATATGCACTTTCGCTTGAGTTTGTTTTGTTTAATGGTAGATGTGTAATAAAACTATGAGAAATACTTGTTAGTGCAATTTTGGCGCCAAATTTAAAATTTTTTACAACATTTAGGAGTGAAACTTTAGCCATAGCAAGCGTCTCATGGATAGGAGATTGTATGACTAGCACATAACCGTATATTCAGAAAAATTTTCCACCCAAATATGTGAGGTTCGCCTTTAGATTTGATAGGAAAACATTTACTATTAGTGCTTATGAGTGTACCGGTAGCATTTAGATTCTAGAACTTGCGTTAGTGATGCATCCCGAGACCACTAGTGAGACTACATTCGTGTGGTAGGATTTACTACATGATAAGAGGCATTAGGATTACCCTTGTGTTAAACCCGTATCATAATTACTTGACCATTTAAGTCATATTACTTGGCTAGTTAAGTCAACTAATTTTTCCCACACCCTTAGCGTTGTACTCATTTTTAGTACACGAAACCCCTAGTACACCCCTCCGAGCCTATCTTTTCGTTTCTAACTTTAAGCATCTTACTTAAAGGAAGAATTTGTTACACCCCACTTAAATGTACACCCAAATCGCCTTAGCCTTCCGTGTATGCGCTCATTTTTAGTGCATTATTGTTATTTGTTAAACCCTAAGTTAACTATCTAATTGATTACATGGTTGCTAAGTCGAGTCATATCTTTGTACATATTGTTTTGGGACGATTGGGACTCGTGGGTAAGTACTTATTTTATGGAGTAATGGGGAAGAACATCATTTTATTACCCCCATATATACGTTAATCTTAAAAGTGCTCCAAGTGTTTTGATTTTCTTAATTCGAGTCATTAGATTAGTTTATTGTAAAGTATGTAAAAATTCAAGTGTAAGGGGAGTGTTCATTCCCTATGATGTATTATTTTGGATGGTAGGGTAAGAGTGTATGCATAAAAATAAAAAAAAAAATAAAAAATAAAAAAAAAATCGAAAAAATCAAGAAAAAGAGAAAAAAAAAATAGAAAAAGGAAAAAGAGAAAAAACATACGGACTACCATCCCTTTTCATTCTATGTTCATTTTATGTTTTTGTTATTTTTCATTTATTAGCTTAAGTCGAGTCTAGTCTTGGCTTAGCAACGCCATATTGTACATGTAATTAACCAAGATTGTTAACTCGCCACCAGTAAAACTTCCTTTATCCAACAAAACCGTGTATTTCATATCCGTACACCTAACGTTACAACCCTTTAAAAGACCTCTTTGATAGTTTATCCTAGGTGCTTACGCCATGTGGTGGAGGTTTGATCCTTTCCCAAGCCTATGGTAATCTATTTTGCTATGACAGGTAGTGAGAGATATCTTCCGTTTCCATATTGTAATTTACACTTTATTACACCCGAGAGATGTGAGTATCTAAACACTATTTGGTCTTTAGTGTATGACCTCCGTGCTTGTCTATTGGTCTTTAGTGGAACGATTATTTGTTGTAATTACTTTTATATTAGTGTTAAATGACCCCTAACTTGTATTTTGAGTAGAATAAAAGCGCATTTGCTTGAGGACAAGCAAATCTCAAGTGTAAGGGTATATGATAAGGCGAAAAATGATTCGTTTTTAAGGGGTCATTTAAGCCCGAATTCGAATTTATTTGATCAAATATTGCCCTAAATCATTCCTTTTGTGATTTTAGGTACTTTGGGAGTGAAATCTGGAAACGGAAGCAATTCGGACGTTTTTGGAGCATAAAAGTGAAGAAAACGCCAAAGTCTTAATTTTCCATCCTGAGAACAGAAGGTGACGGCGTCAAGAGTAACTCCCTGACGGCGTCAAGAGCAAAATTCCATGACGATCCAGTAAAGATTTGACGGCGTCACGAAGTAGGGCGTCAAGAGTAAAAGTCATGACGGCCTGGAAATGATTATCACTTGACGGCGTCAAATGTAGATCAAGGCAGTCCGAGAAAAGTTTTGGCGGCGAGGTGACGGCGTCACAAGCTTGGTCTTGACGCCGTCAGACCCCTTTTCCTATATTTAGTTTTCTAATTTTCACATTAAAAGGAGAGAAGTTTTGGAGAAACCCTAAGTACGAACTTGGTGCGAATTTTACAGGTTTTTCAAGGGTTCCAAGCCCTTGATACCTTTCATGTGTAATTGAGATAAGTGTTCTTTTAATTTAATCAATATGTCTATGTGTTGGTTGTCTATATCTTGTTCTTATCTTAATTCCATCATGCTAGGCTAGATCTATCTTGTGTTTGCTTGGATCTAATGAAACCTAGATGTTAATTATGTGTTGATTACTTGTATATACTTGTCTTGGATGAATGATTTATATGTTAGGCTTAAGAAAACTGGCAGATCTCCAATTGGTAACATGCTTGAACGTCTTAAGAAACATGAACCGACGCGCACTAGGTCTTTATTGGTTGTATTTAATGCATGAGCCACTGTTTATAATCCCTATGGTTGTGCTGGGCATGGTATAGGAGGAGATAAGAGCTCATAGAATTGGGGAGTTAAGTGTGCCACCCCATGAATGGTATTAAGGAATACGATCCGTCATCCATGCAATTATAACAAGTAATTAACGTGTAAAAGATGTCTAGGGAGTAGTGAAATCTTAGTAAACACATTTTCTCCACTTATTGCTCACAACTTTAGTATAATTTAGTATATTTTCATTTCTAGTATTTTATTTTGATTGCATCTTTAGTATTGGGTTAGTTGATTAGCAACTAATTCCGCCTAAATCCTTCAAACCCGAGATTTTTAATTGCTTTCTAAAAAATATAAAATACAAAAATAATCATCCCTCACCTTTAGAACTAGTATTTAGATTTTCTAATCCTAGCGACACTATTCCTAGCTGAACGATCAATCCCCCGGTACTTGTCACTATACTATACTACAACGATCAGGTACACTGCCTGGTGGGGGTTGTAAGCTTCTCGAGATCCCTTGAGAGGTAAAGCCTGGTGCAATTCCCACGCATCAGGAATCCATTTAAAATTAGGTCTTCTCTGTAACCATTGTTGCCATATCCAACTAGTTCGTGCTTTTGATGAGACGAAAAGTGTACCGCTTTTAGGGGGTCATTTAAGCCCAAATTCGAGATTATTTGATCAATTATTACCCTAAATCATTCCTTTTGTCATCTTAGGTACTTTGGAGAAGAAATCTGGAAAAGGAAGCATTTTGGACATTTTTGGAGCAAAAAAGTGAAGAAAACGACAAAGTCTCCAAATCATGCTGAATTTCGTACCTGACGGCGTCAGGAATTGCATGTGACGCCGTCACTCATGGACAAAGAGGTGGATAAATTACATACACGTGACGACGTCACCAAGGCCGTCATGTACAAAATACAAGAGATGGCCAAGAGATAAGTTACACATGACGGCGTCAGATCTGGATCAAGGCAATACGAGAGTTTTTATGGCGGCGAGTTGACGGCGTCAGGATTTACACGTGACGCCGTCAGACTCAAAAATCTATATATAGTTTTCTAGTTTTCATTTGTTAAAAGAAGAGAACTTTGGGATAGTTTTTGAGAAACCCTAACACGATTTTTACCTTACTTTTAAGAGTTCCAAATCCTTGTTTCATCCATGTTTGATTGAAGATAAGTTTTCCAATAATCATTCAATATGTCTATGTGTTGTTTGATTCTATCTTATGCGTGTCTTTACTTTAACAAGCTAGTCTAGGTTTTCTTTGTGTTTGCTTAGATGTAATGAAACTTAGTTATTGATTATTGGTTGGTTGTTTGTTTATAATTGTTGTGGATGATTGATTTCGATGTTAGGCTTAAGAAAACTGGCAGACTTCCAATTGGTAACATGCTTAAACGTCTTAAGAAACATGATCGGATGTGTACTATGATAAATTGGTTGTATTTAATGCATAAGTAACTACTAAGGAGGCCAAATTAGGAGCTAGTAGTCGGCTCGACATCGGAAGAGGTATAAGCTTATAGAGTTAGGGAAGATCGTACACGGCCCTACGAATGGTATTAAGGAATATAACCCGTCATCCATGCAATTGTAACAAACTAATCAACTAGTAAAAGATAGCTAGAGAGTAGGGAAATCTAAGTAAACACATTTCTCTTATTATTGTTTTTCTCCACATTTACTTTAGTGTCATTTTATTTTATTTCTATTGCATTTGTAGTTATTTGGGTTAGTTGACTAGCAACTAATTCCGCCCATTCTTCCAAAACCCGAGATTTTTACTTGCTTTCCATAAAATATAAAAATACAAAATGAATCATCCCTCACCTCTAGACCTAGTTTAATTGAGTTTTAACCCTAGCGAACACTATTCTCTGAGTTGAACGATCAATCCCCCGGTACTTGCCACTACACTATACTGCATCGGTCAGGTACACTGCCTGGTGGGGATTGCAAGCTTCTCAAGATCCCTTGAGAGGTAAAACCTTTTGCAAGGTTGGAAAACCACGCATCAAGTTTTGGCGCCGCAGCCCGGGGAATAGTTATTGTCTAGGTTGAAATTTCTTTTTATTAGGTCTACTTGCTAGATTCCTTTCTAGTAAGATTTTTATTTTTATTTTTATAGGTCTTCTTTAGTCTATCTTATTTCTTTGTTTCCTTTGTTCGTAACCATTACCATCCGCCATCATAGAAGGTGGTAATCTCTTTGACCCCATCAACACACCACAACAAAACCATCCATTAAACCCACCACAACCAAATCAACCTCCTAGACCCCGAACTTTAGGAGAGTACTCCCGTCCTAGCCACCAAGGCTATCGAAATACCATGGAGCTCACTCAAGGATCCAATGTGTCTCCCTTGCGATCCGTCACCATCCGGTTGGTGCAAAGCGGATGTGCATTCCATGGACTTCGTTCAGAAGATCCTAATCAACACCTGAAGGATTTCCTAAAAATCGTAGACTCCATAGACCTTGATGTTGAAACTCGAGAGGCGACCCGATTGCGTCTCTTCCAATTCTCTTTACGTGACCAAGCTAGTCAATGGCTTGAGCGTTTACCCGCAGGATCCATCACCTCTTGGGATGATCTCACCACTCGTTTACTTGCTCAATTTTTCCCACCGGGGAGAACTACCAAGCTTAGAAATGACATCGTGATGTTCCAACAATGTCAAGGTAAAACTCTCTATGAAGCATGGACTCGTTTCAAGGACTTACTCCAAAAAGTCCCTCATCATGGCATAGATCTTTGGCTCTAAGTCCAAATTTTCTATGACCACATCAATCTCTCCACGAGGCAAACCATTGACCAAGCGACCGGTTGCAAGCTACGTGATCGAAGTGCGGAATAATCATGGGAACTCATAGAAGATCTTGCTTTCTATGACAATGAAAGTTGGAATGATCTCCGTCAAAACAGTCAAGGCAATATCTTTGCCTTTGAACAATTCAAGCACTCCCGACCGTAGGATCATGGAACTTGAAGACCGAGTCAAGTTTCCCATGAAATCTTATGAGGCTCCTAAACCTTCAAGCCAAGTGAACAAAATCACTTCTTCGTGTGAATTATGTAGTGGTCCCCACGACACTCGTGATTGCATGGAACTCCCCGAACAAGCTTTTGCAGATTACGCATCCTCGCGTACTGATGGAGCGGGAGACAAGTGATACACTTTTAAACCCAAGCCAAACCCTTACGGTGATTCATACAACCCCTCTTGGAAAAATCACCCGAACTTTAGGTGGAAACAAAACCAAAACATGCCCCAAAACAATTATTCCATTCCACCTAATTGTTATCAATCAAGCGGTCCACCCTCTAACCGTACTTTCAACAACAATTCTTCCAACAACTATGGTAGCCCCAATAATTTTGAAGGATTGATGTCCAAATTTATGGCATCTCAAGAAGCTCGTATAACTAAGTTTGAATCCGAATTCAATCAACAACAAATGGAGATGACCAATAAAATCGACAACTTGTTGAAAGCCCTCAACAACCAAGTTCTAACTACACCAAAGAAGGACACTAGGGACACTAGTAGCGGAACCCAAATTAAGGACCCCTCATCATCCAAACACGTCCACTTTGTTAACGTAGTCTCTATTAAGCCAGTCGATAATAATAGGGAAGAAAGTGATAAGGATAAGATTAAGGAAGTTGAGGATGAAAAGGAAGAGATAGTTGAGGAAGTAGAAATGTGTAGAGGAATACTTTGATAGGTTACCCACCAAGGAAGAACGGGAATACCATAAGGATTTATTCGATGACCCCAAAACACCATACGTCCTTGGTTCACCAATCATCAAAGCGGGTGATCCCTCTAACATCAACATACCATGCAACATTGGGCATGTACACGTGTGGAAAGCCTACATCAATCTTAGATCTCCTATAAACAATATGACTAGGACCCATTACAATTGGGTAATGAAGAAGCAACTAGGACCTAGGATGATTCCCAACACGGGTTGGATGAGTAACTTTGTGGGAAGAGTGAAAGGATTGCACGTCTTTGTAGGAAACTTCACTTACGTTACCGACTTTGTGATTGTAGAAGATATTTGTCCGGTAATAGATGGTTGCCTAAGTCAAGTAGTGTTCGGAAAGCCATTTGTTGAGACCTCTAAGATGAATTATGACTCATCTCTAGGGATAGTTAGGTTCAAGGATGAGAACGATGAGATAGCTTACCAAATGCCCTATAAGATTGAACAATTCCGTCTTTTATCAAACATCGAAAAGGAACACAAGCAAGTGGTCTACTATAGGAATGATAAGGATAGACGTAGAGGAGTAGACTATGTTATGAATAGAATACTTGGTTTCTACAAGGAATGCTTGCAACTAGGTCTGGAATACAAAACCAAGATTGAAGATGACCTAGAGAATGTGACTAATGACGAGGTCACGTAATAGCCCGTGACCTTGAGTCTAGCTACAAGACTCGTAAATAAAGAAAAGCGCTTCTTGGGAGGCACCCCAAGTTTTATTTGTTTTATTTGTTTGAATGTTTGTTTGTTTGATTTTATTTGTCCCTGTATGCATGCTTTTATTTTATTGTTTGTGGATCATGTTCAAAAATAAATTGTGAAAATGTTTTATCTTGTTGTTTAACTTCGTCTTAACTTTAGAAAAAGGTATTTCGCAAAAGATAAGTGTAAGGGAAATCTAAATTTGTTTCTAAGAATGGAATTGGACATCGACCACAACAATATTAAATGAATGTGCATACTAGTATTTGTGTGAGTCAAATGCTTGTATCAAGTAATAATGATGTTTTGCAGGAATTCCAGGAATTAAGGCGTGAGTTTTTCCAAAAATTTTCTGGAAACTTAACATAAGATTTCTGTCAAAGCACTCTGACGGCGTCAGGGTTATAACCTGACGGCGTCAGGTGTAAAATTCTGAAAAATTTTGCAAGTTTTGTTTTTCTACCGGAGTCTTAAAGTTTTTGTTAATTCTTTAGTTTTATAAACTCCAGGAAATCTGTAAACATTCATTCCACAAGCATTATATCTTTATATATAGATTGCCACCGATTTTACGCAAGGTTTGCCATGATTGTTTTCTTAGCTTTAACCGGTTATATTGGACAAGAAGATGATTTATATTTATGGAGGGAAGCTTTCAACGTTCATTTTCTTGGAGGAGGATCTAACCATGTTATCACATTATCCACACCGAACAAATTAGGGGAGTATTTGTTTCATTCATTTACCTTCGTTACCTTTACATCCTTTTTATTGAACATTGGGGACAATGTTCAGCCTAAGTGTAAAGGGAGGGTAAACGATGATACCTTAGAGAATGCAATTGCACTTGAGTTTGTTTGTTCAATAGTAGGTGTGTAATAAAACTAAGAGAAATACTTGTTAGGGCAATTTTAGCGCCAAATTTAAATTTTTTTACAACATTTAGGAGTGAAGATTTAGCCTTAATGAGCGTCTCATGGATTGGAGTTGTATGACTAGCACAAAAACTGTACCACTCAAAATTTTCCACCCTAAATATGTGAGGTTCGCCCCTAGATTTGTTAGGAAATTATGCTTGTGAGTGTACCGGTAGTACTTAGATTCTAGAACGTGCGTTAGTGATGCATCCCGGGACCGCTAGTGAGACTACATTCGTGTAGTTAGGATTTACTACATGATAAGAGGCATTAGGATCACCCTTGTGTTTAAACCCGTATCATAATTACTTGACCAATGAAGTCATAATTACTTAACTAGTAAAGTCAATTAATTTTCTCACACCTTTGCGATGTACTCATTTTTAGTACACGATACCCCTAGTACACCCCTCTGAGCCTATCTTTTTCGTTTCTAACTTTAAGCATTTCACTTAAAGGAAGAATTTGTTTATAATCCACCCCAAATGTGCAACCAAATCGCCTTAGCCTTCCTTGTATGCACTCATCTTTAGTGCATTATTGTTACATGTTTAAACCTTTAGTTAATTGTCTAATTGAGTACATGGTTGCTAAGACGAGTCATATCTTGTACATATTGCTTCGGGATGATTGGGACTCATGGGTAAAGTACTATTGTTATGGAGTATTGGGGAAGACATCATACATTACCCTCATATGTGCGTTAATCTTAAAAAGTACTCCAAGTGTTTTGATTATCTTAATTCGAGTCATTAGAATAGGTGATTGTAAAGTATGTAAAAGTTAAAGTGTAAGGAGAATGCAAATTCCCTATGATGTATTATTTTGGATGGTAGAGTAAGAGTGTATGCAAAAAAAATCGAAAAATCGAAAAATCAAAAAAAATAATAATAATAGAAAAAGAAAAAGAGAAAAAAAAACGTACGGACTACCATCCCGTTTCCTTTTATGTTTGTTTTATGTTTTTGATTAGCTTAAGTCAAGTCGAGGTCTTGGCTTAGCAACACCACATTGTACATCTAATTGACCAAGATGATTAACTCGCCACCAGTAAAGATTGCCTTGATTCCGTGTTTATCATATCCCTACACCTCACGTTATCCTAGGTGCTTACGCCAAGTGGTAGAGGTTTGATCCTTTCCCAAGCCTATGGTAATCTATTTGCTATGACAGGTAGTGAGAGACATTTTCCATTTTCATATTGTGATATATACTTTTATTACACCCGAGAGATGTGAGTATCTAAACACTATTTGTGAGGTGCTAGTGTATAATTTCCTTGCTTGTTTTGGTTGAAGTGGAACGATTATTTGTTGTAATTACTTTTATATTAGTGTTAAATGACCCCTAGCTTGTATTTTGATTAGAATAAAAGCTCATTTGCTTGAGGACAAGCAAATCTCAAGTGTAAGGGTATTTGATGAGACAAAAAGTGTACCTCTTTTAGGGGGTCATTTAAGCCCAAATTCGAGATTATTTGATCAATTATTACCCTAAATCATTTCTTTTGTCATCTTAGGTACTTTGGAGAAGAAATCTGGAAAAGGAAGCATTTTGGATATTTTTGGAGCGAAAAAGTGAAGAAAACGACAAAGTCTCCAAATCATGCTGAATTTGGTACCTGACGGCGTCAGGAATTGCATGTGATGCCGTCACTCATGGACAAAAAGGTGGATAAATTAAATACACGTGACACGCCAGAATGTTTTGGAGGATTTACATGTGATGGCATCACCAAGGCCGTCACATACAAAATACAAGAGACGACCAAGATATAAGTTACACATGACGGCGTCAGATCTGGATCTAGGCAATACGAGAGTTTTTATGGCGGCGAGTTGACGGCGTCAGGATTTACACGTGACGCCGTCAGACTCAAAAATCTATATATAGTTTTCTAGTTTTATGCTTTGATCTGCGCACGCTAGTAGTGGAGACTATTCCTGTGGAAGTGGAAGGATGCAAGTTAGTGTCCTAAATGTTTGTTTCCTTAGGTGTGATGTCTAACTCATGCATTCTTGGTGCTATTACAGTAGTGTCAACGAACTTTCCTTTTTGGAGTAGCTTGATTTTCTCTTTTAAGTCAATGATGATGTGATTTTTATCATGAATTTGAGACTCAAGTTTTCTATTGCAATAAGCAATATCATTGCGGTTTTGTTCCCACTCAGCATTGTCAACTTTTAATTCCACAATTTCCTTCTCATATTTGAAACATTGGTTTTTGAAAAACTCATTGTCATTGCATGTTTGACAATAATTTAAATATTTTGACTATGCAATTTCAATTGAAATTTAAGACTTTGAGTTTGACACCATTGAAGCTTTTGATTGAGTTTCAGAATTTCATGTGAAAATTTATTGTTCACATCATCATTGGTTTCTCTTAATCTCTCGTTTTCATATTTTAATGACTTAACTTCATGTTTCAACAAATCATTGTCAACAGAGTGTTCATCAATAAGCATAGAAGTACCAGTTTCATAAATAGCATTCATGATAACAGAAATAATATCAGCATTGAGAACTTGTTCCAAGAGTCAATCAACATCATTTTGTAAGGCCTTGTTTCTTTGCTTTTGTGCCAAAAATGCATTTTCATTAGCTTTGAAAATATTTATCATGGATGTGACTTCATTTTGAAGTTCCTGTTCCCAACGTGTAGCACAAACACGTAAGTGTTGAACGAATGGCAAAAATTGTTTTTGAAAAATTTATCTTTTTTCTTTTTCATATGCAGATTGAAAAGTGGCAACTTTTATCTCTGATTTAACGTTCAATTGCATTTTCCAAAATTTCAATATCTTGCATAAACGAGTCAAAGTACTTAACACTACTAGAAAAAGGTCTATCCTTGACTCGCATTTTATGACGCACGCTACAAGATGATGCGCAAATAGCAAAGTCATAAAATAAGAGTCATAACGAGTAAATTTTTTATTGGGGATGACTCGTTTTCAGAAGCGTCACAACATAGGGTCATAATCAGTTAAAATTTAGCCTACTAGATAACAATCGTTTTGCTTCGTCCTAAATAGGGGTCATCTATGTTTTTTTGATAATAAAATATTTTTACCAAAAATATATTTTCTTGTTTTTCCCAATGTAACAATTGATAATAAAACACTTTTACCAAAAATTGTAGTATCTGCTTCGTTTTTTTTTCCCCAAAACACTTCCCGCTCTAACGCTAAAAACTTCCCTCTCAAACTCTCAAAACCTAATCAAACACCCCTCTCAAAACTATCAAAATACTCCCGCCCCTAATTTCCCATCTCAGACCCCTCTCAAAACTCTCAAAACACTCCCGCCCTAATTTCCCATCTCAAACCCCTCTCAAAATACTCGACATCAGTTTGCCCTAATTTGCCCTAATTTTGAAAGGTATGCCGTAATTTGCCCTAATTTGTTTGTTTGAGAGTTTTATGTTTTCTGTTTTAATGTAGTTGTAGAGTTTTATTTAGGTTATAAAATCAATTTATTGATTTTTAATGTAGCACACCAGGTGTTTGTGAAAATGTAACTAGGTTTTTGTATCAGTTTTTGTATCATTATTTTTTGGTTGCAAGATAACATATTATAGGTGTTTGTGAAAATGTTACTATGATGTAAGATAATATTTTTTGGTGTTTGTGAATAATATTTTATAGGCCTCATGTAAGTTAACTGTAAATAATGTAACATGTATAGTTTAATAGAGTAAACTTTAACTGTAAATGATTTGTAAGCTGGTGTTCTTGTTTAAAGTGTATAGTTTACTAGGTAGTTATCTTTTTCTGTTTTAGTTTAATAAGGTTGGTATCAGACTCGACACTTACACGAGATGTTTTCTGTTTTAGAGTTTTTAGGTAATGGATAAATCTTGGATTTTGTCTGATAGATTATCAATCGCATACGAGGAAGGTGTGAATGCCTTTTTAGAGTTTGCACAACGCAATAACCCAAATTCCAATGCCATTCCGTGTCCTTGTGTAAATTGTATCAATTTGTGTCACACTTCCATAAAAAAACGTGCGTTATCACGTGTTTAAACACAGTTTCGATGAGAATTATATTGATTGGACCTTCCACGGATAAAATTCATCTAAGGATGAAGCTCAATGCCCTAATGAGTCTAGACCTCCCGAGTTCGATTACACAAAGGAGATGCTACATGACGCCTTCACATATGCAGAGAATGAACCTAATTTATTGAAGTCACTTCTCGAAGAATGCGACAAGCCACTGTATGAAGGGTCTAAGTATAATGCACTAAATGGATTGCTGAAATTCCAACATTTGAAGGGTCAATTTGGCTGGTCTGATACAAGCTTTGATGCTTTATTAGGCGAGCTAAATGATGTTTTGCCTTCAAATAATACAATCCCTAAGTCGATATACGAGGCCAAGAAGTTGCTAAAAGGAATAAGCATAGAATACATTAAGTATCATGCTTGTGAGAATGATTGTGTCTTGTTCTGGGATGAGCACAAGGATGCTTTTTAATGTCCAACTTGTGGCACTTCTCGGTGGAAGGAGAATAGCAAGAAGGTGCCGAGAAAAGTTGTTTGGTATTTCCCGCCCATTCCTAGATTTAGAAGAATGTTCTTGTCACCAGAAACCGCACATGACCTAACTTGGCACGCGCAAGGTCGGGTCAGTGATGGCAAGCTAAGACATCCTTGTGATTCCCCATCTTGGAAGCTTGTTGACGACAAGTACTGGAAAGAATTTGGAAAGGAAGATAGGAATCTGAGATTAACCTTGTCCGCGGATGGTATAAACCTTCATACGTCATTAAGTGCAAAGTATAGTTGTTGGCCGGTTACCCTAGCAACATACAATCTACCTTCTTATTTATGTATGTCAAGAAAGTTCATGATGTTGAATCTACTGATATCAGGTCCAAGGCAACCTGGTAACAATATTGATGTCTACTTGGCACCACTAATAAAGGATCTGAAAGAGTTGTGGAAACATGGCGTTAAGACGTATGATGCTTATAAGAAACAGTTCTTCAATCTAAAAGCAGTCTTACTTTGGACAATAAATGACTTTCCCGCGTATGGTGACCTGTCGGGGTGTCTTACCAAAGGTTATAACGCGTGTCCAGTATGCTCAGAGGATACCTACTCACAATGGTTGCCAAAATCCAAAAAAGTATGCTTCCTCAGGAATAGAAGATTCCTCCCACTTACACATCCTTTTCGCAAAAGAAGAAAAGATTTCAATAATGAACCAGAGAGCGGTGTGATGAAAAAACCGAGATCGGGTTAAGAAGTTTATGACTATCTGGAAGGTTTTACGACTAAATGGGGGAAGGAGAAAAAGGCAAAGAAGGAAGTTATCTGGAGGGCGTTGAAGAAGAATAAATCAAAGAAGAAAATGCCACGTCAGCAGAAAAGGCCAAAAAAGAAAAAAGAAACTATTGATGCGAGATCGAAAGTTTGGCGTAAAAAATCAATCTTTTTTGAACTAGAGTACTGGAAGCATTTGCTTGTTCGTCATCAGTTAGATGTTATGCATATAGAAAAGAATGTATGTGAGAGTGTTTATGGGACGTTACTGAATTTGCAAGGCAAGACGAAGGACGGTTTAAAGGCACGACAAGATCTCGAGGAGTTAGGGATTAAGACTGAGTTAATAAGTCAACCAAAGGGGAAGGGTCATTATCTGCCGCCTGCCATATACACATTAAATAGTGAGGAGAAACACATGTTTTATGACCGCTGTCTAACATAAAAGTGCATGATGGGTATTCCTCCAATTTCAAGAATCTCGTGTCCGATGATAATTCGAAGGTGAATGGATTGAAGTCCAACGACTGTCACGTACTAATGCAACAGATTCTTCCTTTTGCAATAAGGGGGGTGTTAGACGTGAAAGTTAGGAAGACTATTATAAGCTTGTGTCACTTCTTCAACGAGCTGTGTAGTAAAGTAGTTGATGTTAGTAAGCTAGGCAAGCTGCAAAGTGACATCGTAGTAACTTTGTGTTTACTAGAGAAGTATTTTCCGCCTTCGTTTTTCGATGTCATGATTCACTTGATGGTGCATTTAGTCAGAGAGGTGAGGTTATGTGGCCCAGTCCACTTTAGGTGGATGTATCCGTTTGAGAGGTACATGAAAACACTAAAAGGTTATGTACGAAATCATTATCGACCCGAGGGCTACATGCAGAATGTTATGTGGCAGAGGAAGCATTAGAATTATGTTCCGATTCCTTGGAAAACATGAAATCAATTGGCAATCCTCATGATCGTGCTGATGAAAGAAACCGCACTGGTAAACCTTTATCGCAGGCTACCATCTGTGTTGTGGATTCTAAGCTACTTGATCAAGCTCATCTTTATGTACTAGGAAACACCGCCGATATTGAACCATACATAAAGCAGCATATGTTAGAACTGAAGGATCTTAACCCGCGTCGAAATAATACATGGTTGCAGAGACAACATAGTCGTACGTTTATTGACAGGTTTAAGAAAGAGGTTGAAAAGCGTTTGGCTAACGGGGAAAATACCGGTGACAATGTTCGTTGGTTGGCAAAAGGCCCTGATTTTGCTGTTAGTAAATATATCGGGTTTGCCGTAAATGAGTATCAATTCCATACAAAAAAATGATGACGAGAGGTCAGAAGAGAGTAAGGAAAAGAATTGAAGAAAGGAAGGGATTGAAAATGACTGCAATGATGGTTGATGGACAAGTTGCAAAGGTCGATTGCATAAAAGTGCAATGCGAGGATGATTTGTTTGGGCACCACAGTTACACGTACTTAAATTGGAATGATTTTGACAGTCTATTTTCAATGGATGAGTTAAGCGGGGCTGTCATTGCTTCTTATATCATGTAAGTGATAAATATAGTTTATAAAAAATTGGTACTTGTATGTTAACAGGACTAATTGAATGTAAACTTTGTATGTTAATTGTTAACAGGTACCTGTATGAGCAAATCAAGAATGGGTCACAAAGAGATCATGGAGTTTGTTTCATGACCCCGACTGCGATCATGCATCATGAACGTAAAGCGAGGGCCAAGAATATCGAGGAGGCAAGTCGAGTTATTGCAAAAAGGTTATCTACAAGGAAGCAAAATGACCTCATCTTATTGCCATACAATCCCGGGTTAGATTTTCGACAACATTTAAATTAATTAATAAAAATTAACATTAATTAACAGAATTTGTTTTTTGTTTTTTGTTATTTGTAGAAGACATTGGGTGTTAGGTGTGCTTAACATGAAGACAAGTACCTGCTATTATCTTGATTCCCTATCGGTTAGCAACGTCAATCATCAGTTCAAGCAAATAGTGGATGCGTAAGTAATACAAATTATAGAATCTTTATGATGTATGATGTAATACTTAACTGGGTTAATTCTTTGTAGGGCAATTGCATTGTATGATGTAGAAGCTGGAACCAATAAGATGACTAAACTTAACTGGGTTAATTCTAAGGTTAGTTATTTGTTATGGCTTATTTGCATCTCCTAGCTTATTAATAGTCTAAGTAATACTAGTGTAGAGTGGTTTTTAGTTTTAATCAACTTAGTATAGGGTAAAATTGCAATACAGATCAGTGTAAGGGTGTTTGGTTTAAGACAGCTTATAGGTTAGTTTGGGTATAATCTGAAAAGCACTGTTCATGTGCCAAGTTTTTGAGTTTGATTGAACTGATTCAAAGGTATTTTAGTTGTTCTCATCAGAAGATAGGGCAGTTTGATGGTTATTTAAAGTCTGCATTTAGATATTTTAGTTTTGAGCTCTTATCTGCCCTAATAAGCTTAGCAATAAGCTGAGCTTAATTTGAGTTCATTTTGGCTTTGCTAGTTAGTTCAATGGTGCTTAAGTGAGTTCCTATGAGTTGGTCTGCTGTGGAGTAGTCTTGCTCAAATTTTGCGCCAAATTCCTAATCTGCTACCACAGATTGTTTTGCAGCAATTAGTTATCTGCACTGCTGATCTAGGATCAAAATTGGCTTATCGTATCTGCTTTAGGTCCTAATTTTTGGAATATAGGTAAGTTAGGTAGGGGTCTTTTGGTGCATAATCTGGTATTTGAGTTTCACTTTATTAATCAGCTAATAACTGATCTGCAAATAAGCCCATATACCCTGTGCAGACCATTCTTGTTAATCAACTGTATTTGCATATCATATACAATTTGTGTTTCTTGTGTAGTGTCCATGTCAGCCCGGATGCACCGAATATGGGTACTTCGTGCTGAAGTTTATGAAGGAAATAGTTAAACATGGAGTTCGGGCTCTCGAAAATGACAATGTAAGTAGTTAACTGTTTTAAGTAGCTTAAGTAGTAATTAACTGTTTCTAAAATGTTGTTTTATTTGACTAGATTGGTGGTGATAGCAATGAGTACACGGAGGCGGATTTCAACGATATTCGAGAAGAATGGGCAATTTATGTGTCGAATTTCATTTTTAGGTAGAAATCGCGCGTATTGTAGTAACTTTAACTAATTATTGGTCTATAGTTTGACTTGAATTGTTATGTAATGAATTGGTAACGCATGGTTTTGATATATATGAAATGCGTTAATTTTGTACAATTATCAGGTTTATTGTCAGTAATTATGTATATAATCAGGTATTAAAAAACAGGAAAAAAAATGATTTTAAGTTAATGACTCGCAAAAACATATGTCAGAAAAGTGTGTTATAAAAGTTAGTCAAAATGATTTTAAGGGTAATGACACGCAACGTGGGTCATAAGTGCGAGTCATAGAAGGATGACGCACAAATGCGAGTCATGAAGCTTTATGACGGGTCCTTCCTTGACTCGCATTTGCGCGTCATAAGGACTCTTCTTGACTCGCATTTGGAGTCAAGAATTGCTGTTTTTCTAGTAAAGTACACGAGAATGTGTAGGCATGGGTGTAATTTCACCAGAAGATGGTAAAGGACCATTTACTTGTGCCACAGTTTGAACAAGAGCTCCATTTGAAGATGAGATATATGATTCTGTCACATACCATGATTTCTTAGGATTTTCTTTTTGAGGAACAAAAGATTTTGAGATATGAGGGGCTTTTGAGTAATCATATGGTTTACAAAATGGTTTAAGACTCATTTTTGACCGACTTTGTTCTTCAGTTTCTTCTTCTTCCTCAGTATCATGCACAACAACACGTATGACAGAATCATCAAGCATTTGTTCAACACTGTATATTTTTGGATTTTCCTTGAGTGCTGAGTGTAGAAAACATGGTTTGTTGTCACCAAGGGCAAAGCCTCCTTTAGGATTTCAAAGTAAACTTTTGAATTGTTGTGACAAATCCTCCAGTTTTATAAACAACATTTTGAAATTCTTTGAGCTGGCGTTCAAGATCAACAATTTGACCAATTAAAGAATCCTCTATTTTCCTTTTTAACTTTTTATGTTCAGAAAAATTGATTTGACAAGTTGACAACTCTGTTTTTGTGTTTGAAAGCTCAGTTTTAAGTTGTTCAACTTGTTTCTTGAGGTCTCATTTTTCATTTTCCAATTGAGAAACCAATTTGCCATTAGACTCAATTAGTTCCCTCATTTGATACTGAAGATTTTGTTCTTTGTTGTAATATTCTTGTAACGCAGCTTCAAAACTTTTTCACGTTTTTCTTTGTTTCCAAAGATTGATAATTGATATTTATAGCACTCAAGGTCCTTATTCAATAATGCAATCTGGGCTTTGAATTTTGTGTTAGTTTTAGTGACTTTCAAAGCATTTTATTGGGTGGTCAACAATAAGGTCTTGAGTTCTGAATCTGGATCAGACAAACAATCATTTTGTTCAACGTAATCATTGTTATATTCATCAATCGGATCACCAAGTGAAACAACTGGGTTAATTTGATCATCATCATCAAATGTAACTACCGTGATCATTTGATCATCCTCATGAGGAGTGAACAATTGATTATTTTGAAAAACTTGATCCTTGTCGGATGCAGATGCAGAAGGTGATGCAATTTCATGTATTAGGCACGTGTTTGGATCATGTACCTGAGACAAACCGTCAGTGTCATACACTGGGCATGAATCACTCATGTTTAGCTCCTGCATATTGGTCATAAGCATCACAGCTGCATTAGCTTCCAAGTCTTCCATGTCATCATCAGAATAAGCATTGGCCATGAAGCTATTTTCCTTCTCAGTGAAATGTCCACCTGCTTCATCTTTCATAGCTAGGAGTAATGCTTGCTTATGAAACTTGCTTCCTCTAGTTCTTGGTTTTGGACATGCAGTAACTAAATGACCCTTCTTATCACAGTTGTAGCACCTCACCTCAGTGTTTCCAGTGCTAGAATTCCCAGTTTCAATAATTTCAACCCTTTTTTGAGGAGCATCAGTGTTGTTCCTGTATCCCCCATTATTGTTAAACTGTTGTCTAGTTTCGGAATTTCCCATGTAACCACCTGAACCAGATCTTCCATAGTTACGATTATGTATCTTAGCTCTTCCATCTTGAATGATAGCTTGATTTCTTGTGTTTGATGAAGTACGAAGACGGCTGTTGGACTTGTTTGAGAATTTGCTTAAGGCTCGAGCAATTAGAGCAAGTCCTTGATTCAAGTTATTGAGTTCCTCATCATCGTCATCATATGAAGTGTTGGTATAGTACAAAGCATCATTGTTCTCATGAGAAACAAGTTTGTTGGGATCGTAGTTTTTACTATTTTATCAAGTCTCGGTCATTTGTAATAATAGGTTGCTTAAGTTATTAGTTACTTTCATTTATGTTATGTTATAAGTTTACTAGGCTTAAGATATCGAGTCCATGGGCCTTAAAGCCCACACGTTCCACATGATGGGGAGGACTAGGAGTGTTGCCCTAGCTCCTCACCTATAAATACAAGTCTTAGGCTATTGTAAAACTTGGTTGGTTATTTGAAATCATAAGGAAACTCTTGCTCTTATTATTCTCTTACTCAAATATTCATCCCATCCTTATATCTATCTCATTCTTGTTTGTGTGAAATCAATATGGTGACCTAACAAGTGGTATCATTCGTCATATGAAGGTGTAGTTATTGTTTCTCTTTGAAATTCGATCCATAATACGTTTTTTAAATCATTATTTTTGTTAAAAATTGTACTTTCTTGATTGTTCTTTTGGTTTTTATCACATATTTGCTTACAAATTTGTGCTACAAATCATTTCAAACACAAAAGTATCAATCTTTTCCTCTAAATAACGATTTGCATTTTGTGTACTATTTTTCGAAATTTTATAAATTTTTCAAAATCATTGTCAAGTTTATAACTTTCTTCAATATTTCATCATTTTACAACTTGAAGTACAAAAATCTTGCACTAAAAACTCGTTTTTGGATTGCTTTCATTGAAAAACAAAGTTTTGCAAAGTTTCGAAATCCCTCACTGCCACAGTTTCGAGATCGTGTGATTTAGCTATCTTTCGACTTACGGATCATGAACTCAGTCTTTTCTCTCTTGTATAAGGAAGAAAAGTACTTCGACTTTTGGTTAACTTTCGAAATTGTATAATTTCGAAAAGTGTTCTTTGTGTTCTCGAAAAGTTCACATATTTTCGAAATCACAATAGTTTTTCGAAAACTTCTTTGGTTTCTCAAAATATCTAAGATTTTCGAAAATACATAAGTTTCGAGAAACTTTCTTTCAAAATCTCAAACTTTCGAAACCTATAATTTTCGAAATCCTTTAGTTACAATTTTTCGCAATCCTTAAAGTCTAGTTTTCGCAATCTCCAGTTCTGTGACAAAGTTTCGACAACATCTACTTGGGCATACTTTTCGAGATCTGGCAAAACTATACCTTCTACAAGATCCATCTTTTCACACAAGTGTTTCATAATGTCTCAACCGCCGTACTACTTCAACAATCCTCAGCAACATCAGTATCAACAGTATCATCAGCAACATCAGCAACAGCAACAGTATCAACAATCACCACAATATTATCATCAACCGGTTTACTCACAACAACATAACTTCATGCAACAAATGGTTCTGATACAACAATCTTATTCGATATCACAACAACAAAGCCAACTTCCACCAAAACCTACTCACTGGTTTGACAGGATGTTCGAAGTCATTTCAACTCAACAATCCAGACACGAAGCAGGCTCTCCTGACACCCCACCAATGCTAACATCGGGTAATTATGTTCAATGGGCAAGTCGATTCTTAAGGTTTATTGAACTCAAAAAACCCAATGGTAAGTACATGAAACAAGTTATCCTAGAAGGACCATTTCCTTGGCCTGTTAACTACGTTGGCGGTGACCCACAGGCTGATCCTTCGATAGCTCCAACTGCTGTGCGTGTTCCTGAGTCTCAACTTACTGAGGAACAAAATCACCATCGTGAAGCAGATGAGTATGCTATGTCTTACATACTTCAAGGAATACCAAATATCATATTCAGAAGTGTTGATGCTCAAACAACTGCAAAAGCTATGTGGGAACAGGTTCATCTACTGATGCAACGCACACAACTGAACAAGGAAGACATGGAATCTAAACTTTACTTGGAATACACTAACATCATGATCGAACCAGGGGAATCTCTTGAGTCCTACTTTCATCGTTTCACTAATGTCATCAATGATTTAGAGAGACATGATATAACTCTTCCAAGAATCGCTGTCAATACAAAGTTTGTTAGTAATCTGGGTCCTGAGTGGCAAAAGTATGTGACATTTGTGAGACAAGCTAAGAATCTTCACAGGGATCCATATGGATTGTTGTACGACTATCTCAAGCACTATGAGTCTAAAGTTGAAAAAGACAAAATCGCCCGAGGAGGATACACATCACCACCTACTTCTAATCCCCTTGCACTCGTTGCTCAAACTCCTGCTTCACATCCTCCGATGTCTAATCATGCTTATGATCAGGAACAGAATTATTTCAGTCACCTGCAACCTCCTGCTTCTCAACACGCCTCTAATCAACTTACTCCATATGACAACAATGATAGCATGTATTACTCTAATCAGATTGAAGATGATGATGATGACGTCAATACGTTGAATCAAGGACTTGCTCTTGTTGCTCGTGCTTTTAGCAAATTCTCCAACAAAACCAACAATCGTCTTCGTTCTTCATCAAATACAAGAAACCAAGCTGTCATTCAAGATGGTCGAGTTGAGATTCAGAATCGTAACTCAGGACGTTCAGGTGGGTATACTGGAAATTCTGGATATGGACAAAGAGTCAACAACAATGGGGGATTCAGAAACAATACAGGTGCTCCTCAGCGAAGTAATGACAATGCTGCTAGTAACAACACAGTCTCTGGGAATGCAATATGGTGCTACAACTGCAACGAAAAAGGTCATATTGTAACTGCATGCCCTCACCCAAGAAAAGGTAGTCAGTTTCACAAGCAGGCATTACTTATGGCTCTCAAAGATGAAAAAGAAGGAACTTTCAATGCTCACGAGAACAGTTTCTTTGCTAATGCTTACAGCGATGATGAAATGGAAGATCTTGAAGCCAATGCAGCTGTGATGCTTATGGCCAACATGCAGGAACATCAGTTGAATGATTCAGGCCCAGTGTTCTCCACTGATGGCTTGTCTCAGGTAAATGACCTAACCACAAGCTCCATATAATTTAATGCATCACCCTATGTTTCTGAATCAGATCAGGCGCAAGTTGTTCCTTCTGAAACATTTTTTTCTTCTCAAGAGGATGAACAATTAAACACAGTTGTTATATTTGATGATGGCACTGTCGTCTCATTTGATGATCCTCTTGAGCAAAACGAAAATGACTTTAGTGAACAACATGAACCTCCTTCTAATCCACCTCCTGACTGTACAGTTACGGCCAAACAACTTACTAATCAACTTCTTTCTAATCACATAACGAACGAGCAAACTGAAATTTTGAAAGAAAATGCCAATTTAAAAAAGGACATTGAATGTTATAAAAAGCAACTTTCAAACTTTCAATATGTCGTTCATCATGAACAAAGCTTTGAAAAGTCATTTCAAGAATCATATGTCAAAGAACAAAATCTTCAAAAACAAATGTATGACATTGTTGAGTCAAACGGTAAAATCGTTTCCAAACTGAAAAATGAAAAACATGATCTTCAAAAACAAGTTGTTCAACTCCAACAGGAACTTTCAAAAACACGAAAAGAGGTGATAACTTGCAAATAGGAATTTTATGAACATAAAGTGCAAAAACGAGAAAAAGTAAATTCTTTACTTGATGATAATATCGCTCTCGAAAGTCAAATTAAAGCTTTTCAAAACATCGTTTATAAACATGGGGAATCTGTAATGACAATTCAAAAGTTTTCTTTAAAACCAAGACCAGGTAAAGGTTTTGGCCTCGGTGATTACAGATCCTCTTTTCTCCGCACTGTGTTCAAAACAAATCCTAAGCTGTACAGTATGGACCAATTGATGGATAATAATGTTGTGCGTGTTATTGTACATGATACTGAGGAAGAATATGAACTTGAAGAGATGAGTCGATCAAAAATGAGTCAAGTTGAATATTGCAAACCATATGATTACTCAAAAGCTCCTCACATTTCAAAATCTTTTGTTCCATCAAGAGACATACCTGAGAAATCATGGTATGTTACTAAGTCTTACGTTTCATCTTTCGATGGAGCTCCTGTCAAACCCGTGGCACAAGTAAATGGTCCCTTACCTTCTTCTGGTCATGTGACACCATTACCTACACGCTGCAAAGTTTTAGACTATTTTCAAACATTCATGAAAGGCATCGATACTTTGGAAAACGTCATTGAACAACATTCGGAAATTAAAATTCATACTTTTCAATCAGCTTACGAGCGGGAAAAGCGAGACATTTTTCAAAAACAAATTCTGCCTTTAGTTCATAATTTGCGTTATTGTGCTACTCGTTGGGAACAGGAACTCCAAAAAGAAGTTAAAGATATGAAAGAAATTTTCGCTCTTAATGAAAATGCAATTTTGGTTCAACAAAGCAAAAACCGATTTTTGAAAGCAGACTCTGATCGACTCTTGGAACAACTTCTTCAGGCTGATTTTCATAGTTCTCTCATGAATGAACTCCATTTTTCCAGCAATGCTGAATTATTTGCTGAGTACTGTGCTGAACTTGTTTCGTTGAGGTCACAAAATGAATCATTGAAACATCAAAATGAAACATTGCGTCAAAACAGTGATGATGTGATAAACAAACTTTCAAACGAAATTTGTCAACTTAAACAAAAGATTGATTGGTGTTAAGCTCAAAGTATTGAAACTGAATTGCAACTATGTACCAATATTGAGTCTCGTAAAAACAAATGTCGTCTACGTAAAAATGAAATTGCGGAGTTAAAAAATGAAATTGCGGAGTTAAAAATTGAAAACGCCGAATGGCAACAAAACCGCGATGACATTCGTTATTGCAATGGTTTACTTGAGTCTGATATTCAGGACAAAAAACACATCATCATTGATTTGAAAGAGAAAATTAAGCTACTTCAAAAAGGAAAGTTCATTGACACCACTGTGATTGCACCAGGAATGTTTCAAATAGACATAACAGATAAGGGTAAGCATGCTAAGAGTTCTAATGTTAGCTCTTCCACTTCCACAGGTCTAGTTTCCCCTAAGAGCGTTAGAAGCCCAAAGCCAAAAAGAGTTAAGAAGACTAAAAAGAGTAGGCTCTCGCAACGTAAAAGTGGAACACTAGAAGTGCAAGAAGTAGAAGATCACCTTAGGAACTCAAATAAAACTAATGTTGCATCTGATTTAGATTCTAATCTGGAAAATTGTAATCCAAATCTTAATGTAACGAATGCTGAACCTTCAAATGTTTTGAATATTAATGCATCTTGTGTGTTTTGTCGTAAAAGTGTGTTATCTGGTGATCATACCAAATGTGTAGCTAATAATCTCTTACACCGCAATAAGAAACGTAGATCCGGCTCTTCTTCTAGGTCCACTAATTCTTCTAAGTCTACCTTAAGAAAAACGCCTACTACAGTTTCTCATAATGTTGTAGTCAACTCAAAAGCAGCAATCAACAACTCTAGGAACACGCCAAAAGCTAGTACATTCACTAAGAACAAAGTAAAAACTAGTTGGAACTGGCAACGTTGGTTACAATACAAACCAAATTTTAAATGGATTCCTAAGTTGTTAAATATTTGTGTTTCCAACCAACAGGAACCCACAATTTCCTCAGGTTCCACCCTTACTTCTGTTCCATCTCTGTCGTCTTCTTTTGATGCAGGTAGTTCAGATCGTTCTCTGGATTGTTGATAGCGGTTGCACCCGACATATGACAGGTAATCTCAAACTGTTAAAGAACTTTGTCTCAAAGTTTATTGGAACTGTCAGATTCGGGAATGATCAATACGCTTTAATCATGGGTTACGGAGACTACATGCATGGGAACATTGAAATTAGCAGAGTTTATTATGTTGAAGGCTTGGGTCACAACCTTTTCTCAGTCGGTCAATTTTGTGATGGAGATTTAGAAGTAGCATTTCGCGAGAAAACATGTTTTGTTCGTGATCTACAAGGAAATGATTTGATGTCTGGAAAACGTGGCACTAACCTTTATACAATTTCAATGTCTGACATGATCGCTTCATCTCCAATCTGTCTTCTATCCAAAGCTGAAACGACTAAATCTTGGTTATGGCACAAACGCCTTTCTCATTTGAATTTCAAAACAATGACTGATCTCGCTCGTCACAAATTAGTTGAAGGCTTTCCAAGATTCCGTTATGCCAAAGATCATCTATGTCCAGCCTGTGAACAAGGAAAAAGTACTCGTGCTCATTTTCCCTCAAAACCTGAACACAGTACTAATCATGTTTTACAATTGCTTCATATGGATTTGTGTGGTCTGATGCGTGTTCAAACAATCAACGGTAAAAGCTACATCTTAGTAATTGTTGATGATTACTCTCGCTGGACGTGGGTTTATTTTCTTCGAAGTAAAGATCAAGCTCCTCAAATGATCATCACCTTTCTCACCAAAATACAAGTTCAGCTTCGAAACACAGTCAGAATTGTTCGCACTGACAATGGCACAGAATTTAAGAATCAGACTCTAAGGTCGTATTTTGAGAAAGTGGGAATTGAACATCAAACATCTATTCCACGCACACCCGAACAGAATGGAGTAATCGAAATACGCAACAGAACGTTAGTGGAAGCTGCTCAAACGATGTTAATCAACGCTCAATTACCAGATTACTTATGGGCAGAAGCTGTTTCAACCGCCTGTTACACTCAAAACCGTTGCATGATCACAAAACGCCACAACAAAACCCCATATCAGATTGTTCACAAAAGGAAACCAAACATCAGTCACTTTCACGTATTCGGTGCTTTATGCTACCCAGTCAATGATCGTGATGATCTAGGTAAACTTAAAGCAAAGGCTGGCATTGGAGTATTCATAGGTTACTGTGAAAATTCTAAAGGCTATCGGATCTGGAATCGTCGTACTCGGGAAATTCAAGAAACTATTCATGCTAATTTCGATGAACTTACTCAAATGGCTTCTGAGCAACACGGCTTAGGACCCGCAACCAACCGTCTTAACTTTTCGGTATCTTCGGCTGAACCATTGTCACTTTCTCGTAAAGAAGTGGAAACCTTGTTTGCTCCATTGTTTGATGATACGCCTGCTAACCGTCCACCTGAGGTCACACCAAATTCCGCTGCACATCTTGATCAACATCAAGCACCTGATACACCTCAACAAACAACAACTTCTATTGGAAGAGACGGTCCTCCAGTCATATCACCTACAACAATAGAACAAACCGGGTCCAACTCACGACAATCAGCTGGAGATTCCATACCTTTATCAGTTCCAAAACCCGCAGAGCATGACCCAGAACAATTCATTAACCCATTTGCAAATGCTCAACCTGTCCCCGACATTGCTGAGTCATCTTCACGCAATTTGGGTCCTGCTCACTTGCGAGATACTTATCAACTTCATCCTTCGACACACAAATGGACTAGAGATCACCCCTTAGTTCAAATTATTGGCCTTCCAGATGCACCTATCATGACAAGACAACGCCTTCACACAGACGGTGAAACTTGCATTTATGCACTCACAGTTTGTGAAACCGTACCTAAAAATGTCAAAGAAGCAATTACTTATGAAAACTGGATTGAGTCTATGCAAGAAGAATTTGAAACTTTTCAAAGATTAGAAGTATGGGAATTGGTTGAAAAACCTGTAGGCATCATCGTCATTGGTTTAAAATAGATCTGGAAAAACAAACTGGATGCAGAAGGCACAGTCATACGCAACAAATCACGCTTGGTAGCAAAAGGTTATTCTCAAGAAGAAGGTATCGATTTTGAAGAATCCTTTGCTCCTGTAGCTAGACTTGAAGCTGTATGGATATTCTTAGCATTTGCTGCTCATCGGAATATGATTGTTTACCAAATGGACGTGAAAACGGCCTTTCTGAATGGTCAACTCCGAGAAGTGGTTTATGTCAGTCAACCTGAAGGATTCGTCGATCCAAAACGTCCCAATCATGTCTAGAAGCTTAAGAAGTCTCTCTACGGTCTTAAGCAATCCCCAGGGCGTAGTATGACAAACTTTCTAAATTCCTGTTGGCTAATGATTTTACTCTAGGCTCGATGGATCCAACACTGTTTACAAAAACCTACGGGATGGACTTATTAATTGTTCAAGTTTATGTCGATGACATTATTTTTGCTTCAACCAACAAAAATTACTCAATAGATTTTTCAAAATTAATGACAGATAATTTTGAAATGTCCATGATGGGTGAACTTACGTTCTTTCTAGGACTACAAGTTTATCAATCACCCTGTGGAATTTTTCTAAATCAGTCCAAATATGCTCTTGAGATTTAAAAGAAACATGGTATGCAAAGTAGTGATACTATGAATACACCGATGGCCAACTCTACTAAACTAGATGCTGATTTACATGGGACTCCAGTTAACCCTACCAAATACCGAAGTATTATTGGGTCCCTCGTGTATCTCACATCCAGTAGACCTGATATTGTATTTGTTGTGTTTATGTGTTCTCGCTATCAGGCTAATCCAACTGAAAAACACCTCAATGAGGCAAAAAGAATCCTTCGATACATAAAGGGAACCATCCACTTGGGGATCTGGTATCCGAAGGATTCTGGTTTTGAACTAAGAGCTTTTTCAGACGCTGACCATGCAGGATGCTTAGACTCGCGAAAAAGTACATCAGGTGGCTTACAGTTTCTTGGAGATAAACTTGTGTCTTGGCAATCAAAGAAGCAGGATTGCACATCACTATCATCTACCGAATCTGAATACGTAGCTAAGTCTACTTATTTCGCTCAAGTCATTTGGATGAGATCACAACTTAAAGACTATGACTACTTATTCAACAAGATTCCGATTTACTGCGATTCTAAGAGTGCCATTGCAATCTCCTGCAACACAGTTCATCATTGCAAATCAAAACACATTGATCTCCGATACCATTTCATCAAAGAGCATGTCGAGAAGGGTACAGTTGAGTTATATTTTGTGGGTACTGAGTATCAATTAGCGGACTTACTTACAAAACCCTTAGCTCCATCAAGGTTTGCAAGTTTAGTTCAACAAATTGGTATGCGATGTTTGACACCATTTGATTTACAAAAGTTTTTAAAACAAAAGTAAAGTGTCAAACATCAACTATTTTACTATCTTTGTAACATAAATGTTTTTCTTTATTTTTTATTAAACCTCAAAAACACAAAAATATTTTTTCTCTTGCACCTAAAAAAAAAAAAAAAAAAAAAAAAAAAAAAAAAAAGAAAAAAAAAAAAAAAAAAAAACTACAAGTATATCGCTCTTTTTCAACACCTTGAATGTTTACAAGTGTTGAGGGGGAGACTCGCCTAAAATTTTATAAATTTTTTCAAAATCGATATACTTGCATATTACCTTTGATGCGTTGTTTCGGGATTTCATAAGATATCTCATATCTCGTATTCCTTTCTCTAAATGGTGTCGTAAGTTAGGATAACTTTAAGTCTTTACTTATTTCTTAATTTAGGACTTATATTGCTAAATGGGTAGTTAAGGGGCCACATGTGACAAGTATCCAAAAGGTTACAAAATAATAACAAAAACAAATCACCCCACGTTTCTAAATTCATAATCTTTCAAAAAACTCTTAAACCCTCCATTTCTAATCCACGGCTCTCATTCATTCGACAAATCCGTGCTTTTGATCGTCAAACCGTAAGTTACTACTTGATCATTAGAAGATTTCTAACAATGGTTTTTGATTAATTGTAAAACTAACGGCTAGATCTCTTGTAATTCATATTTGAAGAGCTAGGGTTTAAGGTGTTTCGAAAATAATCAATTCATGTTTAAGAGGTTAATTATTGATAGGGGTTTTATGCATATACTTGTTTCTATCCTTCCTATAACGATTAATCTCATTAAAACACATGAATTCGAAAATTCTTGTATAAGAATTTTTTTTCGAAAACCTCTTTTCGAAGTGATATTTTTTCGAAATCACACATTTCCAGTGTTTTCGAAAAATTCTCAAAGTTTTGCAACTTTCTCGAAAAGTTACACTTTGGAATTTTTTCAAGAACACTTACAATATGTGTTTGCGAAAACTTATCATCCTTTCGAAATCATGCCCAAAGACAATATTTTCGCAATCCCACATTTTTTGAATGTTTTCGAAAAAGTGTCAATGGATCTGTTCTCGATAAATTATTTATCGAAATCACATCCTGATGTGTTTTCGAAAACCTTCGCAATATGTGTTTGCGAAAATATTATTCTTCGACTTTCTTTCAAAATCATGCTGTGGATTCACTTTTCGAGAACATGTTTTTTTGTTTGTTGTTTGCAATAATATTGTATTAATGTATTATTATGAGATCATTGTAACTTTGAAAACATGTTTTATGTGACAATGTGATAATGGATTCTAGTCATGTATAATGAGATAAGATATGCTTTAATTCGTTGTGCATATGACTTTCCATACATATACGTCACTTACCATTATACATGAAATGATTAAACCATACGTGCTTACATGATTCTAAATGCTTATCTTTAATCAAACTTTGCAAACGTGCTAACTCGTAACAAATCTCGATGTTTGGTTTATGATAATGCTTTTCAGAATAACATGGCTGAACACAACGAGAACGTCCCTGAACAAGCTCTTCCATTACTCACCATGGATGATGTCACTCCCGCTAACTACAACGTTACAATTGGCAACAACAATCCACGAGTTGATTTCGACAGATTGAGAATTACTGAGAACTCGTGCAAGATTGTTAAAGATATTCTTCTTGCACATCCATGCAAACATCTGCTCATCTGTTCTACTTCAGTTCCTCTGCTTTACCTTCATCAGTTCTGGCTTACGGCTAAGGCAAATTTGGATGATGAGTCTTTTACTGTTACGTTGGATCGCCAAGTCTACACTGTAGATCACGACGTTCTTCGTACAGTCCTTCTCCTGCCTCAAACTGACAACGAATTTGCTCCAATACTACCTGAACTGGACCTTCTTGACTTCTTTATTGAGTTAGGATATGATGTTGATGATGACGTACCTCTAGTCAAACATTCCCGATTCAATGCCAAGAATATCCCTCAGCCCTGGAGAACATTCTGTCTGTTGGTTGTAAGATCGATATCAGGAAGAAAAAGTGGTCATGAACATCCTAGGCTTGAACATTTGCAAACATTTTGGGGAATGGTGACTTTGACACCTATTGACTTTGAAGTTCTAATCATGAACGATATAGTCTACAGCATTCAAACCGAACGTGTAAAGACTATGATCCCGTTCATAAGATTCACCAAGCTTCTCATAGAACATTTCTGCAAAGACACACCAGAATTTATCAAGAGGATGGCAGATCCTAACGAGCCGAAGCACCTCTTCGAGGACGACTTCACCACCTCATTCATCAAGACGACCACTTCCTCTACCAAGATCAAAGGAATGAGGCTTCCCGAATACCTTCTTGATGACAAGATCAAGAAAAGTCTGAACTACAAATACTATGCTAATGCTTACAAAGGGATACAGGAAGAAGCTACTATTCAGACTCGTAGCAAAGGAAGTGTGAAGTCTGGGAGTACTACAAGCACTACTGGTTCACCTCAGACTAAGTCTAAGGCTGCTCCCAAGACAAAATCATCAGCTAAACCCAAGACTTCCACCAAACCTAAACCAACATCCAAACCAAAACCTGCAACCAAGCCAAAGCAGAAGGTAACTCCTGAGTACATTCTTCATGATGAACCTACACCTCCACCTTCTGACAGCGAATCAGAGTTCGACACGGAATCAGAAGAAGAAGAACAAGACTTTGAAAGAAGAGTTAGAGTACCTGAAGAAACATTTCCTGCAACGGAGATCGCCATACAACAAAGTCTTGAAACTTTTGAAGCAGAGACAAGAAAAAGGAAAGGGATCACTATTAATGAGCCTAATGATGATGATGAAGACGAACCAATCGTTGAACCGTTTTGTCGATAAACGCAAACTGAAAAGTATAGTTGTCGACACGAGCTGAAGAAAAGCAACTTCGCAAGGAACAAAGGAAAGCAGCTCTCGAAAGCCGACTTATGTCTCAACCTTCAACACCACCACCTGTCGATCAGTTAGAACATGAAGGAGCTACAAGCAGCATGATTCCTCCCATTGTGTCCACTGCTTTAGAATCAGCTCCACAGCCTGATGATATTGTTAAAGATACAGATTTTACAGGAGATATCACTATGACTGAGACTGCTTATGTAGAAGAGAATGTTGGCGGACAAGAGAATATTGCTACGGATCAGGAACATGAATACCTCATTACTCCAGAGTTTCTTGCACGAGAAGCAGAGGAACGTCGAAGAAAAGAAAACGAAGAGAAGAACGCTTTCGACACCAACATATTTCTTAAATCATCTTCTCAGCAGACTTCCTCAGCACAACCTCCACCTCCTCAAGACTCTCCACCAAAGGATCCGACTCCTCCTGCTTCTTCTTCAAGCTCTCACAACGAGTCGTCATCCGAATCATCACCTGAGCATTCATCTCCCACACCTTCCGAAACCGCATCAAAGCAGCATTCAATCAATGAACCGAAACAACCAGTTGATCTTCAGGAGCAAGTCAACAAACTTACCACCATGGTTACCGGTCTTGCCAAACAAGTTGAAGATTTCCAGGAATCAAAGCAGCTGATCGATAAGTTCTTAAACTCTGACTACACAGGATTTATTAAGACTGTCACACAAGATTATCTTACTAAAAATCTAGTTGAGATTGTCACTCCTGAAGTAGCAAACCTTCTTGAACCAATCAAGGACAATTTGGATCACAGAATCAGAAGCGTCGTTAGAAAATTGCTGTCATCAACACCATTCACGCTTCACACTGCAAAACCTTCTACTGCAGCTCCAACCGTCCCTGACTTATCCATCGATGACCTGCTTGCTAAACTCTTTGAAAAAGTTGCCTACAAAACCATACAGACTTCTGAAGAAAAAGCACTTATTGATGTTATGTCGGCCTATATGTCCAAAGAGTCATGCAAAGATGCTGCTGGAACCCTGAAAAGATCAAGGAAAGATAACGACCCTGACCCGAACTCAAAAGGCAAGAAACCTAAGTCTGGAACCGGTCCCTCATCTTCTCTACAACCACGAAAGGACTCCACTCCTCCAGGAAATCAACAACACACCTCAGCTGCCGGTCAAGGTCAAACAGAAGAGGAAGAAACCTTCATGGAACCTACTGATGACTACCAAGGTCAACCTGACACCGATTACCGTGCCTCCCCTATTCCCGATTCTTACGCTGGACCATCGTCACCATCCAAGGCTAAAGACAAGGATGCTACATCTAAGTCTAAGAAATCAAAGAAGAAAAGACGTTATTCATGGCTCGACAATGATGACACACCTCAGAATGATTGGTTGACAGAAATGGTTCAAGCTCAACCTCCTCTCGAAGACGAAGAACCCCTTCCCGGAAACACACTACAATTCACTCAAGTCATAATGAAGGATCTTCATATTAACAAACTCACTAAGACGGAGCTCAGAAGAATCAATAGGGATGCACAGAAATTCCTTAAGTCCAGATCTGGAAATAAAGTCGAATACGAGTATCACATGCAGAATATAGCTAGTGCAATGTCTGCCGAGTTTGACTGGCTAAATCCTGAAATGAATATCGACCTCAGTTCCAAAAACCATGAAAAACCTTACTTCACTGACTGGACTAAACCATTACCTTTGACAGGATTTCCAGATAAACCCAAGTTACCTTACAGCTACTTCTTCAACAAAGATCTTCGTAACATCCAACTCACCCAAGAGACATCCAAGAAGAAATATGCTTCATCACTCACAATCTCAATACCAGCCGCCAGATACAAAATTCCTGCAATTGAAGAATCTACTCGAGTTTTCAGCAACTCCATCGTAGCTTACGACAGAGATGCTCTACACGGGATTCAACACTGGCCAGAACGTCGTCGTCTCGGTTATACCAGCAGATTAGAAGAGAAATCATTGGAAAATGTGAAGAATAAATCTAAGATCATCGCTATCTTGGAGATTCAAGAGTCGCAACGGTTTAACTACATATTCATGCGTGAGATTGTTGTTAAACGACAAGATGAAAAGAAGTACAAGTTCTCCGAAGCAGACTTTCCAGACCTTAATCTTAATGACATCGAAGATATGTATCTCGAAAAGGTTCAAGGAAGAATGCGTGGTTTCGAGAGAGAAGTTCAGTACAACTTCATGGCATCACTACTTCTATTCATCCGACGATTGATAGTTCAAGAAAGAGTGGAAGATATTCAGCTTGGAGTGGAAAGTTACCAACAGAAGATCAATTTGACAAAGCCGCAATTCAGATTTGATGGAATCTATCAAACGTCACAGTTTACTCTCATCCAAGACCCTGCATTTGGTTTCACCTACATCAACAGCAAAAGGATACAAAGCTTCATGAGGTTCAATGAGATACACAAATTTTGTGATGTTACACTCAAATCCGTTCGTGATGGGCTTGTCAAAAGGTTGAATGATGATCGCCGAAAGATAGCAAAAGGGGAACAACCTAGATGGAAATCCAGCTCAAGAAGACAAGTTCGTAACTTTGTCTTGAAGATTGAAGAAAGGTTATTTCGATGGGAACAGATCAGACGACTGGAAAGCGATATCGGTGTCAGACCATCGTTTCCTATCAGACTCTTCGAAAGACCCGGACCAAAGTTCACTGACTTTGATGCTCCAATTCCTGACGAAGATTAAATTGGTACATCTGGTTATTTACTTTTCAATATCAATTGTTTCATTTGATTGAATTATTTTTCATTATGGCTTGTGCACACATAACAGTGTACAACCCGTTCTTGTAATGAAAGGACCCTTAGGTACGCTTCAGTGCCTCAATCCTTATATAAGGAGCGAAGGCTTCTTACTTTTGAGTAGAATTAATCAAACATTTTCTGATTTTCATAATTCTGCTCAAAAGACAAGTATTTCACCTCAATGAGTATTCACTTGTTGAGGGGGAGCACTTGAAAAACTCATCGTTTGAAATACAAAGTTCTTGTTGATATCTCCCTATAAGACTCAAAAAGCATATTTTAATCAAAAGTTTATCAAAAACAACATCTCATATGCTATTTTTGAGGGGGAGAAAAGTGAAAGTGATTAAAATATGAAAGTTATAAGTTGCTTAAAAGTCAAATCTCATGCGAGCTAGACTCAGATTCACCCAGGAATTGATGAAACATAAAAGTTAGTAATCTCGAAAAGACTTATCCTTGACGGGTAATAACATCAAGTTAGTTACTAGAGCTAGTTGTCACCTAAAAGCTGACAATGGAACTCTTTAACTAGCCACGTAAGCGTGACTCGAAAAGGATTTGTCTTAGTAGAAATGTACCGTTTCGAGAAACTTTCTGCGGATTTGACCAGGCCGGGTAATAACTTCAAGCTAGTCTAACTAGTGATGTAAGCGTGTCTCGAATCGGTCAGGTTCACTGAAAGTGGTTCAATTCAAAAAAAGTGCTTGTTCCTCCCGCATGTGCAAATTTATTTAAACACTTATGAGCACATGTGAAGGGGGAGCCCTTCAACAAAACTCTCAAAGTGTTAAACAAAATATTTGATAATCACAAACACTTTGAGAGATTTTCAATCAAAGGTTTCTTGGCCATTGTCGGATAATCATGGAGTTATAAGGTGATTAAGATAGGAAAAACCGTCCTATGATCTGCCAGAGCCGGAGGGATCTACCCAAGGACATCACCATTAGATAAAATTAAAAGTCCTTAGGTATGATACGATAAAAGGAGAAAAGAATGAAAGGGAAAGAAGGAGTTGAAGAATTAAAAAGAAAAGTAAAGAAAAGGGTGAAAAGAAATAGCCCACCATATGTTCAACCTTAGGGCAGACACCGGGTTCAATTCATATGCTACTGGTTGTTGCTAAGGCGACCCCGGTATTGAAGATAAAGTCGTCATGGACCCAGTGACGCAATGCACTAAACCTTCTTAACCACTCAAGTTCTCTCAAAAGAGCTTGTTTCATTCTCACGGGGAACCGATGTAATCTATCGACTTATCTCTTAGAGATGGTTGATATTGAAGCAGGAGACCCCTCCCTAGTCTCCGCATAGGAAACCTAAGTGTGCACTTTTCGAGTCTAGAGCCATGAGATACATCAAAGATCTCTTAGGAACATTTAGTATTTCTACAACTGGTGTTCTACATCAATGGACACCAGCTGTAAATTATCGAGTCCTTCGCAGATCTTAGCAATCTGCCGAGAACGTTTATGAGAGAATTTACATAAGTATTTCTCAATGATTGAACGGAAATCCTGCCAGGGTCAACATCAAACAGCCCTGACAGCAGGTCACTTCGGTAACTCCTTGTGGGTTACGCTTAGTGTTTGCGGTAGTTTCTTAGCGGTCTACAGTCGTGGAGTGATCCCCAGCGACTCACCCAGTCATTGAGCTACTTAGTAGGTCTTGTAAGCTCCCTCGGGAGTATCTGATATGGGAACGGCCTTGATAAGGGTTAGAAGGAGTCTTCACAATATGCTGTTGACGATCTCTAATTCCTTATCTGTAAGTACCGGATGTTTTATTGCTAACTGTTTACATGCAGGGTTACATCATCTCCATGGCGATGGATTCCACATGCTCATACATGCATCTTGAAGTCATCAAAAGCTTCTCAAAGATCAAAGCAACACAAAGTTCAAAGAAAGATTCTACGCCAAAAGGAAGAATCTGCAAAGTATAAAGACTAAAGATCTTAAGTGAAAGAAAGGGACTACGTGCATGTATTAGTCAGAATTCAAAGATGTATGAGCATGTTGGAATGGCGGACTACCACCACAGACGCAGAAGTGACGAAAGGCAGACAACTTCATAACATGATCACTATCACAACAACAAAGAACAAAGAACGATGAATGATTATTATATCATGATTATTGAAAGACGTCTAAAGCTATGAAAGTCAAAGATGAAGAAATGACAAAGATGTCAAGCAACCGTGATGACCGACCCTTAGGGGGAGATTGTTGGGATCGTAGTTTTTACTATTTTATCAAGTCTCGGTCATTTGTAATAATAGGTTGCTTAAGTTATTAGTTACTTTCATTTATGTTATGTTATAAGTTTACTAGGCTTAAGATATCGAGTCCATGGGCCTTAAAGCCCACACGTTCCACATGATGGGGAGGACTAGGAGTGTTGCCCTAGCTCCTCACCTATAAATACAAGTCTTAGGCTATTGTAAAACTTGGTTGGTTATTTGAAATCATAAGGAAACTCTTGCTCTTATTATTCTCTTACTCAAATATTCATCTCATCCTTATATCTATCTCATTCTTGTTTGTGTGAAATCAATATGGTGACCTAACAAAGTTGATTCATTTAAGATTGCATTGGTGAATCATAAGAGGATGGTTGGTACTGGGTGCTTTTATGAGGATAGTTAAAGTAGTTTTGTTCTTGGACATAAGCATGGTTTGACATTGGAGGAGGAGCAACTTGAGATTGAGCGACTAGAGCCAAGGAATTAGATGATGTAGGAGGTGAATAGCTTCCTCGAAGAGCTCGATCCTTGTCAAATTCATACTGATGGTGCTTCAGATAGTTATATAACAAACCATATGGTGCATTATGAAGATTTTTTGCTTGGCGAACAAATGTCACGTACTTTTGCTAATCCGGACCATGACAACTTATGAACTTCGTATTGACTGCAATCTTAGGTAACTTGATGTCATGTCTGTCCAGATCATTGATGATATTGGTGAATCGGTGGTAGTAAGACTTAATTGTCTCCCCTGTTTCAATCATGAAGTTTGTGTATTCCATGTAAAGTTTAGATTCCATATCCTCTTGATTCAATTCAGTGCCCTCCATTAAGAGATGAACATGTTCCCACATAGCTTTAGCAATTTTCTAAGTATCAACGCTTCTAAAGATCGGATTCGGTATTCCTTGAAGAATATAGATCATAGCATATTCCTCTGCTTCACGATGAAGTTTTTGTTCATCGGAAAGTTGAGTCTCAGCAAGAGGAGCCACAGATGTAGGTCTTTCATCATAACTAGGAATAGGTTGAGTTGGCCACTGAAATGGTCCTTCAAGGATAACCTTTTTCATGTATTTTCCATGGGGTTTCTTGAGTTCAATAAACCTTAGGAATCGACTTGCCCATTGAACATAGTTTCCAGGTGTTAGAATAGGGGGTGTATCAAGTGATCCTGCTTCATGACGTGATTGCTGAGTAGTGATTACTTCACACATTTGTTTAAACCAATGAGGTTGTTTTGGAGGAAGATTGATTTTTTGCATGGGTTGTTGTTGCATTAGGTATGGAGGTTGATGAGGTATCATCTGGCGTTGTTGCATCATGAGGTGATGTTGAGGATAGTGTTGTTGTTGATGAAATTGTTGTTGTTGTTATTGTTGCTGATACTGCTGTTGTTGTTGAGGAAACTGTTGTTATTAAGTGTAGAAGTTGTAATACGGAGGTTGAGACATGATTGTAGTTCTTGTGCAATGATGGATCTTGTAGAAGGTAGTGAACAAGCAGCTTTTCAAAAAAATTACAACTCCAATATTTCGAAATTAATAACACTTTTAGAAACAATTTAGATAAAATTTTGAAAACCAAAGAGTATTTCGAAGCTTTAGAGCTTTTCAAAAGATCTCCACAATTTCGAAACTTTCCCAAACTTTTTGAAAAATTTCGAATAATTCAGAAATGGAAAGAATTTCGAAAAAATTTAAAACTTCTCAAAACTTTTCAGGATTTCGAAAAAAACCACAAACTTTCTAAATTGTACAATTTAGAAAGTATCTACAAGTCGAAGTTTTTTTCTAACTTGTACAAGGAAGAGAAACACCGAGTAATCAACGTTTTCTGGAATCGGGACAAAATGAAGCTTTTCGAAATTTTAGGGTTTCTAAAACACTTTTCTAAACTTTAGGGTTTAAGTATTTCGAAAAATTGCCAGAAATTTGAATTTGATAAAAGTAACCTCAAAACAAGTTTTGAATCCATGATTCTTGTACAACTAACCTTAAAACAATGAAATCTTGATGAAAGTTGCAAACTTTAATGTTTTTGAGAAAAATTTTAGAAATTCGAAATTTGGCCAAAAGTACGAAATAGAGAAGACCTAAAAATTTTTTGAGAAAAGATTGAAACTTTTAAGATTGTTTTGATTAGTAACACAAGTTTGAAGACAAAGATATGTTAAAAACCAAAAACCAAGCACAAAAGTAGCAAGCTTTTACCAAAAAAAGAAAAATAACGAGATAGAAAACAAAAAGAAAGCTCGAAATCTTCAAAAATATGCTTCACCACCTTCTTCTAGCGATTGATACCACTTGTTAGGTTCTCATGTTATGATTACACAAGTAAGAATGAGATAGATATAAGGTTTGAATGATTATATGATATGTGAGAAATGAATATGCAAGAGTTTCACTATGATAATCAAATAACCAACAACAATAATGTTAACATAAGGTCTCTATTTATAGGGAAGGAGTTAGGGCAACACCCTTTCCTCCCTATCTTCCCATATGTGGACTTTTCTAGCATAAATGGGTTTTACATAACTTAACCCATGACAAAAACATTAGACATAAATATCTTAAGCAACCTATTACAAAACATTATGACTAAGACTTGATAAATATATAAAACGTGTTCCTAACAGAGAGCATTAATTTTAATCTCATGAAATTTATTTAACTACTATACAATGATACTAGCTCACTTTGTGGTTCACTAAATGTGCTAGCCGGTGACCTTGGAGGAGTACAAAAGAATGGTTTCGGGGGGACTTCCAATACTTCCGTGCTTCCCTCTAACATTTCGATAACTTCATTAATGGATGGTCTTTGCTTTGGATCAGGTTGTATGCACCATAAACCAACTATTGTCATCTTTCTAGCATAGTCGTTTTCCTCTGTAGTTGTTACAACATCTAATAAGTATGTGTCTCTTTTAAGACGGTTGTAAATCCAATTAGGAAAATATATTTCACTTGTATGCCCAGAACCAACATCAACATTCTTTCTTCCTCCAATTATTTCAAGTATCAGCATCCCGTAACTATACACATCAGATTTATGGGACACTCCTCCAAAATTTCTATTAAAAACTTCAGGGGCGATATACCCAATTGTACCTCTGGCCTCTAACATAGAAACAATACTTTCATTCCTTGAGTACAATTTAGCAAGGCCGAAATCTGCTATTTTGGGGCATAAATCCGCATCAAGGAGAATGTTATGTGGCTTAATATCAAGATGCAAAATACGAGTGTTGCAGCCACGATGCAAGTAGTCGAGACCTCGTGCTATTCCAAGGGCTACCTCATACAACTTCTCTATTCCTAAGTGTTCGCTTGTCTTGGGAGGATTGGCGTGAGAGCATATAAACTTCTCTAATGATCCATTTGGCATGAATTCGTACACGAGAGCCCTCTTTTGATAGTCGAAACAAAATCCCAAAAGAGTAACAATGTTTATATGAAAAGTCCTACCAATGCTTGCAACTTCGTTTATAAATTCTTGTCCACTTGTTTTTGATGAGTTTAATACTTTTACTGCCACAAGACGACCATCACATAACTTTCCTTTAAAGACAGTTCCAAAACCTCCTTGTCCCAATTTTACTTGGAATGAGTTTGTTATTTTCTTGATATCACGATATGTGTATCGTTTCGTGGTCAAAGATCCATATTGGATGACAAATGCCTCAACACTTTTGTCGTCCTCAGTTTTATGCCTAAATAAGGCAACAAAAGTGTTCCATGAGAATTTCCTAATGCAATAGATTATGAAGATGAACACAATTGCTAGTACAGCAGACGTGACTGCGATAACTGTGATAATCAAAAAAAAGTGTGTTCCTTGTTAGAGTTCTTTTAAATAATCAAAAATCAAAATACTTATAAAATTAAGTAAACGGTAGCTGTGCTTGTGTGCCTAAACCTCATTCCTTGTGTTATTCACATTTCAGAGGAGTTCAAGAGGATATATGTCAACTGAAATAAATTAGGGGTGCCCATCTCTTAAATTTAAGAAGTAAACAAGTGAATATTTTGAATATATTAAATAAAAAATCACATTTGACTATAGTAAAATATTAAGTTTAATTAATATTTATTATGTACTTTTTATTGAAACAAGAAAGCTTCAATTTATTAGTCACACATTAAATATATTTTTTAGTTTAAAAAAAGTTTGATGAGCACCCGTTAACAATCACAATAAATTAATAAGACTTACCTAGTTTCCTGCCCCAATTCATTTTTTCACCTGCATAATGACGAAACAAAAAATGTATCAAGGACATTTAACTCAATAATTGTTTGTATTTAAATTAATCATGCGTGCACTTTTGTCTTTTAACAGAGAGTTAATTATAAGCTAGTTGAGTACTCGCATAATGCTTCATTCTTAGAAGAGGAAAAAAAAGGTTACCAGTGAAAGTTGGTAGCATTAGTAATGATGGATCGATACTTGTTTGATATAGTGACATGACAAATATAGCGTCTTTAAGAAGGGTGGCAGTGGGGGCGGCATCACCCACCGGCAAGGGCATGCCCGCGGTGAACACCGCCGCCACCCCACCGGCATTGTAAGCGGCATCCTCTCACCGGCATATATTGCCTCCGAAGCATGCGAGTTTCTATGCAAAATATGACCGTTTAACATTTAATTTTCTAGACGTTGGGATTTTTGGAGCGTGCATTGGGCCAAAAAAAAATATAATAAAAATAAATAAATAAATAAAATAAAATTTCCCCTATATATATTCAACAAACACATACATTTTTATCACAAATAATACAATTCACATATATAAAATTCACATATTTTTACAATGTCTTCTTCTTCGTCCGAATCATTAGTGAGTCCCCCCGGCGAATTGTCCGAACTAGTGTCATCCGGTAGCACCCTAGAAACCTTATTAGCCGCGTACGATGCAATTGACGACACGGCAAGCTCTACCGAAAGTCGGGAGTATGTAACTCGTTTTCGTGAACAAGCTTTACGAACCCTTATGAATGATTATTTCGTTGAACGTCCAAAGTTTAATGACGAACGTTTTCGTGAACGGTTTCGTATGAATAAAAGCTTGTTTTTAAGAGTTGTTGCTGATGTTGAAGCGAATTTCGAATGGTTTCAAGAGGGCTTAGATGCGAGGGGAAAAAAAAGTTTCACGGCATTACAAAAATGCACATCGGCCATTAGGCAACTCGTAACGGGTGAACCTCCAGATAGATTTGATGACTATTTAAACATGGCGCGCCGAACGTCAGGTGAAATATTTTTTAAACTTATTGTTATTAATTTTTTTATATTTTAGCGTTATATATATTTTAAAGTTCTTGTTATTTATTTTCTTTTTAAAGTTAGCGTTATATATATTTTTATAGGAGAATGCCTTGATCATTTTTGCCAAGCGATTATTCAATTATATGGTCGAGAGTTCTTACGTAGGCCTACTTCCCATGACATTGCACGCTTATACGAGTTTCATGAAGATCAACATCACATTCCTGGAATGCTTGGTAGCATTTATTGTACCCATTTCCATTGGCGTAATTGTCCTAGACATTTGAAAGGTCAATATAAGCGAGGTGATCATCAATACCCAACTATTATGCTTGAAGCCGTCGCTTCTTACGATTTGTGGATTTGGCATTCGTTTTTTGGTCCTCCAAGTGCAAACAACGATATCAATGTTTTGAATCAGTCACCATTGTATCTTACGGAGCGAAACGGAACGGCGGCAAACAGTTTATTTCATGTAAATGGACGGTTTTACAAACGTGGTTATTATCTTACCGATGGAATATATCCTACATGGTCAACGTTTGTTAAAGCATACAAGCATCCGGTTGAATTGAATGAAAAGAGATTTAAAAAGCTACAAGAGTCTGCAAGAAAAGATATCGAGCGAGCTTTTGGTCGTCTTAAAAATAAATGGATGATTCTCGCTCGTCCTCTCCGGGCAATGTCGGTTGAGAAGATTCGACAAATCGTTTATACGTGTATCATATTTCACAATATGATTTTAAAAGACGATGGGATGGCAATATCACCGGTTCATATAATGGATCCGCCAGTCGCGCCAGTTTATGACGTTAGTGTATTACCGGAGTTAATCGACGAACAAATGCATTACCGACTCCTATATGATCTTACGGACCACGTAGATGCTCAAAACTTAACATATCTCGATGATTAGTTATTTCATTTTTTTTAAGAATAATGTAATTTTCTTTTAATCATGTTTTTTTAAGTATTATGTAATTTTGTTTTAGTTATTAATGAAATATTTATGTTTTAATTAAATTGTTTAATTTAATTTAAAAAAAAATAAAAATAAAATAAAAAATTTGGAAGGTATGAAAAAGGCATGGTTGCCACTAAAATGGGGTTGAAAGGTATGAAAAAAGTATGAATTAGGTGGAATGATATTATTGGTGGATTTCGGAGGTATGGATGTTTTCGGAATCATGATTGCCAGTGTCCTAAGAAACGTTGTAAATACTTTGCGCATGTGGGTGGTTGAATTTTCCATCTCGAAATAGCACATTATATTTCTCTCATCAAATCAGTAAAGTTTGGGTTCATTATCCTCTAATGATCAATCACTCTTAGGACACTGGCAGTCATGATTCCGAAATCGTCCATACCTCCGAAATCCACCAATAATATCATTCCACCTCATTTCACCTATTCATACTTTTTCCATACCTCCCAACCCCATTTTAGTGGCAACCATGCCTTTTTCATACCTCCCAACTTTTCCACCAATAGTATACATGCATTTAATGTCAACGGTCATATTTTAATGTTGAAAGAACCATGCTTCGGAGGCAATATTTGCCGTTGAGACCATGCCTTTGAGGATGCCGGTGGGGTGGCGGCGGTGTTCACCGCCGGCATCACCATGCCGATGGGTGATGCCGCCCCCACTGGCACCCTTCTTATTACACAAATGACAAATTAATATACACTAACAATTTTTGTAGCCGAACAGATAATCATTGTTATGTCATTATTTTCAGTTTCGGTTACATTTACTTTTAACTGAATTATTTGTGTTAAATAATGCAATAAAAATTGCATTTATTATGATTAGACGTGTTTGCATGCTTTTTGCATCATATTGTGATACACAAAAAACACTTTAGATTTTTAGAACAATCCTATACATGTATTATACGTAGTATATGAGTAAGATAAGATAGAGCATTGCTTAATATTTTTACAACTTGTTCCTGTTAATCTTCCTACTCACACAATAACATGTCATGTAAAATTGTAGAAGTGTCGAACACACTCATTCTCTTTTATAATGTCATCCGGTTGACTTCACACATCAACTTCACACATGTACCAATAAATTAGTAAGAATACAAGTAGGAATATATTGTAGAAGGAAATAGCATTTTTAGTAAGATAACGTCTCTAAGAAAAGAAACGTTGTGAAATTATTAGAGCATCCACTATAGTGGTTTATAAAAAGGTCTAAGAAAAGATGAAGAGGTCTATAATTTTATTAACTATAGTGGAAATGTATTTTATACTTATGTGGATTGAATAGGTCTAATATTTTGAACCTCTTCTAAATTTAATGCTTTTGTATTTAATGGGGTTTTGTTAAAGCTTTAAAAAGTTTATCCATAGTAAAGAAAGGTTTATAACAAGGAAAAGGTTTATGAATTTATGATTTCGGATGACTATGCATTATTATAAACCTTTATAAAGGTCCGTCATAGTAGATGCCCTTACTTTGTGTGTATGTGCGGGGGTTGAATTTGCCATCTCGAAACAACATATTTTTCTCATTGAATCAACAAAGTTTATGTTCATTATTCTAAAATGAATCAATCGTCCCTAAGTAACTATTTTTTTTACTAGAGCATTATAAAACTGACAATTTAATACTATACAACTTGTGTAACTGAACACGTAATAATTAATATCATTATTTTCAAATTTGGTTACATTTATTTTTGACTGAATTAATTATTTTAATCAATAGTACAACTTTTGCATTTTATTATGATGAAATGTGAACAACGGGATTAGCTCAGTTGGACATTTGGGTCTTTTTTGAAGCTTGGCGGAGGTTTTACCTAAAGTTCAAGTCTCGTAAGAGACAAAAAATTCAGGTTTTCCTCCTAGTGCGAAACCGTGAGTTTTAGAGGGTTTCCCTTTTCGGATCTCTCCTAGTGGTTCGGGTCTCGGGACTTTCCCGTTTGAATGGTTTTACTCGGGAGGTCAGATTTCAATTGTGGTATCGTTCTAAAAAAAAGTGTTTGTATCTTACGCATACAAAATTTGTACCGCTTATTTTCTGCATCAAATTGTTGTAAAATTATGAGCTATACTTCTTAAAGTTTTTAAGACAATCACATAAACTTTTATGAACCCTAAACTTTTATTATTATTTCCATTTTTAACTCATCTTATTTTCATTTAGTTTAATAGTGTTTAATCAATGTTTTTGTAACACCCGCTACTTTTCCTAAAATTATTTCTAGCCAAGTATTTTATTTTACCTACCTGAAATATTTTAAACTTTTAAATGCATGTTATTTGGGCTTGAGGAACGTGAGATATATGTGAAAACGAGAACTTTAGTACTTGATTGACCCAGCACAAAACTCGAATCGTATTGCATTTGTCAAATTTATTGAATTGTATTGAGTTTGAGAAAAACTCTGAAGTTTATACTTCATTGTATTGGAAAAATGATTTCGTGAACAATGGGACAAGTTTCGTAATTTTTTGATTCCGTTTGCTATGTCGTTTGAGCCCTGAATCGTTTTCGTGAGAAATTTTGCAATTGGCAGTTATGGTCCCTCGTATTATTTATCTTTTCCACCCTTACATTTAATATTTTCACTTTACCCCTTTTCATTTTATATATAAACTCTTTTAATATTTATTTATTTCATTTTACAACATATTAAACACACACCACTCATAATTCTCTCTTTATAACCCCTCGCCGGATTTTCATATTTTCCGGCTACACAAGCAGATTTCGGCCGCCGGAATATTTTCCGGTGACTCCTTTTCTTCGCCGATTTAATAGGATCAGTTTACCCTCAACCTTTCTGGAAAGTTGGAGCTCTCGACGCGCCTCACAACCACCCTCCTGCGCCACCACAGCCGGTCACCACCATCACCGAGAGCCACAGCCACAACCACAACCACACCCCCGCCGCTTCTTTTCTCGGTAAACGCGCCCAGGCGCCTCCCCTACCCCTTTTTCTTAAATATTTTTGAAACACTAATTTATATTTTTAAATAAATCCGATTTACTAAATTTTCTTTTTATAAAAATGGTTTAAAAACATGTTAACAATCCTCGTGTGGGCCCCTCTTCATCTCGGCGGTCAATGCGTACCACCACCGAGTCAAGTCGGTTGACTCGGCGTAGTATTTTGATGTCTCTTGTTGTTGTTATTGATTTTGTTGTTGTTGATGTGGTGGAAATGTTTATGGTTGGATTTGGATTTGATAATGGGTCCGTTTGGTTTGTTTGTCCCTCGGCCGTGAGCCACGACCCAAGTGGGTCACGACTCGCTACGAGTCGTGGTGGGGTGATGAAGAGATGGTTGTGTTGAGTTTGTGTTCGGATTTGGTTTGGATTTGGTTGTGGTTAGGGAAGTGATACTTACACCACTTTTTTTTATGCACACACCACAATTATGCATATAGCATGTTGTAACATGTGCATTAATGATGTAACATTGTGGTGTATACATCAAAAAAAGTGGTGTAAGTATCATTTCCCTTGTGGTTATGGCTGAATTGTTTTGGGATTCGGATTTGTTATGTGGAGTTGATGTTAGTATTATTTGGTTATGTTTGTGTTTCGGCTTGGCCAAGGCCGAGAGCAACATGACTCGAATGAGTCGAGCCGTGAGCCGTGACTCGTTACGAGTCACGACAATACTTATTGTTGTGCTTGTTTATTTATTTATGTTTCGGATACGGTTTCAGATAATATATTTGACATGGGATACCTTGACGAATAATATAAATTTGACTAATAATTATGAAACAATAAAAAGAGTTTGACTATAGTTAAGCGGTTGTGGCATTGGACTTGGTTCCGAATTATTATTATTTTGACGATTACTATTGTGGACATGAATTGGACGTGTTAGATTTACGCCGTTGGTTATTTGGAAGTTATGGACCCTTTTGGTACTCGAGATGGAATGATGTGTTAGACTTTGACTAATTTAACATATCTGGACCCGAACAAATACGAAATGGTCGATAAAACTAAACAACTAATGGATACGCGAATGATATATTCAATTGTATTATATAATAACTTCTGACGTTTGTCGATAAATAGGATAATTATGAGTCGTTGACTTGGAAAAACGTTGCATAAACGGGCAGGTCATACCGAAATTTTGTAAAATCTTTTAGAAACTCTAATCGTTTAAAGTTTGTTAAATAACTAAAAACCTTTTCAAGTTATATTGTTTTCGATGTCATATTTTGGGAAAACGGGTAAAAGCCGAAACTATTTATCAACGTGTTTGTTGTTTATTCGAGTGTTTGTTCATTTCTTTTCGATATCTTTCTTCGAGATAAATCTTTCGTCTGCTTTCGTCTTTCTTGAGTTATCGTTCATTTTGCCGACTTATTTCACTTCTATCTTTCTTGTCGCCCACACAAAACTTTTAAAAATCTATTTTCTTCCAAATGCCATTGGAACTAAAACCTTTTATTCAAGTATTGATTATTGAGATATTCGAGTATTATTTCTCAGTTATGCCATTTAAATAGATTAGGTTGTGTTGAGGTTCGTTTGCTGTGAAGCATTATTTGATTGGTTGTTATATCTCATTTTCTGCTGCTGTTAAGGTGTGATTCATAGCCCCACTTTTAAGCTTTTTAATTGTTTATAAACCCATTGGGTGAGATACATGCTTTTAAATGTTTTCTGAGCACAACTGTTTTTGGTATATGCTTTTCCTTATTGGTATGTTTTTTCCTGACGATGTGCTAAGTAGCTTATCTTGCCAGACAAGACCCTCAGATCATGAACCATTAATCACTTGCGAGTGAGCGCGAATATAATAGGGATATAGGCCAATAGGAATTGGCCCTCCCACTCCTTTTTCTCGATAGGAAATTTGTGGTATACTATATTCGATTTTGCTGGGTATATAACAAGTACCCGGCCTTTATGGCATTTGTTATATTATATGAAATTCCGCGGTTATTGTCGACTTATGATGGTTGGTTAACGTTTTGCGTGTCATGAGCTTAGCATCATCAAGAATATTATATGCACAGGGATGCCTTTATATATTGTCGGTTACCTTTTATTACCCTGATATTTGCATATGTTGCTTATATCGCCTGATTAAAATCTTGTGCTCAACTTTATTTATTAAACCTATGGATTGCACTCAACTTTTGTGTTGACTTTTAAGCATATATTTCAGGTACTACTAATAACTAGTTTTGGAGCATAATGTTTAGGCACGATGGAGTGGCTAGGACTACAGGAGGCTATCTATCAGTGGCAGCTTATCTATCTTTTACTATCTTTCTTTCATATCATTCGTAAAATCTTTTGTGTGTCTTTGATGAGTCTCGTATTATACATATTTTTACCCCCGATATTATGTGAAATATATGATAAATAACCATGTTATTAGGACTTTTGATACTTAATATGAAAATATATGTGCAGGATAATAGTTTGAAGGAAAGTACAAGAAACGCACGAAAAGTATGACTTTATGGACATATAAGGAAAAAGACATAGTTTGGATTAAAGTACACCGCTTATATGGAAAAAGAGCGACGCTTACGGGTGTCCTTGGTCAACTATATATACATGATCAAAACATGAAGAGCGCCGATTATAGATTATAAAAGTGCCGGTTACGCGAAACAAAGCTCGCCGGTTTTACACCAAATGCTCGGCGTACTTCACATGACAGTTATATCTTCTACATTAATAAGTCATTTCAATGATGAGACCGATCATTTGCTTGTATTGACTGATCAGGGCCGTGCTAGGGTTCCATTTACACTATAAATAGAGGCACAAGTCATGACTTTAACACACACCTCAACAAAGAAACACACTTGATCACTAGAAGAAGTTTAGTAGTGGTTTGCACCAAAACCACTAGCTAAAGCCGGAGAAACACTTGGAGAACGCAGTTGGAACGTGAACACATTTGGAAAATTCGGTATAATGACAACATCACTTGTTTACTTAGTTTACTTTTACATGAATATCGAGTAGTACTCTTATGTTTTTTAGAGGCATCTTTGCCAGATTTGAACCGTATAAGTATTATGACTATTGAATCTATCTTTTATGTATTTGATATATTATGGTTCAGACTCCTATCATATGTCTTGATTGGTCATTATAATTGTTTGCAGGTCGAAAGATGCAATTATATTGATTATATTATTAATCGTCTGTCTATAACGAGTCATTGCTATACTTGTGAGAATTGGATAGTAAAGCATATGATAATCTCAACCATAACATGTTTAAGGCCTAGCCTCACGTCTAGCAACTTGGTTAGGAGAAATGCATACTTGATACTTCATGCTTTGACCATACTTTATGCACTTTATGTATCTAGGATCATTGGCCGAAAGGAGATTCTTTTACATCAATGAGATATATTAGTTTACATGATCACCAGGCATGTTTTGCTTTTATGCTTTATCCAAGTATTGTCTATGATACACATGCTCATTCATCTTATGTGCTCTTCCTTTAACAAACATACTTTTAATATCAATTAGGAAAACATTTCAAAAATCTTAAATCCAACAAAAACGGTTTTAGTGATAAGTGACAATCATTGGAATCTAATTTTGTTATCTTTAGCTAAATATAAGAACAATCACCTCTCTTGGGACGACCTGGTCTTACCTCAAACCTTTACTATAAACGGGGGTTATACTTTACCCATGTGTTTTATGAATTAAGGAAATGGTAAAATTAGTCTTATAAATTTAAAGTTTTCTAAACACTCCAAAGTTTTTGACGTCGTTGCCCTAGTTTTATGCATTTTGCAAAAAGAAAAATTACTTAATTCTTGTTAAAGTTTTGAAAAATTTCGTTTCTGAGACACAAAGAGCGCCGGTTTTTCAGATAAAACAGCCGATCAAATGATACAGTAAAACAATAGTTGGATTTGATTTCACAAAACCCCAAAAACAATCTTGTATAATGCTTTTTACAGAATGTGAGCACATAGGACTCATGTTTCTTGTGTTTTTACTGTCTGAATTAATGCATGAATATATAATGCACATTAAAATAAAAAATACAAAAATATTTTGTTTTTACTTTTTAATTATTTTCTTGCAAATGTTCTACTGGATTGCTTTATTGAATGAAATGATTATTGCAATATGTTTTCAATTATTATCTGAATTTATGAAAGATTATATATCTTATAAAGAATTGTTAAAACCCAGAAACATGCCAGTTTTATACCTAAACTCGCCGAACTTCTGGAGAATTTCAAATAAAACGGCTACAAAGTCACGTAACCACCATACTTTTATTAAAACTCGCCGAACTTTTCTGCAAAAATCTTTACAGAAGACTTATTTCTTTTCCATGATAAGTAAACAGATGCATATCTTGACATATATCAGTTATATGAGGTTACTGGAGTATGATTATGTGCTTATAACTTATTTTACTAACCTGCTAATGTTTTATTTGATGTTTTTGCACATTTTAGCTATGTTAGCCAAGGATCACAACAATAGGCTAGGAAAGAGGTTAGAATTGGAGAATAGTTGTTGATGGCTAGATGAGTCAGAAAGTATTGGAGAAAACAACTTTTCAGAATCAGAAACAGTTGATAGTGGGATGAAAATTGATCAGAGGGTACACACTTTTGGAAAAATGAACAACCCGGATTGTTGTTTTAAGTTTCTTACACCATGTTATGCAGATGAATTATATGCCTCAGATGTTGTTGTAGACCTTGATTACAATAAAAATTTGCTACACAAGTAATTCTTTAAAAGGTTGGGAGTACAATGTGAGAAAAGAGAAGATGGAAGTATGGTTGTTACCAAGAAACTCTTAGTAAGTTTGAATAATGAGTTGTTCCTGATAGAGTTCTATGTTAATCCTGATGAAAGCGAATGAGAACCTAATGTAATACTTGGGATACCTTTCCTAAGATTGGCTAGAAGTATTGTGGACTTTGTTAATGGTTTATTAACCATATGGCCTGATGCAACTATAATTGATAATGATTTACAGAATCTAGATGAGTTATTTGCTAGAATTTGTGAGGATGACTTGCCACCATTTCTAGATAATACATTCACTTTAGAAGTACCTGAGTTTGAATGCAAGATGGGAAAAAAGTAAGAGAATGAAAAACAAACCACAACTAATTTACAAAATGAAGTATGGAGATGAAGGACCTTCATTAACCATAAACAAACTTATAACTAGGGATGAATTATCTAAAGAAGAAATGGAAGCTGATATGTATGCTAGGATAATGTTATTGAATGAGAAAAGACCAATCATAGAAACCTTGATACATGCAGACAAACACAAAAAGATTTTGGGTAGTATTCTCATGGATAGACTCAAGATGGATGGGGAAGTAGAAGATGAAAGTGAAGAAGAAGCTGCAGCACATGTAGTTAGAGGGTATAAAGTACTTAGGGAACTTGATGACCCATGATGCTTTGTGTTTCCAATACGTTTGGAAGGAGACCTAACCTATTATGCTTTGGCTTACACTGGATTAAATATAAATATGATGCCCTACAAAATTTATGAGTTGCTGGAAAGAGGAAGAGTTAGACCAAAGATTGATAAAATTAGGATGCTTGATATGTCTCAGACTGAGACAATGGGGAGATTGCTAGATGTTCTATGTCAAGTTAGTACCCACACTATCCTAGCCAACTTTATGCTACTTGATATTCCTATTGACAAGAATGTGCCACTTATTGTTGGAAGAAGTTTCATGCATACTTTGGGTTCAACACTTGATACAAGAAAGAAGAGGTTAACAACTTTTGATGGAGTGGTTCACCACCATTTTGAAACTGCAAAGATTAAAAGGACTAAAGAAAATGATAGTGACAGTGAAGATGAGAGGAATTCACACCAAAAAGGGATGAGAATGGTAAACCAATCTATGGACCAATTCGTCCTAAGTATTATGATTATGAGGACCCCATGGAAAGAGCATTGGCTGAACAAGAGTATCTAAACCCATTTAAGAATGTTTGTGTATGGAAGAAGATTACTGCTTTGCTTGGAGCACTACCATTATCTATCAAGAATACGGATTGGACTCCAAACTATTCTGGAGGTATTACCAAAGGAGAAGGGGATAGAAAATGGCATGTCAATATTAAAATTGTTGATCCCTTTGGCAATGGATTTGAAAGAGGTTTTGAGACGAAGCACACCAAAAGGAAGCCATCTGGTTCCTACAAGCTGGGTGACATCATGTCACCGGAGCATTTTTCTGCCTGAAACACCAAAGTAACACCCAAAAATGGAGTTGAAATAATGCTCCTTTCTTAAACTTTTATTTCTATGTTATTTTACAAATTTTAAATAAGTTGTATCTCAATCTTATGCTTGATGAGTATGCCTCTGATAAAGAGATGAATGAACAACCATTGTGTATATTTATTTGCTTTTGTTTGTTAGTTTATTACTTATCTATCTCTGGAAGATCAAAGCATGCTGTAAAATTTTTTTGCAGAAATTGGTCGCCGCTCTTTTAATTAAGATAGCCAAATTTTTAACGAGGGAAATCTTTATAACTCAAAAACTGAACATTTTGACCTTACGCGCTAAAAGAGAAAAAAACCAAAACTCACACACACAAAATAAAACCGATGATCTTCCTGAACAAACTAAGAAAATTTTCAAAGTCAAAAATCAATATCAAGACAATGAGGGTAAGTTTACACTTGTCTTGATCTTTCGAGAAATTTTATTAGGGTTTTCATAAACTTAGGGTTTGATGTTTTTGAATTTTAGATGTTTTATGCTTAATTTTAGGTTGCTTTGCATGATTTTTAAGTTGGCCCCTTGGTTAGTTATAGAATTATGATCATTTTCATATTTAGGAATTTTCTGTGCCCTAATGTGAACAATTGCCATGTTAAGAGGATAATGTGATTGATTTAAACCTTTGCTTATGAGCTTAGGGAGAGAATACATGATTAAGGAAGTGATATAAACATTTAGAAAGATATTTTGATCATGAATGCATTAATTTATGAGTCTAAGATGCTTAACTGTTATTCTTACATGAATAATTTGATACTTGAGACTACTTTTGAGATGATAGAGGCCATATAAGTATAGAATTTTGATGCCTTAATAAGATGAGATGGTTCTTGAATATAGAACAGAGGATTTAAGTGCAGAGCATAAAAATCGCCGGTCTTGCAGGCCAAGACTGCGGATCTTTTATTAAAAACTGCAGAACATTTTCATAAGTTTGAAAATTTTTTCACGTAATCGCTGGTTTTATTCTTAAAACTGCCATTTTTCTGGAAATAATTGAACACAGTTTAGTTGAAACTTGCTTAATTTATTGCACATTGGATGTCTGTGTTTTCTAACAACTAATGTTGCTTGTTTGTGAATGTTTGAGTAGAATATACCATGGGAAAGCTCTATGGTAGCATCCAAAACTAGGGGAGCACTAAAAAACCCCAAGAGAGAACCTGAAGATCACCCTAATTTGTTATGGAGAGGTGCTACTAGACAGCAAAAGAAAATTTTCAACTCTATCTTGAATTGGTTATACTTCAGGAGTATAGATGTACCTTAGGCATTAAACTGTAAAACTTTGAAGACTCTTGGTAGTGATAAGATTATGAATGATGTGCTAATGGTAAGGAAGGTGATAGAGGATGAGTTTGTGACATCCTAGATGTGGAGAAGAGCAGTTGAAATCAGGGAGCCAATTTACATTGAATGATGTTTGGAACTCTTTAGCTCCTTGAGAATAAAGCAGGATATTTCTGATGAGGAAGCTCTGACTGGGACCTTAATGAAATTTAGACTTGGAGGAGTTGAAAGGAGAATAACTTTGTTTGAGTTTGGGAAGCTGTTGGGATTGTACACTGAAGAGGAGCTGAAGAATGAAAAGTTGGAAAGGTTGATGGTTGAAGGAGGAAGATCTGGGGAGTTTGAAGGAAATAAGATTGGACTGAGATAAGTGGAGAGGATATGAGAGTTTATGGAAAGAAAAGGGTGTGGAAAATTAAGGACCCTGTGTTGCAGATTCTACACAAAGTTTTAGTGAAATCTATTTTTCACATAGAGTATTTTGAGCAATATGTGCTAGACCCTGATCTTTACATAATGTATGTGCATGTAAGGGACAAGGACCTGAGTGGGTTGAATTTCACATGGATGATAGCCCTGCATTTGTGCTATGAAGCTGTGATTGCTGGAGGTACAAAGATTTGCTATGGACACTTGGTCTCCAGGAGAATAACTTTGTTTGAGTTTGGGAAGCTGTTGGGATTGTACACTGAAGAGGAGCTGAAGAATGAAAAGTTGGAAAGGTTGGTGGTTGAAGGAGGAAGATCTGGGGAGTTTGAAGGAAATAAGTTTTGGACTGAGATAAGTGGAGAGGATGTGAGAGTTTATGGAAAGAAAAGGGTGTGGAAAATTAAGGACCCTGTGTTGCAGATTCTACACAAAGTTTTAGTGAAATCTATTTTCCACATAGAGTATTTTGAGCAATATGTGCTAGACCCTGATCTTTACATAATGTATGTGTTTGTAAGGGACAAGGACCCGAGTGGGTTGAATTTCACATAGATGATAGCCCTGCATTTGTGCTATGAAGCTGTGACTGCTGGAGGTACAAGGATTTGCTGTGGACACTTGGTCTCCAGGATTGCAAGAAATTTAGGTTTGTTCAACAATGAAGAAATGGAGCTGTTTGGAAAACCAATTCTGTGCAAGTCTGTGGAAATGAAGAATGTTATCTATTTGAAGGATGAAGAGACTGGGCTGATCAAGGGACTTCCTGAAGCTATGGAAGTGGAACCCTTATGCATGTTGGATGATGAAGAGCAGGAATGAAAACCCGCTGGGGTTGCAGGATAACACGGCGTGGTTCTGTTGGGTGATGACCAGTCTGTTGGTCTTAAATTAAAAACAATTCTGAACATGTTTTAAACAATTTATGGTCTGTATGTTGGGTACCTCTGTTGGTACCCAGTCACTAAACATTTGAAACACTTGCACCACCACCACCACGATGGGCATAATGGTTGCCAAACTTGAAACAATTTGATCAAACTCATTATTATCTATAATTATAATAGCTAACGTAATGTGTTGTGACACATTACAAATTTTGTGAATTTTTTTTTGTTGAATGATGTATGAATACAAGATATGAAAGAATGATCCAAAAAGTGGACAAAACTTGGAGATTCCTCGGGCAAATACAAAAACATACCCGGAAAGTACCGTTATCCTTTATTTATTTTTCCCGTTATACTTTATTTTTAATTCTAAAGCATTAGGGACAATGCTTAACTCAAGTATGGGGGGAAGATAACTTGAAAAATAAATTAAAACTTATGCTAAAACATGAAAAATTTTAAACTGTTACAACAAAGTTGCATTAAAAGCGCCGCTTTTGGCAAAAAGAACGTCGTAGTTATAATGAAAGACCGACTCACATTCTAGTAATGTACGCCGATTACGGTGGTATAATAAAATTGAAAATAACTTAAAGATTTTAAAGAAAATGTATCCGAGACAATCATAAGAAGTCTGAATAGGGATTAATGACATTATTTGCGCATTTCATGACCATTACCACTATAAATGTGAGGAATTCGAGCCTATATCGGCATATACCTTTTATGCTTGATTTCTTTGTTTATGAGTGTGCCAATAATTTATGTGATTCTAGAACTTGTATTAGAAATTATTATGAGACCGCAGTGAGATCACATTCGTGTGATACAAGTATTTTTAAATGATAAGAGGAAAAAATTAGGAAATACACTACACCAAGAAAAATAACCAAAAAAATGTTACTTAGTCGGGAATATGAGAATTGGAATATATATGAGAAATAGGATACCAATTACGATGAGTATGAAGAGTGCACGCTTTATGTTTGTTTTAATGTGGTCCGGGAAAAAAAGTTATGAAAAAGATAAAGAAATAAAGAGAATTATGATTTCCCAACTTAAGTTTTACACCAAATATTTCCCATGTCTAATCCATACCTTGTTAACCGTTAAACCTAACATTATACCCCGAATAAAAGTCCTCTTTGATATTGATACTTGGTGCTTACGCCATGTCAGTGCAGTTTTGTTTCTTTTTACAAGCATATGGTAAATCTATAAGTTATGACTGAGCTATAAGAGTGAATCACACACCAAAAACTATTTCTGTGAGTGCCTTAGTGCATTAAAATTATATATACTCTTTCGTGAGGAGCATGTCATGTTATTCTTGGTTGTCTTGGATATACATAAATATATTTGAAACTTATATACAAGACTTGATTTTTAAAAGACAATTTTTATATGCTTGAGGGCAAGCATTGGTTTAAGTATGGGGGAGTTTGATGAGTCTCATATTATACATATTTTTACCCCCGATATTATGTGAAATATATGATAAATAACCATGTTATTAGGACTTTTGGTACTTAATATGAAAATATATGTTCAGGACAATAGTTTGGAGAAAAGTACAAGAAACGCACGAAAAGTATGACTTTATGGATATATAAAGAAAAAGACATAGTTTGGACTAAAGCACGCCGCTTATATGGAGAAAGAGCGCCGCTTACGGGTATCCTTGGTCAACTATATATACGTACACGAGTCAAACATGAAGAGCGCCGATTATATATTATAAAAGCGCCGGTTACGCGAAACAAAGCTCGCCGGTTTTACACCAAATGCTCGGCGTACTTCACATGACAGTTATATCTTCTACATTAATAAGCTACTTCAATGATGAGATCGATCATTTGCTTGTATTAACTGATTAGGGCCGTGCTGGGGTTCCATTTACACTATAAATAGAGGCACAAGTCTTGACTCTAACACACACCTCAACAAAGAAACACACTTGATCATTAGAAGAAGTTTAATAGTGGTTTGCACCAAAACCACTAGCTAAAGCCGAAGAAACACTTGGAGAACGCAGTTGGAACGTGAACACATTTGGAAAACTTGGTATAATGACAACATTACTTGTTTACTTAGTTTACTTTTACATGAATATGGAGTAGTACTCTTATGTTTGTTAGAGGCATCTTTGTTATGATTTGAACCGTATAAGTATTATGACTATTAAATCTATCTTTTATGTATTTGATATATTATGGTTCAGACTCCTAACATATGTCTTGATTGGTCATTATAATTGTTTACAGGTTGAAAGATGCAATTATATTGATTATATCATGAATTGTATGTCTATAACGAGTCATTGCTATACTTGTGAGAATTGGATAGTAAAGCATATGATAACCTCAACCATAACATGTTTAAGGCCTAGCCTCACGTCTAGCAACTTGGTTAGGAGAAATGCTTACTTGATACTTCATTCTTGGACCATACTTTATGCACTTTATGTATCTAGGATCATAGGCCGAAAGGAGATTCTTTTACATTAAGGAGATATATTAGTTTACATGATCACCAGTCATGTTTTGCTTTTATGCGTTGTCCAAGTATTGTCTATGATACACATGCTCATTCATCTTATGTGCTTTGCCTTTAACAAACATACTTTTAATGTCAATTGGGAAAACATTTTAAAAATCTTAAATCCAACAAAAACAGTTTTAGTGATAAGTGACAATCATTGGAATCTAATTTTGTTATCTTTAACTAACTATAAGAACAATCACCTCTCTTGGGGCGACATGGTCTTACCTCAAACCTTTATTATAAATGGGGGTTATACTTTACCCATGTGTTTATGAATTAAGGAAATGGTAAAATTAGTCTTATAAATTTAAAGCTTTTTAAACACATCAGTCTTTTAAATCTTCCGCTGCTAAACTTGTTATTTTCCACTGCAAAACTTTATTGCTTCCGCTGTAAACTTTATTTACTTTCCGCTGCACTTTGATAACGAGTCTTTGGACTCTATTGTGTGTAAACTCGAATGACATGCTCAAACATTTATAAACATCTCGTGTTGTGGTCGTTAGCTATAAATGTGTCTGGTTTCCCTTTGTGTAATACCTCCGGCTGTGTTAGCTGCCATATTTGAGTTGGGGGTGTTACAGTTTTGAAAATCATATCTTTAATCGACCCGGTCGAGTCACCGGGTTACCGATTCAATCGGTTCGACCACCTTGTCAACTAGGTCTTCCACAAAAATTAATATTTATATACATTTCGAATGATACAAAAAAGTGTGTATATATCCCGAAAACCAGGTTGATCTGCTTCACTTCAAACCCGACGGGTCTAATAGGGTTTCGAGAATACAAAATGTTTAATCCCAAAATCTCAATTTTTTATTATTTTTTTGTTTATAACCAATAAACCTTTTGTTTATCACTACAACTACTGCCGTTATAAAATTTCGTTGTTATTAACGGTACTCATCTAATATGTATTATATAAGAAAAGAAGTGACAATCTTCTTTTTTATAAACGCGATAACTAAGTGTGGACCTAGAGGGTTCTTGAAGGATCAGGGAAACCCCATGAAATTTCTCCCCTAAGTATAAATTTTGCTAAAAATTCTGATTTTTCCCGAAATGCATCTAATAACTTTGTAATTCGTCTATTTATTTATTAAGATTACGTTGGAATTTCGTTTTTGCAGATGGTCTTAGGTCACCCCCTAGCAATAAGCCAATAACCTTATACCCCCTCCCCCCAATGAACATGCATTTGGTTTCGGTTCTTGACCCCATATATCATTACTAGCAAGGGTGATCTTTTATTGATCGATTCCAAGTTTACTAATCTTAAGAGTGGTCACAACATTTTCTATGAACGTAAGACGGAATTTGCTGAGTCTGCAATATTAAGTACGATCTTGTCCCCATAAGGGATAACCAATCTATCGAACTTTTGGACTGCAATTATAAAGCTTCACTGAACAGTCGATAAATTGTTGGACATTTTGGCCGAGTGAAAGAGTTGGTTATACAGTGAAGGTTATGATGACTAGAGGAAACATTTTTGTGAAGATTATGAGAAGAGAATTCAGGCGAAATGAAAGTATATTTTTGATTAAATTGCCAGCTAATGTGTGGTAGCAAGAAATTTCCATGAACAAATGTTTAGTTGCTAGTTTAATTTGACTTTTGGATTTATTTGATTAGTTGATTAGAAATTAAAATTGAAATGTATCCAACCCAATTTCTTTGTTTCCAATTAATTAGAAAACATTAATAATGGAAAACTTTGATCAGCCTACATGCCTAGTTTTGAGGAATACACTTTAAAACTTGAAAGATAGCTCTTTGCAATACAAACCAAATTTACACTTTGTGTTTAACTACTTTTTTGGAATGAAAGTTAAAGTAGAGAAAACAAAGTAAAGAAAGAGACAGAAGAGGTAGTAAAGGTAGTGAAAAAGATTGTGTTCTTAAAGCAAAAGGTTTGGTGAAACACCATACCCTTTTCATTTAGGCCCATCAGTGCTACCTTACTTTAACACTATCACTTCAAAATAACCTTCTATCATAACAAAACAAACTTTTCATTTGGGCCCTACTCACCCCATCTACGCCACACAACACAACATATCTAACGGATACATTCTATAAAACTTCTTTGTATTTTTGTACTTCACTGCAACAGCAAAGACCAAACAGCGAGCATTCTCGGTGTGGTGGCGAGCAAACGGCGAAGTGCCAGCTAGGTAGCGAGCACTAAACTTCATCATACCGTTTGCTCTTAAGTTTAGAGTAGAGAAAAAGTGAAACATAATATGTGAGTCACTTTTATATATATTTGAGTTTACATTTACTGTATTAAATACAAATTGGCGAGGGTGGCGTTTGTCACAAACCTTCTTGAGTCTTTCTTTTCTTCACGTGCAGCCGAATATGAGCAGAAAGTTTTATTTTAAAAACAGCAAAGAGCCATGTGTCCCTTTCACTTACCTCCGGTCACTTTACTTCAAAAAACTAAAGAACATGATTTTTTGTGTGTGTGACCTTTCTTTACTTCCCTTACTTTCCACACTCAAACTAGAGAACACTGTTAGATTCTATCGTGGCTTAACTCACTATTAATATATCACGGACGATAGTTTTTGTTAGGAAAATGATGTTTATGCCAAAATTGTGTACCTACAAATGTGTCTAACTACAAAATCAACACATGTTGCAAGATAAAAGTTGTAGATTTGGAGTGAGAAAATATATGTCATATAATGAATAAATTATGCATGAGTTTAAGCATTTTTTTTCCTTAAAAAACGAATTATTTCTACTTGTAGGATGCCTTATTAGAAAACTTAAGCTGAGGTGTTAACGGTACTATTTTGAGCCGAAGAACGACCACGTGTTTTCCTCTTTAATCTTAAAAGATGAAAGCCAATACAATTTCATACGAACTTTTATAAGTTTATTGTAACATTAGAATTTAATTTCTTCATCATGTAACAGATGTTCCATATATATGTGAACAGTTAAATTGCTTCATATGTTTAAAAGTATTTTATTATTTCTCTCCTCAAATAAATATAAGTCTCGGTTTTCTAAAAGTTAAGTACTCCGTATTTACTTTATATTTTAACCAGTTAAAAAATACATTATTGTTAGAAATAATTTTTTTTTTTTAAGAAAAGTGTAGTTAGCATGCATTTATAAAACTTTGCAAATGGCATGTGTCAATATTCTTATGATAAGTTTTTCAATTAAACATTTGCGAGTTCAAGTCCTACCGTAAGTATGTGAGGTAATTTTTGGTTGTGAGGTAAAATAAACACTTTTTAAATTAAACACTTATTTCGAAACGCAACAAATATTTGTTAGGTATTAAAATTAATTAGCCTTTAACTAATTTGTTGTGTTTGATCAGTAAATTACTTTAAAAATAAACATGAGACACAAAGAGGGAAAAAAAAAAGTGAGCATAGGAATTTAAACTAGACCAACACGTCACACCCTAGTTGTCACACCATGAACATATATCCCTGCACCATCCACCCATACTCCATTGGAAAACCCTGAATAACATGTCCTCAACCGGCATTGTGTCTCTCCTATTAAACTCCTCAAACACCGTCCTCAAAACAGGCACTCTAGTCTCACTACCACGCATTCTAAGGAGTTCGTTTCGTCATCAACAAAACTCACCCACCCACTTCCATCTCCCCAAGAAGTCAATTTATTCTTAACGGGTATAAGGTCATCATTGTCTTCCAAACACAAAAGATATACTCCAAGAAAAAGAAACTCATATGGGATGTAACTTACAACCGTATACTCAAACGCTGTATTTTTAAGAGACTCATGTTGTGTCAATAAACAAGCATTTGGTTTTGGTTCTTGATCCAATATATATGCTTGCAAGGGTGATCTTACTATTATTTTGAAACACAACAAATATCTGTTAGGTATTATAATTAGGATATGTTAATGCAGGGTGGTTATCCCTTCTGGGGAAAAGATTGTCTTTCATATTGTGGACTTAGCGAATTCCAACTTGCATCCATAGAACGTCGTTACGACTCTTATGATAAATAACACCACCTTAAAATAAAAAATAACTCGCTGTCCTCTTTTAATTGTCTTATTTAATTGAGGTGAGGCGTCTTGTATTGTATCTTGTTTTTATTTGGGGGTCCCAATAACATGTTGCCTTTCAAAAAAAAAAAAAAATATATATATATATGTTTGTTTCATTCAGATGTTTTAGGTCTGAATCTGACTACCACATCTTACTAGTAAGAGATGGGTAGAACGTCTAAATCTAAATGAAATAATGTTGCTTGTTATTTTATAATTGTCCGAATGATTTTAAGTACTCGTTTCTGCAATTTATTTAAGTAACTTGTGTAAATATGAAATAAGATTTTTTATCATAAATATAATATAGTTAATAAACTGTCAAATATATTATATTAACATGAGTGTTCAATCTCAAATAACTTCTTACCTCTTACTGAGTAAGATGTTTATAATTAGGATATGTTAATGCAGGGTGGTTATCCCTTCTGGGGAAAAGATTGTCTTTCATATTGTGGACTTAGCGAATTCCAACTTGCATCCATAGACAACGTCGTTACGACTCTCAGGATAAATAACACCACCATAAAATAAAAACTAACGCTCTGTCCTCTTTTAATTGTCTTATTTAATTGAGGTGGGGCGTCTTGTATTGTATCTTGTTTTTATTTGGGGGTCTCAATAACATGTTGCCTTCAAAAAAAAAATGTGTTTGTTTCATTTAGATGTTTTAGGTCTAAATCTGACTACCACATCTTACTAATAAGAGGTGGGTAGAACGTCTAAATCTAAATAAAATAACGTTGTTTGTTATTTTATAATTGTCCGAATGATTTTAAGTACTCGTTTCTGCAATTTATTTAAGTAACTTATGTAAATATGAAACAAGACTTTTTATCATAAATATAATATAGTTAATAAACCGTCAAATATATTATATTAACATGAGTGTTCAATCTCAAACAACTTCCTACCTCTTACTAAGTAAAATGTTATATGTCTAACTGGTCTGACTCAAAAGAAAAAAACAAACAAGCAAAACGTCTGTCCACCTCTAACTGATAAGATTAAGAGGGAGTAAGAGGGCTACTAAGATTTTTTTTAAAAAAAACAAACACACCTAGCACTCTTTCCCATATGTTTTCTGATTCAGTTTATCTTATATGTAGTTTTGAACGGAACTCAGCCTATTTTAGAAAGATGGGTACGTGAAATTCTAATACCAACAAATATGCATTAACGAATAACATCTTCCCACGTCATCTAATATAATCATTGGCTTATTCTACGTGGATGCAGTCAATAGAATGATCTGAATGTTGCCTACCGCATAAACTCACGACAAAGAAACAACAAGGTTAAAAAGTTGAATAAGAAAAGTCGTACCTTTGCAGTGGTCCTTTGTCGAGGTACCACCGGAGCAAAAACACATGAACCCATTCGAATAGTTATAACCACATAGCCCACCGGACTCTTCACACATATTGCAATCGTCTGTTGTCCTCCAATTTAGCTCGAATCCTGCCCTCAGAGCGTCAACGAATTCCGTCCCCAGTCGTTCAGTAGAATTTCCAAATACATCTCTTACCGTGGTTATCACCTCCTCGACACACATGTTCTTCCAGTCGAAAGAGGGCATACGAGGATTAACAATATTAACACACGAACTTTTTGTACCTTCGTTGTTCAGACATGGTATCACGCTTGCAAAACTTGGGACTGTAGTGCAATTATAGTGAAAACTTAGATTAACATTATTCGACGTAAAATTTAAAGGTAGTCTTTCTAGTTCAATCCCCTGGTCCACCCTCGGGCATTGGGTTTGAACCGGAGCGACACTAGAAACATCGTAGTCGACGAGAGTAATACTCGTATTCGTAAGATTCCGTACGTAGTAAGAATCGCCACCAAAATACATCATGGGACGATCCTCTCCATTTATGGGTGAGCAGTTGATTCCCAAACCTTCATAACCACAAAACTGACTACTTAGTGTTTGATTTTCTATTTTCCAAAAAGGGTAACTGATCTTGAGCCCATTACAATCGGATGGAGGGCAATTTTGGAAAGCTGAAATATTGGTTTGAGCAGATGCAATGGTGGTGATGAAGAAGAACAAGGATAAGTGTGTGAGAGCGAAAGAAGGTGATTGTACAAGTCTAGACATGGTTATAGACTTGTGGACATGTGGTTATGTTACTTTAATACGTTCTTGATATGATGATATCTATCAGCTTATTTATCGTTCTGCAAGTGTAGACATTTGAAGAAATAAATATTTGAATAAAATACCAAAAGAGCGTATTAATTGAGCTCACATGATTAAGTAAAAGAATACAAAATTTCCACGTTAACTTGTAGACTTTTTGGCGCTAAACTTTGGCTGTTTCTTTTTTCTTGATATTAATTGGTGTGGGACCAAACCGCCCGTTTTCCGTTTTCCGGCCCGATCCCGACCAAACCGCCGGCCCGATTCCGATCCCGACCATCAAACGGTTCGGGAGTCGGTTTGCAATTCCGGCGAAATCGGGAGTCGGGTCGGGACGGGACGGGTCGGAACGGGAAGAAAACCGACAAAACAACAAAGAAAACCGATCCCGATCCCGATCCCGACCAAACCGCCGGCCCGATTCCGATCCCGACTATCAAACGGTTCGGGAGTCGGTTTGCAATTCCGGCGAAATCGGGGAGTCGGGCTTGTCGGGTCGGGACGGGTCGGAGTCGGTTTAGGCCCGATGCACACCCCTAGATGTATATGTGTGTGGGGACAAATAATAACCCTATATTGGTTTTTAGAAACAGACCAACGGGTTTGACAACGTTTGATCTTGACAACCCACCCAAACATACTTATAAAATAATACAATGGGAAGTTTTAATAATGTTTGATTCAACTGGGTTTGATTAAAGCATCGCGACTTGAATTAATATTGATGAAGTAGATCGATTACTACTATGGCATGGATGAACTGTGGTGACTGCAACGGCATGGAGGAAAGGCGGCCAACGGAGGTAGAACGACCTCCGACTAGGAGGTTGCAATGGTAACTGTAAGATTTCTTTGTTGTGGATGAAAAAAAGAAACAAAAAGGAAGTTTCTCTGATTTAGCCTCTGGATGGAAAGAGGTAAGGTTTTTACTTTTTAGGCCTTCCCTAACAAGAGTCATAAATGCGCAAGTTTGGGCCTACGAAAGTTAGCAGGCAACTCAATAAGAGGCAAAGAAACAGCCGCAGTCTTTAATTGATGGTAATGGTATGATGCATTGTCAGATATAGAGCTGAGGTAAGGTCGAAAATTTCATGAAGATATCATGTTACTCAAAGAGTTGCTAACACTAGGTGTAATAGTCACCATTCACTTTGAGGGCATTAATATTAAATGCATGACACTTTAAACTACAATGATACTTGATCATTTTGTGGTTCACTAAATGTGCTAGCCGGTGACCTAGGAGGAGTACAAAAGAACAGTTTCGTTTTCCTCTGTAGTTGTTACACCATCTAATAAGTTCTTGTCTCTGTTAAGACTTGTAAATCCAATTAGAAAAATATATTTCACTCGTACGCCCAGATGCAACACCAACATCAACTTTTTTTCGTCCGCCAATCATTTCAAGTATCAGCATTCCGTAACTATACACATCAGATTTATGGGACAACCCTCCAAAATTTCTATTAAAAGCTTCTGGGGCAATATACCCAATGATGCCTCTAGCCTCTATCTTAGAAACGATACTCTCATTCCTTGAGTACAATTTAGCAAGGCCGAAATATAATGTTTTAGGGCATAAATCCACATCAAGGAGAATGTTATGTGGCTTAATATCAAGATGCAAAATACGAGTGTTGCAGCCACGATACAAGTAGTCAAGACCTCGTGCTATTCCAAGTACTACCTCATACAACTTCTCTATTCCTAACCGTCTACTTGTGTTGGGAGGATCGGCGTGCAAGCATATAAACTTCTCCAATGATCCATTTGGCATGAATTCGTATATGAGAGTCCTCTTTTGATAGTCGAAACAAAATCCCAAGAGAGTAACAATGTTTATATGAGAAGTCCTACCAATGCTTGCAACTTCGTTTATAAATTCTTGTCCGCTTGCTTTTGACGAGTTTAATACTTTTACTGCCACAAGACGGCCATCATTTAGCTTTCCTTTTAAGACGGTTCCAAAACCTCCATATCCTAATTTCACTTGGAATGAGTTTGTTATTTTCTTGATATCATGATACTTGTATCGTTTCGTGGTCAAGGATCCATATTGCATGACAAATGCCTCAATACTTTTGTCGTACTTAGTTTTATGCCTAAATAAGGCCAAAAAAGTGTTCGATGAGGATTTCTTAATGCAATAGATTAATAAGACAAACACAATTCCTAGTAATCTGCCTCCAATAACTGTGATGATAAAAAATAATTAAAAAAAAAAAATTGAATTGCTTGTTAGTTGTTACAGTTCTTTTACTTGGAATGAATTTGTTATTTTCTTGATATCATGATATGTGTATTGTTTCGTAGTCAAGGATCCATATTGCATGACAAATGCCTCAACACTTTTTTCGTCCTCAGTTTTATGCCTAAATAAGGCAACAAAAGTGTTCCATGAGAATTTCCTAATGCAACAGATTATGAAGATGAACACAATAGCTAGTACAGCAGATCCGCCTCCAATAACTGTGATGATAAAAAAAAAGTGCGTTGCTTGTTACACTTCTTTTAAATAATCAAAATAGCTGTGTTTGTGTGCCGAAACCTCATTCCTTGTGTTATTCACATTTAGAGGAGGTACAGGAGGATATATGTTTACTAAAATAAATTAATAAGACAAACGTAGTTTCATTTTCAAATTGGTCTTGCGATCATCTGCATAACCACCAAACAAAAGATGCATTAATTGTAGGGGTGAGCAAAACAAACCGAAAAAACCGAAACCGAACCGAAAACCGAAAAAACCGAACCGAAACTAAAAACCGATGGTTCGGTTTTTACTTTTTCAAAAACCGAAAAATTCGGTTCGGTTTCGGTTTTTGTCCAAAAACCGAACCGTAAAAACCGAACCAAACCGCTTCTATTATATAATAGTATATAACTAATATAATGTAAATAAATAACTAAAAAAATCTAATTTATAAATTTATATTAATTTTGTTGATGGATTTATAATATATTTATCTTAACGTTTATATGTTTGTTTTCATATGCGTGTTTTTACTTTACAATTTATCAATACTTATATGACAATGATCGTACTATATGTAAATTCACTTGCATATGTGTATCTCATCTATACGTGTGTAATTGTAGAATTATGAGATAAATATTATTAGGCTTATCTTGACAAAAAAGTAAAGAAAAATAACCAATTTTCTGCGAAAATCAACTTTTTTGGCATAAATTGGCTACACATAAATATAAGCGGTTACAAACCGAAAAAACCGAAAAACCGAACCGCAGAAAACCGAACCGCCAAAAAACCGAACCGCCAAAAACCGAATGGTTTCGGTTTTGGATTCTATAGAAACCGAATATTTCGGTTCGGTTTCGGTTTTAGCCAAAAACCGACCCAAACCGAACCGTGCACACCCCTAATTAATTGTTTGTATTTAAATTAATCATGTCATTCATGTGTCTGCTTTTACCTGTAAGTGCTGAGAGGTGATTATTTATATGTCTTCAAGCTTATAAATAAAATAACCTTGTACACAGTTATAAGTGCTTGCACGCATTTATAACTGCGATAAATTACTTAGCAAACATTTTACACACATTTTAGATACGTGTTCCTCACTACCGCAACAAAGTGGTTGTGTTGGGGACTTATATATGTGTAGTGCAGATGGTTGTGTAATTGGGCACCTGTTTGATCCAAAATTCTAATCAACATACCGAATTAAATTCTATACTATAATTGATTGTCTTGATGTTTTTACCATTTATTGGCTCTTTGAATGATCGTCAGTTAGCCTATGGCAAATTTATTGTTTTTGATCAGTAAATTACTTAAAAAATAAACAGAGGACAGAGGAAAAAAATAAAATAAAAAAAAAAAACCCTAAGTGAGCAACAAACATGAACCTTGACAAATCAAACGAGGTATACCATCAGGGCAAAGGCAAGAAGGAATAGAGGAATTTAAACTAGACCAACACGTCCCATCCGAGCTCTCACACCTTGAACATATTCCTGCACCATCCATCCTATACTCCATTGGAAAACCTAGCTATAGCATCTCCTCCACGGGATCGTTTCATGGTTATTAAACTCATCAAATAGCGTCCTCAAAACAGGCACTCTAATCTCACTATCACATACCAACGAATTCGCTCCATCGTCAATAAAACTCACCCTCCCATTTCCATCTCCAGAGCAATTCAATTTATTCTTAACAGGGTATAACGTAATCATTGTCTTCCAAACACGAAAGATGCACTCCCAAAAAAAGAAACTCATCTGGGATGTAACTAAAAACCGTATTCTCAAACGTTGTATTGTTAAGAGATTCAAGTTGTCTCAACAAACAAACATTTGGTTCTGGTCCTTGACCCCCATATATATATCATTGCTAGCAAGCGTGATCTCAATATTATTTTGATCGATGCTAAGTACACGAAAGGTGGTGTTATTTATCGTGAAAGTGGTAATGACGTTGTCTATGCATGCAAGATGGAATTCGTTCAGTCCACAATATGGACGGTCTTGTCCCCAGAAGGGATAACTAGTCCATCGAATTGTTGGACCGCAACTATAGAGCTTCGTTGAACAGTCGATAAACTGTTGGACATTTTGGCCGAGTGAAAGAGTTGGTAATAGAGTGAAGATTATGATGACTAGAGGAAACATTTGTTTGTGAAGATTATGAGATGAGGATTCAGGCGAAATGAAGGTTGTAACTTGAATGAACTGATCAATGAATGTGAAGTGCCTTGAAATTTCTATGAAAAGACGTTTAGTTGCTAGTTTTAATTTCGCTTTTGGAATTATTTGACTATTTGATTATAAATTAAATTTGAATTGTATCCAACCCAATTTCCATCGTTCCAGTTAATTAGCAAACATTAACACATAATGGACAATTTTGATAAGTCTACATGCCTTTGTTTTGAGGAATACACTTTGAAACTTGAAACGCAACTCTTTTTCTATTCAAACCCAATTTCGATTATATCGTGTCCGGGTCGATTCACTTTAAAATTCATTATGCCGAAATTGTGTACCTTTTTGGTAACACTTGTTAGTTTTTCCGTTAACTGCAAGGGCATTTTCGTCTTTTCGTCATTCTTGTCCAAACACCAAATAATATTTTTTTTAACACTCTACAACATTAACCCAAACACCCACTTCTTCTATCTCACCACACTTCTTCAACCTTCAACCACCGTTACCACCATACCCACCACCACTTCACCGCGAATTTTTAATAATGCATTTGAAATGAACGTAATAACACCACGGTAATATTTTGTCATATTCTTTTTACACACCAAATAATATACATCACAAAAAATTATTGCGTCAAGTATCTATGATTTTGCATTAAAAAAAAAAAGAAGAAGAAAAGAAAAAATATGACTCAGGAACTATGATTTTGCATAATTTCCAAGTCATTCTTACTTACTGACAAGAAAAAGATAATACAAACAATTTAACAACATCCACATCCCAGAATGTGAATGCAACAATCTCTTCTAAACAAAATGCTGATAAAATGACCAGTTGTACCAAAAGTCAAATGTTGACTATGACTATAACATTTTACTACGATCATGAATGTGGCTATCCAATAATCAAATGTGAGAAATACTCAAAGACCGTTCTTATTTACCCGAAGCCGATATAACTCTAGATCTCATCAAGTTAATTAAAGATACTTCCAACAAATCAAGAATTCATACAACTACAAACTTTACTTTTGTTCTTTCTTTTTCAAAACCCAGGAATCACAAAATTTATTACCTGTTAATTTAATTTAAATTTATTTTGTTTGTGTGTTTCCATCTGTAACTACTCGAACCCCTTTGTTTCGTGATGTGTAACATGCATCAAGAATTTCGGCCTATTAATTCTTCATGCAATCCGTGTTTCTTGAAGATTTTGAGGTAGGTGTTGATTAATAGATCGATGATGGGATTTCTTTTATGATTCTTGTTTAAGCTTTCTTTTCTAATTTTGACTTATATGTAACCCTTTAAGATTCTTTCTTTTTTATTTTATTTTTTTCATTAAAGATCTTTGGGTTAATTAAAGGACCAAACTCGTTACAGGTCAAAATTACAGAGAGAAAATATGAGAAATTAAAACTCAAGGACTAAAATTGTTATGTCTAACAAACCACAAGGACCATTTAAGTAATTAACTCTACAATACATGTCGTAATTAATCAAGCTAGAAGTTACGTATTCTCTTTGAAATACTCTTGTATGATATGTGGTCAAAAATAGTTTGATATCAAATGTATCTTGAAATACTCTTGTATGATAAGGAAAGACTAATGGGTATCGTTGTCTTTAGTTGTAGGTTTTATTATTTTATTATTATTTTATTTTATTTTTTTATTTTTATTTTTTTTTCCCTTCAAAAGTATGGTTATTGATTATGTAGGAGGATGCTATTTTTTTGAAATTGTAGGTAAATGTGAACAAAGTTTTATAAGGAAGAATAGTTGGTTTGTGGCCATTGGTCTCTTTTCGAAAAACAAGAGTAAAATGAATACCATTTACATAAATGACAACAGCCTCACAAAGAAAACAAACCCGAAGAGACTGATCCTAGCAAAAATTTAACTTCAAACAAAAAGGTTTACACAACACCTGCACTCTCTAGAGAGCACCTTGCAACTATTGCTCAGTATATGGTGCAGTTTAAGAACATTAATATTAATCTCATGAAATTTATTTAACTACTATACAATGATACTAGCTCACTTTGTGGTTCACTAAATGTGCTAGCCGGTGACCTTGGAGGAGTACAAAAGAACGGTTTCGGGGGGACTTCCAATACTTCCTTGTTTCCCTCTAACATTTCAATCACTTCATTAATGGATGGCCTTTGCTTTGGATCAGGTTGTATGCACCATAAACCAACTATTGTCATTTTTTTAGCATAGTCGTTTTCCTCTGTAGTTGTTGCACCATCTAATAAGTATTCGTCTCTCTTAAGACGGTTGTAAATCCAATTAGGAAAATATATTTCACTCGTCTGCCCGGAACCAACAACAACATCAACTTTTTTCCTTCCTCCAATCATTTCAAGTATCAGCATCCCGTAACTATACACATCAGATTTATGGGACACCCCTCCAAAATTTCTATTAAAAACTTCAGGGGCAATATACCCAATGGTACCTCTAGCCTCTAACATAGAAACGATACTCTCGTTCCTTGAGTACAATTTAGCAAGCCCGAAATCTGCTATTTTGGGGCATAAATCCGCATCAAGGAGAATGTTATGTGGCTTAATATCAAGATGCAAAATACGAGTGTTGCAGCCACGATACAAGTAGTCAAGACCTCGTGCTATTCCAAGTGCTACCTCATAAAACTTCTCTATTCCTAAGTGTTTGCTTGTCGTGGGAGGATCGGCGTCAGAGCATATAAACTTCTCCAATGATCCATTTGGCATGAATTCGTACACGAGAGCCCTCATTTGAATGTTGAAACAAAATCCCAAGAGAGTAACGATGTTTATATGAGAAGTCCTACCAATGCTTGCAACTTCGTTTATAAATTCTTGTCCGCTTGCTTTTGATGAGTTTAATACTTTTACTGCCACAAGACGACCATCCCATAACTTTCCTTTAAAGACAGTTCCAAAACCACCTTGTCCTAATTCTTCTTGGAATGAGTTTGTTATCTTCTTGATATCATGATAATTGTATCGTTTCGTGGTCAAGGATCCGTATTGCATGATAAATGCCTCAACAATTTTATCGTCTGCATAATTGTACAAGTTATTTAAGCATTAGATCACACTTTAGGTCAATTTAATTAGGTCACTTTATCATTTTCCTTTGAGTATATTAAATTCAAAATCACATTTAGTTATAATAAATTTTAAGTTTAATTAATATTTATTAAACGCATTTTTTACTAAAAAATAAAGTTTCAGTGTGTATTAATCACATGTTAACTACAACACATTTTTTAGCTTAAAAGACGTTTGATGGCCACCCGTTATCACATCGCAATAAATTAATACTAACGTAGCGTTTGGTATGTTGTAATTAAAGTGGGAATGGAGAAAGGTTATTACGGTGGAATGAAAAAATCTTGTTTGTTTACACATTTACTATGTAATGACTCATTTGCAAGAAAATGACTCACTACACCAAAAACTATTATTTTCATTCTTTAGGGTCCCCTCTTTTTTTTCATTACATCTTGTAATGGAATGAAAATTACATATATGTCTTATCTTACCAACCAAACATGATTAATAAAAGTAATGAATCATTACATTGCGTCATTTATTCAATTACATTGTTTATTTCATTCATTTATATTTTATTCTGTCCTATCAAACGAACCTTAAGACTTACCTAGTTTCCTTCTCCAATTAGATATTTTACGTGCATTATTTAATGCATTAATTGTTTGTATGTAAATTAATCATGTGTGCACTTTTATCTTTTAATTGTTGAGAGTTGATTATATAAGTTAGATGGTTATTCGCGTAATGCGTCATTTTTAAAAGGGAAAAAAGAAAAGTTACAAGTTATAGTTAGTACCAATAGTGATGATGTATCAATAGTTGTTGGAGATAGTGACAAGACATATATAGTGTCTTTAAAAAACGTTGTGAAATTATTACTTTGTGTATGTGAAACATTTAGGTTCGTTATTTTCTCTCATCAATTTATTTTATTTTATTTTTTTTTTTTTATTTTTTTTTTTTTAGCATATCTCTCATCAAATTAACCAATAGAGTTTAGGTTCATTATTTTTAGATGAACCAATCGCCTCTAAGTGACCATCTCTGTGTTAAAACGTTACACGACCGATAATTCAATATGCACTAACAACTTTTGTAACTGAAAAGATAATCATTAGGCTAGACACAATAAGGAGGGTCAATCCTCCTCCTTTTCTCTGTCACGTCAGCTTTCTCTCTTCAGCGACCTGCAGACGATTCAGTGCCCCAGTAAGGGCGACCAAGTATAATTTCTTTTAATGCATGAAACGGGTCAAAAAAAAAAAAAAAAAAAAAAAAAAAAAAAAAAAAAAAAAACTAGCACTCGGTCTCCATCATGACCGAGTTCCTTTGTTTTCCTTCCTTTAGTCGGTCGCGACCATGTACCCACAAAAGGGCCGACCGAGTTCGATCTAGTCGACCGACCTTCTGTGTCTAGCCTTACATTAATTTCAGTTACATTTACGGGCCCGTTTGGTTTGTAGATGGGTTTAGGATTTAGATTTGGATTTGGATTTAGATTTGGATTTGGATTTGAAAGGTGTTAAAAGTTGTTTATTTTGTATGTTAGTATATAAAATGGGGTTATGATTTATATTTATTTTAATATTAAAAAAAATTAATGAGCCATCGAAAATACATATTTATGTGGATATGTTGAAAGAAAAAAAAGAAAAAAAAAAAAGAAAAAGAAAGATGTCAAGTACATTATCAGTGGTACAACAAATTGAAAACCAAAAAAAAAAAAAGAAAAAAAAAAAAAAAAGATGCCAACAGTACTTTTGTCTAGAAAAACAGGCCTCCCTACCGGATTTTAATATTCCTCTAATATTAGGTTAACTCCCATCTTTGAACCCCTTAAATTTAAACCAAACAACAAAAGTTAACCATGATCCCTTAACCCGATCCCTATCCCCACCAACCAAGCTGCACCTTACTTTTAACTGAATTATCTATGTAAATCAATAGTATAAAATTCGCATTTATTATGATTAGACGTGTTTGTAGCATACGCATAAAACTTTGTACTACTTTTGTTTGCATCATATTATTGTGATACAATAACATTTTAAGGGGTCGTTTGGTACACGGTGTTTAGGAGGATTGAAATGAAAGATTGTTGAAAATAATTGTTTGGCATCAATCCACACCTCTGACACAACCGGTTGACTCCCAATTTCCATTTCACTTAATTTTGGTGGGTATTTGGTGGGTGTCATAAATGTGACCAATCACATTTTTTTATTTTAGTTGATGCTTCTTTTTTAGCCATAACTTTTTTACTGTTTTTTTATTTTCTATTTTCTTATTTCAAACAAATATATAAAATAAACTTATAAATAATTTATTTTCTCTTTCTTCATTTAATTTAAACCCTAAATCCAAATCCAACCAAACCCAAATCCTAATCCTAATTCAAAACCCATCTACAAACCAAACGGGCTGGCTTTGAGGGTGTGCAAGGTGAGCGATCGTACAGGGCCCAAAAATTTTTAAGGGCCTCAAAATTGTCCCGTTAATAATTATATGCTTGTATACGCATATTTTTCACAAAGAAAAAATTATTTAGATGAGAAAGTATCTTAAATGAGTAATATGTTAGAACGTTTAGCTAACTAATTGTATTATATCTTATAAATTGTGACACTCTATATATAGCATTTCCTATCGAAATGCCTCATTATTAGATTCCGTCTAGAGCCCTTTAAAATTTCATAAATTCATGAGACGGCCCTGATGTGTTGCATAAGATTAAAATAATGGTTTTAAGAAATGGTGTGAAATTATTACTTTATGTGTGTGTGTCTGTGTGTGTGGTGGGGGGAGGGGGGGGGGGTTTAAATTTTGCCATCTCGAAGTTCTCATCGAGTCAACAAAGTTTATGTCCATTATTGTAAAATGAATCAATCGCCCCTAAGGGGTGTCAATCGTGATGCACTATGATTCATCTTTAAGCAAATGTAACCAATCAAATGTGGCCAACACATTTCATAATTCACCATGGCTCTCCTTAATTTTTTAGTGGCAACCATACCTCACCTAAAACAATAAATGCCAACGTTCCAATTTTTGAAAGAAGTAGCCATGCCGAATCGGTATCACATGCCGAAAATATGATGTCGAGCTTGTGGTTTTGGGTGATGACGAGCGGCATACGATGCCGAAGCTTCATCCCGAATGCATTGCCGCCCCCTAAGTGACCATTCTTATACTAAAGCATTACACAACCCGACCATTCTTGTAACTAAATGCGTAATCATTTTTATCATTATTTTCAAAGTTAGTTATATTTATTTTTGACTGAATTAATTATTTTAATCAATAGTATAAATTTTGCATTTATCTATATTACATTATAAAGCATTTAGGACTTCCTATAAAAGGAAGTCTTAAAATTTTAAGACAAAAAACATTACTATAAAAGAAAAATTAGAAAATTAATGTAAAATTTGATAATTTAAGTCTTTTTTAAACCATATAGTAACCCCCCTCCAATAATGATATATTTTAATAGAATTGCCTAAAGAAAAGTTCACTAAACTTATAAATAACCACCAATTTAATGCTAAAATTTGAAAAATAAAGTGCTAACTGTTTACACTATTAATAATTTTGACGTTCTACTTTTGAAAAAACGTATATCTACTACATTATAAAGCATTTGGGACATGCAAAATAAGGAAGGTTTAAAATGAAAAACATTTACTCGCCACAAAAATAGTCACCGGGTACCCGCCGCCGCATTGCGCGAGTACCCTTCTATTATGATGAAATGTGTTTATAGCATACGCATATTATTTTCTGCATCTGATTGTTGTACAATAACCATTATGAGTTGTACCTCTTAAATTTTTTTAGACAATCACATCAATGTATATACTAGCAGCGTTCTCGCGTGATGCAACTGCAAGTACCTTGTAATGAATTTTTTCGGGCTAATAATTTATTTTATTTGTACGTTTTTTTTGCAATAGCTTTATTGATTAGTTTGTTCGTTTATGTACTATAAGCAATTAAAAAAGTTCGGTGAAATTTTGATTAGTTTGTATTATTTTGTTTGTTTGTTTTTTGTGTTTATTAGTTTGCTTGGTTTGTACAATGTGTTCTTTTCATAGTATTTTTCATTGAAAGGGGTTTTAAAAGTATCATTATTAGCGGCTTGCATGAATGTACTATGTATTTTAAGAATTGTATTTATCTGTAAATGAGTGTTTTAAGAATGTATATTAATTATGCATCAATGAATTGTAAACATTGCATTATTACTTGTATTTGTTGAATGCTTGTGTTTTGGATGGTTGTACTTTATGCTTAGTTTTTTTGTATTGCTGAATTTTAAGACATTTAATTGAGGAAAAAAGCTTCCTCTATTATAAGATAGTAAGATATATACTAGCATGGGTATCCGCGTGATGCGACGGTAGATACCATGTGACTACATTTTGCGGCGAGTAAATATTGTTGGGTTACACGTGTTTTTTCTAACAATAACCATACAGATAAATGATAATTTAAATTAAAACATTTTAAGCAATAACAGTGATATATAACTAGGCATACCACCTAGTCCAAACAACGGATCAAAACCACCTAAACCAAACAAAATGGTGGTAGTGACGACACATGTTGTTGGCAGCAGTGGCGGCAGTTTTTTAGAGAGTTGTGTGTTATTAGCTTTGACAGGGAGAGTGTGTGTTTTCTGTTAGTTTATATATGATTTGGGGTTATGTTAGGTGATGTTTTGAAATGGGCTATTACAAGTTTTTGAAAAAGTTGTATTAATTTAGAGGGTTGTTACAAGTTTACGGATTTAATACACTCAATTTTCTAGATGTAACGATTATCTATATGTATCCAACAAGTTATTGAAATTTCCATAATAAGCAAATGTTAAATCTAAAATTTTTAAACCTTCCATTATAAGCAATTCATAAATGTTTTATAAAGTAGTATAGAATAGTAAGATTAATCTTCTTTCTTATAAATGCAATAACAAGGGCCGAACCTAGAGGGTTCTCGGAAGGGAAACCTCATGAATTTTCTCCACTTAGTGTAAGGTTTGCTAAAAATTATGATTTTTCCCGAAATGTAAATTTGTAATTTATCTATTATTTCTTAATACTTGACGGGTACCCGCGCAATGCGGCGGCGGGTACCCGATGACTATTTTTGTTGCAAACAAATGTTTTCATTTTAAACATTCCTTATTTAGTATGTATCTAATACTTTATAACATAGTAGATATATATTTTTCAAAAGTAGAATGTCTAAATTATTAATAGTATAAATAGTTAACACTTTTATTTTTCAAATTTTAACATTAAATTGGTGGTTATAAGTTGTGAACAATTTTTATAAATATTAAAATATATCATTAAATTTTCAAAATTTACATTAATTTTCTAATTTTTCTTTTGTAGTAATATTTTTTATCTTAGAATTTTAAGACTTCCTTAAATAGAAAGTCTCAAATGCTTTATACTGTAGTATAGATTGTGTTAGTCTAACCCTATACCCCACCCCCAATGAACAAGCATTTGGTTTCGGTTCTTGAACCCATATATATATCATTGTTAGCAAATCTATCGGTAACATTGGCTAAAGAAGGTTTTGAGGACTTGATACTGAGTTATCTCGAAGGTTTTTGGGTAATGATTGAATTCAAATCTGTTGTAGTAAAAGACAAATTTCGTAATCATGTAGGAGTGGGATCATGGTTCTCGAAGATGATTCAAGCTTCGAACTCTTTCCACATAGATGAGAGAGTTGCATGGGTTGACATTGAAGGAATTCCGTTGCGTGTATGGACCCAAAACACTTTCAACAGAATTGCATCTAGATGGGGTGAATTATTGTATGTGGAAGATAATAATGAGTCGTGTTTACACAGGAAACGCGTATGTGTGAAAATGCAATCTGAAGAACTTATTTTTGACTCGTTCAAAATAATTGTATAAGGAAAAGTTTATTGGCTTCGTGCGAAAGAAATAACGGGGTGGGTCCCTGATTTCAATGAGGAAGATAATGACTCAAACGCCTTTGATGATGAAATGATGGGAGAAGCATTTAATGGGATGAAAGAGGAGTTACAAAATGACAAAAACATGGAGGAAGAAAGTGATGTAGAGGTGGTTCCTGAATCTAGCTTTGTACGCAGGGGAGACGTTGATCAGGAGATTGATGATGTTGATCAGGAGATTGATAACGTTGATAAGGACAACGATATCTACAGACCCGTTTAATATATATGGTTTGATAAATAAGAATCAAGGAAGTAATCAAGTTGATGAGAACTCAGATAGTAACTTAAAATTTCCCCCGGGATTTACACCGGTTGAGAAAGATGTCGGTTCTGCGACAAAGGAGAATAATATGGAAGATTTACAAAATGGAGCTTATAAGGAGGAAGAAATAGAACATAAGATAGGTTCTGTTGGATCAATACATGCGAAATAAAAGTAGGAGAGGACATTTCGGTAGGTTCGGGACATATTCAACAAGTTTCGATGCCAAGATCAGGTGTTTCAATATTGGAATTGATGGACGAATTGGTGAAAGTGGGCCAAACAATGGGGTATAATATGGAAGGATGTATACTCAATATTGAAAAAATAATCGAGTCTCGAGGAGTGAACGAGATAAATCAATGAATATTCTGTCTCTAAATATTCAAGGCCTTGCCCAAAAGGCTAAAAAGAATTGGGTTAGGGAGTTATGTTCCAAGTATAGAGTAAATTTCTTAACTTTGCAAGAAACAAAGATGGAGGAGATTAATTTATTTGTTATTCAAAAGATTTGGGGTAATTATTTTTTTGATTATGTTGTTAGTTCTGCCGTTGGTAATTCGGGTGGCATTGTTTGTGTGTGGGATCCTCGTATGTTTGGGAAAGAAAGTGTTACGGTTTCAGATTACTTTGTTGCTATTAAAGGGACGTGGATTACGAGTTCAATGAGATTGATGATTATTTCTGTATATGCTCCTCAAGAGTTGTCAGAAAAAAAGATGTTATGGGATTACTTGAATCATGTGATAGACTCATGGAATGGAGAGGTTATGATAACGGGTGATTTTAACGAAATTCGTACAAAAGATGAACGTTACGGTTTGGTGTTTAATGTCCAAGGTGCGACAGCATTTAATTCTTTCATTTTATCAGGTGGTTTGGTGGATGCCCCTCTAGGAGGATATGACTTTACATGGGCTCATAGTTCTTCTGGGAAAATGAGCAAACTCGATCGATAATTATTTTCGGTAGGTTTAATGGAGTTGTTTCCGAACATGGCGGCTATATGTCTTGATAGATATCTTTCAGATCATTGGCCCATTCTTCTGAGAGAATCTAGTCTAGACTACGGACCGGTCCCATTTCGGTTTTTTCACTATTGGTTTCAGGTTCAGGGGTTTGACAACATGGTGGAGGAGGTTTGGAAGGAAGTTTCTTTCAGTGACTCAAATGCTATGATAAGATTAAAGAAGAAAATGCAACATCTAAAACAAAAAATTCGAATTTGGAATCAAGAACAATTGAGGAGTCAAAAAGGTCAGAAGACAAAGCTTAAAGAGGATTTGTGTCGCATTGATGAATTGCTGGACCACTGGCATATTGATTCTGATAATCTTTCAAATCGTAAAGAAATCTTGAAATCTTTACAGGATTTGGAACATTTGGAATCTATGGAGCTTGCCCAGAAAGCGAAAATTAAATGGTCGATTTAAGGTGACGAAAATTCTAAATATTTTCACGGTATTTTAAATAAGAAAAGGAGTCAAGTAGCTATTCGTGGTATTCTTGTTAATGGAGAGTGGGTAGATGATCCAGTAAAGGTCAAAAATGAATTTTTCTTCATTTCAAGGAGAGGTTTGATTGTCCTTCTACTTTTCGCCTTCTATTAAATGATGACTTCCCAAACCATATTACATCAGTTCAAAATGAAGATTTAGAAGGTGATATCTCTCATGAGGAGATTAAACGAGATATTTGGGATTGTGGGATGGATAAATCTCCCGGGCCTGCTGGTTTTTCATTTGGTTTCTATCGTAGATACTGGCATATCATAGGAAAAGATGTGACTGATGCGGTGAGACATTTTTTTCAGGTTGGGTCATTCCCAAGAGGTGTTATCTCGTCTTTTATCGCGTTGATTCCTAAGAAGCATGACGCTAAAATGGTGAAGGATTTTCGTCCTATAAGTTTAATCGGTAGTTTGTACAAAATTATAGCTAAAACTTTAGCTAATCGGTTATGCTTAGTTATTGGGGACATTGTAAGTGAAGTTCAAAAGGCGTTTGTTGCTAATAGGCAGATTCTCGATGGTCCGTTCAATATAAACGAGCTCATTAATTGGTGTAAATCTAAGAAGAAAGAAACCATGATTTTTAAGGTGGATTTTGAAAAGGCGTATGACTCGGTTCGGTGGGACTATTTGATTGACGTTATGAAGAAATTTGGTTTTGGTGCTCGATGGTGTGGATGGATTCATGGATTCATGCTTGTTTATTATCGTCTAGAGGATCAATCCTCGTTAATGGTAGCCCTACCGAAGAGTTCCAATTTAAAAAAGGTCTTAAGCAGGGAGATCGTCTTTCTCCTTTCCTTTTTCTTTTGATTATGGAAAGCCTCCATATCTCTTTTAACCGATTCGTACTTCAATGAATTTATCTCATTTGTTTTATGCCGATGATGCAATTTTTGTTGGTGAATGGAATGTTCGGAATCTCTCTAATATGGTCCAAGTTTTGAAATGCTTTTATCATGCTTCTGGTCTTCATATAAACATGCATAAGAGCAAGTTAATGGGCTTATGTGTAGCCCAGGAACAAGTGGAGAATGCTGCAACTCAGTTAGGTTGCACTACATTTAAAATTCCGTTCACATACTTAGGCGTTAAGGTTGGTTGTTTGATGTCTCGGGTTACAACTTGGGAGGATATAGTTCAGAAGATTATGAGTCGCCTTTCTAAATGGAAGTTGAAAACACTCTCCATTGGTGGTCGTTAAACGCTTCTAAAATCGGTTCTTGGATCCATTCCTATATATAACATGTCTATTTTCAAGGTTCCAAAGGAAGTGTTGAAAAAAATGGAAGCTATTCGAAGTCACTTTTTCAACGGTGGGGACTTTCAAGATAAGAAATCTTCATGGGCTAGATGGGATTATGTTCTAGCTTCAAAACAAAAAGGTGGCTTAGGCGTTAATAGTTTTTTTGCTCTAAATCGTGCTTTAATGTTTAAGTGGATTTGGCGGTTTAAAACTCAAGATTCCATGTGGGCTCGGTTTATAAAAGCAGCTTATGGAGATCATGGTTACATCGAGCGTTCGCCAATGTCTTCTCATTCATCGGCTTGGCTGGACATAGTTCGGGAAGTTCATCGTCTAAAGCTCCAAGGAATAGATCTTCTTGCTTATTGTGTGAAAAAGGTGGGTAATGGGGTTGCCACTAGTTTCTAGGACGATTCTTGGATGGGAGACGTGCCATTGAAAATTCAATACCCAAGATTGTATGCTTTGGAATCGATTAAGGGAATCTTGGTTGCAGATAAGATTAGCCATCATAATATTTCTCATTCGTTTAGTCATCATCCTATGAGAGGCGTAGCAGGAGCTCAGATTCAAGTTTTGGCTTCCAGATTATTGGATGTTGTTTTGTGTCAAATTCAAGATAGATGGGTTTGGTCGTTGACGGGTAATGGGGAGTTTACAGTTGCGCCTGTTCTGGATGATCAAAGATTACCTATGGTTTCTGACCCAACACGATAGGTAAAGTCTATTCCAATAAAAATAAATGTTTTTGCTTGGAAAGTTAGTTTGGATAAATTGCCTACAAGGTTTAATCTTTCTATTCGTGGGATGGACATAAATTGTATTTTATGCCCCATTTGTGGGGTTCAAGCTGAAACTACGGACCATCTATTTTTCTCTTGTACAATGGCCTTAGCTCTTCTTCAAAAGGTAACTCAATGGTGGAGTATCGAGTTTCCGGATGTTTCAAACTATAAAGATTGGTTGAGATGGTTCAAGGGGCTCCATTTTGGTACTAAAGTTAAACAAGTATTGGAAGGCATCTTCTATGTAATGTGGTGGAAGATTTGGCGGTTTCGAAATGAGATTATTTTCGGTTTAAAACAGCCGAAAAAGGCGACATTGTTTGATGATTTAGTTACGATATCTTATAAATGGTGTAATTCTAGAGGTAGAGCAAACATTAATTGGGTAGGATGGTTACAAAATCCTATGCTTATTCTTTTGTAGTTTTTCCTTTTTTCTAGCTTCTTGCTAGTTTTTATAAAATTTGCCGTTCAAAATATATATATATATATATATATATATATATATATATATATATATATATATATATATATATATATATATATATATATATATATATATATATATATATCATTGTTAGCAAGGGTCATTTTTGTATTGATCGATTCCAAGTTTACCAATCTTAAGAGTGGTTACAACATTTTCTGTGCACGTAAGATGGAATTCGCTGAGTCCACAATATTAAGGACGATCTTGTTCCCAGAAGGGATAACGAATCCATTGAACTGTTGGACCCATAGACGGAACTTGAATTTTTTTTTTGAGGGCCGAAATTATTTTGGGAGGGGCGAATCGGAGATTTGTTTGTAACCTCAACTAAATTATTCCTAAAACCTATAATATTTACACTATGTGTCGCAAATTTTGAGGGTGCCGGGACCCTCCCCTGCCCCTACATAGTTCCGTCCCTGGTCGGACCGCAACTATAGAACTTCGTTGAACAGTGATAAACTGTTGGACATTTTGGCCGAGTGAAAGAATTGGTAATAGAGTGAAGATTATGATGACTAGAGGAACATTTTTGTAAGAGTAAACTGCAAAAATCATCCCTGTGGTTTGTGTAAATTTGCAAGAATCATCCCTATCTCAAACGTTCAGCATTAATCATCCCCAAGTCCATAAACGTTCAGCAATAATCATCCCTGTGCACTAACGTCGTTAGTTTTATCCGTTAAGTGTTAAAATAATATTTGCCCGTTAGTCCCTCCGTTAATATTTTTTGGACCGCTAATCCTCATTTTTTAAAATGAATTATACGTTTTCGTCTGTTTTTACATTTCGGCCGTTTTTACGTTTTCGTCCGTTTTTATCAATTTTTTACGGTTTTGTCCGTTTTTTGTTACATTTACCATCGCCACCACCCACCTCCACCACCGCTTACCACCTCGACCCACCACCGCCACTACCACCCACCGCCACTACCATCGCCGCCACTACCATCGCCGCCACCACCACCGCCGCCGCTGCCTCTACCTACCACCACCCACCGCCACCTAACAACACCTACCGCCGCCACCACCCACCACCACCATCACCACCACCACCACCCACCACCGCCACCCACTAACACCCACCACCCACCACCACCATCACCACCGCTGCCACTACCACCCACCACTGCCACCACCAACCATCGCCACCACCACCACCTCCACCCACCACCACCATCACCACCGCCGCCACCACTACCCACCACTGCCACCACCACCCATCGCCACATTTTTATACATTATTTTAGACGGTGGCGGTGGGTAGTGGTGGCGGTGGTGGGTTGGTGGTGGTAGTGGTGGGTGGTGGTAGGTGGTGGTGGATGTTGGTAGGTGGCGGTGGGTGGTGGTAGTGGTGGTGGGTGGAGGTGGTGGGTGGTGGCGGTGGGTGTTGATAGGTGGCGGTGGGTGGTGGGTGGGTGGTGGTGGCGGTAGGTGGTGGGTGGTGGTGGGTGTGGGTGGAGGTGGTGGGTGGCGGTGGTGGAGGTGGAGGTGGGTGGGAAATAGATAAAACGAACAAAAACGTAAAAAAAATAGATAAAAACGAAAAAAAAATGGACGAGAACGAAAAAATGGGGGAGAACATTAAAAAACGAACGAGAACATTAAATAACCGGCGAGAACGTAAAAATGGACGAGAACGTGAAAAAGCGGACGAAAACGTAACAAAAAACGGACAAAAACTGTAAAAAATGGATAAAAACGGACAAAAATGGACGAAAACGTAAAAAACGGACGAAATGTAAAAACAGACGAAAACATATAATTTATTTTAAAAAATGAGGATTAACGGTGCAAAAAATATTAATGGAGAACTAACGGGCAAATATTATTTTAGCATTTAACGAGTAAAACTAACGACGTTAGTGCTCAGCGATGATTATTGTTGAACGTTTGTGGATTTGGGATGAATAATGCTAAACGTTTGAGATAAGGATGATTCTTGCAAATTTACACAAACTACAGGGATGATTTTTGCTGTTTACTCTTTTTGTAAAGATTATGAGATGAGAATTGAGGCGAAATGAAAGGGTGTCTGAATTGTCAACGAATGTGAGGTAGCATGAAATTTCCATGAACAAATGTTGCTAGTTTAATTTGACTTTTGGGATTATTTGATTAGAAATTAAAATTGAAATGTATATATCCAACCAATTCCCTTTTTTCCAGTTAATTAGAAAACATTAATAATGGATAACTTTGATCACCCTACATGCCTTGCTTTGAGGAATACACATTAAAACTTGAAAGATAGCTCTTTGCAATACAGACCAAATTTAGATTCTATTGTGGGTTAGCTCAATATTATAATTAATTCATGTATTATTAACATATCACGAACCATAGTTTTTGTTAGGAAAATGATGTTTATGCCAAAATTGTGTACCTACAAATGTGTCTAACTACAAAATCAATACTTGTTACAGGACAAAATGTCAAAATGTGTAAATATGGAGTGAGAAAATATATACGAGATATGTCATATAATGAATTAGTTAAGCATGAATTTAAGCATCTCTTTTTTCTTAAATATCGAATTATTTCTACTTGTAGGATGCCTTATAAGTTTTCCTCTTTAATCTTAAAAAATGAAATCCAACACAATTTCTTACGAACTTTTATTGTAACGTTAGAATTTAATTTCTTCATGTAAAAGATGTTCCAAATATATGTGAACAATTAAATTGCTTCATACTGTATGTTTTAAAGTATTTTATTCTTTACTTCCTCAAATAAATATAAGTCTTTAAAAAAATGTAAATAGTTTATATCATGATACCTCTTTTGTCATGTGATAAATTTCTTAACAAAATGTTTGTGGGTTTATGTCCTACTTGAAACATGTGACGTAATTGGTGGTGTAAAATTAATAGGGTACAGAAAGAAAATTAAGTGAGCAACAAACCTGAACCATAGTAACGTTCCTTGTTTTTTTGAGCAAAGTAACGTTCCTTGTTGTTGCGTCTTATCCAGTGGAACAAATAGCAAACCACACATATGAGACAAACTCCAACTATACCCGAAAATACACCTATAAGAATCTTAAGTATCACGTTTGGTTTGTTACCTGATACATTGGAAAATGCATTTGTTATTTCAAAAACTACCTCAGTCGAATATTCAGATATAACAAATGAAATAAAACTGATTTGTGGTTAGCACTGTTGTCCAATTAAAGTCTAGTTACTTCAATTAAAGGTTATACCGAAGCCCACTTTAATATACCCCTAATTTCACTGTGTTATATAAGGACTACTAACTTTTCACACAACCCTAATTTTAATGGAAAATGATGGAGAGACCTATAATTTCATGCCTAAACTTATGTGGCATGATCATGTTGGTTTGTGAAAAAGTGAGTCCCTTGACTGCAACCAATAGGATGATACCACATAAGTTTAGGCATGAATTTAAACACATCTTTAGGCCTTCCAATCACCTCTCAATTTTAATACCCAAATCACTCTCTCTCACACTTCAAACCAAACGCCCCCTTGTCTTTTTAGCAACCACGAAAATCTTATCCCACTCTCTAAACACCAAATGAAACCAAAACTTCCAAGAATCTGTTTACACAATAATCTTATAAACTCAAACACCTACCTTTCTTTTTCAACCAAATCCAAACGAAATACAAGCAAACAAATCACTTCTTATTGACCAAACCTCAAGCCAAATGTGATTATTAGCTCATTTAAACGCACTAGCCAAACCATAATTTGTTTTATTACTAAATGACTTGTTATTTCCTGTTAAAAAAATGTTTTGGTCTTAAAATTCTAAGACTTTCTAATTTAGAATATCACATACCTTTTATCTTTTATCTAATAAAACAAAACCACAAGTGGGACTTTTCTATTTCAAAAAAACTAAACCATACTTTATTTAGTAATAATATTATTTAAAAATAAAGATTATTTTCTTATTATGTAAGATTTTATATTTATCCATAAAACAAGTAGAAGATAAATACAAAAAATATAAATAAGATACAATTAACAATATGATTAAAATTTTTAAACAATTATATTTAATAATAAAAAACTACAATTAAAAATCATAAATCAAACAAAACAAATATTAAATTATTTGTTTTTTAATAAATAAAAATATATGATTAATTTTTTTTTTTAAATCCGCGCGTAAGCGGTTATTATAACTAGTAAAGTAGTATAGATAAATCACTATATCTAAAAAGCGTTCCACTGACGCTAAAGTTACTTAGAGGAATTGGGCACATATTGCTTTCATTGAAAGCGTTCTCGTTAACAACCATAGAAAAGTAGGTGTAAGATATGTTTTTAATAACATAATCTTCGTCGACGATCATGATAATATGTTTTTAATAACATAATCTTCGCCGACGATCATGATAATCGGATAACTATTTTTGCAAGTGATGTTGAAACCATTTGAGCCACAAGAAGATTCTTGTACTTGAGGAATTTAAAAACGAAAGGTGATATTTGGTAGGGGTGTCAATTCTCGACATGACACGAAGTTAAACAGGTTTGGGTCAAAAACAGGTCAACCCGTTTAATAAACGGGTCGTGTTTGAGTTGAACAAGTGTTAAAGAGGTCAACACGTGAACCCGTTTAAGTATATATGCCTCTAAAAATAAAATATGTAACTTGGTTTTAATGTTGGATATGAATTAAATGTATTTTGTTATGTTCTTAATATGAGTGAATTATGATTATAACTAAGATTTTATTGAAATTGACGCTTATAAGTTATAACTCAGATATCATTGAAATTGTCGTATAGTTTCTTGTATGTTATTTTTATCATATTTTAGATTCTTATACCAGTTTTGCATTTAAGCTAGTTAAATCAACAAACCACCAACGTTATTCACTGCTTGACCTATTTACTTAAACAGGTTAAACGGGTCACAAACGGGTTACACGTGTTATGCAGGTCTGAGTTAGGGTTGAGCTTCTTGACACGATTAATAAATAGGTCGTGTTTGGGATGAGGTTATTTCAACCCGCCAACCCGAATAGGTCAACACGAACATGACTCGATTGCCACCCCTAATATTTGGTCCATTTCTACAGTTTTGTGGCAAACAAGAGGTTGAATTAGTACCAAGTGATAAAGAAACAACTGTTAAGTAGGCCAAGATGATCAAAAAAATGAAGAAATGAATATCCATTTGAGCGGAAGAAGAAAAAAGACAAGTGGGAAATTGAGAGAAGGTTTCTTGATTTAAAGAATCAAAAAGATTTTGGATTTAGAGTGATGTGAGCAAAGACTTTGGGTTCATAGATAAAGGGATATCTAATTAAAACAATTAATTGGCTTTTAAGATTTTGAATATAGTTGCATGTGAGTAAACTATTAACCTAGAGGTTGTGTGTTCAAGTTTCATTAAAGACATTGTGAGGTATTATGTGTGAGATAAGTTGGGACAAGAGTATAAAAATGTTTCCGTTCTAAAATAACTAATAAAAATATATAAAAAAACCAATTGACTGCAATCCTCTACCGAAAGTACACAAGGGCCCTTGTTGTCGGTACTATTAATTGCAAAGAAAAGTGATTGAAAGTACACCAAATGTTCATGTTGTTAATTTATTTTATTATTTTTTATTTATTTTTGAAAAACAGACTTAGAACGAATGATACACGTTTTCTAAGACGGGTTAAACTTAACTTATATAACTAAATTGTTTTAGGGTTTCTAAGTAACTAAAACGCGTTTTGAAATATATAATTCTTAAATGATCGACTTATGTAACTTGTTAAAACCTCACTACAAGTATATAAAGGTGCTAAACATCATAAAATTCATACGTATATAGTGGCATTTTCTAAAACGACTTAATTAATTAGGTCGCGGTTAAGACTTTTGTCACAACTCACCATTACAGGTCATTTACCATTTCAGGTCATTTTCCCAAACTTCGACTTTTTACTATTTATAAATCACTATTCATCAAAACACTATTCATCGTTTTACTATTCATCATTTTCGAGGTCAATTTGATATTCTGAGAAACATTTGGGAAATTTACTATTCACTTAACACTATTCATTTCCGGAAAAGATTTCATCATTCACGTGCATTACTCATTTCATCGTAAATTTAGTTTACGGGTATTCAAATTCGCGTAACCGGATTGGTTTAGGTGCGAATTCATTTCATTAGTGCTAAGGACACTGCATACGGACTGGAGATAGTCTGCATATCATCATAACAGCATTTTCATGTTATACCACTCTTAGGATTTTCAAATTTATATATTTGATACATTTAACGTTTTTCTTATAATTATTTATAATAAACGTTAACACCCGGTTTATACACGACGAATATATCTAAATATTTCCACAATGGTCCCGACATATTTTTATATCCATTTTATCATCATAAAAGTTATAATATTCAGTTACTCAGTATTTTGGAAATTTATTTTAATTATAACGTAAGCTTATGAATATTACGACGGTTTTCGTGAAAACTAAACAATAATCACCCGATCACTCAGTAATTGTACCCAACATATTTTTAACATTTTTATAACTTTATTTTATCCCGGTTAACTTTGTTAACATTTATTTCTATTAAACTCGGTACTCGATTTAACTAATAAACACTAAATAACACAAACTAACACCTAAACTACATAAGATTTCTAATTAAATCACAACTACCCCTACCCCCCCCCCCCCCCTTTTGCTCACCATAACCGGCCACATGAACACCCCTTAACCTAATGCATTAACTTCCTAGTATTATACTAATAAACCTCTAAAACAAATACCTAAACTTAAATCAAGAATCATATCATACACTTTTAGATAAGAAAGAAAATCATCTCATCTCTTTCTCTCATACACCCCACGACCCAAACCCAAAATCATTGATCAAGTGAAGGTTTTCAAAAGTTTAAAGCACCAAAGTTGTTCATTTTGTGGTTCTAATCAAGAATATTGCATCAAACACACAAGAAATCCAAGGTTTCTAATCATCCAATCACCTCATATTTCAAAGTGAGTATACAAATTTATTTTCAAGTTTTCTTCTAATTAACACTTATATCTCATGGTAATCATGCTTAATTTCATGCTCATACTAGCTATACCACTTTATTTTTGTATACTTTTTGAACATACAAACCCTAGATTGTGATTTAGGTGTTTCCTTGTTAAATTAACTTGATTACTAGTCATTAGGAACCCATGGCACCCTAAGAAGGTGTATGGTAGGATTAGATTAGTTTTGTGAAGTTTGCAAGAGTTTTGGTTGAGGTTGGAACTAGTTTTGAACCTTGGAAATGGATTTCTAACAAGTTTATAAACATGCTGTCCCATTTTGTTAATTTCTGGAAAATCAGTAAATACAAAGTAAACTTTGGCAAAATTTTTAGAAAATACTTTCAAAAACGAATCCGTAGGCGAAAGAACGGATTAAAAAGAGTTTATAACGAAGAAGTTATGATTTTTGCAAGATTGTTGACGAAAAGTATTTTTCTGAAAAATAGTTACTGTTGGACGTTTTTCGTCGGACAAAAAGAGACTTTAGACGTAACCCGGAGGAGCCGAGCTTTCCAAAATATATTACTACATACTAAGACATAACCGTGGATATAAAGAACAAGTAAAACGGACTTATAACGACAAAGATATTCACGTTTGAATATCGGCAAAACTCATTTCATTTTGACAGCTTTTATAAATATTAACGCCAAAACTACGTAGTAACTCTAGATTTATAAAAATAATACCAAGTACCCAATTTTATAACTAATGAAGTATTAGTTATTACAAGTATATTTTTATCACTACAAGGCGTTATTTCAAGGATTTCAACCCGAGGATTTCAACACTAACATGGAAACATACGATATATATATAAGTATATATATTGCAACTAGCTTTATTTTTCTAATAGCAATATTTTCCTAAGTCTTGGATTATATATTTTTGATAACACAAGTGTTTTTCCAAAGAGTAGAGTGGTATAGGAACATGAGCATGGACATTCATAACATCATTTGGTGATCTAAATTAGATCGTTCATCATTCATATTAGGTTGCGGCAGTTAACTGTTCATTGTTGTTCACTTCACTTCATTACAAGTATCATCACTTAAGGTGAGTTTTCATGGCCCGTTTTCAATTACTTATTTGATTTCAAATCCCACGGGGGAGAATACATTGCATCAATTACTTTCGTACATGCCCAAGTATTACAAATTCCTTACATTGCTTAAGTTGCCTTGCTACCACGACACGACAAGTCCCCTTTATTTCATGGACCGTTAATTACAGTACGAGCGAGAGTGAGTGAATAGATCTATTGAGGGTGACTCCTCCATTCGTGTTTGGGTTGCTCCAACGGAATTACGAATGCATTTCATTTCTAAATTATTAGAGTGTCTGGTAAACACTCATTTGGGGCAAAGTTTAGTACGTCTAGCTTCGGGGTCATGAGCTTAAGAGACAATGTAGCATTTTTGACATTTTTGTCGGTTTACTTTATACTTGTGGCTTATGTACATACGATTTAACTTACAAACCTATGATTCTTCACCAACATTCGTGTTGACCGTTTTCGCAATGTATTTTCAGGTAACTAAGGCATTATCATATTACATGCATGGAGTCACATTAGGATGTGCCAGGGATGACGCACTACATTTTGGATTTTTCATGCACTTGTGTAAATTATCGTTTGACATTTCCTGAACTTGTTTTTTTTTTTGTAAACGTTTCAACCTTTGGGGACCTATGTTTTGTAGCACTGGATGATTTTAAATAAATCAAACGATATGTATTTTCCAAACGACACTTTAGGTCGTTCAATATTTCCTTGTTATGGTGCTATGACAGTTACACCCCCAGGCATTCCATTCCGCTGCAAGTCAGGTAAATTGGGGTTGTGACAGATTGGTACCAGAGCCAAGGTTATAGCGAACTAGGATGCATCATGATAGGGTTTATGATGTATACGATCCCTAGACTATAACCACATTATCATAGCATCTCATCATTTTCATCATAAGTGCATGTTCATTGTTTTAGGTGATTTCATTATACGAGTTATTTATTTTATTTCACCTTGATTATCACAGAACCATGTCTGCAAACCCAAATGTTGTCATACTGTACTCTATCACAGACTCCGATGTTGAAGGCTCTATGTCTTCCACTGCCCGTTCACCACCACCTATTCCTCTTGTACCTGTGTTGCCACTCTCGGCATCAGGTGAGGAAACAGAGCCTTTTGAGGAGGATCAGACTGCTCCTACTCCTCATGTTTCCCCTATTGCACCACCCGAGATTACCCGTGCACCCACTGACACATCATCCTCTGCTACCACTATTCCATCAGAACCTAGATTCATGTTTCCACGTAGGAAGACTACTATAGGTCCTAGTAAGAAAGTTTGCCGTGCTACATCTACCTTTAAGGTACCTGCTATTCCTATGTTACCTACACCACCACCAGCCATACCTGCTACTACATGCATATCGACTTCACTATTACCGCTTAGGAAGCGTGCTAGGTTTACTGCATCAGACTCACCTACTACAGAGTCAGATTCAGAACCACCACCAGTATACCATGTAGGAGAGTGTTCGAGAGCAGCTGCTGCTAGGGAATCTACTGCTGCTAGGGAATCTACTGCTGCTAGGGAGCCTACTGCTGATAGGGAGCCTACTGCTGTTAAGGAGCCTACAGATGTTACATTAGAGGATCAGTTAAGGGCTCAGCAGGAGCAGGTTGATAGTTTAGGTTATAGGGTTCATGAGGTCATCACTACTCGACTTGAGGCGGTTGAGGAGCAGGTCGAGGATTTGCTTTTAGGCAGAGTTAGTATCGACATGTCATATCATGGGCTTGAGGCATGGCAGTTAGGACATCAGGAGCTGATTGATCAGCTTAGAGGTGAGCTACCAGAGATTCGGGATAGAGCTCAGACTACACAGGAGGCTCAGGGAGAGCTGACACACCAGTTGGCTGTAGCACATGAGAGGTTGGCTATGATGGAGGGTAGAGATGCTGCTTTTCAGCTTCGAGTTCAGCATTTAGAGGAGATTGCAGTTATCATGGACAGGGAGATTCGTCGTCTGAGGAGTGCACCTGGAGCATCTGGAGCTCCTGGACCATCTAGAGCACCTGGAGGAGCCTAGACATAGACTAGTATTGTATTAGCTTTTACTATTTCCTAGTCCCGAGGTGTGGGACATAGTTCAAGAACTTGTAGTCTTTTGGTTGTTGTACAAACAAATATATCAAGTGCGACTCTACTATGTTGGAAATGTTGTGCTATATATATATATCGGTCCATGTAGGCCGAAATTTTCATGTATTATATTCATGTGTTGTGATTATATTTATGATGTTTCATGGTTGCTCTTTATGGTTAACGTATGTATACTTGTTGTGGTTGTATCTATACGTGTCGTGGTTGTATTATTACAGGTTGTGGTTGTACTCGTACATGTCGTGGTTGTATTTATACTTGTTGTGGTTGTATATATACATGTTGTGGGCGTATATTTTTGTACGATGACTATTTCTATTATAGTTTTCTCATGGTTTTTGTCGATTATTATTCATCAGAAGTATGGCGCCAAAGAAAGCAAAGGCTACATCAGAAACACCCGCTATGACACAAGCCGCTATCCGCAAGTTGGTCAGGGATAGTATAGCAGAAGCTCTGGAGACTGAGAGAGCTGAAGTTGCTGCTAGGGCTGCTGTGGTTCCACCTACTACTGAAGTGGTTCAACCCACTACTAGGCGTGAATGTACTTGGAAGGATTTCAAGATTAGTGATCCTATCAAGTATAAAGGCACTGAGGGAGCGGTTGCTTTGATCCGCTGGTTTGAGAAGACTGAGAACGTTTTTCTCATGTGTGGTTGCCAGGAGGTTAACAAGGTAAAATTTGCTACAGGAATGCTGCTTGATGAAGCTATGTCTTGGTGGAATTCGTATGCTCAGCCTATTGGTATGGAGAATGCCTACAAACTCACTTGGGCTGAATTCAAGAAGCTGATGACTAAGAAGTTTTGCCCTCATACTGAGGTGCAAAAGTTGGAAACCGAATTCTATGAGCTGGTAACAAAAGGTGATGACATTGAGACTTATATCAGGAAGTTTCAGGAGTTGGCTACACTATGTCCAACTATGGTTCCGGATGATGAGAAAAAGATGGAGAATTTTACTGGAGGACTACCCGAAAGCATCCGAGGGGATGTGATGTCTTTCGACCCACAATCAATGGAAGAGGCCATTCGTATAACTCAGAAACTTATGGTCCAAGTGTTGAAAGGAAAATCTGCTGCAAACAACAACAATAACCGAAACAACAACCCAAACAACAATAACAACAACAAAAGGAGGTTTGACGATAACCAAGGTGGAAATGCTATTCAGCCACCACCTAAGAGGCAAGAAGTGGCAAGGGCCTATGCTGCAGGACCTACTGAAGGGAAAGGGTATGCTGGAAATCTACCCAAGTGTGATAAGTGTCAGAAACACCATAACCCAGGACGTTGCCCAGATACATGTGGCAACTGTAAGAAGGTTGGTCACCACACCAAAGATTGCAGGATTCCAAACTTGGGTGACAATCAGAAACCACCAGTAACATGTTATGGCTGCGGAGAAATTGGACACTTTAGGGGTGAGTGCCCAAAGAGGAAGAATCAAGGAGCTGGAAATCAGGGAGGAGTAGCTCGAGGAAGGGCTTATGTTATGGGAGGAGAAGATGCCCGTGAGGACCCGAATGTTGTTACGGGTACGTTCCTCGTTAATAATCGTTATGCATCCATTTTATTTGATTCAGGAGCGGATAGAAGTTTTGTTTCTATTGCATTTGCACCTTTACTTAACATAGAACCAACTACCTTAGACATTCCCTATATTGTTGAATTAGCCGATGAGTCTTTAGTTAACATCAACACCGTTATCCGTGGTTGCACCATCAATTTCCTAAATCACCCATTTCAATATAGACCTTATGCCCGTAGAACTTGGAAGTTTTGACGTTGTTATCGGTATGGATTAGTTGTCTCAAACCTTAAGAAATGCCTTTCATATGAGTCATCCGTTATACCATTAGAAGAGATTCAGTTAGATGACAAACTTAACTTTGTGGAGGAACCAGTTGAAATCATGGACCGAGAGGTCAAACAGTTGAAGCAGAGTAGAATTCCGATCGTTAAGGTTCGCTGGAATTCTCAAAGAGGACCCGAGTTTACTTGGGAACGAGAGGACCAAATGCAACGCAAGTATCCACACCTTTTCACCAAACCTATTACCGAGACCAACACTAGTTGAATTCAGGGACTGAATTCCTATTTGGGTGGGCGGATGTCACAACTCACCATTACAGGTCATTTACCATTTCAGGTCATTTTCCCAAACTTCGACTTTTTACTATTCATAAATCACTATTCATCAAAACACTATTCATCGTTTTACTATTCATCATTTTCGAGGTCAATTTGATATTCTGAGAAACATTTGGGAAATTTACTATTCACTTACACACTATTCATTTCCGGAAAAGATTTCATCATTCACGTGCATTACTCATTTCATCGTAAATTTAGTTTACGGGTATTCAAATTCGCGTAACCGGATTGGTTTAGGTGCGAATTCATTTCATTAGTGCTAAGGACACTGCATACGGACTGGAGATAGTCTGCATATCATCATAACAGCATTTTCATGTTATACCACTCTTAGGATTTTCAAATTTATATATTTGATACATTTAACGTTTTTCTTATAATTATTTATAATAAACGTTAACACCCGGTTTATACACGACGAATATATCTAAATATTTCCACAATGGTCCCGACATATTTTTATATCCATTTTATCATCATAAAAGTTATAATATTCAGTTACCCAGTATTTTGGAAATTTATTTTATTTATAACGTAAGCTTATGAATATTACGACGGTTTTCGTGAAAACTAAACAATAATCACCCGATCACTCAGTAATTGTACCCAACATATTTTTAACATTTTTATAACTTTATTTTATCTCGGTTAACTTTGTTAACATTTATTTCTATTAAACTCGGTACCCGATTTAACTAATAAACACTAAATAACACAAACTAACACCTAAACTACATAAGATTTCTAATTAAATCACAAGTACCCCTACCCCCCCCCCCCCCCCTTTTGCTCACCATAACCGGCCACATGAACACCCCTTAACCTAATGCATTAACTTCTTAGTATTATACTAATAAACCTCTAAAACAAATACCTAAACTTAAATCAAGAATCATATCATACACTTTTAGATAAGAAAGAAAATCATCTCATCTCTTTCTCTCATACACCCCACGACCCAAACCCAAAATCATTGATCAAGTGAAGGTTTTCAAAAGTTTAAAGCACCAAAGTTGTTCATTTTGTGGTTCTAATCAAGAATATTGCATCAAACACACAAGAATTCCAAGGTTTCTAATCATCCAATCACCTCATATTTCAAAGTGAGTATACAAATTTATTTTCAAGTTTTCTTCTAATTAACACTTATATCTCATGGTAATCATGCTTAATTTCATGCTCATACTAGCTATACCACTTTATTTTTGTATACTTTTTGAACATACAAACCCTAGATTGTGATTTAGGTGTTTCCTTGTTAAATTAACTTGATTACTAGTCATTAGGAACCCATGGCACCCTAAGAAGGTGTATGGTAGGATTAGATTAGTTTTGTGAAGTTTGCAAGAGTTTTGGTTGAGGTTGGAACTAGTTTTGAACCTTGGAAATGGATTTCTAACAAGTTTATAAACATGCTGTCCCATTTTGTTAATTTCTGGAAAATCAGTAAATACAAAGTAAACTTTGGCAAAATTTTTAGAAAATACTTTCAAAAACGAATCCGTAGGCGAAAGAACGGATTAAAAAGAGTTTATAACGAAGAAGTTATGATTTTTGCAAGATTGTTGACGAAAAGTATTTTTCTGAAAAATAGTTGCTGTTGGACGTTTTTCGTCGGACAAAAAGAGACTTTAGACGTAACCCGGAGGAGCCGAGCTTTCCAAAATATATTACTACATACTAAGACATAACCGTGGATATAAAGAACAAGTAAAACGGACTTATAACGACAAAGATATTCACGTTTGAATATCGGCAAAACTCATTTCATTTTGACAGCTTTTATAAATATTAACGCCAAAACTACGTAGTAACTCTAGATTTATAAAAATAATACCAAGTACCCAATTTTATAACTAATGAAGTATTAGTTATTACAAGTATATTTTTATCACTACAAGGCGTTATTTCAAGGATTTCAACCCGAGGATTTCAACACTAACATGGAAACATACGATATATATATAAGTATATATATTGCAACTAGCTTTATTTTTCTAATAGCAATATTTTCCTAAGTCTTGGATTATATATTTTTGATAACACAAGTGTTTTTCCAAAGAGTAGAGTGGTATAGGAACATGAGCATGGACATTCATAACATCATTTGGTGATCTAAATTAGATCGTTCATCATTCATATTAGGTTGCGGCAGTTAACCGTTCATTGTTGTTCACTTCACTTCATTACAAGTATCATCACTTAAGGTGAGTTTTCATGGCCCCGTTTTCAATTACTTATTTGATTTCAAATCCCACGGGGGAGAATACATTGCATCAATTACTTTCGTACATGCCCAAGTATTACAAATTCCTTACATTGCTTAAGTTGCCTTGCTACCACGACACGACAAGTCCCCTTTATTTCATGGACCGTTAATTACAGTACGAGCGAGAGTGAGTGAATAGATCTATTGAGGGTGACTCCTCCATTCGTGTTTGGGTTGCTCCAACGGAATTACGAATGCATTTCATTTCTAAATTATTAGAGTGTCTGGTAAACACTCATTTGGGGCAAAGTTTAGTACGTCTAGCTTCGGGGTCATGAGCTTAAGAGACAATGTAGCATTTTTGACATTTTTGTCGGTTTACTTTATACTTGTGGCTTATGTACATACGATTTAACTTACAAACCTATGATTCTTCACCAACATTCGTGTTGACCGTTTTCGCAATGTATTTTCAGGTAACTAAGGCATTATCATATTACATGCATGGAGTCACATTAGGATGTGCCAGGGATGACGCACTACATTTTGGATTTTTCATGCACTTGTGTAAATTATCGTTTGACATTTCCTGAACTTGTTTTTTTTTTGTAAACGTTTCAACCTTTGGGGACCTATGTTTTGTAGCACTGGATGCTTTTAAATAAATCAAACGATATGTATTTTCCAAACGACACTTTAGGTCGTTCAATATTTCCTTGTTATGGTGCTATGACAGTTACACCCCCAGGCATTCCATTCCGCTGCAAGTCAGGTAAATTGGGGGTGTGACAACTTTTGGGTTACATTTCAAGCTTTCGCACTTGCTTTCGTTATCATTGCTTGCTAAGGTGAGTTTTCATATCCCCTTTTTCATTATGTTTTCTTTGGGGGAAATGGTACTCAATTGATTGCAATATGATTGCAATATTGCGTTTTGATTGCAATATGTGCCTTGTTGTGTGGTTTCATCATATGTGTTCATTGGTGCACAACTGTTTAACTTCGTTTTGGAGCCGAAGCAATTGATAGTACTATTGGGGTAGCTCTCCACTATTAGCAACTTGTATTCAACAACCTTGGTAGGTTCAGTTATCACAAGCATCGTGGTTTCATTAAGTGATTATATTTGTATATCTTGCTTACTATTCTCCTACGTTATATTATTCATAGCCTTGTGGTTTAACTTTCAAATCTAGAAGCTCACTAATTTTATGTTGACATTTTCAAGTATCCATTTTCAGGTGTTATCAATAATGTTGCATAGGAGGTTGAGGATTGGGCCTGACTTAGCAGACTTAAGACAAGACCTTCTAGGGTTGTGTCCCTACGGAGTTATGCATTTTGTGGACCTATATATTGTGGCTTGTACTTATCCCGCTTGTGGGATTATTATGACTTTTTTTTGGATAAAAGGGTTAATACACCTCGGTAAAATGGATTATTATGACTTTGACCTTATATCGTGTGAAATGCATTTAGTACTTCTCTATTTTATTATACCTTATGTTTTTTGTTATGAAGTCATACCCCCGATTATCATGCCGCTGCGATATTTTGGGGTGTGATAGCACGTAAGATGGAATTCGCTAAGTCCACAATATTAAGGACTATCTTGTGCCCAAAAGGGATAACCAATCCATTGAATTTTTGGACCGCAACTATAGAGCTTCGTTGAACAGTTGATAAATTGTTGGACATTTTGCCGAGTGAAAGAGTTGGTAATAGAGTGAAGATTATGATGACTAGAGGAAACAATTTTGTGAAGATTATGAGATGGGACTTCAGGCGAAATGAAGGGTGTATAAATTGTCAACAAATGTGAGGTAGCATGAAATTTCCATGGACAAACGTTTAGTTGCTAGTTTAATTTGACCATAGTTTTGGTTAAGGAAAATGATGTTTTTTTGCCAAAATTAATTGTGTACCTACAAATGTGTCTAACTACAAAATGAATACATGTGCACCTAAGTATTTTATTCTTTCCTTCCTCAAATAAATTTAAGTCTTGGTTTTCTTAAAAAAATAAGCGTTTACTCTATATTTTAACTAGTTAGAAAAGGCATTATTGTTAGAAATAATATTTAAGAAAAGTGTAGTTAGTATGCATTTATAAAACTTTGCAAATGGTTTGTTTCTCAATTTTATCGGTTGTTGTATGATAAGTTTTTTTTAATGAAATGGTTGTGGGTTCAAGTCCTACTTTAAACATGTGAGGTAATTGTGGTGTAAAATAAACACTTTTAAAATTAAACACTTATTTTGAAACGCAACAAATATTTGTTAGGTATTAAAATTAGTTACGCCTTTAGCAATTTTGTTGTCTTTGATCAACAAACCTGATCCAGGACATACCAAACGAGATACCCCATCAGGGCAAAGACAAGAAGGAACAGAGGAATATAAACTAGACCAACACACCCCACTCGAGCTCTCACACCGTGAACATATCCCTGTGGAAAACCTTGCAATAACTCCTCCACGGTATCGTTTCATGGTTATTAAACTCGTCAAACAGCGTCCTCAAAACACACATTATAATCTCACTAGTCAGTATCACATACTAATGAATTCGTTTCATCATCAATAAAATCCGTCCTCCCATTTCCATCTCCCAAGCAATTCAACGTATTCTTAAAAGGGTATAAGGTCATCATAGTCTTCCAAACACGAAAGATATACTCCTAGAAAAAGAAACTCATCTGGGATGTAACTAAAACCCGTATACTCAAATGTCGCATTGTTGAGAGACTCATCTTGTCTCAATAAACAAGCATTTGGTTTCGGTCCTTGAAACCATATGTCATTGCTAGCAAGGGTGATCTTAGATTCTTAGTATTATTTTGGTCGATACTAAGTACACGGAAGGTGGTGTTATTTGTCGTGAGAGTGGTAACGACGTTGTCTATGCATACAAGATGGAATTTGTTCAGTCCACATTATGAAGGACGGTCTTTTCCCCAGAAGGGATAACCAAGCCATCGAACTGTTGGACCACAACTATAGAGCTTCGTTGAACAGTCGTTGGACAATTTGGCCGAGTGAAAGAGTTGGTAATAGAGTGAAGATTATGGTGATGATTCATGCGAAATGAAGGTTGTAACTTGTATGAATTGGTCAATAAATGTGAGGTGCCTTGAAATTTCCATGAAGAGACGTTTAGTTGCTAGTTATAATTTGACTTTTGGAATTAGTTGACTATTTGGTTAGAAAATACTAGTAGAAATTGTATCCAAACCAATTTCCATGCCTTATTTTGAGGAATACGCTTTGAAACTTGAAAGACAACTCTTTTCTATACAAACCCAATTTCGATTCTATTGCGGGTCGACTCAATTTAAAATTCATTATTAAATCATCATGGACGATAGTTTTGGTTATGAAAAATGATGTTTAATTATGCTGAAATTGTGTACCTACAAATATGTCTAACCACAAATATAATACATGCATGCTGTATGAAACCAACAACCACGAGCTAGAGCGGATAATGCGACACAAGAACTCCAACACAGTCGAGTAAATACACACCAAAGATCTCTAATAGTCGACTAAAGTATTGCACAAGAAAGACCCAAACGATTACATTATTGTATTAAATGTTTGTACCGAAAAGAATGAGTACATATCCCTCACCCCCTCATCTCTATTTATAAAAAATGAGGGGTAATCCTAGTCCTAAACCAACTAGCTAATCGGCTAAACAAAAGAGAAAACGAAACCGAACTAAACCTGGGCATAAACTGACGCCAAAACCTTATATTCGGTTTTGAGTTGGCCATCCAACATGCAACCGACCTTCTTCCTATTTGACTAAAGATACATCGCTAAACTAACACATAACACCCAATACTTTGAGCTTATAAAATCAAGACTAATACATAACATGTGATAAAATAAAAGGTGTAGATAGTGTGTCAAATAATGAATCAATTAGCATGAATTTAAGCATCTCTTTATTCTTAAATGACGAATTATTTCTACTTGTAGGATGGCTTGCTAGAAAACTTAAGCTGAGGAGGTGTTGACGGTACTATTTTGAGCCTGGTGTTTTCCCCTTTAAGCTAAAAAAAAAAAAAAAAAAAAAAAAAAAAAAAAAAAAAAAATCAATACAATTTCATACGAACTTTTATTCTTCATGTAAGAGATGTTCCGTGTATATATATGTGTGTGTGAACAATTAAATTGCTTCGTATGTTTTAAAGTATTTTATTATTTCCTTCCTCAAATAAATATAAGTCTTAGTTTTCTTAAAAAATACTAGTAAATATTTACATCATATTTTAACCATTTTAACCCGTTAGAAAAGACTATCATTAATTGGTAGAAATAATATTTTATTAAAGAAAAATATAGTTAGTATATATTTATAAAAGTTTGTAAAAGGGCGTTGTATGTACCAATTATACTTTTTGTTGTGTTGTTGTATGATAAGCTCCTTAATCAAATGATTGTTGATTTAAATCTTACTTAAAACATGTGAAGTGATTAGTCGTAGACTTTTAAAATTAAACACTTATTTTGAAACGAGACAAATATTTGTTAGGTATTAAAATTAGTAAATTAAGCCACGTATCACGCAACTACTAGCCCCATATGTCTTTCAGTGATTCAGTTTATCTTATTTGTAGTTTTGAGCCCGAACTCGGCCTATTTTAGAAGAATGGGTAAAAATCTGATACCACCAAATAATATTATGTACTAGCGAATAACATCTTCCCACGTAATCTAATATAACCATTGACTAATAGGGGATGATAGATTTATCACGGTGAGGGGGTCTTGGCAAGGGAAAGATGAGGATATATTCTTGGTATGTATTTACGGGCCTCATGTGACTTGGCAAAAAGCATCATTATGGGATAGGCTAACGGGATTAATGGATAGATGGCAAGGAGCGTGGTGCATCTTTGGAGATTTAAACGTCATCAGAAATAGTGATGATAGAATTAATTCCCAAGTGAATTTGAAGGAGGCAAGTGATTTTAACGAATTCATCAATAATATGCGGTTGGTTGAAATTCCAATGGGGGGTAGGAGATTTGAATAAGTGACGACGGGTTGAAATTTAGCAAGTTGGATAGATTTTTACTAAATGACGAGTTCAATAATTTATGGGGTAACCTTTCAGTCGTGGCTTTGGATCGTAAATTATCGGATCATTGTCCAATAGTACTGAAGGATGTGGATTTAGACTTTGGTCCAAAACCATTTCGGGTCTTCAATGTTTGGCTAGAAGAAGTTGATTTTATTCATGTGGTTGAGGAGGCATGGAACAAAGATGTCAGAGGTTTACGACCGGATTGTAGGTTTCGAGACAAATTGAAGAATGTTAAGGCGGCTCTTAGAATTTGGAGTAAAGGAAGATTTGGAGGTCAATTAGCGAAAATTGAGGAAGCAAAAAATGTAGCCATGAAATGGGAACTTGAAGCGGAGAAGAGATCTCTTAGGGAAAATGAGAGAATTGCATGGTTGGAAGCGAGGAAACAGTGGGAGTCCAAGGAGTGGGAATATAATAATATGCTTCGTCAAAAAACTAGAATTAAGTGGGATATCGAGGGGGATGAAAATTCCAAGTTCTTCCATTCTTTCGTGAAGAGGCGGAATAATAAATGTAATGTAAGAGGTCTCATGGTTAATGGATTATGGTGTGAAGACCCTAAGAGAATAAAAGCAGAAATGGCTAGGCACTATAAAACCTTATTCTCCGAGGGTAACATGACGAGGCCGAGATTTCGTTGTAATAGGATAACAAAGATACCGATTGGCGATGCACGAAACCTCGAAAAACCGTTCGATGAAAAAGAAGTTTGGGAAGCAATATGTTGTTGTGGAGGGGATAAAGCACCGGGTCCCGATGGGTTTAACTTCAAATTTATTAGGAAAGTTTGGGACATTATTAAGACGGATTTGATGAGGGCGATATCATGGTTTTGGGATGTTATGGAGATCTCGAAGGGGTGTAACGCTTCGTTTATCACCATCATTCCTAAGATAAACGATCCTATTAGTTTGGGGGATTTTCGCCCCATTAGCCTTATTGGGTGTTATTATAAAATTATTACAAAAGTCTTAGCGGAAAGGGTCAAACGCGTGGTGGGGGGTGTGATTGGAGAGGTACAAAACGCCTTCATTAAAGGTAGATACATTCTTGATGGGGTCCTTATTGCAAACGAAACATTGTCTTATTTGAAACGAACGAAGGAAAAAAGTTTAATTTTCAAAGTGGATTTCGAGAAAGCATATGATAGTATCAATTGGAATTTTTTGATGTGCATTATGAAGAAGATGGGATTTGGAGATAAATGGTGTAAATGGGTAGAGGCGTGTCTCAAATCATCTTCTACATCCATTCTTGTTAATGGTTCGCCATCGGAGGAATTCGGGATCGAGAGGGGTGTACGCCAAGGTGACCCGTTATCACCTTTCTTATTTATATTGGCGGTGGAAGGTTTAAATGCTATTGTGAACGAAGCGGTTGAGAAGGGCATTCTTAGAGGGGTTAAGGTTAGGGCGAATCATGTCATGGTGTCTCACCTACAATATGCGGATGATACCATTTTCTTTGGAGAATGGAACAAAGAGAACGCGAAGTCACTTATGTGTGTCCTTAGATGCTTCGAAGAGGTTTCCGGATTAAGGGTAAATTATGGTAAAAGTAAACTATACGGTTTGGGTGTTAACGAGGATGAGTTGGGGGATATGGCAAATTGGATGGGGTGTGATGTTGGTGAACTTCCTTTCACAGATTTAGGTTTACCAATTGGTGAAAACATGGGTCGGGTGAAGTCTTGGAAACCCGTAGTTGAAAAATTCAAGAATCGATTGTCCGGATGGAAAGCTAAAACGATGTCGTTCGGGGGTCGGTTAACACTGGTAAAATCGGTTCTCGGTAGCTTGCCATTGTATTATTTCTCGATGTTCCGTGTGCCTTGAGTGTGATAAAAACTCTTGAGCAGATTAGGAAAAACTTTTTTTGGGGAGGGCAAAAAGCTTTCTTGGGTCAAATGGGATACAATTCTTGCATCTTTTGGGGAGGGGGGGTCTTAAAGTGGGGTCTCTTAGGGCAAAAAATTTGGCGTTATTAGGGAAGTGGTGGTGGAGATTCAAGAGGGAGGGTGAGGGTTTATGGGTTAAAGTCATTAAAAGTGTTCATGGTGAGTGTGGGGTCTCGGGGGTAATAACGGGTGGGGTGGGATGATGTCGAAGGGGGGTGGGGGGATATGGGGTGATATTGTAAAGGTTGGTATGGAGTTAGATGAATTGGGTTTAGATTTCACGTCATCATTTGTGGGGGTGTTGGGGGATGGAAGGGATATTAGGTTTTGGGTTGATAGATGGGTGGATAATAGGAGGCTATGTGATAGATTTCCTAGGCTTTTTCACTTAGATAATAGAAAAGAGGGTAGTGTGTTGGATAAGGGTTATTGGGTAGATAATGAGTGGGTGTGGGTGTGGGATTGGAATAGGAGCATTAGGGGTAGGGTGTGTAAGGAATATGAGGACCTAATTGAGGTTTTACGAAATGTGGTCGTTCTTAATGATTGTAGGGATAGATGGAGGTGGACGCTTAGTGAGGAGGGCGAATTCAAAGTCAAAAGTCTTACAAGTTTGATTGAGGAGAAAGTTCTTCATGTGGATAGCAATGGTCAAGATACGATTTGGAACAAGTTGGTGCCTAAGAAAGTTAACATCTTCGTGTGGAGAGCTCTTAAAGGAAGACTACCGGTGCGTGTGGAACTTGATAGACGAGGCATCGATCTAGACTCGGTTTTATGCGCATGTTGTAACGATAGTGTGGAAACATGTAATCATTGCATTGTCACATGTGACCTTGCAATGAGTGTGTGGACCAAACTATTTAATTGGTGGAATGTTGGAAACGTTAAGTTTTCACTATTGATGAACTTTTCACCCATAGTGGAAATGTTAATGTCTCCTCCAATTTAGCTTTACTTTGGCAAGCGACAATTTGGACATCCGGCTACTACATTTGGAAAGAAAGGAACACTCGTGTGTTCGGTAAGAAAACTTCAAGTACTAACAAGCTTTTTCAAGATATTCAACTCAAGTGCTTCGAATGGATAGTGAGAAGATCAAAGAGATATAATTCGATAGATTGGCAACAATGGTTACGGGACCCTCGAAACATAAGGATACAATAATTTTAGTCGACTTCAATCTGCTGCAGTTTCATGTCACAATATGGAATCAGTATCAATTGAGTGGGTGGACCAGAATATACACTAATGGTACAGGTTCTGTTTCTCATTCAGTGGGGCATCCTGGGTTTTTTTTTTCTTCTTTTTCTTTTCTGGTCATGGGTCTTCGATGTGCCCAGGTGTGGACAGTTTCTTTATTTGGGTGATTGGGTCACATTCGATTTGTTAATGTGGGATGTGAGTTGTCAGCTTTGGTTAGGCCTTTTGTCCTTTGCTGTCTGCTCTTTATCCTCAGTGGGTTACATTCTTTGTAGGAGGTGATACATATGTCTTCAGGTAGTGTTTGGCTCGTATGTGACTTAGTGTGATTGTCTCATTTGATTGAACATATCTGGTCAAATTTATGCAAATGGTTCTTATTGCAAGTTAAGTGTGATAGTGACATTTTGTTTCTTTTTAGTGAGTGAGGTTTTGTATGTGACGTATTTATCATTTTCATTTGTAAGTTTCATGTGAAAGTTTAGTGTAGATCCTAGTTTCCTTGAGGGCACTTTTGGTCCTTTGTAATTTTCCTTTTGTGTCTTGGGTCCCTCCGCCTTTTAATTTGCTTGTTTAATTGGGGAGGGATGCTTTTTATTTGTATGTTTTGTTCCGTTGTCGGTTATATATATTGTTGCCTTTCTAAAAAAAAATAACCATTGACTAATTCTATGTGGAGGTAGCGAATAGAATGATCTAAATGTTGACTAACTCATAAGTCATAACACACGACAAGTGACAACAAGGTTAAAAAGTTGAATAAGAAAAGTCGTACCTTTGCAGTCGTTCCTTGTCGAGGTACCGTCCGAGCAGAAACACATGAACGACTCAGTCAAACGGTTATAACCACATAGCCCATCGGACTCTTCACACTTATTGCAATCGTCCGTTGTCATCCAGTTTAGCTCGAATCCTCTCCTCAAAGCGTCAACGATTTCTGTCCACTGACGTCGTTCAGTAGAATTACCGAATACATCTATTACCGTGGTTATCACCTCCTCGCCACACATGTTCTCCCAGTCGTAATCGGGCGTATCAGGAAGTATAACATTAACACACGAGCTGTTCGGACCATCATTGTTTAAGCACGGTATCTCACGTGCAAAAGGAGGAACACTAACACAGTTGAAATGAAAACTTAGATTAAGATTATTCGACGTAAAATTTAAAGGCAGTTTTTCCAGGTCAATCCTATGCTTCACCCTGGGGCACTCGTTTTGAACCGGAGAGTGATACGCCTAGGATTTGTGTTTATGTTTATTATGAATAAGTGGCCCAAGCCCGGTTTGTGGGTTTAGGGTATTTAGGGTTTCGTCAAGTCTATTTAATCAATGTCAATCAATGTAATTGTATAAGTTTTCAATCAATAATATTCTAGTTCTCCAATCTTCTTCTTAAGGAGCCTGCGCCCGCTTGAAGTGGTGCCCTATCCCGATACAACCCGTAACCGGGTCGTATCAATTGGTGCTTTCATTGAGAGCTCTCGTTGAGAGGGCTTCCGATTAGGGTTCCAATTATTAAAAAAAAAAAAAAAAAAAAACTGTTCATTCAACGCTACTGTTCATCGAGCACACTGTTCGTCGATCGCTACTGTTCATCAGCCGCTACTGTTCATTCGACGTTACTGTTCATCGGGTGTTACTGTTCATAAAATTACTGTTCATCGGCACTGTTCATCGGGGGTACTATTCATCGGGGAAAAAAAATTTTGTTATTCATCGCTTGAGTATTATTATTCATGGCATCAGGCGGCAGCGATCAGGACGCAAAATACGCACTCTCTAAGCTATTGCAAATGGGTACGGTGGCCGAATATCAGAGTAAGTTTGAGGTACTTATAAATCAATTAACGGGGATCTCTGAAAACTTACTTAAATCGTTTTATATTTCTGGCCTTAAACCGGCTCTACAATGTGCACTCTTGAGGTCAAATCCCCCAACTTTAGGTGAAGCCTTTTTATTAGTCCGTGCAACGGAAGCACGCTTCACGGATCTACAACTTTGGGAACTGTTGAGGTCGAATCCTACAACTTTTGGAGAAGCCTTATCCTTAGCTTTTACAACAGAGGCTTGTTTGGATGTCAACTCATGGGAACCAGTTGATCAGAAGGTAATTGATCACGAGGTACCCATCAAACCAATTCCAACAGAAAAAAGCATGGAAGAAAATAATAGCCAACGTCAACAAATTCCTCTCGTAGCAACAAGAGAAGATAGAGGAAACAAGTTGGAGCTTCATGACCGGGTAAATGAGATAGATGATGTTTGGCAGAAACGTAAGCCACCTGATGTAGTCTTAAAATATGCAATTGTGACTAAAATATGCATTTGTGAATCAAAGTATCCCGCTACGAGTCTAGTTTGGTTGATTTTCCATCAAAGTAATGAAGTTATATACTATCAAAGAATACTTGAACCGGTTGCGAGACAGCGGTGCCAACATTGGTTTAGGCATATTTTGCGCTTTGAGTATCATCTACATGTGGCAAATTTACAACTCAAAATATGGGATCCCGGAATTAAGAGTGCTTTTCGAGACAACACCTTGAGGGCAAGGTGGTTTTGAAGGAGTGAGGAATGATACGCCTAGGATTTGTGTTTATGTTTATTATGAATAAGTGGCCCAAGCCCGGTTTGTGGGTTTAGGGTATTTAGGGTTTCGTCAAGTCTATTTAATCAATGTCAATCAATGTAATTGTATAAGTTTTCAATCAATAATATTCTAGTTCTCCAATCTTCTTCTTAAGGAGCCTGCGCCCGCTTGAAGTGGTGCCCTATCCCGATACAACCCGTAACCGGGTCGTATCAGAGAGACACTAGAAACATCATCGTCGACGAGAGTAATACTCGTATTGGTAAGATTCAGTACGTAGTAAGAATTGTCGCCAAGATACATCATGGGACGTTCTCTACTTATGGTTGGGCAGTTGATTCCCAAACGTTCATAACCACAATACTGACTACTTGCTTGATTGTCTATTTTCCAAAAAGGGTAACTGATATTGAGACCATTACAAGGGGTTGGAAGGCAATTTGGGAAATCTGAAATATTGGGTACAGCAGCTGCAGTGGTGATGATGAAGAAGAACAAGGAGAGGAGGATGAGAGCGAAAGAAGGTAATGGTACAATTCTAGACATGGTTATGGACTTATGGACGTGTGGTTATGTTACTTTAAAAGTACGTTGTTAATATCTATAAGCTGATTATCGTTCTGCAAGTGTAGGTATTTGAAGAAATAAATATTTGAATAAAATACCAAAATAACGTATTACTTGGGTTCACAGGATTCTGTACAAGTCTAGACATGGTTACGGACTTGTGGACGTGTGGTTATGTTACTTTAATACGTTATTATATTTATCAGCTTATTTATCGTTCTGCAAGTGTAGATAGTTGAAGAAATAAATATTTGAATAAAATACCAAAAGAACGTATTAATTGAGTTTACAGAATTAAGTGAAAGATAGAATCTAATTTTCCACGTTGACTTGTAGACTTTTTGGCGCTAGACTTTGACTCTTTAATTGATGGTAAGATGCATTATTGTCAGATATAGTAGGCTGAGCAGCTCGAAAATTTCAGGAAGATATCATATATGTTACTCAAATAGGTTACCAATAGTCGCACGTTGCTGGAAGGATTTTTTATCTAATTAATAGTTCTAATACAAGAGTTGATGATACCAAAATTAATCATGAAAAGAGATGAGAAATTCACCCTTAACTAAACAGTAACTCAAGAGTAAGGAGATGTATAGAGAAGAGAGTATTATTGAATGATTGATCCTCATTAGGTTATAATTTTTCAAGTGTCATTATGTGCTATTAAACATGCTTAATATTTAAACTTGATATCAATAGTTAAATTTAAACAAAATCAACCACAATATCAATAGGAATACGATTTGAAAATTTAACTATTGATATCATGTTTTAGATACAAAATATTTATCAATAGGAATACATAATGAAAATTTTATGTGAAAACCCGTGCGTGCATAATATTATAACTATATAAATATAAAAGGTTTTACATAATGTAATAGATAAATCGTATTTAACAACCTTGTATACGCAACAAACAAGTTTTAACATGTCAAGATATTGTTAACCAGTTGTTAATTAGATAATATACAACTCTTATGAACAAATATTTAAAATTTAGACAAATTGTGACTTATGTTAAAATTCATGTAAGATTTATGCCTTTTAATTGCATACTTTTTATTTGTGGGGTGTTTCCCTTACCAATGATTTTTTCGACACGGTAACTCTTTGGTTTATCATTTGTGTTTTCCACATACGAACTTTCTTGATGGAATGCAGAATATTCTACTCTTGAAAATGTAAATGTCTTGTAGATCGTTCCAAAAAAGATTAGAATTCTCTCAAAGAAATCAAGTAACCAATGATCACTGAACCTTCCTTAATTATGTTATATGGAAAATATATTCACGTCATACACATTAACGGTAATACGTTGATATGTCCTTCATGCTAGTCTTCGCCTGAAACTTCGTTGTGGATTCCTGAAAAGCTAATTCAATGCTACTAACATGTCACCAACTCAACGATAGAGCTAGGTCAAATGGTCAATCATAATAGAGACATCGATTATACTGAGTAAAAACATATTTTTGAAGTTGAAACACTCTTCTATGATTCAGATGTTTCTTGATATCAATGTAACAATATTGATGAAGAGACTAATTGATATCCTTGGCTTTAATTGTGGATTTTTTTTATTTTGTTTTTTTTTTCAAAAGTATGCTTATCGATTATGCAGGAGAATGATTTTTTTCCCCCTCTGTAACTGTAGGTAAATGTGTACAAAGTTTTTATAGTGAAGAATGGTTGGTTTGTGGCCATTGGTCTGTTTTTGAAAAACAAGCGTAAAATGAACACAATTATATGAATAGTAATAATATAATTGTAGCCTCACAAAGAAAACAAACCCAGTGTGTCTCTGATCCTTGCAAAGAATTTAACTAGAAACAAAAAGGTTTACGCAACACCTACACTCTCTGGAGAGCACCTTGCAACTATTGCTTAGTATATGGTGCAGTTTGAGAGCATTAGTATTAATCTCATGACATTTATTTAACTACTACTATACAATGATACTAGCTCACTTTGTGGTTCACTAAATGTGCTAGCTGGTGACCTCGGAGGAGTACAAAAGAATGGTTTCGGGGGGACTTCCAATACTTCCTTGCTTCCCTCTAACATTTCGATCACTTCATTAATGGACGGCCTTTGCTTTGGATCAGGTTGTATGCACCATAAACCAACTATCGTCATCTTTCTAGCGTAGTCGTTTTCTTCTGTAGTTGTTATACCATCTAATAAGTATTCATCTCTCTTAAGACGGTTGTAAATCCAATTAGGAAAATATACTTCACTCGTATGCCCAGAACCAAAATCAACATTCTTTCTTCCTCCAATTATTTCAAGTATCAGCATCCCGTAACTATACACATCAGATTTATGGGACACTCCTCCAAAATTTCTATTAAAAACTTCAGGGGCGATATACCCAATGGTACCTCTGGCCTCTAACATAGAAACAATACTTTCATTCCTTGAATACAATTTAGCAAGGCCGAAATCTGCTATTTTGGGGCATAAATCCGCATCAAGGAGAATGTTATGTGGCTTAATATCAAGATGCAAAATACGAGTGTTGCAGCCACGATTCAAGTAGTCAAGACCTCGTGCTATTCCAAGTGCTACCTCATACAACTTATCTATTCCTAAGTGTTCGCTTGTCTTCGGAGGATCGGCATGAGAGCATATAAACTTCTCCAGTGATCCATTAGGCATGAATTCGTACACGAGAGCCCTCTTTTGATAGTCGAAACAAAATCCCAAAAGAGTAACAATGTTTATATGAGAAGTCCTACCAATGCTTGCAACTTCATTTATAAATTCTTGTCCGCTTGCTTTTGATGAGTTTAATACTTTTACTGCCACAAGACGGCCATCACATAACTTTCCTTTAAAAACAGTTCCAAAACCTCCTTGTCCTAATTTTACTTGGAATGAGTTTGTTATTTTCTTGATATCATGATACGTGTATCGTTTCGTGGTCAAGGATCCATATCGGATGACAAATGCCTCAACACTTTTGTCGTCCTCAGTTTTATGCCTAAATAAGGCAACAAAAGCGTTCCATTAGAATTTCCTAATGCAATAGATTATGAAAATGAACACGATTGCTAGTACAGCAAATACGACTCCAATGACTGTGATGATCAAAAAAAGGTTTGTTGCTTGGTATGGTTCTTTTAAATAATCAAAAATCAAATTCCTTACATAATTAAGTAAACAGTAGATGTGCTTGTGTGCCAAACTTCATTCCTTGTGTTATTTACATTTCAGAGGAGCTTTAGGAGGATATATGTCAACTTAAATAAATTAGGAGTGCCCATTGGCCACCTTAAATTTTAGGATGTAAACAAAGGAATATTTTGAGTATATTAAATTTAAAATCACATTTAATTATAGTAAATTTTAAATTTAATTAATATCTTTTAAATGTATTTTTTATTGAAAAATAAAATTTCAGTGTATTAATCACTTGTTTAAACCAATGGGCTTGTGGTCCACTGGGCATGTCTTATTCAGTTAAGCATGCCTAGTGGAGAGTAGTACCGGTTTGGGTGACCAAACCGGGAAGTCCTCCCTTGTGGACCACTGCCCTGTCGGTACGATTTCAAAGTCCTTCAATGAAGGTTTCAACCCACAAGGGTTCGAATCTGGAGAAGACAGGGTTTACTTCAATTTAAGTGTCGTGCCTTCGGGCGGCTTAAGTTGAAGGTTTTCCTCTCATCGGGTTTCAAATTGGACATGGATTTCCCAAAAAGAAATGAAAGTCAATTTTCAAAAAAAAAAAAAATCACTTGTTTAATACAGTACATTTTTTAGCTTAAAAGAAGATTGATGAGCTGTTAAGGATATTTAATGCATTAATTGCTTGGAGTTGATTACATAAGCTAGAGTTTTTTTTTTTTTTTTTTTTTTTTTTATTTTTTTTGAAACAAATTATATAAGCTAGTTGGTTACTCATGTAATGCGCCATTTTTAAAAAAGACATAAAATGTTACACGTAATAGTTAGCAGCAATAGCAATGATGTATCAATAGTTGTTGAAGATAGCGCCTCTAAAAAACGTTGTGAAATTATTACTTTGTGTATGTGGGGGGGTTGAATTTTCCATCTCGAAACAACACATTATGTTTCTCTCATCAAACCAATAAAGTTTTGGTTCATTATTTGAATGAATCAATCGCCCCTAATTAGTGACACTCTGTATTAAAACTTACACAACCGATAATTCAATATACAATAACAACTTGGGTGAAAGCTGAAAACACGTAACATACTTATTCAAAACACACGATGTACGCAAAGAACTTTCAAAATTATCATTGTACGTAAGTTATTTTCAAATTTCGTACAATGTACGCAATATGACCTGGAACCAGCAGGTTACCAGGTTTCAAACTTTAAAAATTGACAGGGTTAGTCCCTGTGGTTTGCGTTGACTTTCACCGATCATCCATTCAATTTTTATCACTTAGTTAGAAAATCACATGTTTGGTCCTTGAATATTTATAGGCATTTCATGCACAGTCCATTACAAAAAAAAAAAAAAAAAAAAAAAAAAAAAAAAAAAAAATCCAAAAAAAAAATCCAAAAAAAATATTTTCAAAAAAAATAAATAGAATTTTTTTTTTAAAAAAATTAGAAATTAAAAAAATCATATAAAAATTTAAAAAAATAGAAAATCAAAAAAATCAAAATTTTTTATTGAAAAAAAATCAATTTTTTTTTTAAATTTAAAAAACTATTAGAAAATAAAAACAGAATAAAAAAAATTTTAAAAACAATAATTTTTTAAAATTTTTAAAAAAATATAGAAAATAAAAAATTTCAAAAAAATTAAAAAAATTCAAAAAAAAAATCGAAATTATTTTTTTTTGAAAAACAAAAATTAGAAAATAAAAAAATTTCAAAAAAAATTTTCAAAATTTTTTTTTTGAAAAATAATTATTTTAAAAATAATTATCGTAAAAAAAAATTTGGAAAAATTTTTCAAATTTAGAAAAAATTATTTTTTTTGGATAATTATTTTTAAAATAATTTTTTCTAAATTTGACAATTTTTTCCAAAATTTTTTTTACGGTAATTATTTAAAAAAAAAATTATTCTTCAATTTTTTTTTGATCTTTTTTTTAGGAATTTTTATATTTTCTAATTTTTGTTTTTCAAAAAAATATTTTCTAAAAAAATTTTCTAATTTTTTTTAAAATTTTTATTTTTTTTTAATTTTTTCAAAATTTTTTTATTTTATAGATTTTTTTAAATTTTAAATATATATATATATATATATATATATATATATATATATATATATAAACTTTAAAATTTTTTTTATTTTCTAATATTTTCAAATTTTTATATTCTTTTTTCTATTTTTTTTCGAAAATATTAAAATAATTGTTTTTTAAAAAAAAAATTGAAAATTTTTTTTCGAAATTTTTTTATTTTCTAATTTTGTTTTTCAAAAAAATATTTTCGAAATTTTTTTTTGAATTTTTTAATTTTTTTTAATCTCTATTTTTTTTTAATTTTTATATAATTTTTTTAATTTCTAATTTAAAAAAAAAAATCTATTTGAAAATATTTTTTTTGGAATTAGTTTATTATTATTTTTTTGTGATGGACTGTGCATGAAATGCCTATAAATTTTCAAGGACCAAACGTGTAATTTTTTAACTAAGTGATAAAAAGTCAATGGATGACCGGTGAAAGTCAACGCAAACCACAGGGACCAACCCTGTCAATTTTCAAAGTTTGAAACCTGGTAACCTGCTGGTTCCAGGTTATATTGCGTACATTGTACAAAATTTGAAAATAACTTGCGTACAATGATAATTTTAAAAGTTCCTTGCGTACATCGTGTGTTTTGAATAAGTATTTTACGTGTTTTCAGCTTTCACCCTAACAACTTTTGTAACTGAAAAGATAATCATATTATGTCATTAATTTTAAGATCGGTTACATTTAGGGCCCGTTTAGTTTGTAAGAGGATTTAGAAGGTGATTTGCACACTCCATAAATTTGTTGGCACACTCAAAAATATATGTCGTGACATTTATATCCTTATGCTAGTTTTAAAAGGTAAGTCATGAACACTTGGGTATTTGAGGGTATAAATGGTAATGCACATATTTTAGAGTGTGCTAATAAATTTATGGAGTGTGCAAATCACCTCTCATTTGCGAATGGTATGAAAGAAAAAAGACCAGAGAGAAAATATGTAATTATATGAAAATATATATTATTTTAAATGATATTAAATTTAAAATTATTATATGTAAAAGAATAAAAGAAAGAAAGAGAAGATTTGTATTAAATATGGTAAAATATGTGAACTAGAATGATGCAAAAGTGAGATTTGTGAGAAATACTTAGGTGGCATTTAGTTGGAAAACATTTTCTTTCATTTCCTATTTTTTGTTTTGTAGAAAAAGGGAAGAGAGTCTTATTTTCACAAAATAATGAAAAATTTAGAAAACGTGTTTAGTTGGACAAACATGTGTTTGTGTTTTCCATTTTGCAAAATTAGAAAACATGTTCAAGTATTGTTGTTTTCTATCTCAATTATCTATTCACCTTTGTAATATTATAAAATCATTTTTGAAACACAAAAATAAATATTATAGCTAACCAACTAAATAATAAAAAATAAATAAAAAGTCTAAAACGAGAAAATAAAGAATTATAAAAGTAAATTATAACAACAAATAACATGAAAAAAATCTTCAAACAACTACAATTCGACATAAAAGCATTAAATTCAACATAAAGTAAAATTTCCTATTTAATCCGTTTTCATATGTTTTTTTAACATTCTTATACGTTTTATTAGAGGTAGCAAACGGGTCGTTTTGGGACATGGGTCAAATGAGTCATGGGTGGTCATACATGTCATGTTTTAAAAATGGGTCTAACAGGTCATGGGTTAGACGGTTTAGGTCGGGTCAACCCACTAAATTATAGTGTTTTCATCCTTTTTTACGATTTCGTATGTTTTTTTTTTCTTTTTCGTCTATTTTTTACGTTTTCATCTGGTTTTTTACGTTTTCGTTCGTTTTATTTCGTTTTCGTCTGTCTTTTTACGTTTTCGTCCATACTTTTACGTTTTTGTTCGTTTTCATCATTTTTCTTATGTTTTCGTCTGTTTTTTTACTTTTTCGTCGGCTTTTACGTTTTCGCCCATTTTCTTACGTTTTCGCCCGTTTTCTTACGTTTTCGTCCTTCCTTTAATTTTTTACGCTTTCGTCTGTTTTTTTTACGTTTTTGTCTATTTTTTACGTTAAAAAAATAGATGAAACGTAAAAGAAGAAACGAAAACGTAAGAAAGTAGACGAAAACGTAAAAGAACGGACGAAAACATAAAAAAAAATGACGAAAACGTTAAAGAAGGAACAAAAACTTTAAAAAGTAGAAAAAAACGTAAAAAAAATAGACGAAAAACGTAAAAAAAACTGATGAAAACGTAAAAAAAATGATGAAAACGTAAAAGAACAGACGAAAACGTAAAAATCGGACGAAAACATAAAAAAAAACAGACGAAAAAAGTAAAAGAACAGACGAAAATGTAAAAAAAGTAGACAAAAACGTAAAAAACAGATGAAAAACATAAAAAAAAACAGTTGAAAACATAAAAAAAAATAGACGAAACATAAAAGATGAGACGAAATCATTAAAAAAATGCACAAAAACGTGAAAAAACAGACGAAAACGTAAAAGAACGAAAAAAAACGTAAAAAACAGACAAGAACGTAAAAGAACAGGCGTTAATGTAAAAAATCGGATGAAAACATTAAAAAAAAAAAAAAAAAACAAAAACAAACTTTCAGAGCCCAGCAGCAAAAAAAAAGGGTTTCTTATCTACTACAACACACAACCTTAATTTTAAGACATTTAATGTTAGAAAAATCATATGTGCTTTATAAGATAGTTATATTTTATTCTTTCCTTCCTCAATTAAATATAAGTTTTGATTTTCTTAAAAAAATAAGTATTTACTGCATATTTTTAACCAGTTAGAAAAGACACTACTGTTAAGAATAATATTTTATTCAAGAAAAGTGTAGTTATTATGCATTTATAAAACTTTGTAAATTGTGTGTGTCCTAATGATACCTCTTATTATGTGATAAATTTCTTTATCAAATGTTTGTGGGTTCAAGCCTATTTGGAATGGGTGAGGATTCTCTCAAGTAGTATACAACTTGATTGAGTTATCAGCCGTGGATCAAATCAAAGGCTTAGATTAAATCAATGTAGTTTGTATATTTTAATCTAGGCATTTGATTCTACAACTTGCCGTTGGATCCAATCAAAGGCCTAGATCAAATCAAAGTAGTTTGCATATTTTAATCTAGGCATTTGATTCTACAACTTGATCAATCAAGTTGTATACAACTTGAGAGAATTCTCACCCATTTAAAACATGTGAGATGATTTGTGATGTAAAATAAACACATATAAAATTAAACACTTATTTTGAAATGCAACAAATATTTGTTAGATATTAAAATTAGTTAGCCTTTAGCAAATTTGTTGTGTTTAATCAGTAAATTACTTTAAACAGGGACCGAAAGAAAATTAATTGAGCAACAAACCTGAACCATAGTAACGTTCCTTTGTTGTTGCGTCTTCTCCGGTAGAAATAGAAAACCACGCACATGAGACAAAGTCCAAATACACCCGAAAATACACCTATCAGTAACTTGCGTCCCAAATTCACCTTCTTACCTGAAACATTGGAAAATGCATTTTTTATTACAAAAACTCCAATCAATATCACAAAACTATAAGAAGAAGAAAAAAAAGATGGATACGATGTTTTTTTTAAAATGGGTGAGAAACAGTTGATGCATTTTTTTATTACACATGTTTTAAATGGGTGAGAAACATAGTTTTAAATGGGTGAGAAACATTAGATACAAAACCTTTGGACTTCATGTTTTTTTTCTCCAAGATTTCAGGGCGGAAAACAGCAAAAGAAGACAAACTACTACCATTTGTAGCACAATCAACCGAGTATGTCTTTTCCTTGTAATCATTTTTACAATTGTAAAAGAAGTCTACATCAACGGATAAATCACTATAACTAAAAGGCGTTCCAATGACACTAAAGTTACTTCGAGGAATTGGGCACATATTGCTTTCATTGAAAGCGTTCGCGTTAATGTGAAGTTCTAAACACAGAGAGAAAACAGAAAGGAATGAAATGATTTATTTTCATTAAGCGTCCAAATGAGAAACAGGTTTACAAATATAAAGAGAGAGTCTAACAAACTAACTTTACACTTTTACATATTCAGTCCCTACAACTATAGAATTGACTAAAGTAGTCCCTATCTTTCACACTCCCCCTCAAGTTGGATGTTATCAGACTTTGCAACACCCAACTTGGACAAAAGTTTATGATGCTAATCAACAGTTACCACCTTTGTGAAAACATCAGCTACTTGAGCTTTAGTAGGAACATATGATGGATTGATGATGCCTGCCTTCAATTGGTCTCTAACATAATGGCCGTCTACTTTAATATGTTTGGTTCTAGCATGAAAAACAGGATTTGCAACAATGTATAGAGCAGCTTGATTGTCACAATAAAGATCAACAGGCTTCAACTCATTTATACCAAGGTCTTTCAACAAACTAACCAACCAAGTTACTTCACAACATGTTAGAGCCATGGCTCTATATTCTGCCTCTGCTGAGGACCTGGACACAACAGCTTGTTTATTTGATTTCCAAGAGATAGGAGAATCACCCAGTAACACACAATACCCTGTAGTAGATCTCCTAGTCATTGGACAACTAGCCCAATCTGAATCACAATAGGCCTTCAGTTGAACAGCTGAGTCACTTGCAAGCAATATACCTTGACTTGGTGAATTTAACAAATACCTCAATAAGTGTTTCACAGCCTGCATATGCACAGATGTTGGAGCTTGCATAAATTGACTTAAGAGTTGAACTGTGTAGCATATGTCATGTCTTGTCACAGTCAAATAGATAAGCTTGCCAATAAATCTTCTATAGACCTCTGGATCTGCCATAGGTGTTCCAACATCAGCCTGCAACTTCAAGTTTGGGTCCATGGGCAACTTGTAAGGTTTATGATTTAGAACTCCCCCTTCTTGCAGAAGTTCTCTTGTATACTTTTGCTGAGAAATAAAAATACCCTGTGCTGACTTGCAGATCTCCAAACCCAAGAAATAACTCAATTCACCCAAATCCTTCATGTGAAAAATAGAACTGAGCTGAGATTTGAGCTTGCAAATTTGAGAGTCATCATTTCCAGTTATCAAAAGATCATCGACATAGACAAGAATGGCTTTGAAACTCTCACCATCTTTCTTAACAAACAATGAGTAATTAGTTTTAGACTGTCTATATCCAAACTCAATTAGTGCAGAAGACAACTTAGAAAACCACTGCCTAGGTGCTTGTTTAAGGCCATACAAGGACTTTTAAGTTTACATACCAAGTTTGGAGGATGAGAAGCATTAGCTAAAACTGGTTTGCCTTTACCTTCATAGCCCAAAGGTATTTTCATATACACCTCTTCTTCCAAATCTCCATGTAAGAAAGCATTTGACACATCCATTTGACAAGTGTGCCATCCTTTGAGTGCAGCTACAGCAAGCAATGATCTTACAGTCACCATCTTTGCTACAGGAGCAAAAGTTTATTTATAATCAACACCATGTCTCGGCCTATTCCCCTGTAACACAAGCCTAGCTTTCTTCCTATCCTCACTACCATCAGCTTTGAACTTTGTTTTAAACAACCAGTGACAACCAATGGCCTTTTTTCCAGGTGGCAATTCAGTAACTTCCCATGTACCATTCTCATCCAATGCACTTATTTCAGAATCCATAGCTTTACACCACCCTGGTTTAACTACAGCTTCTTTAAAGTTTACAGGGTCTTTTTGAGTTAACAAAGCAGTCACAAGGTCTTGGAATAAAGGTACAAGAGGTGTTTTAGATACTTGATTTGCTTTAGGAACATGACTTTAAGACAAAGTCTTTGAACTTAGAAGGCACATTAGTTGTTCTAGTTGACTTTCTTGAAGTTATAGAAGGTTGAGCACGTGTTGTTGTATTATTTGTCACATTCAAATTAGTAGGTTGTGAAACAGATTCAGGAGTTGTTTGTGGATTTGTAGCAGATGGTATTGAAATGAAACCAAAATCATCACAAAAGTTTTGAGACTCAAAGTTACAAGGCAATGTAGTAGGTAGTGGACTCAAAAACGTTTGAATGTTATCTGCTGCATAAGGAAATATATGCTCATAAAAAACAGCATCTCTTGACACAAATGTTGTATGAGTAGCAAGATTATAAAACTTGTATCCTTTTTTATTTGGAGGATATCCTAAGAACACACTTGGAACACCTCTTGGATCAAATTTATCAGCATTTTTAGAATGGTTACTCATAATAGCAAAGCATCCAAATACTCTTAAGTGACTGTACTCAGGTTTCTTGTTTAACAAAGCTTCATAAGGAGTTATGTTGTTAAGAACAGAAGAAGGCAGCCTATTTATCAAGTATGTAGCAGTTGTAACACAATCTCCCCAAAATTTCAAACGTAAGTTAGAATGAAACCTGAGTGCTCTTGCTGTATCAAGTATGTGTCTGTGCTTTCTTTCAACCCTTCCATTCTGTTGTGGTCTATCCACACATGATGTTTGATGCACTATACCCTGACTTTGCAAGTATGGTCCACATTGTCCTTGTACAAACTCCAGGGCATTATCTGATCTCACCACTTTTACTTGCTTTTGAAACTGAGTATGCACCATTTTAATGAATGACTTCAAGGCATTAAATGAATCTGACTTTTGCTTCAACAAATAAGTCTAAGTCACCCTACTACAGTCATCAACTATTGTTAAGAAGTACCTAAACTTTCCTTCTGTTGGAACCTTATATGGACCCCATATATCTATGTGAATCAGCTCAAAAACACAAGAACTATGAGAATCACTTAGAGAATATGGTAGTTTACTGAATTTTGCCATAGGACATGATAAGCATGTATCCAAACAAGACTTAGACACAGAAACTAGCAAATCCTTCATACATTTCAACTTTGAATCAGATACATGTCCTAATCTATGATGCCACAACCCATACAAGCCTGATTGACTTTTACTCACACTACCTAAAGCAGACAAAGAGAACTTTTGCAATGTTGACTTGACTAAAGCAGAGAAAACACTATCAACCTTATCAAGTGGAAGATTCACAAGATGATAAAGACCATCCTTCTTTTTACCCAATCCTGTCACCTTCCTTGTTGTCAAGTCCTGAACAACACAGAATTGTGGATAAAAAGACACAACACATTGTGAGTCTTCTGTCAATTTTGGGACAGATAGCAAGCTAAACTTAAAAGATGGTACCACTAATACATCCTTTAGTAATGTACAATTTTTAAGCTTCACTTTACCCACATGTGATATTACTGAGGTTTTCCCATTTGGCATTTTAATTTGTGGCTTAATTTTCAACAAATATGGGTCAAAAACATTGTCATTTACTGGTGTCATGTGGTCAGATGCACCAGTATCATAAATCCAATTCTCCAACACATCTAGCATATCTAAAGAACTCAGAAGACATGCTATACCTGCAGCAAACTGATGATCAAACTCCTCTGTGTTATTGAACACATTCATCTGATGCATACTTTTCAGTAACTGCTCAAATTGTTGATGAGTGAAACTTATGTTACCAGTTTCCACATGAGCTGCAGTTCTTGGTTTGTTTTGCTTCAACTGTGACCCTTTGTGTTTTGGATGCCAAGCAGGATACCCCACATTTTCCCAACATCTCTCAGGAGGATGCCATTTGAACCCACAAATTGAACACTTGTCTTTTACATTTCCTTTGCTGTACAAAGCAGTTGAGTCAATACTAACAGTAGAAGAACCAAACAACATTCTTTGTGACTCCTCTTGTTGCAGAAAAGAACAAGCACTCTCCACATTAGGTAAAGGATCAATCATCAAGATTTGACTTCTTTGATGACTGTAATGATCCTCCAACCCATTAAGAAACTGAAAAAGTCTTTGCTCCTCTTATTGCTTACTCAAACTAGCCAAGAACATAGAAATCTCAGGAGTAACATTACTCAATACAGGCAATACATTCATGCTATCCAATTCTTCCCAAACACACTTCATCTTAGTATAATACTCTCCAATTGAACTCCCTGACTGTGTGATCTCATATGTGTCCTTATGCAATTTGTACTTCCTAGAACCATCACTCAAAGAGAACCTTCTTTCCAACTGTTGCCATATTTCTGTTGCAGTACCAACAAACATAATAGATCTAGCAATTGAATCACTCACAGAACCCATAATCCAACAAATCATCATATTGTTGCAAGTATCCCACAGTTCAGCAAGATTTGGATCAGTTGTTGATCTTGTGACAGTACCTTTGATGAACCCTAGCTTTCTCTTGGTGGACAATCCAATCTCAATAGCCCTCCTCCATGCACGATAATTCTGAGAACCAATCAACTTTTCTTGAACAGTCAAAGAACCAGGTCCATCTAAGGGATGAAGATAAATAGGGTTTTGAAAGAGTGCAGGTTGTGTTGGTTGATCAGAACTGGATGACGCCATTGTTGATTTTCAAGAAAACAAGAAGATTTGAACAAGATTGCGCGGAAAACATGTAAAAACTGAGTAACACACACACAGAACACACAAGTGTGGTGTATACAGTTGAAAATTAGTTAGAAATCAGTTACAAAATGGTTAGAACTCCATTGATGGATTTCTGATACCATGTGAAGTTCTAAACACAGAGAGAAAACAGAAAAGAATGAAATGATTTATTTTCATTAAGTGTCCAAATGAGAAACAGATTTACAAATATAAAGAGAAAGTCTAACAAACTAACTTTACACTTTTACATATTCAGTCCCTACAACTATAGAATTGACTAAAGTAGTCCCTATCTTTCACAGTTAACAAGAACCACAGAAAAGTTGGCGTAAGATGTGTTTTTAATAACATAATCTTCGTCGGCGATCATGATAATCGGATAACTATTTTTGCAAGTGATGTTGAAACCATTTGAGCCACAAGAAGATTCTTGTACTTGAGGAATCCAAAAAGGAAAGGTGATATTTGGTCCATTTCCAAAGTTTTGTTGCAAACAAGAGGTTGAATTTGTACCACCAAGTGATAAAGAAACAACTGTTAAGTAGGCAAAGATGATTAAATTTTTTTTTAAAAATGAAGAAATGAATATCCATTTGAGGAGAAGAAGAAAAAAGACAAGTGGGAAATTGAGAGAGAAGGTTTTTGATTCAATGAATCAAAAGGTTTTGGATTTGGAGTGATGTAAGGAAATTCTTTGGGGTCATATATAAAGGGATATCTTGGTTACAATTAAAATAATTAATTGGCATTTAAGATCCTTGATTTAGTGGTATGTGAGGTGTTATCGGGTCGGGTTATTGAGGTTGTCGGGTTTTTCGGGTCGTGTTGAGTCGGGTTTTGAGTTTTTAAAAAGTCACCGCAACCTGACCCGATAGAAAATCGGGTTTGGGTGTTATCGGGTCGGGTTAAGTCAGGTCAGGTGATTCGGGTTATCGGGTTAAAAACACCAATTTGTGGGTTATAACAGTGTGCTTAAATGTTGTTGTATTGAATGTATTAAATGTATTAACGGGCTAATTGCATAAAAATATATCTAACTTGTCACTTTATGTAGTTCTATGTTGCCTACTATTTTTTTTGTAGTTCCATGTAGTATACTTTCAAATTCGTGCAGTTGTGTGTATCGGGTGATCGGCTAAGAAGGTAACTGGTTATCATTGAATTTTCATTTTTTTTGGGTGCCATGTTAGTAAATAAATCCACCACACACTAATAAAACTCATTCCCAAACACCCCCTTCACCACCACAGCAACCACCACCCTCATTCAACTCCCTTCACCTGCCACCACCACCCTTTATAATACCATACTTTGGAAACTCTATTCATATTCCAAAGGTACAAGTCGTTAATCAATCCAACTACAACACGTCAAATATAGTTCGAACCATTGCAATTCACTCATTCAAATAAATCCTTAAACTGTAAGACCAAAACAATAAAATTTACATCACTTGCATTAGAGAATTGATACTCAACAGACTACAAACATGAGAAACTGGGCTTCTAAAAAGTGATGATTAAAAAATCAAAAAGTGATTGTCGGGATGACCTGATAACCCGATAGCATTATTTATTTAACCGTAACCCAACCCGATAACACTATCAAGTTATCGGGTTCGGGTCAAAACAACCTGACAAGATTTTTGACCCGATTTGACCTGACCCGATAAGCCTTATCGGGTTCAGGTTTGGGTTCGGATCGGTCAACCTAACCCTACTAGCACCCCTATATGTGAGTGAACTATCAAACTAGAGGTTGTGGGTTCAAGTCTCATTGGAGACATTGTGAGGTATTATGTGTGAGATAAGTGGGATGAGAGTATAAAAAGTTGCGGTTTTAAAAAAAAGAAAGAAGAAAAAAAATAAACAAAAAACAATTGGCTACAATCCTCCACAAAAAGTACACAAGGGTCCATGTTGTCAGTACTATTAATTGCAAAGAAAAGTGATTGAAAGTACACCAAATGTCCACGTTGTTAAATATTGTCTTCTTTGTTTTTAACAAAAATAAATAAATAAACGAACTTAAACTTATATAACTAAATTGTTTTAGGGTTTCTGAGTAACTAAAACGCGTTTTAAAATATAATTCTTAAATGACCGACTTACGTAACTTGCTAAAACCTCACTACAAGTATATAAAGTGCTAAACATCATAAAATTCATATGCATATAGTACTTGTTGCATTTTCTAAAATGGCTTAATTAATTAGGTCGCGGTTAAGACTTTCGGGTTACATTTCAAGCTTTCACATTTGTTTCTGTTATCATTGCTTGATAAGGTGAGATTTCGTAGCCCTTTTTTCATTATGTTTTCCTTGGGGAAAAATGATACTCAACTGATGTTTTTAACTGTTTTCATGTTGTGCTACTCTCATGTTGTGCTACTCTGTTTTCATGATTTCGGACAATATTGCTTTTTGAATATGTACCTTGTTGTGTGGTTTCATTATATGTGTTCATTGGTGTGCAAATGTTTAACTCCGTTTTGGAGCTGAAGCAATTGATAGTACTATCGGGGTAGCTCCCCACTATTAGCAACTTGTATTTAGCAACCTTGGTAGGTTCAGTTATCGCAAGTATCGTGGTTTCATTAAGTGCTTATATTTGTATATCTTGCTCAATATTGTCCTACGTTATATTATTCACAGCTTTGTAGTTTAACTTTTAAACCTACGAGCTCACCAATTTTATGTTGAAGTTTTCGAGTATCCATTTCAGGTGTTATCAATAATGTTGCATAGGAGGTTGAGGATTGGGCTCGGCTTAGCAGACTTAAGACAAGACCCTCACGGGTTGTGTCCCTACGGAGTTATGCATTTTAGTGTTATCGAGACTTTTATTTTGTGGACTTATGTATTATGGCTTGTACTTATCCCGACTTGTGGGATTATTGTGACTTTGACCTTATTTTGTGTGGAATGCATTTAGTACTTCTCTATTTTGTTATACCTTGTGTTTTATGTTATGAAATTCATATCCCGATTATCATTCCGCTACGATATTTGGAGGGGGGGGGGTGTGACAACACGTAAGATGGAATTTGCTAAGTCCATAATATTAAGCACAATCTTGTCCCTAGAAGGGATAACCAATCCATCGAATTGTTGGACCGCAACTATAGAGCTTCGTTGAATAGTTGATAAACTGTTGGACATTTTGGCCAAGTGAAAGAGTTGGTAGTAGATTAAAGATTATAATGACTAGAAGAAACATTTTTGTGAAGATTATGAGATGAGAATTCATGCGAAATGAAGGGTGTATAAATAACAAATGTGAGGTAGCATGAAAAATTTTCATGAACAATCGTTTAGTTGCTAGTTTAATTTGACCGTTGTTTTGGTTAAGGAAAATGGTGTTTTTGCCAAAAGTGTGTACCTACGAATGTGTCTAACTCCAAAATGAATACATGTTGCAAGATAAAAGGTGTAGATTTGGAGTGATAAAATGTATGTTCTTAAATAACGAATTTAAGCATGAATCGTTAATACCTAAGCTGAGGTATTAACGGCACTATTTTGAGCCGAAGACGAGCCTGGTGTTTTCCTCTTTAATCCTTAAAAAATGAAATCCAATACAATTTTTCATGAATTTAAGCACCTCTTTATTCTTAAATAACGAATTATTTCTACTTCATATGTTTTTAGGAAGCGTTTGGTACTGGTATTTTGGATATAAAAAATGGAATCACTCTAAAATGCAAATGTTTGGTATCACTAGTTATGGGTTTGAGGTGAACCACATTAAAAAAAATAATAAAATAATAATAATAAAAAAAAATTGATTCACTATCAACAAGCCATGATTCGTGAATCTAAACCAAAAAGTTAACCCCATTTCACTATTACTACTACTTTCGCAGTCAATATTTATTTTAATGAATAAACAATATAAAAGCCCCACTTATTCAATATTATATTATTAAAAAAAGTAACTTTATTTAAATATTAATTTTTCTATCAATCAATTTCTTTTATACCAAAAACCAAATCCTTTTCCAATTCTAAACCTTTATACAAACAAAGGCACCTAAGTATTTTATTCTTTCCTTCCTCAAATAAATATAAGTCTTGGTTTTCTTAAAAAATAAGCATTTACTCTATATTTTAACTAGTTAGAAAAGACAATCCTAAACCTTTATACAAACCAAAGGCACCTAAGTATTTTATTCTTTCCTTCCTCAAATAAATATAAGTCTTGGTTTTCTTAAAAAATAAGCATTTACTCTATATTTTAACTAGTTACAAAAGACATTATTATTAGAAATAATATTTTATTTAAGAAAAGTGTAGTTAGTATGCTTTTATAAAACTTTGCGAATGGTTTGTGTCTCAATGAGTCAATGATATCCGTTGTTGTATGATAAGTTTTTTTTAATGAAATGGTTATGGGTTAATGTTCTACTTTGAATATGTGAGGTAATTTGTGGTGTAAAATAAACACTTTTAAAATTAAACACTTATTTTGAAACGCAACAAATATTTGTTAGGTATTAAAATTAGTTAGCCTTTAGCAATTTTGTTGTGGTTGATCAGTAAATTACTTAAAGAATAAACAGGGGACAGAAAGAAAATTAAGTGAGCAACAAACCTGATCCGGAACATACCAAACGAGGTATACCATCAGGGCAAAGGCAAGAAGGAACAGAGGAATTTAAACTAGACCAACACTTCCCACCCGAGCTCTCACACCGTGAACATATCCCTGCATCGTCCGCCCTATACTCCATTGGAAAACCTTGCAATAACATCTCCTCCGCGGGCATCGTTTCACTGTTATTAAACTCATCAAACAACGTCCTCAAAACAGGCACTCTAATCTCACGATCACATACTAACGAATTCGTTCCATCGTCAATAAAACTCACTCTCCCATTTATATCTCCCGGGCAATTCAATCTATTCTTAACAGGTATAGGGTCATCATTGTCATCCAAACACGAAAGATTTACTTCTAGAAAAAGAAACTCATCTGGTATGTAGCTAAAAACCGTGTACTCAAAAAACGTATTGTTAAGAGACTCATGTTGTCTCAATAAACAAACATCTGGTTCCGGTCCTTGACCCCACATATCATTGTTAGCAAGCGTGATCTTAGTATTATTTTGATCGATACTAAGTACACGATAGGTGGTGTTATTTATTGTGAGAGTGGTAACGACATTGTCTATGCAGGCAAGATGGAATTCGTTCAGTCCGCAATATGAAGGACGGTCTTGTCCCCAGAAGGGATAACCAATCCATCGAACTGTTGGACCGCAACTATAGAGCTTCGTTGAACAGTCGTTAAACTGTTGAACGTTTTGGCCGAGTGAAAGAATTGGTAATAGGGTAAAGATTATGATGACTAGAGGAAACATTTTTGTGAAGATTAATTATGAGATGAGAATTCATGCGAAATGAAGGTTGTAACTTGAATGAACTGGTCAATGAATGTGAAGTGCCTTGAAATTTCCAGGAAGAGACGTTTAGTTGCTAGTTATAATTGGACTTTTGGAATTAGTTGACTATTTCGTTAATTAGCAAAACATTAATAATGGACAACTTTGATAAGCCTACACGCCTTGTTTTCATACACTGAAACTTGAAAGACAACTCTTTTCTATACAAACCCAATTTCGATTCTATTTTGTGAGTCGACTCATTTTAAAATTCATTCTTAAATCATCATGGACGATAGTTTTGGTTATGAAAATGATGTTTTAATTAATTATGCCAAAATTATGTACCTACAAATATGTCTAACCACAAATATAATACATGCATGTTGTATGAAACCAACAACCACGAGCTAGAACGGATAATGCGATCACAGGAACTCCAACACAGTCGAGTTAAAACACACCAAAGATCTCTAATAGTCGACTCAAGTATTGCACAAGAAAGACCCAAATGATTACATTGTATTAAATGTTTGTACAGAAAAGAATGAGTACATATCCCTCACCCCCTCATCTCTATTTATAGAAAATGAGGGGGTAATCCTAGTCCTAAACCAACTAGCTAATCGGCTAAACAAAAGAGAAAACGAAACCGAACTAAACTTGGGCATAAACTGACGCCAAGACCTTATATTCTTTTTTGAGTTGGCCATCCAACATGCAACCGACCTTTCTTCCTATTTGACTAAAGATACGTTGCTAAACTAACACACAATAAGCTAAAAAAATGAAATCCAATACAATTTCATACGAACTTTTGTTGTAACTTTAGAATTTAATTTCTTCATGTAAAAGATGTTTCATATATATTTGTGAACAATTAAATTGCTTCATATGTTTTAAAGTATTTTATTCCTTCCTTCCTCAAATAAATATAAGTCTTGGTTTTCTTGAAAAAATACTAGCAAATATTTACATCATATTTTAACCGGTTAGAAAAGACATTATTGTTAGAAATAATATTGTATTAAATAAATATGTAGTTAGTATATATGCATTTATAAAAGTCTGCAAGGGGCGTATGTGCTAATTACCCTTGTTGTGTTGTGTCTTGTGTGATAAGTTACTAATCAAATGATTGTTGATTAACTTAAAACATGTGAAGTAATTTGTGGTGTAAAATAAACATTTTTTAAATTAAACACTTATTTTGAAACACGACAAATATTTGTTAGGTATTAAAATTAGTAAATTAAGCCACGTATCACGCAACTACTATGCCCCATATGTCTTCAGTGATTCAGTTCATCTTATTTGTAGTTTTGAGTCCGAACTCGGCCTATTTTAGAAGAATGGCTAAAAATCTGATACCACCAAATAATATTATGTACTAGCGAATAACATCTTCCCACGTAATCTAATATAACCATTGACTAATTCTATGTGGAGGCAGCCAATAGAATGATCTAAATGTTGACTAACTCATAACACACGACAAGTGACAACAAGGTTAAAAAGTTGAATAAGAAAAGTCGTACCTTTGCAGTCGTTCCTTGTCGAGGTACCGTCCAAGCAGAAACATATGAACTCAATAGAATTGTTAGAACCACATAGCCCACCGGACTCTTCACACTTATGGCAATCGTCCGTTGTTGTCATCAAGTTTAGCTCGAATCCTGTCCTCAAAGCGTCAACGAATTCCTCCCACCGTCGTTCAGTAGAATTACCGAATACATCTATTACCGTGGTATTCACCTCCTCGGCACACATGTTCTCCCAGTCGTAATCGGGTGTATCAGGACGAACAACATGAACACACGACCTATTTGTACCTTCGCTGTTCAGACATGGTATCACGCTTGCAAAATCAGGAACTGTATTGCAGTTAAAGTGAAAACTTAGATTAACATTATTGGACGTGAAATTTAAAGGTAGTCTTTCTAGTTCAATCCCATGGTCCACCCTTGGGCATTGGGTTTGAACCGGCGAGGCTCTAGAAACATCGTAGTCGACGAGAGTAATACTCGTATCGGTTAGATTCTGTACGTAGTAAGAATCACCACCAAAATACATCATGGGACGATCCTCTCCACTTATGTTTGAGCAGTTGATCCCCAAACCTTCATAACCACAATACTGACTACTTATTGTTTGACTTTCTATTTTCCAAAAAGGGTAACTGATATTGAGCCCATTACAATCGGATGGAAGGCAATTTTGGAAAGCTAAAATATTGGTTTGAGCAGATACAATGGTGGTGACGAAGAAGAACAAGGAGAGGAGTATGAGAGCGAAAGAAGGTAATGATACAAGTCTAGACATGGTTATGGACTTATGGACGTCCGTGTGGTTATGTTTCTTTAACACGTTGTTGATATCTACCAGCTTATTAATCGTCTGCAACTCTGCAAGTATAGGTATTTGAAGAAATAAATATTTGAATAAAATACCAAAAGAACGTATTAATCCAGCTCCACAGGAATAAGTAAAAGAATACAAAATTTTCACGTTGACTTGTAGACTTTTTGGCGCTAGACTGGGCTGTTTCGTTTTTCTTGATACTAAGAGCATTGGTTGCCCTTGGCCGTGGAGCTCGTGCCATAGGCAAAAAGTACTGTCACGTCAGCAAAAATCTTCACGGCACCTGAAATCCCACGGCATCATATTTTGGCCGTATCCGTTGGCACCAGAAATTCTGGTGCCGTCGGCCTATTTTTTTTTCTTTTACATAAAATTAAACATACACAATATTAACTAAAATAAACTTTATTAATTAAAAAAAAAAAAAACACATTACATAATTAAATAAGGACTAACGGTGTAACCAAAATAAAGACTAATGGTGCAAGAAAAACACTACAAGAGCAAATAATGTAAATTTATATAAGAACAAGGTTTAAAGTGAAAAATATATAATATATATAAAAAAAAAAAAAAAAAAAAAAAAAAAAAAAAAAATCCCCTTCTTCCTTCTTGCTCCACATTACCACGGAAAAGCAAAAGTTCCGTGATGAAATATCACAAATCCATGATCTTCGTGATCTCAATGCCATGCATCTTGCACAACGCAACAAAGGGCAACCTCCATCATCACCCCATTTTTCGTTAATTTTCCCGTTAAGTGCCACGTATTTGAGGGTAGTATCGTCATTTCACTGTTCATACTTATCTCCCGCCAACTTTCGGGGGACTATTTTTGCAAACAACGTAAACTATGTACATTTAAAGCTGTGTGCTTTTTTAGGGTACAATAAATCCCCAAACCCAACCAAAGATTGTGTAGATAATCAACCGTCAAACCCTAACATAAAAAAATCAATTCGCAACAACTAAACCCAGCTTTGGCGAATAATGATAAGAATGAAAAGGAAAAGTGCTTGTTGATGGGGGGGGGGGGGGGGGAGGAATCATCCGAAATGTCGTGGGGCAAGGTTTTATTAAATGATGAAGTCTTTGAGGTTGTTTCGGATGAATTTGGTGAAAAAGTTATTGCCAAGAATGGTTCGTATGCAAACATAGGGAAGGAGATGATTGAAGAAATTCTTCAATGGATGTGGAATAGAACCTTCAACAAACCAAATGTGGGTGCTAGCGGTTGCTCCAATGAGGTAGTTGCAGAGAAAAAAAGGAAGAGAGGAAGGCCGGTTGGGAGTGGCAAGAAGAAGACGGAGGGGAGTCCTATTCCGACTACAGTCAAAGAAAAAAGGAAGAGGGGAAGGCCGGTTGGGAGTGGCAAGAAGAAGACGGAGGGGAGTCCTATTCCGACTACAGTCACAGAAAAAAGAAAGAGGGGAAGGCCTGTTGGGAGTGGCAAGAAAAAGAAGGAGAGGAGTCCTAATCCGAGTACAGTTACAGAAAAAAGAAAAAGGGGAAGGCCTGTTGGGACTGGCAAGAAGAAGGAGGCTGGCAAGAAGAAGAATGAGGGGAGTTCTAATCCGAGTACAGTTACTGAAAAAATGAAGAGGGGAATGGCAAATGGGACTGGCAAGAAGAGGAAGGTGAAGGAAGAGCATACGGATCTTGGTATGTTAATGTGGTATACTTCATTTATGTGCCATTTTAAATTTGTTTACGTAGGATGCTATGATATGTTTAATAGACTTTTATATGCATCCCCTTTCCTAGATTTAGGATAAACAGAGTATTTGCATTAAGTAGGGTGTTAGAATATCATAAGTGAGAGTGTTTGGCATTACTAAATACTGCTATAGAGAGTGTATTGCATTACGAAAGTACTGCGTGTTCACATTGGTTATAAGTAAGTCTTCACATTGGTTGTAAGTAAGTCTTCACATTGTGTATCTTGAGTGTATCAGGAACAAAATAGATTGGTTTCTATATCACCACATTAACTTATTACCTAAACTACAACTATGTGGTGAGATATACAACACTGCATTGCTCTGCTTCACTCGAGCCTGCATAATTGTTTCATTGACTACTTCTTCATTGAATTTAGCATGTATACCATTAGTTTCGTAGGTGCTGGTATGTCTTGACAGTTTGAATTTAAAATTGTGGCAGATTTACTTGGTTATGGGGGTGAAGTTCTGTTCCGCATGCACAATAATGGAGTCTTTGAATTTGGTCCATTAAGGTATGCACAAGGGAATGTTTCTACAATGTGTGGCTTTGTCTGTGATAGACATATCTTTTTCCTAGGTCTGGATGATATGTTTTCACGCATTAGGGGAGAAAAATGGGCTGTGTTCTTTTGTGTGCCTGGTAAATCATTAGAAGAAGGTTTGAAGCTGATTCACACAGACAATGATGTGCATACAATGATTGAGCTAGGTTGTTGTGCCGGTTTTGTAGATTTGTTTGTTGCTCACACAAAACAGGTGTTATCTCCCTACTATTTAAACAATATTGATGCAGAGGGTGATGGTGGGGAGGTTGTTGGGTGGGTAGAAGAAGATGCTAGCTTGCAGTGCTCTATTACTTCAACTCCTTTTAGGACTAGCACTTCAAAAACTTATAGGAAAGTGGATGATGTTGATGCTTCACAACCAGAATTCGGGAAGCATAAAAAGAGGGTGAAGAGGTCTGTGGATAAGGGAAAAGGAAAGATGGTTGATGAGGTTGATGAGGCTGATGTTGTTAACAGGAACAAAACGGCTGGTATTGTCATTAGAGACGGTGGTTCTATTAAGAACCCACCAGGTGTTGGTTCAGTGAATGTGGGAGCAAAGGGTGGTGGTATTTTGAGACCAAGAATAACTAATTGCGTACTGGGTCTACGGGCACCAAGATCAATGGGTAACAACGTGGTGTTATTTTGACTAGGTGAGTCTAATGAACTGTTTAGCAAATATTTTGGACACATTGCATTGCCTATTATAGTAACCTCATTTCATTGCATATATTGACTGTGCAGGTGTTGTTGATCACATGTTGGTTCATCCAGTTGAAGGTTTTGTGGAAAACTAGAAGGGGGAGGGGGGGTTGAATAGTTTTACGTCTTTTTAATTTGTTATAAAAATAGTTTTAGAGTTTACTTAGCTTTTAAAAACTTAGATTCGATAATATGTGATCTCAAGTCTTGTACAATATAAACAATTAACACTACACAATATATTACAATGATAAGTAATGAAATAAGTGAGAGATGGAAAGATCGAACCGCGAGACAAGAGATTTATAGTGGTTCGGCTACAAGGACACCTTCCTTGCCCTACTCCACTCCCCGAGCACCTAACTCGAGAGTTTTCTTCACTATATCAACAAGCTCCCTTATGGTGGAGAAAACCGTACACACCAATTTACACACCAATTTACACACCACTTTTCACACCACAACTTCGTCACACCTAAGTCACAACTTCTACACAACTTCTTCAAATCTATCTACTTCACAACTAACTTCTCCACACCTATCTTCTTCACACCAATCTAGTTCCTAGCTTTTCTTCTTCACACCAAGCTACTAACTAATCACACAATCTATATCTAACACAACTATCTACAATCAAATATTCACAACAATCTTCACAAAGAATAATGTAAATGATCTTTGATGATACACAAACAACTTGGATGTGGAGATCACAACAAGTTGTAATACTTCTTGTCTTGAGGGATAGAAGTATTCTTCTCTTGCACTTAAGAGGATGAAGGTTGGATCACTTTGAAACAAAGAATTATACACTTATGATCAAAGGATAAGAGAATAGAGATTTGGATCTAGATCAGAAAGTTTAGAAGTGCAAAAGGTGAGGAAAATGTGTGAACTGATCCAGTATTTATAGGGGAAAAAAACATTGTTCTGGAGCGTGGCCGGTCCCCTTAATTAGTGGCCGGTCCCCTTAATTATTAAGGGGGCCGCCTAAGGAATTAAGGGGGCCGTCCCTTCAGAACGTTGGTTTTTCTTGTCTTTTAGTGGGGAATATTTTTCTGGATAGAATTTGCCATTTTTTTGTTGGAAATTTGAAATCATATTTTTATAATGAATTAAACATATTCTTTTAATTCCAAAAGTAATTTTGTAAAAGATATAAGATGTTAAATACATTTTATAAAAATTCTAGTGATTAGAAAAATTTCCTTTGATCATGAAATGTAATAAACCCTTTGTTTATCCATACCTTAAGTGATATGGAAGCAAAGACAAATATTAAGCACTAAAAACTTGTTTACGTCATAAGTTTTAGGTTAATGAGTTTATGCTTTGTAATTATCAAAACATAGAGACATTGTTAATATGCTAACAATGTTTTAAGACATTATTTATGTCAACAGGTTTGAATATTCATCCAGTAGAAGGTTTGAAGATTGACATATGGGTCCATCTATTGGGAATATGTAATGTGTAGAAACTAAAACACTTTAATTTGACTAATGTAACTTGAACTATTGTACCTCTGTTTCGAATACACCAAAGGGTGTGGGCAGGCATTGTGATGGGTTAAACTTTTTTGGTACATGCCGAACAATATTATGTAAATTTGCAGTATTTCATATGGGGTTCTGTTATTTGCATAATATGTTTCTTTTTGTTTTGTGGTTCTGTTATTTGCTTCGATTAGTAGCATTTAAACGTATGTGTTTGTGTATTGTATTATGGTTTCAATTATGTCAGTTTCATGTTTGTGAATGTGTTTGTGATACGAATTGAGCAATGTATATCAAGACAAACGGGATCAAACGACCCCTTCCATTCATAAACCATAAGGGTACATTTACAACCTTATGGGAACCCACAACCCCTACCTACATCATCACCTACAATATCTACTTAGCTTACGACACTACGACAGTGGCACTAAAATGAACAAAAGAAACCACAAGTCCCCAACCACCTACTACCTACATTCATCATACACAACAAAACACAACAAAACAACCCACCCCCAGCATCCAGCACCCAGCACCCAACCCCTTCACATGTAAGTTTGCATCACAGCAAACTCAATCTTGGAAACAATGCTGTCGTTTGTTTGCCTAAGCATCCTCATCAACCCCCTCATCTTTCTCATATCAGCTGACTGAATCCTCCTAAGCTTGTTCACATTGGCCCTTGCAGTTCTCGAGCCCCTTATGTTTTGGAGCTCCAAAATTAGGTCCCCCCTAAGACTAAGCATATCAGACAGCTTTTGGCACCTTCTCCAAAAACAAATCCTTTACTTGAGTGAAGATATTTCTTGGATTGAATATCTCCTCACTCGACCTCATCCCATTCCACCCCTAACACGATACAATATCGTAAAGGCCACCTCTTCCGCTCCATACCTCACTCCATATCCCTCTCCATCTAACAACTAAGCTTTATGCTTATGTTATCCTTCAAGCAAATAAAATAATCCACCATGAGTTGCAAGCAAGTCCAAGTGCTCTTTCTAGGCAATATAGGACTATGTCTTTTCATTTGTTTTATTATGATTAATATGCCTTAAGCATATTAAATGTTGTAATGCCTTCTATGATGCTTGAATGAATCTATTTTTATAACTATTGCTTTGCATGTATATTTGCCTTGGTCTCTTCTAATTTTTTGTGTAGCCAAGATTTCCATAGCTCATCTCCTTGGTGCTCTCAAATGACGGGGAGTATACATCAAGGGGGAGCTTTAACCTTTTTGATTTTACAAAAAGGGGGAGAAGAGAATGTTAAACTCTAAATTCTTGTCTAAAAATTATTTTTTAGACCTAATGAGTTTAAGGTTTAGTAATCATCAAAAAGGGGAAGATTGTTGAAATAAATAATGTCTTAAAACATTGTTAGCATATTAACAATGTCTCTATGTTTTGATAATTACAAAGCATAAACTCATTAACCTAAAACTTATGACGTAAACAAGTTTTTAGTGCTTAATATTTGTCTTTGCTTCCATATCACTTAAGGTATGAATAAACAAAGGGTTTATTACATTTCATGATCAAAAGAAAATTTTCTAATCACTAGAATTTTTATAAAATGTATTTAACATCTTATATCTTTTACAAAATTACTTTTGGAATTAAAAGAATATTTTTAATTCATTATAAATATATGATTTCAAATTTCCAACCAAAAATGGCAAATTCTATCCAGAAAAATATTCCCAACTAAAAGACAAGAAAAACCAACGTTCTGAAGGGGCGGCCCCCTTAATAATTAAGGGGACCGGCCACGCTCCAGAACAGTGTTTTTCTCCCCTATAAATACTGGATCAGTTCACACATTTTCCTCACCTTTTGCACTTCTAAACTTTCTGATCTAGATCCAAATCTCTATTCTCTTATCCTTTGATCATAAGTGTATAATTCTTTGTTTCAAAGTGATCCAACCTTCATCCTCTTAAGTGCAAGAGAAGAATACTTCTATCCCTCAAGACAAGAAGTATTACAACTTGTTGTGATCTCCACATCCAAGTTGTTTGTGCATCATCAAAGATCATTTACATTATTCTTTGTGAAGATTGTTGTGAATATTTGATTGTAGATAGTTATGTTAGATATAGATTGTGTGATTAGTTAGTAGCTTGGTGTGAAGAAGAAAAGCTAGGAACTAGATTGGTGTGAAGAAGATAGGTGTGGAGAAGTTAGTTGTGAAGTAGATAGATTTGAAGAAGTTGTGTAGAAGTTGTGACTTAGGTGTGACGAAGTTGTGGTGTGAAAAGTGGTGTGTAAATTGGTGTGTACGGTTTTCTCCGCCATAAGGGAGCTTGTTGATATAGTGAAGAAAACTCTCGAGTTAGGTGCTCGGGGAGTGGAGTAGGGCAAGGAAGGTGTCCTTGTAGCCGAACCACTATAAATCTCTTGTCTCGCGGTTCGATCTTTCCATCTCTCACTTATTTCATTACTTATCATTGTAATATATTGTGTAGTGTTAATTGTTTATATTGTACAACACTTGAGATCACATATTATCGAATCTAAGTTTTTAAAAGCTAAGTAAACTCTAAAACTATTTTTATAACAAATTAAAAAGACGTAAAACTATTCAACCCCCCCCCCTTCTAGTTTTCCACAATTGGTATCAGGAGCCACGTCTAGCAAGATTTTTAAAATATATTGTATTTTAAAACTTGTAACGTTCTATGAAATCTGAAAAATATTTAGAAGGGCAATCTATGCAAAGACCACCACTATTTGAAAGTGATGGATTTTTATATTGGAAAAATAGATTCGAAACGTATGTGAAATCAAAAGATCTTGATCTTTGGCATATTATTACCTTTGGTGATTTTCCTCCTATTCAATATAATGTTGAAACTAAAATGAATGAAATTGTATCTTTTGAAGAACAAAATGATGATTTGGAAAAGAAATTAGCAAAAAATAATGAGGCTAAAATGGTAATTTATAATGCGTTACCACGCAAAGAATATGAAAGAATTTTTATGTGTAAAACCGCCAAAGAAATTTGGGATTCTTTACTAATTACTCACCAAGGTAATAGCCAAGTCAAAGATAATAAAATAGATCTTCTTGTACAACAATATGAACAATTTACGATTCCGAAAGAGGAATCAATTGATAATGCTTTTGCTAAGTTTAACACTATCATCACAAGTTTAAAAGCACTTGATGAGACATTTTCTAGTAAAAATTGTGTTAGGAAATTTCTTAGGGCATTGCATCCAAAATGGCGAGCTAAGGTCACGGCAATTGAAGAATCAAAGAACTTGATGACGCTATCACTAGATGAACTAATTGGCAACTTGAAGGTTCATGAAGAAATCATAAGAAGAGATTCGGAAACGGTCAAAGTCAAGAAAGAACAAACCAAATCCATTGCTCTAAAAGCCAAAAAGGAACCTAGTGATGATGATGATTCAAGTGACGAAAGTGAAGACGAAGAATATGCAATGGCCGTAAGAGAATTCAAGAAGTTCTTCAAGAGACGAGGAAGATTCACTAGATCATCACGAGACGAAAGAAAATCATTCCAAAGGAATAGAAGTGACAACTACGGGAAAAGAAAGTGCTTTAGATGTGGAAGTCCAAATCATCTCATTGGCGAATGTCTAAAGCCACCGGGTTATGAAAATCAAGGTGCTTTTATTAGTGGAACAAGGAGTGATAGTGACAAAGAAGAAATTGAAAAGCCAAGAGACGAAAAGTGTTTTATGGCAAAAGAAACCGACGAAATATGTTTAGGAATTGACTTGGAACCTGACGAATGGATCAAAGATAGCGGATGTTCGAGGCACATGACGGGGAACCGCAAGTTATTTTCTACATACAAGGCGTACAATGGAGGTAACGTTATTTTCGGTAGTGACTTACGTGGAAAAATCATTGGCAAAGGTACGATTTCTCAAGACTCACTTACTATTGAAAATGTAGAGTATGTAGATAAATTAACATATAACTTGCTTAGTGTAGGACAAATATGCGATAATAAATGTAGAGTCACATTTACCGAAGAGGATAGCGAAATAGTTAAGAATGGAAAAATTATAGGTAGAGGAATTAGGAAAGGTGGCATATATGTTATGAAACTAGGAAACAAACCTGAGGATAGGATATGCCTAACGACCCTAGATGAAAACTCTACATTGTGGCATAGGAGATTAGGACATGCTAACATGCAACAAATACAATCTTTGGCCTCTAAGGAATTAGTTAGAAATTTGCCTAATCTAAAATATGACAAGCATTTTGTTGATGCATGTAAAATTGGAAAACAAACTCATGCTAGTCACAAAGCTAAGAATATAGTATCCACTACTAGGTGCCTAGAATTATTACATATGGATCTTTTTGGTCCATCCGCTGTGCGGAGCTATGGAGGAAACAAATATACCTTAGTAATAGTAGATGACTACTCACAATACACGTGGACTAGGTTTTTAAGTGACAAAACCCAAGCTTTTGAAAAATTCGAAATATTTAGTAAAATGATTCAAAATAAATTAGGATGATCAATAGTTGCCATTAGGACGGACCATGGTAGGGAATTTGATAACGAAGTACAATTCGGAAAATATTGTGAGTTAAATGGAATATCTCACAATTTCTCCGCTCCTCGTACTCCTCAATCAAATGGCGTAGTAGAAAGAAAAAATAGGTCACTAAAAGAAATGAGTAGAACTATGTTAAATGAACAATCCATCCCACAAAAATTTTGGTGTCACGCCGTAGATACATCAACTTATATTTTAAATAGGGTATCAACTAGAAGAATTCTAGGAAAAACTCCTTATGAGTTATTAAGAGGTAGAAAACCAAACTTAAGCTACTTTAGGGTATTTGGAAGTAAATGCTATATTTTAAACACTAAGGACTATCTCACAAAGTTTGATCCAAAATCATATGAAGGAATATTTTTAGGATACTCACAAAATAGCAAAGCATATATAATACTTAACAAACACTCCATGAAAGTAGAGGAATCACTAAATGTAACATTTGATGAAACACCACCACCTCCTAAAACATTACCTTTAGAAGATGATGACTTAGTCGAAGATGAAGCTATTGAGGTTAGTAAAACAAAACCCATAGGAAATGATAATGAAGACATTCACTTAGAAAATAACAAAACTGTTAATATTAAAGAATCTAGATCACATCCATTAGATAATATAATAGGACATCTTAACCAAAGAACCCTTAGGTCACAAGCCCAAGATAAAAACAATTTCTTTTGTTTCCTCTCAGTAATAGAACCTAAGAATATTAGCGAGGCTTTAAAGGATGAAAGTTGGGTTATAGCTATGCAAGAAGAATTAAATCAATTTAAGGCAAATGATGTTTGGGAATTAGTCCCAAATCCAAAGGATATGACCATCATAGGAACCAAATGGGTATATAGGAATAAGTTAGACGAGAATGGAATAGTTACTAGGAATAAAGCTAGGTTAGTTGCCCAAGGTTATAATCAACAAGAAGGAATTGATTATGACGAAACTTATGCCCCCGTAGCTAGACTAGAATCGATTAGGATATTACTTGCCTATGCTTGCGCCCTAGATTTTAAGTTATTCCAAATGGATGTGAAAAGTGCATTCCTTAACGGTTTTATCAATGAGGAGGTATATGTGGCACAACCTCCAGGATTCATTGACTTCGCAAAACCTGATTATGTTTATAAGTTAAAGAAAGCCTTGTATGGACTCAAACAAGCTCCCAAAGCTTGGTATGATCGATTAAAAGCTTTTCTTATTAAACATGATTATTCCATGGGAATGGTAGATAACACTCTTTTCACTAAAAGGAAAGACCCAAATCTCATCATTGTCCAAATATATGTTGATGACATTATATTTGGATCGACTTGTCAAGACATGTGTGATGAATTTGCCAAAATCATGCATGATGAGTTTGAGATGAGCATGATGGGTGAACTTAACTTCTTCCTGGGATTACAAATAAAACAATTAGAAGATGGAATATTTTTTAACCAATCTAAGTACATTAAAGAAATGCTTAAGAAATTTGGCCTAGAAGACTCAAAACCCATGAAAACTCCCATGTCTACGGAGGTAAAGCTCACAAAGGACGATGAAGGTGAGTCCGTAGATAACACCAAGTATAGAGGAATGATAGGTAGTTTACTATACTTGACGGCAAGTAGACCCGACATCATGTGTAGTGTCTGCCTTTGTGCCCGCTTTCAAGAGGATCCCAAAACCTCTCACCTAGAAGCGGTTAAGCGTATCTTCCGATACGTTAAAGGCACTATACACTTAGGATTATGGTATCCTAAGGAATCTGGCATAGAAACCATCGTCTATGCGGATTCGGATCATGCGGGAGACTACGTAGATAGAAAGAGCACTAGCGGTATTTGCACGTTTATGGGATGTTGTCTAACGTCTTGGTTTTCGAAGAAGCAAACCACTCTTGCTATTTCTACCACCGAAGCCGAATATGTAAGCGCCGGAAAGGCATGTCAACAAGCACTATGGATGAAACAAGCTCTCGTAGACTATGACATTAGGTTAGAAAATATTCCCATTATGTGCGATAATAAAGGTGCGATAGATTTAAGTAAAAATCCGGTGCAACACTCTAGGACTAAACACATAGAAATACGTCACCATTTTCTTAGGGATAATGTAAAAAAATGAAATATATCTATAGAAAAGGTTGCATCGGAAGACAACATTGCGGATATATTCACAAAACCCCTTAAGCGTGAATTATTCAACCACTTGCGTTTAGGATTAGGAATGATGGAACAAGTTGACTAAATTATATTGAATTAATTCAAATTTATACTTGCATGAAATTTATCTTTTCTTTTCATTTTACCTTTTTCTGAGTCTAGGAATCTATTTCGCACAAAACTAAAGATTGAGAAAATTTATTTTCTTTGCATAAACCTTTTTGTAAAACTCAATCAATTTTCTCTACAAATTATTCTCACAATCTAGGAATCACATGAAGATCATTTTCCTTGCATTGTTGACTAATTGTAAAAACATTGTCTTTCAAAATCATGCATAAACTCTCACATAAATTGTCAAGGTATATAATCTAATATATGTCTTTGACATTCATGATCGAGCAAAAAAAATGAATCAAGGAGATCATTTGGATTGTTTCTTAGGATCGTAATTTATTTTTGCATCTAGGAGTCGAAACAATCACAACTCCACATTTGTTGCATATAGACACTTACTAGGACAAATTCCCTAATAATGGTGTCATCTTGATCCATCACTAGCTTTTCACTCACTAATTGCCTTTGCCTTTAATCTAAGATAGGTGCCTTAGGAAGCTTAACTGTGCTTGCCTTTACTTACCTCCTATTGCTTATTATGTGTTGATTATTTGCTTCTTTGCATATGTGTTTTTGCATGCATACTATATCTTGATTAGATTAGATTCTATATTGCCTAAGAGAATTGAACTTGCTTGAATTCTAATCCAAACACATAACCTTTCTGCAAATTTTCTGCAAAAAAAACCCAATTCTGGCAACCTGGAAATCACCAGATGGGCGGCCCCCTTAATTTTGTAAGGCGGCCCCCTTAATCATTAAGGGGACCGCCCCCTAATTAAGGGGACCGGCCATCTGATGGTCGGGTTTACAGAATCTTTTCTGCTTTTTAGCCCATCTCAACCTACATTTCCCAATTTTCACCAACACAATTTGTCCTAATCTCCCAAACAAACTTTATCCATCCATAAACACACAAATCTTACACTATAAATACCCCCAATCCTCAAGACTCTTTACTCATCCCTTCATGGCTTCCCCAAACAAACCCAAACCAAAAGCCTCAAGGCTTGCAAGAATGACGGAAAAACCCGTTTGGCGAAGAAAAAGCCCTCGAAACAAATCCATCATAACAAATGAAGTTGGAAGTCATTCAACACCACCAACCACTTATTTCCCAAACTTTCCACCAAATTCACAAGGACATTCATTTGATCCTACTTACAAACCATACAACATTGGCCAAACATCTTCCTTCATGTCAAATCACTCACCTCATCCTCAAATCCCTTGTAATGATCCATACAAGGTTGATCAATGATGAGTGCTCAAACACTCATCATTTTTAGTCGAATCTGAACTGCAAAACATACAAAAACACTCAGTAATGCATCAAAATACTAAAAATATTTCAAAATTGTGTTTTATATGTTTTAGATGCAAAACGAGCAAAAACAAACGAAAAACGCACAAAGTTTGCAAAATTGGCAGTTTCAGTCCCTCAACTTTCATAAAATTACAAAACTAGTCCCTGGATATTCAAAATATGGAAAATTATCACCAAAGGTCATTTTGAAATCATAAAATGTCATATTTAGTCCTTTGGTGAAAAATTGGAAAGTTTTGGAAATTTACAAGTTTAGTCCATGTACTTTCAGACTTTGGCAGAATTAATCCCTGGTGGGAATTTTTGGAAAGAAAAGTCAACTAGGGTCCTTGGGAATTTTAAAATGTCAAAATAAGTCCTTGGAATATAATTTTCAACAACTGACAATATTGGTCCTTCAAGTTTTGAAACTTGTCAAAATTGGTCCTCGGGAAATGCATTTTGGAAAAATAAACATTAAGGACCTTTGGGAATTAAATATGTGGCATGTTTAGTCCTTGTTGTACTTTGGAATATTTGGCAGAACTTACCCTCAAATTTCAGCTTTTGGCAAGAATGGTCCTTGTGAAATATTGCTACAACCAATTGGACCCTTGTTGTTTTTAAACCCACTCAACTTACATACCTGATCCATCAAATCCAGCCCACCACACTTTCAAACCCATCCTTACCATTCCCAGGCCCACAACACCCTAAAGCCCACCCAAAGCTTAAACCTATCACCCTGTTTCAATATTACCCCCTCCACATCATCATCCACCTCACCTCTTTCCCTCTGCCAAAACCTGCAACACCCCACTCCAACACCATCATTACTACCTCCTACACACTCCACCCCTCCCCCCTTGCACCTCAAAACAAACAACAAACCAACAAAACTTCCCTGCCACAAACAAGCTGCCAAAATAGCTAATACCCAAAGTTCCCGCCAAAATTAATTGAAGGCCCAGATTGAGTCATTTTCATCCAACGGTTCTGGGATGATGTGGGATTAGCTCAGAAACTCCCACTAAACCCTAAAAGTGAAGAATAAAAAGAAAGGAGGGAGAGATGGAGCGTAGTTAGTTTTTAGTAGGGTAGGTTTAATTTTTATTGTCAATTTAAAATGTAGTTTTCTGTTTCCAGTGCACCTTTTAGCTTTCAATTGTTTCCAGCTCTTGTACTCAGATTCTCAAGTTGTTTTCTAATGTTCAATTTTAATGAAAAAGTAAAGTTTCATGTTCAAATCTCATGTATGCTCAAAGTTTTACTTATAAGTTGTTTGGTTAGTTTCAAAAGCTCACATAAGCCTCCCCATAGTTTATTATGAGTCTCTTTTCTAGGAATTTGATTCAGAATTGAAGAAGCTCAGCTAAAAAAAAAAGAGAAAAGAAAAAGTCAAGGAAAGTCAACCTAGTAAGATAAGCAGTTTGGATTGGGCTTATTGAGTTCATTGTAGCTTATTAGCTTTGATAAAAGTCTTATGGTGCATTCTAATACTAGCTATGATCCTCAATCCAAGTAATTCTAACTTTCCTAGTTTAGCTTATTTGAAACTGCTTATTCATGCCTGCTTATTGTTTGCTTAACTTTGTGCTTAATGGTGTTGATTCTGTCTTTTTTTTTAGTGTACTTGAATTCCTTAGTATTCTGTTTCCTTAGTTTCATGTACTAGTTTCATTAGTTGCTTATTTCTCAACAAATAGTCATTATGTGCATTATCTGTTTTGGCATATTGCATTGCTCATCTCTGCTCCATTTTAACTTTTACAACATTAACTTAACTTATAGAAGTAGATTGCATCAGTAAGTTAGCTTATTTCACTTTAAAACTGCAAAATCACAAAATCAGTTTGCTTTAGGGAGTGTTTGGAACAAGTGTGTTCCCTTTGTTGTAGCCATTTATCTGTGTTATAGTTAGTTAAAATCTGTCACATTAGTTACTAATAGGGTAAGTATACAATAAAAGCTTGGTCTTGTTCATCAAAAGTCAAAGAATCATTGTAATTTGCCATAACAGTCCACTGTTGGACTGTTATGATTTCAAATTCTCCATTAAGGTGTGTTATATGTTATTGTACCCTTATTTCATCATATTCATGTTCACTACATCCATTATAACTAGTTAGAGCCAAGCAAAATCCATTTTAGTCAAACTAGTTCTTTATTATTCAAAAGTCAAAAAGCTCTACTAGTTAAATTGGGTGATCTGTGTTGATCTTTAATTGTGTCTGTGTTGGTTGGATTTGTCCAAGCTTTTGCATGATCATTGTCCTTCAGCTAGTCTATCCTAATATATTTTTTTTATATTTTTTTAATTTTTTCTTGGGTGTCTTTTGCCCCCTAGAACAGGGCTGCAGGGGGAGTGTTCTCCCCTGCATCATCAAACAGATCACCATCTGTCTTGGTTCTGTGGGTCCCACAGAGCTCACCTGTGGTTCCCACAGGTTGTTCTTAGGTGATATTAACTCCCACCATACCTGTCTTCCTAGTTCTAGTCTTTATCTTGGCCAGGGTGCCCTTGCCCCCTCTTTTTCTAGCTACAAAAGTGACAGTAGTAGGCTGCTATGCAGTGGGTCAAGGTCTGCCATTTTGATCCATTTTGTATTTAGAGAGCTTAAAACTTGTTGTTTCTGGTTCTAACTTATCTACTCAGCTAGTTTAGACTTGATTCCATTTAAGCTTCCCAGTTTCTAGCTTATTTGAAGCTTTAGTGCTTAACAGTTGACCAAAGTCAACTGTTTTGATCATAGCACTTCCAAGTGCTATTTGGAGAGCTCTAGCTGATACATTTGCATCTCAAGTCCATAATTTTTAGTTTCAAGTAGTTTTCCTGCTAGAAAAACCAGAAATCAAACCTTTAAGAATAAGTGATAGCTTCTATTTAATAGAAGCTATCTCTCTGATTTTTCTTTTTATCTTTTTAAAAGCACTTTTATATTTTCTTATTTTTCTTAAGTTCCTGGTAGTATAAAGTATTTTCTAGAATTTTTTCAGATTTTTCTATCTTTGTTTGCTATTTTTTATAATTAATATTAGATTAATTAATATATAATTAATATTAATATATAAAATGGAAGTAATAATTTTTATTTAATAGCACCACATTTTTATATTTTTCCTAGGATCTAGGTAACTTAAAATAGTTTTATGAATTTTTATAGATTTTTCTTATGTCATTTAGTAATTTTTAGATTTAATGTTAGTTTAATTAATAGTTAATTAATAATTAGTTTAAATTAGCATAATTAGTTTTTATTAAGTAAAACTTAGTTTTTATATTTTTTATAGCTTTTATATGTTATAAAATAATTTTAGAAATTTTATTAGAATTTTTACTGTTTATTTAGTAATTTTCATAATTTAAAATAGTTTAATTAGGTAATTAGTAATTAATTAGTAATTAATTAATAGAAAAACCACAAAAAGACAAAAATACTTATTTTTAATTTTAAAACTTACTTTTAGTTATTTTATAATTTTAGGAATTTTATTTTCACTTTTTTAGTATTTAATTAGCATTAAATTATATTTAAGTGTTTTTAATATTAATAATAAGTAATAATTAGTATTTAATTAATATTAAATAATTAATTAGGGTTAAAATTTATTTTCTTTTCTTAAAAATTTTCTTTTACCTTTTAGTTTGTAAAAAAGTCATTTTCACCCCCTGGGGGTTTTCAGATTTCCGTTTTCACTTTTTATTTCGTACGCTTACGTTTTATTTAAACGTAACGTACACGTTTTTAGGTTTAAATCGTTTCTGGTTTTTCCTAGTTTCCCGTCTCATTCATATAGCTTATTTAAGCTATTTTATTGTACAAATCAGTAGTTTAACCAAACTCAAAACCCCTTTTCACCCAAATTCACCCAATCAAATAACCGTTTGTTTACAATTCACACCTCATCGGGACATAATGACCCGGGGAAACCCTATACTTCCGCGGAGATTGATTCTTAGACTGTTTGACTTAGTTGACCATCACCTGGTCAATTTAGGTTGACCGTTTGGAGCCAATCAATCAACCATCCCACTACAACTCCAACTACACAAACCCAATTCATCCATATCAACACAATGACTTTCTCCACATTACCACGGAAAAGCAAAAGTTCCGTGATGAAATATCACAAATCCATGATCTTCGTGATCTCAATGCCATGCATCTTGCACAACGCAACAAAGGGCAACCTCCATCATCACCCCATTTTCCGTTAATTTTCCCGTTAAGTGCCACGTATTTGAGGGTAGTATCGTCATTTCACTGTTCATACTTATCTCCAGCCAACTTTCGGGGGACTATTTTTGCAAACAACGTAAACTATGTACATTTAAAGCTGTGTGCTTTTTTAGGGTACAATAAATCCCCAGACCCAACCAAAGATTGTGTAGATAATCAACCGTCAAACCCTAACATAAAAAAATCAAATCGCAACAACTAAACCCAGCTATGGCGAATAATGATAAGAATGAAAAGGGAAAGTGCTTGTTGATGGGGGGGGGGGGGGAGGAATCATCCGAAATGTCGTGGGGCAAGGTTTTATTAAATGATGAAGTCTTTGAGGTTGTTTCGGATGAATTTGGTGAAAAAGATATTGCCAAGTATGGTTCGTATGCAAACATAGGGAAGGAGATGATTGAAGAAATTCTTCAATGGATGTGGAATAGAACCTTTAACAAACCAAATGTTGGTGCTAGCGGTTGCTCCAATGAGGTAGTTGCAGAGAAAAAAAGGAAGAGAGGAAGGCCGGTTGGGAGTGGCAAGAAGAAGACGGAGGGGAGTCCTATTCCGACTACAGTCAAAGAAAAAAGGAAGAAGGGAAGGCCGGTTGGGAGTGGCAAGAAGAAGACGGAGGGGAGTCCTATTCCGACTACAGTCACAGAAAAAAGAAAGAGGGGAAGGCCTGTTGGGAGTGGCAAGAAAAAGAAGGAGAGGAGTCCTAATCCGAGTACAGTTACAGAAAAAAGAAAGAGGGGAAGGCCTGTTGGGACTGGCAAGAAGAAGGAGGCTGGCAAGAAGAAGAAGGAGGGGAGTTCTAATCCGAGTACAGTTACTGAAAAAATGAAGAGGGGAATGGCAAATGGGACTGGCAAGAAGAGGAAGGTGAAGGAAGAGCATACGGATCTTGGTATGTTAATGTGGTATACTTCATTTATGTGCCATTTTAAATTTGTTTACGTAGGATGCTATGATATGTTTGATAGACTTTTATATGCATCGCCTTTCCTAGGTTTAGGATAAACAGAGTATTTGCATTAAGTAGGGTGTTAGAATATCATAAGTGAGAGTGTTTGGCATTACTAAATACTGCTATAGAGAGTGTTTTGCATTACGAAAGTACTGCGTGTTCACATTGGTTATAAGTAAGTCTTCACATTGGTTGTAAGTAAGTCTTCACATTGTGTATCTTGAGTGTATCAGGAACAAAATAGATTGGTTTCTATATCACCACATTAACTTATTACCTAAACTACAACTATGTGGTGAGATATACAACACTGCATTGCTCTGCTTCACTCGAGCCTGCATAATTGTTTCATTGACTACTTCTGCATTGACTTTAGCATGTATACCATTAGTTTCGTAGGTGCTGGTATGTCTTGACAGTTTGAATTTAAAATTGTGGCAGATTTACTTGGTTATGGGGGTGAAGTTCTGTTCCGCATGCACAATAATGGAGTCTTTGAATTTGGTCCATTAAGGTATGTACAAGGGAATGTTTCTACAATGTGTGGCTTTGTCTGTGATAGACATATCTTTTTCCTAGGTCTGGATGATATGTTTTCACGCATTAGGGGAGAAAAATGGGCTGTGTTCTTTTGTGTGCCTGGTAAATCATTAGAAGAAGGTTTGAAGCTGATTCACACAGACAATGATGTGCATACAATGATTGAGCTAGGTTGTTGTGCCGGTTTTGTAGATTTGTTTGTTGCTCACACAAAACAGGTGTTATCTCCCTACTATTTAAACAATATTGATGCAGAGGGTGATGGTGGGGAGGTTGTTGGGTGGGTAGAAGAAGATGCTAGCTTGCGGTGCTCTATTACTTCAACTCCTTTTAGGACTAGCACTTCAAAAACTTATAGGAAAGTGGATGATGTTGATGCTTCACAACCAGAATTCGGGAAGCATAAAAAGAGGGTGAAGAGGTCTATGGATAAGGGAAAAGGAAAGATGGTTGATGAGGTTGATGAGGCTGATGTTGTTAACAGGAACAAAACGGCTGGTATTGTCATTAGAGACGGTGGTCCTATTAAGAACCCACCAGGTGTTGGTTCAGTGAATGTGGGAGCAAAGGGTGGTGGTATTTTGAGACCAAGAATAACTAATTGCGTACTGGGTCTACGGGTACCAAGATCAATGGGTAACAACGTGGTGTTATTTTGACTAGGTGCGTCTAATGAACTGTTTAGCAAATATTTTGGACACATTGCATTGCTTATTATAGTAACCTCATTTCATTGCATATATTGACTGTGCAGGTGTTGTTGATCACATGTTGGTTCATCCAGTTGAAGGTTTTGTGGAAAACTAGAAGGGGGGGGGGGGGTTGAATAGTTTTACGTCTTTTTAATTTGTTATAAAAATAGTTTTAGAGTTTACTTAGCTTTTAAAAACTTAGATTCGATAATATGTGATCTCAAGTCTTGTACAATATAAACAATTAACACTACACAATATATTACAATGATAAGTAATGAAATAAGTGAGAGATGGAAAGATCGAACCGCGAGACAAGAGATTTATAGTGGTTCGGCTACAAGGACACCTTCCTTGCCCTACTCCACTCCCCGAGCACCTAACTCGAGAGTTTTCTTCACTATATCAACAAGCTCCCTTATGGTGGAGAAAACCGTACACACCAATTTACACACTACTTTTCACACCACAACTTCGTCACACCTAAGTCACAACTTCTACACAACTTCTTCAAATCTATCTACTTCACAACTAACTTCTCCACACCTATCTTCTTCACACCAATCTAGTTCCTAGCTTTTCTTCTTCACACCAAGCTACTAACTAATCACACAATCTATATCTAACACAACTATCTACAATCAAATATTCACAACAATCTTCACAAAGAATAATGTAAATGATCTTTGATGATGCACAAACAACTTGGATGTGGAGATCACAACAAATTGTAATACTTCTTGTCTTGAGGGATAGAAGTATTCTTCTCTTGCACTTAAGAGGATGAAGGTTGGATCACTTTGAAACAAAGAATTATACACTTATGATCAAAGGATAAGAGAATAGAGATTTGGATCTAGATCAGAAAGTTTAGAAGTGCAAAAGGTGAGGAAAATGTGTGAACTGATCCAGTATTTATAGGGGAGAAAAACATTGTTCTGGAGCGTGGCCGGTCCCCTTAATTATTAAGGGGGCCGCCTAAGGAATTAAGGGGGCCGCCCTTCAGAACGTTGGTTTTTCTTGTCTTTTAGTGGGGAATATTTTTCTGGATAGAATTTGCCATTTTTTGGTTGGAAATTTGAAATCATATTTTTATAATGAATTAAACATATTCTTTTAATTCCAAAAGTAATTTTGTAAAAGATATAAGATGTTAAATACATTTTATAAAAATTCTAGTGATTAGAAAAATTTCCTTTGATCATGAAATGTAATAAACCCTTTGTTTATTCATACCTTAAGTGATATGGAAGCAAAGACAAATATTAAGCACTAAAAACTTGTTTACGTCATAAGTTTTAGGTTAATGAGTTTATACTTTGTAATTATCAAAACATAGAGACATTGTTAATATGCTAATAATGTTTTAAGACATTATTTATGTCAACAGGTTTGAATATTCATCCAGTAGAAGGTTTGAAGATTGACATATGGGTCCATCTATTGGGAATATGTAATGTGTAGAAACTAAAACACTTTAATTTGACTAATGTAACTTGAACTATTGTACCTCTGTTTCGAATACACCAAAGGGTGTGGGCAGGCATTGTGATGGGTTAAACTTTTTTGGTACATGCCGAACAATATTATGTAAATTTGCAGTATTTCATATGGGGTTCTGTTATTTGCATAATATGTTTCTTTTTGTTTTGTGGTTGTGTTATTTGCTTCGATTAGTAGCATTTAAACGTATGTGTTTGTGTATTGTATTATGGTTTCAATTATGCCAGTTTCATGTTTGTGAATGTGTTTGTGATACGAATTGAGCAATGTATATCAAGACAAACGGGATCAAACGACCCCTTCCATTCATAAACCATAAGGGTACATTTACAACCTTATGGGAACCCATAACCCCTACCTACATCATCACCTACAATATCTACTTAGCTTACGACACTACGACAGTGGCACTAAAATGAACAAAAGAAACCACAAGTCCCCAACCACCTACTACCTACATTCATCAAAACACAACAAAACAACCCACCCCCAGCATCCAGCACCCAGCACCCAACCCCTTCACATGTAAGTTTGCATCACAACAAACTCAATCTTGGAAACAATGCTGTCGTTTGTTTGCCTAAGCATCCTCATCAACCCCCTCATCTTTCTCATATCAGCTGACTGAATCCTCCTTAGTTTGTTCACATTGGCCCTTGCAGTTCTCGAGCCCCTTATGTTTTGGAGCTCCAAAATTAGGTCCGCCCTAAGACTGAGCATATCAGACAGCTTTTGGCACCTACTCATCAACTCTTGTGCATGATGAATTTCCTCCTCAACCTCTCGCCGGTAATGGGTTAGCATCATTTCCGATATGACAAATGAGTTGCAAGCAACCAAGAGATCAAGACAGCGAGACATTTTTCTGGAAAAGGGAATGATAATTGTTTAATTACGGGTGTGTGTGTGTGTGTGTGTGTTTTTCTGCTTGTGTGTGTGTGTGTGAAGGCGTTGACAATTTAATATGAAAGCTGAAAATAACTTTGCAAATTAGCCACTGAGGTCTAATCACATTGATACCAAGCACAGAGCCGAAAGTTGGCGGGAGATAAGTATGAACAGTGAAATGACGATACTACCCTCAAATACGTGGCACTTAACGGGAAAATTAACGGAAAATGGCTCTCAGTGGCGATTTTGCGAAAATGTGGAACGTTGGTGTCTTTTTTGCGCTACTTTTTGTCTCGGTCCCGTTTTTTAAAAAATTCGTGGAACGTTAAGGACCATTTTTGCAATTTACCCTAAAAATAAACTAAACTAAAAAAACCAATTATGAGAAAAAGGAGATTCTAGTTAGAACTTGAGAAATCGTGTAAGAATGATATGTATGTGTATGACTTTGATTGTTTCGGTGTTGTGTAACATCCCAACTTTTACATATTAGTCAGAATAATAATTTGGAAAAATGACAAAAATACCTATTTTAACTAACATACTTCACAAAATATTCAATCTTAAAAAAAAAAAAAAAAAAAAAAAAAAAAAAAAACTTTGCAAGTTTAACTTTGCGAGCTCAAACCTTTCAAATTTTTGAAAATTGCTCTATTTTTCTTCGGTTTTTCCGCTAAGCTCAAAATACAAAAGTTGTAGATCTCTATTTTCTCGTCAAGTAGCTTTTTCAACCACATAAAAAGAAGTTTGTATGAGGAAGTTATGGCCAAAGTAACACAACAATTAAATGAGAAAAAATTATTGTAGTATTTTGGCCATAACATTCTCATACGAACACCTTTTTGGATGATTCAAAAAGCACTAAAAGAGAAAAGAGAGATCTACAACTTTCATTTTTTGAGCTAAGCAAGAAAACAAAAAAATTGAAGCAATTTTCAAAAATTCGCAATGTTCGTCATTTTTCCCAATAATTTGTTGACATTAAAATACTTAGAAAAGTCTTTTCGTTAGTTTTTATAAGAAATAAGGACCCTTAGTGTAAATACTTAATAGAAAATAACTAACGGTGCAAAAATATTTAACGACAGGAAATAGTGCAGGACTTGTATAAACATCGATACGACGTATTTCAGAAAGGGGTATGGATACGTCGTATCCTCATTACTGATGTGGCAGAATGTCTTGATCATGGGTTTGGTTGCCATTACTACTGGTATTTAGGGCTGAGCAAAATTAACCAAACTAAAAAACCGAGCCGAATCAGGCTGAATCGAACTAGACCGAACTTATTCTGTTCAGTTTCCGGTTTTGTATAATTATGGGATAATGGCCTATAAATGTATCATAATTGTCACCCGTTCCTTCTATATGTATCGAACTTTTTTTTTTCTTTTTTTTAATACATGCGCTAATCTTTTAAATTGGGTCTTCTTGGGGTAGTGATTACCATTTTACCCTTCAAATTACATAAATGGTCCCTATGGTTTAGTGAAGATTGCATCTACCGTCCCTAGGGTAAATTTTGGCGAAAATTGCATCCACCGTCCCTAAACTTTTTTTTTTATCTACTCCTTATGGTTTTGACCCGTTACGTTTTTATATACGTTTTATGTACGTTTTTATATACGTTTTTAGCTATGTTTTTATATACGTTTCTATATACGTTTTTATGTACGTTTTTAAATATGTTTTTATATACGTTTTAATGTATGTTTTTATACACGTTTTTATATACGTTTTTATATATGTTTTTATATACGTTTTTATCTACTTTTTTATCTACGTTTTTATTTACGTTTTTAAATATGTTTTTATATACGTTTTTGTATACGTTTTTATGTACGTTTTTATATACATTTCTATATACATTTTTATCTACGTTTATATCTATATTTTTATATACGTTCCTATATACGTGTTTATCTACGTTTTTTACAACGACTCCAACATGATTATGGGTGATTGATTTTTGTAAAACTCAAACTCTATTCTATGATTAGTTACGTTTTACATTAGTTAATGTTAGTTTATAAGAACTCGATCAATTTTCACAGTATATAAACACGTATATAATAGTAAAATGTATATAAAAACGTAGATAAAAAAGTAGATAAACGCGTATATAAGAACGCATACAAAAACGTAGATAACAACATATATAAAAACGCATATAAAAACATAGATAAAAACGTAGATAAAAAAGGTGGATAAAAATGTATATAAAAACGTACATAAAAAGGTATATAAAAACATATACAAAAACGTATATAAGAATGTATATAAAGACGTAGATAAGAACGCATATAAAAATGTATATAAAAACTTATATAAAAATGTAGATAGACGACAAATTATAAAAAGGACTATGAGTGTTATTTTTTGCAACGATAAGGACGATTGGTTGAACTTTAAAAATTCAAGGATGATTGATGTAATATTTTCCAATCACAAGGACCATTTATGTAATTTACCCTAAAGAGGGTAAAATGGTCATAACTACCCCACGAAGACCTAATTTGAAAGATTAGTACATGGATTAGCAAAAAAAAAATCCAATGCATATAAAAGGAGAGTGATAGGTATGATACATTTATATGTCATTATCTCTATAATTATTTCGGTTTTACTGGGTTCGGTTCAGGTCAAAACACACCTATTTGGTTCGAATTAGTTAAACCATCCCGACCGAAACTGAACCGACCTTTATTCGTTTCGATTTCAGTTTTACTAGGATTTACTCGGTTTATTTCTCGGTTCATGTTTTATCCTTAATCGAATTTTAGGTCGGTCGTGTTTATTAGGTTCGGTCCAATTTGACTCATTTCTCAGCCCTACTAATATTAGGCTGCCCACAGTGGGCCGGACAAATTCGGTCGACCGAGCATCACAACCGATTTGCAAATCGGTCGCCGGCCTCAAAACTTGACTATCGGTTGTAAAAGCGACCCATATTGAAACACACAAAACTCAATACTTTTTTCTTTCTTGTCTACCATTGCAGTAAGCACTTCAGGAAGCTCCTTCGAGCCAAAAAAAGTTATAGAGCATGTTTAGTAAGTTTAGTTTTCAAAGTTGTTTGGTTTGAATGGCTACAAATTTTATATATTGTATGAATGATGTATCCATGCATATTGGGACTTAATGGACTTTGTTTTATAGTAAGACACGTATGATTCATGTCAGTGGCGGACTCAGGATTTTCCAAAGCGGGGGGCAAAAAAATTTTTTTTGATAAAATTCGTGATGCACTTTAATAAAAAGGTCATGTATATTTTTTTACACTAAAAATTAACGTTTTTACATTTTTGGCTTTAAGGTGGGGGCAATTTGATTTTTTGGAGGGGTGCACTTTAATAAAAAGGTTTAAAAAAAAAATTTTTTACACTAAAATCTGAACTTTTTCGGCGAGTCGTGGAGGGCACCGCCACCCCAAAGCTAATGCATGGGTCCGCCCCTGATTCATGTGATGATCATGCGAGTATGGTAAAAAATACATGTAAATACATGGCACGTATGGAATGATTTAAGGACACGTGTGCATGAAATAATATGTGCATGTTTAGTTAAACTATTGAAAAATAAAAATAAAAATATGGGACACCACTGTGGTACTTGGGTTGTGTCTGGTTGCTGCAAAAAGAAAGCTGACATAGCAGCCAGAAAGATGATGCAATATGGGTCACCACTGTGCCTAGCCTCAGCTCTTTTAAATTTGAGACAAAAATACACCGTTGGTCCCTAAACTTTCCACGAAACATCGCCATGCACTTTAACTTCTGAAAAACGTCTCCGTGCGTCCCTCATCAAGTTTTTTGAGGCCGATTGCGTCCTTTGACCTTGAAATCTAAGGTCAACGCCCATTTTTAGGTATAGCATCAAGGGTATAATAGACCAAACACATTTTCAACCATATCTAAGTTAAATCTAACCCAAACTCCTTTAACATCATCATTTTGTGCCTTAGTTGTTGTTTTCCTGAAGTTAGTAAGTGTAGATCTTCATGGAAATTCACCATATTAGTGTGTTCTTTCCTCAAATGGGGTATTGTTAACATCTCGTTAAGTAGAAAGTTAGTAAATTATATCATGACTAAAATACACCGTTGGTTATATAGTCATTCAAATTTTGGGTGTATGTTGACTTGTGAAAGTCAAACTGGTTAAATCCAAACACCCGCTAAACTGCATATGCAGATGCAAACATGCAATTGAAAACAAAATACTCGGAAAATCAAGATTAAATTGTCTTAAAATTATCATTTAAAACTAGCAGGGTCCCCGCGCGATGCAGCTGCGGGCACCCTGTAATTTAATTTTTTCGGTTAATAATTTATTTTATTTGTACGTTTTTTGGCAATAGCTTTACTGATTAGTTTTTTATGGCAAAAGTTTGATGAAATTTTACTTAGTTTGTATTATTTTATTTATTATTTATTTTATATTTTTGTTTAGTAGTTTGCTTGGTTTGTACAATATGTGAACATATTTTAGTTTATTATATTTTTTTTGACAATAAATTTACGGATATCAAAAATTTCGTTTAGCTTGTGTCCGTTCGGGCTCGAGCCCGTTTGACCCGTGCCCGTTCGGGCTCGAGCCCATTTGGCCCATTGCCCGTTCGGGCTTAAAAATTTGTATAATATGCTTTATTATTTGTATTACTGACATTTAATGCAGGAATTGTGTTTAAGTTGGTTGTACAATATGTTTGATAATTTGTATTTCTTATGTAAGGGGTGTTTTAATAAGTGTATTAATTGTATTTATTGACTATTTAATTAATTGTATTTAATGTACATAATTCAATTTTAAGTCATTAATTTTAAACTTTAATGGCATAGACAAAGTGGTGTGTGATGTGTGCTTTTTCACACATCCTTTTTACCCTTAAATCAGACCAAATACACCAAATACTAACCAAATATGCCAAGAGAATGTGTGTTTTTGTATTTGTGTATGTGCAGGTATGGATATGTGAAAAATGGACAAAAACAAAGCAAAAACCGACAAAAACGAGCACGAGAATGGAAAAAGGTCAAAAGCCGAAGCCGGGGAAGCAAAATGATAAAGGAAAGCTCAAAATGTCATAAGAAGTCCTCAGAGATTCACAAAATTGCATAAATGGTCCCTGATCAAAGTTTGAGAGTTTAGCAACTTCAGTCCCTGCATTTTCTGGAAATTACAAAAATAGTCCCTTGAAGAAATATTTGAAGAAAAGGTCAAAATTAGTCCTCCATAATTCAGAAAGTGACAATAAATGCCCTTGGAAGTTATTATTGGAGATGGTCAAAATCAGTCCCTAAGAATTCAGAATATACATAATTGGTCCTTGTGTTAATTCAAGCCTAATTCCTAAATACATATTAACCGGATCCAAAACAATCCCCAAGCCCAAAACATTTCCAAGCCCAACACCCCTTCCTCCCATTACCCGGCCTGCCAACTCATACCCGGTCAAACCTACACCATACTCGGTCAACACCCTTAATTAATATCTTTCAAATAACCCGCCCCCCTTTTACCCAAGTTACCCAGACACCAAGAACCCTAACTACTATTCACATGCGTAAAATTCCCAATTCACCACAATTAAGGGTATGATTGTCCAATCATTTGGCTTCTAGAAGAACCTGACATGTGCAAAGTGTGCCACGTTGACAATCCAAATGAGAGTGCGTGCATATGATTGGGTGATGATTTAATCCAAGGGCTGATATCATATGGATATGTCTAGAAGCATGATCAATGGTATTGAGGGACTCAGAAGAAACACACTATCACACGGATTGGTGACATGGACAGACTTAGAAGCATCCTCAGAGGCCTATAAATACCCCCTCATCATTCATAGCTGGTGTGTAGGTTTTTATATAAAAGTTTGTTTAGTTTTCTGTCTTTTACGTTTATTGTAATTTCCTGTTTTTTAAGTATTGTACTAAGTTTCAAATTAATATAATTCAGCTGTTTAATTTTCATATTTCTGTTTCAAGTTTACTTTAATTTTGTTATTTAGCTTATTGATCATTTACTTCCAGTACTTAGAACTTCTATTTCATAAGCATAGTCTGTTTAAATTGTTTCATTTGAATAAACCTCAAAAACATTTAAAAAAAAAAAAAAAAAAAAAAAAAAAAAAAAAAAAAAAAAAAATCAGAAAATCAATAAAAAACCAAAAATATGTTTTCATTTGATTGAATTAATCTTCAATGAGCTTTTTCTATTTGATATAAGCTAATATAAGCTTCCTAGCTTACTGTAAGTTTATTGTGTTATTCAATCCTCAAAATCTCACAAAAGTCAACAATAGTCAACCACTGCTTATTTAAAATAAGCTGAGCTTATTTGGAGTGAAAGGCAGCCAAAAGGTGTCCCTTGGCCTGTCTTAAAGACAGGCTAGCTTAGTGAATCCCCCTCTGTTCTGCTGAGGGGGAATTTGACTTGTAAGTTTTTCATTTTTAATCCCTATTGCATCAGTAGAATTAAAGTAGTATAGATCTTGTTATTTGATTTAGTATTGTTGATTTCTGATTACTAGTTGTTAATTTGTTCATAGTTGTTTATTCAGTTAATTGAATCTTTGTATTAGTAATTTGATAGGTTACTGTTGCATTCATCTGTTTGAATTGGATCTGTTTTTTTTTCTGAGTTGATATTGCATCTGAGATCTGTTGTTTCTGAGTATTTTGTAAGTTGTTGAATCATATTAGTCACTTAGGTTGAGTTTTGGACTGTATTGGATTGGGTTTGAGAAGTATTAGGTTCATAGCAAGGGTGTTTGGATACTAGAAGTTTGCTGATATAGGTATTGTTTTAGAGGTTGTGCTTGGTTAAGGTTAGTCACTTAGGTTGGATTTAGGTATAATCAAGCAAAATCAGTAGGATATAACATACAATAGTCAAAATCAATTGTAATTGATCATATCAGTTAATCATATATATAATATAGTTGCATACTTTAACCATTAGTTGCATAATAATATTAGAGTACTTAAAGTAGTTGCATAATAGCTTATTGCAACTTAGGAATTAATTTGAGACAGATTTGATTTCACTATAGTCAAAGTTTAAGTAATTTCTAAAAGTCAAAGTAAATTGATACTCAGTTTTTGACAGGTTTGAGTTGGAATCTCTAGGGTTAATTGTTACTTGGAAATACTTTTGGATTAATAATATTTTAAGCTTTACAGTTAAAGAAACAAAAGCAAAAAGAAAAAGTTGAATTGAGAACCATTTGCTCATTAAAAAAACTCTTTGAAAGTAGCTGTTTGAACCACTAAATCCCCTGCTCATCAGTTTTTAAACAAACTTCTAGGGTCCTTTTAGGCAATTAAATTAGATCTAGCACCTGTTTAATTGGCTTAATTTTGATCTCAGCTGATCAGAGAAGGTTTTGCCCCCATAAGTTTGAACCCTTGAGCTTATTTTCACTGCTTATTGGCCTTAAGAAGTGGTGTGGATTGAACCAAGGTCTGCCTATAAGAATAGGGCTGCTATTGTGCTTATTTGTTCACTAGCTGAGTTTTGTTGATTCTCTGAATTCATTTATACCCATTGTTGCTATTTCCATTTATTTTGAGCCTAGCTTATTCTGTTTTGCTTAATTGCTTATTTCATTTAGCTTATTGGATCTGTTTGTACCACATATGTGTTTCTAAGTATCATTTGGCCCTAATTTTGTTTCTATAAGCTTATTTGTGTCCTAAAAGCTATTGGTCAAAGTTTGGGTCAGCCCTGGTCAACTGTGCTTATCAATAAGCGCTTTTACATAAGCTGTTTCAAAATAGGTAGCACTAACAGAGCTTATTTTCAAGTTTTTAAATTTTTTCTAAGTTTAGAATATTAATTTAGAATTTTTCTGAATTTTTCATATTTTTCTGCCTTTATTTGCTATTTTTCTTATTTTATTTTCAATTTTAATCAATTTTTAATACATTTTAATTACCAAAAATTCCAAAAAAATCAGAAAAAGCCTAAAAAAATCCAAAAATATTTTAGAAATTTATTTTCAGTTATTTTAGATTTTTAGAAATTTATTTTGCAATTTTTCTCATTTATTTTCTATTTTTATTAATTTTTAATTAGATTTAATAGTTTTTAATTCCCAAAAATTACGCAAAAAGCCCAAAAAAAATTAGTTTTTAGTTTTAAAATTACTTTTTAGTTATTTTATAATTTTCAAAATTTATTTTCCATTTTTCTCACCTTATTTGTATTTTCTTTTAATTTTTAATTAGTTAATTAATTTTTAATTCATAAAAATTAAATAAAATGTCAAAAAAAATATTTTTCTTTTTCTCAAAATTTTCTTTTATCATTTTTAACTTTTTAAAATTATTTTCAAGTCCGTATGAGTAGTGTAGCTTAAAATTCACGTTTTATTTCGTACGTTTACGTTTATTTTACGTTTAAGCTTACGTTTTCGATTTTACATTACGTTTTTAGTTTGATTAATTGAAATACGTGCTTAAGTGATTATTTGTGCTTTATTTATTTATTCATTAGTATAATCTCATCAATATCACTTTTTACCACTTTCACGATATGTTTCACAAATCGGGAATTCGAAATTCCATTCACCCTTCACACGGACTACGACATCGGGTTATCCGTATTTCTTTGCGGATTTCTTGAATAATACTTATACTATTATATATATTGATTTTCACGAATCAGTGTGTACATGAAGCTACTAAACTTGTACATGTCTAATTATATCTCATTTATTGTATTAAATGTCTAAGGGTGCGTTTGGTATCCCACCATGGGAATGAGACTATTACTATGAAAGTGATTAAAGGTGTTTGTTTAAAATAAAGAGGCCCACCACTATGGTAATGAATGATAGAAATGTTCCATACTCCATATACCTTAAAAGGGTAAGGTATGGATCTTTCATACCTAGGGGCCCACCACTACTATCAAAATCATTCCCATTGTGATTTATGACGGCATACCAAACACAATGTAATTGTCTTGAATCACTTGTACTTTTAGCATTGAAATGTGTAATGCTTAATTTTAAGTATTCTATTAATAGTAGTCATTCATGCTTTATAATATAGTATGATATGTTTCGTTACATGATTATATTAATCAGACACATATGCCTTATGTAAATCATCGTATGAGAAATTTTCTAAACATTCCTCTTCTTCTTCTTCATTACAAACAACATATTTTTTTTTCTTCTTTTTATCTATTTTTTCTAGTCTCCTTATAGCACATTTCTCTTTCCAATGCTCCTCTGCCCTGGCCTTTGCAGCAAGCCTTCTTCCCGCGACTTCAGCATCGTTTGGAGCTGCCTGCTCCTTCTCTTCTGCAGGCTCATTTTGTTCCACCCTCCAGTCCTCTTCCAAGGCCGCTTCTAGTTCGTAGTAGAAGCTTTCATCGCCTTCACCCTTTGGCACCTCTGCATCTTTCCTTTCATGGGCTGGTCTTTTCACCACCTCCTCATTTTCTTTTTCGTTGGTTGGGGACTGGGGTAGCATCAGGCCATCAGCATCTCTCGCTCTCTTGTTTCTTGACAACATGGTTACAATTTTTTTTGATTTATTTTTTATAGAAGTAGTTTGGTTTGCAACATAATGTGGGAGTAACAAATTTATACACAAATAATAGGGAAAACGAAGAGTCTGTATTAAATTTTAGAAGTATTTTTTGAACTCTTCGATTCCCCATTATTTGTTGGAAATATATATGCATTTAGACGTAAATAGGGCATGTCAGGGAAGACACTGTTGGTCCCTCAATTTGTCTATGTTTAGGGGTGTTAAGCGGGTCGGGTTGGTCGGGTTCGGGTCAATTCGGGTCGGGTCATAGTCGGGTCGAGGCTAAAAATAACATACCCGAACCCGACCCTATTTGAATTCGGGTTAGTCGGGTTCGGGTCAAATCGGGTCATGTCAAGTCGGGTTCGGGTTTGTGCCATTTTTAAAATCATAGAATTTGATTTCTTAAACTTAGTTGTTAAAATCTTAAACAACTAAAAGGCACATGTATTATAAATCACATAATTTTTTTTGTTGCATTTGTTTGTAAGAGTATGAATGTTGCAAATTTGCAATTAGCAAATGTATAAATATTATAAAACCGCAAATATTATGTAACTTGTAAGTTGATGCAAATGCATGCAACCATGCATGGTAATAAGCTAACAATGCTATAAATTAAGCGTATCTATAACTAGTTACCAAATGAAATATAAGTTGCATTTGTTTCTTGGAGACTTGCATACTGCAACACTTATTGCAAACTTAACAATTTGAAACTTGCAACTTGCAGTTGTAGGCTACCATGACTTGACAAAAGAACAAAATTATTATGTTAAGAACATATAATAATAGTGGAACGACTAATTCTTGATACTTCGGAATTGAAAATGATACGTTTCATTATGTGATATGTCTGACACCAAAAATTAGATGGGAAATCAGCCAAAGTTCATGAACCATTTAACTTGAGCATTTTAGGCAAAAGTTTATATGAGAAAAGTATTTAAAAAATAAATAAATAACTCGGGTCAGTCGGGTTGACCCGAACCCGAATAGGCAATGTATTTGAACCCGATATGTTGGGTTTGAAACTGCTGCTGAGTTAAACTGCTGCCAAGTGAAACTGCTGCTAGTAGTAATGATTCTGCTGCTAATGTCAAAGTGCTGCTGAGGATAAATGCTGCTGACAGAATCTGCTGCTAATGGGATAAGGATGTATACGGTTTAGATAAATATAGAATAGATTGTGTAAATATTATATTTATCTAGAATATACTTATCTTGTAGAGAAAGGTATTGTAAACCTAGTAGGACTCCTTGGCCTATAAAAGGAGGATCCTAGGGTTAGTTTATGTACGTGTTATTATTCACTTCAAGGTTGTAAAACCCTAGCATTGTTGAGTGCTCGTATTAATAATATTGAAGTGTTGAAAGAGAATCATTATTCTTCTTAAGTTAAGCTTTTATATTCTGCGTATTAGCTTAAGTGTTTATTCAAGTTAACTTCTATATAAGATCGTTTAAGCTCAACTGGGATCAACAAGTAGTATCAGAGCTTGTGATCTAGAAGTTATTAACAAGAAGATTTTGTTTCTTAAAAGTTTGTTGTTCCTAATCTACTGCTACAATGGGTGATGAAACTCATATGGTGACTACTTCAAGGGTACCCATGCTGAATCCTGCTGAGTATGAGCTTTGGAAGAGAAGGATCAGAAAATACATCCGCATGATTGATTTCAATATGTGGAATGTTATTGTTAATGGTGATTCTGCACATGAGAAGAGTGCTGATGGTAAGGAGATACCAATCAAATCTGCTGAAGCTAATGCAGCAAGGAAGATGGAAATCAAAGCACAGAGTATTCTCTTAATGGGAATACCTAATGAATTTCAAATGGACTTTGATGACTGTGAATCTGGAAAAGAATTGATGGATGCTGTTGAATTCAGGTTTGGAGGGAATGATGCTACTAAGAAGTCAAGGAAAAACATGCTAAAGCATCAGTTTGAAAATTTTACTTCTGAAAGTGGAGAGAAGATTATTGGGACATACAACAGGCTGAACCAACTTGTTAGCTATCTAAAGCTTGTTGGTTATGTGGTTCCACAAGAAGATGTAAATCTAAAATTTCTTAGAAGTCTTGCACCTGAATGGAGTATGCACACAGTTGTTTGGAGGAATAAGCCTGATTTTGAAACTATGAAGTTGGAGAGCCTCTACAACAACTTGAGAGTGTATGAAGCAGAATTGTCTACCTCTTCTACTTCATCCTCTAGTACTCAAAATCTTGCCTTTGTATCCTCTAAAGGAAAAGAACCTCAATCTGCTGCTCATTCTACTGCTTATGGAGTCTCTGCTGCTGATGGATCTGCTGCCAGTTCAAATGATAAGATCTCTACTAGTGATATTGCTTTGTGTGCATTCTTGGCTGAGCTCACAACTACAATAAGATCACATGTCTTAAATCAAGATTTGGATTACATTGATCCTGATGATCTTGAAGAAATTGATCTTAAATGGCAAATGGCTATGTTAACTTTGAGGGCAAGAAAGTTCTTGAAAAAGACTGGAAAAGAAGTCAAGTATAAAGCTAAAGATAGTCCAGGCTTTGACAAATCAAAGATAGAATGCTACAACTGCAACAGGAAGGGACATTTTGCTAGAGAATGTAGAGCTCCAAAGAAGAATGTTGATGCTGCAAAGAAAGTTTCTGAAGAATCAAAGACTACTGCACTAGTGTCTTGTGATGGACTGGGAGATTATGATTGGAGTGATATGGCTGAAGAAGAACCAAACTTCTCTTTGGTAGCTGTTGATCAACCCAAGGTGCAGAACTTTGCACTTATGGCCTATGGTTCATCATCAGGCTCTGACTCTGAGGTATCTAATGATTCAGACTTATCTATGTGTTCTTTTAAATCTTGTGCTGACACTATAGAAGAACTTAAGTCTAGGAATGAGAGCTTAAATAAAGAAATTGAACACCTAAAACTTGATAACTTAGGTTACAAAGTAGGTATTCAAAATGTTGAAAGAAGATTAGAATATCTTAAAGAGTGTGAGAAGGAATATGTAGAACAACTTAATCTCAGAGATATAGAAATTTTTAAGAAAAATAGTGAAGTTGAAGTTCTTAAAAATAAGTTGGTAGAAGCAGAAAAGGAAAAAGAGGAAGCTCTTGCTGAAAAAGATAAACATGTAGTAAGAGTTCAAAAACAAAAATTTGCTTCTGATATGGTTCATAAATCTATAGAGAATAACTTGATGAGAAAAGGTAGTGGAATTGGGTATAATGAAGTGGCTCCTCCAGCCAAAAGTGCTTTTGCTTCACCAGGAAAAGAACTATCTTTCATTAGTGAGCTAAGTATGGAAAAACCTGTAGGTGAATGCAGCACAAGTAAAATTGAAACACCTAAGGTTGAAGATAGAAAATTTCCAGAAGCACCAATTATTGAGGATTGGTATTCTGATACTGACAGTGATGAGGAACAGGTTAAACCAACACAAAATGTGAAAAAGGAAGAAATTCCTACCAAGTTTAAACCTAAAATTGAACAAGTTAAGTTTGTCAAACCTGTTTTAGGAAATCACTTCTCTAGGAAAATGGTAGAATACAATGAGATACCTAGAGAACAGATGGAAAGGTTCAATAATAAGCCTAGGGGTAACCAGAGAAACTTCAACAACCTAGTTTCAAACAGATTAGGTAATCAGTTTCAATTACAAAAGAAGGCTTGTTATAAGTGTGGTAGCTTTGACCACTTGATTGTTAGATGTCCTGAACACCAAAAGCCTGTTTGGAATCAATACACTAGGGTGAATCATAAATATGTAACTAAACAAACTCACCCACATCCTAATAGAAACATGGTTCCAAGAGCTGTTTTGTTGAGATCTGGTGCTACTAGATCTATTTATGCTGCTAAATCAACTGGTGTTTTCAAATCAACAACTAGTTCTTCTACTGGCTCTACTACTAGTAAGCATTCTGCTGCCAGTATGCACTCTGCTGCTAGCAAGCAATCTGCTGCTAGTACAAAACTTTCTACTTCTGGGCCAAAAGTTTTAACAAATACAGTTGTTGGTAATCACTTTTATGCTGTTAAGGCCTCAGCTTGCTGGACTTGGAAACCAAAAACAAATGGTTCAAATTCTGTTTCCAAGGATAGTAGTGCATCAAGTGATTTAAAGAAATTTGATTATGTTGATGCACAGGGCAGATCCAAGTCAGTAATGGCTTGGGTCGTCAAGAGGAACTAATGTCTCTATTTTTCATGTGCAGGTCAATCTACTGGATGAGCTTAAGGATATGGTTATTGTTGACAGTGGATGTTCTGGTCACATGACAGGAGATGAGTCTCAACTTGAAGACTTTGAGGCTTTTGATGGTGGTTATGTTGCTTTTGGGAATGATCCAAAAGGTGGAAAGATTGCTGGAATAGGAACCCTAAAGACTGGAAATTTGGACTTTGAGAAGGTGTTTCTTGTGAAAGGACTCAAGTTTAATCTTTTTAGTGTCTCACAAATGTGTGACAAAAAGAACTTTGTTCTTTTTACAGACACTGAGTGTATGATCCTTTCTCCTGACTATCAATTGCCAGATGACAAATCTGTACTTTTGAAGGTCCCTAGAAAAGAGAATATATACAGTGACCATATTAAGAACATTGTTCCTAAGAGGACTTTGACTTGTCTAATTGCAAAAGCCACTGTTGATGAGTCCAAATTATGGCATAGAAGATTGGGACACCTGAACTACAAGACCATGAACAAACTGGTAAAAGGAAATCTGGTCAGAGGAATGCCTACAAAGACTTTTAAAAATTGTGAAATTTGTGTTGCATGTCAAAAGGGTAAACAACACAGAGTTTCATTCAAGTCTAAGACTGTGAATACAAATACTGAGCCACTACATCTATTGCATATGGACTTATTTGGGCCTGTATTTGTCAAAAGCTTGAACAAGAAGTCATATTGTCTTGTTGTCACTGATGATTTTAGCAGGTTTACTTGGGTATTCTTTCTTGCTACAAAAGATGAAACTCCAGAAATACTCAAGGCATTTATTACAAGAGTTGAAAACCTGTACAATCACAAGGTGAAGATTATCAGATGTGACAATGGTACTGAGTTCAAGAATAGTGTGATGAATCAATTCTGTGTGGGGAAAGGAATTCTAAGACAGTATAGTGTAACAAGAACTCCACAACAGAATGGTGTTGCAGAAAGAAGAAACAAGACACTTATTGAGGTTGCAAGAACAATGTTATCTGATTCAAAACTACCAATTCCTTTTTGGGCTGAAGCTGTGAACACTGCATGTTTTGTGCAGAACAGAAGTAAGGTAGTCAAGCCTCATAATAAGACTCCATATGAGTTATTTCATGGAAAGAAGCCACTGATTGATTTTCTCAAACCATTTGGATGTCCTGTTACTATTTTGAACACTAAGGATCAGCTAGGCAAATTTGATGAAAAAGCTGATGAAGGAAATTTGGTTGGTTACTCTGTGATTAGTAAAGCTTTCAGAGTATACAATAAGAGGACCAAACATGTAGAGGAGACTTTGCATATTAAGTTTTCTGAGAACACATCTAATCCTGAAGGAAAAGGACCAGAATGGCTATTTAATGTGGATATGCTTACCAAGACAATGAACTATGTACCAGTTATTGCTAGTGTTGACAAGCCACAAGAAGAGTTTGTCTTGTTTGAGAAACTTAAGGTTGGTCCTACTTTACTACCCTCTCAGACTGATTTAGGTCCTAAAGATGATGTGGTTACTCAAGAGAAAACTAAGGAAACTGAAGATGATGTTGAAATTCCTATTGAAGCAGAAAAAGAAACAAGTGTGGATTCCAAAATAGTTGTTGATGTCTCTCCTTCAAAGACAGAAGACTCTGCTGCTGACTCAACAGACTCTACTGCTAGGCCAAAAGTTACAACTACTGCTCCACCACATTCTGCTTCCAAGCCTACTAACTCTACTGCTACTTCAGTGTTTCCTCATTTGGACTCTCAGGGCAGACCCATTGTTGATTCATTCTACCCTGATGATCAAAATATGCCTCCTCTTGAGAATATTTACTATGACACAGATGATGATGTTCTTGATGGTCAGTTATTTGGAGCTTCTGCAGATCTTACTAACTTGGAACTCAATATTCCTGTTAGTCCTACAACTACCACAAGAATACACAAGGATCATCCCAAAGATCAAATTCTAAGTGATCCACAATCATCTATTCAAACTAGGCAGATGACTAAAGCTTTGAAAGATCTTCAACATCAAAGTTTCTTTGCCAGATCTCTGCATCAAATAAATAGTCATAAAGATCTTCAAAATTGCCTGTTTGCATGTTTTCTTTCTCAAATTGAACCCAAAAACACTTACAAAGCCTTACAAGAAGCAAGTTGGGTGGAAGCAATGCAAGATGAGCTTTTACAATTTAAGCTGCAAGAAGTTTGGACCTTGGTTGATCTGCCCAATGGAAAAAGAGTGATTGGCACTAAATGGGTTTTCAGATGCAAAAGAGATGAGAGAGGAATTGTCATAAGAAATAAAGCAAGGTTAGTAGCACATGGATATACACAACAAGAAGGTCTTGATTATGATGAAGTATTTGCTCCAGTGGCAAGAATAGAAGCAATTAGATTATTCTTGGCTTATGCTTCATACAAAGATTTTGTAGTGTATCAAATGGATGTAAAAAGTGCCTTTCTATATGGGACCATTACAGAAGAGGTTTATGTGTCTCAACCACCAGGCTTTGAAGACCCTGATCATCCTGACAAAGTTTACAAGGTAAATAGAGCAATGTATGGCTTACATCAAGCTCCTAGAGCTTGGTATGACACTTTGTCAACATACTTGCTAGAATCTGGGTTTAGCAGAGGAAAGATTGATAAAACTCTGTTTCTCAAAAGACAAAAGGATGATATTTTGCTGGTTCAAATTTATGTTGATGACATCATCTTTGGGTCAACAAACAAAGCTATGTGTGTCAGTTTTGAGAAGCTTATGAAGGACAAGTTTGCTATGAGTTCAATGGGAGAACTCACCTTCTTCTTAGGTCTGCAAGTTACACAGAAAGAAAATGGTATATTTATCAGTCAGGATAAGTATGTCAATGATATTTTGAAGAAGTTTGGATTTGAAGATGCTAAACCTGCCAAGACTACCATGGAAACCAATAAACCATTGCTGAAGGATGAATATGGAAAGGAAGTGGATATACACTTGTACAGGTCTATGATTGGATCATTGATGTATCTTACAGCATCAAGGCCTGATATTATGTTTGCTGTGTGTGCCTGTGCAAGATTTCAAGTGTGTCCCAAAGAATCACATCTCAATGCAGTGAAGAGAATTTTTAGATATCTGAGGCATCAACCAAAATTGGGCCTTTGGTATCCTAAGGATTCACCATTTGATTTGGTCTCCTATTCAGATAGTGACTATGCTGGAGCTTCTTTGGATAGAAAGTCTACAACTGGGGGTTGTCAATTTCTAGGAAGCAGATTGGTGTCATGGCAATGCAAGAAGCAAACAGTGGTGGCTAATTCTACAACTGAAGCTGAGTATGTGGCTGCTTCAAGTTGTTGTGGACAAGTGTTATGGATGCAGAATCAATTATTGGATTATGGGTACAATTTCATGAATACCAAAATTCATATTGATAACAACAGCACACTTTGCATTATTAAAAATCCTGTTTTTCATTCTAAAACAAAACACATTGAGATAAGACATCACTTTATCAGGGATTGCTATGAAAAGAAGTTGATCCAAATTGTTAAAATTCATACTGATAACAATGTTGCTGATCTTCTCACTAAACATTTTGATGTGGGGAGGTTTCAATTTTTAATTGCAAACATTGGTATGATAAATCTTTGAAAAACTTATCTCTTTGTTTTTGTACAAGTGTGTAAAAGGCATTGTGCTGCTTGTTACTCTGCTGCTTATCATATGTTTGTGATGGAATGTACTATGCTGCTATTTCTAACTCTACTGCTAGTACATATGTTTGTTTGCTGTGTGGTGTTTTGTCTAATATTGTGCAGGAATAAGTCTAGATGATGATTTGCAAATAACAATATTCAGACAACAAAAGAAGCACACTTATCATTCATTAAAATCAGAAGTCTTTACATCATAAGAGATTACAAAAACAACTTCTGAAACTATTAAAGTGTGTAAGAACATCTGATGACTACAACCACTACTTTCTAGGGCATGGCAGTCCAAGAACAATCTTTCTTTCTTTTGGAAGAGGAGAGTTTGTCTTTCTTGTCCTCTTTGCCTTGGTGGATTTCTTTGGTCATGGCCTTGATGACTGAGGCCTCTCAGGAGTGGAAGGTGGTTGATTTGGAGGCTCATCCTCATCTGAAGAAGTGTAGATAAATGGGGAAACAAGCTCTCTTGGGGATGGTTGTCTGACAGGTATCCAAGCTGTATCCTCTGATGACTCTGAAGATGATGGAGGTTGTGGGGACATCACAGCTTTACCCCTGGAAGTGCTGGGGGTTTGATTCAAGTTGAGGAGATCTTTGAACACAGGAAGATCATGTTTTCTCTTCCTTGCTTGCTCCTTGGTTCTACAACCGTCATGAGGAGGACGGAATGGTGGTACATAAGTTTCAAATGGGCTCTTATCTTCGGATGATGAATCAGAAGAGATGTTGATAATTTCGGGTGTTGATTTCATGATTATTTGATTTGATTGGAGATAAGTGAAGATTTGATTTGGTTGATTGGCGTTTTGATTGCGATTAGGGTTTGATTGTGATAAATTAGGGAAAAGATTTGGTCCGTTTTTATAAGGGTTACGGTTATTCTCACATTAATTGCTGAGGATCTTTGACTTTTTGACCAAGGTTGTTTAGTCAACTCTACTGCTGAATTATTTCACTCTGCTGCTAGTTATATGACTCTGTTGCTGGTGTTATTGTGCTGCTACGGTTGAAAGTGTGAGGGTGGTATGTGTAACTTCCTAAATCAGTTTAAAACCTAATTGCTCTTTCAAATTGGTTTTCTCATATCACTAATTGAAGTTATCACAAACCCTAATACCTTATTTCTCTCAAAGTCAATAATTCCCAATTTCCCTAAACCCTAATTCATGGAGTGTGTTCGTACCTGGGCAAAGCAACACAACAGTGTAGTGGTTCTTGATGCTGAATCAATTAATGAAGAACTCACAGACATGGTAAAATTTTTGAATGCTACTTCTCTTAAGTATGCACTCACTGTGAATCCTACTATATTTGTTTCCCACATCAAACAGTTTTGGCTTACTGCACGTATCAAAACTTTCAATGGGGAAAAACATGTCAGTGCTTTAGTAGATGGGCAAAAGGTTCGTGTAACTGAATCATCCATAAGAGAAACTCTTCTCTTAAATGATGAAACAGAGACCACTTGCCTTGCTAATTCTGCTATTTTTTCTGGGCTAAAAGAATTGGGATATGAGGGGAAACATACAAATTTAAAATTTCAAAAATCTCTCCTCTGTCCTCAATACAAGTTTTTGATACATCTTCTTCTTCATTGTTTGAGTCCTAAAACTTCTGGATGGCATGAGTTTAGTACTACTATTGCTTCTGCAATGGTATGCTTAAGCAAAGGTCACCCATTTAATTTTTCAAGAATGATTTTAGAAGGGATGTTTCAAACTATTAAAGAGTCTGGTTCATATTTGCTTTATCCAAGGTTTATCCAACTCTTTGTTTTAAAACAGATTACAACGTTTAGAGGCCATGTTTCTACCTATGATGCACCAAAATTGGATTCTAAAACTTTTACTTTCTTGGTTAAACATGGAAAAGGTTTTTCAGGCAAAAACACAAATCTTACACCTTCCATGGTGCAACTTGTGCAAAACAATCAGGGTGAAGGATCAGGAAATCCCACTGAATCCCATCACACACCCAATTTTTCTGCATCTGCTACACAACCTAAAATACTCTATATCCGTAGGAACACCAAAAAGAACACTGATCTTCCTCAGAATAGTGTTAGTATGGCTGTACCAGATGAGGCTGTCCTAGGTGATGAAGAGGACATGTTGGCAAGGGCTGTCACTACTGCTTCTAGCTTAGCAGCAGAGCAGGATAGATTTAACATATATAAGACCCAAACCAAGGCAACATCTAGAGATGATGCTTCTAATGAAACAAATTCTCAGGATGGTAACCCTAGCCAAATGGCAACTACAGGGGGCTCAGATGATCAAACTAGGTTTGATACTGAGTTTATGTCCCAAGATTCACCTCTCGGACCAGGTTACACAGGTCGAAGTGATGAGGACAGACCAGTGACCAATGAATTGATGGAAAATCTTGTACATGATGACAATGTCCATGATTCACCTCTCGGACCAGGTAATACAGGTCGAAGTGATGAGACTATTATGAAACTAATTCAGGAATTGACGGCTACTTGTACCAAATTGGGGCTGAAATGTACTACCTTGGAGGACAAGGTTACTACTCTTTCATCTGTTGTTGCTGATCAAGACAAGACCATCATCAGACTGCAAAAACAGATAAAGACCTTAAAAAGATCAAGACCTTCAGCCTCATTGAAAAGATTGAAGAAAGTGGGCACTTCTCAGGTTGTTAGTTCTTCTGAAGTCTCTACTCACATGGAAGATGATGCTTCCAAACAGGGGAGGAATGAAGAGGCAATGGGTTCAGGGGAGGTAAATGTTGAGATAGCTGATGGTACTCTGGGTTTTAATGATGGATTGGTTTCAGGGGAGGCTCAAGTGATTGGTGATATGGATATTGAAAGTCCTCAGGATGCTGGAGACTTTGTTGTTGCTGATAAATCAGGGAATGAGGTTGTTATGGAAGAGGTGGTTGCTACACAAGACAAGGTGATAGAACAACTCACAACTTTGGAGCCTGAGCAATTAGTAAAGGCAACTGGGTTAATGGGTGAAACTTTGATGAAGTTGGGAGATAGTCTTGACTCTGCTGCTCAAGAATCTACTCCTAAGGAAATAACTAATTCTGCTGCTAGTGGATCTGCTGATGCACAAGACTCTGCTGCTGGGTCTGGTGACAATGCTGCTGCTGAAGCTATGGTTTTGCTGAGCAAGAAGACTACCCCATCACCAACTCCTTCACTATCACAACCAACTACAACAACAATCAAATCATCAGCACCTAGAAAACCTGAAAAAGGGATTGTGATTAAAGAACCTGCTGCTCAACAAAAGAAGACTATTACTGCTTCTTCTACTGATAAAGGAAAGGGCAAGCAGATTGAAACCCCAAGGATTATGTATAAAGGGATTGATTTTACTGATGTACCTTTTGATTCTTGGCCTAAGTCATTGCAAGTTGAACATGATGAAGCTGCTGCTATTAAAGCACAAGAGTTGTTTAATTTGGAAGATCAACAGCTGGCTGAGAAGGAGGCTGAGGGCTTAAGAAGGTATGATGAATGGGCTGAAGAAAAGATCAGAATTGCTGCTGATATTGAACTAAACAAGCTGATCAAGATTGAAGAAAATGAAGTTCCAACTTTTAATGTGCAATCTTGGTATAGTGACTTTACTTCTAAGAAGAGAAAAGAAAATGCTGCTGCTAGAAGAAAGATTAAGGTATTCAAAGGTCCAACTGTTAAACAGCAAAGGAAAGAATATGAAAGGTATCTAAAGAATATGGGTGGATGGACATTGGTGCAGTTGAAAGCTTATTCTGACAAAGAAGTTTTTGATTTGTCTCAACAAACAAAGAAGAGAACAAATACTTTTTATGCTATGGGATGTGCTGAGGATTTGGAACAAATTGCTCAGATGAACAAGAAGTTGGTACCTGAAAAGATAGCTGAAGCAGAGCAAATTCAAGAAGCTAATGTTGTTGAACAGCTTGAGAGTGATGCAGCAAAGACTACTTCTTCTGTGCAAGGTGATAAGAGAAAAGGTGTTATTTATAAATCAGTTGCAAAGAAGAAGAGAAAGATTGGAGAAGGAAGCAGTTCTATGCCTGAAGGAGATATGTTTCAACATGATCTTGATCATATTCCTTCTGAACATCTTAAAGAAAAATTGAAGGAGTATACTGTGGTTGGCAAAATGGAAGATCCTGAAGTTGTTGATGCTAAACCATTAGGAGTCAAATATCCTATTGTCAAAGTAACTACAGGATATGATACTAATATTGGAGCATTTCATGATGTCCAGAGATCTGATGGTAAGTCTTACAGATTTCTTAGATTTCAACAGATGCTGCATTACTTTGATAGAGAGGATGTTGAAGACTTGTGGAAGTTATACAAGGCAAAGTTTGGAGCTAAGAAATTTGATGGTAAAAAGTATGAGATAGATCAAATTGATCATATCTTAACTTCTTCTGATAATGTTATGTGGAGAGCTCTTAAACTTATGTTTGAACCTTCAATGGATGATTCTGAATGGACAGAGATAGCTGATTACAAGGTAAAAAGATGGAGACTCTTTCAAGATTCTGGAGTTCATATGTTAACTATTGGACCAATTACTTTGTATATGCTAGCTGAAATGGATTATCCAGTGGTAAGATACTGGAAAATTGTCAATCAGATGGTTAATAGTGATATACCACTTAAGCTGCAGAAAGACTATGATTCTGATGATCAAGCATTCAATTTGCTGTCAAAGTATAAGAAGATATTTGATCAGATGAATTCTAAAGGTTTGAAGTGTTTGGAAGCATCCTCCAAGTGATTCATTGAGCTTAGAAGAAACTTACTTATTTAGAAATAAATAATAAGTTTAGGGGAGGATTGTTGGGTTTGAAACTGCTGCTAAGTGAAACTGCTGCTAGTAGTAATGATTCTGCTGCTAATGTCAAAGTACTGCTGAGGATAAATGCTGCTGACAGAATCTGCTGCTAATGGGATAAGGATGTATACGGTTTAGATAAATATAGAATAGATTGTGTAAATATTATATTTATCTAGAATATACTTATCATGTAGAGAAAGGTATTGTAAACCTAGTAGGACTCCTTGGCCTATAAAAGGAGGATCCTAGGGTTAGTTTATGTACGTGTTATTATTCACTTCAAGGTTGTAAAACCCTAGCATTGTTGAGTGCTCGTATTAATAATATTGAAGTGTTGAAAGAGAATCATTATTCTTCTTAAGTTAAGCTTTTATATTCCGCGTATTAGCTTAAGTGTTTATTCAAGTTAACTTCTATATAAGATCGTTTAAGCTCAACTGGGATCAACACGATACACGACCCTATTCCGTATTCGGGTTAGTCGGGTTGACCCGAGTTAGATTTTGAACCTGATTAACCAGACCCGAATATCCTTATTTGGGTTCGGGTCCGGGTCGGGTCCAGGTTGGGTCAAGCTTTTTGACACCCCTATCTATGTTACCGTTGGTATAGTTAAAACTCCCGCCAATTATTAAGTTGAGTGTTCACATTTGGTCCCTCAAGTTGACTGTCGGGTTTAGCTTGGGTTAGATCATAGTTAAATAGTGATTGGACTATTATGCCCCTAAACTAGAACAGAAAACGTGCATTGACCTTGCCCAAATGGGTCAAGGGACGCAATCGGACTCAAAATCCTAATGTTTGGACGCCTGACGACGAATTTTGAAAGTTAGGATGCATTGCGATGCTTTGTGGGTGTATTTTTGTCTAAATTTGATGACCAATAAAATTCGTAGGCTTGTTTATTACGGCTACTTATCATTTTTGTCACCGACAAAAACCTACCACATCACTATCACTCCCCTTTGACCCATTTGTTCCACGTCAGCCAGCCAGTTAGTATTTTCTTTGCATTATATCCAGTCTCATAAGTAAACAGCTTCTTCTTATCAATCATCAACAAACATTTTTATTATTTCATACACTCAACTCAACTCTTACTTGACAGAGCATAGCATCACCAATTGAAATTATTTTCTTCACAGTAATGGATTCCGATCAGTTACGGTAGTTTTTCATTTTCATTAGTATTTGATTTAACTAACTTTATTTGCTTTCTGTTAGAGTATCTAATTAATCCAAGTAATGATTACGTGTAGTAAATGTAATTAGTTGTATACTGATTAGGATCAGATGTTTGTTGTTATTCATTTCTATTCTACTACTAGTAAAAAACTTGCTACTCTAGTGACTTGATGCTGATGTGGCACTTGAGTTGTTTGATTTATATTAGTACTCAAAATGTAGTTTACTTTAGGTGAATTGCTATTTGTATGTAACGAATACGTAATTCATTGCTCTTGGTTGTAACTAGTGATGTGATTCTGCCTATGTGGCGTTTGCCTTGACTGATGATGTGACGTGGCGGTTTATATGGCTGCTACGTTTAGCTAAAAAGTAAAAATCATTGGAAAAAAACAAAGAAATGCCGGTTACCATATGATAATCAACCACCTGTTTGCTTAGTGATAAGGTACGTACATATTTTGGGGTGACTAGGGACAGGCTTAGGGTCGGAACTGGTCACGGGGATATTACGCTTAGGCCGCGACATCCGAGCCAAAGACCTTTTTTACCGGTTACCATATGATAGCGACGGATTACAAGTTCATTAAATGAAAGATATGTCATTAACCCTAAATATCGTGTCTCCAATATGTTTTTTATCTGTCATGTTTTTGTCTTTGTGTGCCTCTAAGTCATTAAGAGATGACTTTGTGTCCTGTTTAAGTCACAAAACCCTTACAAACCGGCTTTTAAAAGAATTTATGTATGAAAATGTTAGATTTATGGATAATGTTGAAGGTTTATACAAAAGCGTTGAGAATATTTACAAAATCACTAAAATGGAACACAAAACCATCTTCTGACGATTCAGATGTATAAACGAGAGATAATGAGTAAAAAGGGACAAATGAAAAAGTACAGTATGCAAAGAAATAAAAAATTCTTTTAGATCAAATAGTAACAGTAGTTAATGACTTTGACTAGTAACGTTGGGCGGAAGGTCAGTTGGGTGTAAAATAGGTAAATGTGGTATGGAACTGGCTATGCTAAAAAGGTTAACTAGTTTTACGTTTTCTAATATGGTTCCATGTATTTTTCTCAGAAAATCTGACAAGGTGATTGAGTTGCTTAAAGGCATCCATTTTGTTGCTTCTGTGGAGGCCATTTCTCTTGGTGTTCAAGCTGGGATTCATCCTTGGATATTATACGATATTATATCAAATGCTGCAGGAAACTCATGGTAGATTTAGTAACTATTACCATGTCAACTCGTGTTTAATGGTGTCATCCAATTCAGTGCCCAAAAACCCTCTTAAATATGCAGGATATACAAGAATTACATCCCGCTTCTGTTACAGGGGAATAAAATCAAGGATGATTTCCTAAATGCTTCGGCTCAAAGAATGGTAAACTTACTTCTATGTTTGTGGCTTGCATATTTTCATTTACAAAGGACATAGAAAAAGGAACGGAAGTAACGTGCTGGTGCAAAGGTTTTCTTTTGTGGGGATAAAAGAAATACATATTTTAAACAAACCTAGCTGCTGCTCATCAACAATTCCAATTTTGTTTAACTACAGGGAATCGTTTTGGACACGGCAAAGTCACTTACATTCCCTCTTCCACTCCTAGCTGCTGCTCATCAACAATTCCTAGCTGGTACGATATACGTTCTGTAAATTTTAAAACCTGAAGAATAATCTCTAATGGTTGTTTGTGTGCATACTGAACAGGCTCTAGACATGCAGAAGCGAATGGTCTTGATGGTTTGAAGGTTAAATTTTTTATGTCATCAGCCTTGCTCCTATATGCCTCATTCCCCTCACAAATGATATTGGTATCTCGTTAATGTAATATTCGTCAATTGTCTTTTGCAGGTTTGGGAAAGAGTATTTGGAGTGCAAATTATGGATGCGGCAAATGCAGAAACTTATAATCCCGAACTATTGGCAAACCAACTTAGTGCAAAATCAAAACAAGTAAACAATATTGGTTTTATTGGTCTAGGAGCAATGGGATTTGGCATGGCAACTCATCTTCTGAAATCCAATTTCAGTGTGCGAGGATTTGATGTAACACTTTTGCCCCATCCTTTCTGTTATTCCTCTGTATAGGTTTCACTGGCGTTTATAAATAGTTAGGAAGTAAAGCTGATCCATGATTACCCTATATCGAGGAGAGTAAACTAATTATTAGGGAGGAAGCAATTTCTCAAAATATATTATTTCTAGATATTTTAGAAGAGATGGTGATCTCTAAAAAGTAGGCCAACTGATATGTTCCATTATTAGTTATTTCATTCATTGATGATAGGTTTTGAAAATGCCTACTTTTGTGGGTTTCATACCCATTCCTGAAAACAAAACCCATAAACCAAACAACTTTATTGGGAATGAAGTCATACCCTCATTCCCATACCCCCAAACCAAACGCACCCTAAGTTTCTAGATATTTTAGAAGAGATGATGACCTCTAAAAAGTAGGCCAACTGTTATGTTCCGTTATTAGTTATTTCATTCATTAATAAGTGTCTGGTTCTTATCAGTGGCCAAGCTCAAATATAATATGCTGTCAAAATGGAAGGTCTAGTTTGTCTTAGTTTGTGGAATAACGATAGATGTAAGTGGAGATGAGTGTTTGTATCATAGTAGTGTCATCTAGGCCCGTATGGCATTGTTGCTTACTATATAGTCAAACAAGATTTGAGGACATCCTATTTTGTGAGAGGGTTTCTAAACTTGTAGCATAGGAAATGTATTGTATGATACTGATAACATTCGAGTCAAAAGAGGGAAGTTATTGAGGAGGAGGTTGTTGTAACGAATCAGAGTTTTCAGCTTTCTACAAACTTGGTTTCTGTTTTTAAATGAATCAATACATGCTAAGCTTGGCCTAGACATTCAAACCAGTAGGTTTTTAAAAGATAAGGTGGCATACACAAAGCTCATGACTCTTACTCATATGTCATTAATGGATGTAGGTGTATAAGCCAACACTATCAAGGTTTGCAAAAGCTGGTGGCCTGATTCGAAGCTCTCCTGCAGAAGTGTCGAAAGGTAATTGAAATCATTCCGTGGGAATTTTAAATTAGGATTAAGAAATTTTTTCCAATATTTCGAACTGTAAGAACCAGGTAGTCACATGTTGTGCTCTTTTTTGCTTCCAGATGTAGATGTTCTCATTGTCATGGTCACAAATGAAGTTCAAGCAGAAAGTGTTCTATATGGTGTTGATGGGGCTGTTTCAGGTACATCTTAATATACTCTGCAGTTTTATGAGCTGAACTTACATTGTTGCTCCCCTTTCTGTAGTTCTTCAACCCGGAACATCCATTGTCCTTTCATCAACAGTTTCTCCTGCTTTTATCAGTCAGCTTGAGCTACGCTTACAGAGTAGGTTCTTACATTTGCTGTTTTGTTATCCTTTCACTAATCAAGGATAGTTCTAATTATTGTAGCATCTGTTTTAAGAATGTCATAGTTTCAAGTTTCTTTCTTGTATATATTTTAATCTTTCAGCTTCAATCTGTAGATGAGAATAAGGGCTTGAAACTGATTGATGCCCCTGTATCTGGTGGGGTCATTAGGGCTTCTGAAGGAACACTTACGGTTCGTAAATTGCTTCTTTTACTGAATGTTTCTTACTTATATTCTCAGAATGAACTAGTTGTAATGGGTGCATACATTGTCTAGATTATGGCATCAGGTACAGATGAAGCTCTTGAGCATGCTGGTTCAGTTCTTTCAGGTAATGATCCACTTTTTTATTGATAGTGGATTATGTTAGACCTTCATCTCTAAATATTATTGCAAACAACTATTATGACTAATCAAAAAAATCCGTCTCTTTTCAATCTAATAGCATTAAGTGAGAAGCTATATGTGATAAAAGGGGGGTGTGGAGCTGGAAGGTACTTCCTAGATGTCTTTTCACTTCCCATACACCACATTGTATTTAAAATTGTGATAACATTATATGCATACAGAAGATGCACATTTATTTCACAGTACATGTAGTTATTGTAATCACCAACTTGTTGTTCTGTTCTGTAGTGGTGTAAAGATGGTCAATCAACTGCTAGCTGGAGTTCATATAGCATCAGCAGCTGAAGCAATGGCTTTTGGAGCTCGATTGGGTTTGGATACAAGGGTCTTGTTTGATGTCATAAAAGCTAGTGAAGGAACATCATGGTATGACCATCTATCCTGGTTTAGTATTTGTTATCTGCTAAACAACTCATTAGTACTAAAGCGTAGTCTAGTTTATGATTGGCCCTACAGTTATCATTGTTTGGTGCAAATACAATTTGACAATAAAAGTGAGTACTATTGTCAGTAAGTTATATCATGCAGAGGCTATTGAAGAGAATATAGCTATAGCACATTGAGGCAGTTTTTAATATTACATTTAAAACACATGTATGTAAGAGCTGGATAAAGCTTGGGTATAAATGATCCGAAATCAACTTATCAGGATTTATTTCTCATTTTATTTGTAGGATTTTGTAAAAGTTATGTTTTAATTCTTGCAGGATGTTTGAGAATCGTGGTCCTCACATGGTGGACAATGATTATACACCCTTATCTGCGCTTGATATCTTCGTGAAGGATCTGGTCTGACTAATATCATCTCTGCAGTTTTTTTTACTTTAACAGTGACCATATGATATTACTTTTTGTAATCGCTTATCATTTATGTACCTCCACCTTTTGTAGGGTATTGTGGCTCGTGAATGTGCAGCTCGTAGAGTTCCACTTCACATTTCTACTGTTGCACTCCAGTTGTTCTTGTCAGGTGATTGGATGAATATAGATTGTTCACACTCCTTTTGATGTTTTTTTAGTAGCTTATATGTGCTATATGTTTTTTCTTTTTTCTAAAAGAAAAAAAAAAAAAAAAAAAAAAAAAAATAGAAGAAGAAAGATATAACAGTTGAGTCTACCTCATTATTACTCTTCTCATTTTTATTCTCAGCCTTAGTCTTTTAGTCTCTTATACATGAACATGATAATCACCAGTTTTTTTTATATATTTGGATGCAAAAGAAGTATCACTCCACAAGAAAAAAGTAGATATTACATGGCTGCAACCCGAGCATAAGAATGATGGTAGAATATGATATAATCAAACCATTACAATACATTGAAGAGTAAATGTTAACTGAGAATTTCAAATAAGGTGATAAGAAAATAATAAAGAAAACAATTTAAACGAGATGATGCATGTTTTTACAATTTTACTATTCTTAGCCATTTCCAAGGCCACATTTACATGTCCTCTATACTTACATATTACATTTAGGTCGAGTAGTCTGTAATTTGTATGCGAGTCTATTTTTTTATGCCAATTTTCTTATCTCTTTATTAATTTACCTATTCAATATTATTTGGATAGTTTATGTGATATAAATTATTGAGGATGATATAAATTTCTTTACTACAAGTATAAATCAATTTTTTATATAACTGAGTCTTTCTTATATAGGTTCTGCTTCTGGGTGGGGACGTTCAGATGATTCAGCTGTTGTAAAGGTAAGTTACTTGAGGCATATATAGGTGTGGATTTGATCATGATATAGAAGTCATATGGTCTCTTACTGTTGACCTTTGACTATATGCATCTACATGTCATTTGAGTACTTCATATCATCAAAGATATATAGCATGACCTAACTCCTAAGTTATATTTTCTAATTTATTTGAACAGGTTTATGAGACACTAACAGGTATCAAAGTTGAAGGAAAACATGCTGTGATTAATAAAACATCTGCCTTGGAATCTCTACCATCTGAATGGGCACTGGATCCACTGGATGAGATACGCAGATTGGATAGTACCTTAAAGACTTTGGTTGTTCTTGATGATGATCCAACCGGGACTCAAACTGTCCATGATGTTGATGTATTGACAGAATGGTACTTTAAAATCATTCAGTGGAACATAAATAATTATGACTTACCCTTAATATATAAATCATTTCTTTTTCAGGAATGTTGAGTCACTCGTTGAACAGTTGAAAAGCAGGCCTAAATGCTTTTTCATTTTGACAAACTCTCGAGCATTGAGCTCTGATAAAGTAACGAACATCCCTCAAACATTAGACATTATATGCTCTTTGTTTAGTTTGTAATTAATGTTCAAAATAATTTTCTTCTTGCAGGCTAGCTTACTTATAACAGATATTTGCCAAAACCTATCCACGGCTTCTAAGGCAACTGGAAACAATGACTACACAGTAGTATTACGTGGTGATTCGACATTAAGAGGTCATTTTCCTGAGGTGAGGATTGAAAATTTATGCTAACTTTTTTTGTACATATATAACGAACTTCTTAGAATATTGATATTTTATCTTTGGTTTTCATATTGATATCTCCACATGAATCTTTAAGGAACCGGATGCGGCTGTTTCAGTACTTGGAGAGATGGATGCATGGATCATTTGCCCTTTTTTCTTGCAAGGAGGTCGTTACACCATCGATGATGTACATTATGTAGCCGATTCTGAGCAGTACCGTACTTCTAAGTTCTAATTCTCTTTAGTATAACCACACAGTATAACTCATGTGTTAGCACTGATACTATACAACTCGTCCCTATAGGCTTGTTCCGGCTGGAGATACTGAGTTTGCAAAAGATGCTTCGTTTGGCTATAAATCTTCAAACCTGCGTGAGGTCCATCTGCTAAACCTTTTCTAGTATCTATGTGAACTGTTAAATAGTGGTATAGAAGCATGAAGCATCAAATTTAACCTTTTATACCTGTATTTGGATCGCAGTGGGTTGAGGAAAAAACTAAAGGACGTATAGCGGCTACCAGTGTTTCATCAGTCTCTATTCAATTGTTACGTAATGGAGGACCAACAGCAGTATGTGACCATCTTTGCAGCTTGCCAAAGGTATAGGGCACCAACATTTATACAATTTACATATATCAATAAATCAAATACTATATTTTTCATTTGCATTATTGGTGTCCACCTTTAAGTTTTTGAGTCAAATGGATTGACTACATTAGTATATCAAAATGGTATTACTCTGTTCTCTGGGCCAATTTAACTAAAATCATCAATTTAGAATCTCCATTATGAAAGTCCTAGGGTCAAAATTTTAACATAATTAGTGGATAAACATCATGGAACAATTTGTATTCTTAAACTCAAACCACATGTAGCGTGTCAAAATTGACAGCTGATCCCACATTATTTTCATAAAACAAGTTTGCAGAACATATACTTCATATTGTATTGTAGCGATCATAAATGTTAATATGGAAGTACTTAATGTGATATTTTCGATGGTTAAAACAGGGTTCAACATGTATAGTCAATGCAGCTAGTGATAGAGACATGGCCGTCTTTGCAGCTGGTATGGTTGAGGTACATGAAAATCTTTTACGGTCTCTGTTTTGATTATTATAATTTTTATGTTGCGTGTAATGCTGAAAAACTAATTCTTTGTGTTGTGCTCACGACAGGCTGAATTGAAGGGAAAACGTTTCCTGTGTCGTACTGCTGCTAGTTTTGTTTCTGCTCGGATTGGAATTATACCAAAAGCTCCAATCTTGCCTAAGGATCTTGGTATAGGTAAAGGAAGCAATGGTGGCCTCATTATTGTGGGTTCATATGTCCCAAAGACCACCAAGCAGGTTCAGTCTTCACAAAAATTTGTCTTTTTCTCTATGTAACCTTTTAAATTTTTCTTATTGCTGATATCTCTGAAATAACAGGTCGAACAGCTGAAGTTACAATGTGATTATAATCTTAGGAGCATTGAGGTGACTAATAGCTACAATTATACTTTAACATGAAGGTGACATATTCTAATTTTCTGATAAATTTATTGTTATTGTGTTTTAGGTTTCTGTCGAGAAACTTGCAATGAAGTCAGCAGAAGAGAGAGAAGAGGAAATTAATCATGCAGCTGAGCTGGCAGATGTTTATCTCAGGACATGTAAAGACACTCTAGTGATGTCTAGTAGGGAACTTATAACAGGGAAGAGTGAGTATCTTAATCTTTGTTAGGTTACTTTGGCACTACCAAATTTCAGGGGTGTGGATAAGCTATGCATGTTTACCCCATATCTTTCGCTTGAAGTATGTTTAGAATCATCATTAAGCAAAACAAGGGTTGACTATTATTCTTGAAAATACAGCTCCTTCAGAGAGTTTGGACATCAACTTCAAGGTGAGCTCTGGGCTGGTGGAAATAGTTAGGAGAATAAAGACAACCCCACGCTATATTCTTGCAAAGGTATATGAAGTAAAGGAGTTTGTATATATTCATTCTAATAGATAGTTATCTGCAGACCTAGTAGCTAAGATTCCGAAGATATTGTTTCAAGGCAACGGGCTACCCCCCTACTTGCACTTTAGGAATGCCTTTAAGACTAGAGGAGTCTTGAACTTAAGGATAGTTAGAGAATGGCATCACCTAATTTCTTACTGATAATATCTCATAAACTCGTGGAGACCTCGAATATAAGAGGCCAGGCTAATATTACTGAATGTGTGGTAACATGTAAATTCAAACAGCCACCAATATCTCGTGGGGGTTATGGTCACATCCTTAAAATAAATCTGGTAGAGTTTCCTGGAAATTGTGCATCCACCATTACCAATTTGATGTCTTTCTATGATTGTTGAAGTTTTTTCATCATTATTTAATTATTTGAGTAGATCAAAGAGTGACAAATCATGCATTTCCAGCGGTGGTTTTGCATCAGTTCACAGATTGTGATTTGGATTAAATGCTCATTACTTAAAAGTTAATATTTGAATTGTTACTCTGGCCGACCTTTTGGATTCAGAATTGTACATAACTAGGAATCTCTTTTCTCTAGTAAAAACATGTAATTATTATATGAGTTTCCCTATCTTTAGATTGTAAACAATATTATTCACCAGAACAATTGACTCTTGATGTCTATCTAATAGGTTGTGCTTATATTAACCAGTTTCTCATTTCATAGGGCGGAATTACCTCATCAGATATTGCTACAAAAGCTTTAGAAGCAAAACGTGCGAAAATAGTTGGGCAAGCATTGGCTGGTGTTCCTTTGTGGCAGTTGGGCCCAGAAAGTAGGCATCCTGGAGTCCCCTACATTGTTTTTCCAGGTACACTATTCTTATTTACAATAAGTTTGTTAGAGGATTTTCTTAGATGTCACATTTCTCAAAAATATGCAACTCAGGAAACGTTGGTGATAGTAATGCTCTAGCGGAAGTTGTCAAATGTTGGGCTCGTCCGGTCAGACTATCATCGACCAAGGAACTTCTTGCAGTAAGACCATTTACACATGCAGCATAAGGCTCTCATATTCATATAAAATGATTCGTAGTCCTCGTTTGGGCATGTGTTTTTATATTATAATGTATAGGATGCAGAAAAGGGAGCATATGCTGTAGGAGCATTTAATGTGTATAATCTTGAAGGGGTTGAAGCTGTTGTTGCTGCAGCTGAAGAGCAAAAGAGTCCTGCTATTTTGCAGGTATCAATTAGTCTTTATAGAATCTTTTTATAAACTTCAATGTGGTCAAATTACATGGGTCACTCCTTTCTATAGAAAGGAAAATATCCTGATCCTTTCTTACTATTTTCCATCATCATATTCGTCAAACGCACTTTCTAATACGCCAAAAAAAGGTTGTCTGCATCATAATTCAAAGTTAAGAGTAAACAACTCATACTTTTAAGGATGTAACCATCCATTTGTTGTTGATAACAAAATGAAAGAATGTCGGTTATTCGAAATCTCCCAATGGTGTAAGGCCGTCGACTTATTGGGAAAAAATATATAAGATCCAAAAGCATTACTTAAAATTTTCCTATTCTCTATTTTATTTGTACTTACAAACATTGTTTCTCTACAGATTCATCCTAGTGCTTTAAAGCTAGGAGGGACACCGTTAGTGGCTTGCTGCATCTCTGCTGCTGAGCAAGCAACTGTAAGTGTTGTGAACAATTTCCCCTTACTCTGAAATATTGGAAATTTTAATCTCAGAAAAGAAATGTTGATATTTGATGACAAGCCATTTTCTTTACCAACAAGGACATAACTGTTTATACCTTGAGCTTATGTTTTTTACCTTTCAAATAAATCACATGCAAAGGTGTTCTCAGTATTTTTCAATAATGTTGGATTACAATTTCTTTTATATCTAAGAAATAAAAAGGCTGCGTGATTAGTGATGAAGCTTTATCATATGTATTTTGTAGGTACCTATTACAGTGCATTTTGATCATGGTAGTTCCAAGCCAGAACTAATGGAAGTTCTTGAGCTGGTAATAGTTCAGTTTCTAGAATTATATTATCCTGGAAGGGGAAGTTATATTTAATTCAACCTGTATGGTTATTTGATCTATTTTCTGTATCCACACATAGGGAGTTGACTCCGTCATGGTAGATGGTTCACACCTACCTTTCAAGGAGAACATCTCATACACAAAACACATTTCATCCTTGGCCCATGCAAAAGATATGACTGTGGAAGCAGAGTTAGGCAGATTATCTGGAACCGAAGATGATTTGACTGTAGAAGACTATGAGGCAAAATTAACTGACGTAAACCAGGTACTTCTGTCCTTTAAAAAAAATTAAATGTTGGTTAATTTTGGTGTCTCGTTATAGGAGCGCGCACTATAGTGTTTAATGTTGCTTCACATGCATGACAGGCTCAAGAGTTCATCGATGAGACTGGTATTGATGCTCTGGCAGTGTGTATTGGTAACGTTCATGGCAAGTACCCTGCAAGTGGTCCAAAGCTCCGGCTTGAGTTGCTTAAGGTACATTTTCAATCATATGTAAATTGAATTTGTATTAACAAGTCTGGTTATTCCCCGAAGAATAACTAAATATATTAAATTAATGCTCTCAGCCGTAAAGTTTCGATGACCAAATATAACATGAGCAATGATACATAAGCCTAAAACTGTAAAACATCAACCTAAAATATGCTTAATCCATTTAATGTTCGAAAAATAGCTTAGGCATCTTCCTCTCTTCTCATATTTTTCATTGGATTTTCCATGTGTCTCAAATCTTATTAGGCATATTTGTAGGTGGATGTTTTATGCCTATGAAGCAATTTACATATTGTATAGTCAATCATGAGTTGTACATAAAACAGTTTTGTTAATGCTTACTTGTGATCCTAGTATTATCTAATGCTCTGTTTGATTCTGGACACATAATCTACTGTTTCATTATCAAGCCACTTTCTTATCCCAGCTTTTTTATTTTAGATTTTTTATTATTGTTGCTTTTGCCTTAGTTTGTTGTTTTTGCTTTTGACCAGACCCTCTATGACTTGGCTTCAAAGAATGGAGTCTTCCTGGTTCTTCATGGAGCTTCCGGATTGCCTAAAGACCTCGTCCAGGTACATTCCACTTTCTACACCCATAAAGGAACTCGTCAGTTTTCATTTTTGGATATAGCATAAATTTCCAGCTAAACATAGCTAGTTCATTGTCATAATTAAAAAGCAGTTCTCAATTTCGGATGCCGTATGTCAGTGAAAATTTTTAAATTTTCCTGTCAAAAATAAATACAGTGTCTCTGACCATTATCAAGTCACAAAGCGGTTTTCATTTTCAGATGCTGCATGTTATTTGCAACTTCTTTTTTCAGATTGAAATGTCTAGCTAAGCAAGCCTGTTTGACCACTGTCATAGTTACAAAGTATTTATGGTAGTGATTTTGATGTATGAGCTTGCCCTAGATAGTCAACTAATAGTTGAATTTTTAAGAGTTGATTGGATATGTTAATATGTATTTCGAAATTGATTAGTAGTCGCTATAATTAGTTATTCATTTCTGGATAAACGTATTCTGCTTTTTTATAAGTTTTTATTGGTTCCCAAGGTATTCTGCTTTTTTATAAGTTTTTATTGGTCATATTAAGTGCAACAAAACTCGTTATTAAGTGGGTATAATAAAATTCCTTAAATCTTCTCTTTAACCCAATCTCGGGAAGTTATTCCTATTTCGGAAGACATGTCTCCTTTTTTCACAAGAATAATTTCTTTGGTCATTTTATGGAATAACTTTTACATTGTTGAAGTGCCAAACAATCGGACAACTGATTATGTTATAATCACAACAGCAAAAGTTAGTCAAACTTTGTCTCCTATGACCTAGTATCTATGATTATTTAATTGTAATTATTGAAAATCACACTACTTTCGAAATACAAATCCAAATACCCATGTTATATATTCTGATACCTTTCATGAAGTAATATTGTCATCACAATTTACAGGATTGCATAGATCGAGGAGTCAGGAAGTTCAATGTGAACACAGAAGTGCGAAAGGCTTACATGGACATTCTTAAAAGTCCTCAGTCAGACCTTGTTCATGTTATGGCTGCTGCTAAGGAAGCCATGAAAGCTGTGGTTGCTGAGAAGATGCAATTGTTTGGCTCGGCAGGAAAAGCAAATTAACATGGTCATGCAACTACCCACCATTTGTTCAATTTTCATCCCAATTTCTTCTCACTCAATTATGTTTGGAAAATATTATTTAATGCTTAATATTAGAACCATTGGAATAAAGAAATAAGGTTGGAGATTAAAAAGGAAAGTGTGATACTGTACCGACATCAATCCAAGTGTTCTAGACGTGTGTGTGTGTGTGTGCTCGTGTGTTGATGTGGAGGTATGGTTAGATAGCTGAATAGTATGTTTGCTCATGTGTAAGAAAACGAGGTAATAATGGAGATAACATCTCTGTCTCTCGTGTACAAAGGTTATAGACATTGGTCATAACGTGATATTTTGAAGAGACTTGACTAATTTAAGAACACTTTTTTTTTAACGGACTAATTTAAGAACACTTAACTGCTAAATATGATAGAAAAGTCGTTTTGAAATGTCCATGGGTGAAATATCATGTCTACCAAACGTGGAATTTTCATTAACCAACCAAAATATGCTTTGGAGACTTTGAAAAAACATGGAATGGAAAATTGTGATCCCATTGGTACTCTCCTAATGGGTGAACAAACTAAACTTGATGCAGATATACTTGGGATACCTGTTGATAAAACAAAATATAAAAATATTATCGGGTCTCTCATGTATTTGACATCAAGTAGATCGGACATTGTGTTTGTTGTCTGTTATTGTGCTCGTTGTCAGGCTTACCCTAGTGAAAAACACCTCAAGAAGGTTAAACGAATCTTTCGCTATATTAAAGGTATGAGTACCATTAACATTGGACTTTGATAAAGGATACCGTTATCCGGTTTGGTTCGGTTTCGTTTTCGATTCTTATGTGTACTACCCGATTTTAACTGAAATAATTTTATGTTGATCAAACTACTTCTTCCCATGTGATATTTTCATATAAAATGGTATATTGCTTATTTTTTATAAGAAAAATATAAAAATTTGGGGTAGTTTACATTACTATATATACTAATAGAGCATCAGTTTTTTATAAGAAAAATATAAAAATTTGGGGTGGTTTACATTACTATATATACTAATAGAGCGTCAACTGACGCCATCTCACGTCATCTTTTGCAGCCCAACCCGTTATCTTTTGCAGCCCAGTCCGCTAGTCGTGATAGTAATTTGCACTTAACTGTTTTCATATAGATGCTAGTTTACCGCTTTCTACAAAAAAAAAAAAAAAAAAAAAAAAAAAAAAAAAAAAATGCAATGATCGACGACACCTTGTTATAACAAAACGAGATTTATTTTTATTTTTTATTATTTGTTTTTATTTTTTATTTTTTTGCATCGGGTGTAGTAACATTCATTTTGCATCTACGGAAAAAAGTTTGAACAATGATAAGGAAAATGATGTAAAATGAGTACACACCTAAAGCTTAACGGGTTTGGGAGTTCCTTTCCTATATTATCAAATTTAAATGGAGTATAAACATAACGTTTAAAGTTTCAATACACTTTATGAATTTAACATTTTTCAAAGAGCACGTTAACGATAAAAAGAAGAGAAATTATGTAACATTAGTAGAGATATAAAGTTAAAACGGGTTTAGGGTTTTGTTGGTGCAGATATTACACATGTATCTCGTTTATATTTTAATGATGATAAATACATATTAAGAGACATTTAAAATTGTTAGCAATGACCCAAAACAAAAAACGCACATGTCCAGACCTGGCACGCTGGCCCCACCGGTTTTCAAAAGTCGGGTTTCCTCTTACCCGGCTAAGTTTGATTATTCAATACATGTTCATACATAGTATGTAAGATGTTTTATAATATTACATCAAGATTTGGACTTACAGAATTTATCAAAATACCATGACCCGTTTTATAAAAGGCCAACTCAAAAACCTTTTATAAAACTCCAACTCAAAGCCCATTAAACTCTAAGGTTGCTTTTAGTTGGAGAAAATTGTTATTCATTTCCTATTTCTTGTTTTGTAGAAGAAAAAAAAAAGAGGGGGTTTCTTTCTCCACAAAACAATTGAAAAAATAGACAACGCTAGTTAGCGAAACATGCGTTTGTGTTTTCCATTTTGCAAAACTAGAAAAACTTGTTCAAGTGTTATTTTTTTTTATCTTAGGCCCGTTGATATGTGGGGTTTAAGAGGGTTTAGGATTTCATAAATGCAAATAACATGTTTGGTTGTGTTTTTAGAATTTGGGTTTGGATTGGTAACTCAAATACTTGGGAGCAGTGTTTTGAAATCGGGTCGACCCGGCCGGGTTAATCGGTTCGACTAGTTCCGGCAAAAAAAACGGGTCAGAAAAACCCGGATTTCTAAAACCGGGTTAACCGGTTAGACCCGCCGGGTTTTGAGCGACCCGGTTCTCGAAACCCGGCCGGGTTTCGTTTTTTCAATTTTTTTTAATAAAAACCCGGGTTGACCCGGCAGTCGAACCGGTTAACCCGGTCGAAAAAATAATAAATTGAAAACTGGGTTGACCGTGCGGTCGAACTGGTTGTCCCGGTGCCCGGTAACTCGACCGGGTCGATTTCGAACCCGGTTTTCAAAACATTGCTTGGGAGTGTAGAAAAGGAGAGTGATGTATTATGTTTTATGACATGTAGGGCAATTATTCTTTTTTCATTATTCTTTTTTTTTGTCTTTTGTTTTTTTTTAATACTATAAAACAAAAACTTTATCTCTCTCGTCTTATTTTTAATATAAATAATTTTTAATTACATTTTAATATATATTATTTATTTTTAAATATTATTTTCTCTTTCATACATCAAATTCAAATCCAAATTTAAATCAAAATTCTAATTCAAATCTAAGTCCAAATCTTAAACCCGTCTACAAACCAAACGGGCCCTTAATTCTCTATTCATCTTTGTAATATTATAAAGATATCCTCGAAACACAAAAACTAATATAATAAACTAACCAACTAAATTATAAAATCACTAAAAAAAAAAAGTCTAATATGAGAAATTAAAGAATTAAAAAAGTAAAAGTTAACATCAAATAATATGAAAAATATCTTCAATCGACTACAATTCGACATAAAATAATAAATTCGACATAAAGTATACTTTCCATTTTTATCTGTTTTTGTATGCTTTTATATATAAGGTGAGCAAAACCGAATTAAACCCGAAACGAACCGAGAAACCCGACAAAACCGAGCCGACCGAAACTGAACCGAAAAAACTCGGTTTAGGTTTGGGTTTTTTCCGAGTTTCGGGCTTCGGTTTTGTCTTGTCGGGTTGGGTCGGGTCGGGTCGGTTTTGACCCGATGCTCACCCCTACTTTTATATGTTTTTGTATGTTTTCGCCCGTTGTTATACGTTTCCTTACGTTTTTATCGGATTTTATCTGTTTTTGTACGTTTTTGTTCTTTTTATACATTTTATCGATTTTTACATGTTTTAGTACCTTTATATACGTTTTTATGCATTTTTATCCGTTATTATTCATTTTCTCCCGGGTACAAAAACAGATAAAAATATACAAAACAAATAAAAAAGTATGAAAAAGTTTAAAACGTACAAAACGTATACCGGATGAAAACGTACAAAAACGGATGAAAAAAATACAAAAACGTACAAAACATATAAAAACGTACAAAACGTAAAAACGCATAAAAACGTACAAATACTTATAAAAACGACGAAACATATAAAACGGACGAAAACATATAAAAACAGCCGAAATAAAACGGACAAAAACGTATAAAACAGACGAAAATATATAAAAATGTAAGAAAACATATAAAACCGGATGACAACATATAAATACGTTAGAAACGTATAAAAATGGACGAAAACGTATAAAAACGGCCGAAAACGTATAATACGGATAAAAACGTATAAAACCGACGAAAACGTATAAAAATGTAAGAAAACGTATAAAACCGGATGACAACGTATAAAAACGTTAGAAATGTATAAAAACGGACGAAAATGTATAAGAACAGACGAAAACTGGTGGAAACGTATAAAAAGGGACGAAAACCTATAAAAACGTATGAAAACAACGAAAACGTATAAAAAATGAATCACTTCGGTTAGTGGATTTTACCTTAAGGGTGTGTTTGGTAGAAGGAAATCAAGCTAAAGAAATAGAAATGTCCTTAGGGGGCGTTTGGTTCACGGATTACAAATTATGGTACTTTAAATTCTGAATTCTAAGAAATTATTAATTATGGGATTTAAATTTGTGGTGCGTGTTTGGTTGGTGATATTTTATCATAGAAGGAATCTTAAATATTAATTTCACCATCACCCTTTTTTATTGAAATTGCTTTTGTGTCCTTTTGGTGGGACCCAAAGGTGTAGGTGTCAACATTTTATTTAATTTGTGAGCCATTAAACTAATTTTTTTTTGCAGTATGCCTATTATTTTATTGCATGGTGGACCCAAATGTTGCAAGTGGAGAGTCGGATATTTGAATGCTTGTCATTGTGAGGCAATTTTAATATACCTACTGTTAGCAATTTATAATTTTTTTAATAGCCCCACTATCTCAACCAAACACAATATTTTAAGGTATTTAAAATGTAAATTCTATCAAATTGCCTCAATATGCTCGAACCAAACAGCCCCTTAGGGTAATTTAATGGAGAAATGGAACAGGGGTGTTTTAAAGGGGGAAAAAAAAGTTTTGTATTCTTATGTATTAAAATGAAAAATAGGTATTTTGTGTTTTGTAGAGAACTTTGTTGGAAAACACTTATTTGAAGGCAATTTTTGTTTTTTATAAAACATTTTGTGAAAAACAAAGGTGTTTTCCTTAACTAAACACACCCTATGTAACAATTCGCATTTTCAGGTTAATTTCTAATCCCAATTCATTTTTACTATTCACTTTTACTATTCACTCCCGAAATTTTTATTTCATATTCTCGTAAGTTAAACTATTTTAATGATAATCCGAGAATTTGACACTCGTCGGATCATTTCTGCAAAAATCACAAAACCGTGTCCGAGATTTACTTTTTGGTTTAAATGTCATTCCAGCATCCCGATATGTCCATAAGACATTATAAACAATAGAAATATGATTTTATCTCATTTTACGACAATTCCAAAAGTTTTGGAATTTTACGTTTTCCAGTTCAGCGTTTTACGCGAATTACGCGTTTTAGACCCGCGTTTCCAGTTTTAGCAGCGTTTAAGCAACCCGATAGAACTTATCACTCATTAAATATGCTAAGATAGGTTATATTAATAAGTTCTAACATATTTATAAGTTTCATATTTTTAGGATACCCGATTTTAAGTTTCAGGACTTAACGACTTACCGTTAGCAATTACCGGGACCAAAACTCACTCCGTAACTTAGATAAGACTATGACTACTCATCTAATCACCCTAGATCAGCCTTGGCCGACTTAGAGGGGGGGGGGATTCACCTATTATGTGTCTTGATCTCATGCCTTGTGCCCTAGGATCCATACATGTGTATAAGCTTCCTTTGTAAGCTTTGATTTGCTTCATTTGTAAGCTTTGACTAAATCTTGCAACTAACCTCCTCATTGCACCTTCCTAGGCACCTTCCTAACCTCCTCATCTTCCTATAAATAGCAAGCTCATCCTCTTCCTTTTTCATCACCAAAATCGAACACCCTATAATCCCTAGCACCATGATCCTTTGATCTTCAAACTACAAGTTACACTACAAAGTTAAAGGCCTAGTTATTCTCTACATGAAACTAGTGTTTATTTGGTGATTTCATGGTTGAATTAGGAGCTACACAAGGGTACTAGGGCTGAGCTAAGAAGGTTTTCAAAAGGATTATATCAAGGGTTTGCAAGAGTTGTGGTGAAGGGTTTGCAAGCATATGTTTAGTGTCCTAGTTCATACTTGACTTCCTTTCTTTAGAAAGCCAAAAGTTGTAAGAAACCCTATTATACTTTCTTGCTAAATATCATATTCATGCTATTTACATATCATTCATGCTATATTTTGTCTTGTGATTATGTCCATGATGTTTAAAAATGGGTAAAACAAGTATTAGTATATATATGTTAACTTATATTAAGTAAACAAGTAAACTAGTGACTTATATTGAGAACCACGACCAAAATAGTATAACTATGATATTGGACACTTACTTACTGTTAAAGAGGACTTAACAAGGAAAACATAGCAATTTGAACCACCTAAAACGAGTACTCGAGTCAAAAGTTATGACCATTTGAAGTTACCAAAACTTTACGGCAAAACTGCCTAAAAACCTTCTGTGACAGAACCTTAAACACGCAAAAAGATGCCCTTCTGGTCCGTTTCATGAAAAAGTTAAAACACGAAAGTTGTCCGGAATCACGTTTTCTTCAAAAACTCAGGAGCACGTATCCAGAAAACCAATAACGAATGAGATTTTCTTCAGTTTCTTAGCAACTATTTTTGTATACCAAAGTCACTATATAGTAGTTATGGTTTAATAAGACCAAGAGGTCTAATGACTTAAATTCAAGACCACAACCATGGCTAAAGCCAAGGTTAAGTCTCAAGACCATGGAAAAATGACCAAAGGTCATGGCAAGACCATGACTAAATGACCATATAAACTTACCGAGGCGAAAACATGAGCTAAAGAGTTAGCGATAACTTAAAACATACAATTTGGATCTACTCCATTAAAAGAACCATGAGATCTTACAAGTAATCGTCATACAAGATTAAGAAACTCATCCTAATAACAATCTTCATGTAAAAATAAACTTTCCTAAGTTTATTCAAATATTGGACATGTAACTTTCGGATCAAAACTTATATATATATACTTTATCAAATACTACAATAGTAGGGAGCCTCATGTGAGGAGTTCATTAAGTAAGCCGTCGAGATGAGTTGTGGATTTACGAATTAAAGTGTCCTGGCTCCTCGAACGTTTACTACATGACTTCTGAATTATGTCGGCCCGAACGGTAGTAAACGATATATAAACTATACATGTTTCATGAACCATTTCTTTTCAAAGACTTACACTATACTAAGTACTACATCATGGACTAAATGCAAGACATATATAGGCAATTCTTCGTATTCTTAGACATTATTCCAAACCTAAGTTGCAACAATTATTCTAGGTTACTCGTAGAAGTTCTTGTAACAATTCGCAATTTCAGGTTAACTTTTATTCCCGAAAATTTTACTATTCACTTTTTACTATTCACTTTTTACTATTCATCTCAAAAATTTTTATTTCATATTCTCGTAAGTTAAACTATTTTAACGATAATCCGAGAGTTTGACGCTCGTCGGATCATTTCTGCAAAAATCACAAAGCCGTGTCCGAGATTTACTTTTAGGTTTAAACGTCCTTCTAGCATCCCGATATATCCATAAAACATTATAAATAATAGAAATATGATTTTCTCTCATTTTAGGACAATTCCAAAAGTTTCGGAATTTTACGTTTTTCAGTTCAGCGTTTTACGCGAATTACGCGTTTTAGACCCGTGTTTCCAGTTTTTAGCAGGGTTTTTGCACCCGATAGAACCTACCACTCATTTTATATTTTATTATGGACTATATTGACATGTTTGACCATATTTATAAGTTTCATATTTTTAGGATACCCGGTTTTACGTTTCGTGACTTAACAACTTACGGTTAGCGATTTACGGAGTCAAAACTAGCTACATACTTAGGATAATATCATCAAAAGTCCACACCTTGCTCCCCAAGACTTATGAACCGCCACTAGGGGGGGCATTCACACTTGTGGCATCATCTCATGACTTTAGCCATTAGATCATTTTTAATTACAACTTTGTCTCCAAGTTTAAGCACTTTCCTAGTAAGCTTCCTAACCTCCTCATTCTTGCTATAAATAGAGAGCTCATTACATCCTTTCTTCATAAAATCAAACGCCACACCCTTTAAATCATAGCACCATGATCCTTTGATCTTCAATATACAAGTTACACTACAAAGTTCAAGGTTTTAGTATTCTCTACCTAGTTCTTAAGTTTGTTTTGTGATTCCATGGTTGAATTAGGAGCTACACAAGGTTACTAGGGATGAAGTTAAATGGTTTTCACAAGGGTTAGATCAAGGCTAGCAAGGGTTACAAGAGTTATGGTGAAGGGTTTACAAGATTAGGTTTAGTGTCCTAGTTCTATACTTGACTTCCTTTCTTTAGAAAGCCAAAAGTTGTAAGCAAACCCTATTACACTTTCTTGCTCAATATCATTTCATGCTTATTATGTTTCTTTCATGCTATATATGGTCTTTGTATTGTGTTCATGATGTTTAAAAATGGATAAAACGAGTACTGGTATACATATGTTAACTTATGACAAGTAAACAAGCAAACTAGTGATTTTTATGGAAAACCACGACCAAAATAGTATAACTTTGATATTTGACACTTACTTACTGTTAAAGAGGACTTAACAAGGAAAACATAGCAATTTGAATCACCCAAAACGAGTACACGAGTCAAAAGTTATGACCATTTGAAGTTAGCGAAACCAAAACGGCAAATCTGCCTAAATAGCATTCTGATCAAATTATGATTTTGAAAGTCCCACTTCTGCTCCGATTCATCAAAAAGTTAAAACACGAAAGTTGTCCGGAACGACGTTTTCGTTCAGGAACAAAGAAGCTCGAGCCCTGAAAACGCTTTCTGAGTGATAAATTTTCTTCAAAATCTTAACAGCCCATTTTAGACCAAAGTAACTATATAATTGTTATAATTAGATGAGACCAAGAGGTCTAATGACCTAAAGCCAAGACCACAACCATGGCTAAAGCCAAGGTTGAGTCTCAAGACCATGGTAACATGACCAAGGTCACGGCAAAGCCACGGCTAAAGACCATATAACTTTTAAAGATCAAAACTTATATATATGTTATCAAATACTACAATAGTAGGGAGCCTCATGTGAGGAGTTCATTGAGTAAGCCGTCGAGACGAGTTGTGGATTTACGAGTTAAAGTGTCCTGGCTCCTCGAACGTTTACTCCATGACTTCTGAATTATGTCGGCCCGAACGGTAGTAAGAGATATACAACTTATACATGTTTCATAGACCATTTATATTCAAAGACTTACACTATATACTAAAGTACTACATCATGAACATTATGCAAGACATATATAGGCAATTCTTCGTATTCTTAGACGTTACTCCAAACCTAAGTCGCAACGTTCTATTATAGGCTGCTCTTAGAGACTTTCGCGATTCGACTACCACTTTCATTTCTCATTACATAAGCTTAACGTGAGTCATAGCCCCTACTTTTTCATACTTGTTTTAACTCTTTGGGGGGGATACATGCACAACTACTTGCTTACTTGTACAAATACTTGATCGCATTATACTTGATTGTTCTATACTTGATTGTCTTATACTTGATCGCATTATACTTGATTTCATACATACATGATTGTGTTATACTTAACTGCGTTATACTTGATTGTGTTACTTCCGATGGCTCCAAATTAAGACCTTGGATGACCATTGAGACTTCCGGTGGCTCCAAATTAAAACCTTGGATGACCATTGAGGCTATTGATACATCCTAACATTTGCGAATGTTGGATACATCATAAACGTGAGGTCTTCGGAGATGAAGTGTAGACTCACGACTAATTGCTTAATTGTTTTGATGAACTTATACATGTCTTTATTATACTATATTGTAGCAGTGGGTTGTGAACACACAGGTTACAAGTCTCTTATGGCGGGACTTGTAACTGAGTGGATTCACAATGCCTTTGCTATGTGAACATTCTTTTAAGGCTTTTCAACTGTTTTAAGACAAACTCTATGAACTCACCAACCATTGTGTTGACACTTTAGCATGTTATCTCAGGTCTATAAGACGATAGCTAGTGCGTGGAACTTAGAGTCAAGCTGCATATTCTGAAGACTTACGCTTTTATCATTTACCATTCAAAACTTTGTATACATTTATGTATCATACTTTGAAATCTCAAGTTTGTAACTCGGAATTTATTAATCGAATGGTAACTTTTCAAAACGTCTCATTTAGAGTTCGTTTTCTATACCTTGTACTTTGTATTATGAAGTAGCACCCCTATGACACAGTCTTCCGCTGCGGTATTTTGGGGGTGTTACAGATTGGTACCAGAGCTTTGGTTATAGAGAACTAGGTTGCATTTAGTGCCTAGACTATAACTGCTATATACGTTGGGACCTTCCTCTTTTTTTACCTTACACACAATACATACACATATGCTCTTTGGTTAGAGGTTTGCTTAATTTCACGCTGTTAGATGATGTGACTTTAGTATTATAAGGAGCCCCAGAGATTAGTTGAGTCATTAAAAACATGGAGCTCAGTAATAACTAATTAGTTAACTTGATCTTGTGACAGTTCTTGTTTGATTAGACACAAGATTTGAGTTAAATAATATTATTGCTTAGCTTTAGGGATTTGATGACTTGATTATCTTACTATCGGCCTCAGAAGGCGGATTTTGTGTCGGAAATTCTTAAGTAGGATGATTTAGAATCTCCTTATTTAAATGGATTGGGACGCCTCTTCAGTTAAATAAAGAAATTGTAAATCACCGAACCATAAGTTTATGAGACCTTACTTACATAAATTTGGACGCTTCTTTATGTAAGTAATGTGTTATAAATAAGTGGGCTTAATTGTAGCCGATACAACTCCTTAACCAGAATCTTAGACGAATCAGAGTAAACACCACTATATTAGAGATCCTGAATTCTCTTAGACACATCGTAAGTAGTTAACATCAACTGAACTTCGGGACGAAGTTCTCCTTAAGGGGTAGAGACTGTAACAATTCGCAATTTCAGGTTAAATTTTATTCCCGAAAATTTTACTATTCACTCTTTACTATTCACTTTTTACTATTCACTTTTTACTATTCATCTCAAAAATTTTTATTTTATATTCTCGTAAGTTAAACTATTTTAACGATAATCCGAGAGTTTGACGCTCGTCGGATCATTTCTGCAAAAATCACAAAGCCGTGTTCGAGATTTACTTTTAGGTTTAAACGTCCTTCTAGCATCCCGATATATCCATAAAACATTATAAATAATAGAAATATGATTTTCTCTCATTTTAGGACAATTCTAAAAGTTTCGGAATTTTACGTTTTTCAGTTCAGCGTTTTACGCGAATTACGCGTTTTAGACCCGTGTTTCCAGTTTTTAGCAGGGTTTTAGCACCCGATAGAACCTACCACTCATTTTATATTTTATTATGGACTATATTGACATGTTTGACCATATTTATAAGTTTCATATTTTTAGGATACCCGGTTTTACGTTTCGTGACTTAACAACTTACGGTTAGCGATTTACGGAGTCAAAACTAGCTACATACTTAGGATAATATCATCAAAAGTCCACACCTTGCTCCCCAAGACTTATGAACCGCCACTAGGGGGGGCATTCACACTTGTGGCATCATCTCATGACTTTAGCCATTAGATCATTTTTAATTACAACTTTGTCTCCAAGTTTAAGCACTTTCCTAGTAAGCTTCCTAACCTCCTCATTCTTGCTATAAATAGAGAGCTCATTACATCCTTTCTTCATAAAATCAAACGCCACACCCTTTAAATCATAGCACCATGATCCTTTGATCTTCAATATACAAGTTACACTACAAAGTTCAAGGTTTTAGTATTCTCTACCTAGTTCTTAAGTTTGTTTGGTGATTCCATGGTTGAATTAGGAGCTACACAAGGTTACTAGGGCTGAAGTTAAATGGTTTTCACAAGGGTTAGATCAAGGCTAGCAAGAGTTACAAGAGTTATGGTGAAGGGTTTACAAGATTAGGTTTAGTGTCCTAGTTCTATACTTGATTTCCTTTCTTTAGAAAGCCAAAAGTTGTAAGCAAACCCTATTACACTTTCTTGCTCAATATCATTTCATGCTTATTATGTTTCTTTCATGCTATATATGGTCTTTGTATTGTGTTCATGATGTTTAAAAATGGATAAAACGAGTACTGGTATACATATGTTAACTTATGACAAGTAAACAAGCAAACTAGTGATTTTTATGGAAAACCACGACCAAAATAGTATAACTTTGATATTTGACACTTACTTACTGTTAAAGAGGACTTAACAAGGAAAACATAGCAATTTGAATCACCCAAAACGAGTACACGAGTCAAAAGTTATGACCATTTGAAGTTAGCGAAACCAAAACGGCAAATCTGCCTAAATAGCATTCTGATCAAATTATGATTTTGAAAGTCCCACTTCTGCTCCGATTCATCAAAAAGTTAAAACACGAAAGTTGTCCGGAACGACGTTTTCGTTCAGGAACAAAGAAGCTCGAGCCCTGAAAACGCTTTCTGAGTGATAAATTTTCTTCAAAATCTTAACAGCCCATTTTAGACCAAAGTAACTATATAATTGTTATAATTAGATGAGACCAAGAGGTCTAATGACCTAAAGCCAAGACCACAACCATGGCTAAAGCCAAGGTTGAGTCTCAAGACCATGGTAACATGACCAAGGTCACGGCAAAGCCACGGCTAAAGACCATATAACTTTTAAAGATCAAAACTTATATATATGTTATCAAATACTACAATAGTAGGGAGCCTCATGTGAGGAGTTCATTGAGTAAGCCGTCGAGACGAGTTGTGGATTTACGAGTTAAAGTGTCCTGGCTCCTCGAACGTTTACTCCATGACTTCTGAATTATGTCGGCCCGAACGGTAGTAAGAGATATACAACTTATACATGTTTCATAGACCATTTATATTCAAAGACTTACACTATATACTAAAGTACTACATCATGAACATTATGCAAGACATATATAGGCAATTCTTCGTATTCTTAGACGTTACTCCAAACCTAAGTCGCAACGTTCTATTATAGGCTGCTCTTAGAGACTTTCGCGATTCGACTACCACTTTCATTTCTCATTACATAAGCTTAACGTGAGTCATAGCCCCTACTTTTTCATACTTGTTTTAACTCTTTGGGGGGGATACATGCACAACTACTTGCTTACTTGTACAAATACTTGATCGCATTATACTTGATTGTTCTATACTTGATTGTCTTATACTTGATCGCATTATACTTGATTTCATACATACATGATTGTGTTATACTTAACTACGTTATACTTGATTGTGTTACTTCCGATGGCTCCAAATTAAGACCTTGGATGACCATTGAGACTTCAGGTGGCTCCAAATTAAAACCTTGGATGACCATTGAGGCTATTGATACATCCTAACATTTGCGAATGTTGGATACATCATAAACGTGAGGTCTTCGGAGATGAAGTGTAGACTCACGACTAATTGCTTAATTGTTTTGATGAACTTATACATGTCTTTATTATACTATATTGTAGCAGTGGGTTGTGAACACACAGGTTACAAGTCTCTTATGGCGGGACTTGTAACTGAGTGGATTCACAATGCCTTTGCTATGTGAACATTCTTTTAAGGCTTTTCAACTGTTTTAAGACAAACTCTATGAACTCACCAACCATTGTGTTGACACTTTAGCATGTTATCTCAGGTCTATAAGACGATAGCTAGTGCGTGGAACTTAGAGTCAAGCTGCATATTCTGAAGACTTACGCTTTTATCATTTACCATTCAAAACTTTGTATACATTTATGTATCATACTTTGAAATCTCAAGTTTGTAACTCGGAATTTATTAATCGAATGGTAACTTTTCAAAACGTCTCATTTAGAGTTCGTTTTCTATACCTTGTACTTTGTATTATGAAGTAGCACCCCTATGACACAGTCTTCCGCTGCGGTATTTTGGGGGTGTTACAGTTCTCACGGCATATCCATCATTCTCATTATACATCATCCAACTCACGGTGAGTTTATAGCCCCACTTTCAATTACTTAATTGTTTTACAAACCCTTGGGGGGAATACATGCTATTATTTTTCAACCGAACACAATGCTTTTCAATTGTATGCTTGCCTTATTGTTTTATTATCACTAAGTACCATCCTTGCTAAAACCAATATCCCTTATTATGAACCATTTAATCACTAGTAATAGTGAGCGCGAATATTGTGAATAGGCCTATTGGGATTGACGAATCCCATTTGTATTGACTACGTTCAAACAAATGCACTAATATTTGAGATTTAGGTATGTTAGCAAAATACCTACCGGGATAACTCCGCCGATTGATATTGGTACCCGTTAACGTTTTGGTGTCATAAGCTTAGTGTATAATACATTTTATGGGCGTATAATAATGTAGCTCATCATTTTGTTTTCCAACCATGAGTATGAGTCTAATTAACTCATACTACCAACATATTGTGTTCAACCATTAAACAAACTCTATGAATATCACTCAACCTTTGTGTTGATCTCTTAAGCATGCATTTCAGGTCCATGATGATCAAGGATGGCACGGAAGGGCACAGATATTCAAGAGGGCTATACATTTTATTATTATTCAAAAACTCATTTAATGTAAATTGTAAACATGGAACCATCTGGGACCTCATTTTGTAATCTCTGATATTTATATAATTTGAATGATAAATCTTTTAAAACGACTCAATTAGAGTTCGTTTTCTATTATTGTGACTATTGTGCCGTCGAGTAACACCCAGTTTGAATTCCGCTGCATCCATGAATTTGGGGTGTTACACCCTAAACGTTTAATCAAACAAGCAGATTCATATTTTTCGCAAAACCGTCAAATGAGAATCTGCAAATGGCTATAATCTTTACGAAGGTGTAAGCTAATCAATTAACCGGTTTGGTTTAATTAAATTTGAATTCGGTTCGGTTAAACTCTTAGCATCAAATATCATAAAAAGCCCACAACTATGGACCCATTATTCTACAAAAGCCCATTTCCACCAAGCCCTAAATATATCATTCTCGTCACTGTTCATCCTCCTTGCTGAAAACCCAAACCCTAAAATGAAGTACAACCCTGGTGTGACAAGCTCCCGGCGCAAATCCCGGAAAGCCCACTTCACGGCACCATCTAGCGTGCGTCGTGTCATCATGTCGGCCCCACTCTCCACCGACCTACGTAGCAAGTACAGCGTGAGATCAGTCCCAGTTCGTAAAGATGACGAGGTGCAGGTTGTCTGTGGGACCTACAAGGGACGTGAAGGAAAGGTGGTAGAGGTTTACAGGAGGAAATGGGTGATTCATATTGAGAGGATAACGAGGGAGAAAGTGAATGGGCAGAGTCAGCGGCGGAACTAGGAGCTTCTGTCAGGGGTAGCGAAATACGAAAATTTGTTTAGGGGTAGCGAAAATTTGTTTCAGGGGTAGCGAAATCGCCAAAAAATGGCCAAAAATGGCCAAAAACGTAAAAAATCGCCAAAAATTACACTACCGGGTAAAAGCTCAGGGGTAGCAACCGCTACCCCTGGACTATACATGGATCCGCCCCTGGGCAGAGTGTTAATGTTAGTGTGAATCCTAGTAAGGTGGTGGTGACTAAGCTCAAGCTTGATAAGGATAGGAAGGATTTGCTTGACAGGAAACATAATGGAAGGAAAGATGTTAAAGGAAAGTTTACTTTTGATGATGTTGTTGCTGCTGCTTCTCTTCAAGAGATTGATTAGTTTTTTGTCTTTGCTAGTTTATGTTTTTGATGATATGTTCTTTTGGATTTCAAGATCTTGTTTTTATTGTTATTGTTATGTTATGGGTGACATTAATTTGGAGAATCTTTGTTATATTTATCATGGTAGGTTGGTCATTTACTAAAAGTCTAAAATGGTATCGATGAACTATTGATTAGGATTAAGAGCAAAGGTAGTGGTAACGCCCAGCCGGCGTTATTGCACACATGGCAGCCAAAACGTCCTACATGTACAAGTTTCAACGCCGTTAAGGCGTTATCACCATTTCCAGCTCCTCGGCGTTGGTAACGCGTTTCCATCTACGTTGCCCCAGCAACGTACGTTGCAACGCCCCAAGTTTACAAAACACCCCCCAACGAGACCATCATAGACCAAGAACTGTGAACAAAAAATAATAATAAAAAAAAAAAAAAAAAAAAAAAAGGGACGAGACCAGACCAAGAACAAGACCAGAACTTCCTTTTAATATTCAAATCATTTCAAAGAAAGAACAAAACCACAACAGTTTCACTCTCTCTTTTTTGTTCGGTTAAATCGAAACACAACAAACGTACTTCAATTGGAACAAAAAAGATTCTAGGTGTGTGGTTCGTATAAGAAAAGAAAGGATTGTGAGATTTAGGTGGCTGTGTTATTTAGAGTTTCTTGTTGTGACAGCGTTTTTAGTAAATGGAGTGATATTAGGGTAGATAGTGTTTTTATATAGCAAAATGTTAGGGCAGTTTAGGTTTAATTGTTGGACTTAATACTAAGATTTAAGTGGATTTCTTTTGGGCCTATTACTTCATTTCGTAAACTAAAAGTGCAACAATATCTTTTGGGCTGTTGAGCTGCTAGTTTAAAAAGGGACAAATTTTGGCTAATTTTAGTTAATTTGTCACATTTTAGGTAGTATTATTGTGGTATAAATGAATTTATTTCGTGCCATGTTAATTCGTAATTTTATTATGTCATTTTTTTGCAATGTTTTTTATTTCGTATTGTAATGTTTAATTTTATTAATGAAAGGTTTGAATTTTAATGAATGAAATTGTTGAGGGTAGAATTTGTAAAAGTTGTGTTATTGGGTGTTATGATTTTCTGGTGTTTTTTTTGTGTTGTGTTATTTGGTGTTGAGATGATGTGGCGCTGACGTGGCGCTGAGTTAATTTTCAACTTGAGTTATGGTACCCTTTCCTCTAGTGCAATAGTTAGAAAAGACAAGACAACAACTTGTTATTTCGTAAGTCGTAACTAATTCTTGTTATAGTTGATTGATGGTATGCAATTGATTCACTCTCATAGGTATGGATTAATTACTTCTATTTTCAAATTACTATTTTGATTCAACTTTTACGAGTCTAGCCGTCTAGGATCTCTTCAAAATTTCACATTCCTGTGTGTTTGATGAGAAAGTAACTGAATGCTCTTCACTTTAATGTTTGTTAAGAGAATTAATTTTAAATTAGTATAAAACATATTTGATACCACTCCTAATCTCCAATGTATAAACGTAAGCACATACAAAATGGTTTTGTAACATTGCTAATAGTTGACATATCAGTCACTTTTGCTAAATGGAAGCTCTCATGCACAATTGTCAAAAGGTAACTGAAGACATTCGGTGAGAATTTTAAATTAGGATTTAGTGACATTTTTCAATATTTCCAACTGTAAGAGCCCGGGTAGTCACTTTTTCGCTTTCAGATGTAGATGTTTTCATTGTTTGGTCACAAATGAAGTTCAAGCAGAAAGCGTTCTACACGGTGTAGATGGGGCTGTTTCTGGTACATCTTAATATACACTCTGCAGTTTTACGAGCTCAACTTACATTGTTGCTCCCCTTTCTGTAGTTCTTCGACCCGTCCTTTCATCAACCTACTTTTATCATTCAGCTTGAGCTACGCTTACAAAGTAGGTTCTTACATTTGTAGTTCTTCGACCCATGTGTTGAGTCCGATGTGTTGTGTGAGGTAGTTTCCGATGTCTGTGATTTTTCATTTGCATCGGCTTTGGTTTTGTAAATTTTGGTATTTATCTCTTCCAATTTCTATGTTATCTCAAAAGTTTTCACGACTCAACAAATGTGAAATTTTGACCGTACATCATACGATATTCAGATATCGCGTTATCAAACACCCTTTGATCAACCCACTCGAGTTCGTCCTTTTTACATTATCTAATTAGTAAACCGCAAAAGTGACCAACTTTAGGACGAATCTGCGATTTGCATTTGCAGTCGAGGGCATCGTAGCCTCTTTTCGATTTCCCCACTTCCTTCTCAAAGCATTCTACTACAACCGTCTAAATCCCATGACTCTTTTGAGCATTCCCTTTGACACTGTTTGTTGATCCAAACTTTACACGACGCTAACTCTTCCTTTTAGGTCCATGAAACTCTAGTGTCTTCTTTTGTAGTTGCCTTGCCTTTTTGACACCTTCTTGTTGACTACCACCTCTTTGATGGGAGAGTCGTATTGAACGGGTTCGGATGGACCACCCGAAGCTTGAGCAGGAGAATAATGTTGACTACCAAAAACGGATCCAAATCTTCTACCTCATCAATCTTAAAAGGGTGAACCGGAGAATAATGTTGAGAACTTTGAGATTGGTATGTTGGTGGTGACGATCATTTGTGGACGATACAAATTGTGTTGTTGGCACATTTGTTGGTTAAACGGAGGTACAAACTAGAATTGGGTGTTGGAACGTTTTGTTGGCATCCGCTTTTTGGTATTTTGGTTTTGGGAGTTTTTTTAGACATTTTTTGAATTGAGATGATTAGAGAGTATAAGAAAATAATGTGTTTGAAAGCGTGAATTAAAAATAAAGAAGTATTGAAGTATTTATATAAATTTTTCAACAAAAACTTTTTTGAAAAGAAATGCTAAACGGTCGTTTTTTTGACCGTTGCCTTTTTTATTTTGTGCACAAACACTTCTCATTACTCGGTCTTGGCATAGACCTAGTCTTCATTTTTATTCATCAAAGATGCGTTTTGGATGGGGCTATAATAAGGTCGACACGTCTTGGGTGGGTGAAGAGTCGGTCGTCGAGTCCTTATTACGCCCGTCTCATCCTAAAACTGAACAAAACTATGAGCATCTTTTGAAAAATTTCTCAAAAATCCCAAAGTATAGAAATTATCGAACCCTAACTTTCTTATCAGATTCTCCTATAAAATCACTGTCACTGCATCATTTCTCGGGAATTCAAGAATTGGCATTTACAGTTGCATGTCACAGTTTTTGGACATAATTATTTTTCAGTGCCTAACAGAAGGACCCACGCAGCAAAATTTATAGTATTATCTACTTCCACTCGTTGGTCAAATGATTTCATTTTCCCGCATTCACAAAACAACAAAAAACACAACTGCATGAGTTAAAAATGTCGACCAGTAGTTTTCATATCAATTTTATTTAAGGATTTATTCTTTCTAGTTGGTGAAGTGGAAGAATTTAATATTTCAAATTCCATCACTTTTTGTACAAACGACACAAGAGAATGATGTGGGGTTTTCTCTTTATTACTAAAGTGGACAAGAAGTTTTGGGTATTGTCATAAAACGTGAAGCTTCATTTGAAGAAAATAAAATAAAATAAAAAGTCTTGCGATTTTGAAAATCATATGTGACAAAATATTCAAAATTTAATTAGCAAAGTAAGAACAGATTGAAATTTTCTATCAAGCCAATATTAGCTTGTGGTTAGATACACTTACCCAAACATATTATTTTTGTTTTGTTTTGTTCACTTTTACCTTTGTTATATGGTGTGAGGACCTAACATGAAGAAATAAAAAACACAAGGGAATAACCACCATTCAGTCAAATTACATGGTGCTTAAATTAACATTATCTATGTATAAATATTCTTCTTAGTTTCCATACTAAATACTCTCACAATATTCCAAAACTTTTTCAACTATTCCCATCAGATGGAGACAAAGACACTGTATTGTCTTCTTGGAGTAGCAGCAATATTTGTGTTCTATGTATGGAGAGTTTGTAATTATTTGTGGTTTGAGCCAAAGAAGAAAGAAAGGTTTCTAAGAAGCCAAGGAATCAAAGGTAGTTCTTACACATTCATGTTCAGAGATTTAAAAGAGATGGTGAAGATGACTAAGGAGGCTAAATCAAAACCCATGAGTCTGTGTAACGATATCGCTCCTCGAGTCTCGCCGTTTTTCTATAAATGTCTCACTACTTATGGTACGTATTCTTTGTCCTTCTATGATGCAATTTAATTAGTTCGCATGAACTGCGTTGAATTATGTTATATTTTTATGCCTTTATGGGTAAAACATGCAAAATAAGTGATTGGTAAGAGATAAAGAGATCGTATAACTTTGTGTAGACAAAAAAATTGCATATAGACATGGGCGGCTTTGGGCCGGCGCACCATCAGCAATCGAGCCGGGCCCAACCCACTAAGGGGCACTAAATTTTTTATACCCATTATATGTAATAGGCCCAACCCACTAAAATTTTGTTGCAAGAATGATTTTCGTTCGTATTTTTGGCTTTTCGTACTTGATTATGATCTATTGATATTATAATATAGGGGCATTTTTTTTCTCGTGCCAGGCCTAATTTCTTTTTAACGTTCTCAACACCGCCACTCCGATATAGACTTAAGTGCATAGTTTTTTCTTATTATCTTACAAATGAATTTCATTTCCTTCAAGAACTAAGAACGTGATTGGTTATCGGATTATCTTAGAATTTCATGGAATAATATTGTTTCTTTTTTCTTTTTTTTTTAGCTAAGAGGATGTGTGGAGCCAACACCTATATGAACATCTTATTAGGGAGTTTTGCTTTGAAGATATAGACCCATTAGTGGAAAAAGTGGATCACTTTTAACAAAATAATAATATTAAATTAGTAGGACCAACTATCTTTCCTCGTAAAGTAAAAAAGAAACATCTCTTTAGTTACATTTCGTAATCTTTTAGCAAAAGACATATAATTGAATTAAGATATGATTCAATGGATAGTTTAGTTACCAATAAATGGAATTTATTACATTCCTTATATGATATAATGAATTTCTTAACAAAACAAATGAAAAGTTTTAACTTTCATTTCAAATTTTGACAATGAATTAAAGTTATTGCCTATCTTGCTATTACTATGTTATAATACCAACATAATATAATAAAAGTATATTATACATAAATATAATTATTACTTAATTAAATTAAAACCAAACAAAATACACAATATAAAATAATATTATGTATATTGACTAAATAATATCATCCTAAGTGAGGGCATCCACTATGATAAACCTCTAAAAAGGTTTATACATTTAAAACTCTATTAATTTATAAACATTTTCAAATTATAAACTTATTTTCACTATAGATAAACATATTTATAAACCTTTTCATATCATGAAACACACTCAACACTTTCAAAATAATTAAATTTTGAACCTCTTCAAAATCCTAAACATATTCATGCGACGTAGGGTTGAAGTATACGTCCACTATGGTTGAAATATTTTTAGACATCTTCATCTTTTTATAAACCCTTTCACAAACCTCCATAGTGGATGCTCTGAGTTCAACAAATATCACAAAAAAAAATCAAAGATTAAATGGAGCACTTTAGTCGCTCATTTTCAAATCAAAATTCAAAAACCCATTTTTAATTTATTTTTCAAATGGTAAATAGTTAAGCGGCAAAAAATACACCATCGCGACGGAAATTTTTTCATCTTTTAATAGATGGACACTTCTATATATTTTCGAGACTTTTTTTTCCCGTTTTTATGCATATTGAATATTACACGCTACAAATCGCATGTGATTTGCGATGTGGTTTAAAGTTCAAATCACAAATCACAAGTCATACGTGATTACACAAATTACAAGTGATTTTTAACATAACAAATTACATGTAAATTTGTGATTTCTATGGGCGTAAATTTCAACACTAAAATAAAAACTCGCAAACAAAGTCCTCAATCACTTTGATATACTTTTGAAAACCTTTTTTTTTTGTTACTTTTCTACTTTTTTTTTTTTTTTCGTTATTGAAACTTGCATGAGAAATCACATGTGATTCATATTTAGAATATTCGAATATTTAAATATATAGTAAAATGAACATAACTTTTCTTCAAAATTCTAAAAGTTTCACCGTTTTTTCTAGAAACTAGATTTCCATACTTTTCCAACCATATACAACACATTATATTTGAAATTGTAGATTATTGCAATTTATTCGTCAAAGTTGGATGAAACACATAAAATCACATGTGACTTTTATCATACATTATTTCAATCAGATGTGATTTCTACCACATCTTATTTGATTATAAAAGTTTCATAAATGAACTGCTATAATCTTTAATTCAAATACGGTGTGTGATATATGGTTGAAAAACCATGAATGGTGTTTTCAATTGCAAAAAATGAGAAAATTCTTTTATTTGTACACAAATACTCATGCCAATTTTATTACAGCTGTTTAGTTTATGAAATTTCATATTAGTGTTAAATCACATGTGATATGTTTTGCGAATTTCAACACTGAAAAAAAACCATAAAAATGAAAAAATTAATTTGTCGAAAATATATAAAAGTGTCCTTCTATTGAAAGATAATAAAATGTTCGTCACAACGTTATAATTTGTTTTGTTTAACGATTAACAGTTATATTTAAATTATAAAAAGATGTGTGTAATTGCAATTTTTAGTAAAATATTAGTTTCTCCCTTTTTTTCAATAAAAAATGAGTAGCTGAGATTTGTCTCTTAATATGCAAAAATTTTGGTTGGGTAATAATCTCAACTCTTATTAGAATCATATAATCATCAACATATTTTAATACACTTATTATACCTTTATATGATAAAAATAATAACAATTATATGTTTCTTTAGCAGAAAATAAAAAATTTCATATGTTACTTAGTATGTTATGTGATATTGGTGATTTTACAATTTTCTGTTATATTATTTTGTTTTATATTATATAATTTGATATTTATCATATTAAAGTTACATTATTAAGATATGTATATCAAATGTAATGATATACACAATATAAAATAATATTATGTACATTGACTAAATTATATCATCTTTATTTGAATCATAAAACCATTAACATATTATACTATATGATAAAAATAATAATGATTATATGTTTTTTTAGCAGAAAATAAAGATATTATATGTTACTTATGTTAAGTGATATTGTTGATTTTACAATTTCTGTTATATTATTTTGTGTTATATGCTATATTTCTCACCTCTAACGCGACCCATCTAGTTAATCGTTTTTTAAGTTCAATTTAAATTGCGACACGTTTATTTTTTCAAATAAACATGAGATTACATGGGTTGTTTAAAATACTTAGCTTTTTATTGATTATATTATAAAATTTTCTCTTTTATATTTAATAAAGTTTATTTCTCGTGCGAATGCAATCGTATTATATTTAAATTGTAAAAACCGATAGTTTAACACGTTTAGACATTTTTGCAGAAACAAACAGTTTTATTTAAGTGACTAATCTCCAGTTATTCAGATTAAGATGGAAATACCACATATCTAGATTCAGATGTGCGAATCAGATTGAGGCTCGGAGCCTCTTAATAAACAAATAGCACCTTAATATTAGACAATTTGGAAGAAATGTTGAGTTTAGTTGAGAATGATCAGGGGTATCTTGTTTGCAGATAGGTTTGTAAGTTTTCATCTTGCTTTCTTTTATGAGATGAATTCTTTTGCATACTACAAAATGCTCACATATTAAGGGACCAATCTCCATCATTTATTATCATTTGATCTAATGACTAAGATTAAAAGCTAATTATAAAGTGGAATTAGATCATCATTTTGAACTTTAAATTAATAATTAGCTTTTAATCCTAGCAATTAGTTCAAAAGACAATGAAAAGTGGAATTAGTTCTTTGATATGTGAGAGCATTTTGTAGTATACAAAACAAGTCACCTTATAGTTATAATCATAAAAGTTGCATATATAGACTTTTGGGGGATAAAAACAAATTATAGAAATTAAACTCGAACTAAATATGTGTTAGCTGCATATTTAACCTTGTATAATACAAATTGTCTCAAATTTTAGATAAACAGTATTCTTACTAATTCTTACATTGGTTTTGGGCTTAACAATGTAGGTAAGATTTGCTTCACCTGGATGGGTCCCAAACTTATGGTATGCATATCTGAACCAGCTATGGCACGCGAGATATTGAACAACTACTATCAATTCCAAAAGTCAAGGGGAGGAAATCCGTTATCAAAGCTTGTAGTGAAAGGAATTTTTGACGCCGAGGGTGATCAATGGGTTAAACATAGAAAAATCATCAATCCCGCATTTCATGTAGAGAAGATCAAGGTTTCATGATTTCTCATTCTCTTTTATAATCATGAAAGGAATATACCCCTTTAAAACAGTTTTGATATATGTACATTGTTTTTTTGCAGCATATGATACCTGCATTTTATGTGAGTTGTAGAGAGATGATTGATAAATGGGAAGAAATGCTAGTCGATAAAAGTTCATGTGAAGTAGATGTGTGGCCTTGTCTTGAAACATTTACGAGTGATGTAATCTCACGAACCGCATTTGGTAGTAGCTATGAGCAAGGAAGAAAGATATTTGAACTTCAAACGGAAAATGCAAACTTGTTAATGAAGGCTTTTCAGTCAGTTTACTTTCCAGGATATAGGTGAGTTTATTTTCTTACAATATTGTTTATGGGAAAAAACTGTACAAAATAAAATGTAAAAGAATAACACTTAAATATATGTTTTTGCCTCTTTACAAAATTTAAGTGAAAGTGACTTTTTTATTTCATAGTATAGAAGGTTTATTTGTCCTGAATATATGTGATTCAACAGATTTGTGCCAACAAAACGCCACAAGAGGATGAAGGAGATTGATAGGGAAGTAAGGGCGTTGATAAGAAGCATTATCAACAACCGAGTTGCTTTGATAGAAGCTGGGGAAACTAGTAACGACGACCTTTTGGGCATTCTTTTGGATTCAAATTACAAATACAGTAAAGAACTTGAGAACAAAAGTTATGGTTTAAGCATTGAGGAAGTAGTCGAAGAATGCAAGCTTTTTTACTTTGCAGGCCAAGAGACCACTGGAAGCATGCTTGTTTGGACTATGGTTTTATTGAGTCAACACATAGATTGGCAAACGCGTGCAAGAGAGGAAGTTCTACAAGTCTTCGGAGAAAGAAAACCAGATATTGATGGGTTAAATCAGCTAAAGACAGTAAGTCATGTTAATATCTGAAATTTATTAAGACCAGATATTGATCTGTTAAATCAACTAAAATTGTTGTTTTGTTTTGCAGATTAGCATGATCTTGAATGAGGTTCTTAGACTGTATCCTCCGGTATCCGTTCTAAGGCGACTAATACATAAAGAAGCTAAAGTAGGGAACTTAACCTTACCCGCAAATACCCTCATCCAGGTAAGCCCATTGTTTCTACACCATGACCGTGATATATGGGGGGATGATGCAAAAGAGTTTAATCCAGAGAGATTCTCCAAAGGTATATCACATGTGACCAAGGGGCAAGCCTCATACATCCCATTTGGAGGGGGCCCACGTATATGTATTAGACAAAACTTTGGTATGTTAGAAGCTAAAATGGCGCTTGCAATGATTCTGCAGAATTTCTCGTTTGAGCTCTCTACATCCTACTCGCATGCTCCTCATGATAGGTTTACTCTACAACCTCAGTTTGGCGCTCACTTGATTCTACACAAACTTTAGACAGTTTGTTGTATGAGTAATGAGTTTAATTTAAAGTATGTTGCAATCTATTTAACATGAAAACAAAAACTCATGATATTTTGTGTTAAGTTAAATGTTGGATGTGTTGTGTCAACATAATCCACATTTACCCAATATTAAGTGTTCAAACTGCAATATCAAGTACTTCCTTAATCTCTGTGAGTTTAATATGTATTGATGGTAGTGTGTTGTATGTAACAATGTGTGGTTATATATCAATCAGCGCCCTCTTTGTAAATCAGATGGAAATTTCATTCAGTCATTTGTTTTCGAAACAAAAAATCAACCACGCACCACCGGTTACGAATTTTCGTTTCTTTGTTAGGAGTGGCAATGGAGATCAGCGGAGGGAAGAGTGGTAACCCAGTTGTTATATAACTACACTTGTTAACTAATTAATCAAAACATTACACATCAAATTTTTTTTAATGTATTTTTTATTTATTCCACAACTTATAAACACAGGATGAAGAGCTTCGAACAAAACCCGAAAGCATATGGGAAGAAGGGGGTCAGCGGTTCTAAGATTGATGTCATTGACGTGGGAGTTTTTCCAGTCCGGGAAAGATACCATTCCCGATGCTCGTATTTGAGATATGAAACAATCATCAAACAATATACACTAATTATTTATTTCAACTTTTGGTCATTTTAGAAACAGTACATGTTATTTTGTTCATCAAAAGATTTATACCGTATATCTTATCTACTTATAATGTAAAAAGGGTTAAGTGAAAAACTGAAAAACTGAAATTTGGGTTAATGCCCATTTTGCCCTTGTCAATGAATGGAAATCGAATGGAACCTTTTCTCAATGATTAAATGGAAAGTATTGATGGTGATTAAATGGTAGTACCGGAAGGTTGAAACGTATAATAAATGACAAACACTTTTCTCAATTTTGAAGTTGAAAACACAGAAGTTGTTGAAAGTTGTCAAGGATTCTCCACTGCCTATAAATAAAAAAAAAAACACACACTATCCTAATCATCTAATTCTCTCATTATCTACAAAGAAAATAGACCTAGCCTCCACTTACCAGAGCCGCCTCCGGCACACCTTCTCCACTGCTACAACCTTTGTATTTTTTATGGTAGTTTTTTTGGATCTATAGATCTATCACCGGAAATGAGATTCACATAAAATTTCGTAGTTTGGGAGGAAACTTTTCGTTCAAGAAGGTACTTTTGTTATTTTTTTTTTCTTCGTAATATCCTTAAAAGAAAGAGGCCAATGATACTTGTCATAATTTTGCAAAGCAATATTATGGTCTCCTTTCCAAATGCGGTGGTGACACCGAAAAGATGTTGACGGCTGTTTTGGTGATAATTAGCATAAGGCGTTTTTTCAGTTAGTGTTTTTATTTAATGTGTTTGTGTATTAGTTATAGTTAGATCCATGTATATGGTATATCTTTCATATTTATGCAAATATAGGTCTAATTAAAATGTGTTTTAGTGGGTGATGATTGTGGTTGGTTTGCGAGCTGATTAGTAGGTAAAAGTAATGAGTTGAAGCCAATGGTTTTTTAGTTTGAGGCCGATGATGTCTTTACTTAGGTTGTTTGTGTGTTAATATGTGGATCTATTGTTTTTATATGTTTGGAAAGGAGACCATAAATTGCTTTGCGAAATTTGTGTATGACTTGATCGATTGTTTGGTTATTTTCGGATCTTGCTAGTCAATGGATCAATTCGTATGTGTGAGTTTTCTCCACTTTGTAACCTTTTATTATTGCAGCCAATGCATATTAAATCTAAGCCGAGCAACATCAAACATTCTTTTGCTTAAAAACCCGTTTTATGTCTCAATAGCTTTTTAGAATTCAATCACAGGTCAAAATTATAGCCCATAAAAAAAAAACTATATGTTGTACCTCAAAATTGTATTTCTAAATAATTACTTCAACCATTAAAAAGTCATTTTCAAAGAAAAAGAATCATGTACTTCTTATCTATTCAATATTATCAGTATAACGTGTAATGGTAAAAATAAACGAGATTGCTTTTGTTCAAAAATAAAAACAAGAAACTGAGATTGCGAAAATTACATTTGAATGGTTTATCAAACGCCATCACCCAATCCACCCACATCCAATACACATTGATCTAACGCAAAACCCTAACCACCCAATCCACCCACATCGATCTAATTTTCGATTATATTTCACTTTTCTTGGCGATACAAATGGAATATCAGAGATGGGACACTATAGTTGGGACGTCATAGGTGGTACATCCTTGTGGTGGGACACCAAAGGCGGGACAACAAAAGTGGGACATCATAGGTAGGACATTTTAATTGTTAGGTTTTTAAATCGATCCCTTTTCCGTTTCCAATCATCACTGCCTCCGTCAATCCCTTGTTTTTTCGATCTTGGATCTCTCTTCAATCCAAAGATGGGTAGTTTCCGTTCAAAAGAAGATGATTTGCGGGATGGTTGGCAAGAAGTTTCTCACAAGAAAAGGCGTTCGGTGTTTGATCGTTTGGGTAATATGATTAACGTGTATGTCTCTAATTTTCCTTCACACCTTACGTTGCGTGAGCTCTCGAATATTTGTGGGAAGAAAGGTACTATTGTTGATGCTTATATTGCTAAACGCAAGAATAAACTAGGTCAAATGTTTGGGTTCTGTCGATACAGCCGTGTTGAAAATATGGAGAATCTCATTGCTTCACTTAATTCAGTATGGCTTGGCAAACTCTGCTTACACGCAAACATTGCTAGGTTTGACAAGAATAAAGGTTCTAGCCCTACTACTGCTAAGATACATGATGCTGGTGTTAGAAAACCTACTACTACTTCGTCAGTCAAGAAAGATGTTCAGAACTCACAGTCGTTTGTTAATGTGGTTAAAGGAGTTCCGAATGAGGATAACTTGGGTAGTGAGAGTGCACCTGAGGTTGATAGCACTTCTGTCATTGTTTCTTAAGATGACAATAATGAACATGAATTGGCTCTCTTAGGGTGTTACAAATATTTTAGAACTATTGCTAACTCTAGAATCATTTGTAGTAATGAAGGCTTCACAGGGGTGGATGTTAAGTACATGAGGGGTCTGTGGGTTATGTTTTTATTTAATGACAAGCAGGTTAGGGACAACTTCCTCAAGCATGAAGGAATCAGATCATGGTTCTCCTCCTTGGTTCCTTGGCATGATGCATTCGTTCTCAATGAAAGGCTTGTTTGGTTGGAAATTGAAGGAGTTCCGTACAAAGCCTGGAACAATGAGACCTTCAAATCTATTTGTAAGAAGTGGGGTGAAGTATTATTTATTGATGAATCTGATTTGTTAATACAAATATCGCCTAAAAACGTTATTTATATTTTACGATCTTTGCTAAGTTTTGTTAATGACAAAGTATGAACTTTAGCTAGGAGTAAATCATCACTTTAAGTGTTTAAGTCTTGTTTAAACTATTGTTTACATTTCTTTTAAACAAAACATTGTTTTTATTTCTTAAATTAGAAAGTGTCTTGTCACATCACATTTATTTCTTAAAATAGTAATGTCACATTACATTTAGGGCAAGCTTTGTCAATATACATTTATGGTAAGAAAGAGTGTTTGACTAACCATATGTTTGCTTGCAAGTCTTGTGTTTGACTAGGTGTAATGAGATGTGACCTTGTTTGGTTTGGAAGATTTATTGCAAAACCAACTGCAGCCCTGACGGAACCCTGGGGGTACACGGGCGGAACCCATCTGAGGGTTCTGCCTGATCCGCCAGACCTGCAGAATGGTTTACTATAAATACCAAACCATTTGTTAGTTTTGTGTAACCCCTTTAGGACATATTTTCACATACTCTCTCAACTAACTCAGTAACATTTGACTTGTGTGATTCTCTTATGTAGCAAGGGACTTCACAAGATCATTCAAGAAGTTACAAGCTTCAACTCTAAAGTTGCATGTCTTGTTAGCTTGGTCATGTATAAGCTTTGGTAGTTTATACCTCATTTGTGTCATGTATGTAGAAGTGATTGGTTAGTATTTTAGGACTCAAAATACGTAGTGTGTCGGGAGTTGTTGTACCCTTGTAAAAGAACTAACGGGAATGGTTGTACCCTTGGTAAAGAACTCGACATCTAGCTTAGTGTCGGTAAAAGTATAAGCGACGATGGGAGTGGTTGTACCCGTGTAAAAGAACTCGACATCTAGCTTAGTGTCGGTAAAAGTATAAGCGACGTTGTAAAGGTTTTCTTCACTGGTGAAAGGAGCTTGTTGATTAGTGCTTATAACTCTCGAGTTGGAAACTCGGGGCGTGGATGTAGGGCAAGGAAAAAGAGTCCTTGTAGCCGAACCACGATAAACACTCGTGTTGTGGTTTGATCGTTTCTTTCTTTATCTTTGCTTATTACATGTTGTCGTTTAGTTAGAATCGCTAATCACATATAAAGCTTTTCAAAGAATTAAACAAGTAAAGTTGTGTTTATATCTTTAAACAAATGTAAAGCTTTTCAAATAACTAAACAAGCAAAGTTAGGATCATCACAAATAAAGCTTTTCAAAGTATGAAACAAGTAAAGTTAGAATAATTATTCACATGAAAAGCTTTTCAAAGAATCAAACATATAACGTTGTGTTTATATCTTTAAGCAAACGTAAAGTTTTTAAAGGATATTTAAGCTTAAAAAGGATTTAAAAAGCGGTAAACTATTCAACCCCCTTCTAGTTTTCCACAATTGGCATCAGGAGCTACGTTACTCAAGATCTTTAAAATAGAATGTATTTTAAAACTTGGATCGATCCATGGATTTTGAAAATCTCAAAGAAGGGCAACCTGTTCAAAACCCACCGTTATTTGAAAAAGAAAACTTACTTGAATGGAAAAGTAATTTTGAAAACTATGTGAAATCAATTGATCAAGATCTTTGGCATATTATTTCTTTTGGTAATTTCAAATCAAAGAAAACAAGTTTTTGAAAACCAAGATAACTATCTTAAACTTGATAAAAATACTAAAGCTAAAACAATGATTTATAAAGCTTTAGTACCAAATATGAAAGAATGCATTTTTGTCAAACGGCTAATGATATTTGGAAAAATATGTTAAACTTTCATCAAGAAATATGTCAAGCCAAAGATGCAATTTGATCTCACATATGAATTAGAAGTCTTAGTAATATTAATAGATAGACATTTAGTTGAGATAAATTCATGTACTACTAGTTTAAATGTTTTAAATGAAGGTGTAAGTGAAAATGATTACTCATGACGAGCTCTTAGTGGACTTGCTTACGATTCATGGAATAACACGGATGAAGATGAAGCCAACCATCCGGTTTGTGATTCTCAACTACATAAAACATCAAGCAAGGTACATTTTGAAATCAAACACTTTTGCTTGACAAACTTATCCTAGAGTTTTCTAAACTAGAAAATGATTCTAAACTTTTATGCAACATGGACCTGAAAACTATCTTTAACAATGAGTCGTAAAAATCTTTTAAGAATATCTTTGAAAAGGAAATCTTGTTAGAAGATAAAAGATCTAGAATGTAAATCATGTCTAGATTACAAACATGAGATTAAAAAGCAAAATGAGAAAGGAAAAATATTAGTTAAATTTGATGAAGGCTCAAAATCTCTTGAAAGATTGTTGAGGAGTCAAAGGGTGTTTAAAGATAAAACCGGATTAGGATTTAACTCAAAAGCATCATCAATTAGTAAAACAAAACAAGTAAAAGTTGTCTAACCTAGAAGAGAGATTTAGAGATAATTCAATCTCTAATAGAAACTCATGATAAAAAGTTTAAGATTATCATGCTCTATGCTTTTATATGATTATCTAACCTTCTTGGATACATGAGTAATTGAGTTTTAAAGCGTGTCTTCAACCGAGATTTTACGCGTTATGTTTATCCTATTGATAGCATTTCTATGCAATTTAAAAGGTACGCATTACTTCAACTTAACTTTGATTGTCTCTTGCTTCTAGCATTATGTGTTGAAATATGTGTTATTAATAATACTCTAAAAGTGTTTACTTGCTATTAGTAATAACTAAGATTAGATTCTATGCAACAAGGAATTTCATCATTTGTACTAGTAGGAGATATAAGGTGTTTTGGTTCTTTAACCATCATGAGATAAACACGAGAAACTCTTGAGTGAGTCTCACTCAACTCTTGCTTACAAGTGAGCTAACTTAGAATTTCCTAAGTGTTAAAATGTCTAACACTTTTGTGATGCTTGCAAAACAAACCTTTGTTAAACAACATTCTCAAATACTATACTTTGAGTCTTAAATTGTGTTTTTCTTCAATCACTCTTTTATGATAATCTCACATAAAACACACAAGGTGAAATAAATCACACAAGCATACATTTGGATGTGTGAAATAAAATGAGTTTTCAACACCTAGGATTTACACATCAAATGTGACACATAGTCTCATGATGTTGTACCTCTAGGACTTTTTCAAAACAAATAGAGTTCATAGTTTCTTAAGTAAGAAAACCCAAAGAGTCGAGGAGTCGTTGAATATAACATTTAACGAGTAATCTCCTCCTTCTAAGATATCATCTTTGGTAGATGATGACTTAGTCGAAAGTCCAATGATGGCAAGACAAGTATGTTCTGTAAAACATTAAGAATAAAAGTACAAAATAACATCTTCTCACCTTGAGTCAAACATTGAATCAAGCAAAATTGACATAAGTTATAAAACTTGATTTGTAGGTTATAGTTGTGTCTAAACAAATTCAACAATAATAGTTTTCGGAATTTAAAGTAAAACAACTAGTGAAACAAAATAAATGATTCGAAGTAATCATGTGATTATAAGTGTTAATATTTGAAAGCCTTTTTGATAATAAAAGCAAGCTCCAAAAGCAAGGGATTTTAACTTAAAGACATTCCTAGTTACTCTCTTGTTCTCAATGGTTAAGTTATTGATGACTTATCAAGAATGAGATTAGTAAATCCGTAGGTAAAACTAAACGTAGAGAAATGTTCGAAAGACTACTTGTTCTCATAACAATTAGATCCAACATTATGTTTAGCATTTGTCTATGCGCTCGTGTTAAAGCAGATCCTAAAACAACTCTTTAGTTGAGCTTGTTTGGATGCATCATAAGGTACTACACAACTAGGATTATGGTATCCCAAATGAACGGGAATAGAAACCATAGTGTATGCCAAATGGAATTATGCCGGTAATAAGTTGATAAGAAAAGCACAAGTGGTACTTGCACTTTTAAACTTATTTACCCAATGATTCTCCAAAACACGTAAGGTTCTCAAATTAGTTTCGGATAGAGAAGCACATCAACAAGCTCCGCTTGAACAAGCAAATTCGTGTCAACAACGGAATTCTTTCATCAACATTGTTATCCCTTCAACAAAGGAGGCATCGACTTCGGCGACAGTTCAATCCATTATGTTCTTAATAGACATATTGTGATCCATCATCATCGCCTTGGTAAGATTGTTCATTGAGGAACATCTTAACTAAGAAAGTCTTCTACGTTAACCATTCTATCAACGTTTTCACAAAATCTCTTGAATGTGAAGCATTCATCATTCCTAGGCTTAGTCAAAGACTCATAAGACCTAAAACCTTAGTTTTGAACATTAGGATAAAACCACAAAAATCAAGACAATACCTTTCGAATTTTTCCCTGCAGCTCCCACGGTACCCTCAGACCATACAGGCGGAACCCACTTTTTGGTTTCGCCTGGTCCGCCAAAGCTACAGAATGTTCTATTTTTAATTTCAAAACCAAACACCCTCTTAACTTAATCATTCACTTTCAAACAGCCATCACCCTCTCAAAAACACATAAGCATACGAAATTTAGGGCTTTCAATCAAATCTCTTCAAATCCAACTAACTTTGTAAGTGTTCTAATCACAATTGCATTTTTGATTCAAGTGTAACATTCTTATTTACATTCATTAACTAGAATCTTAGGGTTTATGCATAAAACTTCTTGATTCATGAAAAACTTGGTGGCTAGTCAATCATGTCCTCCATTAGTTAAGAATTGTATTTTTTTTATTTTTTTTTTTGTTATTACTTTGATTTGCCAAACACACCAAGTGCATTGTCTTTCAAAAATTGCAATCCAAGACTAGAACATGATTCATCACCACATTGTTAAAACAAATGAAAAACATCATTAAAACATCACTTTCATACTATCTCTTGAATGCTAAAAGGGATACATAACTAATATGTATTTTCGGGTACATTCAATCGAAGACACATTCAATTAGGAGAGTGTTGGTTATCTTTTGTTCTTATAACAAAACTTGCATAACAAAATAATTTGGGAATCAAAATGAGTCAAGATAACCAAGTCTTCACATTGTTTGCATATAGGAACACATTAGAACATCCACATTGTAAAAAGTCATTAACATATAATTTTGTGTTTTCTAGGAATCAACATGCCTCCCACAAATAAATCCGATCACAAGGAAACCCTTAAGTACATGCCCAAACACCATAGGACCAAAGGTCTCAACCAAGTTCAAGTAGAAACCTTTAAGGCATTAGAAAAACGCTATGTTCACGAAGGTAGAACCATTGATCCATCCTTTCTAGAAGGAACATCTATTCACCAAAACTTTGCCGCAATCAACTTTGATTGTCTCCTTGACATCGATGAGCCAATTTGTCCTAGGTTCATCTTGGAATTCTATGCAACCATAAACCTCTCCACAAATGATTTTGGTAAGATATCATTAAACTTCAAAAACCAATCAAATACCAAATTTCATAGATCTAAAAGACTTAGCTATCATTTTTGGTGTCCCAAATGCGGGTACTTATCTCTACACGGATAAGTGGCCTATTTCAAGCCTTGACTCGATTGAGCGTTTTCATCCATACGACACACCTCTAGCTAGTAAGGAAACTATTAAGGAACATCTCTTTGTTAGAACCTCTACCACTAGGAAGAATCGTTCGGGAAATATTGTGGATAAGGATCCTTTTGGTATGGAGCTCAATGAGCTTAAACCACAATTTAAGAAGTGGGAAGAAATCCTTAGAGCTAACGTCATAAGTACCAAAGGAAATAGAGATCATATCAACACATGCCTTTGCTACATGCTCTATAGCATTTCTACCGGTCAACCCTTCAACTTAGCCTACTACCTAGCCAAAATAATGGCCGACATACCCTTAGTTGGAACAACCGCTCTTCCCTATGGAATGCTTCTTACTCGCCTCTTTAGAGCAATCTCACCCATTCCTCCTAACGATAATGGAATGAGCCTTGACTATTCTCTCGTTCCTCACATCTTCGTTCCTCTAAGTGATAAACGAGTTATCAAAGGTAAGGGTAAACGTACTCGCTCACCTACACCATCATCATCATCATCCGGCATGAGCGAGGACGATAAACTTCCTAACTCTAAGTTACCTCCTTTATAATACCTTCAAGCACTCCCCGTCATTGACAACGCATCCAAAGAGTTCAAGCAAACCAAAGGAATGTTCAAATGCTTTGGAAGGTACCTAAGCAAGCTCAATAAGAAGATTGACCGGTTGTGAGAAGACTAAGGAGTGTTTGGCTTATGAATGCTTTAGAACCGTTTATGTGATAAACTACGTGATTTGTATTGTTTTTCACTTTCATGGTTTATTACGTTTGTCGGATTATGTTTGTATGAGCTTTTATGCATAATGACAATGTTTGAGGAGTTTGTCAATTTTTTATGCTTAGGGCAATTCTTACTAAGTATAGTGAAATCCTTGACCTCAAGGTCAAAGTCCTATGATATGTATGTTTACGTGTCTAATTTTTCCATTGCCTAACCAAAAATGCATTATCTTTTTTATTTTAGGAGTTTTCGAAAATTTTGAAAATCGTCTCGCGGGTCAAAATCGCGGATTGCCATATTTTTCAGCCCTGGCGGATCTGACGTTACCCAAAATTGAGTTCCGCCAGTGTATTTTTTGGGTAACCCAGAATTGGCCCAACGGACCAGACGGAACCCAAAACAGGGTTCCGCCTGTGTACCGCGAGGGTTCCGCCAGACACCTGCAGAAAATTTTTGTCATTTTTCTTAAGTCCAAAACTTGTAAAGTGTCAAACCATTATCCTAAGTGAAAAACATCTTCCATTAACTCCAATAACCATATTAGAACAACTCTCACTCACTAAAACAATTAGGAAGTCACTTCCCTCCAAAAATTCAAATTCAAACATAACTAACCCAAGGAACCCTTTTAAAGGATCCTTCAAACCATTGAAACATTTTCAACCAAATCACATCCCATGATCACAAAGCATTGAGTGCATATGTTGGTCTTTCACTCCACCTTATTCCATTGGATTGACATGCAATGATTTGACATGTTCATGAAAACTTTGTAAATCATTTGAAACCTCAATCTTTGAATGGTAGAACATCAAATCCAAACACCCATTTCAACATCTCCTCCATCCTATAAATTTGAAAGTTTTGCAACAATTCAAATCACACCATCACCATTAAAACTTCTTCTCTCAAAACATCAAAACCACACCTTTGAAATGACTAAATCCAACACATCATCCAAGTCATCAAAATCCTTCTCAAAAACCACTAGGATTAGTGTTAAACCTTGTTGCTTCAACAAAACCGTCAAGTCAAGCTCATCTTCTTCAAGTGATGCTTCGCTTAACATTTCTTCACCTATCCAAGATTTCCTTAACCTCACTACCTCAACACCATCCCCAACAAATTGTAATACCAATGTAATCACCTTTCAAGATTTGCTTAATCTTGATACTCCAACACCCTCTCCAACACATTGCTACACAAACAAAGCCATCATTGCTCCACCATCTAGATCTTCAAGTGATTCAACATCACCTTCTCAACAAGCTCAACCAACAAAAACTTCATCACCTCAATCACCAACACCTACACCAATGGAACTTTTCCATACACCTCCAACATCACCACTACCCTATTTGGAAACATTAGAAGACCTATCACCCAAATCATCAAGTCCACCATCATTATCACTTTTTGACACCATTGCTCAAATAGAAACCCAACAACAACCTAGTGAGCAACTCGATGATGAACCCCATCAACCCTCATTGGTAGAACGGTTGGCTTACCGTTATGCTAGACCATCCATCTTTCCAAATGATCAAGGTCATACCCACTCACAATCATTTGTGTTTCACCCAATTTACAAAGACCTTCATGGCAATCCTTCCGGCGAACCAAGCTTCCGCCATTTTATTCAAAACCAACAACCACCACAACAACAACAACCATCACCACAAGAACCTTCCCAACAATTTGAATCTCTACTTTCTTCTTATAAGAAAATAGAAGCATCCATATGGGAAAAACCTCCAAACCTTCATAATGAGATTGACACTCATTTAAACCACCTTCATGCCTTCAAACGTATGGTTGTCTCTCAAATCAACCATATTATGGTTTTACAAACAACACTACATTAAACAAATGAAGGAAGCAAAAACACCACTCAACCATCCACCTTTGCTCCTTGAAGTTCAAACCATCCACCACCAACAAATCAAACCTCTCTTCCACCAAACTTTCCCCGCCATGGTTGCGGACATTGCGAAAGAACCGCTCATATTAGTGAAGGGTGTCGAGGGGAAATTCGTGAGCTATCCGAAGAAATGAGGTGTATACTAAACCACATTTTGGATCTTCTACAATCCTTGTCTCACACACCTCAACCTTAGAGTCTCCAAAATGAAACAAAACCGTTTTTTTTGGAAAATTTTTCCCATTTAAACCAACAAACCAAAACCGTGTCATCCTTTCAACCTTCAAAACAAAGCCCGCTACAACCTCCAACACACATTTTCATCCTTAAACAAACTTAGCCTTGTTTTTGGAAAATGTTTCTCATTAAGGAAAATGATGATTTCCTTGTAGCTTTTCATGTTCTTAGTTTATTTTTAGTTTTTCTTTATTTTTAGAAATAGGATGGTGTCATCGAAATTTCTTGTCCTTGACTTTTTAAGAGTCAAAATTTTACATGAAATGAATTTTATTCTACTACAAGGTTTGCATTGTTTGTTGACCATTTAGGTATAATAAGTGAACTATACCTTGCTATGGTAGCATACATATATCTTGTGCTTTTGAAACTAACCTTTCTTTTTGTAGGATCATTATCTATGTTTTCCTTCCTTGATACTCCATTTAGGGGAGAAATATTCAAGGGGGGGCATGAGTGTTGCGTTATTCCACTTCACAACTCTTAGTTGTGTTTTAGACATGCAATGCTTTCATGACTTGTCTTGTGCGACAACTAACCTTTTTCTTGTAGGTTCAAAATCCATGTCTCCTCTCTTGGCACTCCATTTAGGGGGAGTATCGTCCAAGGGGGAGCAAGTGCTTACTTCCGCTTCGCTACTCTTCTTTTTGTTTCGACAAAAAGGGGGAGAATTTATATATAAATTTGTTTCAAAATTCTTTTTTTTTTTTTTTTGCATATCACATCATCCTAGCAAAAACAAGTTTTTATACTAACTTTATAAAACTTAACACTAAAACTAGTGACTTACTTATAAATAAAGTTTATGTTTTGTCATCAACATAAAGGGGGAGATTGTTAATACAAATATCGCCTAAAAACGTTATTTATATTTTACAATCTTTGCTAAGTTTTGTTAATGACAAAGTATGAACTTTAGCTAGGAGTAAATCATCACTTTAAGTGTTTAAGTCTTGTTTAAACTACTGTTTACATTTCTTTTAAAATAAACATTGTTTTTATTTCTTAAATTAGAAAGTGTCTTGTCACATCACATTTATTTCTTAAAATAGTAATGTCACATCACATTTAGGGCAAGCTTTGTCAATATACATTTATAGTAAGAAAGAGTGTTTGACTAACCATATGTTTGCTTGCAAGTCTTGTGTTTAACTAGGTGTAATCAGATGTGACCTTGTTTGGTTTGGAAGATTTATTGCAAAACCAACTGCAGCCCTGACGGAACCCTGGGGTACACGGGCGGAACCCATCTGAGGTTTCCGCCTGATCCGCCAGACCTGCAGAATGGTTTGCTATAAATACCAAACCATTTGTTAGTTTTGTGTAACCCCTTTAGGACATATTTTCACATACTCTCTCAACTAACTCAGTAACATTTGACTTGTGTGATTCTCTTATATAGCAAGGGACTTCACAAGATCATTCAAGAAGTTACAAGCTTCAACTCTAAAGTTGCATGTCTTGTTAGCTTGGTCATGTATAAGCTTTGGTAGTTTATACCTCATTTGTGTCATGTATGTAGAAGTGATTGGTTAGTATTTTAGGCCTCAAAATACGTAGTGTGTCGGGAGTTGTTGTACCCTTGTAAAAGAACTAACGGGAGTGGTTGTACCCTTGGTAAAGAACTCGACATCTAGCTTAGTGTCGGTAAAAGTATAAGCGACGATGGGAGTGGTTGTACCTGATGAGGCGAAAAATGATCCGTTTTTAGGGGGTCATTTAAGCCCGAATTCGAATTTATTTGATCAAATATTGCCCTAAATCGTTCATTTTGTGATTTTAGGTACTTTGGGAGTGAAATCTGGAAAAGGAAGCAATTCGGACATTTTTGGAGCATAAAAGTGAAGAAAACGCCAAAGTCTTAATTTTCCATGCTGGGAACAGTAGGTGACGGCGTCAAGAGCAAAATTCCATGACGGTCCAGAAGAGATTTGACGGCGTCATGAAGGTAGGGCGTCAAGAGTAAAAGTCATGATGGCCTGGAAATGATTAAGTCTTGACGGCGTCAAATGTAGATCAAGGCAGTCCGAGAATAGTTTTGGCGGCGAGGTGACGGCGTCACAAGCTTTGTCTTGACTCCGTCAGACCCCTTTTCCTATATATAGTTTTCTAATTTTTCACATTTAAAAAGGGAAGTTTTGGAGAAACCCTAAGTACGATTTTGGTGCGAATTTTACAGGTTTTTCAAGGGTTCCAAGCCCTTGATACCTTACATGTGTACAATTTTGGTGCGAATTTTACAGGTTTTTCTCGTTCTGTTGGTGATGGGCGTACTATCAGCTTTTGGGATGATAGCTGTTGTGGGGGGCGTCCTTGAAAGGATAGATTCGCGCGTGTCTACGCTTTGGATGCGAACAAGGACTGCTCTATTGCTCAGCGTTTAAGCGTTCATGACTGGTCAAGTGTGCTTAGGAGACCCCCTAGAGGTGGAGCCGAGTCATGTCAATTAGAAGACTTAATTCAGGATATTTGTAATGTGTCCCTCAATGATTCTATAGACGGCTGGAAATGGGAGTTGGATATGGAAGGTTTTTCGGTGTCCTCTACGCGTATTCATATAGATGAGTTCTCTTTACTTGGCTCTTCTATTTCTACTAGATGGTTGAGAAGTATTCCTATTAAAGTAAATGTCTTCATTTGGAAGTTGAGGCTAAATAAACTTCCTACTTTGGTGAACATGGATAAAATTGGCATTGATGTTGCTTCTCTTTTATGTCCCGTTTGTAATGATCATGTGGAGACCGTTGATCATCTCTTTTTCTCGTGTGGGATGGCTAAAGATCTATGGGTCTTTTGGCTTCATGGTGTTCGCTAGATATTCCGGAGGTCTCAAACATAGTTGGTTGGTTTCCTTGGTTAGATGCTTCTCACGGGTCGAAGTATGCTAGGACTATTCTTGAAGGGATCATGTCTACTATGTTATGGTCCATTTGGAAATTTCGCAATGCTTGGATTTTCTCGATGTCTAAACCAAAGAAGGCGGATATTTGTGATTCTATTGTTCATCAATCTTTCTTGTGGATTTCATCTAGAAATCCTAAGTATAGATTTAGATGGTTAGATTGGTTACGAAATCCTATTGTCACTCATACTTCTTTGTAATCTTCGTTTCTGCTAGCTTTTGCTAGCTTCTAATATTATACCGCCGTTCAAAATATATATATATATATATATATATATATATATATATATATATATATATATATATATATATATATATATATATATATATATATATATATATATATATATATATATATAGGGGAGGGTTATTGTGAGATCATGCTTAAAGTTGTAAAAGTAAGACCCAATCTAGACCGTTGGATCCATTAATTGGTGTTAGATGAGATTAGTATTAAATGCGTCTCATTATAGTAATTAAATAAAGTTGTAAGGGTATTTTGGTACATTCATTTTTCACCATTAATAAAAAAATAATCTATTAATTCTTTTAGCCCCATGACTTTTTTTCAATTAAGTACCATAATTCAGGAATATGATATTAAGGATTATGATACTTCGATGATCGATACATGGGTCATACATACAACCATTTTTATCATATTAAAAATGATACATTCATACATAAAATAACATAAATAGATGTATTAATTAAAAATGAACCCAGATTTATTAAAATTTGAACCAACTGATTACAAATGTCCTATGATTTGATATTCCACAAAAATAAAAAGATCTTACAAATACATAGATACATATGTTTAGAAATTGATACAACCCAACTAATACAAAGATACACAGTAATACATTATCTCGAAAAACAACTGATGCATCGTGACACATCAAATAATCATCTCGAAAATAAATGATGCATCGCGGTACATCATCTCGAAAATAACTGATGCATCGTGATACATCATCCCTTTCAAAGAATCCATAATCACATGGCCGCCGGATCTGAAAAGCAATGATGATTTTGGCGGTGGTTTTCTTAAAACCAGATCTGAAACCAAGATATTTCTACATCCAACCAACAAAACAATAACAATAAAAGCCTCATACAAAACAATAACAATAACAACCTCAACTGAATGTTTAACGAGGCCTCACCAGAAAAACAAAGTGTCGACTGAAAACAAATGTAGTCCATCAGATCTGTGAAACGGCAACAGTTACGGTTCCTGTAGGGTTTTAACCATAATCCGGCGAGATAACAAAACATTGCCGGAAAACCAAGCCCCGTCGGGATAACGAATCCTCGCCGGAAAACGTCTGATACATCAGATGTATGGCGTTTTACCCAAAATCATGTGGGGGTTTGGTGGTTTTAACAGATCGAATGTTTTTTTGTGAGACATAGTTTCGGTGGTGGGTTTTCGGCGGTGGTTTTTTTTTTAGACATAGTTTCGGTGGTGGTTATAACACCACAGCAGCGACAGTCGTGGGTTTTCGGTGATAGTTTCGGTGGTGATAAGGTTTCAGTGGGTTGTTATATCTAACAAACAAAGTTAAAAGTGTGTTTGTGAATACGTTTTTGTTAAGATAGATCAAAGGGTGTAGTGTTTCTGTGAGAATATGTTAAGAGATTTAGAAAGTGAATTTGGTGGGTGTGAATTGAGATAAAGAAAAGGGAGGCGTGTGATGATGTTCAAGGAATAGGTTATAGTGAGCATTATATCATTAGGTTAGTAGCAGTGCATTGGTGGACATTTGTTATTCAATGATATTATATTCTTATTGAATGCTATTGTGCATTGAAAGATTACTAAAATGCCCTCAAAGCTATATAAATTAATGTTTATAATTTTTTTTTTCTTTTTTGTGATTTAAATGTATTGCCACATGCCCTCTTCCTATTGGTTCTTGCATTGATCTTACTTTTAGAACTTTAAGGATGATCTTATATGATCTCAACTCTATATATATATATATATATATATATATATATATATATATATATATTGTTTTAAAAACTATGAATAAATAGACATTGTGTAAGTCAGATTCGGAATATTTATTTTCGATACACGAGTCAAGGATGGAACAACACTAGGAAAGAAAAAAAGGACAAAAAAACTTTTTGAGAACTCACGCACAGTACAATGAAATCTTCAAAAAAAACCTTTTTGATTGCAAAATTTGAAATTTACAATCTAACATTTGAAAACTATGTTAGGAAAAGCCAACATTAAAAGTAGCTTGGAATTTCAAAAAGAAATGAGTTTAAGTAGGAGCAGCTTTAGCACAATGTTTCATATAACCTCATTAAGGCTTAATTAAAATGAAGTACATAAGTTATGAAAAGATTTGACAAGTGCGAACAGATTTAAAATTTTAAAGCAAAAAGCACAATTTAACATACATGGTGTGACAACTGGCAAAATAGGGAGCCGTTTTTAAAACCCGCATTACATTAAAATTTATAATATTGAAATTGTTGAAAAGTTTATCGTGACGAGATGTTTTATGAACGTTGGGACGTGATTTTAATCGTACATTATTTACGGGATTCGATTAATTATTTATGGTTTGGTTTGGTTCATTCGTGATGATTTATTTTGAGATCGTTACGTTGGCACTACATTGACTCCGGCACTAGGTTAACCTAACAATTTTAATTATATTTTATTATTGGTTCGGATATTATTATTTTTGGAACGGGTTCGGTTTGAGAAAGTTGTTTGATTATTTAAAGTTTCGGGTTGGTCCGTGTATTTACACCGGGCTACTTAACCCCCTACACCCTCAATATTATTATTATTATTATCAAAAGCTTTTTTTTTAATAAGAGTAAATAAAAATTGTCCTTGTGGATCTGCAAAGCAACACATAACCCTCACCATCACCAATATTACTCTCTCTCTCTTCCTTTAAACACCATCACCGCCGCCCCTTTTATCACCCAATAGCACCACCACCGCCACTCCAACATCAAAAATAACACCATAATCTTAACCATCTTTTCACGATCAATCTTTTGGTACAAACCACGCGCGATTTGGACTACCCTAACACCACATACGAATCAAAATCACCACGTTATCACCACATACACCATCTTTTCTCTTGGGTTTTTGAAGAAATCGGATTTTTGGAGCTTGTTTGGAAGTGAGTGGCCACGACATGTATTCGTGCGCCCTGATGTATACCCAAATCGTGGGTATCTTGTTATTTTCTTGTTGGGTTTTGATGAAATAATGATGGGGAAATGAAGTTTTGATAATAATAGTCCGTTTGGTATCTTGGGTTTGGGTGTGATGCGAGTTTGGTACTCGTTGCATGACTCTTGGGTCGCGTTTGGTTTTGTTGTGGCTCGATTAGAGCTCGACCGAGACATTAAGTCTCGAGGTGACCACTCCTCGACTCGTTTGGGAGTCTTGGATGTTGTGTTGGTCCGAATATTCTTGATTCTTGGTGTTTGGTTATTGGTATTTGGTGACTGGGTTGGATTGTAATTCTTGACTTGTTGTTGTTGTTGTCTTGGTTCTCGGCCGACACCCCCGTGGGCTGTTTTGGGTCGAGTGGCTCGAATTAGAGCTAGCCGAGACCAAATGGTCTCGGGTGAGGCTATATCATGAGTTTTGTGGTCTCGTTGTTGACCCGGGTTTGACTTGGTAAGTCGACCCGTATATATGGTATATAATTGTTGTGGTTGATATTGTGTTATTATTTTTATGTTGTGGCATTTTTGGACCTAAGCTTTTGGAATTGGTATACTTGTGTTTTGTTATGGAGATATGTTGTCGAATGTGGAATTGGGGACCGATTGTGAGACGGTCGATTAGATGACGGAGATAGGTTAGTTGGTGTCGTAGTCGGACCCTCATGTTGTAGCACGTGGATATGGGATCGTTTGGACGGAGATGATATATTATTTTGACTTGATTCTTATATTTGGACTTGGACTATGAGCCGAGAGTCATGACTCGGACATGTGACCAAATTCTATGACTCGATAAATATTTAAAAGTCAATATTAAAAATAATACTCGTAATACTATTATTAAGAATATAATCGTTTATATACGTATATAGACGTGTTAAACGTATATATATATATATATATATATATATATATATATATATATATATATATATATATATATATATATATATATATATATGCGTATATTAATAATAAAACGATCACGAGTAAACGTTATAATAATATAACGATAGTTATTATGCTACGCAATTAGTGTAATAAATGTCAGACTATTGTTATAAATAATAACTATATAAATAATAGAGAAATAATAAGTCGGGTAAATAATAGTTAAAAACGTGATTTTGTTTATAAATTTAAAAACTTATCGAGTTATACGAGTGTTGGTTATTTAAAGTCCAAGTGGGCTTATACTGTGACTTTATGTTGTCACGGATATATGACGATTAATATAAACATTTTCTATAACAAGTGACTTATTTACTCGACGAATTAGATCGAGTTATTTGGTTATATAAAATGAGTATATTAATGGGCATCGTATCCCACGACGCCCATAGGTTGAGGTATATGTTTAAGGGTAATAAATTACTATATATCTCATGGAATTTGGCCGATTCGACGATATATATAGGGAATTTATAGGACTACGATATATACCAAATAGAATTCTTTGTGCTATGTGCTTTAGGTTGGGTATAATTTTGGAACGATATATTACGTAAATAAATATGGGAGATTACCAAATCGATGGATTTGATAAGCTTCGATAATTATTTAAATAATATGTTGGGCTAACATTAGACCTATAGTTGGTTTAGTATTTCGTTTGTTGTGGCTTCTTGGTTTGAGTTGTGTCGACCCTTCACCCATATGGATACCAAACGTCGAATTTCAAATCAATATGAAGTTAATTCGAGAAATGGATATTTTTGGAAAGTAAAATGGAATACGTTCGGGAATGGGAATATTTGATTTTGAGGAAGTGATTTCTGAACGAGTTTGATATTGTTAGGAAGTGCCGAGTCTCTAGTCGCCGTTACGTGAGTTGCTTGAGATCACTTACGTCTTTCTTCTATCGTTTCTTTTGAGAATTTTCTGGACTTGAGGTGAGTCATAGCCCCACTTTTTACTCTTGAACTTTGTTTTCAATATTTGGGGTGAGAAACGTGCAAATGTTTTATGTGAACTATTATCGCTTTGTTTATTTAAAACTTGCTATGCTTATAGAACTAGGTAGGATTAAGCGAGGCCTAGTCCCGAACTAGGTAAGCTATTGTTTAGTTGTTGAGCGAGGCCTAGTCCCGAACTAGGTAAGCTATTGGATTGATTATAGAGCGAGGCCTAGACTTGAGCTAGGTAAGCTATTGATTGGATAAATTTGAGCTATAGCGTGCACCTATAGGGTTGATTCGAGTTGGTTGGATCATTTTGGTTGGATGATTGAGGCCTAGTCTAGCTAGCAAGCGTTTTGCGTATATGTCCACTATATTGAATTATGAATTTAAACCTATGATCTCACCAGCGACTTTTAGCACGTTTTCTCAGGTAACTAAGTGATGCTCTATGGATGCTTGGGATTGGAGGCTTGGCATTAGCACCGGTTATGGATCTATATTTCTAAAACTCTGATAACTATTGTGGACCTATGTTTATTTCTTTTGGGCCTTACTTGGAAAATTCTTAGGATAAATGTAAACTTTAAAACCCGTTTTGGTTGTGTTTTTCTTATGTTTACTTTATCTCGTTCTTTCATGACTTTGAATGGATACCAATCCCCGTAGCACCCCGAAAGCTTGTTGAGTCTTCCGCTGTATCAAATTTTGGGGGTGTTACAGATTGGTATCAGAGCCAAGGTTATAGAGAACTAGGTAAATAGACACCTAAACTATAACCGATTTTGATGGAAAACAATCCCCTACCATTGCCCGCCAGCCCGCCAAGCCGAAGCATCATTGTTATTATTGAGGTATTATGAGATTATTGAGATGATTGATAGATTTGGGATTCTTGAGATGATTTGAGGTTTTGAGGTTTATTGATTTAGTGATAAGATGGCGTTTTGAGGAATTATATGGCTTAATTGTTTTATGAATGATTTTAGTAATGCGGTATTTTATATCTTTTTGGTTATATATGGTTTGGAATTATATGATGATGTTGATACGGTATTTTGAGTTCGCGGTTTAGTTGTTTTGAAACACTTACACCTACCCTACGCCGTTGTCACAGACTATGGCCTCCCGTACGCCCGATGTTGTTGAGGATATTCTTACTACACCGGTATTGCCAGCACAGTTCACCATGGCTCCTGATGACCCTTACCAGGTTGTCATGCATTCAGCTACTATGACACCGACAGGTTCTACTTCAGCACCACCTGCTGCATCTACGCAGGGACCCTCATCTTCTCTAGGGCTCCCTGGTACATCGAGGCAGCTTATACTTCATCAGGCTTTGCCTCGTGTGGCTCCACGTTTTGCCCACCGAGCTACGGCACGTATGTCGGTACGTCCTACTTCACCACCCTTACAGATAGATGCTCACTCTCTTCTGTCAGAGGCGCCACCTGCATCATCGCGTCGTCGTCCTAGATCACCTACCCCGTCACCACATGGTTCACCTATTAGGAGTCGACGATTGATGATGTACTCTTCCGATGAGGAGGAGGAGGAGTACGAGGGTGAGGATGAGGCTGATGACCCTCAGGGGGCTGAGCAGGGTGATGATGATGACCCTGAGGAGGAGGATGACCCTCAGGAGGAGGAGATGCCTGATGATGATGATCTGTTAGTGCCACCAGCTCAGGCTGAGGAGCCTGATTCACCTATACATCCGATTGAGCCTGTTTCACCTGATCATCCATTTTTGTTTGAGTTGCCACCTGGTAGTCCCGTTGAGTCGGATACACCTTCTGAGGTTTCTGCTGAGCAGGCAGAGTTAGGTGAGAGTGGCAGGTTGTGGGCTCAGATTACTGATCTTGGTGAGAGAGTTACACGTATGTCTGAGCGGATTGATAGGGTGACCGTTGAGTTCATTGGGGAGTTGAGGATTGACATGGTTATGGCTGAGAGGAGAGTTCCGAGATGAGGAGAGTTTTGATGGAGGTTCACGAGCATATCGAGAGTTTATAGCGAGGTTTTATTACAGCTCGAAAGGCCGACCGCAAGTTATGGCAAAGGAATGCCGAGCTGGAGAAGGAGGTGGCTGACCTCAAGAGAGACAGAGACACCCATAGTGTGGAGTTAGGATATTTATGGAGAGATCTTGATGGCTTGAGGCAGGAGTTGAGGAGCCTCCGCCAGCAGCGTGGCTAGATGTTGAGCTATGTTATCTTGTTGCTTTCCTAACCGAGGAGTGTTCGGTTGGAAAAGCTAGTTATCCCATTTTGATGTATTTTCAGTTGATTTCCCGTCTTGTTGGAACGACTATTATCTTTTGTGTTTTTGGTAGTTGAAACGATGTTGGATCTTTATTGTATGGTTGATGGTTATCATTATATGGTATTATGTGGTTTTTGGATATTATGGAAATTGAGTTCCTATTCGCCTTATTAATGTCTTGTGGTGTATTGTTGATATTCTTTCCATTACTTGGCTTCGTTGATTTAATTCTTGTTGAGCATATGATAAGTTCTATCGGAGACTCACGAACTTGTGTGATGTTTCAGATCAATGGCCCCACGACGAAACCCTGTTAGAGCTACCAGAACTGGTCCTGCAACGACTACCCCTGGTCGTCGAGGACGCCATCCTACTCGAAATGTTGAGACCCCTACTCCCGATAACCTGGACACTACTAACCGCAACAACAAGAATCAAAATGTTGATGTTCAGGGAGACAATGATCATGTTCCACTTAATGCACCTACTGTGGATCAAGCAATGATCAATCAACTTGTGGAGCAACGAGTTGCTGAGTTACTAGCTGAGTCGAATCATTCCAACAATTCTGCTGGAACATTTCCACCTGTTCGTGCTAATGGATGTAACTACAAGGAGTTTAAGATTTGTGGACCCGTTGAGTTTGGTGGAACTGAAGGAGTGGTCTACTTGGTTAGGTGGATAGAGAAGACTGAGTCAGTGTTTAATGTCAGTGGTTGTGCGGAGAATACGAAGGTAAAGTTTGCTTCTTTTACCTTCAAGGATGAAGCTTTAACTTGGTGGAATAATTACCGTAACTCGGTTGGGAGTGATGTGGCTTATGCTATGACTTGGGAGCAATTTAAGTCTTTGTTGATTCAGACTTACTGCCCAAGGAATGAGATTAAGAAGCTGGAGATTGAGTTCTGGAACCATAAGGTGAAAGGAACCGATATGGCAACTTACAATCGCCGTTATCGAGAGTTAGCCTTAATTTTCCCGATATGGTTAGGACTGAGACACAAAGGATTGAGAGGTATACCGATGGGTTGCCGGTAGCTACAAGGAATGACGTGATTTCTGCTAAGCCTGCAAACATTCATGAGGCTATCACTATCGCTCAACAATTGATGGACTCTTTAGCATTGGAAGAAGTTGAGAAAGACAAGAATGGAAAGAGAAAGAGGGATGATCACTCTAAGGGTAATGATCGTCGAAACAAGCGACAAACAACTGCTAGAGCTTATGCTATGGGAGATGGAGATAAGAAGAACTACAATGGAGATGCACCCAAATGTAACCGATGTTACAAGCATCATTCTGGTCGATGTACTATGATGTGCAAGAATTGCTCTAAGATGGGACACATAGCTAAGGATTGTAGAGCTCGACCACTTGCTATGGTTCAAGCTACTCCTGAAACTATGAACAAGGCTAATATTACTTGCTATGGATCTGGAAAGAAGGGACATTATAGGAATGAGTGTAGGGAATCGTGGAACCGAGGAAATCAAGGATCGGGTGGTAATGGGTACAATAATGGGAACCGTGGAGCTGGAGGAAATCGTGGATAACAAGATAATGGGGACCAACGTGTGGAAGCTGGAGCTGCTCATGGGAGAGTGTATGCACTTGGGAACGAGAGAGGAGAAGATCCGAACGTCGTTACTGGTACGTTCCTTCTCAATAATCGTTATGCTTCCATACTATTTGATACGGGTGCCGATAAGAGTTTTGTGTCCACTAAGTTTGCACCCTTACTAGAGAAACCCCCGATGGCCTTAGGAATTGGTTATGATGTAGAGTTAGCTAATGGGAACATAGAGAGGATTAGGACTATCATTCGCGGTTGCACGTTAAACTTTCAGAATCGTCCTTTCAACATAGATCTTCTACCCGTCACGTTAGGAAGTTTTGATGTCATTATTGGTATGGATTGGTTGTCGAAGTATCGTGCTCATATAATTTGTGATGAGAAGATTGTGCGTGTGCCTTACGGCAAGGAGATTCTGAACATACCAGGATATAGAAAGGATTTGAGAGGCCCATCTAGATTAGCGGTCATATCTTGCACTAAATTGCCGAAGCTAATGGAAAAAGGATGTTACCTTTTCTTAGCTCAAATTTCTGAGAAAGGAGAGAAGGAGACGAAGGAAAGGTGCATTGGAGATGTACCTATAGTTCGTGATTTTTCGGATGTGTTTCCCGATGATTTGCCAGGAATCCCGCCTACTAGACAAGTGGAATTTCAGATTGAGTTGGTACCTGGTGTTGCACTTGTAGCATGAGCGCCTTATCATCTTGCACCTACTGAATTGGAAGAGTTGTCAAAACAATTAGCGGAGTTAGCCAAGAAGGGATTTATAAGACCAAGCTCGTCGCCTTGGGGAGCCCCGGTCTTATTTGTGAAGAAGAAGGATGGATCGTTCCGTATGTGTATTGATTACCGAGAGTTGAACAAGTTAACGGTGAAGAATAGATACTCGTTACCGAGGATCGACGATTTTTTCGATCAGCTTCAAGGATCGAGTGTGTATTCGAAGATCGATTTGAGATCGGGATATCATCAGCTTCGAGTGCGCGAGGAAGATATTCCGAAAACGGCTTTCAGAACCCGTTGCGGGCATTACGAGTTTCAGGTGATGCCGTTTGGGTTGACGAACGCACCGGCGGTATTCATGGACCTCATGAATCGGGTGTGTAAGCCTTACTTAGATAAGTTTGTGATTGTGTTCATTGATGACATTCTGATTTATTCGAAGAGTGAGAAGGAGCATGAGGAGCATCTAAGACTTATCTTAGAATTGCTCAGGAAGGAGAAACTGTATGCCAAGTTTTCGAAATGTGAATTTTGGATTCCGACAGTACAATTTCTGGGTCATGTGATCGATAGACAAGGAGTTCATGTAGATCCTGCTAAGATTGAACCGATTAAAGATTGGGCTGCACCTACGACCCCAACAGAAGTTCATCAATTTTTGGGATTAGCCGGTTATTACCGAAGATTCATTGAGGGATTTTCGAAGATAGCAAAACCGTTGACCAAATTGACTCAAAAGAGTGTTAAGTACGAATGGGGAGATAAGGAAGAGGAAGCATTTCAATTACTTAAGGAAATGCTATGTAATGCTCCTATCTTAGCGTTACCTGAAGGTAACGAGGACTTTGTCGTCTATTGTGACGCTTCTCATAAAGGTTTGGGAGCCGTGTTAATGCAACGGGAGAAAGTGATAGCTTATGCTTCCCGACAGCTCAAGAAGCACGAGAAGAACTACACCACCCATGATTTGGAGTTAGGTTCCGTGGTTTTTGCCTTGAGGATATGGAGACATTACTTGTATGGAACCAAGTGTGTAGTGTTTACTGACCACAAAAGTCTGCAACACATCTTGAATCAAAAAGAGCTCAACATGAGACAGCGACGTTGGATTGAGTTGCTAAGCGATTATGATTGTGAAATTCGCTACCATCCAGGTAAAGCAAACGTTGTTGCTGATGTTCTTAGTCGAAAGGAGAGAATTCCACCGCTACGAGTTAGGTCATTAGGAATGACTATCGTATCGCCATTACCATCTCAAATATTGGAAGCTCAAACGGAAGCATTGAAAGCTGAGAATCGAGCTGCTGAGAACATATTTGGGATGGCAGAAAATGAGAAGGGATTTGTTAAGCGTTCTGATGGAGTATTATGTTTTGGAGAGCGAAGTTGGGTACCATTGTATGGAGGAATTCGAGAGTTGATTTTGCATGAGTCGCATAAGTCAAGATACTCTATTCATCCTGGGTCTGACAAGATGTACCAGTATTTGAAAAAGTTATATTGGTGGCCAAATATGAAGGCATATATAGCGTTGTATGTTAGTAAGTGTTTGACTTGCTCTAAGGTTAAGGCCGAACATCAAAGACCGTCAGGATTATTGACGCAGCCAGAACTCCCAGTTTGGAAATGGGAGCGGATTACGATGGACTTTATTACCAAATTACCGAAGACAGCTAGCGGTTGCGATGCTATATGGGTAATTGTGGATCGTTTGACTAAGTCTGCTCATTTCCTGGCGATTAGTGAAGATGATAGTGTGGAAAAACTTGCGAGGTTGTATGTGAAGGAGATTGTTTCTCGTCATGGAGTTCCGATATCGATTATTTCTGATCGCGACAGCCGCTTCACGTCAGCATTATGGCGATCACTTCAAACCGCTTTGGGGATGAGACTTGATATGAGTACTGCATATCACCCCCAAACCGATGGTCAAAGTGAGAGAACTATTCAGACTTTGGAGGATATGTTGCGTGCATGCATCATAGACTTTGGTAAAGGCTGGGAGAAATATCTACCCCTTGCGGAGTTCTCCTACAACAATAGCTACCACACAAGTCTTAAGGCTGCACCATTTGAGGCTTTGTATGGTCGAAAATGTCGTTCGCCTATTGGTTGGGCAGAAGTTGGAGATAGCCAACTCACAGGCCCTGAGCTTATTTTGGAAACTACTGAGAAGGTAACGTAAATTCGAGAGCGACTGCAAGCAGCTAGAGATAGGCAGAAAAGCTACGCTGATCAGAGGCGTAAACCCCTAGAATTCCAGGTTGGAGACAAAGTGATGCTGAAAGTCTAGCCTTGGAAGGGTGTGATACATTTTGGGAAACGTGGGAAACTAAATCCCTGCTACATTGGACCATTTCTTATTTTGGAAAGAATTGGGCCTGTAGCTTATCGATTGGAATTACCACATGAACTGAGTAAAGTTCACGACGTGTTTCACGTTAGCAATTTGAAGAAATGTCTTTCTGATGAGATGCCTATTATGCCGATGAAGGATATTCGTATTGATGAGAAATTGAATTTTGTGGAAGAGCCGATTGAGATATTGGATAGAGAGATCAAACGACTTAAGAGAAGTCGCATCCCGCTCATCAAAGTTCGTTGGAATTCGCGGCATGGACTGGAATTCACGTGGGAACGTGAGGATGAGTTTCGAAAGAGGTATCCGAAGCTTTTTACTTCGTAGATGGTTTGTTCCGAGAGAAACCCGGGACGGGTTTCTTCTGAGGCCGGGAGGATGTGACAACTGGCAAAATAGGGAGCCGTTTTTAAAACCCGCATTACATTAAAATTTATAATATTGAAATTGTTGAAAAATTTATTGTGACGAGATGTTTTATGAACGTTGGAACGTGATTTTAATCGTACATTATTTATGGGATTCGATTAATTATTTATGGTTTGGTTTGGTTCATTCGTGATGATTTATTTTGAGATCGTTACTTTGGCACTACATTGACTCCGGCACTAGGTTAACCTAACAATTTTAATTATATTTTATTATTGGTTCGGATATTATTATTTTTGGAACGGGTTCGGTTTGAGAAAGTTGTTTGATTATTTAAGGTTTCGGGTTGGTCCGTGTATTTACACCGGGCTACTTAACCCCCTACACCCTCAATATTATTATTATTATTATTATCAAAAGCTTTTTTTTTTAATAAGAGTAAATAAAAATCGTCCTTGTGGATCCGCAAAACAACACACAACCCTCACCATCACCAATATTACTCTCTCTCTCTCTCTTCCTTTAAACACCATCACCGCCGCCCCTTTTATCACCCAATAGCACCACCACCGCCACTCCAACATCAAAAATAACACCATAATCTTAACCATCTTTTCACGATCTATCTTTTGGTACAAACCACGCGCGATTTGGACCACCCTAACACCACATACGAATCAAAATCACACGTTATCACCACATACACCATCTTTTCTCTTGGGTTTTTGAAGAAATCGGATTTTTGGAGCTTGTTTGGAGGTGAGTGGCCACGACATGTATTCGTGCGCCCCGATGTATACCCAAATCGTGGGTATCTTGTTATTTTCTTGTTGGGTTTTGATGAAATAATGATGGGGAAATGAAGTTTTGATAATAATAGTCCGTTTGGTATCTTAGGTTTGGGTGTGATGCGAGTTTGGTACTCGTTGCGTGACTCTTGGGTCGCGTTTGGTTTTGTTGTGGCTCGATTAGAGCTCGACCGAGACATTAAGTCTCGAGGTGACCACTCCTCGACTCGTTTGGGAGTCTTGGATGTTGTGTTGGTCCGAATATTCTTGATTCTTGGTGTTTGGTTATTGGTATTTGGTGATTGGGTTGGATTGTGATTCTTGACTTGTTGTTGTTGTTGTCTTGGTTCTCGGCCGACACCCCCGTGGGCTGTTTTCGGTCGAGTGGCTTGAATTAGAGCTAGCCGAGACCAAATGGTCTCGGGTGAGGCTATATCATGAGTTTTGTGGTCTCGTTGTTAACCCGGGTTTGACTTGGTAAGTCGACCCGTATATATGGTATATAATTGTTGTGGTTAATATTGTGTTATTATTTTTATGTTGTGGCATTTTTGGACCGAAGCTTTTGGAATTGGTATACTTGTGTTTTGTTATGGAGATGTGTTGTCGAATGTGGAATTGGGGACCGATTGTTAGACGGTCGATTAGATGACGGAGATAGGTTAGTTGGGTGCCGTAGTCGGACCCTCATGTTGTAGCATGTGGATATGGGATTGTTTGGACGGAGATGATATATTATTTTGACTTGATTCTTATATTTGGACTTAGACTATGAGTCGAGAGTCATGACTCGGACATGTGACCAAATTCTATGACTCGATAAATATTTAAAAGTCAATATTAAAAATAATACTCGTAATACTATTATTAAGAATATAATCGTTTATATACGTATCTAGACGTGTTAAACGTATATATATATATATATATATATATATATATATATATATATATATATATATATATATATATATATATATATATATATATATATATATATATATATATATATATATATATATATGCGTATATTAATAATAAAACGATCACAAGTAAACGTTCTAATAATATAACGATAGTTATTATGCTACGCAATTAGTGTAATAAATGTCGGACTATTGTTATAAATAATAACTATATAAATAATAGAGAAATAATAAGTCGGGTAAATAATAATTAAAAACGTGATTTTGTTTATAAATTTAGAAACTTATCGAGTTATACGAGTGTTGGTTATTTAAAGTCCAAGTGGGCTTATATTGTGACTTTATGTTGTCACGGATATATGACGATTAATATAAACATTTTCTATAACAAGTGACTTATTTAATCGACGGATTAGATCGAGTTATTTGGTTATATAAAATGAGTATATTAATGGGCATCGTATCCCACGACGCCCATAGGTTGAGGTATATGTTTTAGGGTAATAAATTACTATATATCTCGTGAAATTTTGCCGATTCGACGATATATATAGGGAATTTATAGGACTACGATATATACCAAATAGAATTCTTTGTGCTATGTGCTTTAGGTTGGGTATAATTTTGGAACGATATATTACGTAAATAAATATGGGAGATTACCAAATTGACGGATTTGATAAGCTTCGATAATTATTTAAATAATATGTTGGGCTAACATTAGACCTATAGTTGGTTTATTATTTCGTTTGTTGTGGCTTCTTGGTTTGAGTTGTGTCGACCCTTAACCCATATGGATACCAAACGTCGAATTTCAAATCAATATGAAGTTAATTCGAGAAATGGATATTTTTGGAAAGTAAAATGGAATACGTTCGGGAATGGGAATATTTGATTTTGAGGAAGTGATTTCTGAACGAGTTTGATATTGTTAGGAAGTGCCAAGTCTGTAGTCGCCGTTACGTGAGTTGCTTGAGATCACTTACGTCTTTCTTCTATCGTTTCTTTTGAGAATTTTCTGGACTTGAGGTGAGTCATAGCCCCACTTTTTACTCTTGAACTTTGTTTTCAATATTTGGGGTGAGAAACGTGCAAATGTTTTATGTGGACTATTATCGCTTTGTTTATTTAAAACTTGTTATGCTTATAGAACTAGGTAGGATTAAGCGAGGCCTAGTCCCGAACTAGGTAAGCTATTGATTAATGGTTGAGCGAGGCCTAGTCCCGAACTAGGTAAGCTATTGTTTAGTTGTTGAGCGAGGCCTAGTCCCGAACTAGGTAAGCTATTGGATTGATTATAGAGCGAGGCCTAGACTTGAGCTAGGTAAGCTATTGATTGGATAGATTTGAGCTATAGCGTGCACCTATAGGGTTGATTCGAGTTGGTTGGATTATTTTGGTTGGATGATTGAGGCCTAGTCTAGCTAGCAAGCGTTTTGCGTATATGTCCACTATATTGAATTATGAATTTAAACCTATGATCTCACCAGCGAAAGCTGACTTTTAGCACATTTTCTCAGGTAACTAAGTGATGCTCTATGGATGCTTGGGATTGGAGGCTTGGCATTGGCAGCCGTTATGGATCTATATTTCTAAAACTCTGATAACTATTGTGGACCTATGTTTATTTCTTTTGGGCCTTACTTGGAAAATTCTCGGGATAAATGTAAACTTTAAAACCCGTTTTGGTTGTGTTTTTCTTATGTTTACTTTATCTCGTTCTTTCATGACTTTGAATGGATACCAATCCCCGTAGCACCCCGAAAGCTTGTTGAGTCTTCCGCTGTATCAAATTCTGGGGGTGTTACACATGGTTTTCAAACAACAAAATTGAACCAAAGTTAAACAGCACACACAGCACAAACAAAGCGCCGACGCACACAAACATGCATGTCAACTACTTTGAGAAAGGTTATTCATCTTCAACCGAAAATTAGAACAAGAAAACATTGCAACTCGGGGCAACCGTTAATCAATAAACATCTGTCGCTTCTATTATGCGTGGGTACCTTGTTATACGTTGCCACCGTTATGTAACCATGCCAAAATAAAAAATAGTTATTTGAAAATAATTCCTTAATGCTATAAATACAAGTTGTCGAAAGATAGTATTCGCCACAAAACTTTGTTTTAGACTAGACATGGCTGCAGGTGCGCCTTAGCTTTCCGAGGACTATAAATAAAGCTCATGGCCAAACAATTCCAAATGTGGGTGTCTATTTGCCCGACTTTGTCTTCTCGCATGGCCAGTTTTATATTGTGTTGTCTAGAAGGATATCATGTAGAACTATAAATGTATTAGTTAAATCAGTCAAAAAGTTCGGTCAAGGAAGAATCTACACCTCAAATGTTGTGTACCCAGAAGTTTTACTCGACGAGTAACGTGCATTATTAGTTATTATTTCATAATTGATGTAATGCTTTATTTTCAGTTTCACTAAATGTTTTATATATTCTTTGATACATGTTAAGAATTTTTGTTTGAGTTAAATTATCGCATGTTACAGCCGTTTGCAATTATAATTTGATTTTCTCATCTTATATTTTGAACGTTACAACTTACACGAAAAGATTTACCACAATATCGCATATCGTTAATTGTCTGCCGCTAGAAATTTCCGTTGCTATGCACGGATACTCGTCTAGTATTCAACATGTGTTTAAACAAAGAAAAGAAAGAAAGAAGAAGAAGAAGAAAAAAAAAAAAAAAAAAAAATCAGACTTATACATCCGTTAGTAGTAAAGAGAACTTGTTAAGCCAATTTCCAAATCAATAATCAGCAACAACTAATTTTTCTTGGGTAGAGGGGAACGGTGTCAGGTAAATTTATATAAATCAACTTGTAAGGTACAAGATACAAAAGTGATGGCACACGAGATTCTCGCGACTACAACACTAGGTCAACGTCCGAGACATACCTCTAGAACCAGTATACAACCACTTAACCAACAAGCATGGCACAAAGAAAAACATAAAAAAATAGAAGATACAACCTAGAAGCCTATTACAAAATATTAGCTAACGTAACAAATAAACTCCAAGATTACAAGACATCTTCTACGTCTTTCTTTAAACTTGGAAAACTAAGAACAAAAACAAAGGATCGGTTTGGTTAGTCTAACGAAGAACCGGTTTTCAAAAGTGTATATTGAGCCAAGAACTGGTTTTTTATAGAGCTCAAGAACTGAACTGAGTATAATCAGTCTGTTTGGTTTTCCATTTAGCCGGCCCGCTATGATTTCACACAGCCAAAGCTGGTGGGGCAAGCGAAATTGATAGGCTTAGATTATTTCCGATTCATTGAATATCCAAACACCATAATCTACTTTAAAGTTACAACTTTAAGTATTGCCCTACTTAAATAGGACCTTTGTGCACGACCCTTATATGCTAAAACAAAAGAAAAGACACAAAGCATAGTATAAAGCTCAATTCCTCCAACGAAAATGTGATGACATTGTCGCATAAAGTTTTCCAATCTTTTCGTAGAGGTACCCACTTGCTTTCCAATAATGAAAACATCATGAAGATACATATCTTTACAGACCAGTTTATACCAATTCCCTTTTCACAACCCTTTTTATTCCTTTCTTTCCCTTATCATATACAAGCCTACAACTAACTTTTCCTTATTATTCACTATTAATTACAAGATAAAATTGTGGTCTAAGCACCGAAAGAAACCTTACTCTAAACCAACTGATTTGTATAACTAGCAAACACGCGAACCTTTGACCACGTAAGAAGTATCTTGAGGAGTGAGAGCCACAAGGCTAAGTTTCCGATATAGGAAGCAAGAGTCCCTGAAAAAGTGATACAAAAAACGTCCATTTTAGTTCATTGTTAACAAGAGGTGACAATTTCGACCCATTGACATATAACTGGGTAGATTCAGGTTATGTTTTTATCTCTAACGAGTCAAGCAGGTAAGAAAATGTTGACTAAAACAAAAATGGGTCAGACGGGATTTTTACCCTAAGAGTACATATAATATATAAAACCTACCAAATAATTGCATTAGAAAAATATATTTTAATTAAAAAAATGAATAGTTCGTAATCATGTTTGAGAGTTGATATGCTAGTTATTATAAAAATAATAAATAAATAAATAGAAAAATGTTTTAGGTCCAACCAACCAGACCCGTTCCAACCCTACCACAACATTTACCAGTTTCGACCTATACTAAAAAGTTACCAGATTACATGAAAGAAGTTAATCAATATACCTGGGGATAGCGTGACTGAACGTTTTTATCCACCATTGCTGTTGTGTTGGAAGGATTTTTAGGATTTGACCGTGAGGATAAAGAAGTTTTTGATGACACAGAAGGCAATGTACGCCAAAGCCAGGAATCTGATGGAGATTTTGGTAATGGTGGAGGAGCAGGCAACTCCAGTCCGTTTTTTCGAGCAGCTTTGACTTTTTTGTCAACCTTGGGATCTTTGCAGACACCCGTGTCTTTGATCATTTCTTTATCCGGTTTGAAATTATAAGCAAGCACATCTGACTTAAATGAGTCAGTGGGAATATGTGAAATTTCAAGTATGCCCACATCATTTTCCTTCAAGTTGGGTTTGACGGTTTCCACTTTATGTATAGTATCAACGTAAAGAGTCTTCTCAACCATAGGACTTTGGGGCTCTGCTTCTTTTTCATTTTCGTAAGCTAGTAACTCCTTGAAGCTAAGTAACACTTTTTTTTGTGGATTTACTGATTTTCTTTCAGATACAGGAGGTGGCAATGATTCTATTAGATTATTTGAAGTCCCACGACCTTGAAAGCAATCGTAAAGTTCTGCTCCCTCTAGTTTTCTGGAATTTAGCTGGTTGGTAGATTCAGTTGACTCGCTCTCACGTACGGTTTCATCTTTTTGGTGCTTGACTGGTGATTTGTGCTCATATGAAGCAACTCTAGCAGGCTAATAAGAATCAAGAAAAATAAATAAATAAATAAATAAATAAAAAATCAACATGTAAACCTTCAAACTCAGAATGAAATATAATTAAGTTGGGTTACGGATCAGAACGGGTTCTGGTCAAACAGGTAACTTTTTGGTATGGCGGACACTTTTAATCCAAAAAAGTTACTCCGTAATATATTATGGAAAACGTAATGTGTCAAATTCGTATACAAAACTTATAGCTTCACTATTATACTATCTTGTTTAACAAAATGTAATGACGTTTCATGAAATACAAATACACCTCTAGCAACTTTTACTTTGTTCAACCGCCTTGACCCAGTAAATTTATAAGATAACCCATATCAACCCATTCATTAGAAAATGGGTTGAAATTTATATGTGAACTGTAAAAGATATTTACCTGAGAATTAGCAGATGAGGAGGCAGCACGCCTTCTATTGGTGGAAGATACTGGCATTTTGGTCCTGACACTCAATCCCGGTACTGGATTTAAAAGACCTATAGAACCCTTTAAACAAAACTGTGGAAGCAATCCACAAACCTTAAATGACATGTTCTCATGCTCGTCAAAATCAGACTCGCTATCTTCGTCATCATTATCATTAAGCTGTAAAAAGTTTGGACCATACGTAAGTCGTGGCTTCTCATTTTCCCTATTCACTACCTTTTTCACCTCTCGTGGTTTTTCTTTAATCATTTCTTTTCTAGGAACAGGTTGAGGTACTTTTGGCACATATTCGTCCTGTGGGAGTATATCAAGCGAATCCATAAATACGTCATCGTGACTACTATGATCATCATCTCTTGAACGAGAATCTTTTGAGCTCTCAGAAGAATCTTTTCTTAAGCCACTTGCCTCATTAGTTATATCCAAATCTTGTTTTTTCGGTCTTGAAATCCTACCTGGAGGAAGCTTTGGAACTATAGGATATTTTTGTGGTTGCCGTTCATCCTTTGGTCTTCCTGGACTTTGTTCCCACACAAAAGGAACAGTTCCAGCATCTCTTAATGGCCCCGAATGCATTTCAGATTTATAAGATGGACTTGGAAGTAGAGCGGGAGCTGAACTTTCATTATTTCGTCGAGCATCCTTTTGTGAATTAGCTAATTTTGATGGGTTCCGTCTCACAGAAAGAAGTGGTCGATTGAAGTTTAATTTCTTGTCCTCCATCAAAATCTTCAAAGAACTGCAAACAACCAACTCTGCATATATAAAAATGTCAATATTACACTCTGATAGCTAGCGCGATAAATATCTAAGACATAACAAGCAGTGTTAACTTTATTGATAATTGCAATAGAGTAAGATCAGCTATTACTTCACCACAAAAATAGCATCCTTTTGATGATAAAATTTAAACCAAGTAATTTCATAATCCTAAATAAAATGAAAACCTTCATTGATCCTGCAACTTAGATTTCATCCTGACCCAAAAACCGAATTGCCACAACATTAACACAACCAGAAATGAGAATTAGGGAAGACATTACTTATTCAAAGTACTGAATAAATAGGTCTAGTCGAATAATCAAGATTTGGTTTTACACCTAAAAGCACATTATTTCCATAAAAACACAAGCAGCTTTCACAATCACCTACTCTAGTAGTCTAGTTGCTTAAAATTGTAGAATTCAACCTCTAACAAGTCACAGCCCTAATTAATGTGTTCAAACGATGATTACCATTTTGAGCTAAACTAAGTGGTGCATCAACAAGAACAGCTGTATATATTGGCATAAATCATGATATAAACATGAGATACTATCTCTAACGCGCATAACACCACAACACGACTAAAAAATTAATTATTATGTAATTCCCGAGTGTCACTTCAAATCTTAAAATGCATGTTTACATTAAACTACATGAGAATACCATCATTTCACAACAGAATCATATTAGGACAAAAAGAAATCACAAAATATAAGCGAAAAGCTCAAACTCCAAAATCACTATGTTGGAATCTTAAAGCTCAGAAATTGATCTTATTCATAAATCGAGAGAGAACCGTGTTACTCAACATCTAAGTCCACCAAAACTCTAACAAAAGCAACAAGCAACATCATTCATATTAACTGGTTTTCCTATATGTTTTAGTTACAAAATAATACTTCTCTATCACCCCAGATCACAAAACTGTTCCTAATAAATACCTTTTTAATCATCAACCAACATATATGAAGTTACAGAATAATAAAAACTGCTTATTCTGTTTCAAAAAAAAGTATATTGCTATAAGTAACTCCAATATTCATTTCAAATAACTTGTTTCACTCACAAATAGTTAAATAGTAATTTAAAAAAATGAAACTATGGGGCTGCTTTAAATTTTAATTTAAAAAATAAATAAATAAATAAATAAAAAAGAAAGAAAAAAACTATGGGGTTGCTTTTGTGGTCGCTACTAGCTAATTGTGGTTGGGGTGGAGTTGTGGAAAGAGAAAGCTGAGGTGGCGCTGATTTGGCGGGGTTGCTTTTGTGAGAAAGTGGTCACCACTAGCATTAGTCTAACAAACTTTACCCTCTAAAGTATTTTACTATATCAAAACCACAAAAAGCACATAAGTCTTGATATCAATCCTAAACATCACCTTATACTTGCAAACACACAACTCAAAAATAAAAATAAAAAAATTCAGAACTAAAATAACAAAATCATGAACAAAAAACACACAGGAAACAAAAAATATAAACTTATGAGCTAAGAACAATCATAGAAACAGAAGAAGAGCAAGAAACAAACCTTAAAAACTCAAATGATCATAAACCAAAACAACCCAAGAAACATAAATAGTAAGAAGATAGACTAATGATCAAAAACTTATATAGCATTAATAAAAAAACAAACAAGGAATAAACCAAACCATACGTTTGTTATTCTTCAGCTTCTTCTTCTTATAAAAACAATCTGTCAAATGGAATCTTGAGCGAAATTATTTGCAAAGATTGAAGTTTTTAAAAATGGAAATATCATTATAAGATTCGATACGTTTCATAGTATTTATTGAAATGGACAAGTGATGTGGTTTGACTTAGCTTTTAGAGTCAAGCACTTTTGGCATAAATGCATAATAGAACATTCATTTGTTGTCACATTTTTACTCTTTAAAATAGTTCTTGGACATGTATGTAGTATCTCTCGCCTCATTTTTATCCGATAAAATTTACTTATAACTAAACCATCACGAAATTAGTTAGTGCTAAAACATTTTGATTTACTTACAATTTTTTTGATTTTAGGTGGTCAATAAAAATCACTGATAACAATATCTCAGTTAAGCCGCGTACATCTGAGTCATATAATTATTTTTCAATGTGACATGAACATTATCCGTTTACGATTTAAGTTTTTTGACTAATTTATTTGTTTTCATCTCACTATGATTGTAAATCTTTCTACCTTGATGTGTCTTAAAATATGTTCTTTATATTTCATTTTAAAAAAAGAAAAAAAAAATAGAGATTTAGTGTACCAATAGCGCACTCTAATATATTTTTTATCTTTATTTTTAAATTTTTTATACTTTTAGAATTAAGTTCAAAAGATTAAAATAAAGTAAAGTAAAATTTATTATAAAATTAAGTATTATATTTTTAATTTTTGAAGTTTTTTTATGAAACAATATTTACATCAAACCATCTCTATTTTTGTGTTCCATTTTTTATAAGTGTGTATAATTAATTGATATTCCAAAATTTTAAATTCTCAAAATTAACACCCGAATGACTATTATTATTACATTTAAAGTAAATGCATTTAATACAAAATACCTCAACTGAAGATAAACCGGTAGCTTTATACAACAAACACTGATTACAAATTAAGCTCAAAGCATATACTTCTTCCTCAGTTCCAATATTATTATCCATCTTTATTATCTGGTTTATTTCAAAATAATTATCTACTAAAAATAGATAAATAAGTTTGATCAAGTTTGATATATTGCTTTTATTTGAACTTATTATTACAAATGAAACACTAAGTTAAAAGTAAAATTAAATTGTCATCTTTAAAAAGCAAAAAAAATAGTAATAGTTATGTTTTTTCTTTTTTTCTTTTTTAAACTGTGTATTTTTCATTAAAAGAGAATTGTTTTAGAATATAGTAAGCAATAAGAAATTTCGTAAGATTTGGATAACTTTTCTTGGCTCCTTTCTTCTTGAACTTAAACTCGCCACCATTTTATTAACTTGGTGTACTTTTCTTGGTAGTTTGTCACAAACTTTTCTTTTTTATTATTATTATTATTTTTGGATAAGTTTTTGGAATAAATACATCAAGTAAAGAATCATATAGTGACTGAAAAAACTTATAAGGGCTATTAGAGGTAATGTAGTAAACCACGAGGACTGTTTTGAACATCTTGTTAAAAGTCGTTGTCTCAATTAAGAAAGAGAATAAAAAGTGGGAAATCTGTGACCAATTAAGGCTCCTACTCGTGGACCGTTGCCAGTACGTCAACGGCGAATTTATTATCACCCTCGGAACACTCAAATTATTTTACTACTAACATTTTTTAACTTAACATTGTCAACACTGTTTTATTACCTCAAGATTGGCCGGTTAACAAGGCCATGAGACTTGGTTAAATACTTAAATGGTTGTCACAGTATTATTTATTTTCGAAACAGTATATATAACTTAACAAAAATGTTTGTTTGATACAAGAACTATGTTAGACGTATCAAACAAACTATTTTATAATGTCTTTATTGTTTCATTTAATAATGGTTGCAAAGGTGTTAAAGGTAAAGCTTATAAATTCGAAAGGCCTCTGATTTTGATATCTCTTATATGTATTTAGGCCTCTACTTTTTAAACACTTCCTATATTCAGAATTCATATCTATATATCGTTAAGTTTTGTGCCTATGTAGCCATGTAGGATTCATATTTTTGTTTTTCAAGCCTTTTAAGTTATGTAATAAAAGCCAACTAAATGTATATGAAAGTTTCTTTAAAATTATATTATCAAAATAGGAACTTTTTTAATTAGAAATGCCTCATATCTTATTTTCGCTTTAGGCCTTAGCGAAGCTGGTTGATACTACGAATACTTGTCAAGTTTTCATGCAACCAATTTTTTTCCTTTATGGTTGATATTACCAAGTTTTCATAATGTCTTTATGTACTCATATACAAATATACTCGGTAACAGATAACTAAAAAAGTAGAAATGACGTTTTGCAGTATAGAAATATATTCCGTAATAGTTGAACCAGTTTATTACTTAACTATATATGTAGCAATTTAAAAATAAATAAATAATGTTAAGGAGTGTATTAGACCAATGGAAATGGCAACCACAATCACCCAACTAACCGAGTTTGTGACCGCGCCCCCCCCCCCCCCCCCCCCCCCCCCCCTCTCAAAAAAAAAAAAAAAAAGTAATGAATTTATGGTTTGTCACCGACCATGTGCGAGAGAGGCTTTTTAATTTTATTTATTTCGGGTATTTTTTTGTTGTAGTTGCGGTCATCTTACTACTTTTTTATGGTCTGTAAGTAGTCTTGGAGAGAGAAAAGCTGAGCTGACGCTGATATGACAAGAGTGACCTTAATAAATTGTGTTCACTATTAGCATCACGTTTCATACCTCCTATTTTGTTAATATTACACTCATTTTCATTAAACCATGCTACTCCGTATTAAACATACTAAAGTTAGTGTAAATCTCTTAGTGCAAATCAGACGCCATCTAAGTCCTACCAAGTTAAAACGAATAGCCAAACTTTGAACAACTTAGCTCGGATTGTACTTGCCAAAACTTTCTGACGGGTTGACTTATCTATCCATTATCCATCGTGAGTCTTAACAAACACTTTGACAACGTTTAAGTAAATTGGTTAATTCGACTATTTTTATGAACAACTGGATGATCACGACTTATGTGCCAACTTCTAGTCTAATTTTATAGTGTGTGTGGGGTCAGATTAGCTAAAAATTTGGTCCATTGCCAACAAACATTAGATGGTCAAACATGGCGAGTCAAAATAGATCAAAACTGATACATTGTTAGTTCGTATGGCATTACAAGGCTGCTTGCCTGCTTGGTCAAAATGATTAAAATTGATTTGTGTTAATTCATTTAGCATTACACGAGGTCAAATTTTATTTCAAGTTGCAGTAAAAGACATGTTACAACAAGAATTGTTAATCAAACACATGTGTTAGGAGTTAGGACAAGCCTATAACATGCTGCAGGCCCATTTTCATCATTTAAGCCCATTGTATCACTAATTCACTAGCTTTGGATTAAACGAGAATGGCGACGGGCCGCCGTGTTGCAGGCGGACCTTTTTTTTTCTCCTGTTTTCTTTTTTTTTTCCTTAAAATTTGAAGAGGATTATGGAACGTTTTAGGTTTATTGCATATAAAGTGGGTCATTCCAGCAGATGAACGGACTTGAAAAGCATGTTAAAAGTGGCAGAAAATAGCGTGCAAAATGACGACGTTTTCTATGAGATAAGTATAAGATGATACCAGCATGATACAATACTAATAAAAACTTGCGCATACAATGTAGTGTTTGCATAGTATTGTTGTGTTTCACATACTTTTTTATACTACAAATGAAGCAAAGCCAGATCCAAATATCGGTTTTATAATTCATCAGTACCACATCCAGAACCTTCATGCGCTTTTTCAACCACAGGTACAATGATTCCACATCCAGAACCTTCATTGCGCCGACGGTTTCAAGATGGAGATGAAAAAGACGATTATTGCAAAAAGAAAATCATAAATCGCAGGTTTGATGTTTATGAGAATTTGGGTATTGTATTAATTTTGGGACTTTTGTGAAATGGGGTTTTCGTTTAAATTTAAGGGTTTTTATGAAATTGGGGGTCATTTGTGTAGGTTTTTGCTTTTCTGGATCTTGCTATCCTTATCTAAGCATATATTTTTTATTTTTTATTTTTTATTTTTTTCAGACAGGACTTCAAGAAAGATGGATCATTGGAGACGGATCATTTTTTGCGGGAAAATGAGGGGAAAAAAACTACGTCGTTTTCTATGGGATTTAATCATATATATAATACATAGTTTTTAAAATAATTTAAAAAAAAATGGAAAATTGAAAAAAAAAATGAAAAGGGGAAAAAAATAAGAAAGTAAAAAAAAAAAAAAAGGAATAAAAGTCTTGTTGGTATGGGTCGTTCTTTTTGCTCTCACACACCAAAGAATCAAAGTAGCCATAAATCAGGATTTGCTCGAGAAAATTGCTGTTGAAAAGTCTTGTTGGTATGGGTCGTTCTTTTTGCTCTCACACACCAAAGAATCAAAGTAGCCATAAATCAGGATTTGCTCGAGAAAATTGCTGTTGAAAATTTGGGCGAAATCATCTGTGGATTTTCTACACTATCTGATCTTTCAATCATGCCGTCTCGATTTCTTATGTGCCATCTACTTTCTATGAAGGCTGGTGGTTCGAAGTGTTTGGATGATATTTTGGGGCAGCTTCTTAACGAAGAGTGGGAATGCAATGCTCATGCAATCAGGCGTCATAAGGACATGATCGCAATTATCAGTAATCGCATGGCTTTTTGGCGAAGGGTTATAAAGGAGTTTGAGTGTTTTGGGCAGAGGAGTGTGTTTTTTGGTACTATTGAAGCATTAAGAGTTGAAGAAGAAGAAGAAGATATTGAAGAGACTGGGTACTTGAACCTGTTGGTAAGAGCCTGTGAGCGATGCAAGGCTGCACTACTCAAGGTTATGATGTCATATCTTAGATAAATAGTAGTGTTGGTTGTTGTAAATAGTGTCTGTGGATGTGTGGTATGTGTTAAAGTCTTAGGGTCTAGTTGGTCTAGTCAAGGTAGTTAGTTATGTACAATTTTAGTTCCTGATAGTGTCTACATATGATGTTAAAGACATAGGTTCTAGCAAGGTTATTAGAGTGTCTTTTGGTTTCCTATTCGTATCGATACATTTTGCGTTGGCAGCGTATGTGTCTCGAGTTTATGTATCAAGCAACCAGTGACGTTTTTATAAATAAAAATAACATTATTTAAAGTTGTGTTGTATGATAATGGTACTTATATACCAACTGTTGAGAAGTATGTTTTTTATTGAATTTGAGGAAATTCAGAATAATTTATTGCTTTCATATTGGTGCATTGAATGCGTGAATGGGAAATATAACTTAATCATTTCATCTTCCTTCTTCAGTTAGGTTTTTTATTTTAGGTTAAACATGTAGGTAGCTATATAAGGTAGTCATTTAGTTAGTGTAAAATATATCTTATACATCTAGGAGAAAATGGTTGCTACTCCTCACCTTAACCAGCTAAAAGAGGCCTGTGGTTCTGATAAGCTGAATGCCTGCTTCAAATTCCTGTTTTTGCAAGAAGAGAAAAAGAATGAAGGGTTTATCATGCAGTTGGGTGAAAAGTGTGATGATTTGAGAAGGAAAATTGGTACAAAGGAGGAAATAATTCAGGAGGGTGAGTCTTTTGGGTCGTTTCATGATGTTGCTACTGATGGTGTTGAGTGCTTGACAGAAGCGCAGCAGAGGGATCATGATATTCTAGCTACGCTTATTCGGGTCTTGGATTTGGCGCGTGAAGGAAGAGCTGAAAAGAAACATCATGTGTTTGTGATGGAGTTGCATGATTAGGCTGTGTTGTTTTCATTGTTCTTATTAGGGGTGTGCACGGTTCGGTTTGGGTCGGTTTTTGGCTAAAACCGAAACCGAACCGAAACATTCGGTTTTTATAAAATTTAAAACCGAAACCATTCGGTTTTTCGCGGTTCGGTTTTTTGGCGGTTCGGTTTTTCGCGGTTCGGTTTTTCGGTTTTTTCGGTTTGTAACCGCTTATATTTGTGCGTAGCTAATTTATGCCAACAAAGTTGATTTTCGTAGAAAATTGGCTATTTTTGTTTAGTTTTTTTGTCAAGATAAGCCTAATAATGTTTATCTCATAATTCTATAATTACACACGTATAGATGAGATACACACATGCAAGTGAATTTACACATAGTATGATCATTGTCATATAAGTATTGATATATTATAAAGTAAACACACGCATACGAAAAACAAACATATAAACATTAAGATAAATATATTATAAATCCACCTACAAAATTAATATAAATTTATAAATTAGATTTGTTTAGTTATTTATTTACATTATATTAGTTATATACTATTATATAACAGAAGCGGTTCGTTTCGGTTTTTACGGTTCGGTTTTTAGACAAAATCCGAAACCGAACCTAATTTTTCGGTTTTTGAAAAAGTAAAAACCGAACCATCGGTTTTTAATTTCGGTCGGTTATTTCGGTTCGGTTTTTCGGTTTTCGGTTTTTTCGGTTCTTTTTGCTCACCCCTAGTTCTTATTTTCTGTGTTTCATTTTTATGATTATGATTTGTAATGGATGCTATGAATGAATGATTTATACAACCTTTTTATAGTGTTATTAAGACCCAATAACTTATGTTTACTTATTCAAGAACTCTACTAATTCGTATGGTCATGAAAAGTGCAAAAATGACCAAAATAAGAGCTTTAAGTGCAAGATTTGACATAAGTCGTCTTGCACCAAGAAAATACCTTTTAGAACTTGGATTTAAAGATACAATAGGCTTAGCTACCGAGGTCTATAAAGATGGTAATGAGGTCTCTTGGTGGTGAGTTGATGGGTGATTGTGGTGGTGTTGTAAAGAGGTAACTAGTGGTGTGTTTTCCTTGAATTTTTGCAAGATTTTTGAGATGGTGATGGTGGTTTTTGTGTGTGTGTGGCCAGCCAAAGCAAGGGAGGAGGGAGAGAGGAGAGAAATCTCTTTGTGTGTGAAAATGTGACAGGAAGTGTGGGGGAGTGGATTGAGTGCTTAGAGGATGTATGGAAAAAAAAAGTAATTAGTGTGTTAGCAAGCCAAGATTGTAATTGGCTATTGTGGAATGTGGGAGGGGGGTTTGGCTTCCAAAATTGGGGAATAAGGGAGTGATTTGATTTTTTATTATTATTATTATTATTATTATTATTATTATTATTATTATTATTATTATTATTATTATTATTATTACATCACTTTATTAAAAACAAATAGGATTTACAGGAAATTAGTGGAGAGCCGAGAAACTAACTGAGCCCCCACACCTCTAGCTATAGCAAAGCTAATCCTACTAAAATTATGCGGAGCAGCACGTGCTCCAATGTCTTGAGTCATAGAAAATCGTCGAATACGCTTTAATAAGGTCACTGCATCTTTTTCAAGTTCTCCAAAAGAAGATAATGAAAAGGGGAGGAACCCATATCCAATATCAGCACATTTAGCCTCGTACTTGACCCGTTTACGTTGTCCGGCTTCAATAACTGCCCGACCGTGCAAAAAATCAACCATACTCGAACGCGTCAAAGGTGACGATCCTGTAAGATCAACACAAATATCAAGCCCACCATCCCAAGAATAAAGTAACATATCAGCTGGACGTAAGGTTTTGTCCCTTTCTCCATGAAGCCCAATATCAACCTCCTTACGAGCTGAAATTCCGGACCGAGAAGATATATCAACAAGAACATCGTGCACAACATTATGCCGATGTTTAATACCAACGATACCTGCATACGAAACAGCATGATCCCCAAAAATATCTCCAGAAAAACCTTAGAACAAGCTGAACACGGCACCTGGACAGTAAAAAGAGGAACACCCAACCGATAACACAACACACATCGGTAAGTCCTGGCATTCATAGTTTGTCCCAATCCGGATATCGGTACCACCCTAAGCCAATCTGACGTATAATCCTCTTTTAGTGAGCTCCATAACGCCATCTGTCTAGGGGATAAATGGAAAGTGGATTCAACCGTTTGGGCAACACGTGTGAAATATATATTTGTCAATTTCTTCATAAGTTTGGGGGCAACGATCTCACTAGGGTTACTCAAAAGATCAATTTCCATATTCACATTAAAAGTATGCAAAGCATTATTAAATGAGGGACCAGTAGTCACAATACCAGAACTACAGAGAAGCTTAGTCTGTAAGCTAGCAGATTGAAGTCTAGAAGCAAGGAAGGCATAGTTCAAGACATCACCTGCAGAATACACACCAAGTCCCCCGAAAGCAAACGGTAGGGTGGCAAGTCTCCATTGCCAAGCACCAAACCCAGGCCCAGAAGCAGTGACAATACGTTCCAAAGAAGAACGAAGGGTTGCATCAAAAGAAACCTGAGCACCCTCAAAGACCCGAGGAAGACATGTGCGCATAGAAAAATACAACTTGGAAATACCAGCACATGCATGTAGTAACAACAACTCACATTGAGGATCATTAAGCTTAGCAACAACATCCATAAGTTCAATAGTTTTAGCAACCCGTTTCATAACAAGCTTACTACTAAACTCAAAGTCCACACTAGCGGGCTCACCTAATAATTTAACACCATGTGAAGGTCGAGAAATATTAGGGGGGAAAACACCAACATACCTGCTCCTGGGGTCTTCCTTTGGCCAAAAAATCTCAGTTTTATCAACGTTGAGGTGTAAACCACAACTAGGTCCATCCATCATAATCAACTCTAAAACCTTCCCCACAACCAAAGTATCTCCAATAATAGTACCATCATCCAGATACCAAGCTTGAAGAGAAAGGGTAAAGGAGTCTCTAATCTTACATGCCAAGGGATGTAACACTAAAGCAAAAAGAAGAGGCCCAAGCGGATCACCCTGTTGCACCCCTTGGTGCGACCATAAAGTATGATCGCCATAATATAATCTGGCAGGACTAGAGTAACAAAATTCCACCCAACGTGAAATAGCCGGAACACGAAGGCGGACTTCCCGTAACATAACCGCATGATCCACAATATTGAAGGCGTTTTTAAAGTCCACCAACAACATCGATAAACCCACATCGCCCCCACAGTCTTCAATCAACCGATTAACAGCATGAAGAATTGTCTCCCCACCTCCCGATACCCCTACGCCAAATTGCAAACCATCCAAAGAATGACCAATCATAGAAGCACAAACCTTGGAGACTAATCGCCTCCAAACAGTCCCAACAGCAATAGGACGGGTCCCCCCTCCTGGTTTAACCAAAGGCGTGAGAGGAGCACTAGCAACATACTCGCCCAACACCCTTGGGCATCTACCCTCAAGAAAAAGGTTCACCACCTGGGTAATAGAAGCGACTAACTCATCAGAGATAGCAACAGCATCACCATTTAAACAATCCAAAAGATATTGGGCACGTAAAGCATCCTGTCCACAAGAAGTACCACGAGGGAAACTCTTAATCATATCAAGGACAATAGCAGGAGATGCAGAAAGGTGATGATGATCAATAGGTACATCTGGCAAAGAGGGAGCAGATTGAAAAGGGTGCTTACCTTTTAAATCTTCAAGAGTAGTACCATCATAAGCCGCAATACCCGAAGAAGAAAGAACTCTGTCATCAGCAGTATAATGGCCATCACAAATCTTCCTCTTACACTGCTTGATATTACGATCACCCAAGTCCAAGTTTTCCTCATCAATGTCAGACCATAAAGGGGGGGGGGGGGTCGGCTAAAACCTCACGCACAATTTGTAAACTACCACCAGGTGTGCCCCAAGATGAAATTGCATTAAGAATATACTCTTCTTATCGTTGACGCTTAGTAGCAGACCTACACTCTTGACTACTCCTCGGACAAAAGGTTTTAAGCAGGCAAAGAGGCAAGACTAACAAACCAACCCAACACGAAATGTCGTCAGGCGAACAAAATTATTATTATTATTATTATTATTATTATTATTATTATTATTATTATTATTATTATTATTATTATTATTATTATTTAGTTAATATGTTGTATAAGTTGTAAAGTATAATATGTATAAGTTAAATGTAGTATAATGATATGTTAAATTGTATGTAGATGCTAGTAAAAATGAAACTTTTGATGAGAAATGTACAAGTTAGGTAAATTAATTTTTCTAAGGGTGATGATACTAACTTAAAGTGACTTGAGCATATCGTTGACCGTTTATGGCATTTAAATAAAATATGTAGGTCGAAGGTACGCTCATAAAGTAAGGGTTCTTAGAAAAATGAACACATAACACAAAATGATGCGACAAGTAAAAGACTAACTCAACAAACATAGAAGTAGTCAAAAATATGTCATAAGATGCTATCGGTTACTAACCTTGCTAGATGGTTGTCACACTATTAAGTCCCCCTAGCCCATTAGTGTATTTGACTACTCTAGAGAAATGCAATGATGGACTCATGCTAAAGTGATGAGGTGATGAGGCGAAAAGTGTACCGCTTTTAAAGGGTCATTTAAGCCCGAATTCGTGATTATTTGATCAATTATTGCCTAAATCGTTCCTTTTGTCATTTTAGGTACTTTTGAAGAGAAATCTGGAAAAGGAAGCATTTTGGACGTTTTTGGAGCATAAAAGTGAAGAAAACGGCAAAGTCTCAAATTCTTTGCTGAGAACAGTACCTGACGACGTCAAGACCTCATACATGACGGCGTCAAGAGTGGCAAAAGAGGTGGATGTGGAAAATATAACGTGACGGCCCAGAACATTTTCAGTGTTATTGACCTGACGGCGTCACCAAGGCCGTCAGGGTCATTTTACAAGTGACGGCCCAGAGTATATTTACACATGAAGGCGTCAATACAGGATCTAGGCAATACTAATTTTATATTGGCGGTGAGTTGACAGCGTCAGACCCTACAACGTGACACCGTTAGGATGTATTCTCTATATATATTTTTCCAATTTTTCATTGTAAAAGTTTGGAACATTAGGAGCACAAACCCTAGGTCGAATTTTCATCATATTGTAGGGGTTTCAAACCCTTCTTTCATCCATGTTTGAATAAAGATAAGTCTTCCAATAATCATTCAATATGTCTAGGTGTTGTTTGATTCTATCTTATGCTTGTCTTTCTTTTAACATGCTAGGCTAGGTTTTTATTGTGTTTGCTTAGATGTAGTGAAACCTAGATGTTGATTGTTTGTTTATAATTGTTGTGGATGATTGTATTCGATGTTAGGCTTAAGAAAACTGGCAACTTCCATTGGTAACTTGCTTGAACGTCTTAAGAAACATGATCGGAGGTGTACTATGATTTTTGGTTGTATTTAATGCATAAGTGAATTCTAATGATCCCATGTTAGGAGCTTTTAGTCGGCTCGACATAGGAGTGAAGTAGGAGCTTACAGACAACAACAACAACAACATACCCAATCCCGCGAAGGCGAGGTATGGGGGAGGTAGAAATGTAGACAGGTCCTACCCCTACCCCAGGTAAAACCTGAGAGTAGAGAGACTGCTTCCAGGGAGACCTCCGGCACGTGCACCAGTGCGAGTGATAGAGAAACTAAAAAGAAGCAAGTAGCAAAAGAGCAACCAGTAAAAGCAAATAGAAGCAAGCAACCAACCAGCAATGGGCCCAGTACAAAAGACAAACATAAAAAAACATGCAAACAAACAGAGCACCAAAACAACAAAACAAACAACAAACAAGGGGCAAGACAAATTAAATCATGCAAACAAAGCAAGTAGGGAAAAAGATAGGAAGCAAAAGAAAAGCCAAAAACAAACACATCAAAGCAAGGACGCAAAAGCAAGCGGGCAAAAGGCAAGAAGAGCAACACAAAAACAAAGCAAGGCAACGCAAGGGGGCTAAAGCTAAGGCAAAGCCAAGGGAAAAGAGTCACCACTAGCCTACTACAAACCTAAAAGGGAAGAGCAAAGGGGCCACTAAACCTAAAGTGCAAAGGGCAAACTAAACCTAAAAGGCAAAGGGGCAGGACAACAAAGGGAAGAGAAAAGACCCAGACGCAAAGGCAAGCACCTACTTCCTTCCCAAAACTACCCGCAAGTCCTAATCCTAGCTCTCCACGCATTCCTATCTGAGATCGTGTCCTCGGACAAGAGAAGCTCCTTCATGTCTAGCCTAAGTCGATCCTCCCACCTGAGCTTAGGTCTTCCCCTCCTCCTCAAACTGTCAACCATCAGTGCTTCGACTCTCCTAACCGGTGTTGTTTGTGGCCTCCTCCTGACATGACCGAACCACCTCAACCTTCCTTCTCGCATCTTCGAGATTATAGTTTCAACTTCAAGTTTCGCTCTGAAAACTCCGTTCGGGATCATGTCAAGCATCGTCTTACCACAAAACCACCTAAGCATCCTCAGTTCTGCCACTTCCACTTTGTTAGCTTGAGCTTTTGTGATAGGCCAACATTCTGACCCGTACAAGATAGCTGGTCTGATTGCCACCTTATAAAATTTTCCCTTAAGCTTAAAGGGGACGTTCTTATCACAGAGTACTCCTGACGACGCCCTCCATTTCGCCCAACCAACTCTAATACGGTGGGTAACGTCATCGTCTATCCTTCCAGATTTGTGTATCACCGAACCCAAATACCTAAAAGACTCCTTAGGTTGAAGAATCTGGTCTCCGATACGAACTTCCTCCTCGTTTCGGCTGATCTCGTAGGTACCGAAATCACATCTCATGTATTCCGTCTTCTCTCTGCTCACCTGAAGCCCATTGTCTTCCAGAACCTCGCGTCAGTGTTCCAGTCTGTAGTTTAACCCTTCAGCCGATTCTGCAACCAACACAATATCGTCTGCGAATATCATGCTCCAAGGGATGCCCTCTTGTATCCCTCGGGATATCTCATCGATAATCAAGGCAAAAAGGTAAGGGCTAATGGCAGATCCTTGGTGAAGTCCAACTTTCACCGAGAAAAACTCAGTGCACCCCACCGTGCACCATACGCGGGTCTTCGCCCCCTCGTACATATCCCTAATGACTTTTAAGTATTTCCTGGGGGTCCCTTTTTCTATTAGAGTCCTCCATATCAACTCTCGTGGGACACTATCGTATGACTTTTCTAGGTCAATGAAAGCCATATGCAAATCTCTCTGTCTTTCTCTATACTTCTCCATAAGACTTCTAAGGAGGTGGATAGCCTCGACCGAGGACCTCCCTGGCATAAATCCTAATTGGTTTTCTGACACCCTTGTCTCCCTTCTTAACCTCCTCTCTATAACTCTCTCCCAGAGCTTCATGGTGTGACTAAGTAGTTTAATACCCCTATAGTTGCTACACACTTGAGCGTCTCCCTTGTTCTTGAAGATGGGGATGACTTCGCTGAGTCTCCATTCATCTGGCATCTTAGCGCTAGAGAAGATCTTGTTGAAGAGACAAGTCAACCATATTACCCCCTCATCTCCTAGGCTCCTCCAGGCTTCTATGGGTATTTGGTCCGGGCCTACAGCTTTGTTTCTACCCATCTTCTGTAGAGCAACCTTCACTTCTTCTTGGCTGATCCTCGAGTAGAAGCATTCGGGTACCAAAAGTTGGCTAGGGTTCTCTCGTTCACCCCTTCCTTCGGTGTTCCCCTCGTTAAAGAGAGAGGAAAAATATTGTCCCCATCTCTTCCTAATACCTTCTTCGTTCACGATGGTACGTCCTCCTTCATCTTTGATGTATTTGATGTTTCCTAAGTCCCTTGTTCTTCTCTCACGGGCTTTAGCAATTCTGAAGATATCATTTGCTCCCTCCTTGGAGTCCAATTTCTTATACAAATCTTTGTACGCCTTGTCCTTCGCCACGGCTACAACCTTTTTTGCTTCTCTTTTAGCCATTTTATACCTCTCTTCAGCAGAGGCCCTATCTGCTTGGTCGCTCTCTCAGCTCAAAAGAAACTCTTTGAACCGAGCTTGTTTCTCCGCCATTTTAGCTTGTACACGGCCCTACGACTAGTATTAAGGAATATAACCCGTCATCCATGCAATTGTAACAAGCTAATCAACCGGTAAAAGATATGTAGGGAGTAATGAAATCTAAGTAAACACATCTTTTCTCATTATTGTTTCCACCACATTAGTTTAATTTCGTTTATTTTTATTTTATTTTTATTGCATCTTTAGTTAATTGGGTTAGTTGACTAGCAACTTATTCCGCCCACTCCTTCAAAACCCGAGATTTTATTTGCTTTTATAAAATATAAAAAATACAAAAAGAATCATCCCTCACCTCTAGAACTAGTTTAGTAGGCTTTCTAATCCTAGCGATACCATTCCTGCGTTGAACGATCAATCCCCCGGTACTTGTCACTATACTATACTACAACGATCAGGTACACTGCCTGGCGGGGATTGCAAGCTTCTCAAGATCCCTTGAGAGGTAAAACCTGTTGTGAGGGCGCAATCCCGCGTATCATGAGGCATCATGAAGTTCCCTTAATATCTTTTCCCAATATTAGGGAGTTTTACATGTTTTTGCTCTGCCTTGGGATGTGAGATACCAAGGTTGATTATTATAGTAATCAAGTGTTTTCAAAGAGTATTGTCATTTCCAAGGTTGTTGCATGTTGGTTGCGTGTTCAACCTTTTCCAATTCGAGTATCTACGAGGAGTTGTTGCAATGATTTGAGTATTTGTCAGGCTTTTCATATCCCAGGCTTGAGCTGCTTTAAATTTTTGTGTGGCTTAGGATTTTGTTTTAGCTGTAAATAGTCTCTCTCATAGTCATTTCGGAGTCTTCCTGAGTCGAGATCGTGAGATTTTCTTTGATCTATGTTTTAGGTTGTCGGTTAGCCGTTTTGGTACCTTGAAGTACGCTAGTGTTTGTATGAGGTTCATACTTTTAATGTTGTTTTGACTTCAAAGGATTTTTTAGACACGTATCCATTGGGCTCTCATTTATTTTGCCTATAAAAAGGGTGGTGGCCTTAACCATTTTCGAGTCATTCCAAAGTTTTCCTTTTACTAAAAAACTTTTAGTTTGTTTTCATTTGAAACACTTTTGGTTTTCTCTTGTGAGTAGTGTACCTTGTAGAAAACTAGAATGGGGGTTGAATAGTTTTTAGCTATTTAAATTTAGTTTATAAATCTTGAAACCTTTGGATGTTGAGATATAAATAATGCAAGTCAGTATGAAAAGAAATAAATACGAGAATAGTAAAGAGAAAAAATGATAGAAGCGTGACACAATGATTTATAGTGGTTCGGCTACAAGGACACATTCCTTGCCCTACTCCACTCCCCGAATACCCAATGCGAGAGTTCTTTAGCACTATGTCAACAAGCTACTTCAATCGGTGGAGAAACCTCACAACTTCGCTTATACTTTTTCCGGTACTAAGCTAAATACCGTGTCCTTTACACGGAAGAACCAATCTAACACAACTACTTTATGAATATAAGAGGATGTATCAAAAACAAGAAACAACTCAGTGGTCTTGAGGTGATGAAGAAGCTGAGCAAATTCTTCTCTTGAAGAATGGATGACTCGTATGCAAGAAATGTGATCCCATCTTGTAAGAAGAACCTTGAGAAACACAAGAGAAAGAAAGCTACAAGAATGATCTTTAGATTTGAGGTTAGAGAGATATAAGAATGAGAGAAGAGATATGTTAGAATGGGGTGAGAAACAAAGGAGAAATGGCTCACTATTTATAGAGAAAATTGTCTGTTGTACAAGCGGTTCCGCCGGATCCCTTACCAGAGGGATACGGCTAGTGTAATCCAAGTGATCCGGCAACTGGGTCAGTCCAGTCTGGATTTTGGGTTACAATTCCAGGTTTTGGGTTATGGGTCATGGACTATGGGTCATGCGATGTCATGCATGATGTAATAGACATCTTGGGTTATGGTTTATGGACTTTGGGTCATGGGTCATGGATTTTACCCATTGCGATGTCATGCATGATGCAATGAGCATGGGCCATGGGTCATGGATTTTACCCAGCGCATTTACTTACATTTCTATTTTTACAAACGAATACATAACTAAATAAATGTAAGTAGTAAAATAAATATAGTAACATGTAATATTTAAATTTGTACTTGATATAATTTTATATTGTTATCAACAAAACTTAAAGAGATCGAATAAACGTTTTTACGGTTTATTTGTATTAACATACCCCATAAAAGGTGTGCGTATGTTTTGCTTCTCTTAAAGCTTTTGTTCTCTAAGAGTTTACAAAATATTAACCCAGAGCATGCGAGTTTTCCTTTTTCTGTAGTTTAGGGCTCGATTAGAGGAAGAACGAAGAAAAATGACAAATTAAGCAAGGTGACCCGCGTAGCTGACATGATCACCAATTCAACCTAGAAAGTGCAATTTCAAGATTTTTTTGAAACGGCTCAATGTGTGGAGACGACCTGAGTTGACGGCGTAAGGTACCAACTAACGATGTCACAAGCAAAGAGTGACGCCCTACCTTTGGCGATGGAACAAACGATACGCTAATTGGAAAGTGAGTTGATGGGGTCACAAGCTTCAAGTGACATCGTCAGCCTCAGTTTCTATATATACAAACACATATTTTTCATTATTGTGTGTGGAACTATAGAAGAAATTTTTAAGTTCGAACCCTAGGCATTTTTATCAGTTATTTTAGGCCTCTTTAGACATTGAATATTTTATGTATTGTTCACATAATTTCTATTCATCAATCAATCATGTTTATCCTTAATTGTTTGATTATGTTTAATTCTTGTTTCTCCATTGCTATGCTATGCTAAGTCAATTAGTATTTTCTTACGAATTCATGGAACTTAATTGTTAATCACTTATCTATTGTCTCTTGTTGATGGTTTGTGTGTTATGAATTGGAAAACTGGCTATATCTCGTATCTTAGCTTGAACGTCCACCGAACACATGTCTAGTTAGTGCGTATGTCTTAGTTCATTAACTATGATGGGTATTTATTGCGTGGATTAATTACTGGGTGGGTTATTGACATTCAGATAGGCGTCACTCACTTAGGCTAGTTCATAGACGTGGGACTGACCCACAACAGTTAATAAGGATACCTCGCATTGCAATAAACAAGGAAGTGACAATTCAACATATAACATGAGAAACGAGTAGGAAGTAATGCAAACCTAGGTAAATATGCTTTTCATAATATAATAAGTCTCCATCAATTTTACTTTTATTGTCATTTACTTTTCTTGCATTTTTAGGATAATTGTTAGTTAAAATACAACTCCATAAAAACCCCATTGTTTACTTGCTTTCATAAAACATGATAAGACAAAAAATAATATTCGCTCAACCTTTAGACTTACTCCGAAATACACTTCGAGCCTGCATTACTATTCCCCTAGAGAACGATCACCCACATCCTCCGGACTTATCTAGCCTACATTACTATTCATCTATAGAACAATCACCCCCACTCTCCGGACTTATCTATACTACACTACAACGATTATGTACACTGCCTAGGAGGGTTGTGAAATTTGTGTGTTGCAAACCGACGTATAAATTACCTCTTCCCGTTTTATTTTAACTCCTCTTCACGTTTTTTATTTACCTCCTAAATGGCCCGCATTCATTATTAGTCTACTCAAAATTCTTCCCAATTATTCCCTCATGCACAACATTAAACTTCGAGTCGACTTTTCCTTGGAACAAACATAATCACCATTGAAAGTCTCATTAACCTTTGTTTCACCTAAGAAGCTTGACCCTTCATCTTCCATCCTCCTTTTGTAGCTGGACTCCATGGCCGAACGCTGACTGCGTTTTCTTTACCGGTTGGTTCATGGTCTTCCTATTCATCGCTAGATTCTTCATTCTTACTTCAGGAGTCATTCACGTCATCTCCTTTTTCCCCACCAATCTCCATATCATTCTCATTCCCCCTTGTTATACTTTTCACTATACACGTCTTGTTTGTTAGGGGATACCTCCTGAATTTCCCAGCTTCCTCCACTACAAACATCTTATTTGCTTTCCCTTTGAACTTAACATGTAACTCCTCCATAATCAGTCCCGTGTTAATATATGGGTTATATCTTTTACACACCACTCTCAAATACAAATAAGTTTTTACAATTTTCCACGCTTTTTTTTTACTGATTCAAACATTTTCACATTTTTTGATGAATGTCCTTTTCATACTCCACACCACACCTAACATTTTCTTTCTTTAAAAAAAAATCTCTCTATTTTTCCAACACCCCTATTGTCTTCCTTTTCCCCACCAAAACCCGACCAAACAAACCATCATCATCGGAAGCGTTACCCGAACAACTACCACCACCAGCTTTGCCACTCAACTCCGACCAAAACCCCACTAACCGAACCACCAGAGGAACCGTCACACGACGAAAACCGCTAGAACTTAATCTCGTATTTCATTTTCCGGCGCTCTTGACAACGTTTGGAACACCACGCGCCGACGACAACAGTTGCCAACCGCTGTTTTCTGCCGTTATCTGCCGCCGAAGACGGCCAACCACCGCTGAGTTGAGAGGCAGTGCAACTACTAGATACCGACCCAAGTTCTAGTGTCACTAACCCACCATATTTACAACTGAAAACCTTCAGAGAGCAGGTAAGTTTAAAGATAGAAATAAATAACTGATATAAAAAGAATAAAATGAGGATAAAAAGAGAAAGAGAGAGAAGGGTTTTTGATTTTCATGTTTTTACTTTTTAGTGTAAGTTTCTTGTTGTGAATAATAAAAACAAGATGACAATTATTGAAGATGGAGTTAACGTCAAATGGTCCCTCTTTACCCTTGTCTTCTTATTGCAGCAAGGGAACTGATTGATTCCGAACTAGTTAGATATTATTGACCAAGGTCAACAAGTCAAAGACAACTCAATTCTAATGCTCCGTGGATAGTATAGTGTGTCCTCGGGTCGTTATGTCCCAGCGAGATTGCAATGATTTTTGGAAAACGTTTTTGAGAATGAGTGGCACTAAGGACAGTAGCTAAGATGATTGAGAATTGATTATGCTACTGATATTTTGTATTTGGACAATGATACTAACAATAACAGATATACAGATATATTCACAATTTCACAACTTGGGATTCAGACAGAAAAAGTGGGATTTGAACAATTACAAACTACAGGGGGTGCAAGTGAAACTTTTTAAAACTTAAAATTAAAAGAAAATTTTTAAAATGAAAATGAAATGATTTAAATGATTATTTTAATAATTAAATACTAATTAATTAATTAAAACTATTTAAAAAGTGATTTAAACCTAATTTAAATTAAACTAAAAATGATAAAGATTACAAATTAAACTAAAAATTTGCAAAACTAATTTCTAAACCTTAAAAAGAACTTGAAGAAAGTATAAAAGATAAAAAGAAATATTTTTGTCTTTTTATGGGTTTTTTATTAATTAAAAACTAATTATATTAATTATGCTAATTAAACTATTTTAAATTACTAATAATACCTAAATGGTTTAGAAAATTATAGAAAAATTTATAAAACTAATTAACCATCACAGGAATCCTAAAAAATTATAAAAAGTTTCTAAAAATTAGTTTTAGACTATTTTACTAATTGTTTACTTAATTATTAATTTAAACCTAATTTAACTAAATTAAATAAGAAAATTGGAAAATGAACAGTAGAATTTAAAAATATATTTTCTAAAAGTCTTAACTAAGTTATAAAACATAGGAAAAATATAAAAACCTACTGTTGTTAATTAAAATTTAAGAAAACTATTTAATTACTAATATTACCTAATTAATTAATTAAACTATTTTTAATTCTAATAATTAGTAAACTGATTAAGAAAAATCTAAGAAAATTATTACAAATACTTAAAGGTGATAGGTAATTAAGAAAATTATAAAAATGGTGAAGTGCTTATTAATAAGCTAAAAAGAAAAATGAAAAAGATAGAATCTATTAAATAGAAGCTATCACTAATTTTAAATTTGGTTTTTGTTGGATTTTCTTTTTGACAGATAAAAATAAAGTGAAAATAAGAAACTTTTACAAAAGCTTAAAAATAAGCTGTGTGCACCCCCTTTATCGAAACAGTTGGCTTATTAGCTTATTTTTGGATTTTTCAAGTGAAATAAGTCAAACACTAATCACAGAAGGTACAATAAGCTATAAGCAACTTAATTGAACTAAAATTAAGCTAGAATAAGCTAAAGATATGAACAATAAGCTGTAACATACAAATAAGCCAAAATCAACACCTTATGATACTTGCAGTCCCAAGAGGGCAACTGCAGGCCTATGTGGGACCCACAAATAAGCACAAGGGTCCAAAGTGAGAATGGTTCCTAAAAGCTGGTCTGGTAGGCTACCAAATAAGCCAACAAGCAGAGCTTATGGCTCACTATTGAGCTTTTGGAAAGCTTATGAAAGTTGATGCCAATACTGAGTACTCAGTGTACTCAGTATGGGGTGGGTGACTTGTGGGGACAAGCAGGCTAGGGGCAAGGCTTCTAGGGTCCAAAATAATACCTGGAATGGTGAGATGGGTTGACAAGCTTCCTAAAATGCTAAGGTTTGAAGGCTAAAGCTTACTGAGAAGCTCTTGGTGAGCTTATGAAACCAGCGTCACACACTGAGTTATCAATGTACCCTGAGGGAATGGCCAAACTAAATGGTACAAGCAGCCCTACCAAATAAGCTAGGAGATACAAAATAAGGCCTGAACTTGGTTAAGTAGCTTATTGGCTTTCCAAAAAGCTAGAAAACAGAAGGTGGGGCCCACAAATGAACACTGTGTAAGTTATGGAAACTAGCTTATGAACCAGTGCACAGGGGAGGTTATAAGTCCAACAGACAACTTCAAGACCAATTTTTTATGACTAAATGATGTTTAAAATCCAATCTTTCTCTTGATTCAGACTCACAAGCAACCAGATGTTACAAATCAACAAGAGATTACCAATCTTGACCAATATTAAATCCTACAAGTGACCTCAGAGATCTGTCCAATTTCACAGGTTTGGTTTTTTGACTTTTGAGAAAAATACTTCTAAGTTGACTTTTACCAATTTCCTATGATCACTATTGACTGATTAAGCTATGTTATGATATACTAAGATGAAATTAAGTTAAAACAACAATTAGTGAACTGATGTGAGTGATTTAGACACTTAAGTCTTAACAGTCAACCAATTAATTGAGATTACAAGGGAATTTGACTTTTTCTTGAACAAGACCTAGTTTTTATGACTTAGGTGATCTACTTATGCCTACTGCAACATGTTTCAACAAACAAAAGCAACAACAACAAGTCTCAACTCAGTGATACTTACTAATCCAAACACTAGTTAACAAACTGTGATGCAGAGATTTCCAAAGCAAAACAATGATTTAGGACTAGAAACAGCTTAACACTATTCTAATAAGATCTAAAACACATGAACAATCATAAATAACAACAGATAATACTAGGTAGATTCAAACAGAAGAAAAATGGAAATTGTGCTTACTTCATGCCATCCAAGCAAGTCTTTCACATGAACCAAGGACCATAGAACTTTCCTAATGGCTTTCCACAAAGCCTCTAACCCAGGGCCATCCAAAACTTACCCTGCTCCAGCTTTATTCATCACAAACCTGCAACTTTTTATTTTTTTCTTAATTTTTCTGATTTTTTTTTTATTTTTCTTGTTTTATGATTCTACTTCCTTTTAATAGTTTCTACAAGCTTCATTGAGCTTATGGGAGCTTAAGTGATCCTAAAAGTCCATAACATAAACATAAACAACAACAGAGTTTGATTTGGGATTTTGAGATAAAAATGAAAATTGCATACACAATAAGGATTACTGAAACTTGATTCTATTACTTGAAAAGGTTAAGAGTACAACTGAATTGACTAACAAAAGGCTTAAAAGCTTTTAATTGAACTAAAATAACATACTACACTTGCTACGATTACAATTATACTAAAAACATGAACTAGACTTTTCTTCTTGCTTCTCCTCAATTTATAGCTGTGGATTAGGGTTTCCCTTGTCTCTCTGATCATTTCCCAACCAATCCTGACCCTTGAATCCCTCTAAAACGATCCTAGCCTTCCACGTAATTTTGGCGGGAAAAATTGAGGTGTGTGAAATATAAAAATATTCCAACAGGGGGGGGGGGTTGGCATTAATTGTGGTTGGATTATTAGGTGATAGTGGTTTTTGGGCGGTGGATTGTGAAGGTGGGTTGAGGTGATGGGGGTGAAGTGACCTGCAAGTGGTGTGGGGGAGGGAAGAAGAGGGAAGGGTGCTTTGGTTGACCGGTTTGACTCAGGGTCAAACTTTGACCCTGGGTATTATATCAAAGGTGTGTGTTGGGCTGGTGGGAGTTGGGCCATAAAAAGGGATGGTGGGCTGGGGGTTATATGGATTGGATTTGGTTTTGGGTTTAATAGTTATTAAGGGTCCGGTTTGGTTATAATTTTGCACAAGGACCAATTTTGTAATTTCCGAAAAGTTTGGGGGTGTGTTTTGGCATTCTTCCAAAGTTTCCATAAGGGTATTTTCTGCCAAGTTTCCATAGTCCAAGGTCTTATGTTGACTTTTCACCTTAAAAATTTCCAGGGACTAAAACTGCCAAACTTTGAAACTTCAGGGACCTGTTATGTAATTTCACCAAACTTTGCAACCAAGGACCATTCCTGCCATAGATGAGAAGTTCAAGGACAAAATTTGTTTTTCTCAAAGTTTTAATATCCCAGGGACCATTTTTGATAATTTTCAAAGTTCAGGGACTAAACTTGTAATTTTGTGAAACTTTGCACCAAAGGACTAATTATGTAACTTTTTGATTTAAAAGGACCTGTGGTGACTTTTTCAAGTTTTTAGAATAACCAGGGACTAGATTTGACAACTTTTGAAAGATGAAAGACTGAAACTGCCAATTATGCAAACTTTGTACGTTTTTCATCTGTTTTTGATTATTTTGCATCTGAAACATATAAAACACATTCCTGGGATATTTTCATTATTTTGATGCAATTTTGAATGTTTTTAGATGTTTTGGCAGCTCAGAAAAGGTAAAAATGATGAGTATTTACACACTCATCAGGAACTGATGATGGTGAGTGTAAATACAGAGGTGGGTTGATGGTGTGTATATACCAAACATATGGTGTGTATATACATAAGGCATAATATATAGTATGTATTTGGATCCTACCACACACCATGATAAAGATAGTTCTTTGTGTCAAATTATCTTATACCATTTGTCTTTTCATTAATTCATTATTTTTCTTTATGAAAGGTAAAACTATCATTCCCATTTTAAGCATATGTCATGTCAAGTCATTTTTTTGATAGTACATTTTTATCTAAAAGCTTTTAGAATTCTAATAATTTCTTTATATCCATGAACATTACACAAAACACTAATCCGCACATCCGCAACTACAAAACTGTGTACATAATCACCGTTATACTTGACTATTTAAAAAAGGAATGATTTATCTTTCTACAAATATTCCTAATTCAAAGTGTAGTGATATTATTGGATGATAAAATTGTAGGTCATTTGATTTATCCAATAAAAAATAAAATTTTATAGAAAGATAATTTTTTTTTATAGTAAGATACTTCATCCGTCCCAAATTAATAGTTCACATTTTCTTTTCGAGATGTCTTATTTTAGTTGTCCACTATTAATATAAGAAAGTTTGATGAAGTTTACTACTGTATATCACTGTTGCTTAAAATTATTTTTACAAACTTTAAAGAAAACTAGAACGGTAATCGCGCCGGATACCTGTGACTATATTTTGCGTTATTCAGTTACATATTTAGTTGTTTTTATGCTTTATCTTTTATATAATAAAACAAAACCCCTATTGGGAATTTTGCATTTCAAAAAAATCAATTCATACCTGATTTTAGTAATAATTTTATTTAAAAAAAAGATTATTTTCTTATCAGGTACTACCTCCGTCCTATAATTATTGTCCACGTTTGACTTTTGAAGTCTTTATTTTGCCACTTTGACTTTAAATATTTTTATTTGTGTTATATAATACTTGATGAAAATTATACGAATGAAAATACATTTAAAACTTAATTCGTTTATATATTTTGCATCAAGTAATATGTATCACAAAGAAAAATATTTACGGTCAAAGTTGAAAGATAAAGACCAAAAAAGTCAAATGTGGACAATAATTATGGGACGGAGGGAGTAATAATTTTTATTTATCTATAATAACACAAGTAGAAGATAAATACAAAAAATATAGATAAGATATTTAAAAAAAAAGTTTATTTATTTTATATTTATCCACAACACAAGTAGAAGATAAATACAAAAAATATAGATAAGATGCAATTAACAATATGATTAAAATTTTTAAATAATTATTTCAAAATATTTAAAAAAAACCCGCGCGTGCGCGGGCATTATAACTAGTAAGTAGAGATGGTAAAACCAAATAATTTTAGTTTGAACAACCACCCTGTTTCCTAACAAACTTCCTAACTAACATTTCCTAACCAATTAATTTTGAAATCCTTCCATGCTAATTTTAAGCATTTCTAATTATAAATAGTTCCAAATGCGAGTAGTATAGACTATAGATATTAGTGCAATATTCTTATGTAAAAAGTAAAATGTAAAAAAGTAAAAAAAAAGATAGAAACACAATGATTTTGTTTAACAAAAATGAAAAAGCAGTAGTGGTAGTGAGTCGTACACTGTAGTAAATATTGAATCCATCCCCCGCCTCACTACTTCTTTCTTTCTGTCTGTCTCTTGTCTCTCTGTGTCTCATCGTTTGAATCTCTACGTTTTCTCTCTCTCATCACACACACACAAATCCCTAATTACTATTTCTTTAATCAAAAATCAAATCCAATCAAATCTCAGATTCAATTCACTTTATTCCGATCCAAATTCATCACTACTGATTGTTTGTTACTTATCTTTATGTGAGTCACTTGATTTCTGATTTTAGGTTATCAATTTCATTTCACTTGATTCATTTATTTACTAGTGTAATTTGGATTTAAAGATCTGATTATTTTTATTCTTCAGTTAGGGTTTAGATGTTTAAATGTGTGATTGTTGTGTAATGTGGTGAATTATTTATTGCGAATCGATACGCGGCGAATGTAGTTATTACGGTTTTGACTTGACCGAATGGCGGTTTAATTATAATTTAAGAAAAATGTGGAATTAGTACACATTTTACCGTTTGATTAGTAATTGATGCTTTTCTCGAAATTTGTGTATAGTTATTTAAGAAAAATGTAGTTATGTGCAATGTGGTGATTATTGAAAGATTTTATGCGAGGTGTCCCAAAATTTTTAGACTGTAGAAGAAAAATGTAACTATTTGCGGCTTAGAGCCTTGACTTTTCAGAATGACAGTTTTACTGTTTGACTAATATTTATGTAATACTCTTTTTGAGATTTGTGAATAGTAATCTAAGGTCGATGTATTGAATACGAAAGGCACTGTAGTGATTAGATATTGTTTTATGATTGATCATTAATTTTTAGAATATAAGATCTAGCTAAATTATGCGTTTCTTATCGTTGATGAATTTATTGTGATTTGATACTTGATAAAATGTTTTGTCGTATTATGTCGTTGAAAGGCCCAATTATTGAATGTAATTATAAATTACTAGTGTGATCGTATTATGCAATACGGTGATATTATATAGATAAAACAGAACCTGTAGTGATTATCCTTGAAACCTAGGGCTTAACTCTTTTGGTCAATTATGCTACATTTTGATGCGCATTTCAAGCAAGATATATGCTTGTGGTTGAGATATTGTTTGTTAACAGTTTACTTACCGTATGTTTTGATATACGAGTATCACACCTCTTTGTAATCTACTACACTTATTCACCAATGATGAACTTGAATCAATGAGATAGGTGGAATAAAAACTTATACCGAACTTTAGGTGTTATTGCTGTTGCGGCGCTTGCCGTAGTGGTTGTTGCTAGTAGTTAGGACCACTACAAGCTTCGGTTAACTAAGTAGGTTGTAGGTTTACACCACTTGTGGTTATAGCACTATTCCTTTTTGTTAGTTATTTGTGAACAAGTTGATCTTGTGGCTAATTATATGCATATATTCTTACCCACCATTGATCTGCAAATAAAGTTATAGAAAGATCGTCATTTCTTTTATGATTTTAGTAGTTGTTTGGGAAATTTGTGATGATTAGTAATCTTTGGATTAAAAGATCTAATTGTATTTTGCGTTTCTGATTTTTGATGTTTTGAGTGCAGTTTAATCCTTGAATAGAGGTTATTAATTTATTATCCTATTTAGGTGGTCAAAATGCCTAGTTACGTGTAAAGCATTTTGTACAAGGTGGTGATGTAAAGATGCTATAAAGATGCAATAACACCTGTAGTGATTATCCTTGAATAGTTATTTCTGTTTAGCTATTGTGTTGGGATTTATCTCTTTTAGTTAACTGGCCAACATTTTGATGGACATTTCGACAAAAGTAGTTGCTTGTGATATAGATATGAATAATTCACTGTCATATGTTTTAATATATGAATATTGCATATGTTTGCAGCCCTCTTTGCAATAAGCTCTAGTTAGTTACCAATCAAATCCAGCGACGATGAAATTTTGATCCTATGAATCTTTGGTTGGAATCTGTGAGATAGGTGGAGTATAAATTCTTACTGAACTTTAAGCTTTATCATTGTTGTGGCACTCGCCGTAGTGGTTGTTGCTAGTAGTTAGGACCAATATAAGTTGTTACCATACAAGGCTGTTGGGACCAGTGCACTCGTCCTTATCACACTAGTTCTTTTTGTTCGGTTATATAGTATTAAAATTTACCTTCTAGTAGTTATATGCATATAATTGCATCCATCATTTCTCAGCAATATGGGGTAGCATATACTCTTTTCCTGCAGAGTGTATATTTTTTTTGTGTAAATGCGGGTATCACAGTGACACAGTCCCACCTTGGTTGTTCCAACTCTGTTACAACATAATCTGGCTCAAGGAAGCAAAGTGTGTATCCATTAGGAATTTTTATTGTACTTTCTTTTTCACAAAGTGTCTATATACTTATATGGAATTTTAACCTCCCCTTGTTTGTTATTGCAGGTCATATGGTCTTTAAAATATGGGGCCGAACTGAATAATTGTTTGGGTGAATACAGAGCTTAAAAGGTCCTTTGTTGAATAAGAAAATAAGGTTGAGTTGGTAATGTGATTCATCTTTGGATGGACACAGAAGGACCACGTGACGATTTAGGTACCTCAGAGCAAGGGACTTCTAGTAATACATGGTGGCCTTCAGAATTTAGTGATAAATTTGCATCTGTTTCATTGGGACCAAAGAGAGAAGGTCCATCTCATAGAAGATCCATGAGCACCACCACATATGATAGGCTTCTTTCTCAATCTCAATCAGCGTCGCAGGTCCTTTGGAGCACTGGAGTGCTTTCTGATCCTATTCCAAATGGTTTCTACTCGGTCATTCATGTAAGCATTTAAACTTTTATAGTTCTGCTAGGATACCACTATTACAATTTCTGTTGAATTTTTAGGTACTGGATTTCATGCCTTTGGAGATCCCCCATTCATAAACTTCATATGTATGTTAGTTATAAAGTTCAAGCATGCATGTTGTATTTTGTGAAGGATTTGAGTTAATGTTGAATAAGAGACACATGGAAATTAGAGTGACAAACTCTGGGCTTTATATCGTCTACTATAGGGTCTTCTTTGTAGCAAACATGTTTTCATTGATAATAGTGAACTTTACATCAGTTGCAGATGCATCCTTTACAATTCCAGAATGTGAATGGAAGAACCATATTTGAGTATGAGATAACATTTGAATAGTATTCTAAAGCTTATACTTGTCAAATTTATAAACCCATAAAAGTCTCGCCAATATATTATTACTGATAAGAATCTCCCCAGCTCAACTTTTGATGATTGGTTACCATAATATGAAGTTGTAAGCTTCACTGATACATATAGTCCTTAATTAAAGCATTTGACGTAATTTCATGTCTAAATGATTTGCTATTTACATTATATTCTTCGTTTCTTGATCTTGTTATCTCTGCTAGCTCCAAGGTTCCAAAACTGAACCACCATTTCATTTGTTTGGCAATTCGTAGTGTTCCATTGCATCGAATAAATGTATATTGGTCCACATGTTGCAAATATGGCATATTTTTTTTCCCTGTTTGAATTTGTGGCTGTGAATCTTGAATGAGAACTTATTTATATACAGTACCGATTCAATAGTTGTACAACTGACTACCCATTGAATATTTCCAAAACCATTTCGTTGCTGATCATCCCACCTCTTTTCTTGCTTCCTGCATACTTTTCAGCAAAAGTAAAGTCAGCCAAACTCTTATTATCATTTTTTTTGAATAGTTGCAAAGCTTATTCCTTAACTTTTTCATGTTTGACAAGCTGTGGGATCCCTTGCTTTCTCTTTTGCGGACAAGTTTTAATTTAACACCTATATCTTCGGCAGAACTTCAGTTAAAAACTATGAATTGCAAGCTCCATTCCTGCTGGTATAGAAAGTACCTCCAAGTAGAAATCATGCATGAGTGTTAAGAATTACATCTATTTTTGTTGAAATGATGGGAGTTCTTTTAGATGTAGCTTCTTTGCAGCTATTGATCTGTATTATGTACAGGATAAGAGGCTGAAAGATCTTTTTCATGATATTCCCACATTGGAGGAACTTCACGATTTGGAACTTGAGGGTTTGAGAGCCGATATCATTCTTGTTGATTCCCAAAAAGACAAGAAGCTTTCCATGCTAAAGCAGCTCATTTCCACACTAGTGAAAGGTCTGAACTCAAATCCTGCGGCCATTATTAAAAAGATTGCTGGATTGGTGAGTCCTGCATATTGCTTTGTCTTGTAGTTTGTGTTGATTGAATTAAATTTGCTCCTGTTTATTGGTAGAATTGCTTTACATGAAGATTATTGGTACTGCATGTAAGTTAATACCCCTAAGTGACCAGGATTTTTGAAAGAAAGCTGCAAGCTGACTGAAACAGGATTGTAATATAATTGAGACCTTCAAGGAGGCCTAATCTATCTGTTTGTTTAGTTATCTGATAAATAATTGGGTTACTTGATGGTAGCTTATTTTTATCAACTTTAACATGCCATTGATATAACTAGTCACGTGAATAGACATTTACACATTAGACAAGCTTAGTTGGATGTCAAATAATAATAATGTTGCACTACTAATCTGATGTCACCCCTGTAAGTTTTAGGTTACACGTTTAATTGAGCTTTTTTTCACTTTAATAATTGAGAACAATGTATGAAGGTTCTTGCTGGCTACTACTCTAGCTGAACAATAGGCCTAATTCACATATAAACAGACCACATGGGGTTTTAATGACTATTAGACCAGCTCCAGCTTAACCACCTAGCATGTCTGGTAACAAATTGAACGTAGCACGAAAGTAAGTAAAATGCTTGAGAGTCCCTTGAGAACTCTTTAACACCGAATCAACCTTTGGTGCACCTTAACCTATGCTTATTACTCTCTCAATTCCATAGTAAGTGCCCGAACTGACGTTTGAAAGTTAAAAACACTTTCAACTTCAAATCTTGTATTGATCTATGTTGTTTAATATATAAAGTTTCAACTACATTACATGGTATAAGAATCACTATTTTATATTTGATTTTGAGAAGTACTATGCTGTCACAAATCCCTGACTTTAAGGGTTATATTAGCACGTGTGAGTTTCTCATTTTTCAAGTTATATTTTATATTTTAAAGCTTAGTTTGTTGTTTATAAAGGTGCATGTTTTGATTATCCATTGCATGTAATTTCTTTTTCAGGTGTCAGATTTCTATAAGAGGCCACAGTTTGATAGCCCGGTTAAAGCTGGACATGATGATGCATCTCATGTGCCGGGGAGTCGAGGTGTCCAGTTGCTGGGGCATATAAAAAATGGTTCATGCCGTCCTCGTGCAATACTGTTTAAAGTTCTTGCTGATACTGTAGGTTTCGAAAGCAGACTGGTAGTGGTAAGATGCACTAAATTCTGTAAACCTCTATACCCCCACTAATGCCACTAATGTGTAATAATATCTAGTAGTGTCTTGATACTTTGGTCTTAGGGTGTTTGGATGTGCTATTTGATAGTGATTTTGTATAGATATAATTAAATAATCAGCTGTATTGTAATGAGCTATAGGAGATAGTGTTTGGATGTGCCTCTGTCTTTTGCAGTTTAATACCAGGTTGTTTGGGTGTTTGACAAGTTCTGATTATTTAAGAAATCGGTACATAAATGACCAAATTAGGTGTTTTTTTTTAAAAAAAAAAAAAAAAAAAGGAAACGCGTCTTGTGATATGAGAGTAAAAAGTCTCAAATTAAGTAATTAGGTTTTATATATTTTACTCTATGAAAGACGTTTAAATTCTGTATTCAAGAATAAAAAATTGATTATTGCAAGTACAGGTCATAAATGGGATAATCAGTTCCTAAACATAAATCTGACACCCCCTTCGTTGATAGTTTCTGGCATGTGAATACAAATAATAGTGACATTCTGAAAGTATGCAGCTCTTTTCCTTATAAATTTTGTGGTTGAATATTTTCAGGGCTTACCTGATGAAGGAGTTGGTGAGTGTATAGATTCATATAAGCATATGTCTGCAGTAGTTGTTCTGAATTCTGTAGAACTACTGGTCGATCTTATGAGATTTCCGGGTCAACTTATACCCCAATCAACAAAAGCTATTTTTATGACCCATATTTCTGGAGCTGGAGAAAGTGATTCTGCCGAAAATGACTCATGTGATTCGCCACTCGAACCAAATAGCCCTCTATATGGGTTTTCGGAGAGGATTGAGAATGATAGGTTGGATGCTTTTAGCATGTTCATGTATTTCTAATAATTTTTCTAGCTGCTGCTGAAGTTGTAGAATTTTATATCTATCTTGATGTAATCCTGCAGTTCTGAGAAAGATGACAATCTCCATCACCAACGGAGATTAGAATCATCTTTGAATGTGCCTGGACCTTCATTGAGGAGTAAAATGATGCGTTCTGCTTCATCTATTGATGGAAAATGGAGGTACTCTTTTCTATAATCATAGGTTTTTAACAAGTTTATTTAATATCGAGATATCATGCTTTGATCTCTGTCTATCTTCATCTATTAAATTGTAATTGGGTTAATGAATTATTGTAGTTTTTATTCATAGCTCTTATTTTATTGTCCACTATGTATCAGTTTATCCCATAGTGAACCTGATATTGCTGCCACATTTTGGCGAAGGAGTCGGCGGAAGGTGATAAATGAACCAAGGACTGCAAGCTCAAGGTTTCTTTCAGCTCCCATATTTTATGGTCCTTTTTTATGTTATCATAGACAACCTTTCACTGAAAGATAACATCCGCTACTAAGTATAGTATAATATGCATATGGGTTTTTCCTTTCTTTCTGGTGCAGGATAGTTATTTTCATTTACGGTTGTATGATTTCCATGTTTTTTAATAGTTAAACAATAAACATAAAGGAATGATGTGTTTTAGTGTCTAGTTCTTTTAATTAGTGAATGACATGTGGTGCTAAGCATAGTTGTATGACGTTAGATGCAATAGTTTAATAAAATTCAAATTTTCTTTGCATTAGTTACATTCACGCGATAAGCTTTGTATTTGGAAATGACATAATAATATGATATCCCAAAAAAGTTGCAACCCATTATCTTGTAATGAGACATGTTTCTTTTACATGCCTGCTTCAAATTTAATTACAACATGATGGTAAGTCTAGTTTGCTAAGAAGGATTGTTGGAATAGGATATCAAGAAGGCTGAGAAGCTTGTAGCGTTCCAGTCAAAGGAACACTAATACAATGTTTGGTCGTTTCCAACATAGACCAATGTAAGTTGACTTGAACAAGAGGAGGGTGCAAGGGGCAATCAGCGTGACTTGTGGTTTTAGATGCTAGGATATACAACAGTTGGCCCTAGATAAGAGAGTGGTCTAATACAAAATTTTTTGGACTTGTTATGAGGCTTCTGATCATAAAATAAAAAAAAAGCATGTTGCAAACACCACCTTATCATTTAATTTATGATAATGATTTATGCTTGCTACTTAGAATCTGGTAAAGATTAGTTTAAGGTCACATGATACTTATTTCACACTTAGTTCATCATCCTTAAGCCTGCGATGTTAGTAGTTGGATATCAAACTCCAAGTAGAGCTAGTAGGTTGAACTTCTTATCCGTACTTGCTATCAAAAATTAAAGTTTGGATAGCAAACAAAGATCCCTTGAGCCAAACATATCCTTGCCTTATTCAAAGAAAAAAAGTATAAATTGTGCGTAGTTAACTCGATTTTAGTCTTTCTAGATAGTCTTTATTGAAATCTTTCTGTGCTTTAATAGGCTGCTAAAGAACTGTAAAGCATAATAATATTTAATAAAGAGATAATTACAAGGGTATATACTTGTGCATTAAAGCATACTGTGCATGTAATGCCCCTAAGTGAAGGATGTATAAAAAATTCAAAGGTGAAACCCAAATTTAATTTTGATAAGGAAGCAGTGCATCTACTTGATTTTCCAGTTTTATACTAGTTTTGAGACTTTAGTAAAGACTACTTTAGTTATTGTGTATCTGTATTGGATATTGCAGTCCAGAGCATCCATCTTTTCGAGCACGTGGTCGTTCCATGCTTGGTGGTGATAGGAGATCATTTAGAGACTATCCTGATGAAGTTGGTCCTTCAAGGTTCTTACCACTGCTATATCTGCTGTCGAAATTCTTGACTCTTAATCTTACATGAATTGGACATCTTGTTATGTTTTTTTAATGCTTGTTAATTCCTTATATCGTTGTTGCATTCTGCTGTCATATGATTATATCTTTATCAACCAAGTTGTTATCTAAACTGCATGGTGAGACTTACATCTATAGTACACCAAAAGTTGTCTTAAGACTTTATTGTCCTCTAGTTTAGTTTTGGGTAGATATTGACATTTTACTTAGGAATAATTACTTGTTATTATGCCCTTTTCTGCCAAGTGTAACCGTAGATCAGTAGATGCATGGTTCAAGAGACCTGATACTTTATGAAACCAAAGATTACGCAAGATTTGATTGTCCTCTGGTTTTTTTATGGATATATCATATATGTAGAGTAGACATACTACCAAGGAAGAACCACCAACTTCTTATGTCTTACTGTTTCTTTGTGAAATATATTTTATTGGAAGTCCCTTCCTGTGCACATAACATACAGGTTCAGAACTAGACTCATTAAATAAGAAAAACTAAGTATCTCAGTGTGTCTTCAAAGGTATCTATTCTACTTTGGTATTCTGAAAAAGGCTACTTGAAAGACATATAAAAAATAATTTGCATGGCTAAGTAAATTCCGGTCTAGCTTTGGAATTTGGTTCAGATATGAAAAACCAACATGTCTATTCAAATAGGATTTTATTGCACAAGACATTGTCAATTTAGGTGGTAGAATCCTACTGACTTGGGTCATTGAATACCTGTAGCGGTGTATATTTAGGTAAAGAACTTTCGGAAGGCTTGAAATAATAAATAAATCAACAGATGACATTTAAACAAATCTGATTATGTAGCAGGTCAGGTAGTCGTAAGTGTTCTCAGCATATAAGTCGTCAGCAATGCCAATTTCGCAATATAGCAAAGAGCTAAAAACATTAATTTCTTGCTCTGCGGTTGTTATGGAATATTGTTCTACTTGACAAATTCTTATGTTCACCCTAAGTAAGAGTCAATGTAATACCATTTGTGTGATGGTTTTAAAAAATAAAGCAAGGATTTTCTAAATCAATAAACTAATTTCAGTACTAATATTGTTGATTCTACAGGTCGGACGGGACATCAACGTCCGAACATCGTAGAAATCGACGAAGAAGCATCAGCATTACTCCAGAAATTGGTGATGACATAGTGAGGTTGGTAGTCTTTTATTATTAGCTCGGAACCTATGTTGTTAACCTAAGGTTTTCTCATACTTATTTCCTATGGTATATTATAAGTGGGTGGGTTGGGTTATGGATCAAAACATGTAGTTTCGTAGTGTTAAAAGAAAAAAATTAGTTACAGAGACACCATGGATTTTTGTTGGTTTTATAAATAGAGGAGTATTAAGAAAAAATATTGATTACTTGTTACATTTTAAAATTTGCATCAACATAAAGTTGGTGAAATATGATAAATTAGCAGTGTTGGACCAGGCTATTTTATTCAAAAAACAAACAATGAATGAATACACAGCAACCTTAAAAAAAGTAAAGATACAGATATCCCTATTAATTATAGATTCTACAAGATCTGTAATTTCTCTTGTGGATGGTGCTTCTCTTCTAATAAAAAATGATATGAAAGCATGCTTAAGGAGTGACAGTTTCTTGAAGGCAACAGACATGATGATTCTTTCTTCTATGACATGCAGAGCTGTACGGGCAATGAATGAAACATTAAAGCAGAATAGACTCTTGAGAGAACAGGTGGAGACTAGGCTGCAGAATACAGATATCAATAAAGATGTATGTGTTTCTGTTTATTTTTTGTGTATAGACTGTGTTGGTACAAATTCTGTATCTATCGTCTTAGGTACATTAATCTATCTAATTTTGCAACAATAATTCCCACGATACAGGTGGAAATAATACACCCAATAAATTTTAAATATAAATGTTGAAGTTTAGTTTCCATTTAGAGTGTTATCATTATCTTGTTTCTTAAATAAATGCATCTATTAGTTTTATACTTTTATGATAAAATTGTTACCGTGAATCAAAACAAATTTTCATAGTTTTGGAATTACTATTCAGATAGCAACTGATATTATGTCTATATATTCAGTTGTTTTCATAATTAACAAATAGGACAAAATATATTTGTTTTTACTTAGGTTTTTATAATAAAAAATATAGTACTTTGTTGTTCCTAGCAATCATATTCTGTCTTGGTCTATCAAATAATTGCATTCTTCATCTAATTAGAAGTATGTTTATATTGTCTTTTCTTACTTTTATTGATTTATTTATTTTTATTTTTTTATTTTGGTATTGTAGTGTTTAGCCACTGTTGACTATTATGGTTAATAACGTGATGTGATGTTGTAGGAGGCGGATGACTCATCTTTGTATTCGCTTCAAAGGGAGCATTTGAATTCACAAAAGGCAATGTCATTACCTACATCTCCTCATCAATACAGGCATTCAGCTTCTGGGAGACCTGGTATTCCAGATGGCATGGTTCGTGATGAAACAGTCTCCACTTGGAACAAAATTCTAGAATCACCCATGTTCCAAAATAAGCCTCTATTGCCTTATCAAGAGTGGAATATTGATTTCTCAGAAATTACAGTTGGCACCCGAGTCGGAATTGGTAAGAAACATGTTCTAAATTTATTTTGTCATACATGATACGTGTATCTCATTCTAAGTAAAGTTCTTTCATTCGTCCAAGCTTGGCGGCACATATTTGGATTGTCTGGGGGATGTTGGATCACTAGGGTCCCTAGGACTTGAATCCTGCTAATTTTGTTATACCCTTTTCACATCAAGTTTTCTCTACTTCTCTGTATCATTTCTCCTCATTCCAAAGTTGAATGTATTTTATCTTATATCAGCAAAGAAAGATGCTCCTTCGCCATTCTCAAAACTAGTTCCATATAATAAATATCCTCCAAAAATTTCCACTAGACTTTGCAATTGTAATCCATTTGCTTATGAATGGATTAATTTGGTTGATGTCTTATCTCTAGTGGGTCAAATTTGCCCAAACTGTTTTTAAATGCATACAGTAATACAACCTCCTAAATCACGTATGCTAATGTAAAAGTTAGATTAATATCCATATATAATCATATTTAACACTATATGGTAATTTCATATTTTAAGAATTTGGACAAAAGTTTAACTTCTGGAAACCTGATCCGTGCAAAAATTACTCGTTTTGACCTGTTACACAACCTGCCAATTGTACAGCCTCTTGTTTCCACCATTATAATGAGCTGACTTCAATCCCGCCGCTAGACTAGCTGTATATAATCTCATGTCCAGGATACCTGCATGCATACACATGTACATAACTGTATACATCATCTGTTTGTACATACTTAAGGTTATTGTATTCAGGATTTTTTGGGGAAGTTTTCCGTGGCATTTGGAATGGAACAGAGGTAGCAATAAAAGTTTTTTTGGAACAAGATCTAACAGCTGAGAACATGGAAGATTTCTGCAATGAAATATCTATTCTCAGGTATATTTGTGGTGGATGATTTTAACAGTCATTTATTTATTTATACTCGTCTAACTCCTCTTTTTCTTCCTTGTGGTTTTTGACAGCCGTCTTCGACATCCGAATGGTATGTAATTCTCCTTTTTTACGTATATATTTTGGTACAGGTGGAAATTGGGCCGGTTGGGTAACAGGTCTGAAATGGTAATTTGTAACCGGGGCTTAAACAGATTGTGTCAGGTTGGGCGGGTTATGAACCATTAAAAATACATAATGTGTTAAAGTTTGATGTACAAAAATAATATTTAAACAGTTTAATCTAACCTTTTTAAGATTTTAAAGCTTTTTTTGGGTTACCATACATTTTGGCCGACTAATCATCGGGGTTTGAACCCACCGCCACACAGACTTAAACCGGGTAAAGCCCTCCCTTTTAAGGGAGATTGGCCTTTTGCCACTAGGCGGCTAGGCCACCCCTAGGTGGACTTGTTTGAACTTTGAACCATCTGATCCATTCCCTTCTCAGTTGAAAATGTTTAGCTTTTCTTTTTTGACCCTATACAGTCATACAGATAAATCATAACCCAACTAATAAATGGGTAAACTGCAACCTTTTTTCTATGTTTTGATTTTTGAATAATTGTTGTATAAAAATCTCAAATTGCTCAACCAAGCAATGTTAACTCTTGACAGTTTAACTACAAATAAAGCCTTAATGGAGAAGGTACTGTCTGTATTTAAGATGCAAATATACTCGTACCTAGAGTTTTAAACACTACTCATGATTCTGTGACTGTTCTCAGTTGATGCAATTTAGAAAATTTAAAATAAACTGACTAAAATATAATTTGATGAATTGTGCAGTTATACTGTTTCTTGGTGCCTGCACCAGACCTCCACGCTTATCAATGGTCACTGAGTATATGGAGATGGGATCATTGTATTACTTGATTCATTTAAGTGGTCAGAAGAAGAAACTCACCTGGCGTAGAAAACTTAAAATGCTTCGTGATATATGCAGGTTGGTCAGTTATATTGACTTTTCAAATGTCTTTCAAGAGTAGTCTGTCATCATATGGTATTTTATTGCTGTCCACTTAATGTTTGATGTGGAAAAGATAGACAAATGTGGTTTTAGTCTGTGTCCACTTAATATATGACCTCCTTCATCTTATTCGTATTTCTTGCATTTTATGAAGAGGGTTGATGTGCATACACCGGATGAAGATAGCTCATCGTGATATAAAAAGTGCAAATTGCCTGGTGAATAGGCATTGGACTGTAAAAATATGTGATTTTGGGCTCTCAAGAATGATGACCGAATCACCTATGAAAGAAACCTCATCAGCAGGCACTCCTGAATGGATGGCTCCAGAACTTATCAGAAACGAACCTTTCACTGAAAAGTGTGATATTTTCAGTCTTGGAGTCATCATGTGGGAGTTGTGCACTCTCAGTCGGCCCTGGGAAGGTTTGCCGCCTGACCGGGTAAGTTGCATCCACTCATTGCTTAATTTTGATTAGATATATCATGGTCATTTAAGGAGGTTATTAAAGCCGGCAAAAGGGCCGGTAGGTCAAAACAGATTCTGGTCAAAATGAGGAATTACTGCCAAATCTTATTTTGGAATATAATGATTTATTTGGTTTAATGCCTAAAAAACTTTGGGAAACTGTGGAGCCGTTTGGCTTGAAGTATAAAAAATTATTCAAATCAAGTCATTTGTAAGTAACCAGGTTGAATTTGCCACATTTAAACGATATTTGGCCATAATCGTGCCCATGCGTATGTTTCAGTTGTGAAAACAGGATTTTTTATATGATAGCTTTGGTAAAAATCATTATTGTGTATGACCTGTGAAGCAAAATTAAGTATGCTCTCTTTTGTGGAAAGCAAGCTATAGAAATTTACCAGTCTTATGTGTTCTCAAAGGAGCCTAATGTTCAATGTTATGGTGTTCAGGTCGTATATTCTGTTGCCAATGAAGGTTCACGATTGGACATCCCTGAAGGTCCACTCGGCCGGCTAATTGCTGGTAACTGTTCTTCGTCTTATCTGTTCTTGAATGTCTTCACTCTTCTCATAAAACTAAATTGACTAATATTGAAGCTCAATCTTATGGATCAAAATGAATTCAGTCAATAATTTTGTCGATTACAGAATAGGCCAATAGGGTGAGTTGGGTGACAACCTAAAATGGGTTTATTAGGGAGGATAAATTCTGGGAGGTAATTTGTATGCCACCAAAGTTACCTCACACATCACATGGTACAATAAAAGACAAGCCTTGTTGCGTGTGGAGTAATTTTGGTAGTGTACAACTCCTCTCTGGATATTTTGGCCAGGTCAAAACTGGGTGGGTCGGGTTGGCGTTTTTTTCTTTCTTCCCGTAACTGAATTTAAATTGCACCTGCTAATTGTATTATTTCTAACAAAAAGTAAATACAAATTTCTTGAAGTGGAGATTGCCAGTGTTATATTTAACAGGGGCTTATTCTTGCAGATTGCTGGGCAGAACCACATGAGCGACCAAGCTGTGAAGTCATTCTCACTCGTCTACTGGACTGCGAATATGCCCTTTCTTGATCCATATAGATTGTAATGAGACTATCATATATAAGTCAAAAAGGAAAAAAAAGACATAGGAGAGGTTTTACAAAACTTTTATCGGCTCGAGTTCTTGACTTCTGTAGTTCTGTGTAAATCCAGTTTAATTGGAACAAAACACTGGTTACCATTACAATTCTCAATCACAAAACTCTTTCAAGACTTCATAACGTCTTCTGTTATCTTTATCACCGAAAGTTTACTTCAAGTTAATTTTTGTGAGTTGTCACAAAATATTGAGGTGGCAAAGTGAAATATGAGTAAATGGTCAAAATGAGTCAGGTTGCCTAGGAATTTCTTTTCGCGATTTTAAGATTTTTCCATAACAAACGTGCCTTGAATGTGAAGCTGTGTACATCAACATAGACCTAATGATTCTTGACCCATTTGACATTATTTTCAGCTAATTCTTTGCTTTGACCTATTGAGATAGATAGCCAGTAAAACGTTGTCTAAAATGTCATAACGCGTGCACACCAAGTAGGTTCACCTGTGACCGTTGATTATCTCAACTCACAAGCATGAACAATAAAATTAGAGCATCTGCTAACATACAATTGACAAAACGAAATATTGATAACATAAAATATGGAATATTATTGAACTTGTAAATCATGTATTACATTCAACGCCTTCTTTTGCGTATCTGTTACATCTTATTCTAGACTCATACATAAAAAATTAGAGCATCTGCTAACATACAATTGACACAACGAAATATTGATAACATAAAATATGAAATATTATTGAACTTGTAAATCATGTATTACATTCAACGCCTTCTTTTGCGTATCTGTTACATCTTATTCTAGACTCATACATAAAATCTACTAGTTTTTAGTCCTCAATCTGACGCCTGTTCAATGCATCTTCAAATCGACTACACGAATCTGCTCTCATCTCAGTGCTCATATCGTTCTCAGGTGCTGGATAATAATCTTCTCTAAGCTGAACATCTCTCAGATTTGGAATCCTCAAAAGAAACATCAAAAAGTGCTCATGAGCCGTCCCATGAATAAACAGTTTCCTCAACATAAGACACCCTTGTAACAACCCCGCTGCAGGTAATGACAAACTCCTCTGGTTAACATCTTTATCTTGTGGAGGCCAGTAATCAAGTTCAATTAGGCTCAAATCCCCGATCCCAAACAAATAAAACCGTTCCCATAAGCTCAAATCCATGTGACCCGATGGTGCAGTATGTGCATAACCAGTCGTGTCACCGCAGTCTAATTTCATCTTTGATAGTTTAGGGTAAAACACTAAAGAACTCAACCCGAATTCCCTATGTGCGGGTTTTGGGAGGTACTTGCAATCACCTTCAATTTTGATAGAAATCTCCTCCAAATTGGGACAATTTTCGAGCCCTGATGATAACAATGGTGTCAAGAGCTCACCAACCGGAAACCAAAGAGAGAGATGCTCAAGTTTTTCCCATGTTTTCTCTTGAAACCCATTGCTAGAATCATTCAAATCAAAATCAAGTTTCTGTTTTTTCCTCGTATTACCCAACTCATCATCAAAATCATTTTCTGTTTCAATCTTGTGGAGATCATCTAACTCGTCAAAATCATCCCAAATACAATCAATATGAAGCTTACGTATCCGACCCTGGATTGGCTCCAATGCTTTCAAAGATGACTTTGCACCTAAATTCATACAACACGAGATCTTAACTTCAACTAAAGTCCGACTCAAAATACAAACAAAAGTCCTCATTCCTCTACCCGTAATATTCTTACACCCTTGAACTTCAAACTTAGACAGCTTAGAACACCCTCTCGCAATTGCTATCAAACCCATATCAGTCAAATCAGCTACATTCCTGATTGACAACGATTCAAGCCGTTGACACAACGCAACCCCATCTAACTTGGACTCAACCGGCATTGAAATCCCATGAAAATTCCCAATTTTCAAACACTTCAACTTCAAACACTTCGAGTTCAATATCTCCAAAGCAGGGCCACTATCTCTAACATTATGAGAAACATCAAACATAAACTCTTCCAACAACGGAAGCCCGGAAAACATTTCAATCAAAGTGGGAACAGTAACACTTGCATCATCCGTACTAAAACCTTGCGCCTCCGGATCCACTCTAGCGTTCACCAAAGCCAACGGATCCGCAAGACACAAAACCGACAATTTAGGACAATGAACCGGAATCAAACCTAGCGTTTCATCTCCAACAAACCCAAGAAGCCTAGGATTAAACAAACAAACAATATAAAACTTCTTCAAATTCGAACAACATTTCGTGATCTCCTCAACTTCTTCACCTTTAAACCCATCCGTTATCGAAGGATTCATCAGATTCAAACAAGTAAGCCTACTCGCACTAAACGGATAAGTTCTCAACACTATAGGAATATCATCAGTCCAACAATAAAAACTCGACAAATCCAAATCAACTAATTCCCTACAGTTCTCGAAAACCGGAGAAATATCGTCTCCAGGGCCAACCACTGGCCGCTGATGCCATCTGACTAACTTAATCTGGCGGATCAGCGGCCAGTGTGGGGCCAGAACCCTAATAGCATTAGGGTTCCTAGAATATATCACCAGGGACAAAACATTAGGAAACATCTGGCTCAAACGCTGCGCAAAAAGCGCAGGAGGGCCAGGGCCACCCGACAAAAGCGGGTGGCCCCAGGGTGATAATAAAGACAAGTCTAGATGAGTGACAGGTCTAAAACATGAAGGGAGCATAAAAAGGTCACGTGCGTTGCCACGTAGGGTTAAAGAGGTACGTGTGGACCTGTCTAAGGAAACCCATTTACGGGAAACTAAGCTGGCGGCGTTACGGCTGCGGGTGTTGGAGATGGCGGCGATTATGTTGGAAAGGATGACGTCAGGGAGGTCACTGATTGTTGTGGTGGAGAAGGACATTTTCTCTTTTCTTTTTTTAGGTAGGTGTTTCAGTGATGTGTTTTTGTTTATTTTTGTTTGTTGGATGTGAGTTTTATAGGATAGGGTTGTGATGTGAGGATAATATGGTATATTATTTTTATTTTTCCTTTTTCAAAAATTGTTGTTTTCATTTGTGTACAGGTGAGAATGAGCTGAATCGTTCGTGAAAAATTCGCGCGAGCCGAGCTGAACGAGCTTGAGCTTGAGCTTGACCTTAAGTTTGGGTTCATTTAGTAATCGAGCTTGAGACCAAACTTCATGTATGAAGATCAATTAGGTTCACGAGTCTAAACGAGCCTTAAAATTATGCACGTGTATATTGGGTAAAGGGTTTTCAAAAATAAACAAGCTAAAATAAATAAACGAGGTCGAGCCTTGTGTGCTTAACAAGTCGATCGAGTTTGATTTTAGCTTTTTTACATTTAATGCTTCATAAGAATTAGTTGAGCCCGAGCTAGTAAATTTTTTCACAAGCTGAGCTCGAGCTAAAAATATGAGGCTTGAAATGAAAACAAAAAATATGAGACCGATTTAAAGACTACTTTTTAAAAATGAAAAACTATTTTAACATTCTATAAATATTTATTTTGTTTAGTTTATTTGCAATACTAGACGAGTACCCGTGCATAGCAACGGTATTTTATAATGACAGATAGTTTATTGATTAAAAAAAGTTTATAGGTGATAAACGAAAAATAATAAAAGTTTGAAGATTTGGGGATTAAACATAATGTTTTGAAACCCGGTTCGACCCAGGTGGTTCAACCGGTTGAACCGTTCCGGTCAAAAAATGGGTCGATTTAAACCGGGTCAACTTGCTAGGTTAGGTCGAAAACGGGTCAAATTAAACCGGGTCAACCCGTTGGGTTTGAAGCGTCCCGAGTCAACCCGGTTTGTGATTTGTATTAATAGTTTCCTTTTGAAATACATGTTTTCAACATTTCCTTTTTTAGTTTCAACTTTTCACTTTTCAGTTTTTCCTTCGGGTACTTTGTGACGATTAACCGGAGAAATAGATCTCGATGAGGCCTGATTCACCAATTTGTATCGGTTTCAACGGGTCCTCTTTGGTTTGTTTTCGGATGGTTTTTATTGGTTAGCCGAACCGATGGCGACACCGGTTCCCGGTTGAACCCGTTAGTACCATCCAGTTTTCAAAATTATATGTACCATCAACTTGTTAGGTTGTATGAAGCTTTGTGTGTTTTATTAATTTGTATAATGTGTATAATAACATGTATTTTTCATTTTAGGGTGTTGAAAAATAACAATAATTAGTGTGTTTAATTATTTCATATGGATTATGTTGTAGCTTTTTTAAATTGTACATTATGAAAATTTTATTGTACTTTTAGTAAGTGGTGTTTTAATTGGTTGTATTTAATTTGATAGATATGCTTTTAATTGGTTGTAAAATGTGAATAAATCATTTTACTTTTAAGTAATGTGGTGTTTTAGTAAGAATATTAATTACATTATAATTTTTCTCTCATTTGATCAAGTGTTGAAAACTCAACTTTTCACTTTAACTGTTTTTTCTTTATAAGTAGATAAATTATTTCCACCTAAAGGGGAAAAAAATATTTAATAATGGAGTAAAGAGTTATAGTGGGTAAGTAGTTTTATGTTAACCATCTTTACTACATAAAAAGTAAAAGCTTAATTTTGATTTCGCTTAAAATTTCAAAAACTTAAAAATAAGTAAAGTTGTTTGAGAATGATACATTCACACAATACAATATACTAATTACTTAAAAAAAATTTAATTACAATTTAATTCACAAATGTTCTTCACTCTCACTTACACACACATGTATAAAAAATAAAAAAATACACACAAATAAATTAACGCTATTATATGTTGTCGCCGCTATGTGTGAATAATCGTTTAATTTTGTACGAGTGTAATGCATTTAAGTTACGAGTATAATGCATTTAAGTTTTAACATACTATTTTTTAAACTCTTAATTTTCTATACTGCTTTAGTAATACCTCTTTTGAAAACTCGTGATCGTGTAGTGCAGATATTATGCTAGTAAATACTTTTGAGTTTAAGGGATAATGTATTAATGTAGTCTACGAATCTTCTATCTTTTCATGTTTACTTTGATATTTCACTTAATTAAGTTAAAGTTAAAAATTAACAAAGAAACAATTTATGTTCTTTTATATGTTCAATCACCACCAAATGCCTAATGATAAAGTTCTTTCTTTTCTCACAAGAGGTTAAATGTTGAAATCTTGCTAGGTATGCATATTTAGGATTGTTCGGGAAGGGTCAGAAATGGTCTTAAAATTAACTCGGTGAGACCACGTACATCCGAGTAAAAAAAGCTCGCTCTTTCGGGTAACTTAAAAAAGAAAAACATCATCCGTTTACTCGTTTGTTCTTTTTTTATGTTCCAAGTATTCCATTTAGAGTAATTACGAGTTTAAAACTGTACATATAAGTTACAATAACTTTTTTCTCAAGTTTGTTTGGGTCTCGTTAATTGTTTGGTGTAATATTTCTCTTGTCCCCAAAAGAAAAAAGTTTATTATTTTCCAATCTAAACCAAAACAAACCTTATTCACATTGTAGTCAATAAAGGATGACCAACTTTCGGCTTTAGTTAGGTTTTACATGTTATGATTTAAATTTGGTTCGCTTTATGTTTGTACTTTGTCCTATTCATACTATATACTATGGGGCATGGACTCGAGGTCCGTGTCCGGTTAAAAAAATAATTTTCCAATAAAAAACAATAAATTTTATTAGTAAAAAAAGAAAACTTACAAAACATACCCTGAACTTTTTAAAATTTACGATTTTTTTTTTATATAACAAACTTTGTTTGCCAAATAACTAACAGATATCTGGTAATTTTGTGAATAAAAAAAATACTGGCAAAAAGCCTTTTCGATAACGAACAGAACAAGCCCAATATTGATATGTTTTTGACGTACGCACGGTTTTATAAAATGGGGCATGGACTCGAGGTCCGTGTCCGGTTAAAAAAATAATTTTCCAATAAAAAACAATAAATTTTATTAGTAAAAAAAGAAAACTTACAAAACATACCCTGAACTTTTTAAAATTTACGATTTTTTTTTATATAACAAACTTTGTTTGCCAAATAACTAACAGATATCTGGTAATTTTGTGAATAAAAAAAATACTGGCAAAAAGCCTTTTCGATAACGAACAGAACAAGCCCAATATTGATATGTTTTTGACGTACGCACGGTTTTATAAAAAATGTTGAAGTTTAGTATATATATATTTTTTAAGTAAAAAGAACTTTCAAAATGCGCCCTTAACTTTTCAAATAACTTTAAAAATTATCCTAAATTTTTTTAAAAGGACAAATTACCTGAAAATGTATTTAATTTGTCACTTTTTACCATTGTATGCAACCATCTTTTTTTTCCTATTGTGTGACTAAACTTTCGAATTTGGTACATTGTGTGTATTTTGTGACCATTTTACCCTTACATTTTCAAAATTTTGAACAGTAAAATGGTCATTTTACAAGGCTAAAAAGTCACAAAATACACACAATGTATCAAATTCGAAAGTTTAGTCACACAATAGGAAAAAAAAAAAGATTGCTACATATAATGGTAAAAAGTGGCAAGTTAAATACATTTTCAGGTAATTTGCCATTTTTAAAACTATAAGGGCCAACACCATCACACAAAGACGTCCGTTCACTTACGGCTCAAGTTCTTTTCCAGTGATGTCAAAAATCTGATTAATCCATCGAAATTGATCAAAAGTACCCGCCGCAACCGCGAATACCTTGTTTTTTCTATAGGAAAAGATAAGATAAAGTAAATGGATAATATGATTTGATGTCATGTGATCCGAATTGAAAGGGGGGAGAAGTAGAATAGAATGTGAGTTGAGACACGTGATTTTGTATGGTTATGGGGCAAATTGTGTTTGGAAATGGAGCCCATGCCCTCATCCAAAGTCTTGAGTTTGATGTGGACACTCACCAAGTGCTAATTTTTCTGATATATCTATAAAGAAAATATGAATTTTAAATTATTTATAGTGTCTCATAAAAACGTCAAGTCCCATCTTTGTAAAAAGTCCAACAGAAAATCGAAGGTTTTAACAGATATACAAAAGTACAAAACGTACAATCATATATCATTAGCATTTTTTTTGTGAGAAGTAAATCTTGAGGCTTAAAATATACAAGTATGATTACATTTTGAGGCCTTTTGCGATTTCACTCTTGGCACACTCTCGGCTAGTTTATGCTTGAGATTTTATATAAGCAAAGAGTTAGTATTACATAACTGGTTTAAGAATTGTAAACAATGACACACAAATCTCATGCACAAGAGAAACTTAAACAATGACCAAAAAATATGTTGAAAATCCACCACAGACTATGCGACCTCAAGTTTTTTATAATTATTTTCTTTTCACATTCGACATGTCATTGTATATCATTCGTCCATGTGGAGGTCGCAAGGGTGTGTAGACTGTAGTCCTTTCGTGCGACCCGTTTGCTAAAACTAAAAAACCCTTTCGTTTTGGTCTAGTTTTGAAAAACAACATTTGCATGCATACGCCTCTCTCGTAATTTTCTCATATATTTATCCAAGATTTTACCCACAACTTGTTATTGCGTGTTGAGTGCATGTTTTTGTGGTTGGTTTGTTAGTCGTCAAATATTTATTCACCTCTTTTTACCTTGAGCTTGTTCCATTTACTATTGCATTATATTCCACGCCCTCGAGTTCTCCACCCGGCCCTCTCTTGTGTCCTACGTCTATAATCTCTAGAAAGGTACTAAAACCCTAATAATTTAAATTTAATTTTATTCAAATATATATCGTTTTTTGTGGTCTCTGATGACAATTTTGTTGAATGTATAGTTCGAGGCACATGAGAGACACAAATAAAAACTGATATTAGTATTTAAACACTATGGTAGGTATGTATGCTATACATGTCTGCCTGAATTACCAATAGCTCTTTCGTTAAACATCCAATATTTAACGTGTTTTTGTGTGACCTTATTATGCTCCAACATATTACACTCATATATGTTTTGACGAGTTATTATTATTATTTTATTTATTTATTTTTTTTTTTAATGAGAATGATAATCTAATAAAAACTCTGAATGAAATATGTTGGTGGCTAAACCACCAGCTTCAAAAAAGTTCGTGGAAAATACTAAATGTGTCTACTAGACAAGCTATTACTGTCATTTCTATCTTGGGACATGTAATGGCATATTTTTCAATAATTGTTATCTTGATTGTTTGCACTAATTATATGAAAGTTGCGATTTGTTTACTTTTTTTTTTTTTTTTTTTTTTTTTGCCAGACTACTATTTTGGTTTGAATTCTACTACGATTAGAGTCGTTTTAAAATGGGAATGATTTGGGAATCGTTGTATAATACTTAGGTTTTTAGAAGGATATAAGCATGCCAATCATTAAAATTTGTAGACGGTGTTGTATCATTTGTTAAATATGCTTGTTAGCAACCAACAACATATATGTGTGATAATAAATTATGGTGTCCTTATTGTATATGTTATAGAATCACGCCTATCAATTACTAGAACAGGTTAAGGTGCAACTTGTGACAAAGGAATTTGTTGTGAACTGTTATGAGTGGACCTATCATAGGGAACCTTAGTGGGCTCTAGTTCTATGCAATTAAATTGCAAAAACTCATCTATGGGAGATGAAGAAGGGCAAAAATCCATATCATAACCTGATATATCTTAGATGCATCATTTCATGAATTTAACCCAAACTCTTTTCTTAGCAAAGATGATGAACTCTAATGGTCTAGTTCATGCATTACTTTCCTCTCTCACCGAGGGTACACTGGTTGTATGCTTCCAAAGTCAGAGCGAATCATACGAGATTGCATGTTCAAAGGATGGTGTCATGTCCCACCCCTCTAATGCCGAGGCATGGAGGCACTTTGATCACACTTATACTTCGTTTGCATTAAAGACACATAATGTAAGGTCATGGTCATGGTCATGTAGAGATGGGTTTCAAAATTCCCTTTGGCAGTCAAGAAAGCTGTAGCTCTATACTTCTTGGCCTGTCATTAAAACTGTATAAAAGACCTATACATGTTTTTGACTATTATATATTGTACCTGGGTGGCTGGGTCGTCAAAGAACCCAAAGCAGAGAAGAGACGTTTTCTTGCAACGTTGAATAAATGTATAGTTGATTCTTTGAGAGGGTGTACAAACTTATATGATGTTTCAAAGGAGCGCAATTTTATCACGAGAGTGCATTTGCGGACCATTATTGACTTTCACGTTTAGAGAGTGTTGTTTGGGTGGAGTAGTTGAAGAAAGCAAAGCTTGTCCATATTGTATGAGAATTTAAAAGCTTTTAACTTACCTAATGGTGGAAGTGGAAAGGTTTCATGGTTTGATTGCCATCGTTAGTTTGTGCCTTAGGATCATCATTTTAGGCGAAATAATGACTTATTTAATAATAGCGCTTAACCATCACAATCTCCATAGAATTTTACAGGAGAACAAGATATTAACCAATTTGGTAATGCTACAACAATAAAAATATAGAAATAGGACAGGTGGAATGTAATGCTGCTATAAGCAAATCATGTGGGAGGAGGAAACGTAACATATTTTGGGATGTGCGTTATTGGAGTACTAATCTTATTTTGTCTTAATATGATGGATGTCATGCATAGTGATGAAAATGTTTTTTGAAAAAAGTAATGGATATTGATGAGCATTATTATTGTTCTTGTTCATTTACTCTTCAATATCCATTACCATCTCAAATACATTTAAAAAGTCATTTTCCTAATATGCATTTACATCTAAATAATCTTATTTGTCATAATTTGGATGTCATGTATAATGAAAAAATGTTTTTTTAAACATAATTGAAAACGTAATAGATTTTGGAGAGTAAGTTAACATCAATATCCATTACCATTTCAAATATGTTCACAAAAACATTTTTCTCAATATGCATGACATCTAAATAATGACGAATAAGATTAGTATCCCAATAACGAAAATCCGAAAATATGATATGTTTCCTCTAGCCACATGATTAGTTTGTAGAAGCATTCCATGATTCCATCCACCCTCCTACTTTTACTTTTGTAATTTTCTTTAGTGTAAAGTTCTCAATTTGGATAATGACTTGTTTGCATGTCAATTTTAGTGGAGATTAATTGCGATAGTTGAGCCCTATTTGTAATTAATAAAGTCAATTTCATCTTGCTTAAAAGGATGATCATGCGGTAAAAATTGACGATGGTAATCAAACCATGAAACCTTTTAAGCTAAAGCTTTTGAATTCTCCTTTCAATATCGACAAGCTTAGCTTTCTCCCCGGCTGTACTCCACCGAGACGACATTCCATTGTCCGCAAAATCATTAATGGTCAATAAAGTGCAGCTCTCATGATAAAAGTTTGCTCATTTGAAACGTCATAAGCAGACACCTTCCCAAAGAGTCAACAATCATTTCTTGAAAGCCGCAAGAAAACGTCTATTATCTGTTTTGAAATCTTTGACCTAGGTACAATAATAGTAATAAACATGTATGGATCTTTTATACACATTCATGGAGGCAAGTTATACGGCTTTACAATGATAGATAAAGAACAATACTATTTTCATGTCTGCCTAAAGGGTTAGTAACCCATCTGTACATTAACCATAACCTTACATTACGTGTTTCTAATGCAAATGAAGGATATGTGTGATCAAAATGCTTCCTTACCTTGGCATTACATGGGTGAGACATGACGCCACCCTTGTGAACATGCTCATCATGCCATCTCGTATGATTGGTTCTGACTTTGGAAGCATAGAACCTGTGTAACCAAGGTGGGAGAGGAAAGTAATGCAGGGTCGATGTGGTATTACTATTTCCCTCTTTTTTAAACCCGTCTTTCTCTATTTATACAGAGGGAGATCACAAAATTCGCAAGTTACCATTTCAGTATCTCCATCCCAATACAACATACACCCATTAATGCAACAATGAATTTTCTCACATGGCCGGGAGTCTTAGATCTGCTGCATACTTTTGTTTCATAAACATTACCAACCAACTTATTATCAGGTGGCGTGGTAATGCATCTTTGAGAACCTACGTCGCATCAGCATACATCATACAAATTTTACTTTTCAGACTCTAACTTGATGTTTTATATACATGTACTCAGCTTTACGAAGCAAGTCATATAACCTCTGAGAATTCGGGTCTAGTAGCTAAGATTCATTTTCATATGAGTATGGGTTAAAATATGACCTGCTGCATAAAATATAATGTTACGATATAGATTTGTCCTTTCTTCATCTCCATTAGATGAGGTATTGCAATTTGATAGCCCATTATAGGTTCCCCATGACAGGTTCACTGATAGTAGTTCATAACAAACGCCTGTGTCACAAGGTGCACCTCAGAGTTGGGGACAAGCGATAATGAACCAAATGACTACATGCTATTAACTTGATTTATTAAAGACTAAAAGTACGGGACTATAAATAAGCCTTGCTTAGCTTGAAGGCTAAGCTAGGTTAACTAAAGGGCTGGGCCCTTATTTACTAATACTAACACACCTTAACATAGATACGGTGTGATTCTGACATATAAGACAAAGACACCTTATTTTGTCATTACTGCTATTTGTTGTTGAATGCTAACAAGCATGTTGCACAAATGCTACAACCCGGTCTATAAATTTAGGCTTGGTATGCTTACGTGCCTTCTAAAAGTATGACATTATACATCCATTCGTGATTCATTCTCACTTCAAAACTCTATCCATAGTAGAAGTCAAACATAAAGTAAAAAACAACCAATCTATTTAACTTTTACAGCTTGCAGTGTCACGTGTCACATAATGTAAAAAACAGCGGGTTTAAGGAGTCTTTTAGATATTTGGGTTCTGTGATACACAAATCAGGGAGGATAGACGATGACGTTACCTAGCGTATTAGAGCAGGATGGGCGAAATGGAGGGCATCGTCAGGAGTACTCTATGATAAGAAAGTCCCCTTTTTAAGCTAAAGGGAAAATTTTTATAAGGTGGCTATTAGACTAGCTATCTTGTACGGGTCAGAGTGTTAGCCTATCACGAAAGCCAAAACAAATAGAGTGGAAGTGATAGAACTGAGAATGCTAAGGTGGACTTGTGGTAATACCATGCTTGACATGATCCTAAACCTAGTTTTAGAACTTGAAGTTGAAATCATAATCTCGAGATGCGAGAAGGAAGGTTGAGGTGGTTCAGTCATGTCAGGAGGAGGCCAAAAACAGCGCCAGTAAGGAGAGTTGAAGCGCTCATGGTCGACGGTTTGAGGAGGGGTAGACCTAAACTTAGGAGGGAGGATAGACTTAGGCAAGACCTGAAGGAGCTTCTGTTGTCCGAGGACATGACCTCAGATAGGAATGCATGGAGAGCTAGGATTAGTTTTTACGGGTAGTTTTGGGCTAGGTGGTAGGAGGTAGTCTTTATGTCTGGGTCTTTTTCGCTTCTATTTGTTGCCTTGCCCCTTTGCTTTTTAGGTTTCGTGGTTCCTTTGCACTTCCCCTATAGGTTTTAGGAGGCTAGTGACCTTTCTTTTCCTTTTTGCTTTGCCTTAGCTTTGCGTTGCTTTGCTTTGTCTTTGTGTTGCTCTCTTTTCCTTTTGCCCGCTTGCTTTTTGCGTGCTTTGTTTGCTTGTCTTTGATTGGTGTTATGCTTTTAGATGCTTTGCCTTTATCTTATGTTCCTTGTTTGATTGTTCCCTGCATTTATGCTTTTTTTGCTTGTCTTTTCACATTTGTCTTCTATATGCTTTTCTTTGTTGCTCTCCTAGGATCTGTCTACATTCTACTTCCCCCATATCTCGCTCTCGCGGGATTGGGTATGTTGTTGTTGTTGTTGTTGTTGATCTTTTTAAGGTGATCTTATTAAGCTTTTGTGTAGTCGTGCTAGGAGCAAGCCAAAAAAGGGTAAACGGAATGGGAATCAGTCCCCTTGTTGGATGATGAGATGGAAAATGGAAAACGTAATAAACGGATAGAAGTGAAATAATTTCATTCTCTTGATTCTTTTCAAACGAATATAACCGTACAACTAGTAGTTTATATATGTAAGAGCCTTAGGTGTGGTGAGCAACTCAAGCTCCTTGAGGCCCACGGGGTGCCACATCACTTTAATAAACATTCCTTTACAATCTCTCTTCACTAACAACTAACTTCAACTCTCTCATTTGGGGCCCACCACATTCTATTTTTTTTTCACTCTCAAAAAGAAAAAAAAAGTACAAATGTATGACACAATGTCAGAATCTTACTTCGTCGTGCAGGTGAGGAGGTTGGGTTTGACGAGGTTTGGTAAACCACCATGGTGTGGTGGCGAGGGGCAGCGAGGTGTCCACTATGGCACGACGAAGGATGAGGAGCACCATACCGGGCGCTCTAACTTCATTGATTTTCTAGGGTGCATTGGATTTAAATTTGTCACTAGCTCACAGATTTGTTTATAATGGACCCTTCTATTCTTTTCAAGGGTTTGGCTTTCAATTATGAGTGATTTACTTCACACATGCGTTTACTTGTGCAGGTGAGGAGGTTGGGTTTGACGAGGTTTGGCGAACCACCATGGTGTGGTGACGAGGGGCGGCGAGGTGTCCACCGTGGCATGGCGAAGGATGAGGAGCACCATACCGGGCGCTCTAACTTCATTGATTTTCTAGGGTTTGCATTGGATTTAAATTTGTCACTAGCTCACAAATTTGTTTATAATGGATCCTTCTATTCTTTTCAAGGGTTTGGCTTTCAATTCAGAGTGATTTGCTTCACACATGCGTTTACTTGTGTAGTTTAGACAAAACCACGTGTCAACATGTTTGGTGAGTGAACAGTCTTGTGGAGAGCTAGCATGAACTCCTTCGATTGAACTAAAATGATGTTCTTTCCATCAAAATGATGTTCTTTCTTCGATAACTATCGTTTGTGATGCAAATAGGTTTGAATCATATGTCGGGTTTTTTACTAGCTAGGTTGTACCATAGATTTTGATAGCCAACCATACAATCAGTTGCGAAGTAAGCCCCAACACTACTAAAAATGGCGAGCGATGACAAGGCCATCTATGTCGTCTCTACAACTTATAGCGACGACACTTCGGGGCTATGCTATCCTTCTCTGACGATGATTAATGACAAGTCGGCATGAGGTTCTTCATCAGCAAGCTATTGACGATAATTAGTAGGTGATCAACTATAAAAACATATCTATAAAATAATGTGCCCATCGACAATATATAAGTGACATTTGTTATATGGCATGTTTTAAGTGTTCAAATAGAAAGACAAATGTGATTGGTTAGTCAACAAATTTAGCATTGAAGGTTAAAACCAAGAGTCAAACCATATGACTTATGAACTTGGGGTACATAGTGTCACAAAATGAAGATGAGGCCAAAATAAAGTCAAGTTTCTTTTAAAAGTCAAACAAGTAAGTTTTGTTAACCAATTAGTCAAAGAAGCGTTTTAAGGATTATGTAAAAATAAAAGACAAAAAAGAAACAGGGTGTTTTAACATTACCCATTAGAAACAAAAAGTACCATTAGAAACAAAAAACAAGAGTCATAAAATAGAGAAACTAAAGGAACAAATGCGAAGAAATTGTGCATGGGTAACTAGGCACAAGAGTCAAGACTACCTAGTAAGTAACCAAACTGTCTTTTGTAATATAAGCGTGAGGACTGCTCAGTATAGTCAGGACTTAACCAGTGTTCTGCATTCCAGCCGCGATACCTTTCATGGTCAAGATAAGTGTGTCCTCCAACCCAGGTCCATAGTCACTCGTAGGGTTAAGCTTCACGAGCTCAGCAGCAGGTTTAGTCATTTCCATTATCTCTTTGGACAAATGTGGTCTCACCTTCACATCGTAGCTAGGGTCTCGTATCCGCTTCAAGGTGTATGCTTGAAGCACATTAAGTGTCGTGATGTATGAGTCACGTAGTCTAAGTCTCTGCCTCAAGTAAGGATCCCCTTCGAGCAAATGCTTGTGCCCAGCAATCTACACAAGATTGTAGCATAGCATATTAGCATGTTAGTTACAAAAATGAAGAATGAGAAGTTGTACATCTAGCAAGATAATTTGGCCAAGTTGGGTATTTGGCTTAATGGATTTGGGTCGAGAGGGTCATTTTATTACAGGTTAGATTGACCTTAAAAACACTTGTTCTATTTTATAATTTCTAGTAATGATTAACACAAACATAGGAGTACAAAAAAATATTCATCTGATAATCTAAAGCTTTGAACTAAGGGAGTTAATGATTTTATGTGTCAAATATACACACGGGTTGACTTTCAACTAGTTTGGTCCGTTTGAGACATTTGAAACTATAAGGTGAAGCAAATTTTGTTTCATAAGTAAATGGGGTAGAAAGTAGTTTCCTATCTTGTATAAGACCAATGACAGACTTAAGATTAGTGACATTTATATTACCAGGAGCATAAGGTTTTTAGTTTCTTCATACTTGGCCCTCAACTGCTCACCAAACGGCAATAGTTCTTCAGACACAAGGAGTTTGTCATATAATGCCGCAATTCCTGGGTTACCTTTGGCAAACACCATCTCGACTAAATCAATTGTTACTCTAAAGAATGGCCACTCCTTGTACATCTCCCTTAGCATTTCGAGATTCTTCGAGTCCTTTTCAATAGCATGTTTGAATGCGGCTCCAAATCCAAGCCATACAGGAAGATGAAACCTTGTTTGAGTCCATGAAAATATCCAAGGGATTGCTCGAAGTGATTCAATTCCACCACTAGGTTTCCGTTTCGAAGGACGACTCCCAATGTTCATGCGACCGTATTCTAACTCGGGTGTGGCCTGCATTTTAAGAAGTCAATCAGGCAAACTATGCGTCTGTAAGGTTATATTGATATATTTGGATTTTGTGAATTATCAAACAATAACATCAAGAAAAAAAAAGTATTATAAATATAAATTGAACTAATTCTACCGAAAAATTGTACTATGAATAAACCATTTTAAATTCAAAGTTATAAGAAGCAAACAAGAGATTAAAGTACTTACGAGACGGAAGTATTTAAGAAATCGAGGATCCTGAAAAACTATTGATCGATATTCGTTAGTAGCATTAACTGCTAACTCATCCATAAGTGCACGCCATTCAGGTTTGGGTGAAATAGGTGGATTCATTCCATGTTCAAGTGTAGCAGCCGTGAACCGTTGTAAGGTTCTAAAACATAGACGTTCTTCCCCAAACGACCGTTCAATAACTTCACCTTGAACCGTGACACGTAGCGAACCATTAATTGTATCTGGTGGTTGAGACAATATAGCTAAATGGGTTGGCCCACCACCTCGGCCCACGGTCCCACCTCGACCATGAAAGATAGTCAGCTTCACTCCAAATTGTTTGGCTGTAACCATTAAATCCTCTTGCGCCTTGTATAACTCCCAAGCCGCCGTGCACCGCCCTGCGTCTTTCCCAGAATCTGAGTACCCGATCATGACCTCTTGCTTACCATTAATCCGATTTTTATACCAATCAATGGAAAAAAGACGAGCCATAGCAGCCGGTGCAGCTTTAAGATCATCTAGTTTTTCGAATAATGGTACAACCCTTAAAGGATTCTTCACATGACAGTTGTGTTTGTGTTGTAAAAGTTCAACAGCAAGCACATCAGAAGGGGCGGTGGCCATTGAGATTATATAAGCACCAAAATTATCTGATGGAAGTTTAGATATGACCTCAAATGTGTCTAAAACATCAGAAATTTCTTTAGTTTTGGAAAAATCCAACCCGTATAGAGGGCGTTTGTTATTAAGTTGGGCTAAAAGCCATTCTTGCCTTTGTTCCTCTGACCAATTTCTATACGACCCAATTTCTAAATGCTTTGTAATAGCATCAATAACATCAGTGTGTCGATCAGATTCTTGACGAATATCGAGTCTAACAAATGAAAGTCCGAAAGTGGAAACTTGACGTAGAAAATCAAGAAGGCTTCCATCAGCAATTGCTTTATCACCACATGCACAGAGTGATCTATAACATAGCTCAAGAGGCTCGAGAAACTACACGCAAAACGATATAAAAAATTTTAGTTTGACAAAAAAAGAAAAAAAAAAAAAGAACAAAAAACCTGACTTTTTTATTTTTTTATTTTTTATTATTTTTTTTGACATATATATATATATATATATATATATATATATATATATATATATATATATATATATATATATATATTGACATAAAAGAGCTTTGCAGTTTTTGTTTTTTAAGTCAAAGACCTGGTCAACACTTGTAAAAGTTGCGTCCTCGGGAATATCAGAGTCACCAGTGGCTAGCAATTGACGAGAACGTTCACGTGTATTATATAGCTTATCCCTCACATAACCAAGAATAATACGATACGGCTCGTTCAGAGGAATTTGCTTCCAAAATTCTGCATCATTTACACCAATATCCGAATGTTACAACAATAAAAGCCTTTACAATTTCGTAAAACACTCTCAAAGTTAATGTTCAAGGGCCTGCTTAAGGCCTATACCCGTAATTAGGTATAATATTTGATTAAAAAGCTATATAATATGGGTTCCTAAACGATTAATGTTAAGTACGCCCCTAAAACATAAATTAAAAGTACATTTCTTTAAGATGAACTTTTCACTATAGATAGTTAGACGACTGCATATACAATTCTTAAAAGAATATCTGAATCACATACCAATGAAGTGCTTCACATCACGATTTAAAGTTTGATACAATAAATAAGCACGAATACGAAGTTCATCGCTGCAACGCCACATAGAGAGCTGCCACCACAAGTGATTTAAACATGTGATATAGGATAATCCACAAAACATTCATAAAATCATAAGAAACCTTGACATTATAGTTTGAAAATGTCAATATCTACGACTAATAGAAAATAGCAAACTGAACCTGCACACATGAGTGCTTGACGTTTTGAAACATGGTAACTTACGTGTTATAACAAATGAAAAGTCACATGTATATAGGACTTTCGTGGAAATAAATATTGTAATTTAAGTAGTTTAAAGTTTAAATAGAACCCAAAGCAGTTCACTGACATCGAGGATGTGTATGTGATCACAGATAAACTATTACCTCGAACATGAGATCATCTATCTGAGAGAAGTACAGATTCGCAGCCATCATCCGAGCAAGTAAACATACATCTTTTGTGACTTCAGGAGTGACCCTTGGGTTTCCTGCAACATAATTGAGTTCCATTTTCAGTTTTCAGATAAGCTGTATATAGACTATAGAGTAACATATACAAGAAGAAAACTGAACAAGATAGTTACCATCACGATCACCACCCATCCAAGAAGAGAACTGAATAAGAGGGGCATTATATGGAACACGTTCAGAAATTCCGATATTTTTTAATGCAGTATCAACACGGCGTAGAAATTTTGGAACACCTTTCCAAATTGTTTCATGGAAATAACTCATTCCTGCTCTCATCTCATCTTGTGGAGTGGGAGGCGTTCTCTTGATTTCATCAGTGTGAAATGCAGCTTGTATCTACAACACAAGATTTTTTGTATTCAAACTTTCAAAACAGGTCGATCAATTCAGTACATGTCTGGGTAGGGTTGCCTGGAACACTTCTTTTTTAAAAGTTTCAGTTTGTTATAAACAACTAGTGTTAAACACAATTTAAGAATAATATCTAAATTCAAATTATTCTTTTGTCACAATGATTTGGAATGTTCCGTGCATTAAAAGACCCTTTGGCCTAATTGTGGCCCGTTTGGTTTCACTTTATTTTATTTGTTTCATCCGTTATATCTACTCATTTATAAGTAAATTAGTTTCAAGAGTCACCTCCATCTTCATGTAATTATTTCAATAACAAAAACATCATGCAATGTAAAATCCAATCAGAATATTACACATACCTCTCTCTGTAGAGCTTCATCGAGCTCCTGCTTATCATCTGGAGTTATGTCTTTGGCATACAATTGTGCTATACAGTTCCGGATTCTATATAAAATTCAACCATTATATCATAGTATTAGTATAGACCATATCATAGAAACGATGAAAATTTCCCTAGGGATGCCATTTAAGTTATGCAAAATCCTCAAGTAGGCCACCCAACTATATATAACTGCAAAAATCAACCTATACCACTAAAATGTTGGAGGAAATAAATACACACCTGCCATATTTCTGAAGCAAAGACCTACGAACAGACTGAGTAGGGTGTGCTGTGAGGACGATATCTACTGTTTGATTCTTCAATGAGTCAAAAATTTCTTGAGGAGTTTTATTCAGTTGACCTATAAGCCTCTTGAACGTCTCTTCCATATTTGATTCAGTTGGTGCAGAGGCCTCATCAGCTAAATCACCTCTTTTTAGCTTGATTCTTCGCCTATAAGCTATTTGAACTTCTTCTGCCAAGTTGGCTAAGCTAAGCATCTGGGAGAAAGACTTGGCCATAACAATAGAATCTCCAGCATCTAAACTTGTTAGAACTCTCCCAAGCTCATCCAATTTTGTAGGGTCCATGTTACCTTCGTATTCAGCCGAAAGTTCATAACAGTCTTGTACCTATGCTCCCCATACACAAAGAGCTAATATCAGATAGCTAGTAACCACTTTTTATTTGTTTTAACCACATCAAAAAGATATAGCTACAAAAGGAGGACGTGGGTCAAACGGATCAAATGTGTTGGGAATCATCCTAAGTCCATTAACTGATTATGCATACAGCCTACTAAATCGTGTTATAAACATGTTTTTAAACCTCTAGCAACAGATTAGTTGTTTATAATATTTTTACAGAAAAAGTACATAAAACTATTTGCAGCAGGTCAACCCAACCCAGCCAGTTTCGACCCGTCCTAATATAACATGCTTTAAATAAGCTAGTTAGCCTACCAGTCATCTTGCCACATTTATAGAGAGCGTCAAATGTGTGTAATGAACAAGGAGTTACAAAGCTCATGATCCATTAATGTAGAAAAAATTCAAGAGGATACACATCTGGGACCAAATTCCATAAGTTATGGCTGTGATTTCAACATTCTCCCAATCCTCGAGAAGCAATTTTTTTATATCTTTTTTCAAGTTATCGGAATTCCATCCACCACCTGGTATTTTTACTGAGAATTCCAATATTTAAGGTATAAATTTAAATTATTAGTTTGATACTACACACAACAGAAACCTCATCATGTAGAGTAAAAAACGAAGGCTCCCTGTTTAGGTTATCCGGGGAAGTCAAGCAAAAAAGGCTCCTGTAGCCATTTCCGGAGTTTTCCCTGGCCATCCCATGATGTTCACCAACACATTCTGATTATCAGATTGGTAATCACTTTCACACCAACATACATCACTTTTAGGGGATGTTTGGTATTGCTTAATAAAACTGCTAATTCCTCTGCCAATATTATGTTTTCTTATACTAGAAATTGCTTGTTTTCAAAAGCAATTTCGAATAAATCTTAACCATCATAATCATCTATATAATAGCACACCCACAACATAAACTTATTTAAGTATAACATTAATTAGCACAAGTCCAAAACCACATGCAACACAATACAATGATCATAACCTTAAAAAAAAAAAAAAAAGAAAAAAAAAAAAAAAAAAAAAACTAAGGTGAATTATATACCGTTTGACGAATCTCTTCACCATGCAAAACTTGAAGAATATCAAGAAAACGATCCAACAAAAGAGCATCATATTCCACCAACTTGTCATCATCAGAAACTTTACTTGGAGCTAATAGCCTCAACTGAGCATCTATTGAAGCCATTTTTTCTAGTTTTCTACTACCCATATGTGCATGCATTACTCTTGATCACTTTTTTTCTTAACTGTAATTCACGGGTTTATTTGAGAGAAAAGGTGTGACTCTCGTGATAAAAGATACATAAATACTGAAAGAGTTAGAGTGGTAGTGGGATTCTATCTTTACAATGTTGTTTACGAATATCTTAGTTGTTTACGAATATCCTTAAACCTTTCTTCATTCGATTATTAAGATTAAGATTGTAATATATTCTTATGTTAATCTTAAACGTTACATATTTATCTGGTCATTTAGAATTATGTTAAAAATATTTGATAATGTTGTTTTGGATTGGTAAAGAAAGTAAGTATAAATGGGTAAGTATCCTCTTACGATATTACGAGACTGCAAAACAAAAATGATCCGAATCTTACATAGGATCTTTGAAAGCTTAAAATCTTATAGAATCCCAATCTGACCAGATGATCTTAAGATCTAATCCGATCCGATCATACTTTTCTCGTATAAAAACTAGAAAACTGCAAATTTTTTGATTATTTTTTGTAGAACTTAAAAAACAACATATTAATCTTATTAAACATTTCATAATCACAATTTAAGACAACATTTCAATGAAACATTCATATAATTTTGTGTTTATGATATATAATAATTTGTAAATTTGTATAATATTACAAAAACTATTAAGAAAATGACATTATAGTAGGATCTTAAGATCCCGATCCGATCTTGCAAACACGAAAACGATACTAGGTAAGATCCCGATCTTGAAAACCTTGAGTTTGGGTATACTGTATATTCAAAGTAGTAAGAGTTTGAATCAAATGACAACAAAAAATAAAATGAGAAGGGTGACAAGAAACCATAACCACACATTTCAGATGCACCTACAAAATTAGATGCATCTCTCCTTAAAATTCCTATTCTTATTTGAAATGTGGCTATAAATTCTTCTTATTTCAGTTTTTCTTCTCACCGGATCATTTCTCGTCGTAAATTAAGTATGGACAAAATTTGATAGTGTTGTAGACGGGTTTTACTGATGTACTATCAAACTTATTTGCAAGTGATAATAGTTGAATGTTGTTTAGCTTGAATAACCGGATCATTATGTTAGGTGTTGTGTGATGGTGGGCACTTAAATAAAAATAAGCGCAAAATAGAAAGTTTGAAAAGTGTTCTTCATTCAACACTTGTCCCTTCTCTTATATTATTCAAATAAATCCGTTCACAGATAAAAAGGTTATTTGACTCATTTTTTGCTTTTAACCCTCAAACTTTAAACGCACATAACGACAAACTTTTTAAAAAAATCGATTTCACCATAATTTCTAGAATTTCATCCCCTTTAATTTGGTATAAATTTTTTTAAATATTTCGATTCTTTTTACATATCAAATGGGTATTGATTTTCTTTTTCCTTTTTTAGCATTTTCGACCCTATTTTTTACCCTCATAAGTGCCGAACTATGAAACAATTAAAAAATGAAAGTTATAAATTTTGGTTTACTTTTTACACAAGTCTTGAATCACTAAAATCAATGTCATATAGTGAGATATCACACGTAAAAGATGACGTTTTAGTCATATTTGTTGCACATAAGGTGTTAATAAAATATCTAGCTTAGATTTTTAGTGTTAAAATTGCGTTAAATGCACTAAATTTTATACCACAATACACCATTAATCATTTTATTAATTTAAGATTAAAAAAGTGATATTTTTTAATTGTTAACTTTGTACAAAAATGTACGCGTTTTGTTTTATTGCGTTTTTAACCATAAATTTGACCAATATTATATTCGAATTAGAAAAATTGTAAAACATAAAAGTTATAGATTTTATGCTAATCTTTACTCAGGCTTTTGAATCGTATAAAAAAAGTAAAGTGTGAGTGAGATATCTCATTTTTAATATAGTGTTTTAGTTATTTTAGTTAGTAATGTTTAGGGCTATAAACGAACTGAACGTTCAGTGAACATTTCATGAACCGTTCGGTAAAAAGTTCGTTTATTAAATGAACGAACAAGAACAGTATTTTACGTTCGTTTAGTTAAATGAACGAACATGAACAAAAGTCTCGTCAGTTCATTTATGTTCGTGAACGTCCGATTATGCGTTCGTTAAAGTTCGTTTATGTTTATTTATCTATTTATGTTCATATATCATATCTTTTAATTTTATAATTTTAAAAATTGGTTTGTTTAAACAAAACAACACTTATAAAATATTATATTGTGAAGAATTCAATAAAGTTTATGTTTGTTTGTCTATTTTCACTTATGTTCAATCGTTTATGTTCGTTTAGCGTTTGTTTAGTGTCTGAATGAACGAACATGAACAACTCATTTTCTTAATAAATGAACATGAACAAGAAAATTCGTCCGTTTAATCGTCCGAGTCCGTTTATTTGTCCGGTTAAAATTAAATGAACGAACATGAACAGGGTTCCGTTTGTGTTCGTCCGGTTCGTTTACAGCCCTAGTAAGGTTGATGCATCATAATTAAAAGTTAGTGCATCAGTGTTATAAAACTATGATATACCATTTGCTAGTTCATCAGTAGTCTCGTTCATCAGTTAGACTTGTTCATCAGTTCAATAGTTAGTCTTGTTAATTAGTTCACTAGTCTTGTTCATCAATTCGTCTTGTTAATTAGTGAGTCTTGTTCATCAGTCATGTTCATTAGTTAGTCTTGTTCATCAGTTCATCAACTCATCAGTCTTGTTCATTAGTTAGTCTTTGTGTGGATATGAAGATCAAAGTACTTCTGATGTTCAAAGTACTGCTTGTGTCAAAGTGCTGCTTATGGTCAAAGTACTGCTCGTGCACACCAATACTTTGAGGATCAGTACCTTGGATATCTATATGTTGATCAGTAGTACTTTGAATATCATCACCTTCAACATAAACCCTAAAAGATGTCGACAGAAGTTGCACCAGTTCCATCCATCACCTCAATCAGAATTCCCATTGTCAAGAAGGGAGAATATGATCTATGGAGTATGAAGATGAGGCAGTACATTGCCATCACAGACCATGCTTTATGGGATGTGATTGTCAATGGTAATGTTGTCATTGATGAACCTGTATCCATTGAAGGACAACCTACACCACTTAAGCCAACCTTGTCAGCAGTTACTAAAAGAAATCAAGATAAGGCTCTCAACATACTGCTTTCTGCTATTCCTGATGGTCACCTATTGAAGTTTCATGATGCTAAGGATGCAAAACAACTATGGGCTGCTATTAAGACAAGATTTGGAGGTAATGATCCTTCCAAGAAGATGCATAGAAACCTATTGAAGCAACAGTTTGAAACATTCACTGTTGGTGAAAGAGAAAGCCTTGACTCTGCCTATGACAGATATCAAAATCTACTCAGTATGCTAGAGTTATATGGAGCATAGGCATCTGTTGAAGATGCAAACTTGAAGTTCTTGAGGAGTTTGCCATCTGCATGGCATGTGGTTGCTACTATGATTAGAGGACAACCTGGTTTGGATACTATGGACTTTGATGATCTCTACAACAATTTAAAGGTGTATGAGCATGAGATGAAGGGTAACAAAGGTTCAAGTTCTCATAACATTGCTTTTGTGTCTTCTGAAAACAGAGGCAGTACTTCCACTAAAAGTACTGCTTACCCTGTCCAAAGTACTGTTGAAGAGAAACAGCACCCCTGTACAACAATGGTCACTACCACTTCATCACCATCAAACAACACCAACTCTGATGATGTTCTATGTTCATTCTTTGCTCAACAAGCCACTCTACCTGTTACATATCAAGAAGATGTCTTGCAAATTGATGATGATGCTCTCGAAGAAATTGACATAAGATGGCAGGTTGCCATGATCACTGCAAGGATCAAGAAGTTCATGAACAAGACAGGGAGAGGTATTGATTTTAAAGCTAAGCAGGGTATAGCATTTGATAAATCTAAGATTGAATGCTTCAATTGTCAAAAGACTGGTCACTCTGCAAGGGAATGCAAGTTTGCAAAGTATCAGGAAAACAGAATGATTGAAAAACCCAAGGTTGAAAGAAAGGAGGTTCCTACTACTGAACCAAAGTCACAAGCTTTGGTGGCTCAAGAAAATCTATCAGAGGTTGAATGGAGTAATGAATTTGATGATGAACCAGTAACCTACTCTATGGTTGCATTGGAAGAGGTTGATTGGAGCACAACTTTTGATGAGGAACCAGGATATGCTGCTTTGGAATCAAGGGATGGTCTAGGAAGCTTTGATTGGAACATGGAAAGTGAAGAAGAACCTGTTTAGCTTGCTATGGTAGCTACTTCACCAAGTTCATCTACTATCTCTGAGGTATGCTCTAAATGTAGTAATTCTTATCAAAAATTGCTTAAAGAATATGAAACTGAAAGAGATAATTATAGAAGGGCTAAGTCTGAGATAGCTGGTTACCAATTGACTTTAGAGTCAATGGAAGCCAAGATAATCACTCATGAAAATATTGAAGTAGCTTGGGTAGAAAAATATCAGCAACAAGTTTATCAATTAAAGTTAAGTGAATGGAAGTTAGGATGTAAGGTTTCTGAACTAGAAAAGGTCACCAAAGAAAGAGATAAGTTGTTAGAAAAACTTGCTAGTTGGAAAGAATCAGGTCTGTCACATGTTAGTTTTGTTGAAAAACAAAGAACAACAAACATTAAAACTGGCCTAGGTTAGGATCATAGTAGTTCAGAAGAAATCCCAACTAGGAACAAGGAACTAAGTATTTTAGAAGAGACCTCAACTAGTGATGAAGAATTAACACATCTAGTGATGAGGAATCACCTTGTTCAACACCTTCTGAATTTAAGAAAGACAAGGGATACAATGAAGTTCCTCCACCCACATGTAGTTTCCAACCACCTAGGACAGATGTTTCTTGTTTTGAAGTACACAATTTAGAGTTTATGAAAAAGCTTAAAGGTCAATCTAATTCAAGTCAATCTAGTTCTGAGTCCTTAAGGGAAACTGTTGAGAAACCTAGGGATGATAACAAGGGTTCAGGGAATGATAAAGTCTTTTCACAACAAGCAAAACTTCCAAAAACTTCTCAAAGTACTGCTGATCATTTAGCAGTACCTTCAAGAAATTTTTTTCAAAATACTGCTAATTTTAGAAAACCTTTTGGAAGAGGATTTGGGAATATGGGTCCAAAGTTATGTTATGTATGCTATAGTCCTCACCTTTTGATTAAGGACTGTGATTATCACTCAAAATACTTAAGCAAGTTCCCAAAGACCACATCTGCAAACCATAAGCACAGGGAGAATAAACTAAGGGAGAATAAACCAATTTGGAATCATTCACATAGGGTTAACCATAGTAATTTCTCAAAATACTATAGGTACCCTCACCAGAAAAGACCATTTTCCAAACCCCCAGTACCATCAAGAGATACTTTTCAAAGTACTGGTAAAACAGTACCTTCTCAAAGTACTGTTAGGAATTCACCCAACCAAGGTACTGTTAGCACTTCTTCAAAATTAAGACCAAGGAAGTTCAATTCCTACAAACCTAGAAGGCCTTACACCTCAAAAAGAGTACCTAGCTCAAAGAACCCAACACCAACTGTTAAAACTAAATGTTTTAAGAATGAAGGTACTGTTGGGGAAGAAACAGTACTTTCAGAGAATAAGAGTGAAAAAGGGAATGTTGATAAGAATCAACCACAGGTTTTGGAAAAGACATTAATTCTTGATAGTGCTTTCAAAAATAGTGGAGATTACATACTCAAAGAATTTGAGTATGTCACTCCACAAGGGGAACACAAGTCAGTAATGGCTTGGGTTCCTAAGAGAAACTAACCCTTTTCATCTTTATGCAGGGCAACCTAGAAGAGGAGCTTAAAGATCATATTATCATTGATAGTGGTTGCTCTGGAAGTATGACAGGAGACAAAGAGCTCTTGTCAGATTTTAAGGCTTATTTTGGAGGAAGATTTGCATTTGGGAATGATCCTGATGGAGGGAGAATCACTGGCAAAGAAACCATCAAGACTGGATCCATTGATTTTGAGAATGTTAGATATGTGAAGGAGCTTAAATTCAATCTTTTGTCAGTATCTTAGATCTGTGACAAGAAATATCCTGTGTTATTCCTTGACACAGAATGTCTTATTCTCTCCCCTGAGTTTAAGTTAGATGATGAAAACTTGGTGATACTGAGAGCACCAAGAACCAATGATGTGTACAGCTTAGATTTGAAGAATATCAATCCTACTGAAAGAGCAACATGTTTAGTAGCAAGGGCAAGAATTGAAGCCATAAGGTTGTTTCTGGCTTTTGCATCATATATGGGCTAGCCTGTATATCAAATGGATGTCAAGAGTGCTTTTCTTTATGGCACTATCACAAAGGAAGTCTATGTCAAACAACCTCCTGGTTTTGAAGATCCTGCACATCCAAACAAAGTCTACAAGGTTATTAAGGCTCTGTATGGCCTCCATCAAGCCCCTAGAGCTTGGTATGAAAGACTCTCCACTTTTCTATTGCAACATGGTTTTAGGAGAGGTTCCATTGATAAGACTTTGTTTATCAAAAGAGACAAAAAGGATATTATGCTTGTCCAAGTGTATGTGGATGACATTATCTTTGGAGCCACAAAACAGTCAATAGTGAAAGAGTTTGAGCAGCTCATGCAACAAGAATTTCAAATGAGTTCCATGGGAGAATTAACATTCTTTTTGGGGCTTCAAGTTCAACAATCAAGCATTGGAATTTTCATTAGTCAAGATAAGTATGTTACAGACATTCTAAAGAGGTTTAACTTCACCACTGTCAAGCCAGCCTCCACACCCATTGATGCTAACAAACCATTGGGAAAAGATGAAGATGGAGAAGATGTTGATGTTAAGCTTTATAGATCCATGATTGGCTGTCTAATGTATTTGACTGCATCTAGACCTGACATTACTTTTGCTGTGTGTTTATGTGCAAGACATCAGGTCAACCCCAAAAGTTTCACATCTCAATGTAGTCAAGAGGATTTTTAGGTATCTCAGGCAACAACCTAAGCTAGGGTTGTGGTATCCTAGAGAGTCTCCTTTTCATTTGGAAGCCTTTTCAGATAGTGATTATGCTAGAGACAATTATGATAGAAGATCAACCACTGGTGGATGTCAATATCTTGGAAGAAGATTAGTTTCATGGCAATGCAAGAAGCAAACAATTGCAGCAACATCTTCCACAGAAGCAGAATATGTGGCTGCTGCAAGCTGTTGTGCCCAAGTGCTTTGGTTACAAAATCAACTTTTGGACTATGGATTCAACTTCAAGAATACTCCTATCAACATTGATAATGAGAGTACAATCTGTATTGTGAAGAATCATGTTTATCATTCCAAGACTAAGCATATTCAGATTAGGCATCACTTTATCCGAGATTGTTATGAGCACAGACTTATAAATGTGGTTAAAGTTCACACAGATGATAATGTAGCTGATTTACTCATAAAGGGCTTTGATGTTTCAAGATTTACTTATTTAGTGGTGAGTATTGGGATTGTAAAACCTAGAAATTTTGAACATCTAAAATACCCAAAATACCCCTATAATTTTTAAACTTTTGATGATTATAACCTGAGTATGTAAATTCGTTAATATTTGAAACACCAACATTTATACGAATAATGAAAAGCTTATGATAAATAATAATGGTGTACATTCGACAATCACTATTCGGAATCAATAATTTCGGTTTTATATTTTTTTTATAGAAACACTCCCGGAAATATATTTCTCTCATTAACCAATTTGAGGTATCGCATTTACACTTTAATTCAACGGAACACGGAATACACAAAGTAATAATAATAATAAAAACTTAAACCTTATCTCTTCTTCAAACCGACTCCACCCATCATATAATATTTGTTTTTCCTTTCAACTGTACCAAAACACAAAAACTGATATCATCTCCCACTTCTCTCTCTGCACCGCCTCACACCACTGCTCCATCATCACCAAGACCATGGGATCGCGTGGCTGCTAGGGTGTAGAGTGAGAGGGTCTCATTTGGTTCGAAGTTAATCACCATCATCGCTACCACCTCATCTCCTTCGATTGATATTAACACACAACCTTGTTCCATCTCTTGTTCATCTTTTCTTATATTCGAATTTAAATTCGATTTTTCATAAAGATTTGAAGCTATAACGAGCCACACAAAAGTTTTGTACAAAAGTATCATCAATATCGTGGTATGTTCTTGATTTGGATTTGGGTTTTATAGTTTATTTTGGACCTGTTTAGGGTTGGAGCCGAGACCACTTGGGTCATGGGTTAAGTTGGATTTGCTTAATTTTCATCCTCTTGTGGTTTAGTAAATCTTGCTTTGATTATATGTTAGGTTTGTTTGATTCGATGTGGAAAACTGAATTGTTAAGAGTGTTTGTTTGTTGTTGCTGTCGAGAATAAAAGCCACCACAAGGGTGGTGTTGTTTCTGTTCAGTCTAACACCCAAGAGGGTGCACTTGGTTTGCTTGTTCACACACCTGGGGTGTTTGCTTGTTACCTGCTGTCGCAGCCAACCCCATTAGGGGTGTGTGTTTGTGCGTATTAACAGCCCAAGGGGCGTGTTTGTTTTCGGTTTGATCCACCCCACAGGGGCGTTTGGGTCTGCTTGTTTAGCTCACATATTGTTTATATGTCATATTAGACATATTATAGTTGGATTAGAAGCTTAAAAATGAGGTTTTGATGTGTTTGGAAGAAGTAGAATTTGTGCAGATTCTGTGACACGCAAACTGAGGATTGAGACTTTGTAAAAACTATTTTTTGATTAGATAATATGAAAGAGCTTATTTTTATGTTCGTTTCGGTAATTGGAACGTCCCGTAACTCCTAATAACGAAGAAGTTATGGTCGAATGAAGTTTTGAAATTATATATATTGTTGGTACAGCTATTAGCAAAGTTCGAGTCTGACCAGTTTCGTAAATCATGATTTTGAGCCCTTTCAAGTCCGTTTTAGCCTTCCGGCGAAACACGAAAGTTGTTCGGAACGACGTCTTGCATAAAATCTCTTTAGAGTCCAAGTCACGAAAGTGTAATGTAACGGGTCAAAACTGAAAGTCAAACAACTGCAGTTTATTTAAAAAGTCAAAGTACCAGTAGAAACTTGCAGGGGCATTCTGGTCATTTTACATTGGTATTCAGGTCTCGGCTATAACTAAAAAGTTTTCCGGAATGTCGTTTTACACAAAATATCTTTTGAGTACGAGACGTGAAAATGTGTTTTAATGGGTCGTTTTGGCCGGGTCAGATTTAAGTAAAGCATATAAGCTTTAATGGATCAACTTATGATTACTATTGGACTACATGTTGGATATTTTGGACAATGGATATTAGGATTAAAAACTATTGAGCTTGGACATTTGGACTATCGGACTATATTTAACAATCGGTATTTTGGATATATGGGATTATTAGACTCATGAGGGACTTAAGATATCGGACGATTGCCCATTGGACTATTATCAGGCTATTAAGTCTAATATATACATGCTAGATATATTATACTTTGGAGTATGTTATGTCTTCGTTCTGTGTTTTCATACCACCACAAGAATGATGATACAAAACCTTTTTACAAACATTGATATGAATATTCCACGAAAACTAAAATGTTTTATCCTTTGAAACTCATTCGCATCGATCACGTTTCGTGTATCACATTATGAGATAACTACATATTCACTAGGTCGTGCCGGATTCTTCATTTCATTGTGTTTTAATTCTTGACATCACTTGTATTACCTTATTCGCTACACTCTAAGACTCGCTGAAGAAGGAGTAACTTCCGATCTTTTGTTTCTGATATAGTTTCATTTGCGGTTTAAGGTACGGATATTCAGTCTCTTTTTTTTAACATTCTTCGTTATTAGTACAGATATTCTGACCTTTTCAGTAAAGGTTTCTCATGATTCTCTTTTCTTTTGCTATCTTTCATTATTAGGGTTCCCTAAGCCATTGTTATGAAACCCTTTTTGTTTCTGAACCTTTTCTGTATGAACCTTTGTTTATCTGAACCTTCTGATTTAACCTTCTGATTTGACCTTTTGATTTGACCTTCTGATTTAACCTTCTGATTTGACCTTCTGATTTAACCTTCTGATTTGGACTTCGGATTTAATCTTCTGATTTGGACTTCTGATTTAACCTTCTGATTTGGACTTCTGATTTAATCTTTTGATTTGGACTTCTGATTTAACCTTCCGATATGGACTTTATGATATGAACCTCTGATATGTATTTCTGACCTGATTATTATGGCTTAAGATCTGTATCATTTTATGATATTTTGTATGACCTATTCTAGTTTGACACCCGAGCCAAATTTATTTCACTAGGCATGGGGGTTCCATGTCCGTGTCAGGGATGCACCTCTGACATGACTCTAGGGCAGTAGAGTGATGTTCTGCCACGTCCCTTTGATTGGTCTGCATGTGAATGGGTAGGGGCGTATGGATGCATCCTAGATCTGTTTCTGTTTCTGATATGATATGATTTGTCTGGTGAATGTGGCTGTGTGTGCAATACACGTCCTTCACATTTCTGGGAGCTAGCTACTCCACCCATATGAGGACACCCCTCATTATTGTCTGATTATCTGAGAGGTCTCCCCTCTATATATTTATGAAGATATGTGAATTATGATTATGATATGATATATGTTTCTGGGCTCGTGGTAGATGACTATCCGTTACTTTCATCTTTATTTCTATTTCAGTTACTTTGATTACATTTCAGTTATTTCCGTTACACCATATTCTGTTTCACATTACTTTGTTGTTATATCTGTTCACTGAGCTTGTAAAGCTCAGCCGCATTTCTTTTCCTGCGGCAGGTTTTAGTGGGAAGCCGGGTTATGAGTGAAGAATACTTTTGGACGTAGAAGACTACACGTCGATAGCCATTTGGATTAGGGATGATTAGAAGTGATTACATCTTCAGACTTAGTATTTATTTCTGTTCTCAGTTGTAACCTTGTACTTCAGATTTTACCTTTGTAACCTTTGAGATTCTTTTGTATTACTTATGTTGTATGCTTGTGTTTTGCTTTGATATGTCACCATAACATAATACTTCTACCCTTATCGGGTTGGGGTGTTACAGGGATGATCAATAATTAAGCTACATTTGAGGGGAGGCATTAGTAGCTATTCTTTATTTGAGGGGAGGCTACATTAATCATTAAACAGAAGAGTAACTTTATTCATATTGTTAGATATTTTGGTGGAAAGTACTTTTAGCCAAAGTAATGCTTCATATTTGAATGAAAGTACTGCTCAGTATTATATGGCAAAGTACTGTTTGGCGCTTCATGGAAAGTACTGACGTGTCAGGATACTGTTCCAACGGTAAAAAATAAGGGGTAACAACTTTCCGAAAGATATGGGGAAGATAAATTCCAAAAATAATGGTAAATTCATTTATTAGCCGTGATTTTTTGTATATTATCTTTCTTTGTGATTATCTCTTCCATCTTTATATACCCTCATCATCATTACTGTTCATCCATTCAAACACTAACAAATCCCTCATCGATCATCATCCTCTTTCACAACTACAAACAATGGCAAACCGTTCTGTGGAAAACTAGAAGGGGGGGTTGAATAGTTTACCGTTTAAAATATTTTTAACTTGTTTAATTATCTTTTGAAACTTTCCGTTTAATCAAAGATATATACACAAACACAATATATAACATGCAAGTATAAAGAAAGAAACGATCAAACCATAACACGAGTATTTATCGTGGTTCGGCTACAAGGACTATTTTTCCTTGCCCTACGTCCACGCCCCGAGTATCTGTTGGAAATTCTGCTGACTGTTTCTGCTGAAGGTTACTGCTGAAGAGCTGGTTCCTGCTGAAGCAGTGTATCTGCTGAAGACTAGTTTCAGCATTTTTAGTTTCTGCGGATATAGTATTTTCGTATTTTATGTATTATAGTTTGGATATGCATGAGTTTATTTAGGAAGTGATAATGCATATCTTTTAGAAGTTTTAGAATATAAGTTTCTTGGGAAACGGTTTAGGGTTCCTTGTGTATAAAAGGAACACACGATTATGTATTGAATAACGTTTTTAGAAAACACTCTTATTATTATTAAAAGATCCATAGAGGATCAAGAGTTCTTAGTATTACACTTGTGTTTGTTTCCGCTTTAAAATACAAGTTACAGAGATTGTCTATTAGTGTGTTATTGATTACAGTGACATAACTAACGATTCTAGAGTGCTCAAGAAGATCTATCAAGGTCTTATAGTTCAACAAGTGGTATCAGAGCCTCGAGAGAGTCTCTGCTATACTAAGAAACACAAATCTTACACCTTAAGAATCCAAACCAATAAAAAAACATGCCTGGATCTGATGATGAAGTTGACACAACCCAAAACCTTAACACCACTTCTCTTCAACAACTCAACCTCTCCAACAGTAATGCTAAGTTCCCATACTTGAAGAATGCTGAAGAATATCATATGTGGTCCATGAAGATGCAGAACTGGATCACAAACATAGATTGGAATCTGTGGGAGGTTGTTAAAAAAGGGAATAGCCTGAAGAAGCATGTTAAAGATGCTGATGGGGTTGTTACAATTCTAGGTCCCAAAACTGCTGAAGAGATTCTGGCTGTACAGAGGGAGAGTAAAGTAAGAACAATTCTGCTCCAAGCTATACCAGATGACCACATGGGTGACTTCCACTTCATGGAGGATGCCAAGGACATTTGGATGGCAATAAAGGCTAGATTTGGTGGGAATGAGGAATCAAGGAGGTTGCAGAAGTCAATGCTCAAGCAGCAGTTCCAAGAGTTTCAGATATCTGAAGAAGAGGGAATTCATAAAGGCTATGACAGGTTTCATCGGATCTTAAGTCAACTTAATCAGCTGAAGGCTAGACCTGACAACGAGGACTGCAATGCTAAGTTTCTGAGATCCTTGCCGCCATCTTGGTTGCAAGTCTGTATTGCTCTCAAGACCAAGGGTGGGTTGGACATGATGTCCTTTGATGACCTCTACAACAGGCTTAAATCACTTGAGCCTGATGTTAGAAGTCCTATTCGTCCATCCACTCACTCTGCATTTGTTGGCGCCTCTACAAAACCTGTGCATCATGCCTCAAGTTCTTATTCATCAGGAGCATCTTCTCAAACCCATACTCAATTTGCTCCTAAACCAAAATCCAGTAGTGTGTTGGATGATATTGTTCATTCATTTGTGGCTGAATATGAACATCAGCAGTTTCTTGCTTATGAGGATTTTGAACAGGTGGATCCATTGGAGATGGAGGAGATGCACTTGAAATGGCAGCTTGCAATGATCTCCATGAACATTAAGAGGTTTGAAACCAAGTCTGGAAGGAAGTTTGGCTTTAATGGAAGAGAGGCAGCAAGGTTTGACAGAAGGAAGGTTAAATGTTACACTTGTGGTCAAGTGGGACATTTTTCAAGAGAATGCAAGGAGAGGAAGTCTGGTGATGAAGTCAGATATGGCTCTTACCCATTGGAAGCAGGAACTAGTAAGGCTGCACCTTCAAAAGCTATGGTGACTCTGGATCACCAGATTGATTGGGCTAAACATGAACCTGCTGGAGAGGAAGCTTCTACTTCTTCACAAGTGAATCTGCTGGCATACTCACCTTCAGAGGACAAGAAGGAGCAAGTCTCCTTGATGGGAATCTCTCAGGTACACAACTGTGTGTTTGGATGTAGTGTAAGATACAATGAGCTTAAACAAGAATTTGATGAATTGAAACCAAAGTACAATGAGTGCTATATAGAAGTAGAGTCTTATAAAATGGCTTTAAAAACTTTAGAGAAACAAAAAGTCTGGTTTAAAAAGAATCAAGTTAAATAAGATGAAAAAATAAGAGTTCTAGAAAGTGATTTAGAAGTTGCTAAGATAGACTTAAGACGTACTGAAAAGGAGAAGTCTGATCTAGAAAAGGAAAAACAAGAATTACAAGTTAAGTTAGACAAAGAAATAGCTAGAAATAAACAATGGTTAATATCAGGTGATAATCTAGCTAGTGAACTTTATAGTAGTCAGGCTGTGAACTCTAAAATAGGTTTAGCATTTAAAAAATATGTTGGTTTAGAAGATAGGAATGACCTAGGTAAATCAACACCAGCAGGGTTAGCTAACTTTGTCAAAGAAGGTAACTTACATGCTGTCCCTGGACCTATAAGAGGGGAACATATGCCTATTGACCTATCCATACCTAGTGACTTTGATGGATCACACCATCTCTATGGCAAAAAGTCAACTGACTTGCCAGACCCTATTCTGCAATCTACTGACTTTGTCTCTTGTTGTGACAGTGACAAGTCTTCTGATGAAGGGTCTACCTCATTTGCCAGCTGTGATTCAAGTGAGAAGTCTGACCTGCCCAAGACCACTCCCAAGACCACACCAAAGACATCACCCAAGACTCCCCACAATCCTTCTAGAGTTGCTGCTGATAACAAGACCGTTTCTACTGAAGACTTGTTTTTAAATTCTTTGCAAAATAATACTTTTGGTTCTGTTAAAAACAATTCTGTTTATCATGGTGGTTTGAATACTTTTTCATATTATGGAACTTCCTTTGGTTTGAATAAATCTTCTAAGAAGAAGAAATGTTTTGTGTGTGGAAGTAAATCTCATTTGATTAAGGATTGTACATTTTATGAGCAAAGAATGGGTGAATGTGTTAGTCAAAGGAAACCTAGGCATATGTGGAAGAATGTTAGTGAAATACCCTCTTTTGTTCCACATCAGCAGAAATCCAATTCTGCTGAACCACATTCTTCATGGAGAAGAACCAGTATTAGGCCATATGTTCGACCCACTAGTTCTTTCTTTTCTAATGGTTATTGGCCTAATCACTTTGACTCAATGTATTATGGTGGTGGGTATTGGAATACTGCTGTGAAGCCCTCAGCAGGTTGTTCTTGGACAAAGAAGGGACCTAATTTGCAGTACAAACCCAAGAACAATGGTGGATCTAAAACATCTACATGGCCTATCACTAATGATCCACAAGGCAGGCTCAAGTCAGCAATGACTTGAGTCTCCAATGTGTACTAATTTTTGTATATTTTTGTTGTTGTTGTAGGATCATCCTTTGAAAAGTACTGAAGTAGGTATTGTTGATAGTGGTTGTTCTAGAAGTATGTCAGGGAACAAGGACAAGATGCATGACTTTGTGCCCATAGAAGGAGGAGGCACTGTAACTTTTGGTGGTGGAGATGGCAAAATTACTGGGAAAGGAACTATTAAGACACCTTTGTTAGACTTTGAAAATGTTTATTATGTGAAGGAACTAGAGCATTTTAATCTATTCTCTGTATCACAAATTTGTGACACTAAGAATAAGGTTTTCTTCTCTGAGGATGAATGTCTTGTACTCTCCAAGGACTTCAAACTTCCAGAAGACACAACTGTTTTGCTGAGAGTTCTTAGAACCTTCAACTTGTACACATTCAATCTGAATGATGTCAAGCCAGAAGGTGATCTAACATGTTTGGTGGCAAAAGCTTCCCAGGATGAATCTACCAAGTGGCATAGGAGAATGGCTCATGTGAATTACAAGACTATCAACAAGTTGTCTAAACTTGGTCTTGTTCAGGGTCTTCCTTCTAAACTCTTCACCAATGAACACAATTGTATTGCTTGCAACAAGGGAAAGCAACACAGAGCCTCTTACAAAGCCATCAAAGCTGTGAGCACCATTTTAGAACCTCTTCAGTTGCTGCACATGGATCTCTTTGGTCCAACTCCTATCAGAAGTATAGATCACAAGTACTTCTGCCTGGTTATCACAAATGATTTTAGCAGGTTTTGCTGGGTATTCTTTCTAAAAACTAAAGATGAAACAACTCCTATTTTGAAAGAATTCATCATTTTAATTGAAAACCAGCTTAATAAAAAGGTTAAAGGAATTAGGTGTGATAATGGGGCAGAATTCAAAAATGTTGTTTTCATAGAATTCTGTATGTCTAAGGGGATTAGAAGGGACTATAGTACTCCAAGGACCCCACAACAAAATGGGGTTGCTGAAAGGAAGAATAGAACCCTCATTGAGGCAGCAAGATCAATGCTTGCAGACTCCAAATTACCCACTATGTTTTGGACTGAAGCAGTAAGTACTGCTTGTTATGTCTTAAACAGGGTATCCATCACTAGACATCATGTCAAGACACCTTATGAACTTCTCACTGGGAAAGTTCCAGACATACATTACCTTAAACCTTTTGGATGCAAAGTGACCATTTTGAATACTGCTGATATACTGGGTAAGTTTGATGGGAAAGCTGATGAGGGATATATTGTGGGTTATTCAGCTCATAGCAAGGCATATAGGGTTTATAATCTGAATGCCAAAAGGATAGAAGAGACCCTTAATCTAAGATTTCTTGAAGATCAGCCTAATAATCAGGGACAAGGCCATTCTTGGTATTTTGACCTAGATTATTTGACTGACTATTTGGGTTATACTAGACATGCTTCTAATCCTAATGCAGGTAACAAAGATCCACATTCTAACCTTGCAGGTTCCATGGATGATGACTCAGACTGTGAATCTGAGCCAGATGAACATACCATTGTTGTACCATCTTTTCCACCTAACCATTTTGTAGGTAATCATTCTACTACTGAACAAGAGGATGAGTCACATTATGCAGAGGATCTTGCAAGACTGAAGAAGCAAGAACATGCTGCTACTCAGGAAGCTCAGAAACTCAATGAAAAGGTTACACAAGAGATTGAAGCAATCCTATATCAATCAGCCCAAGCAGTCAGTGGAAACAAGGATACTGCTGACGATTCTACTGAAGGCACACCTATTACCACTGATAAGGTCAAAGATGTTGATGATGCACACTCTCCCATTTCTACTGAAGTCTCTGCAGACTTTGAGAAGCCCTTTACTAGATTTCCAAGTCCTTCTGATCTTGGGAATTATCAGCCAAAGCCTGGCCTATTTCACTCAGCTTCTTATGATACTGAGTTTGGGCCTACAGTCAACAACCTTGATACCACAATTGATGTTCAACCTACAACAACTAAAAGGATTCATAATGCTCATCCCCTATCAAAGATTATTGGAGATCCTAAAGATCCTGTTAGAACTAGAAGCACTGTAAAGAATACAAAATATGGTGAAGTTGCTTTCATCTCTTATGTCTACAATCAAAAGAGGAACAATCACACAGACTTCAAACATTGTCTGTTTGCATGCTTTTTGTCTCAAATAGAGCCAACTAGTGTTCCTCAAGCACTGGCTGATTCAAGTTGGCTTGAAGCAATGCAAGAAGAGATGCTGCAATTTAAGAATCAGCAGGTTTGGATATTGGTTCCTCTTCCTGATGGTAAATATGCCATTGGGACAAAATGGATTTTGAAGAATAAAAGAGATGCCAGGGGGATTGTGGTGAAGAACAAAGCTAGACTAGTGGCTCAAGGGTTTAGATAAGAGGAAGGCATTGACTATGATGAAGTCTTTGCACCAGTGGCCAGAGTTGAAGCAATAAGGATATTTTTGGCCTATGCCTCTTATATGGGCTTTATGGTTTATCAGATGGATGTTAAAGGTGCTTTCTTATATGGTGAGATTGAAGAGGAGGTTTATGTGACTCAACCCAAAGGATTTGAAGACCCTGATCATCCTGAGTATGTGTACAAGG